>CM065905.1:27510000-30010000 GCA_033439115.1 Firmiana major
ATAAGTTAATAGGCCTAAGAAAATCCATAGACTCGAGTTATGGATAAAGTAATGAAACGAGGCCAAATAAGCTTTAATAGAGGCTATAGATTAAATTGACTATAGCAAGCACAAGGGTTGCAATATATGGGTCGAATATAATGCGGGATACGATTTTGTGCAGTCCCGAAGAGTTCGTTGAAGGCGAACCGAATCGTACGAGTAAGCAGCTTAAGGAAGTGGAATCACGCATCGCGATTCCAGGTAAGGGAATTTTGTGAGTATATAGAGATAGCTGCTCGTATTTTGAATTGGGTGAATATTGGGTGTTGTATGAAATGCATGATTGCTCAAATAAATGTTGATGGTATTCGTGAAAGATGATGGGTATATGCGTGGTTTTGGATTTGAAGTGGATGTTATGAAAAAGGGATAGTAAGGCTAATAATTGCATAAATCATGTGTTTTGAATGCTTTTACAAAGCACAATGCTTTGATTTGAGCAAATAAAAGGATAGGCTGGCTAGTACTTGAATGATGTTGTGAAATAGCCCATACGAGGCACTAAGCATATTATGAGATGTTTTGAATGCATGTAAGCCGCCTATCGCGTGTATGTGATATAATTCGCGTTAGAGCCTCGCTCGCGCGAGATTTCTATGTTTTCACTTGTGTGAAACGTGCTTGAGCTTAGCTCGTACTTTGAAATTGAATTGTGATGATGTTTATAAACCGTACTAGAGCTTCTGCTCGTACGTGGATTGTGAATGGTTATCTTATGAGTATAACCGTACTAGAGCTATGCTCGTACGCGCCTCTTTATGAGAAGATGCATGATGCATGAGTCGTGCTAGAGCTTTGCTCGCACAAGCTTGTACAATGGGATTCGTATAGGGTTGTGAAAGTGGGTAAGATCCTTAAGCCTTACATCCTTAAGCTAACATCCTTAAGCCAACATACTTAAGCCAAAGAGGCGGGGAGGCTCTGTTAGGCGGGGAGGCTCTGTTAGGCGGGGAGGCTCTGTTTGGTGGGGAGGCTCTCTTACGGTGGGATCCTTAAGCCAACATCCTTAAACCCAAAGAGGCGGGGAGGCTCTGTTAGGCAGGGAGGCTCTCCTACATGGGTATGGTAAAGGTAAGATCCTTAAGCCCTACATCCTTAAGCTAACATCCTTAAGCCCGAAGAGGCAGGGAGGCTCTGTTAGGCGGGGAGGCTCTGTTCGGTGGGGAGGCTCTCTTACGGAAAGGACCCTTAAGCCCTACATCCTTAAGCTAACATCCTTAAGCCCGAGGAGGCAGGGAGGCTCTGTTAGGCGGGGAGGCTCTGTTCGGCAGGGAGGCCCTCCTTCACGGAATATGGAAAAACTCTTAGTATGGGGTAGATAAGACCTAGGAATGGCACCCCCGATCACGATATGAGTTGCGGAGTACGCTATACAGTGTATATCACATGGAGTACGATGTACCGCATGATGGTTATGTGATGAGAAAGTCTGGCGAGGGATAATCCATCTTTGTGCCAGCATGATACCCCACACACCGGGATGCGTGTGGTCTGGGATGATTTATGATGTGATGATTCACATAGGCACTTTTGATATAGTGACCTAGATTTATACACATGCGTGAATTGTGGAATGTAAATGTGGTTGTGATTGTGAGTTGATTTGGTGGTGTTATGTTGTTGGTTCAAAAAGGAGGTTTCTAAATGAATTGCCCTTTTATGAATTTAAATGAGATTGAGCATGAGATGTTTTATACATGATGTCTCTACCATGTTTTATATGCCAATGCACATGATTTGATACATGATATATATGTATATTCACATGGCATAGTTTTATTCCTCATGCTCCTACTATAAACGATTTATGCATAACACTATCAGCATGTAGATAGAGTAGTTATCTACCATGCTTGCATTATTGCCTTACTGAGCGTGTGGTTGCTCATCCCACTCTATTTTCCCCCCTACAGAGCGTGCATAGTAGCCCAGTGAGGACTGAGGCGTATTATTTTGGACTCCGCTGCATCTCCATCGCTAAGAGGTATATACACAGTGATTCTTTTTGTATCTAAACAATGTAAAAGCACAGTATTCTTTTGAGTTGTACTTATGGGGGATGTAGATGTCAGTAAAACATGTACTCGTATAAGTACACGATTAAATGCACATGTATGACATCGTTTTAATTAATTGAGAATGAATGAGATGTGGTGTTTATTATTGACTCACAGCCCAACAGTGTGTGGTGAGCTTAGTTCACGACTGGGTAAGGTAACAGTAAAACGCGAAAAATTTTCAGTGATTTCGGTTAAAGAGAATGGAATTGGGTCGTGACAGAGATTGGTATCAGAGCTGTGTTGGCCTGATGTGAGTCATTAATAAAACGTAGGAAAGTACATCCCCATAGTACTGTGCTTTTGTTTAGATATAACTGTGTATACCGTGATGGATTGAGCTTAATGAATTATTATAATACAGGGAGTTAAGCACTATGCCAGTTACACGCAAAGGTAGAGGGGCGAGAGCACGTGCTAGAGGCCGTAGAGGTAGGCCTGAGAGCCATGCGGAGCCACAGACTGAACAGGCTCCACAGAACCCTGCTGAGAGAGCAGGTGATACTGAGGCTCGCTTCGCTAGATTAGAGCGGATATTGAGAGTCTAGTGGAGATAGTCACGCAGGCCTTGGGCGCCGGTGACAGACGAGGTCCCGCGGCACAGCCTACTACTGAACAGGCAGCTGCAGAGGCGGAGAGACCTCAGACTGCTGAGACAGCTACAGTTACACCACCTCCAGCTCAAGATATAGCTTCTCCTATCGCTCCACAGCAGAGCGGTAGTGATTTGGGTTATGACTGCGACTTGAGCAGGCTGCGAGAGTTTCAAGCGCTAAAACCCCCAGTGTTCAGAGGGGTGAAGGACCCGGTGATTACGGAGGATTGGGTGTATGAGATGGAGAAACTGTATAGGTTTTTCCGATGCACTTCAAGTGAGAAGGTTGCCTTCGCCGTGTTTATGCTGAAAGGCGAGGCCGAGCATTGGTGGAGGTCCACCGAGGTTATTTTGAGGGCCAGACACTCTGAGATCTCGTGGGAGATATTTCTAGAGGCCTTCAGGAGACAGTATATTCCAGCTACCGCACAGAGGAAATTGCGGATGGAATTTATGAATTTGGTTCAGGGGAACCGGACTGTGGACGAGTATGAGTCCAAGTTTATGTCATTGGGAAGATATGACCCTGACACGATGGGTAGTGAGACCCGAAAGATTCAGAAGTTCATGGATGGATTGAGATTGGCCATCCGAACTAAGCTAGCTCCGTTCGATATTGTGACTTATGAGGAGGCGGTACATAAGGCTCAGTTATGTGAACAAGACTTTGAGCGAAATGCCTCCGAGCTTGGGAGAGTCAGTGTTAAAAAGGACAAGGATCGGAAGAGATCCGGGTTTGGAAGAGTGGCCAAGAGAGATGGCCAAAGATTTTTCGAGAAGAGGCCAAAGATTGAGGAGGTGCGGGAGAGAGCTGCTAGACCTCCCGTATACCCAGCCTTGACTGCGCCGAGGGGCATGACTATTGGGGGACCACGACCTACTACTGATCAGTGTAGGAGATGTGGGAGATTTCATGGGAATAGGCCCTGTCCGATGACCCCTATGGTGTGTTTTAGATGCGAGAGACCAGGACATATGGCTAAGTATTATCCCGAGAAGATGGAGATTGCCCCACAGAAGGGCAAGGAGCCTGAGGGAGCTCCAGCTGAGACAGCAGCCCCGAGGAGGAGGGCTACAGTTGAGGAAAAAGGGAAACAGGCTGCGGGTGTGAGCAGAGGAAGAGTACATGCACTGGACCAGGACACTGCAGACGCATCGACGGATGTGATTAACTGTACCATCCGAATCTTTGATTTAGAAGCATTGGTATTATTTGATCCTGGTGCCACGCATTCTTTCATATCACCTTCCTTTGCACATAAATTGTTGAAATATGTGAAACCAACATTGTTGGATAAAATGTTGATGATTTCCACACCCATGAATGATAGTCAATTGACTGAGCATGTATGTAGAGATTGTAAGATAAAGATAGAGGGGAAGGAAATGATAGCCAATCTGATTTTATTAAATATGAATGATTTTGATGTAATTTTGGGAATGGATTGGTTGGCTACCAATCGTGTTGTGATGGATTGTCATGCCAAAACATTGATGTTTTCAGGATTAGACAATCTTATTGTAAACTTTGATGAAAAGAAATGATATGGAACTAGCATGGTTGTTGTAAATAAAAGGAGTATGATTTTAAATTCATATTGCTTGAGAGATAAATTTATTGTTTTTGATAAATGATGAATGTGGAGTGATGGTTTATGTTACTAACGACGGAGAGGATAATGTGAAGGGTTCATTGCATACGTGGTCGATATAGATGAGGCACACCCGGAATTGAAAGACATACCCGTAATTACGGATTACCCTGATGTCTTTCTGGATGAATTACCAGGACTACCACCTGAAAGGGAAATGGAATTTTACATTGAGTTAGTGCCTGGTACAGAGCCGATATCGAAGCCACCCTATAGAATGGCTCCGATAGAATTGGAAGAGCTGAAGAAACAGCTGCAAGAGTTGTTGGAGAAGGGGTTTATTAGACCGAGTGTCTCACCTTGGGGAGCACCGGTTCTATTTGTAAGGAAGAAGGATGGAAGCCTCCGACTGTATAGATTACCGGTTGTTGAATAAGGCCACCATTAAGAACAAGTACCCCCTTCCAAGAATCGATGATTTGTTGGATCAGCTCCAGGGAGCCGAAGTATTTTCTAAGATAGATCTGCGGTCAGGGTACCATCAGTTGAGGATCAGGAGTGGAGATGTACCCAAGACAGCATTTCGTACCCGTTATGGCCACTACGAGTTTTTGGTGATGCCATTCGGATTGACGAATGCTCCCGCAGCATTTATGGCATTGATGAATGATATATTCAAGCCATACCTGGACAAGTTTGTGATTGTTTTCATAGATGACATTTTGGTGTATTCCAAGTCCAGGGAAGATCATGAGGAGCACTTGAGGATAGTTCTGCAGACCCTCCGAGAGAGAGAATTGTATGCCAAACTCAGCAAGTGTAACTTTTGGTTGGAACAGATCTCATTTCTGGGGCATGTTGTGTCTAAGGATGGGGTATCAGTGGATCCATCCAAGATAGAGGCAGTTGTGCAATGGGAACAGCCCAAGACAGTAACTGAGATCAGGAGTTTCCTGGGATTGGCAGGATATTATCGGAGATTTGTAGAGGGTTTCTCCAAACTAGTCGTTCCGTTGACACGCCTCACGCATAAAGATGTTAAGTTTACATGGGATGAGGCATGTGAGAGGAGTTTTGGGGAGCTTAAGCGTCGATTGACGACTGCTCCAGTTCTCACCATTCCTACCAGCTCAGGAGGATTCTCGGTGTATACGGATGCATCACACCAGGGACTGGGCTGTGTGCTTATGCAGGATGGGAAGGTAGTTGCCTATGGATCTAGACAGTTGAAAGATCATGAGAGGAACTACCCGACACATGATTTAGAGTTGGCGGCCGTAGTATTTGCTTTGAAAATATGGCGCCACTATCTCTATGGTGAGAAATTTCAGGTGTTCACAGATCATAAGAGCCTTAAGTACCTGTTCTCGCAGAAAGAGCTGAATATGAGACAGAGGAGATGGCTCGAACTCCTGAAAGACTATGATTGTGAAATCATGTACCACCCGGGTAAGGCAAATGTAGTTGCCGATGCTTTGAGTAGAAAGAACCTTGGGTTGGTGTCTTATATGATGGTACGGGAACATGAGTTGTTAGAACACTTTGCGAACCTCAGTTTGGATGTAACCCCACCTGGATCTGAGAGACTTGAGATCATGGCTAGTTTGAGACTAGAGCCAGAGTTGATTGGCCGTATTCGGCAAGCCCAGCAGAGCGATCGACAGTGTATCGATTGGCTGAGGCAGATACAGACAGGTGTGGGTATTGATTTTGAGCAGAGTGCTGATGGCTTATTGAGGTTCAGAGGCAGAGTATGCGTTCCCAAGGATCCTGAGATCAGGAGAACGATTTTATCAGAGGCTCACTCATCGAAGTATACGATACATCCGGGAAGTACCAAGATGTATCAAAACCTTCGGAAAGGTTTATTGGTGGTCTGGAATGAAGAGAGACATTGCTAAATATGTCGCTAAGTGTCTCGTTTGTCAGCAAGTGAAGGTAGAGCATCAGAAGCCTGCAGGATTATTGCAGCCTCTACCGATACCGACATGGAAGTGGGAGCATGTCACCATGGATTTTGTGATGGGGTTGCCAAGGACCCGTAGAGGTCATGATGCCATATGGGTTATTGTGGACCGGTTGACTAAGTCCGCCCATTTCTTAGCTATGAGAGCTACCGATACACTGAGTCAGTTGGCGAACCTGTATATTCGAGAGATAGTACGGCTACATGGTGTACCAGTGAGCGTTGTTTCTGATAGGGATGCCCGCTTCACTTCCCATTTCTGGGAACATTTTCAGGAAGCGCTGGGGACCCGATTGAGTTTTAGCACCGCTTTTCATCCTCAGACAGATGGGCAGTCAGAGAGGACTATACAGACCCTCGAGGATATGTTAAGAGCGTGTGTGCTGGATTATAGAGGCTCCTGGGATGACCACCTGCAGTTAGCCGAGTTCGCTTATAATAATAGCTATCATGCTAGTATCGGGATGGCACCCTATGAGGCATTATACGGGCGTAGATGCCGTTCCCCTATTGGATGGGAAGAGGTTGGTGACAGACAGATTTTTGCTCCGGACTTAGTGCAGCAGGCATCTGAGGACGTCCAGTTGATATGTGAGAGATTACGGACAGCTCAGAGCCGGCAAAAGAGTTATGCTGACAAGAGACGAAGACCACTGGAGTTTGATGAGGGTGAGTCGGTATTTCTAAGAATTTCACCATCGAAGGGTATTATGAGATTCGATAAGAAGGGCAAGCTGAGCCCTAGATATATCGGACCCTTCGAGATTTTGGAGAGAGTGGGAGATAAGGCGTATAGATTGGCATTGCCACCGGACTTGGCAAATGTCCACAACGTCTTCCACGTCTCGATGCTTCGGAAGTATCACCCGGACCCGGCACACGTGATAAGATATGAGCCGTTGGAGCTCCAGGAGAGTATGACGTATATTGAGAAGCCGGTTCGGATATTGGACAGGAAAGAGAAAGTGTTGCGAAATAAGACAATTCCCTTGGTGAAAGTGCTTTGGCAACACCACACGGCGGAAGAGGCCACATGGGAATTGGAGAACTTGATACGGGAGAAGTACCCCCAACTTTTTGAAGAGTGACTTGGTTCTAATTTGGAGGACCAAATTCCTTGAAGGAGGGGAGAATGTAAGACCCCATATATGTATAAGGGTAATGTGTGTACTTGGATTAAATAATATGAATGGACTTGTGATGTAAAGTATGATTGATGTAAGTCCATGGATTCAATGTATGTATGTGTAATATAAATTGTAACGTACATACAAGTTTCATTGAGTATGAATACGGAGAAATGTGTTCTAGCAAGTGATAGATGTGACTGAGACTCAAGATGAGTAGTGTGGTAAAATGGAATGGAGTTATGCTTCCATTTGGTTTTATGTTGCATACCTTTGAATATACAATGAATGCACACAAGTTTCAATGTGCATAAGGTATGAATGGATGCCATTTTCAAGTTATAGAGGTGGATGGATGAGGAAATGGCCATGGCAATAGATTGAGGGTGTGTTGGTATGAGTTGCAGCAATGAAACTGCAGGAAATCTGGAAAACATGAGGTCCAGATCGATCTCCTAGGATGAGGATCGATCTGGAAGAGCCAGAATGCTCTTATTTGGGCGAAAGAATTGAGCAGATCGATCTCCAATGGAGCCAGATCGATCTCTCAAGCATTCTGTAGTGGAAAGATCGATCCCCAAGCACCCAGATCAATCTCCTTAGCTCTCTGTTTGGGACCAGATCGATCTCATGCTTCGACAGATCGATCTCATTGCTTCGACAGATCGATCTCAGGCTTAAAAATGCCGTGAAAAAGAGGGGTTTTAAGGGACCAGATCGATCTCCTCTTGGACCAGATCGATCTCCTCAAGTCATTTCTATATAAGGAGAGCTGAAAATCTGGAAATCTCGGAACCTCCCATTTTTCAACCCAAAAACCCAACTTTCCCTCTCTAAAATCAGCCATTTTCAGTGAGATTTAGAGAGAGATCATTAGAGGCAAAGTTGTTCCTATCAAAGAGGAGAACAACATAGTGAGAGGGCGTTTTCCCATTTTTGGAATTGAAGGAGTTGAGGGCATTATCAATTGGAGCAAGAAGAGAAATCATATTGGTAAGATTCTAACACTCCAATCCAAATGCATTAGCTATTTAATTGATTTTGGAGTTGATTGGTATGAGTATTGATGGATAAACTACCTAAGAATGTAGTGGAAGTGGTGTGACCTAGAAATCTAAAATGGGTATAATGTGAGGATATGTGGGATTGAATGAACTTATGGTTTATGGCATGTTAAAGTTGTCATTGGGATAATGTTATGATTTAGATGGTTAGATGAAATTACATGGTGGGTTGGAAGAAATGTGGAAATGGATATGTATGTGATGAATAAATGCCATAGTGAGGGGATTCATGGAATATGAACGCTATGAGCTTTACATCGATTTGATATCGATTTTGAATAAGTTAATAAGCCTAAGAAAATCCATAGACTCGAGTTATGGATAAAGTAATGAAACGAGGCCAAATAAGCTTTAATAGAGGCTATAGATTAAATTGACTATAGCAAGCACAAGGGTTGCAATATATGGGTCGAATATAATGCGGGATACGATTTTGTGCAGTCCCGAAGAGTTCGTTGAAGGCGAACCGAATCGTACGAGTAAGCAGCTTAAGGAAGTGGAATCACGCATCGCGATTCCAGGTAAGGGAATTTTGTGAGTATATAGAGATAGCTGCTCGTATTTTGAATTGGGTGAATATTGGGTGTTGTATGAAATGCATGATTGCTCAAATAAATGTTGATGGTATTCGTGAAAGATGATGGGTATATGCGTGGTTTTGGATTTGAAGTGGATGTTATGAAAAAGGGATAGTAAGGCTAATAATTGCATAAATCATGTGTTTTGAATGCTTTTACAAAACACAATGCTTTGATTTGAGCAAATAAAAGGATAGGCTGGTTAGTACTTGAATGATGTTGTGAAATAGCCCATACAAGGCACTAAGCATATTATGAGATGTTTTGAATGCATGTAAGCCGCCTATCGCGTGTATGTGATATAATTCGCGTTAGAGCCTCGCTCGCGCGAGATTTCTATGTTTTCACTTGTGTGAAACGTGCTTGAGCTTAGCTCGCACTTTGAAATTGAATTGTGATGATGTTTATAAACCGTACTAGAGCTTCTGCTCGTACGTGGATTGTGAATGGTTATCTTATGAGTATAACCGTACTAGAGCTATGCTCGTACGCGCCTCTTTATGAGAAGATGCATGATGCATGAGTCGTGCTAGAGCTTTGCTCGCA
This sequence comes from Firmiana major, assembly GCA_033439115.1. NCBI lineage: Eukaryota > Viridiplantae > Streptophyta > Magnoliopsida > Malvales > Malvaceae > Firmiana > Firmiana major. Next base: position 27,519,568 of record CM065905.1, read on the forward strand.
CAAGCTTGTACAATGGGATTCGTATAGGGTTGTGAAAGTGGGTAAGATCCTTAAGCCTTACATCCTTAAGCTAACATCCTTAAGCCAACATACTTAAGCTAAAGAGGCGGGGAGGCTCTGTTAGGCGGGGAGGCTCTGTTAGGCGGGGAGGCTCTGTTTGGTGGGGAGGCTCTCTTACGGTGGGATCCTTAAGCCAACATCCTTAAGCCCAAAGAGGCGGGGAGGCTCTGTTAGGCAGGGAGGCTCTCCTACATGGGTATGGTAAAGGTAAGATCCTTAAGCCCTACATCCTTAAGCTAACATCCTTAAGCCCGAAGAGGCAGGGAGGCTCTGTTAGGCGGGGAGGCTCTGTTCGGTGGAGAGGCTCTCTTACGGAAAGGACCCTTAAGCCCTACATCCTTAAGTTAATATCCTTAAGCCCGAGGAGGCAGGGAGGCTCTGTTAGGCGGGGAGGCTCTGTTCGGCAGGGAGGCTCTCCTTCACGGAATATGGAAAAACTCTTGGTATGGGGTAGATAAGACCTAGGAATGGCACCCCCGATCACGATATGAGTTGCGGAGTACGCTGTACCGTGTATATCACATGGAGTACGATGTACCGCATGATGGTTATGTGATGAGAAAGTCTGGCGAGGGATAATCCATCTTCGTGCCAGCATGATACCCCGCACACCGGGATGCGTGTGGTCTGGGATGATTTATGATGTGATGATTCACATAGGCACTTTTGATATAGTGACCTAGATTTATACACATGCGTGAATTGTGGAATGTAAATGTGGTTGTGATTGTGAGTTGATTTGGTGGTGTTATGTTGTTGGTTCAAAAAGGAGGTTTCTAAATGAATTGCCCTTTTATGAATTTAAATGAGATTGAGCACGAGATGTTTTATCCATGATGTCTCTACCATGTTTTATATGCCAATGCACATGATTTGATACATGATATATATGTATATTCACATGGCATAGTTTTATTCCTCATGCTCCTACTATAAACGATTTATGCATAACACTATCAGCATGTAGATAGAGTAGTTATCTACCATGCTTGCATTATTGCCTTACTGAGCGTGTGGTTGCTCATCCCACTCTATTTTCCCCCCTACAGAATGTGCATAGTAGCCCAGTGAGGACTGAGGCGTATTATTTTGGACTCTGCTGCATCTCCATCGCTAAGAGGTATATACACAGTGATTCTTTTTGTATCTAAACAATGTAAAAGCACAGTATTCTTTTGAGTTGTACTTATGGGGGATGTAGATGTCAGTAAAACATGTACTCGTATAAGTACACGATTAAATGCACATGTATGACATCGTTTTAATTAATTGAGAATGAATGAGATGTGGTGTTTATTATTGACTCACAGCCCAACAGTGTGTGGTGAGCTTAGTTCACGACTGGGTAAGGTAACAGTAAAACGCGAAAAATTTTCAGTGATTTCGGTTAAAGAGAATGGAATTGGGTCGTGACACCCTCTCTAGGACTTTGGTACCCCAAGGACTCCACTTTTGCTCTTCATGCATTTTCTGATGCAGATTTTGGGGGCTGTAAAATAGATAGAAAGAGCACTTCAGGTACATGTCAATTCTTAGGGAATAGATTGATCTCATGGTTCTCTAAGAAACAAAATAGTGTAGCTCAGTCTACAACTGAAGCTGAATATATAGCAGCAGGTAGTTGTAGTGCTCAAGTGTTGTGGATTAAACAACAAATGAAAGACTATGGTTTTGACATGAAGCAAGTTTCAATCAAATGTGATAATACCAGTGCCATTAATCTATCTAAGAATCCTATTCAACACTCTAGAACTAAGCACATTGAGATTAGGCTCCATTTTCTTAGAGACCATGTACAAAAAGGAGATATAAGTCTAGAGTATATTGATACTTTACATCAAATAGCTGATATCTTCACCAAACCTCTTGATAGAGATAGGTTTTGTATTCTTAGAGGTGAATTAGGACTCATGAATGTCCCTTAAGATTTATCTACTTCAAAATCTTGATTTCAAAATAATTTTAAATGATTTTTCCAATGATTTTTCTGGGCAAAAAGTATGAGAGATTGATCTTCAATCACTATAGATCGATCTCCATACTCCAAATTGGCCTAAAGCAGAAAGGTTAAGCTAGGCAGATCGATCTTCTCCACTATAAGATCGATCTCCTTAAGCCTCTGTAAAATAGCAGATCGATCTATGCATTTGGCAGATCGATCTCCTTAAGCCTATGTAAAACAGCAGATCGATCTATGCCTTTGGCAGATCGATCTCCTTGACCTTTTATGTTTTGAAGATTGATCCTTTGATTCAGCAGATCGATCTCTTCAAGTCTCTGGAAATAACAGATCGATCTGTCGCTGCGACAGATCGATCTCCTTTGCCCTGGACTATAAAAACTACTCAAAATCCCCAAATTTCAAAAAATCCCAAATTCTTCAAATCCCTAACCCTTGTCGCACCTCTTTTGTCGATTCTCACTCCCAGATCGATCTCGATAAGTTTGTTTGTCAAATCTGTTCATCGTTTAGTGTTCTAGTAACCTACATTACTGAATTTTTCTAAAAAATTCTTAGTTTTGTGCTGAATTCTTCATTAGGGCAATTCTAGCACTGTTTCATTGGTTAAGTTTTAGAGAACTCATCAAACTAGTGTTTCAGTGTCTTTAGAACAATTATTGTGTGTATCTAGGTTTCCCCTAAGTATACAACCATGCCTCGTATTAAGAGATCAGCCAATAGAGAATCTAGACCAACCTCCTCACAACCACCATCTGCCTCTTCAATCACTACCTTTAACAAGTGTTTTCAAATACCTGCAAAAAGGAAACGATATGAAGAGTATTTCTCAACCATGCCAATTAAACATTGGCGAACAATTGATTTCTCATTTTTAAACCGCATTGACTTTCCGTATCTGTCAAAAATGGAAGAATATGGTTGGCTTCCATTTCTTAAAATCAATACCCCCGTACCTCTAAACATCATCAGGGCATTCTTTTCTAATGCCGAACTCATCTATGATCCTGATGATGCCTGCAAAATTCTAGGGTTTAAAACGTTTGTCATGTCTAAAACACTGTCTACAGACACATCCATACTAGCCCAAGTGTTCAAAATAAAAGATGAGGGGTTGACCAATGAAGAGGAAGAAGTCCCCTTAGAATTTGACCTTCCCGGGGATAAGGCGAGTGACCTACCGATGCACTCGAGGTTACTCCACCTTATCATCTCATGGAATCTCAAGCCATTTGGTACCCGTCACTCCACGGTTAGGAGATTAGATTGATTCTAGCTCCACCACCTCCACTCCTTAAGCCAAAAACCCAATCTGGTCCACTTCATTTATGAAGACTGGCTGAAGATCCTACGCGGCCAAGCCTCCATGATAGTTTTTCCATAACCTTTAGTGTACTTACTATAATGACTCGGGGTCGATTGTAGCTATGAAACTGGTGAAGTGCCTTCCCCAAAGAGCGTCTTAAACATTAGCACACTTCACCACATGGGGTATTATAAGGACTTCTGAGGGGAATGGAGGAAGAAGTGAGAACAACAGTCTGAGGCAGCCATGGAAGAAGACCCATCAGTTGAGCCTACTGATCCACCTGCTGCACCTACTGAGGTCCATCTTCGTCGACAGCTCAGCCCACTGCACCTACATCATCATCCGAAGGACTGGAATCGATTGTGGGGATAATTATGGAGCTTAACCGAAAGATGGATGAAGGATTTGCAAACCTTCATGCCACACAGCAGGCAATATTCGATGAGTTACAGGTTACTCGCACTCGAGTCGAGGAACTCATGGAGCGCTTCTCTCCTCAGCCTTAGGACATGTTTGTTAGGAATAGTTTAGCTATTTTTTATGATTAATGTTTGTTGTTTGAAACATCATTTGCTTGAAGGCTTCATTTGTGAAATGACATGATAGTTCCTTTGAAATGTGTTATAATGGGTTACTATTTTGAAATGACATATGTTTTGAAAGTTACAATGTCTTTTTACCTTTATTGCCATTAATATGACAAAAAGGGGGAGAAGAATAAGAAAACATGTTTTAAATGGTTTAAAGGAATGATTAATTTAAGGGGGAGTAAAGGGGCCAAAAGTAAGGGGGAGCTTACAAAGAGGGGGAGCCTTGTGAAAGCAAAACATATTTTGTGCAGAATGCAAATGGGTAACTAAACATGTTTATTAAATAAGTTTTGTCATATCAAAAAGGGGGAGATTGTTGAGTTAATATATTTTGAAATGACAAAACAAGTAAATTCAATAATATAGAAATGATTTAAACATGTTTAGAGGTTATCAGTACCAGAAACTAAGTCTTTGAGGATGAGAGATAGATCTGGTGAGATGAGAGATCGATCTCCTGGGTTTTCTAGTATGAGAGATCGATCTCATGAGGATATGAGATCGATCTGCTAAAGGATTGAATCCTCAAAGGATCTGTACAAAGTATTGAGGAAGCAGAGATCGATCTATAAGGGTTATAAGATCGATCTATCTAATACAGGATGTTTATGAGATCGATCTGGTCTAGGAAGAGATCGATCTCCTGTAAAACAAAGGGTAAAGGCGGTAGATCGATCTGTAGATCGATCTATGCTCAAACAGAGAGTTCATGAGATCGATCTGGGTTAATTAGAGATCGATCTCCTCACTACGAGAATACTTGGTAGATCGATTTGGAGATCGATCTTACCTCAAACAGAGAGATTAGAAGATCGATGTTACAACCCAAATTTCCTAAAATCACTACAAATTTTTCTCTTTTTCGCTTTTTTCATTTTCTTACCCGTCGTGAACAGTTACACTACTAACCAGTTGGGCTATGATTCGGTGTTAGTCACCTCTCACCTATTTACCATTCAATTTTCATATTTCATTTACATATCAATTTATTTAAACTAAATACATCCCCAACATTACATCCATACACAGTACTGTGCATCTATATGTTCAGATACAAAATTATACGAATGTGTATACCTGATCTTGATAAGAAGTAGCGAATAACCGAGATGCGAGACTATTGTCGCTCTCTTCTACTGAATATACCCTGTGGGGTGGAAAATGAAAGGGTGAGCGAAACGTGCTCAGTAAGGCAATAATGTAAGCAGGTAGATAACTATACTATCTACTTGCTGATAATGTCATGATATAAAAATCGTTTACATTTGGAGCATGAGGTATGACTAAAACGATGCCACATGTATATATATATATCATATAAGAGAAATCATGAAATCTGCATATAAAGCACACATGGAAAAATCATCATGTATGACATCTCATGCTCGTCACATTAAAAACTTATTAGTTTCATCATAAACTCTTCACTTTAAAACTTATTCGTTTAATCACAAAACTCATCACTTTAAAACTCATTTGTTTCATCATAAAACAACTTCAACAAGGTCAAACCCATCTCTCGGGAATACCTTGATTCATTAAATCACATCTCTTTTAAAAACATAAATCGGGACTACCCCTCCATCGGGTTTGTCTTGGTCTATCCAGACCGTATGATATCATGTGAGGCATGTAGGTTACTGTATGAAAAATTGAGGACTATGGCCATACTTTGTCCCTGTGATCCCAGGCTACACAGATCCCGGTGTGCGGGGTATCACAACTGCAACGGGAGGTGGGGTCAAGTCCTACCCGCCAGAATAGCAAGTAACATCATAAAGTCATCATGACTGCACGGTACAGCGTACTCCGTGTGACATACACGGTACATCGTACTCCGTGGACCCATATCATAGTCTGGGGGTGCCTGCCGTAGGTCTTATCCACCCCAATACTATGTCGATAACCAACCCATGTCTCAAAGTATATGTGCGAGCATCTCAACTCTCTGTGACACACAGTCTACAGGAGGCTTCCGCACGACTATATGCATGTCAACTCACGCTAGTGCGAGCGAAGCTCCAGCACCACGCTATGCATATCATGATATCTAAAATCTCATGCGAGCGAAGCTCCAACACGATTTTGTGCACACACAAATTTCTCGTACGAGCAATGCTCCAGTACGACTTTTCATGAGAAATAAATCAGTAAACTTGAGTGCGAGTAAGACTCTAGCACTCTTTTTACTCGTGTAAATATGATAGGTGGCTCACTTTTAATAAAACATCTTTTAAAATAGTAACCGGTACAAACCGGTACCCTTTCGTATAATTCATAAAATCAACAGCCAACCTATATGTAAATTTGCTTAAACCCAAGCAATACATTCATATAAAATATCAAAGCATGAAAATCATGTAATTTATATGCCTTACCACCCTTTTTGTAAATTTTACTCTCAGGGGCAAAATCGTCTTTTTCTTTATTCACCTAAGCCCCGATTTTCACAGAAATTATTATTTCATTTCTAGATGCTGTAAGAAATTTCTAAGCCCTGTAAATACCCTCAAAATACGTATAGAAATCTCTATACGCCTACAAAATTCCCTTACCTCGATTCTCGTCGAGTCTGACCTTTCCTTTTTTTCACTGTTGTCTCGTCGCGCAGTCCGATATGCTTCCAATCAAACCTCCGGAACTGCGTAATAATATTCCTCAGGTCAGATATTATACAATTTAATTGTATTTCCTATTTTCTGGGCTTAATTTAAATCATTGGGCCCATTTACCCCTATTGGGCCCGATTGCACTTTAATGGGCCTTAATCGACCTCAAGCCCGTTTTCCACTTAATTTTCACTTTATCGAGGCCTATTGGGCTCATTGGGCCCTCCAACAATTTATTGGGCCTCGTTCTAGCTCTCGAATTGCTAAATTTATTATTTACGACAATTTATCTAATTTTTCATAATTTAATTCAATTTATGCGGAATTTAAATTCATATCACGCATAACAATGTAAATTGTCGTAAATAATGGTCACTTACCCGAGATTCCATGCTAGTCCGCAAATCGAGGCTATCTCGAGCTCTCGTTGGATGCCAATTGTCTAGCTACACAATTTCATAATTTTCGGGTAAATTTTCAGTCGAATAATAATTAAATAAAATATTTCAAAATTCAAATCAGTCAATTTTGACCGCTTATCGACTTACCCGAAGCTCGATTGCATCATTGAAATTTTTCCCAATTTTTCCTCTTTTTCTTTTTCCCTTTTTTTCTCCTTTTTTCCTCCTTTTTTTTGGCTGAACCGGTTCAGTCCGGTTCGGACCGATTCGGACCACCGGTTCGGTCTGGTTCGGTTCGACCAGTTCAATCCGGTTCAACTGGTTCAGTCACCATTCAGTCATTCCGGCGCCGTCCGGTCGGTTCCCGACGCCTCACTACTGCCGTTCGACGCGTCTGCACCTGGGCATCCAAGATCGGGCCTCGGCTGGAGTCGAAACGCAGCCATCGCCGGCGAATCTTTCCTTCTCCCCCTGCGGCTGTCACCTCTCGATCCGGTAGATTTCGACGATTTCGTCGGCCGATATTGTTCTCAAAAGAACCGGCTCCTCTTCCCGATCACGCCGGTGCCCGCCGTTCGAGCCCAGCTGCCGTGGATCGTCGGAACCAACTCTGTTTTCCCCGCGGGCTTCTCTTCCTCCGTTCGGCGATCTCCGGCCTCCTTGGCGCGCGTCGCCGGTGCCAACAGCTTCGCCGGCCTCTACTCTTCCTCCTCGGCTGGTCGTCGGCGGTCAAGGACCGCCGGTGCGTCCTCGGGCTCGTCGGGTTCCCTCGGGTCTTCTTCGGGTTTCCATTTTCTGCTTCTCTTTCTTCTCTCTCCCCGATCGAATTCTGTTGTTTTTTTTTAATTATTATTATTATTTTTATTATTATTTATTTTAATTATTACACTATTCATTAAAATACTCTATAAAAATCCAAAATATCTACAAACTATATTATTTTATTCCAAATTTAATCTATTTAATTTAATTTAATTTATTTATTATATTTTAATCCTTTTTCGGGTATAATTTCTCTGTATTTTCGGGATATTGTCCCGAATGACTTTTCGGTATATTTTTCGATTATTTTCGGGATTATTTTTTTGAACTAAAAATTTCGATTAATCCCGATTAATTCCAATAAATTGATATCCTGATCAATTTAATCCAAAATAAATTTATTTCACCTTTATTGACCAAGATTTCTCAATCCATTATTTTTAATAAATTTTTCTCATCGAATTTATTCCGACTTTCGGTCTTTTTAACCGTTTTGCCCTTACACGTGTTCGGGATTAATTTAACCCGACTTCCCTTCACGAATACTCATTTATTTCGTATTTTAATTAAATTCGGGTCTTACAAATCTCCCCCACTTAAGGAATTTGGTCCTCCAAATTAGAACAAATTCATATGAGTCTATAGACTACTCCGGGTACATCGATCGTATCATACTCTTAAATTCTCATGTGACCTTCTCCGGAGTATATTACTACCAAAGGACTTTAATTAGGGAGATCATCTTAAACCTCAATACTTTCTCTTTCCTGTTTAATACCCGAATCAACTTATCAATATACTTATATTTTCATTAAACTGAACTTTTGGAGTTCATATTCGATCACCTATGCTGGATCTGGATAGTATTGCCGAAGCATCAAAAGCTGAGACACATTGTGGGTGCCTGTTAATTCAGGTGATAACACCAACCTACAGGTCTTATCTCCCACTTGTCCAATCTCTCAAAAGATTCAATCCAGCGAAACTCAATTTACCTTCTTCCAAAAGTTCGCTATGTCCTTATTCTCTTAGGACAAGAAAAATTTCAACCATACTAATTCACCAAGGGTGAATTCCAATACTTGTCTATCTGCTCTGAGGTGTTCTTAATCTCTCATCCTTAACTAAACATCCTCAGAGACTTATTATCCAAAGTCGAAAATGATTCTATCTGTCACCCACTTTTTCTTATCCAATTTAGGGAACAACTCCTACAGCCATACACTGCCTCATATCTTGTTATCTCGATACTCAAGTGACAACTGTGACTATTGGCGAATTCGGTTTGTAATAACTGATCATCCCAGGAGCTTATAAAATCAATGGCACACGTTTTCGTTGGATCCTCCAGAACTTGTACAGTCCTCTCTGACTGACCATCTGTCTGAGGATGGAAAACTGTGCTAATACTCAGTCGGATTCCCATAACTTCCTGAAAAATATTCCCCGAAATGGGAAGTGAAGCGGGAATCCCTATATGATACCATGCTCACTGGAACGCTACTTAATGTTCCACAATCTTCCTTACACATAAATCTTCATATACACTCTGAGTATTTGGGGATTTCATAACCAGAAGGTGGGTAGACTTAGTCAACTTAGCGACTATCATCCAAATAGCCTCGTAATTCACCTGGGTTCTCTGTAACCCATCATGACATTTATGGAGACTTGCTCTCATTTTCTGTGCCAAGTCGATATAGGTAGGTGCTGCAATAACTCTGCAGACTTTTAATACTCTACCTTATTCTGCTGACATACTAGGCACTTTTCCACAATCTCTACCATATCTCTTTCCACATCTAACCACCAATACCCTTTTCGAGATTTTAATATATTCTTTATTTTCCGTATGCACTGTATATCCCGAAGAGTAAGCTTCTGACAATATTATTATCTCATCAACTGTGGTCCTGGGGAGCACTTATACTGTCTCTGAACCTTTCTGTAAACCATCAACACACTCCGTGAACTCTGTCACTGTACCCTTCTAAATCTGACCCAAACTATCGACGTTGTGTCGATCATCACGCTAAGCCTGTCAAATCCGGGCACTCTTATCCGGTTCTAATCTCCAGCTAGCTGTCACATAATCACTGTCATCATCAGAAGGGATTACATCAATATTGAGGCTTACAACTGCTCTAGCAGCTCACGCTCCCTTACCATCATATGTGGTACCATCCCGAGGCTCTTTCTGCTCAAGGCATCAGCCATCACATTAGCCTTTTTTGGGTGGTACAATTTTCACAATCAAAATCTCTCAGAAGCTCTAACCCACTATGTACTCTCATGTTCTACTCTTTCTGTGAAAACAGATACTCGGGGCTTTTATGATCAGTGCATATCCACAATTTCTTTCCATGTACATAATAGTACCATATCCTCAGTACAAGTACTATCGCTGCCCACTTTAAATCATGGGTCAGATAGTTTATTTCGTGATCAAGGAGTTGTCTGACTCCATTATTGACTATCTTCCCATTATACATCAATACACAGCTCATTCATTATTTTTGAGGTATCCATACTCATTGAGAACCTCTTGAGCTGTTGGGTATTGTGAAATTAATCACGGTGGTCAGTTCATACTTCACTACACCAAAACTCCTGTCACGTCTATCATCTTATTTATCACGTTTTCTTAGTTAAACGTGTCAACCAAGTAGACCATATTGAGAACTCGCAACAACCCATTTGTAAAAGCCATTTTCAATTATTGCTTACAATTTTGCCCTAGACTTTAACTACACCCAACATATCATCGATAATGATGATTACAAATCAGTCCAATCCTTGACTTATTTACGCATAAGCGTATTAGATCTTTCAAAATCGCTTACGTTTTCAGGTACTAACCTGCGTCATTTCCTTTTCTTATATTAACGGCTCTTATTAAATTTTACTATGTTAACCTTTATGATTTGTCGAATTTTAATATTTTTATCGTCTTAGTAAATGTATCCTAATGCTGAAGGTATTTATTACGACGATCGATTTCACGTTATAGGTTATATATACATACTTTTAGACGCTGTCAAGTCTTCAGGCGGGGAGGTATTTTGAAATACCTTTATTAACCCTCAGACTTAACCACAATTACTTTACGTATCGGTCCATGTGGTCACAATTCATATTCGCTACTAATTGCTTTAATCCAAATTACTTCACGTATCATAGATATTCCTACCTTGCATACGTCTCTTATTCTAATATATTTCGTATTTAGGATCTATCATATCGCAAAGTTTATCTCTTTAGTGTATCAATTATAACGAAACTCTTGTCATTATTCATTTCGTGAGTACAATCCTTTACTCCTTTAATTTCAACTGTTGCACCCCTTTTTATCACTTGTCAATACTTACAGTATACTTTTCAGTGATGTTTTCACCCCTGTTTTCAACTTAAAAGTTCTATATTCATATTCCGTTAATTAATCCTCCTCTATTGGGGTACTTATTCATCAGTATTGTGCCCAATGATGCAGGCATTCATGCTTTTTACTCACTTATATGTGAATAAAGGCGGTATGAATAAATGTGTGGCACCAGGATCAATGAACATATGTACTTCATTATTCATAACAAGTGTGGTATCTTACACCACATCCATGAAACATCAATAGTGTCCTGGTCCAAGACATCCTCTCGCCTTCGTCCAACGGCCTACTTTCCTTTTTCTTTTCGGCTATGGCCTCCTTTTACGTTGCAGCTATACCAACGAAGTTTTTCTCTGTCTTTACTTTTCTGTGGGGCGATCTCGCCCAACTCTGTGCAATCAAAATCAATGATCCGTCTTACCACACTTAACGTCCATTTTCATCAATACAGTGTAGGTATAGACCCTCCTTCCGTGGTATCCACCACACATCCCACAGTGATCACACTGCTACTCTGTTTCGTAGCAGGTCGGGGTCCTCCAATCACAATGCCCCTTAAGAGTGCCAAAATTGGATGCACTGGGGCCTTACCAATTATCTCACTCCATGACTCATCAAATTAAATCTTTTACCAATTACCATTTTTCCATTTTGACATCTTTGTCATTTCTCGATTCTCTTTTCTGTCTCTATTTCAGCCCTCACTACCTTTCCCAATCTCAGAGACGTGCAACACATGATATTATTCACGCAACTGTAATCTACGTACTGCCTCTACATAGGTAATGAGCCAATCGGACTCTAATCGACAATTTGAGTCATTTCATGAACTTTTGGGCTTCCCAACTCTCACTGCCCACAATATCGGGTTCATACTCATAAGCATACTCATCAATAAATCAAATCCTCTAGGTCAGAGTAAGGACTTTTATCTATCATTTCTTTTAAACAATGTCCAGGATATCCTGTCACCGGAATACATCCAGAAACATTTCTCATGTCGGTTCTGGACGTCTAACTCTTCAGATGGGTCGAGTGGACTTCCACCAATGTTTCGCCTCGACTCTCTGTCGTGACCCGAATTCCTTACATTTATATCAATAATTTCCACATATCACGACTACACATACGGACAGTTGGGCTATGAATCGATGTCAGTCGATCACTCCCACATATTTTAATTCATTCACTTCTCATGCATCCATAATAAGAAGATGTACTTATAATAATTTACCGGACTTTTACGTTCGTTTACATTGGTTTACATCCCAGTATTAATATAAATACATCACTGTGCTCTGTCATATTTAGATACAAAAGATTTTAAAAGTGTGTATATCTTTCGCAATGTGATAACAGCTGCTAGCGGAAGGAAAATACAGAAATCTACCACAGAGCTCTCAGAAGCACTATGGCTAATCTGTGGAGAGATGAAAAAAAAAGGGGTGAGCTAACGCGCTCAGTATGGAATAAATGAAAGCAAGTAGATAACCGTACTATCTACGATGCTTATAATGCATGGTTTATGCTGAAAATCCATAGCATTCACAAAACCATTATTGTTAAAACACATAGCAATTTACTGCCCAAAAATCAAATGTCAAAACTTGTTCAGAGTAAAATATTTCTGTATTTAGTATTGAAACTCGCATTTAAAACATGTTCTCATTTCAAATGCTTTTCATCACAGAAATCAAATCACAATTAGTTTCGTTATAGAAACCAATAAAATCATGTGAGACTAGGCAGGGATTCACAGAAATCCATAAGACATTTGGCCAAAGTCCGAGACCCCGAGCTATCACTAGCTAGGTGTGCAAGGGTATCTCAGAGTCCGAGGAGGGGATTAGTCTATCCATCGGCTCCTATCTAAGGACTATCACAAAACAGAGCAATGACAAAGCATGCCCGAGTCCAAAGACGCAATCCTCACAACCCATAGTTGCACGGTACAGTGTACTCCATGTTGTCTACATGGTACGACGTACTCCGTGAACCAGAGTAATATTACCACATAGTTGTAGGTGCCTGAGTCAACAGCTCACCACCCCAACCAAATAAATTATCAACCATAGCCTGTCGTCTCAGATCTAGTGCGAGCAAGTCAGTGTGACACACAGTCAACACGAGGGCTCCAACACTATCTCAATCACAAATCACAAAAAATCAAGTGCGAGCGGATCTGGATAAATCAACAGACCTCATAGCTCCAACATGATTTCACACACACAAATAGACAGCTGGCTCTATTTCCCACAACAGTGGTACTCAAAACCGAGTGTGATACGCAAAACGGTGTAAACACACATTTCATAAAAACATGCAATTTAATGCATACTGTCAAATCGTGAGCCAGTCTATCATTTTGGTTTCACAAAACCTCTTTTCCACATGTAAAACATCATGCTCATGTACTTTATGCATTTCCAAATTTTTCCCCGGGTCTAGGGGTATTTTCATAATTTTCCCATATTTGGGTATTATCCCGAAATTTCATATTCATACTCTATAAGGAATTTAAGTGTACGTAAACGACGATGAAAATACATACAGCTATCTCTAAGAGCTCACAAAGATCCCTTACCTCGGATCACGTAGTGTGACCTCTCTTCCTCTTTGTTGTCCAAGTCTCGCAGTCCGGTCACTCTTAATATGACTCTGGAGCTGCATTTAACCACTCACTGAATTAATTACACGTTTCCTACTGTATTACGCATTTAATACAGTTTATTTCACTTAAATGGGCCCGTTTACTTTTAATGGGCCTTAACACTTTAATTGGGCCTTAATCCGTATTAAGCCCGTTTTCCCGTATTAATTTCCTTTATCAGGGTCTATCGACTCATTGGGCCTATCAATACCCATTGGGCTTTATTTCAAACTCTTTGGATAGCCCGTATATCATTTACGACAATTTATTCGAAATTTCGAATATAATTCACTAAATCCAAAATTTAATCCGAATTGCGTAAAATAAATCTTAAATACGCGTTAATCACTTAAATTGTCGTAAATGAGCTTTACTTACCCAAGATTATGCGATGGTACGCGAATCGGAGTCCGATCGGGCTTCCGTTCGGAATTAATCGTCGAACTGCACAATTTTGTATATTTAACTCCGGGTCAATTTTTGATTAAATACAATTTAAATAAATTTATCGGAAATCAAATCGGTCACTTTTGACCTCGTATCGACTTACCCGAAGTCCGGTGAATTTTTGAATTTTTTTTTCTCTCTCCTCTTTCTCTCTCCTACTGAACCGGTTCGGACCGATTCAACCCTTTTCACACTGAATCGGTCTGAACCGGTTCAGGGTCGATCTCGCCGTTGCCGGCATTTTCGGCCGGTTCCGGGGCTGATTTCACCGCCGTTCGACGCGGCTTCACCAAGGGAGCACTCGGTCGACTGGGCTCGGGCCAAATCGGCGCCGGTGCCGTCCGATTTCTCCTCTCTCTCTCGCGGCTGTCCTCCCTCCGATCTGCCGTTTGCCGGCGTCGGTGGCGCGCGTCCTGGTGGCTGGGAGGTCACGGGGCAAGTGCCTTCCTTTTTCGGCCGTTCGCTGGCCGTGGGATCGTCGGTGCTCGCTGGTCCGGTGGGTCTTCTCTCTCCGTCGGTTTTGGTTCTTTTCTCTCAACTTTCTCTCTCCCCGAAAACTCTCTTTAGATTTCCTTTTTTTTTTCTGTTTGTTGTTTTTTTTATAGTATATTTTTATTATTATTTTATTATTATTTTAATAATAAAATAATAATAAAATACCAAAATATCCCAAAAATATCCCAAAAATTCTTATTAAATTCATTTAGTTCGTAAATGAATTTATTAGTTCGATTTTACCTTTTCGGTATATTTTTTTCACTATTTTTGGGCTCGTTTTTCGAGATAAAAAATTCCAAAAATTAAATAAATTCATATCTCGATCAATTGGACTCGAAATTCAATATTTGCCCCGTTATTGATCAAGATTTCTCGATTTCATATTTTTAATGAAATTGTCTCATCGGATTTATACCGAATTTCGATCAATTGATCGTTTTACCCCTGTACTTGCTCGAGAATCATTTTAACCCTTATCTCGTTGTTATATATCTCACATGCATTTTTAATTTCTCAATTAATCGATTGCATGTAGTAAATACTCATCTTATGATTCAACTATGAAAATATAATGTTCATACATAGGAATCATAAGGTACAAGCTACATACGTAAATCAAAAAATTTTGGGTCTGACAATCCTCCCCAACTAAAAGAATTTGGTCCTCTAAATTAGAACCAAATCAATCCTCAAACAACTGGGGGTACTTCTCTCGCATCAAGCTCTCTAACTCCCAAGTAGCCTCCTCAGAAGTGTGATGCTGCCATAAAACTTTCACTAACCCGATAGTCTTCGATCTCAAAACCTTCTCCTTCTTATCCAGTATCCGAATCGGCCTTTCAACATATGACATGTCCTCACTGAGCTCCAACGGCTCATAACTAATCACATGCGCCGGATCCGGATGATACTTCCGAAGCATCGAAATGTGGAAGACGTTATGCACATTCGCTAACTCCGGTGGCGATGCCAACCTATAAGCTTTGTCTCCCACTCGATCCAAGATCTCAAATGGTCCAATGTAGCGAGGACTTAGCTTACCCTTCTTCCCGAATCTCATAATCCCCTTAGAAGGAGATACTTTCAAGAATACTAACTCACCAACCGTAAACTCCAAAGGTCTGCGTCTCGTGTCAGCATAGCTCTTCTGCCTACTCTGAGCTGTCCTCAATCTGTCACAAATCAACCGGACATCCTCAGAGGCTTGCTGCACCAAATCGGGAGTAAACATCTTTCGATCACCCACTTCTTCCTATCCAATCGGAGATCGACACCTACGACCATATAACGCCTCATACGGTGCCATCCCAATACTCGAGTGATAACTATTGTTATAGGCGAACTCGGCTAATGGCAAATGGTCATCCCAGGAGCCTCTATAATCCATCACACAAGCTCTCAACATATCCTCCAAAGTTTGGATGGTTCTCTCTGACTGACCATCGGACTCAGGGTGGAAAGCTGTAATGAAGCTCAATCGGGTTCCCATGGCTTCCTGAAAGTGTTCCCAAAAGTGGGAAGTGAAGCGGGAATCCCTGTCAGACACAATACTCACTGGAACGCCATGTAGCCTCACAATCTCCCGTACATATAAATTCGCCAACGCACTCAGAGTATCTTAGCTCTCATAGCTAAGAAGTGAGCTGACTTGGTCAATCTATCCACAATCACCCAAATGGCATCATGGTTCCGTTGGGTCCTCGGTAAACCCATGATAAAATCCATGGTGATGTACTCCCATTTCCATGTTGGTATAGGTAGAGGCTGCAATAATCCTGCAGGCTTCTGATGACATACCAAACACTTGGCCACAAACTCCGCCACATTCCTCTTCATCCATGACCACTAATACACTTTCCGAAGATTCTGATACATCTTATTGCTCCCCGGATGCAACGTATAACGTGATGAATGAGCTTCGGACAAAATGAGTTTTCTCAACTCAGGATCATCGGGAACGCACACTCTGCCTCTGAATCTCAGTAATCCATCAGTGCTCAACTCAAAATTGGCACAAGTACCCTTCTGAATCTAACTAACCATATCAACACAGAAGCGATCAATACGCTGAGTTTGTCTGATCCGATCAATCAAATCCGGTTCTAATCTCAGACTAGCTATCACACAATATGTGTCAGTATCAGAAGGTGTCACATCTAAACTGAGACTCGTAAACTGCTCTAGCAGCTCATGTTCCCTGATCATCATGTATGATACCATCCCAAGGCTCTTTCGGCTCAAAGCATCGACAACTACATTCGCCTTACCCGGATGATACATGATCTCATAATCATAGTCCTTCAGAAGCTCTAACCATCTACGTTGCCTCATATTCAATTCCTTTTGTGAAAACAAATATTTCAGGCTTTTGTGATCAGTAAATACCTGAAATTTCTCACCATACAAATAGTGGCACCATATTTTCAGTGCAAACACTACAGCTGCCAACTCTAAATCATGGGTCGGATAGTTCTTCTCATGGTCCTTAAGCTGTCGAGATCCATAAGCAACTACTTTCCCATCCTGCATCAATACACAGCCCAGTCCCTGTCCCGATGCATCCGTATATACAGAGAAACCTCCTGAGCTGGTCGGAATGGTGAGAATCGGTGCGGTGGTCAGTCGCTGCTTCAACTCTCTAAAGCTTTTCTCACACTTATCATCTCACTCAAATGCAACATTCTTCCGAGTGAGACGAGTCAAAGGAGCAGCTAATTTCGAGAAGCCCTCTACAAATCGTCTGTAATACCTAGCTAAACCCAGAAAACTTCTGATCTCAGTGACTGTCTTGGGTCGTTCCCACTGAACTACTGCTTCTATCTTAGAC
The DNA here is from genome assembly GCA_033439115.1 of Firmiana major. NCBI lineage: Eukaryota > Viridiplantae > Streptophyta > Magnoliopsida > Malvales > Malvaceae > Firmiana > Firmiana major. Next base: position 27,537,063 of record CM065905.1, read on the forward strand.
GGATCAACTGACACTCCGTCCTTCGATACCACATGACCCAGAAATGATATTTGTTCTAACCAGAAGTCACACTTACTGAGCTTGGCATATAACTGCTTCTCTCGGAGGGTCTGCAGAACAATACTCAAGTGCTGCTCATGTTCCTCCCTGGACTTTGAATACACCAATATATCATCGATGAAGACATCACAAATCGGTCCAGGTATGGCTTGAACACATCGTTCATCAAAGCCATAAAAGCTGCAGGAGCATTCGTTAACCCGAAAGGCATAACCAAGAACTCATAGTGACCATAACGGGTACGAAAGGCTGTCTTGGGTACATCTTCACTCCGGATCCTCAACTGATGGTACCCAGACCTCAGATCGATCTTGAAAAAGATCTATGCTCCTTTAAGCTAATCCAACAAATCATCAATACGTGGAAGGGGGTACTTGTTCTTAATGGTAGCCTTATTCAACAACCGGTAATCTATGCACAGTCGGAGGCTTCCATCCTTCTTCTTAACGAACAAGATCGGGGCTCCCCAAGGTGAGACGCTCGGTCTAACGAACCCCTTATCCAACAGATCTTGTAACTGCTTCTTCAGTTCCAACAACTCAGCTGGGGCCATCCTGTACGGTGGTCTGGATATAGGCTCAGTACCAGGTACCAAATCAATACAGAACTCCATCTCTCTGTGTGGTGGTAACCCTGGCAAGTCATCCGGAAAGACATCCGAAAACTCTCTGATCACAGGAATGTCAATCAATTTCGGTTGTGCCTTATCTAGGTCAACCACGTACGCAATAAAACCTTCAAAATAATATTATGCAAATCAATTTAATATTGCATAAGTATTTCTTTTATATTTACTAAAGAAAATTATACAACATGTTTCTCCGGTAGAGAAAACATTATCGTCTTAGAATGACAATCTAAGATAGCATGATTTGCAGCCAACCAATCCATTCCTAATATTACATCAAAATCAAACATACTTAACAGGATAAGATCGGCTATCATACTCTTATCTCCTACCCTTAACTTACATTGCTTACACACATATTCAGTCATTTGACTACTTCCCATTGGTGTGCTAATTATCAACCTTTTACCTAAAGGTGTAGGTTTCACAAACTCTGATAATTTAAATGCACACGATGGTGATATGAATGAATGCGTTGCACCAGGATCAAATAGAGCAAATGCTTCAAGGTTAAAAATCAGAATTGTACCTTTCACCACATCCGGTGAAGCATCTGCAGCGCCCTGGTCAAGTGCATACACTCTGCCTTGGCCGACAACTTGTTTCCCCTTCTCCTCAGCCGTGGCTCTCCTTCTCGGAGCAGGAATAACAGGTGGAACTTTCTCTGGTTCCTTACCCCTCTGAGAAGACGCTTCAACTGGTTCCGGGCAATCTCTTATCATATGTCCGGTCTTACCACACCTAAAGCATGCTCCTGATATCCGATAACAAGGTCGATTCCCATGGAACACTCCATAAAGTCTACATAGATTAGGATTTGGTCGGGGACCTCCAATCACAATACCCCGAGCCGGAGCTGCTATCGGATATACAGGGGGTCTAACTGCCCTACTCCGCGACTCATCGATCTTTTGTCGCCCACTAAAAGGCCTCTTCCCCTCTCTAGTACCTCTGTCGTCCCCAAATCTCTTTCGGTCTCTATCTTTGCCCTTACCACCTTTCCCATACTCTAACACATGGAGCTCGTAATCCTGCTCACATAGCTGAGCTCGTCTAACTACTTCCCCATATGTCGAAATATCCAACGGGGCCAGTCGAGCTCTAAATGATGGTCTCATGCCTTCCATAAACTTACGAACTTTCTTTCGTTCACTGCCCATGGTATCAGGATTATATCTGCCCAGAGATGTAAACCGAGATTCATACTCATCCACTGACTTACCTCCCTGGGTCAAACCTGAAAACTCATTCTGTAACTTCCGTTGAGCAGTATCTGGAATGTATTGCCCCCTAAAGGCGTCTAAGAACATCTCCCAAGTAATTACCTGATGTCCAGCTGATAGAATAGGCATAGTGGACTTCCACCAGTGTTTCGCCTCACCCTCTAGCATAAAAGACGCAAAAGCCACTTTCTCAGTAGTAGAGCATCGGGAGAATCTATAAAGTTTCTCCATTCTATTAATCCAGTCCTCTGCCACAACCGGATTCTTCACCCCACTAAATGATGGAGGTTGTAGCTTCTGAAACTGTGTCAATCTATCTAAATCACAACTATTTTCCAGATCATCATCATAACCCTGAAGAGGGACTACTGGAAGAGGTGCAGGCTGAACAGGAGGAACATGTGGTGGTTCGACTCTCTGTGGTGCGGGTGCAGGCTGTGCAGGTGCATGGGTCTCAGGTGCAGCTGCTACAGCAATTGGTGCAACCTGTCCTGCTGTACCCTGGGCACTGCCAAAACTAGCTATAAACTGCCCCAATAATGTCACCACTGTATCAAGGCGTCGCTCTAATCTCAAGTCGCGAGCGCCAGAACTCTCAGGTGGTTCTTGAGAAGTATGTCTAGATGAGGATCTACTCCGTCTCTCGGGTCTATCTCCGTGCCCTTGAGATCGAGAACTCTCTCCTCTACTACGATGTTTGTCAGACATCCTATATATTTCCTGTATATATAACACAAATTCAGTGAAATCACAACCTGATATACACAATTGTATCTAAACAAGGCACAGTGATAATGGGATGTAAACTTTCTTAGTTACTAACAACGATTCATATCAGACCAACTCGGCTCTGATACCACTTCTGTCATGACCCGAATTCCTTACATTTATATCAATAATTTCCACATATCACGACTACACATACGAACAGTTGGGCTATGAATCGATGTCAGTCGATCACTCCCACATATTTTAATTCATTCACTTCTCATGCATCCATAATAAGAAGATGTACTTATAATAATTTACCGGACTTTTACGTTCGTTTACATTGGTTTACATCCCAGTATTAATATAAATACATCACTGTGCTCTGTCATATTTAGATACAAAAGATTTTAAAAATGTGTATACCTTTCGCAATGTGATAACAGCTGCTAGCGGAAGGAAAATACAGAAATCTACCACAGAGCTCTCAGAAGCACTATGGCTAATCTGTGGAGAGATGAAAAAAAAGGGGTGAGCTAACGCACTCAGTAAGGAATAAATGAAAGCAGGTAGATAACCGTACTATCTACGATGCTTATAATGCATGGTTTATGCTGAAAATCCATAGCATTCACAAAACCATTATTGTTAAAACACATAGCAATTTACTGCCCAAAAATCAAATGTCAAAACTCGTTCAGAGTAAAATATTTCTGTATTTAGTATTGAAACTCGCATTTAAAACATGTTCTCATTTCAAATGCTTTTCATCACAGAAATCAAATCACAATTAGTTTCGTTATAGAAACCAATAAAATCAGGTGAGACTAGGCAGGGATTCACAGAAATCCATAAGACATTTGGCCAAAGTCCGAGACCCCGAGCTATCACTAGCTAGGTGTGCAAGGGTATCTCAGAGTCCGAGGAGGGGATTAGTCTATCCATCGGCTCCTATCTAAGGACTATCACAAAACAGAGCAATGACAAAGCATGCCCGAGTCCAAAGACGCAATCCTCACAACCCATAGTTGCACGGTACAGTGTACTCCATGTTGTCTACACGGTACGACGTACTCCGTGAACCAGAGTAATATTACCACATAGTTGTAGGTGCCTGAGTCAACAGCTCACCACCCCAACCAAATAAATTATCAACCATAGCCTGTCGTCTCAGATCTAGTGCGAGCAAGTCAGTGTGACAAACAGTCAACACGAGGGCTCCAACACTATCTCAATCACAAATCATAAAAAATCAAGTGCGAGCGGATCTGGATAAATCAACAGACCTCATAGCTCCAACATGATTTCACACACACAAACAGATAGCTGGCTCTATTTCCCACAACAGTGGTACTCAAAACCGAGTGTGATACGCAAAACGTTGTAAACACACATTTCATAAAAACATGCAATTTAATGCATACTGTCAAATCGTGAGCCAGTCTATCATTTTGGTTTCACAAAACCTCTTTTCCACATGTAAAACATCATGCTCATGTACTTTATGCATTTCCAAATTTTTCCCCGGGTCTAGGGGTATTTTCGTAATTTTCCCATATTTGGGTATTATCCCGAAATTTCATATTCATACTCTATAAGGAATTTAAGTGTATGTAAACGACGATGAAAATACATACAGCTATCTCTAAGAGCTCACAAAGATCCCTTACCTCGGATCACGTAGTGTGACCTCTCTTCCTCTTTGTTGTCCAAGTCTCGCAGTCCGGTCACTCTCAATATGACTCTGGAGCTGTATTTAATCACTCACTGAATTAATTACACGTTTCCTACTGTATTACCCATTTAATACAGTTTATTTCACTTAAATGAGCCCGTTTACTTTTAATGGGCCTTAACACTTTAATTGGGCCCTAATCCGTATTAAGCCCGTTTTCCCGTATTAATTTCCTTTATCAGGGTCTATCGACTCATTGGGCCTATCAATACCCATTGGGCTTTATTTCAAACTCTTTGGATAGCCCGTATATCATTTACGACAATTTATTCGAAATTTTGAATATAATTCACTAAATCCGAAATTTAATCCGAATTGCGTAAAATAAATCTTAAATACGCGTTAATCACTTAAATTGTCGTAAATGATTTACTTACCCAAGATTATGCGATGGTACGCGAATCGGAGTCCGATCGGGCTTCCGTTCGGAATTAATCGTCGAACTGCACAATTTTGTATATTTAACTCCGGGTCAATTTTCGATTAAATACAATTTAAATAAATTTATCGGAAATCAAATCGGTCACTTTTGACCTCGTATCGACTTACCCGAAGTCCGGTGAATTTTTGAATTTTTTTTCTCTCTCCTCTTTCTCTCTTCTGCTGAACCGGTTCGGACCGGTTCAACCCTTTTCACACTGAACCTGTCCGAACGGTTCAGGGTCGATCTCAAAAATATTAATAAAATACCAAAATATCCCAAAAATATCCCAAAAATTCTTATTAAATTCATTTAGTCCGTAAATGAATTTATCAGTTCGATTTTACCTGTTCGGTATATTTTTTCACTATTTTTGGGCTCGTTTTTCGAGATAAAAATTCCAAAAATTAAATAAATTCATATCTCGATCAGTTGGACTCGAAATTCAAAATTTGCCCCGTTATTGATCAAGATTTCTTGATTTCATATTTTTAATGAAATTGTCTCATCGGATTTATACCGAATTTCGATCAATTGATCGTTTTACCCCTGTACTTGCTGGAGAATCATTTTAACCCTTATCTCGCTGTTATATATCTCACATGCATTTTTAATTTCTCAATTAATCGATTGCATGTAGTAAATACTCATCTTATGATTCAACTATGAAAATATAATGTTCATACACATAGGAATCATAAGGTACAAGCTACATACGTAAATCAAAAAATTTCGGGTCTGACACTCTCTAACATAAACTTATTTAAAAGTCACTTTCTTAGTCGACATACACTGAAAAAATCATACAACTTCGCTATCTCATACACCCAGTCCTCAACAACTATAGGTTTCTTTACTTCGCTATATATCGGAGGGGTGTGAAAATCTCTATAGCCTGAGACATCTGTTTAGGCTTTATCCTGCCTATCCTCAACTACCTGTATAGACTGAGTAAATAACTTTGAAATATTTTCTACACTTTACTCCATCCTCTCGGAGTGTATCTCAATACTGTTTGGTCTCTTTATAGGACCCTGTGGAGTATGCTCAACATCAGCCTCCACCTCACTCTCATCTTGAGTCTCATATGACGACTCATTCGACTCTCAGGCCGATCTCTATGGCCTCGAGCATGTGTACTCGCCGCTCTATCATAGCGGCTATCAGTTATAAACACTATATTCTTGCATTCGTAATTAAATTCTTAGCTGCTGTTCCATCTTGATATACACAATTGTATCTAAACAATGCACAGTACATGGGGATGTAAATTTACTTAACCACTAACACCGACTCATATCAGGCCAACTTAGCTCTGATACCATTAAATTTGTCACGACCCAAATTTCCTAAAATCACTACAAATTTTTCTCTTTTTCGCTTTTTCATTTTCTTACCCGTCGTGAACAGTTACACTACTAACCAGTTGGGCTATGATTCGGTGTTAGTCACCTCTCACCTATTTACCATTCAATTTTCATATTTCATTTACATATCAATTTATTTAAACTAAATACATCCCCAACATTACATCCATATACAGTACTGTGCATCTATATGTTCAGATACAAAATTATACGAATGTGTATACCTGATCTTGATAAGAAGCAGCGGATAACCGAGATGCGAGACTATTGTCGCTCTCTTCTACTGAATATACCCTGTGGGGTGGAAAATGAAAGGGTGAGTGAAACGTGCTCAGTAAGGCAATAATGTAAGCAGGTAGATAACTATACTATCTACGTGCTGATAATGTCATGATATAAAAATCGTTTACATTTGGAGCATGAGGTATGACTAAAACGATGCCACATGTATGTATATATCATAAAAGAGAAATCATGAAATCGGCATATAAAGCACACATGGAAAAATCATCATGTATGACATCTCATGCTCGTCACATTAAAAACTTATTAGTTTCATCATAAACTCTTCACTTTAAAACTTATTCGTTTAATCACAAAACTCATCACTTTAAAACTCATTTGTTTCATCATAAAACAACTTCAACAAGGTCAAACCCATCTCTCGGGAATACCTTGATTCATTAAATCACATCTCTTTTAAAAACATAAATCGGGACTACCCTCCATCGGGTTTGTCCTGGTCTATCCAGACCGTATGATATCATGTGAGGCATGTAGGTTACTGTATGAAAAATCGAGGACTATGGCCATACTTTGTCCCTGTGATCCCAGGCTACACGGATCCCGGTGTACGGGGTATCACAACTGCAACGGGAGGTGGGGTCAAGTCCTACCCGCCAGAATAGCAAGTAACATCATAGAGTCATCATGACTGCACGGTACAGCGTACTCCGTGTGACATACACGGTACATCGTACTCCGTGGACCCATATCATAGTCTGGGGGTGCCTGCCGTAGGTCTTATCCACCCCAATACTATGTCGATAACCAACCCATGTCTCAAAGTATATGTGCGAGCATCTCAACTCTCTGTGACACACAGTCTACAGGAGGCTTCCGCACGACTATATGCATGTCAACTCACGTCTAGTGCGAGCGAAGCTCCAGCACCACGCTATGCATATCATGATATCTAAAATCTCGTGCGAGCGAAGCTCCAACACGATTTTGTGCACACACAAATTTCTCGTACGAGCAATGCTCCAGTACGACTTTTCATGAGAAATAAATCAGTAAACTTGAGTACGAGTAAGACTCTAGCACTCTTTTTACTCGTGTAAATATGATAGGTGGCTCACTTTTAATAAAACATCTTTTAAAATAGTAACCGGTACAAACCGGTACCCTTTCGTATAATTCATAAAATCAACAGCCAACCTATATGTAAATTTGCTTAAACCCAAGCAATACATTCATATAAAATATCAAAGCATGAAAATCATGTAATTTATATGCCTTACCACCCTTTTTGTAAATTTTACTCTCAGGGGCAAAATCGTCTTTTTCTTTATTCACCTAAGCCCCGATTTTCACAGAAATTATTATTTCATTTCTAGATGCTGTAAGAAATTTCTAAGCCCTGTAAATACCCTCAAAATACGTATAGAAATCTCTATACGCCTACAAAATTCCCTTACCTCGATTCTCGTCGAGTCTGACCTTTCCTTTTTTTCACTGTTGTCTCATCGCGCAGTCCGATATGCTTCCAATCAAACCTCCGGAACTGCGTAATAATATTCCTCAAGTCAGATATTATACAATTTAATTGTATTTCCTATTTTCTGGGCTTAATTTAAATCATTGGGCCCATTTACCCCTATTGGGCCCGATTGCACTTTAATGGGCCTTAATCGACCTCAAGCCCGTTTTCCACTTAATTTTCACTTTATCGAGGCCTATTGGGCTCATTGGGCACTCCAACAATTTATTGGGCCTCGTTCTAGCTCTCGAATTGCTAAATTTATTATTTACGACAATTTATCTAATTTTTCATAATTTAATTCAATTTATGCGGAATTTAAATTCATATCACGCATAACAATGTAAATTGTCGTAAATAATGGTCACTTACCTGAGATTCCATGCTAGTCCGCAAATCGAGGCTGTCTCGAGCTCTCGTTGGATGCCAATTGTCTAGCTACACAATTTCATAATTTTCGGGTAAATTTTCAGTCGAATAATAATTAAATAAAATATTCCAAAATTCAAATCAGTCAATTTTGACCGCTTATCGACTTACTCAAAGCTCGATTGCATCATTGGAATTTTCTCCAATTTTTCCTCTTTTTCTTTTTCCCTTTTTTTCTCCTTTTTTCCTCCTTTTTTTTGGCTGAACCGGTTCAGTCCGGTTCGGACCGATTCGGACCACCGGTTCGGTCTGGTTCGGTTTGACCGGTTCAGTCCGGTTCGACCGGTTCAGTCACTATTCGGTCATTCCGGCGCCGTCCGACCGGTTCCCGATGCCTCACCATCGCCGTTCGACACGTCTGCACCTGGGCATCCAAGATCGGGCCTCGGCTGGAGTCGAAACGCAGCCATCGACGGCGAATCTTTCCTTCTCCCCCTGCGGCTGTCACCTCTCGATCCGGTGGATTCCGGGGATTTCGTTGGCCGATATTGGTCTCAAAAGAATCGGCTCCTCTTCCCGATCACGCCGGTGCCCGCCGTTTGAGCCCAGCTGCCGTGGATCGCCGGAACCAACTCCGTTTTCCCCGCGGGCTTCTCTTCCTCCGTTCGACGATCTTCGGCCTCCTTGGCGCGCGTCGCCGGTGCCAACAGCTTCGCCGGCCTCTACTCTTCCTCCTCGGCTGGTCGTCGGCGGTCAAGGACCGCCGGTGCGTCCTCGGGCTCGTCGGGTTCCCTCGGGTCTTCTTCGGGTTTCCATTTTCTGCTTCTCTTTCTTCTCTCTCCCCGATCGAATTCTGTTGTTTTTTTTAATTATTATTATTATTTTTATTATTATTTATTTTAATTATTACACTATTCATTAAAATACTCTATAAAAATCCAAAATATCTACAAACTATATTATTTTATTCCAAATTTAATCTATTTAATTTAATTTAATTTATTTATTATATTTTAATCCTTTTTCGAGTATAATTTCTCTGTATTTTCGGGATATTGTCCCGAATGACTTTTCGGTATATTTTTTGATTATTTTCGGGATTATTTTTTCGAACTAAAAATTTCGATTAATCCCGATTAATTCCAATAAATTGATATCCTGATCAATTTAATCCAAAATAAATTTATTTCACATTTATTGACCAAGATTTCTCAATCCATTATTTTTAATAAATTTTTCTCATCGAATTTATTCCGACTTTCGGTCTTTTTGACCGTTTTGCCCTTACACGTGTTCGGGATTAATTTAACCCGACTTCCCTTCACGAATACTCATTTATTTCGTATTTTAATTAAATTCGGGTCTTACAATCGATCTTCTTGTTCGACAGATCGATCTGGACTAACATTTTCAAATTATAAAATCGATCTCTACATATATGAGATCATCTCCTTGCTTCTATTTGCTTTGTCATCATAGGAAATTAAACTAAGAGATCGATCTGGCCAAGATTGGAGATCGATCTGGCACTCTACTGGAGGTTTCCAACGGCTCTTTCTACAAAACTTTCAACGGGAAAACAACATTAAATGCTCCAACTACCAATCCTCCAGTATAAAATCAAGCATTGAAGACACTGGGAAAAGAGAGACTATTGCTGTAAATTCTCAAGAATTTCATTCCAACATTCCATTTGTCTTCAATCTTTATTTATTGATATTGTTGTATAAGCCATTGTGCAAAAGCTATATTTATCCTACCCTCATAAAAAAACTTGATCTTGTATTCACCCTTATTTCAAGAGAGAAGAGGAGTGTTCCTCAGTGAGATAAACTTTGTAAAATGGTGAATATTTATTTGTGTAAAAAGGGTAGAGAGGTTATTCCTTAACCTGAAAAATGGAGTGTGTAACATTCAGTGATAGAGTGAAAGAAAGCTCTTGACAAGGAGGTCAAGAAGAGAGGACGTAGGCAAGAGATTGGCCGAACCTCTATAAACTACTGAGTTTGATATTTCTTTCCCTTATCTTCCTTCAATTCATTGTATTACATTTTATTGATTACTCATTATTTGTAATTAGACTTAATTTAGTTTAAATTTGCCATTAACCTTAGAAAACCGATTCACTCCCCCTCTCGGTAGAGCCATCAATTTGAAATAAGCTTTTGCAGCCCGACACGTTAGCACACAAAATAAGGCACACTCGGTACTTGGCAATTTAGTGCTATTTAAATTCCATAAATTTTCTTGTACCCGATTTAACCATGAATAGTAAAATTATTTGATTGGGATTTACCAAGTACAAGGATATAAAAATATATATATATATGCGTTTACATATGTGTAATAATTCCCACAATTTTGCATAAGGGTATATGCATATATACATGTAGGTATATATATATATGTACATATGTAAATATACATATATATATAAAAGTACGGGTACGTACAATATATATATATACATGGACCATGGTAGGACACACATATTAAAGTATATATATACATATGCACATATATATGCCCAATCAATGGAGAAGCTGTCTGCGGGAATGAAGTAGAATATAGAAGAAACTGAAGAAAGAAATACAGCGAACCACTAGGACATGGTAGTAGAAACCGAAACAATAGGAGCAGTAAAGGACAAAGAAAGGAAATCGAAAAATGAAGGTGAGAAAATGAGGAAGCCTATGGACCGAAAGGCAAAGGCATGAAGTCAATGGGATGATGCTCTGAGAGTAAGAAAACGTGAAGGCAGAAGATGACATGGGGCAGACTGAAACGAGGCTACAAAAAGGAGGAAGTATGTGTTGAGATTATAGTTGAATATAGGGTAAAAATGTTGATTGAAGACTGCAGTGGTCAGTGCACTCTATGGGGAAGGTAGCATTCGATGAAAGGAAATTTAACTGGCCAAAGATATACAACAGTAGGTGGAGAGTGGTGAACAAGCAATAGGAAGAAAGAGAGAGTAGAATGAGAGGAACAGTCAACCGAACCTTTACCATTCGGTAAATAAATGACATGAGGGCAGTTGAAGAACCTGGAAACAGGACAAACGAAGAATAAATTGGATGCAGGAAGATATATGTGTGTACAGGTAAACCCAACTGCAACCGAAAGGGGGAAGGAGCAACAACAAAAGTCTTAAGGGATGAAAAACCAGCTAAACCGAATGGTGGAAGGAGCTGAAATGGAAGTAAAAAAAATAGAGCATTTAAACAGGCCAAAACGTGGCCAAACAGAGGTGGTTGTTGCGTTAGAAATAGGGCAGTGGGCACCATGAGGAAGGCGATGCAACAAAGGAGTCGGAGGAGGATGCTGAACGGTGATAGCAAGAAAAGAAGAATGATGAGGATGATGGCTGGAAACGATCATGAGTGAGGTGATGGTAGTGACGAGGTATAAGGGTGATCAACCGAGAGAGGAGAAAATGGAACAGAGGGGTCCTCTCCCCTAAAAACTGAAGCAAAAAGAGACAAGAGGGAGAGAGAGGCTGGTTGTTTGAGCGAACCCGAGAGCTTAGCGAGAGAGAAAGAGAAACAAAGTAGGAAAAGGATGATGTGAGATAGAAAACGTGGTTGAAAGAGGGGAAGAAGATAGTAAACGAGACAGTGGACGAAGGCTGAAACCAGAAACAGGGGACTGAAGCAGGAGACCAAGTGTCACGACCCTCAACTTACCAAAATACGTACAAATTTTTCGCATTTTCATGCTTCATTTATTATTTGTCCTTACCTCAATCGTGAACAGCAACTCTCCTCAATAGTTGGGTTGTGTGTCGACGTCTAACTCACTCCACCATACTAATTCAATTTACATATTATTCATAAGTAAACACTTGTATAAATGTATATATATCAGAGTTGTTACATGTGTTTACATTGTTTTACATCCCCAATAGTTACGTACAAAATGCTACTGTGCTATGTCTAGTTTAGATACAAATAATCCAAGTGTGTATACCTTTAGCAATGGGATGCAGCGGATTACCAAAAGGGACAAGCCTCCAGTCACGCTCACTCTATACTCAAATCTTTATAGAGAGGGGGAAAATAAGGGAGGTGAGCAAACCACACGCTCAGTAAGGCAATCATGTGAACAGGTAGATACTGCACTACTTACGTGATCGTGATGCCATGCTCAAAAGCATTTAATTCATCATTTAATCTCAAAACATGAGTGTATGATTGTGTTAATGGTATGTAAAGCATTCATGCTATTAAAATCCAGTGCACAGTTCAATTCAAAGCATGGTATAAATCGTCATGCATAATTTACAATAAAGCATGGCATTAACCATCATGCGTTTTCTCAAATAAGCATGGCATTAACCATCATGCATTTTCTCAAATAAAGCATGACATTAAACATCATGCATCCGTGCACTTCAAAAACCATTAACAATCAATATCTCAAAACAATTCAACACTTGTCAGGTCTCAGCCCATCCGTCAGACTGTCCTGACCCATAAATCATTTTAAACATGGATTTACTCTCAAAACAATAGACATGTGAGATAGGCAATTCAATAATAGGTAATAACCTCAAGGTCTATGGCCATAACCTGTGATACCGGCTACACGGATCAGGTATGCAGGATATCACCACTATCTGCTTCCACACGGGAGGTGGGTCAAATCCTACCCACCGGTCCATAGCAAATCTTGTCCAAAGACGGCACATCACAATCTCAACACGGTACAACGTACTCCATGTTATATGCACGGTACAACGTACTCCATGGACCCAATCAACACATCATATCAAGCCGCATCTCAAAACGTACGTGTGAGCCTATTTAATTGGTATAACCTCTTGTCTACCCAAAGCTCTTAACACGGCTAATTAATCATGTCAAAATAATGCATGTGTGAGCCTATTTAATCGATATGACACCCAGTCTACTCGAAGCTCCAAGCACGACAACAAGCAAGGTGGGCATCTAGTGCGAGACAAACTCCAAGCACAATGCCAAAACCAATATGAAATCCATGTGAAAACTAGTGCCTCTAGCACTCATGTGTATAAAATAAGTCAAATCTTGTGCGAGTCGTACTCTAGCACACTTTCATTCTCACGAAAACAATGTAGGTGGCTCATTTCTTTGTAAAGTATGGTTAACAAACCAAAACAACTCATTTCTTTTGCAATTCATTTCAAATGCTAGCCAACCTACCAATCACTTGCTAAAAAGCAATAAAACATGATTTTCAAAGCATTATGCCTTTGTTTTCATGCAAATTTATCAAACTCCCAACTTTTACCCTTCAATCAACCAACATCATTTCTTAACATCTCATGCATTCTAGCAAAGCATTTAAGCGCCCAAATTGTGCATAGATATCTCTAAGAGTCCACACAATTCCCTTACCTCGATTTACTTGGTGTGACTCTTTTCCTCTTAGCTTCTCACGCTCTTGGCTCAACTCGCTCTGACGTATCCTCGAAAACTGCAATTCAATCATCCAAACCACTTGAGTTAAAGTTGTTAATTCACATTTAACCTCATTAGTCAATATAACTCATCTTTCCAATTACCAATGCCTTAATCCACATTTTACCCCTTTTAGGTAAATCTCACAATTTATCCACTAACAACATCTTAAAATCATACCACAACACTATTATTAAATTCTACATATCCCATTTCTCATTAACCTCCACACTAGGTTCAATCCATTTTCTAGGTTACATTATTTTCTAACACAACCTAGGTGCTTCCAACTATCCATACTCATGCCAAACAACTCCAAAATCAATTAAATAGACAATGTACCATAGTTGGAGTGTTAGAAGTTTACCAAATCTGATTTCTCTTTGTGCTCCAAATGACAATGCCCTTAGCTCCTTCAATACCAACAATGGGATTTTGGGTTCCAACTATATTGTTCTCTTCCTCAAGATGAACAACTTAGTGTCTAATGGCCTCCCCTCAAATCTTACTGGAAATGACTGATTTTAGAGAGAGAAAGTTAGGTTTTTGGGTTGAAAATGGAAGGATGGTGTTTTTCTCAAAATTTTCAGATTTTCAACACTCCTTTTATAGAAATAGCTTGAGGAGATCGATCTGCACTAGGAGGAGATTGATCTAGTCCCCTTAAATCTCTCTTTTTCATGACATTTTAAGCATGAGATCGATCTGTCGAAGCTAGAGATCGATCTGCTCCAAACAGAGAGCTAAGGAGATTGATCTGTATGCTTAAGGATCGATCTTTTCATTACAGAATGTTTAGGAGATCGATCTGGCCCCATTGGAGATCGATCTTCCGTATGCCTTTGCTCAAATAAGAGTTTTCTAGCTCTTCCAGATCGATCTCTCATCCTATGAGATCGATCTGCCCTGTAAAATTTCTAGATTTTACTACAGTTTCCTGCAGAAACTTATACCAAAACATCCTTAATTTGGTGCCATGGTCATTGTCTCATCCAATCATCTTTGAGACTTGAAAATGACATCCATTCATACCTTATACCTATTGAAACTTGTGTGGAATCCTTGTATAACCAAAAGTATACAATATATTAACCAAATGGGAGTGCATACTCATGCAACTCTTCATTCCATTTACCACACTACTCATATTCCATTTTACTCACATTCCTCACATGTTTAAGTCTATTTCCTCTTATTTATACATAATGTAACTTGTACGTACAATCATAACTCTTATTGCAAGTGTGTACATAAACTTATGGACTTACATTTCATATACTTCACTTATGAATTCATAGTATAACTCCATTTACATTCCTATGTACATATTACAATTATACTTATACGGGGTCTCACACCAAGAGAGGTGGAGTGAATGGTGGAGGCGAGAAGGAAAAGGATGAAGATGGTGGCTGTGACGAGAATGATGGAGTAGGAAGTAAGGCAACACCGATAGCTTGGGAGAACGATGAACAGTGCCATCGTGTGGCAGTGAAGAAGAAGAGAGGAAAAAGAAAAATGCGGGAAAGGAAAAGAAGGAAATTAAAAAAAAGTATATTTATATATGTATATATGATTATATGTATACATATAAATAGGAATATCGAAAACAAAATAGTGTGCATAGAGGATTCGGGAAACCCGAGGGAAAGATGGTCCAGAAATATTTTTGCAAATGTTAGTTTAGAATTTCAGAGAAATACATTGAATTGAGCAAACCCGCTGACTCGCACCACTGAGGCTTTGAAGACTACTGGCAGACACCGAGGTAGGAAAAATTATCATGTGCAGTTAGTGATAATTACATGTATTTTTTATTGATTCGTAGATATAAATTTTAAGAAAAATTTTAAACTTTCATGTGCTGCTAGAGATAGATTCACGTATTTTTATATGGATTTACAGATATAAAATTCTAGGTTGAATATTATAGTTACCGACCCTAGGCCAATTTTACAGCTTTTGGAATTAGGGAAACCTTAACCTCAGTAAATCGGCCTATTTATTGATATAAATTTAGTCAGTTTCTTTATATAAATATCATTGAAGTTTGTGATTATTGTTTTAAATCGAAAATCCAGATTTAATTTTTTGTAAACGGTTTACTGGGATTTTTAACCGAAAAAGGGCGAATTAGCTTCTTTTTTAATGTGATATTTTCCAAACTGAAATTACTGTTGATTTTAAGGAAAAGTGATTTGCTATAAGTGATTCTGAGGATATGTGCTTGAGCGTGTGCTGACCGTGTGTCACACGGTCCGACTCACACTGATTTTGAGACAAAGGCATTTATTAAATCATGTTGCATTTCTGTCTATTTATGTTTCTATGGTCCACGGAGTATGATGAACCGTGCGACACATACATGAGTATAATGTATCGTGTATTCCGATCTTCAGACATTCTGATTCTATTCTGTGAGCTGTTAGGGTAGCTGACCACTCATATGCGATTGACATCCTGATACACCTGATTAGTGAGGTCCCAAGTCATCGACATTGGCCAATTGTCATTTCTGAATTTTGATATAGCATGTTCTGCTTTGTCTCGTCTGTTAGATTTTTTGAATTGACCGTATAAACAATATAGTCTATTTGATTTTCTGAAACGATCGTATGAATGGTCTCATCTATTTGATATTTTGGATTTAACTGCATGAACTGTGTTATTTGGAAATCGTTTATTCTACTGCTTAAAGTTTTGGAATTTTGTATTCCAGCAGTAAACTGAGTTCACTATCGTTATTGATTCTGTTATCAATTTCTGACTCCGGTCTTTTGAATTTGACAATTTATCCATATGTTTTTCATGAGAATTCCTAGTTTGAAAAGTATATATATAGGTAGTGTATTTATGTACCTGTCACGTGTTTTTCTTACTAAGCAAGTTGAGCTCACCTCTTACTCTCCTCCATAAATCCTCATCAATAGCGGGACCGTCTTTTGTAAGTTGAAATATTTTGCACAGTCATACGTCAGCAAAGTATTCATCCGCGTTAAAGGTATACCCAGTATAGACATCAATTTTGTATCTAAATTTTGTAAGTACAATAATGAATAGGAAAATGTGTTTGGAGAATGTGAACACGAATATTTTGTAAAAGAAAAATTTCGCTGATTAAATTGGAAAGTATACCCATTGTTTTTATTTAAATTTGTTACTAAGGAATAAAATTGAATAGTCGGATTTAATTGTTTCGATCTATTATCGACTTATAGCCCAACCAAATTGTGCATAAATCAGGTCGTTACAGAAGTTGGTATCAGAGTAAGGTTGGCCTGATACGAGTCGATATTAGAAGTAAGAGAAATTTGAAAAGTTCACATCCCCTACATTATTGTACATTATTTAGATACAAATGGGCATACTTGACTATGTTTTACTGAGAAATTGTATCATTGAATGAAGAAAAACTAATAGATGTGGCTGGTAGGTATTGCAAGCATACAAGTAGATGAGAGGGAATCATTTCTCGAAGCCGTAGAAATAGGCCCGAGAGATAGAGTGAATCCTCAATTGACCATGCATCTCATAGTTCAATCGAAAATTCTGTAACCCGCTCTACAAGATTAGAGCAGAAACAAGGATTATATTATTCAGTCAAGTAATGGCACACAATGATAGTTTGTAGGACGTGGCTAGACATTTATTTTACTATGCCATGACCACTCCCATCTACACAGACTAGTCTTGAACTGTCATCCACCCAATCATTGGTAGTATCACAGCCCTAGCAGAGCCTCAAACGGCTCTATTACAGCGTAATAGTAAGAATGATAATTTAGGGTACGATTGCGAACTTAATAGACAGAGGCAATTTCAAAAGTTTAAGCTTTCGACTTTCAGTGGGGTTATGAATTCAGTGATTGCAGAAGATTGGATAAATGAGATGGAGAAGCTCTATGGATTTTTTCGAAGTAACTCTACCAAGGAAGTTGCTTTTGTAACTTTTGCGCAAAAAAAAGAAGAGAAATTATATGAATTTTTAAGGAGCACTACTATAAAGAAGGTAACTTTTGTATCATTAATATTAAAATGGGAAGCCAAACCTTGGTGGAAGTTCCCTCAATTTATTTTGAGGACTCAACAATTAGAGAGTTACATTAGATATATTTCTAGATGACTTTAGATGGCACGACACAACGATAATTACATAATGAAATGGTTGAATTGGATATAAGGTAACAAGTCTGTGGATGAATATGTAATTAAATTTAACAAGAAATATAATTCGGATACGTGGAGATGAGAAGTAAAGGAAGTCCAGAAACTCATAGGATATACTAGGATCCTCAATCGAGCTAGTGAGCTCCATTTCATGTTATTTTGAGGAAGCAGTGCGCAAGACACAACTATGTGGATAAGATGGAATTGTGTATCTCTGAAATTACTAAGAAAATGGAAAGGTAAAGAGCATGACAAAAAGATATCTACTGAAGAAAGAGTGATAGTGAAAGAGTAAAGTCACTGTAACTGAAAGAATAAATTACGGAACTAAATGTATACATGAAACTTGAAGGTTTCACTGCTTACGTGATTGGTAAGGACAAGGCGTGTCCAGAATAAAGAGACATTCCTATAAACAGTGAATTGTTTTTTGAAATATATCCGGATGAACTACCAGGGTTACCATTAGATAGAAAGATGAAGTTTTGAATTGATTTAGTACTTGGTACCAGACTGATATTCAAACCACTATACTGAATGACTTAAATTGAATTAGAAGAGCTGAAAAAGTAATTACATGGATTATATGATAAGGGGATTATCAGACTGAGTGATCCACTTTGAAGTGTATTGGCGTTGATTGTTAAGGAGATCCGGAGTCTTCTGGGTCACGTTGTATCAAGAATGGGTGTCAATTGGATTATCCCAAAACAGAGGTTATAGATCAGTAGGAAAGACCCAAAACTGTTTAGAAGATTCAGAGTTTTAGGGGTATAAAGAGATTTTGGAATATGAAACACCTTTCGAATCAAAAGATTATAATTTGTATGTGCTTATGTTTCGAGTGTGTGACTTAATTTGAATAAAGAAAGGGTTTTCTTATAATCGATGTACAAAATGAGAAACCTTTTGAAGTGTGATAAATTCTGAATGTAGGCTATAATGGAATAAGAGATGTACACAATGTGTGAATATTTCTGATATGTGAAATGGTTCGGATTAAGTGATATGCATTGACAATGAATTATGTCCAAAGGATAAGTGAGTATTCTATAAACTTTGGTATACTACTTTCAATTAGGACTGAATCTTGAACCTCTATGTCCATAATTAGTTTATGTGGTTAGGTCGATGGCTAACAAAGGTATTTCAAAATACCTTTCCACTTGAAAAACTTGATAGCATCTAGAAATATCCTAATCCATAACCCAAGAGAAAAGTGTATATAGGAACCTTGAGACAAGAATTGGGTTGCGTAATGATGCAGAATAGAAAGGTGACCGCTTATGGATCTTGGCAATTAAAAGATCATCAGAAGAATTACTTAACCCATGATTTGAAATTGGCAACTGTAATATTTGCACAAAAGTGAGCGCACCACTACTTGTGGGGTGAGGAATTATTGAATTTTACTGATCATGAAAGTTTTAGATATTAAATTTCAAACAAAGAAGTAAACATCAAAAATTTTTTTTACTAAAGCCAGTACCTCGAGTAAAAAGAACCTCAGAATGGTGTTGTGTAAAATGGTCAAGGGACGCGAACCGTTGGAACATCCTGTGAACCTCAAATGGATGTGGTTCTTCTGATATTGATGTTTACAGTATGATAGCTAACCTAAAAATTGAACACTAGACTTGATTGATCGAATCTAATAGATTCAGCGTAACGATAAGTACTGTATTGATGTAGCTAATCAGATCCAGATGTGTGCTACAATAGATTTTGGTATTGGTACTGATGGCTTGTTGAGATTAGAGATAGAATATGTGTACCCGATGATTCACAATTAAAGAAGAAGACTTTATGAGAAGCTCATTCATCGAGATATACCCTATATTCGAAGAATAGTAAGATATATCAAAATCCCCTAATGGTATACTGGTAATTAGGTATGATAAGGAATATAACTAAACTTGTGACTAAATGTCTCAAATGTTAACAGAATTTGTATATAATAACAGTTACCACTCAAGTATTAGGACGGTACAGTACGAAGCGTTGTATGGTTGAAGGTGTCATTCGTCGATTGGATGGGAAGAAGTGGGTGAAAGAAAGATATTTTCTCCTGATCTGGTTAAGTAAGCTTTTGAGGATGGGCAACTAATTTGTGAGAGGTTGAGGACAGCTCACAGCAGGCAAAAACTTTATGTTGACCCGAGATGAAGACATTTATCATTTTCAGTAGGAGACTTTGGCATACAGATTGACGTTATCGTCGGAGTTATCGAGTATTCATAATGTCTTTCACGTTTTGATGCTTCGTAAATATCATCTAGAGCTGCCACATGTGATAAAATATAAACCACTGGAGTTGAAAGAGAATTTGACATATATGGAGAAACCGATTAGAATCTTGGATAGGAAAGAAAAGGCATTACAGTCTAAGAAGATTCCTTTGGTTAATGTTTTGTGGCAGTATCACATTTCAGAAAAGGCCACGTGGGAATTAGAAAATTGAATGCGGAGAATACCCACATTTATTTAAGGACTGGTGTACCTTTAAATTTGGGGATCAAATTTCCTAAGGTGGGGAGAATGTAAATTTCACAAATTTTCTTATACCCGATTTTAACCATAAATAGTAAAATTATTTGACGGGGATTTACCAAGTACAAGGATATACAAATATATATATATATATCTGTGTTTACATGTGTGTAATAATTCCCATAATTTTGCATAAGGGTATGTGTGTATATACATGTAGGTATATATAAATATCTGTACATATGTAAATATACATTATATAAGAACAGGTATATACAATATATATATATACATGGACCGAGGGTTTTCTTTTATGGTAGGACACACATATTAAAGTATATATATATATATATATATATATATATATGCATATGCACATATATATACCCAATCAATGGAGAGGCTGTCAGCAGGAATGAAGTAGAATATAGAAGAAATTGAAGAAGGAAATACAGTAAACCACTAGGACATGGCAGTAGAAACTAAAACAATAGGACCAGTAGAGAACAAAGAAAGGAAATCGAAAAAGGAAGGTAAGAAAATGAGGAAGCCTATGGACCGAAAGGGAAAAGCATGAAGTCAATGGGATGATGTTCTGATAGTAAGAAAACGTTAATACAGAAGATAGCGTGGGGCAAACTGAAACGAGGCTACAAAGAGGAGGAAGTAGGTGCTAAGATTATAGCTTAATATAGGTTAAAATTTTGATTGAAGACTGCAGTAGTTAGTGCACTTTGTGGGGAAGGCAAACATTCGGTGAAAGGAAATTCAAATGGCCAAAGTTATACAGCAGTTGGTGAAGACTGGCGAATAACCAACAGGAAAAAAAAGGAGAGCAGAATGAGAGGAATAGTCGATCGAACCCTTACCGTTTGATAAATGAATGACATGGGGGCAATTGAAGTAACCTGGAAACAGGACAGAGGATGAATACATTGGATGCATGAAGATATATGTGTGTACAGGTAAACCCAACTGCAATCAAAAGAGGGAAGGAGCAATAGCAAAAGTCTTAAGGGATGAAAAACCATCTAAACCGAATGGTGGAAGGAGCTAACATGGAAGTAAAAAAGAAACGAAGCACTGAAACATGCCAGAACGTACCCAAACAGAGGTTGTTGTTGCGTGAGAAACAGGGGTAGTGGGCACCATTAGGAAGACGATGCAACAAAGGAGTTGGAGGAGGATGCTGAACAGTGATAGCAAGAGAAGAAGAATGATAAGGATGATGGCTGGAAATGAGCGTGAGTGAGATGATGGCAGTGATGAGGTACAAGGGGTGATCAGCCGAGAGAGGTGAAAATGGAACAGAGGAGTCCTTTCCCCTAAAAACTGAAGCAAAAAGGGACAAGAGTGATAAAGAGACTGGCTGTTTGAGCGAACCCAAGAGATTACCAAGAGAGAAAGAGAAACAAAGTAGGAAAAGGATGATGTGAGACATAAAATGTGGCTGAAAGAAGGGAGGGGGATAGTAAACGAGATAGTGACCGAAGGTTGAAACCAAAAACAGAGGACTGAAGAATAAGACCGAGAGAGGTAGCGTGAACGGTAGAGGTAAGAAGGAAGAGGATGAAGATGGTGGTTGTGAAGAGAATGATGAAGAAGGAAGTAAGGCAGCACCGATAGCTTGGGAGAACGATGAACAGTGCCATCGTGTAGTAATGAAGAGGAAGAAGAGAGGAAAAAGAAAAAAAGCGGGAAAGGAAAAGAAGGAAATTCAAAAAATAAAGAAAAAAAAGAAGAAGAAGTATATTTATATATGTATATATGATTATATGTAAACATATAAATACGAATATTGAAAATAAAATAATGTGCATAGAGGATTCAGGAAACCCGGGGGACAGATGGTCCGAAAATATTTGTGCAAATGTTAGTTTGAAATTTCACAGAAATACATCGAATTGAGCAAACCCGCTAACTTGCACCACCGAGGCATTGAAGACTCCTTGCAAACACCGAGGTAAGGAAAATTATCGTGTGCAGTTAGTGATAATTACACGTATTTTCTGTTGATTCATAGATATAAATTTTAGAAAAAATTTTACTGTAAAAAAAATTGTGTACTGCTAGAGATAGATTCACGTATTTTTATATGGATTTGTAGATATAAAATTCTAGGTCGAATATTATAGTTACCAAAATTCTAGAAAACCCTAGGCCGATTTTACAGCTTTTGGAATTAGGGAAAACTTTAACCTCAGTAAATCGGCCCATTTATTGATATAAAATTAGTGAATTTCTTTAGATAAATATCACTAAAGTTTGTGATTATTGTTTTAAATCAAAAATTCATAATTAAATTTTCGTAAATGGTTTACTGGGATTTTAAACCGAAAAAGGGCGAATTAGCCTCTTTCTGAATGTGATATTTTTTGAACTAAAATTACTGTTGATTTTAATAAAAAATGATTTGCTATAAGTGATTCTAAGGATATATGTGCTTGAGCGCGTGACTGCGTGTCGTACGATCCTACTTACACAGATATTGAGACAAAGGAGTTGATTAAATCATGTTGCATTTGTCTATTTTTGTTTCTGTGGTCCACGGAGTACGATGTATCGTGTGACACACACGTGAGTATGATGTACCATGTATTTTGGTCTTTGGACATTCTGATTCTGTTCTATGAGCTGTTAGGGTAGCTAACCACTCCCACGGTGATTGACATCCTGGTAAAACTGATCAGTGAGGCTCAGAGTCACCAACATTGGCCAATTGTCATTTCTAAATTTTGATATAGCATGTTTTGCTTTGTCTCATCTATTTGATGTTTTGAACTGATAGTATAAACGGTATCGTCTATTTGATTTTTATGAACTAACTGTATGAACGGTATCTTCTATTTGATTTTCTAAAACAACTGTATTAACAGTCTCATCTATTTGATATTCTAGATTTGACCGCATGAACTATGTTTTTTGGAAATCATTTATTCTACTACTTAAAGTTTTGAAATTTTGTATTTACGGCAGTAAACTGATTTCTCTATCGCTATTGATTCTGTTATCGATTTTCGACTCCGATCTTTTAAATTTGACAATTTATCCGTATGTTTTTCATGAGAATTCTTAGTTTGGCAAATATATATAGGTAGTGTATTTATCTACCTGCCGCGTGTTTTTCTTAGTGAGCACGTTGAACTCACCCCTTACTCTCTTCCACAGCTCCTCATCAATAGCGGGATCGTCTTTTGTAAGTTGAAATATTTTGCACAGCCATACGTCAGCAAAGTATTCATTCATGTTAAAGGTATACCCAGTATAGACATCCATTTTGTATCTAAATCTTTTAAGTACAATAATGTATAGGGAAATGTGTCTGGAGAATGTGAACACGAATATTTTGTAAAAGAACAATTTTGCTGATTAAATTGGAAAGTATACCCATTGTTTTTATTTAAATCTGTTTCTAAGGAATAAAATTGAATAGTCGGATTTAATGGTTTGGATCTATTATCGACTCATAGCCCAACCAAATTATGCGTAAATCGGGTCGTTATAGAAGTTGGTATCAGAGCAAGGTTGGCCTGATACGAGTCGATATTAGAAGTAAGAGAAATTTGGAAAGTTCACTTTCCCAACATTATTGTACATTGTTTAGATACAAACGGGTATACCTGACTGTGTTTTACTGAGAAATTGTGTCATTGAATGAAGGAAAACTAATAAATGTGGCTGGTAGGTATTGTAACCATACAAGTAGACGAGAGGGAATAATTTCTCGAGGCCGTAGAAATAGGCCTAAGAGATAGAGTGAATCCTTAATTGACCGTACACCTCATAGTTCAATCGAAAATTTTGAAACCTGCTTTGCAAGATTAGAGCGAAAACAATGATGATATTGTTCAGTCAGGTAATGGCACACAATGATAGTTTGTAAGACGTGGCTAGACTTTTATTTTACTGTGCCATGACCACTCCCATCTACACAGACTAGTCTCAAACTGTCATTTACCCAATCATTAGTAGTATCACAACCCTAGTAGAGCCTCAAACGACTATATAACAACGTAATAGTAAGAATGATAATTTAGGGTACAACAATGAACTTAATAGATTGAGGCAATTTCAGAAATTTAAGCATCTGTCTTTTAATGGGGTTAAGAATGCAATGATTGTGGAAGATTGGATAAATGACATTGAGAAGTTTTATGGATTTTTTTGAAGTAACTCTACTGAGGAAGTTGCTTTTGCAACTTTTGTGCAAAAAAAATTGGAGAAATTATACAGATTTTTAAGGACCACTACTATAAAGAAGGTAGCTTTTGTATCCGTGATATTAAAATGGAAAGTCAAACCTTGGTGGAAGTTCCCCCGATTTATTCTGAGGACTCAATAATTAGAGAGTTACATGAGATATATTTCTGGATAACTTTAGACGGCACGACACAACGATAATTACATAATGAAATGGTTGAATTGGATATAAGGTAACAAGTCTGTAGATGAATATGAAATTAAATTTATAGTTTTGGAAGAAGTATAATTTAGATACGTGGAGATGAGAAGTAAAGGAAGTCCAGAAACTCATAGGAGATACTAGGATCCTCAATCGAGCTAGGTGAGCTCCATTTCATGTTATTTTGAGGAAGCAGTGTGTAAGACAAAACTGTGTGGATAAGACGCAACTGTGTATCTATGAAATTACTAAGAAAAGGAAAAGGTAAAGAGCATGACTGTCACGCCCCGAAAGTGCGAAAAATAGGGCAAATTTAAAACTTTTTACTCATTAATTCACAATTAAGTGTGCATTCCTGTGCAGTGTCATACATCATCATAATCATCATTCCTCAGGATCTCATCAATAGAATTTATATATCATATCAAATACATTAATCCATCTCAAGTTAATTAATCCTAATACATCCCATAAAATGATATACATCAAGTGTCTGCAATTACAATAATAGTCTGGGTACATGAAAAGATAAAATATACCTCAAGGTACAATATATATGGCCTGGAGCTCGAATCCTCCACTAGCCACTACTCCGTACGTCGCAGGGAGATCCTTTTTCACTTGAAGAACTCTGGGGGGAAAGGAAAACAGGGTGAGCTTCTAAATCGCTCAGTAAAGGGGGTAAGGAACTCATTTCATAAACCAAAATGCACATCACAAAATGTTTATTTGTATGTGAAACTCGTTTGAAAACCATAGCATGAAAGTACTCAAAACGACATTCTCATGTGTCAAGTCATGTGAAAACATGAAGTAAAAGGCTCACTCTAGAGCAATAACAAAGCATGTGAAAATAATGCGATAAACGCTTTCTCAATGCACGTGAATAAAATCACTGAAATAGTAATGCACGTGGCACAGCCACTAAACACACGTGGCATAGCCACTGATTTAAATTCACTCGTGGCATGGCCACTAAACACACGTGGCATAGCCACTGATTTAATTTCACTCGTGGCATAGCCACTAAACGCACGTGGCATAGCCACTGATTTAATTTCACTCGTGGCATAGCCACTAAACGCACGTGGCATAGCCACTGATTTAATTTCACACGTGGCACAGCCACAGAATAGGGTTTCACGTGGCAACGGCCACCAAATTGGGTTTCTCACGTGGCAACGGCCACCAAATGGGGTATCACGTGGCAACGGCCACCAATGGGGTATCACGTGGCAACAGCCACCAATGGGGTTTCTCACTTGGCAACGGCCACCAATGGGGTATCACGTGGCAACAGCCACCAATAGGGTATCACATGGCAACGGCCACCAAGTATACATGGCATAGCCACAGAATAGGTTATTCTCACGTTACCAGAACGGAGAAGAAATCGGGCTTACATGCTACCAGAGCAATGCCCGGTGTGTACTCACCACTACACACCTAAGTCTTATCACATAAGACTGGTTTGCCTTCACGTAGAACTCATAGGGGTTTTTCACTCATAAAACTCAATTGAAAACCGTTTTGTACTCAACACAAAACGTAATAAAACCGAGTTCCAACCGGCAAAACATGTACACATTTCTCAAATCTCTATATTGCCTTAACGTAGAGCCCAATTCATTACTCACACAAAAATTCAATGGTTTATAAAGCAATTTCACACTCAGCTTATAAACTCATAAAATTATGGGCTCCAACCGGCTATAAAAACCGTGTGCAATTAAATCTCAACACAACACTCAACATGCTTGTTTTATAAACCACAAATCATGCTATAATAGTTTACAAATCACATACACAAATGGTTTAGATTTCCCTTACCTCTTTGCACCTCGTACAGTGCAATCGTTTTCCCCGTATCACGGACTAGCTTCGCATTCCACTCTGGAACTCCCGAGCTGTCCAAACGATGTTAAAACATCAATACTCAATTATCTCATCAACCTCAATTCTCAAAATCGAGCATAATTGCTCATAACTCCTCAAATCCCTTGATTCTCGTAACTCTACCCTAAACTACAACCTCATTCACAATATCGCAACGTCCTACATTTCTCATGTCAAATCATCTACGCTAATTCACCCCATTGTCTAAATTTCCATTTATAGCTCAAAATTCCCAAAATTACCAAAATTGCCAAATATCAACATTACTCCAATTACACTGTAATTTCATCAATCCCTAATCATTTCTCAGCTATTTCAACGCAATGACAACCACCAATATCATCAAAATCATCTCAAATATCAAGATCGAGGTTTAGAAATTACCCAAAGCTTGTGAGACGCACAACCCATGCCTCGATCCGATTCGTCCTTCGATTTCCAAGTATGTTGTTCTCCTTTTGATGAGGAACAACTTCCCTTCTTGCCACAACCTCTGATTCGGCCAAAAATGGGTGATTTGGATGAGTGAGAAAGTTAGGTTTTCGGTGGAAATGGGGTTGGAAGAGAGAGAAAGTGCGTTTGCAGGAGAAAAACAGGGGTTCCTTATATAGGCTGAGGGTAGGAGATCGATCTGTCGAGGGGTGAGATCGATCTGCGTTTGAATTTTGGGGACGATCTGGCCAATTTTATGCCTAGGAGATCGATCTGTCGAGGGGTGAGATCGATCTCTTTATGGCTTTATGAGATCGATCTGCTCCTAAGGAGATCGATCTTCTCCCAAACAGAATCATTTGGAGATCGATCTCTTCCTCATGAGATCGATCCTTTCTCAAACAGAATCATTTGGAGATCGATCTCTTCCATTGGAGATCGATCTGCTCCTCAAATTCCTCCTTCCTGGTCATTTTTAACTCACCAGATCGATCTCTCCTTCTCCCAGATCAATCTGTCCTCATACTTCATGCTTATTTTACACACTTAACATATAAATCTCCAAGTATAATTCCCACAATTCATCTAGCTCAATAATTTACACTTCAAGTTCTTATTACATCATTAAAATATATCTAAAATTCTCAGATCTCAATGACAAAAAGATATCTACTGAAGAAAGAGTAATAATGAAATAGTAAAGTCACTGTAACTGAAAGAATGAATTATGAAACTAAATGTATACATGAAACTTGAAGGTTTCACTGCTTAGGTGATTGGTAACGACAAGACGTGTCTAGAATAAAGAGACGTTCTTATAAACAAGGATTTTTTTTACATATATCTGGATGAACTACCAAAGTTACCATTAGATAGAAAGATAAAGTTTTGAATTGATTTAGTACTTGGTACTGAACCGACATTCAAACCACTATACTGAGTGGCTTTGATTGAATTATAAGAGCTGAAGAAGTAATTATAAGGATTATATGATAAGGAGATTATCAGACCGAGTGATCCACTTTGAAGTGTATTGACGTTGATTGTTAAAGAGTTCCGGAGTCTTCTGGGTCACGTTGTCTCAAGAACGAGTGTCAATTGGATTCTCCCAAAACAGAGGTTATAGATTAATGGGAAAAACCTAAAACTGTTAAAAAGATTTAGAGTTTTTGGGGTATAAAGAGATTTTGGAATATGAAACATGTTTCGAATCTAAGGATTGTAATTTGTATATGTTTATGTTTCAAGTGCGTGACTTGATTTGAATAAGGAAAGGGTTTTGTTATAATCGATGTACGAAATGAGATAAGTTTTGAAGTGTGATAAATTCTGAATGTAGGTTATCGTAGAATAAGAGATGTACACAATTTGTGAATATTTATGATATGTTAAATGATTCGGAATGAGTATTACGATAAACTTTGGTATACTACTTTCAATTAAGACTGAATCTTGAACCCCTATGTCCATAATTAGTTTATGTGATCAGGACTGATAGCTAATAAAAGTTTTTTCAAAATACCTCCCCGCCTGAAAAACTTGACAGCGTTTAGAAGTATCCTAATCCATAACCCGAGAGGAAAGTGTATACATGTCACGCCCCGAAAATGCGGAAAATAGGGCTAATTTAAAACTTTTTACTCGTTAATTCACGATTAAAGGTGCATTCCTGTGCAGTGTCATACATCATCATGATCATTATGCCTCAGGATCTCATCACTAGAATTTATATATCATATCAAATACATTAATCCATCTCAAGTTAATTAATCCTAATACATCCCATATAATGTTATACATCAAGTGTCTGCAATTACAATAATAGTCTGGGTACATGAAAAGATAAAATATACCTCAAATACAATGTATATATATATGGCCTGGAGCTCAAGCCCTCCACTAGCCACTACTCCGTACGTCGCAGGGAAGACCTTATTCACTTGAAGAACTCTGGGGGGGAAAGAAAAACAGGGTGAGCTTCTAAATCGCTCAGTAAAGGGGGTAAGGAACTCAGTTCATAAACCAAAATGCACATCACAAAAGGTTTATTTGTATGTGAAACTCATTTGAAAACCATAGCATGAAAATACTCAAAACGACACTCTCATGTGTCAAGTCATGTGAAAACATGAAGTAAAAGGCTCACTCTAGAGCAATAACAAAGCATGTGAAAATAACGCGTTAAAACGCTTTCTCAAATAACGTGATAAAATCACAGTAAATATAATGCACGTGGCACAGCCACAAAACACACGTGGCATAGCCACTGATTTAATTTCTCACGTGGCATAGCCACAAAACACACGTGGCATAGCCACTGATTTAATTTCTCACGTGGCATAGCCACAAAACACACGTGGCAAAGCCACTGAATTATTTTCTCGCGTGGCATAGCCACAGAATAGGGTTTCTCAACGTGGCACAGCCACCAATGGGGTTTCTCAACGTGGCACAGCCACCAATGGGGTATAACGTGGCACAGCCACCAATGGGGTTTCTCAACGTGGCACAGCCACCAATGGGGTATAACGTGGCACAGCCACCAATGGGGTTTCTCAACATGGCACAGCCACCAATGGGGTATAACGTGGCACAGCCACCAATAGGGTTTTCTCAACGTGGCACAGCCACAGAATAGGTTATTCTCACGTTACCGGAACGGAGAAGAATTCGGGCTTACATGCTACCAGAGCAATGCCCTGTGTGTACTCACAACTACACACCCAAGTCTTATCACATAAGACAGGTTTGCCTTCACATAGAACTCGTAATGGTTTTCTCTCATAAAACTCATTTGAAATCGTTTTGTACTCAACACAAAACGTAATAAAACCGAGTTCCAACCGGTAAAGCACACGCACACATTTCTCAAATCACAATATTGCCTTAACGTAGAGCCCAGTTATAAACTCATAAAACATTGGGCTCCAACCGGCTATAAAATCGTGTGCAATTTAATCTCAACACAAAACACTCAACATGCTTGTTTTATAAACCGTAAATCATGCTATAACAGTTCACAAATCACATACACAAATGGTTTAGATTTTCCCTTACCTCTTTGCACCTCGTATAGTGCAATCGTTTCCCCCGTATCACGGACTAGTCTCGCATTCGACTCTGGAACTCCCGAGCTGTCCAAACGATGTCAAAACATCAATACTCAATATCGCATAAACCTCAATTCTCAAAATCGAGTATAATTGCTCATAACTCCTCAAATCCCTTGATTCTCGTAACTCAACCCTAAACTACAACCTCATTCACAATATCTCGAAGTTCTACATCTCTAATACCAATTATCTATGCTAATTCACCACATTGTCTATATTTCCATTTATAGCACAAATTCTCAAAATCACCAAAATTATCAAATATCTACATTTCTCCAACTACATTGCAATTTCATCAATCCCTAATCCTTTCTCAACTATTTCAACGCAATGACAATCACCAATAGCATCAAAATCAGCTCAAATATCAAGATCGAGGTTTAGAAATTACCCAAAGCTTGTGAGACGCACAACTCACGCCTCGATCCGATTCGTCCTTTGATTTCCAAGTATGTTGTTCTCCCTTTGATGAGGAACAACTTTCCTTCTTACCACAACAGCTGATTCGGCCGGAAATGGGGGATTTGGATGAGTGAGAAAGTAGGTTTTCGGTGGAAATGGGTTTTGGAAGAGAGAGAAAGTGAAATTACAAAGAAAACACGGGTTCCTTATATAGACTGGAGGTAGGAGATCGATCTGCCTCTTGATGAGATCGATCTGTGTTTGAAATTTGGGGATGATCTGGGCAATTTTATGCCTAGGAGATCGATCTGTCGAGGGGTGAGATCGATCTCTTTATGGCTTTATGAGATCGATCTGCTCCTAAGGAGATCGATCTTCTCCCCAAACAGAATCATTTGGAGATCGATCTCTTCCTCATGAGATCGATCCTTTCTCAAACAGATTCATAAGGAGATCGATCTCTTCCATTGGAGATCGATCTGCTCCTCAAATTCCTCCTTCCTCGTCATTTTTAACTCACCAGATCGATCTCTCCTTCTCCCAGATCGATCTGTCCTCATGGTTCATGCTTATTTTACACACTTAACACATAAATCTCCAATTATAATTCCCACAATTTACTTAGCTCAATAAATTATACTCAAATTATTATTACATCAATAAAATATGTCTGAAATTCTCAGATCTCACATCCTCCCCACCTTAAATAGAATTTGGTCCTCCAAATTCAACTCAACCAGTCAGAATAGATGGGGGTATTTCTCCTTCATGAGGCTCTCTAGTTCCCACGCTGCCTCTTCCCTTGAGTGATGTTTCCACAAGACTTTCACTAATGGGATGCTCTTGGTTCTCAGTACCTTCTCCTTTCTATCGAGAATCCGGACGGGTTCCTCAGTGTAGCTCATGTCCTCTTGTATGTCCATCTCGTCATACTCTATGACATGAGAAGGGTCCGGGTGATACTTCCTCAACATAGACACATGAAAAACGTTGTGTATTCCGAACATCTGTGGGGGTAATGCTAATCTGTAAGCTACCTCTCCCACTTTCTCAAGAATCTCAAATGGTCCTATGTATCAAGGACTCAATTTCCCTTTCTTCCCAAATCGCACGATACCCTTGCTCGGTGATACTCTCATAAATACTGCATCACCAACATCAAACTCGAGTGGCCGTCTACGCACATCCGCGTAGCTTTTCTGTCTACTTTGTGCAGCCCGTAACCTCTCACATATGAGTTTCACACTCTGTACGGCTTGCTCAACAAGCTCGGAAGCATTTATCTTTCTGTCACCGACCTCTTCCCAAGCTACAGGGGATCTACACCTCCTACCATATAGAGCCTCAAAAGGTGCCATTCCAATACTCGCATGATAGCTATTATTATACGCAAACTCTGCTAGGGGCAGGTGATCATCCCATGATCCCTTAAAATCCATCGTACACGCCCTCAACATATCCTCCAGGGTCTGAATAGTCCTCTCTGACTGACCATCTGTCTGAGGATGATAGGCGGTACTAAAACTCAATCGAGATCCCATGGACTCCTGAAACTGGGTCCAAAATCTGGAAGTAAACCGAGAATCTCTATCAGAAGTAATACTCACTGGAGCCCCATGTAATCTAGCTATCTCGCTGACATACAGTTCAGCTAAGGCATCCACAGTATCTGTGCTCTTGATGGCAGGAAGTGGGCACTCTTGGTCAATCTATCCACAATGACCCATATCGCGTCACGACCTCTCCTGGTCCTCGGTAAACCCATAATAAAGTCCATAGTGACATGCTCCCATTTCCATGTAGGTACAGGTAAGGGCTGTAGTAGTCCTCCGGGCTTCCGATGCTCAGCTTTCACTTGCTGGTATACTAAACACCTGGCCACATACTCTGCCACGTCTCGCTTCATACCACTCCACCAATACACCTTTCTCAAGTCTCGGTACATCTTAGTACTTCCTGGGTGCATGGTGTATCGCGAGCAGTGGGATTCTCTCAATATCTGTCTCTTTAGGGTATCATCGTCCGGTACACAGATCCGTCCTCTGAATCTCAACAATCCATCCTCACTGATGGTGAGATCCGACTGCGAACTCTGCTCAACTTGGCTAACCATATCTATCAATCTCTGATCACTGCGCTGCCCAGTTCTAATCTGATCCATGATCCTGGGCTCTATCCGCAGGCTAGCCAAAAATCCAGTCTCTACCTCTTTAACTCTGATCCGAAGTTCGGTAAACTGCTCTAACAAATCCCATTCCCTGATCATCATAGTAGATATCATACTCTTCCTGCTCAGGGCATCAGCAACCATATTCGCCTTACCCGGATGATATAGAATCTCGCAGTCATAATCCTTAAGGAGTTCCATCCATCTCCTTTGTCTCATGTTTAACTCTTTCTGATCAAAGAGGTATCTCAAACTCTTGTGATCAGTGAAGATCTGGAATCTTTCCCCATACAAGTAGTGTCGCCAGATCTTCAAAGCAAATACCACAGCGGCTAACTCCAAATCATGCGTGGGGTAATTTCGCTCATGGTCTTTCAGCTGTCGTGATCCATAAGCGACCACTCTTCCGTGCTGCATCAGCACACACCCCAATCCTTGATGAGACGCATCACTATACACCAAGAATCCTCATGATCCCTTAGGAATAGTTAACACAGGTGCCGCTGTTAATCTCCTCTTTAACTCTTGAAAATTGAGCTCACACTGATCAGTCCATATGAACGGAGTCTCCTTACGCGTGAGCTTAGTCAAAGGAGTGGCAATCCTTGAAAATCCTTCCACAAATCTCCTGTAATACCCTGCCAAACCAAGGAAGCTTCGTACCTCAGTAACTGTCCTCGGTCTCTCCCAATTAAGCACAGCCTCCACCTTGCTTGGGTCCACTGATACTCCTTCCTCTGAGACTATATGCCCAAGGAAAGCTATCCGGTTCAGCCAAAACTCACACTTACTAAGCTTTCCGTATAATTACTTATCTCGGAGTATCTGAAGTACTAACCACAAATGCTGTGCATGCTCCTCATACGACCGAGAGTACACCAAGATATCATCAATAAAGACTATCACAAACTTATCCAGATAGTCTCTGAACACCTCATTCATCAATCTCATAAATGCTGCAGGGGCGTTCGTCAATCCAAAGGACATCACCAGAAATTCGTAATGGCCATACCTTGTCCTGAAGGCCGTCTTTGGAATATCTTCTTCCTTGATCCTCAATTGGTGATAGCCCGATCTCAAATCAATCTTAGAAAAGACTGATGCCCCTCTCAGCTGATCAAGCAGATCATCAATCCTGGGCAATGGGTATTTATTCTTCACCGTGGCTTTATTCAACAACCGGTAGTCTACACATAATCTGAGACTACCATCCTTCTTCTTAACAAATAGTACTGGCGCTCCCCACGGTGAAACACTGGGTCTAATAAACCCTTGATCCAATAACTCCTGTAGTTGTCTCTTCAATTCCTCAAGTTCCACTAATGCCATCCTGTAAGGAGGTTTAGAGATCGGCTGAGTATCTGGTACCAAATCAATGGTAAACTCCAGCTCTCTCTCTGGTGGTAAACCTAGCAATTCATCTGGGAAAACATCCAGAAATTCACAAACCACGGGTATATCCTCAATCCTCGGATGTTCCCGCTCATCGTCTGAGATGAGTGTCTCATAACCTTCACATGAATAATCATATTTAATATTCTCCAAATAATATTAAAATTCTCAAATTACTTTCTAGAAATCCACATAATTATTCCCTCAATATCTCAATCGTACACTGTAAGGTTCAGGTAGGGAGAAAGTTACAATCTTAGTGTAGCAGTCTAAACTCACTCGATTAGTCGCCAACCAATCCATCCCCAGAATTACATCAAACCCATGTACATTCAACATGATTAGATCTGCTAACATCACTCTATCTCCCACCTTTATCTCACATCCTCTACAGATTAACTCAGTTCTCTGGGATTCACGCATAGGGGTATTTACATGTAGTATATATTCTAGAGGTTCAAACTTCAAGTTTAATCTACATGCAAAATGCTCAGAAATAAACGAATGCGTGGATCCTGAATCAATCAACACATGAGCCTCATAATTACAGACAGAGAGTGTACCTCTTATAGTTTCTGCCGAAGTGTCTGCGGTCTCCTTATCCAGGGCAAACACACGTCCCTGTGCCACAGGTTTCTTCCCTTTCTCTGCCGCAGTGGCCCGTCTCCGGGGATCCACTCTCTGAGGCTGTTGTCTAGTGGGCTCCGAAGCATGTGGTATCTGAGGTTGGGGACAGTCCTTCACTCTGTGACCCATGTCACCGCATCTAAAACATCCATGGATCGACCCAGTACAACTTCCCTCATGCGATAGGCCACAGTCCCTACAAACTCTTATCTCCGGCCTGACATATCGAGGGGTCTCCTTGATAATAGGACAGGCTCTGGGTCTCTCCAATCTGTCCTTTTGTACCTCAATCCTTCCTCTCCTGAAGGAACCTCTCCGAGCCTCTGTTTGGAAAAGTGCTGGCCTCTTGCCCTTATCTCTATTCACCGCTCTGAGCTCATTCTGGGATTGTACCATCTCAATTCCTCTTTCAATCTCTTGTGCTCGTCTCAGAGCATCTCCAAACTCAGTAATACATAGCCCTATCAATCTATCTCTGATGACGGGCTTCAACCCATACACAAACTTCTCTGTGCGGAGCTCTTCACTCTTGAAGGTCTCTGGGTCATATCTCAATAGCGCTGTGAATTGGCTCTCATAGTCATCCACAGACATGTCACCCTATACCAAACTCAAAAACTCGACCTGTTTCTTTCTCTGGGCGGCTCGTGGTACATATTGGGTCCTAAAGGCTGTCTGAAACTCTTCCCAACCAATCACACCATGGTGGGACATCAAAATACCCTGGGTAGTACCCCACCAATCTCGAGCTCTCCCCTTCAGCATATAGGCACTCATACTGACCCTCTCAGCATCGGTGCACCCCAGGATATCAAATATAATCCTTAACTCCGTCAACCACTCCTCAGCCTCCGTAGG
Source organism: Firmiana major (assembly GCA_033439115.1). Taxonomy (NCBI): domain Eukaryota; kingdom Viridiplantae; phylum Streptophyta; class Magnoliopsida; order Malvales; family Malvaceae; genus Firmiana; species Firmiana major. The sequence goes on from CM065905.1 coordinate 27,572,723, forward strand.
ATCCTTCTTTCCCCTAAATGCGGGTGGATTCATCTTCAGAAAATCCCTTAGTCGGACCATACTTCTATCCTCAGGCTGAGTGACGGGAGGCACTGGGGGTATGGGAGGTCCTTGTGGTGGTGTAGGGGTAGTATCCGAGGCATTAACCCCAAAGTGTTGCGCGAATAACGCTGCCATCTGCTCAAAACCTTGCCTCACATCGGTCTCAATCCGATTAAATCGAGAGTTAGGACTCTCTGGTTGTGGGACAGGTGGCGGAGGGGACTCTGCCTGCCTCCTCGAATGACCTCGTCGTTTACTCATTCTCTATCTCAACTCGTCTCCTGCGCGTACATATCAAAATTGATTGAAATCTCAATCCTCAATTTCAGTTCATGACCAGACTATTACAGACACTTGGGATGTATTCTATTTCACTTAATCGACACTGACAGTACTAGACACCCTAAGCTCTGATACCAAGAAAACTCTGTCACGCCCCGAAAATGCGGAAAATAGGGCTAATTTAAAACTTTTTACTCGTTAATTCATGATTAAAGGTGCATTCCTGTGCAGTGTCATACATCATCATGATCATTATGCCTCAGGATCTCATCACTAGAATTTATATATCATATCAAATACATTAATCCATCTCAAGTTAATTAATCCTAATACATCCCATATAATGTTATACATCAAGTGTCTGCAATTACAATAATAGTCTGGGTACATGAAAAGATAAAATATACCTCAAATACAATGTATATATATATGGCCTGGAGCTCAAGCCCTCCACCAGCCACTACTCCGTACGTCGCAGGGAAGTCCTTATTCACTTGAAGAACTCTGGGGGGGAAAGAAAAACAGGGTGAGCTTCTAAATCACTCAGTAAAGGGGGTAAGGAACTCAGTTCATAAACCAAAATGCACATCACAAAAGGTTTATTTGTATGTGAAACTCATTTGAAAACCATAGCATGAAAATACTCAAAATGACACTCTCATGTGTCAAGTCATGTGAAAACATGAAGTAAAAGGCTCACTCTAGAGCAATAACAAAGCATGTGAAAATAACGCGTTAAAACGCTTTCTCAAATAACGTGATAAAATCACAGTAAATATAATGCACGTGGCACAGCCACAAAACACACGTGGCATAGCCACTGATTTAATTTCTCACGTGGCATAGCCACTGATTTAATTTCTCACGTGGCATAGCCACAAAACACACGTGGCAAAGCCACTGAATTATTTTCTCGCGTGGCATAGCCACAGAATAGGGTTTCTCAACGTGGCACAGCCACCAATGGGGTTTCTCAACGTGGCACAGCCACCAATGGGGTATAACGTGGCACAGCCACCAATGGGGTATAACGTGGCACAGCAACCAATGGGGTTTCTCAATGTGGCACAGCCACCAATGGGGTATAACGTGGCACAGCCACCAATGGGGTTTCTCAACGTGGCACAGCCACCAATGGGGTATAACGTGGCACAGCCACCAATGGGGTTTCTCAACGTGGCACAGCCACCAATGGGGTATAATGTGGCACAGCCACCAATGGGGTTTTCTCAACGTGGCACAGCCACAGAATAGGTTATTCTCACGTTACCGGAACGGAGAAGAATTCGGGCTTACATGCTACCAGAGCAATGCCCGGTGTGTACTCACAACTACACACCCAAGTCTTATCACATAAGACAGGTTTGCCTTCACGTAGAACTCGTAATGGTTTTCTCTCATAAAACTCATTTGAAATCGTTTTGTACTCAACACAAAACGTAATAAAACCGAGTTCCAACTGGCAAAGCACACGCACACATTTCTCAAATCACAATATTGCCTTAACGTAGAGCCCAGTTATAGACTCATAAAACATTGGGCTCCAACCGGCTATAAAATCGTGTGCAATTTAATCTCAACACAAAACACTCAACATGCTTGTTTTATAAACCGTAAATCATGCTATAACAGTTCACAAATCACATACACAAATGGTTTAGATTTTCCCTTACCTCTTTGCACCTCGTATAGTGCAATCGTTTCCCTCGTATCACGGACTAGTCTCGCATTCCACTCTGGAACTCCCGAGTTGTCCAAACGATGTTAAAACATCAATACTCAATATCGCATAAATCTCAATTCTCAAAATCGAGTATAATTGCTCATAACTCCTCAAATCCCTTGATTCTCGTAACTCAACCCTAAACTACAACCTCATTCACAATATCTCGAAGTTCTACATCTCTAATACCAATTATCTATGCTAATTCACCACATTGTCTATATTTCCATTTATAGCACAAATTCTCAAAATCACCAAAATTATCAAATATCTACATTTCTCCAACTACATTGCAATTTCATCTGTCCCTAATCCTTTCTCAACTATTTCAACGCAATGACAATCACCAATAGCATCAAAATCAGCTCAAATATCAAGATCGAGGTTTAGAAATTACCCAAAGCTTGTGAGACGCACAACTCACGCCTCGATCCGATTCGTCCTTTGATTTCCAAGTATGTTGTTCTCCCTTTGATGAGGAACAACTTTCCTTCTTACCACAACAGCTGATTCGGCCGAAAATGGGGGATTTGGATGAGTGAGAAAGTAGGTTTTCGGTGGAAATAGGTTTTGGAAGAGAGAGAAAGTGAAATTACAGAGAAAACACGGGTTCCTTATATAGACTGGAGGTAGGAGATCGATCTGCCTCTTGATGAGATCGATCTGTGTTTAAAATTTGGGGACGATCTGGGCAATTTTATGCCTAGGAGATCGATCTGTCGAGGGGTGAGATCGATCTCTTTATGGCTTTATGAGATCGATCTGCTCCTAAGGAGATCGATCTTCTCCCCAAACAGAATCATTTGGAGATCGATCTCTTCCTCATGAGATCGATCCTTTCTCAAACAGATTCATAAGGAGATCGATCTCTTCCATTGGAGATCGATCTGCTCCTCAAATTCCTCCTTCCTCGTCATTTTTAACTCACCAGATCGATCTCTCCTTCTCCCAGATCGATCTGTCCTCATGGTTCATGCTTATTTTACACACTTAACACATAAATCTCCAATTATAATTCCCACAATTTACTTAGCTCAATAAATTATACTCAAATTATTATTACATCAATAAAATATGTTTGAAATTATCATATCTCACAATACAAGTACCTCGAGACAGGAACTGGGTTGCGTAATGATAGAGAATAGAAAGGTTACCGTTTATGGATCCTGGCAATTAAAAAATCATGAGAAAAATGATTTGGAATTGGAAACTGTAATATTTGCATTAAAGTTAGGGCACCACTAATTGTGTGGTGAGGAATTATAGAATTTTACTGATCATGAAAGTTTTAGATATTAAATTTCACACACAGAATTAAACATAAAAAAAAAAATTTGCTAAAGCAGATACCTCAAGTAAAAAGAACCTCAAAATGGTGTCGTATAAGAGAGTCAGGGGATGCGAATTGTTGGAACATCCTGTGAACCTCAAATGGATGCGATTCTTATGATATTGATGTTTACTATATGATAGCTAACCTAAGAATTGAACACTAGACTTGATTGATCGAATCCAATAGGTTCTGTGTTGATGTAGCTAATCAGATCTAGATGGGTACTACAACAGATTTTTGTATTGGTACTGATGGTTTGTTGAGATTAGAGATAGAATATATGTATTCGATGATTCACAATTAAAGAAGAAGACTTTATGAGAAACTCATTCATTGAGATATACTCTATATCTGAAGAATTGTAAGATATATCAAAATCCCCTAATGGTATAATAGTAATCAGGTATGATAAGGAATATAACTGAACTTGTGACTAAATATCTCAAATGTTAGCAAAATTTGTATATAATAACAGTTACCACTCAAGTATCGGGATGATATTGTACGAAGCGTTGTATGGTCGAAGGCGTCGTTCACCAATTGGATGAGAAGAAGTGGCTAGAAGAAAGTTATTTGCTCCTAATACTGTTAAGCAAGCTTTTGAGGATGCGCAACTAATTTGTGAGAGGTTGAGGACAGCTCAGAGCAGGCAGAAAAGTTATGCTGACCAGAGACGAAGACATTTGGAATTTTCATTAGGAGATTTAGTGTTCCTAAAAGTCTCACCTTCCCAAATGTATAATGAGGTTTGGGAAGAAAGGAAAGTTAAGTCCCTGTTATATTAGGCCTTTCGAGATTTTAGATCGAGTGGGAGACAAAGCATACAGATTGGCGTTATCGCCAGAGTTATCGAGTATTTGTAATGTCTTCCATGTTTCAATGCTTCGTAAATATCATCCGGATCTGCCACATGTGATAAAGTATGAACCATTAGAGTTGAAAGAGGATATGACGTATGTGGAGAAACCGATTCAAATCTTGGACAAGATAGAAAAGGCATTGTGGTCTAAGACAATTCCTTTGGTTAATGTTTTATGGTAGTATCACATTTCCAAAGAGGCCACGTGGGAATTAGAAATTTTAATGCGAGAGAATACCCATATTTATTTAAGGACTGATATACCCTTAAATTTGGGGATCAAATTTCCTAAGGTGGGGAGAATGTAAATTTCACAAATTTTCTTGTACCCGATTTTAACCAAGAATAGTAAAATTATTTGATTGGGATTTACCAAGAACAAGGATATTTATATATATATATATATATATGTGTTTACATGTGTGTAATAATTCCCACAATTTTGCATAAGGGTATGTGCGTATATACATGTAGGTATATATATATCTATACATATGTAAATATACATATATATAAGTAGAGGTATGTATAATATATATATATACATGGACCGAGGGTTTTCTTTTATGGTAAGAAACACATATGAAAGTATATATATATGCATATGCACATATATGTACCCAATCAATGGAGAGGTTGTCAGTGAGAATGAAGTAGAATATAGAAGAAACCGAATAAGGAAATACAGCGAACCACTGGGACATGGCAGTAGAAACCGAAACAATAGGAGCAGTAGAGAACAAAAAAATGAAATCGAAAAAGGAAGTTGAGAAAATGAGGAAGCCTATGGACTGAAAGGCAAAGGCATGAAGTCAATGGGATGATGTTTTGACATTAAGAAAATGTGAAGGCAAAAGATGGCGTGCGGCAAACTGAAACGAGGCTATGAAGAAGAAGAAGTAGGTTCTTAGATTACAGCTGAATATAGGGTAACATGTTGATTGAAGGCTGCAGTGGTCAATGCACTCTGAAGGGAAGGCTAGCATTCAGTGAAAGGAAATTTAACTGGCCAAAGCTGTACAGCAGTAGGTGGAGACTAGCGAACAAGCAACAGGAAGAAAGGGAGAGCAGAATGAGAGGAACGGTCGACCGAACCCTTACCGTTTGGTAAATGAATAACATGGGGGCAGTTGAAGTAACTTGGAAATAGGACAGAGGAGGAGTACATTGGATACAGGAAGATATATGTGTGTATAGGTAAACCCAACCGTAGCCGGAAGGGGGAAAGAGCAACAGCAAAAGTCTTAAGGGGCGAAAAACCAACTAAACCGAATGGTGGAAGGAGCTGTCATGGAAGTAAAAATAAATAAAATGGAGCACTGTAATAGGTCAGAACGTGGCCAAATAGAGGTGGTTGTTGTGTAAGAAATAGGGGAAGTGGGCACCATGAGGAAGACGATGCAACAAAGGAGTCAGAGGAGGATGTTGAACGGTGATAGCAGAAGAAGAAGAATGATGAGGATGATGGTTGGAAACGAGCATGAATGAAGTGATTGCAGTGACAAGGTACAAGGGGTGATTAACAGAGAGAGGAGAAAATGGAATTGAGGGGTCTTCTCCCCTGAACACTGAAGCAAAAAGGGACGAGAGGGAGAGAGAGGTTGGTTGTTTGAACGAACTCGAGAGCTTAACAAGAGAGAAAGAGAAACATAGTAGGAAGAGGATGATGTGAGATAGAAAACGTGGCTGAAAGAGGGGAGGAAGACAGTAAACGAGATAGAGGCCGAAGGCTGAAACCAGAAACAAAGGACCGAAGCATGAGACCAGGAGAAGTGGAATGAATGATGGAGGCTAGAAGGAAGAGGATGAAGATGGTGGTTGTGACGAGAATGATGGAGGAGGAAGTAAGGCAGCACTGATAGCTTGGGAGAACGATGAACTGTGCCATTGTGTAGCAGTGAAGAAGAAGAGAGGAAAAAGAAAAAGGCGGGAAAGGAAAAGAAAGAAATTCAAAAAAAAAGGAAAAAAGAGAGGAAGTATATTTATATATGTATATATGATTATATGTATACATATAAATAGGAATATTGAAAATAGAATAGTGAAAACCAGGGGAAAGACGGTCCAAAAATATTTGGGCAAATGTTAGTTCGAAATTTCAGAGAAATACATCGAATTGAGCATACTCGCTGACTCGCACCACCGAGGCATTGAAGATTGTTAGCAGACACTGAGGTATGAAAAATTATCGTGTGCTATTAATGATAATTACACATATTTTCTGTTCATTCATAGATATAAAATTTCGCAAAAATTGTACTATAAGGAAAACTTATGTGTGCTGCTAGAGAAAGATTTGCATATTTTTATATGGATTTGTAGATATAAAATTCTAGGTCGAATATTATAGTTACTGGAATTCTAGAGAACCCTAGGTCGATTTTACAACTTTTGGAATTAGGGAAAACTTTAACCTCAGTAAATCAGCCCATTTATTGATATAAATTTAGTCAGTTTCTTTAGATAAATATCACTGAAGTTTGTGATTATTGTTTTAAATCGAAAATCTCAAATTAAATTTTCGTACATGGTTTACTGGGATTTTTAATCGAAAAATGGAGAATTAGCCTCTTTCTGAATGTGATATTTTCCGAACTGAAATTACTGTTGATTCTAAATGAAAAATGATTTGCTATAAGTGATTCTAAGGATATGTAATTGAGCACATGCTGACTGTGTGTCGTATTGATTTTGGGATAAAGGCGTTGATTAAATCATGCTGCATTTCTATCTGTTTCTGTTTCTGTGGTCCATGGATTATGATATACCATGCGACACGCATGTGAGTACAATGTACCATCTGACATGCACATGAGTACAATGCACCGTGTATTCTGGTCTTCGGACATTTTGATTCTGTTCAGTGAGCTATTAGGGTAGCTGACAACTCCCACGACGATTGACATCCCGGCACACTTGATCAGTGAGGCCCGGTGTTTCCGACATTGACCAATTGTCGTTTCTGAATTTTGATATAGCATGTTTTGCCTTGTCCCGTCTATTTGATTTTTTGAATTGACAGTATAAATGGTATTGTCTATTTGATTTTATGAACTGATGGTATGAACAGTATCGTCTATTTGATTTTTCGAAACGACTGTATAAACAATCTCATCTATTTGATATTCTGGATTTGACTACTTGAACTATGTTATTTGTAAATCGCTTATCTACTGCTTAAAGATTTGAAATTTTGTATGTACGATAGTAAACTGATCTCACTATCGTTGTTGATTATGTTATCGATTTTCGACTTTGGTCTTTTGAATTTGACAATTTATCCGTATGCATTTCATGAGAATTCCTAGTTTGGCAAATATATATATAGGTAGTGTATTTATCGCCGCGTGTTTTTCTTACTGAGCACGTTGAGCTCACCCCTTACTCTCCTCCACAGATCCATATCAGTAGCGGGACCGTCTTTTGTAAGTTGAAATATTTTGCACTGCCATACATCAGCAAAGTATTCATCTGTCTTAAAGGTATACCCAGTATAGACATCCATTTTGTATCTAAATTTTGTAAGTACAGTAATGTATAGGGAAATGTCTCTGGGGAATTTGAACATGAATATTTTGTGAAAGAACAATTTTGCTAATTAAATTGGGAAGTATACCCATTATTTTTGTTTAAATATGTTACTAAGGAATAAAATTGAGTAGTCAGATTTAAATGTTCCAATCTATTATCGACTCGTAGCCTAAACAAATTGTACGTAAATTAGGTCGTTACAGCTATCTCAACGTCGGTCAGGTAAGGGATGCAATCTATTTTAGTCACAATATTCCTTACCTACAAATGAATATTTATAGCATGGAAAACCTTATATATAATAAGCACGAATTTCGAAATGACCTTAAGCTCGTATTTATTAGTTCAAGTGCATGATTTACGTATAAATTGAAAGCTACTAATGTTTTAAATTAAGCATGTGTATGTATATGTATAATTATTAAAATATGACTTTTCTAAGCTTTTGTACAAATAAATTTGAAAATAAATTTTGTAAATAATGATAAGTTGATTTCGAGACTATAAGCTCAAAGTGTGCGAGTCAGGGTAAACATGGGGGTCGATTTAAAAAAGGGCCCAAGGGAATTCTAGCCTATGGACTATGAATGGGCTGGGCCTTAACTATATCATATATATTTCTGTGTCTGTCATGTTGCCTTCGTGACAGTATGTGTTTCCGCCTGTGCGGCGTTTGTGACGTTGTACGACCATGATCCAGTCTACAGCCCTACCATGGCTATAGGTATTTTTTTCCCTCTTCGGAGCATGCCCTCTTTTGAGGATGAAGTAGTGATTACCCTCATGATAGTAATAATGAATGCCTAGTCTCCATATTTCGATTTTGTTACGATCCGTCTATTACCTATGCTTAACTATGTAAACATGAAATTTTTGAGATTTTGACGGAAGTAAGAAAAATATATGATTTTTTTTGTATGAAAAGGTATATGATTTTGAATATGTGAACTTATATGATATTTAACCGTTCAATTTTGAAAATGGTACTTTATTATCTAGTATTGTTATATTTCTAAATGTTTTGAATACTATTATTATTTTAATGCACTTCTTACAGGGCTATTTAAAGCTCACTCCCATTTTTCTTTCCTTCCAGATTATTTACAGTAAGTACTTCCATGCTTACTGCGTACTCGATATAGGCTGGTGGACGAGACTCTCCTCAGGCTATCTCTTGTACACATTAAGATATATTTCAGTTGTATCCAGACACTCTATATAGTATAGATACTTATATGTAGACACGAGCATTTGGGATGTAATTACTTTTATGTATATATGGGAATGGAAAAGTAAGTAATTTCATGAGTTTACAGCATATGACAGTTTAGGAAATGAATGATAAGTTAGGAACTAACATTGAACAGGAATACACCTTAAGTAAAAGATTAAGTGTTTTATATATATATATATATATATATATATATATATATAAAGAATTGGCCCTAATTTTCACGTTTCCAGGGTGTTTCAGTCTTTTTGGTATCATAGCCAAAGGTGTCTAGTATTGTCAGTGTTGGTCAGTCGAAGATATATTACATTCCATGTGTCTGTACTTGTCTAGCTATAAATTCAAAATATATGCTAAAGTTATGACTAAATTTATTGTGTGTGCACAGGTACATTAAATATACACTATGAGCGGGAGACGAGGTCGTCTCCGGAGGTAGGCACAGCCACCTCCACCACCTGCCCCACAATCGGAGAGTCCTAACACTCGGATAAGTCGATTAGAGCCAGATACGAGGTAGGAATTTGACCAAATTGCAGCGTTGTTTGCTTAGCATTTTGGGGCTAATGCCTCTGGTACAGCTCTTACTCCAGCCCACACACCCACACCACCACAGGATCCACCCCCACCTCCTCCACAGATTGTTCCAATGCCTCTAGCCGCTCTATTGCCAGTACAGACCAAGCCCAAGGACAAAGACATGGGCCAATTGAGAGATTTTCTTAAGTTGAATCTACCGTCATTCAAAGGGGTTAAGAACCCCATCAGGGCAAAGGAGTGGCTATCAGAGATGGAGACAACTTTTGACTATTTGGGGTGCACTGATGCAGAAAAGGTTAGTATGGGTGCATATATGCTTAAGGGACAAGCTCGACACTGGTGGAAGGCCACCCAGAGACTACTGACTGCCAGCCACCTGGTAATCAGTTGGGATGCTTTTCAATCAGCTTTTCGGACCAAGTACATCCCTCGCACTGCTCAAAAAAAGATGCAAACTAATTTTTTGAATTTAGTCCAGGGCAGCATGATAGTCGATGAGTACAAGAACCGGTTTACTACTTTAATAAGATATGATCCCGAGACAGTCAAGAATGAGAAGCGTCTGACAAAGCACTTTTTATACAGATTGGGGCCAGCCATCAGGGATAGATTACTGGGGCTCTGTGTTATAGAATTTATGGATTCTTTAGGTCGTGCGCGGGAAATCCAGAGGGGATTAGATTTGACACAGTCTCAGTACGGGTCCCGATGAAAGCTAGAGATAAGGGTAAAAGGCCCGAGGCATCCCAAACAGATTACAGGAGGGATCCACCCAAGAGGCAGAAGATTGAGGAGTCTAACGTGAGGGTTCATATGCCTAAGATTCCTTCTAGCACTACTGAGACCACTCGACGCCCCAGGCTAAGTGTTAAGATCTGTAAAGACTTTGGTCGGCCACACGAGGGTGTTTGCTACTGGGTGACAGACGGATATTTTAAGTGTAGGGAAACAGGCCACAGGGTTAAGGATTACCCACAACTTCAGATGTCACAGCCCCAAGAGCCTCCAAGACAACAGCCACAGAGACAGACTCCCTAAAGATGGACCACCGCTGCTGATAAGGGTAAGAAGCTTGTCGCAAAGGGGTGTGTATTCGCTCTTGATAAGGAGACTATTAACACTTCATCTGAAGCTATCTGAGGTATACTTCTTGTCTGTAACTATAAAGCACATGTATTATTTGACCCCGGATCCTCACATTCTTTTATTTCGCCACAATTTACATTAAACTGCACTTAGAGCCTGAACCTTTAGATTATATACTACATGTAAATACACCTATGCATGAGTCTCAAAGGATCGATAAAGTATGTAGAAAGTGTGAAGTTAAGGTTGGAGACAGGGCAATGTTAACAGTCTAGTTTTGTTAAATATGTATGGTTTTGATGTGATTCTAGGTATGGATTGGCTAGCTGTCAATCGCATAAGTTTAGACTGGTATACTAAAACAGCAACTTTCTCCCTACTTGAAAAATTCTGTGTATGTTTAGATGATAAGAAGTAAAAGAATGAGGTTCAATGTGTAAACCCTTATGATATAATTATAATTTCTTGTAATTACTAATGAATTAGCTGATGTGAAGGTTATATCGCACTCATCTCCGATATTAGTTGGGAAAATCCGAGGATAGACGAAATATTAGTTGAGTGTGAATTTTCGGATGTATTTTCAAATGAGTTGTCAGGCTTACCACCGGAGAGAGAGCTGGAGTTTATTATTTATTTAGTACCAGATACTCAGCCAATCTCTAAACCTCCCTGTAGGATGGCATTAGTTGAGTTAGAAGAACTGAAGAAGCAGTTGCAAGAGTTGCTTGATAAGGGTTTTATTAGACCTAGTGTGTCACCATGGGGAGCTCCGATTTTATTTGTTAAGAAGAAGGATGGTAGTCTTAAATTGTGTATAGATTACAGATTACTAAACAAGGCTATGGTGACGAATAAATATCCTTTGCCAAGAATAGATGATTTCTTTGATCAGCTAAGGGGGTGTCAGTGTTTTCTAAGATTGATCTGAGGTCAAGCTATTACCAGTTGAGAATTTGGATGAAGGATTTGCCTAAGATAGCCTTCCGGACTAGATACAGCCATTATGAGTTCTTAGTGATGTCGTTTGGCCTGACTAATGCCCATGCTGCTTTTATGAATCTGATGAATAAGGTTTTCAGAAGTATTTGGATCGGTTTGTAATAGTCTTCATTGATGACATTCTCATCTATTCTAAGTCTCGGGTGGAACATGCACAGTATTTACGGATTGTACTTCAGAAGCTCTGAGAGAAGCAGTTGTATGGAAAGTTCAGTAAATGTGAGTTTTGGTTGGATCAGATAGCTTTCCTTGGTTATATTGTATTTAAAGACGGGGTGTCATTTGATCCTTCAAAGGCAGAGGTTATACTCAAGTGGGAGAGATTGAGGACAGGTACAAAGATACGGAGTTTTTTAGGACTAGTCGGTTATTATAGGAGGTTTGTTGAGAGATTCTTCAGGACTGCAACTCCTTTGACTAAGCTTACACATAAAGACATCTCGTTTGTATGGTTGAACAATGTGAGCAGAGTTTCCAGGAGTTTAAGCAGAGATTGATTACAGCACCTGTTCTGACCATTTCGAGTGGATCCGGAGGCTTCGCAGTTTATAGTTATGCTTCCCACCAGGGTCTGGGGTGCGTACTCATGCAATATGGGAGAGTAGTCACTTATGGTTCACGTCAGCTTAAGGACTATGAGCAGAATTACCCTACGCATGATTTGGAATTAACCGCTATAGTGTTTGCTTTAAAGATATGGTGGCATTACTTATATGGAGAGAGATTTCAGATCTTCATTGACTACAAGAGTCTGAAGTACATTTTTTATCAGAAGGAGCTTAATATGAGGAAGAGACGATAGATGGAGCTCTTTAAGGATTATGACTGTGAGATTTTTATCATTCAGGTAAGGTAAACATAGTTGCAAATGCCTTGAGTAGGAAAAATATGGTTTCTACTATAATGGTCATAGAATGGGATTTTGTTGGAACAGTTCACTAAACTCAGGATCAGTGTTGAAGAAGCAAAGTTCGAGTTTATGGCTAGCCTACGGATAGAGCCCAATATCCTGGATCGGATCAAATCAGGGCAGAGAAATGACCAGAGGTTGTTGGACACGGTTAGCCAAGCAGAACAGACCATGCAGTCAGATTTTTTGGTCAGTGATAATGGGTTATTAAGATTTAAAGGCCGCATTTATGTTCCAAGTGATGATGCCCTGAAGCAGCAGATTTCGAGAGTCCCACTGTTCCCGTTACACCATGCATCCAAGTAGTACTAAGATGTACTGTGATCTGTGCAAGGTGTATTGGTGGAGTGGTATGAAACGGGAATTAGCAGAATTCATGGCCAGATATTTGATCTATCAGCAAGTTAAGGTTTCGCACCAAAAGCCCACAGGACTACTCAAGTCTTTACTAGTGCCTATGTGGAAATTAAAGCATACAACGATGGATTTCAGTACGGGTTTACCGAGGACCCTTAGAGGTCACAATGCGATTTAGGAGATAGTTGATCGATTGACAAAGAGCACCCATTTCCTAGCCATTCAGAGTACGGATTCTTTGAGTGCCTTGGTCGAGTTATATGTCAGAGAAATGGCTCGTTTGCATGGGGCTCCTGTGAGTATTACGTCTGATAGAGATTCGAGGTTCACCTTTAGATTTTGGACTCATTTTTAGAAAGCCGAAGGATCTCAGCTGACTTTGAGTACCGTCTATCATCCTCAGACTGACGGTCAGTCCGAGCGGACCATTTAGACTTTGGAGGATATGTTAAGGCATATACATTGGACTTTAAGGGATCGTGGGATGATCATTTGCCCCTTGCAGAGTTTGCTTATAATAATAGCTATCATGCTAGCATCGGCATGGCACCTTATGAGGCTCTATATGGCAGAAGGTGCAAATCCCCTGTAGCTTGGGAAGAAGTGGGCGACAAGAAAATATTTGCTCCCAATCTGGTTGAACGGGTAGCAAAAGGTGTCCAGATTATTTCTGACAAACTTCGGGCTGCTCAGAGTCGATAGAAGAGTTACACGATGTGCATAGATGGCCACTTGACTTTCAGGTTGGGAATTTTGTATTTCTTAAGGTGTCTTCGAGCAAGGGTATCATGCATTTCGGGAAGAAAGAAAAGTTGAGTCCTTATTTCATCGGTCCGTTTAAGATATTAGAGAAAGTGGGAGATGTTGCCTACCGGTTAGCTTTGCCTCCACAGCTTTTTAGGACACATAATGTCTTCCACGTCTCTATGTTGAGGAAATATAATCTGGATCCCTCCCATATCATCGAGTATGGAGCATTAGACATCTAGGGAGATATGAGTTATGTAGAAGAACCTGTCCAGATCCTAGACAAGAAAGAGAGGGTACTTCGTACGAAGAGAATTCCATTAGTCAAGGTTCTCTGGCAGCACCATTCAGCAGAAGAAGCAACTTGGGAGCTCAAGAGCCTTATGAGAGAGAAGTACCCTCACTTATTTGACGAACCTGACTGAATTTGGTGGACTAAATTCCTAAAAGGTGGGGAGAAATGTGATACCCAAAAATTTTAGTTTTATTATTTATTTGAAAGTTAGAAAACAATTAAGATACTCGAAATAATATTATGCAAGCCAGAAATGACCGAAGCGCTCGGAACAGTGGCACGAAGCTCGCGACACAAAAATCGAGGTAAGGTTTTAAATTTTATAAATTCTCAAGGATAACATGTATAGGTATGTTTTTGTAGTTAGAAAGTGAAACTAAGATATTGGAAGTGAAAAGTTAGAGAAAAATCGAGTTAACGATTAACCGAGCTATTGGGCCTAAGAAGAGAAATAAATTCTATAAATTCATAAAAATTGTTCCAAAGCCATAGGAAATTAGTATACGGCATAATTGACTCGAGAAATGAAAATTAAGTGGATATCTTGAGGGCTTGGTAGTTGAATTAATTTTTTAAGTAAACCGAAAACTTTAAGCTATTTCAATTGGTAGGGCCCTACTAAATCGGGCAAAATAGGCTCAAACGGGAAAAGTTTCTTTAACAAGTAGGGCCCAAATTTTTAGGGGATATACTAAAGACTTAGTATAACACATGAATGGTGGAAATTTGGAAGAAAATAGGCTGGAAATAGTTTTTGTAGAATTTATGAAAATAGGGCAGCAGGCTGCCCTGGCCCAGAATTTTAATGACCAAAAAATAATGAAAAATTTGAAGGCCTTCCAAAAGGTATTTTAATATTAGATTTTTCAAAATTAAAGTAGACTTAATACACTTTCTGGAACACTAAAGCAAGCTCTAAACTGACCTAAACTCAACAACTTCTCCTCCTCCCTTTTTGCCATACGCGTATTCTTCAAAGGTTCATTGTGAAATTTTTTTCGGCAACCTTCCGGCCACTTTTGGAGTTCGACCAAGAAGGATAAAATCTTCCCCCTTAAGTCCTCTACAACATATAAAAAATTTAATCCCAAACAAGTCATTGGACAGGGGTTGAATCTGCCCTATTTCTGGGTTAGAATAAAACTTAAATTTATGAGTTTTTAGTTTGTTTTTGAGGTTGTTTTTGATGATTCTAAGAAGTATGTATATTGATTTATAGCTGATGGTCATTGTTAAATGCTGCATTTTGGGTCAAACTTGGTCAAACCCGAGGTAAAGTTGTTGGAAGTTGATGATGGCTAGATATGTTGATGTTTGATGAATTTGGATAGTTTTTACTGAAGTAGAATTAGAAGAAAACTTGTCTAGGGGTATGTATAGTTTCGGCCAGCCTTGATAGGTTTAAGAAAGCTAATAAAATCAAGCTTATGTCAAATTTCCATATTTTTTAAACGTATTCATAAAATACATCTTCACATCAAAACTTGCTTTTCCAAAACATTTTACAGATGCAAAGAAAACACACTCGGAGGTTTTGGTAACATTGGTTTTTCTCTCAGCTTCGTTTTTATACGTAAATAGAATTTTTCAGAAATTGAACACATTTCATAATCTCAATGATACTTCAAGCATTTCTATATTTTTAAAAGCAAGGTAACGGGATACGGTTACGGTTTTAAATTACATCTCTTACCTATCGAATCTTAGGGTAGCACAGAATTGTCAGGTATCGGGCTTGCCTCATTTTACATGCCAGTACCTCGCGCTGCCCAAGATAATTTCAAAATTATCAAAAATGTTTTAATTCATCTTAACATACCTAAATATACACCAACTTACATAGACTTCATTAAACTTGGTTATTTTTGCCAACTTTGTTACTTACTCAGTTTTATCGATAAACGTGCTGGTTTAAGCTATTTCAATAATTTTTTTTCTTTTAACTTCAAACTTATCAACTTAGTGGCTTAAAAACTTATTCAAGTCTCTAGTCAACACATTGCAACTTATCAAATTGTCAATTTCCACACTTTTACAGTTTTCCACTAAATCGAGCTATAAACCAAACTTTTCGATATTAAACTAACATTCTATAACACACAACTCAATCAAATTTCATCTTCTCCATATCAAACAAAGGCTGAATGAATTTAAAGCATAGTCTAGAAATTATTTCTTCAATTGCTACTTTAGTAAAAATCTTATAAAATCATTAAACAACATATATCACAATCATCATCTTCTATCAACTTTCTCACATTGTTGACCAACTTTGACCACTCTTTCCTTTTCAAAAAATGTTTTTCAGCTATAGATATACATGTATACAACTTAGAATCATCCTAAACAAGCTTAAAAATCAGCCAAGAAATCAAAAATCCAAAGTTTCTCTTACCTCTAAAACATGGCAGATTTGGCCCCTGTTTTTCTCTCTAGCTTTTCACCCACCAAATCAACTTATTTTTGGCTGAATTGTTTCTATGTGTTAAAGAACTTATGAAGGAAAATTTTGTACTTCTTGGCTGACATCTAAATGTGGCTGGAAGGTGGCCGAAAAATTTCCACGAGCAGAAATAGAGGATGACGCCTACGACAACTTAAAGGGGATGACTCTTTTCCGTTTTAAGTCGGTTCTGGATGGTTTTTTCTTTCGAGAGATGGCATTAAGTATACTTAAACATGGAAAAAAATCATGTTCAAAGGCCTTTAGGAATCCCTTCAAATTGGGCTTTCTTGTTGGGCCTATAGTGTGCTAGGCCCAGGCAGCTAACAGCCATGTTATTAGAAAAATCCTAGAAATTATTTTTAGCCAATTTTCTTTCATATTTCCACTTCTCATATGTTATACTAAGTCCCTAGTATGTTCCATAATGCTTTTGAGCCCACTTGTTTAAGAAATATTTCCCGTTTGGGCCCATTTTACTCGATTTAGTCATTACCGATAAAAATTCTTTAAAGTATTCTGTTTATTTTAAAAATTAATTTACCATTGAAACTTCAATATTTCCATTCAATTATAATTATCCAAATCAAATATACCTTATATTAATTTCCTATGGCCTCGAAATTATTTTTATAGATTTTTGGAATTTATTTCATAATTATTTCAATTACTAAGCCTAATTTCTCGGTTTAGTGCTAATTCGAGTTTTTACTAGTTTTTTTCACTTCTGATGCTTTAGTTTTACCTTCTAACCATCAAAACATACTTAGAAATGTAATCTAGCAAAAATTTGGAACTTACTCGCCATATAAATAATGTCGTCATATCTTCAGGGCAAAAACTACTACGGCTAATTCCAAGTCATGAGCGGGGTAGTTTCGCTAATGGTCTTTAAGCTAGCAAGAGTCATAAGCGACCACTCTACCCTTTTGCATCAGCACACAGCCCTAACCCTAGTGGGAGGCATCACTGTACACTGCAAACCCTCTCGATCCACTCAGGAAAGTCAAGACTGGTGCAGTGGTCAACCGATGCTTGAGTTCTTGGAAACTCTGCTCACACTGATCAGACCACTCAAATGGAACATTGTTACGTGTCAATCTGGTCAATGAAGCTGAAATCCGAGAGAACCCCTCAACAAATCTCATATAATATCCTGCCAATCCCAGGAAACTTTGAATCTCTATCACTGTCCTCGGTCTCTCCCACTTCAGAACTGCGTTAACCTTGGACGAATCAACAGACACCTCATCCTTAGATACAATATGTCGGAGGAAGGAAATCTGATCCAACCAAAATTCACACTTACTAAACTTCATATATAATTTCTTCTCATGAAGAGTCTAGAGCATAGTCCTCAAATGTTGCTCGTGCTCCTCCTGAGACCTATAATAGATTAAAATATCATCAAGAAATACAATAACAAATCTGTCTAGATACTCCTGAAAGACATCATTCATTAAACTCATGAAAGCAGCATGGGCAATAGTTAGGCCAAAGGGCATCACCAAAAACTCAAATTGACAATATTTGGTCCTAAAGGTTGTCTTCGATACATTTGCCACTTTAATCTTTAACTGGTGATAACCTGATCTTAAATCTATCTTAGAAAACATCGAAGCCTCTCTCAATTGATCAAATAAATCATCTATCCTTGGCAGGGGATACTTATTCTTTACCGTATCCTTATTCAAAGGTTGATAATCGACACACAAAAGGAGACTCCCATCTTTCTTTCTGACAAATAATATCGGAGCACCGCACGGAGATACACTCGGTCTAATAAACCCTTTATCAAACAACTCTTGCAATTATTTCTTCAGTTCTTCCAATTCAACTAGTGTCATCCGATAAGACGTTTTAGAGATAGGCTCAGTTTCGGACATCAAATCAATTATAAACTCAATTTCCCTTTCAGGCGGTAACCCCGGTAATTCATCCGAAAAAACATCAGAAAACTCACAAACTACAGGAACATCATGTATACTCTGTTGTTCCCAACTATTATCAGCGACAAAAGTAATATAACCTTTACAAAAATCAAGGTCATTAGAAATTTCAAACATATGGATACCATATAGCTTCACAGAACATAATACCATACACTTCATTTCTATTTAACAAAACATACATCAAATTTATCAGGTAAGGAGAATGTCACTATTTTAGTATAGCAGTCTAGACTTATACGATTGGCAGCTAACCAATCTATGCCCAAGATTACATCGAAGCCATACATAATTAGTAAAACTAGATCTGCTAATATTATCCTATCTCTTACCTTGATTTCATAATTCTTACACACCATATCAGTCATCTGTGATTCATGCATAGGTGTGCTTAGGTGTAGCATGTGATCTAGAGGCTCAAGTTCCAGATGCAAATTGTATGAAAACTGTGGAGAAATAAAGGAGTCTATTGAACCTAGGTCAAACCAAACATGTGCCTCATGATTACAGATAAGGAGTATACCTCTAATGGTTTTGGAGGAGGTGTCAACGGTCTCCCCTGTCTAAGGCAAACGTGCATTCCTGAGTAATAGGATTCTTGCCTTTCTCTGTGGCTGTGGCCTGTCTTTGTAGGGTCTGTTTCTATGGAGACTATCTTTCAGGTTGTTTCGGTTGTTCCTGAGGCTCGAAGGGTCTCATCTGAGGGAAATATTTAATTTGGTGGCGCTTATCTCCGCACTTGAAATAGCCACATGTGACCCAATGGCATGGCTTATTATGCGGCTTACCACAATTCTTGCACCGTCGTAATTCAAACCTGGAGCCTCCGGTGGTATCTGCACTATCAGTAGGGGTCTTGGGCTTATCGACCCTTACTGGAGACTCATCTATCTGCTGTCTCTTAGGCTGACCCCGCCTTAGCTTTGGTCTGGATGCCTCAGATCTCTTGCCTATATCTTTGCCCTTGCCTCTGGATCCATATTGTGCTTGAGTAACATCAAGACCCCTTTCTATCTCTTGAGCTCATCCGAAGGCATCCTTAAACTCTATAACTCATAGCCCCAATAGTCTATCACGGATCCCCGATCTTAATCCAGATAAAAACCTCTCGGTACGACGCTATGGGTGTCTAACTATCTCGGGGACATATCTCATTAAGGTAGTGAACTGATTCACATACTCGTCCACTATCATACTACCCTAAACCAAATTTAGAAAATCCATCTGCATCTTTTTCTGGGTAGTACGCGGAATGTACTAGGTCTTGAACGTAGTCAGAAAGGCATCCTATGATATATTTGGCTGACTGTTTGTATGAACTATATGAGTGGATCTCCACCAAAACTTAGCTTGGCCCCTCAACATGTAACTGACCATAGTTACCCTCTCGGCATCCATACACCCCAAATATTGAAATGTCATCTTGATGTCCATCAACCATTCTTCAACCTTAACTGGATCCTTGACGCCTGTAAACTTTAGGGGATTCATCCTAAGAAAGTCATGTATTCTCTGAGTAACTCTGTCCTCCCTATGTTGTGGGACTGGAGGTTGAGGAGTTGGGGATGCCATATGAACCTACGGTGGAGGAGGTGAAGGAGTGGGTGTGGGCATGGTAGCACCAGTATATGAGGTGTTTGCCCTAAATTGCTGAGCAATCATGGTAGTAAGTGTATTAAGCCCCTTTCTCATACTCTGTATACTCCAGTCGAGCCTAATTATTCTGGTATTAGGGCTCTCGTGTTGAGGGGGAGATGGTGAAGAGGGTTGTGCCTGCCTCCATGGACAACCTCTTCTCCCGCTCATTGTTCGTGATCAATTACCTACACGTAAACCAAGGATTTAGTCATAAATTTAGTAGGTATACTCAATTTATAACCAGACAAGCATAGACAATTGGGATATAATTTAACTTTAACTAGTCGACACTCACAGTACTAGATAACTTTTGCTCTGATACCACGTAACTGTGACACCCCGAAAACGTGAAAATTTGGGCAAATTTTAACGTAATCTCTTATTTAAGTTGTATTCCTGTTTAATGCCGATTACTTAACCGTTCATTTTAACAAAAATTTATCGACATAACGGCTTATTCATGAACATACCTCCTTGTAATATTTAAAATACAGTTTATAATCTCACAACAGTTGCTTTTAATCACTTTTCATAATCAATAGTGATTTCTGTAACATTAAATTCCATTCCATTCCCTTAATACCTCAGAAAGACATTTTATTGTATAAGTTGTAAGCTGACAACTTTACGTACACACAGATCTAAATTACATCCCAAAAGATCCTTTACATAAAAGTGTTTATCCTATACAGGATGTCTAGTAGTAATAACAAGAGTATACCTTAACATGTACCGGAGGTAGCCTGGGGAGAGTGTCGTATCCACCAACCTATGTCTATTACACAGCAGGTGAAAAAAGATCACTACAAATAATCTGTAAGAGTAAAGAAGGGGGTGAGCTTTTTTAAAAGCCTGGTAAGAAATGCATTTAAAAATAGTCTTGGTATCAAACATATGAAAAACATAATGCTTTTAAAATGTAATTTATACTTAAACCACTTTCGAATACTTTTGTACAAAATTTTGACAGAACAAACGTATATCACATATCACAAAACTTATCATATTACTTTCGACTACAGAATATCATGAAGACTAGGCAAAATCCATATAACTAGCATAGGTCATGATCATACAAACTTAATCTCCGAAGAGGGAAGCAAACGAACAAATAGAGTATCCATGGCCATGGTAAGGGGAGTGTAGACAGGATCAGGGTCGTACAGTGCCCTGCACCACTAAGGACCAAAACGAACAATGCACAAAGTGGCAAAAATCAGGCATCGAGTGGGCATAATAGGCAGATGTGGTTAAACATGCATCACAAAGGATTAGACATGCACGACGTGGCGTAAGGCATGCACCACGAAAGACCAAGCTCCACATTGGCCATGCATGAAAAATATCACAGACTACTGGATGACAAATATCGAAGCTTACAAATTCCTTTTTGGGCTTATTAACCCACATGCTAATAAAATCGAGCTTATGTCTAAATTCCATATTTTTAAAGCGTATTCATAAAATACATTTTCACATCAAAACTTCTTTTCCAAAAAATTTTACAGATGCAAAGAAAATACACTCGGAGGTTTTGGTAACATTGTTTTTTTCTCTCGATATCGTTTTTATACGTAAATAGTATTTTTCAAAAATTGAACACATTAAAACACACTCGGAGGTTTTGGTAACATTGTTTTTTATCTCGATTTCGTTTTTATACATAAATAGTATTTTTCAAAAATTGAACACATTTCATAATCTCAATGATACTTCAAGCATTTCTATATTTTTGAAATCAAGGTAACGAGATACCATTACAATTTTAAATAACATCTCTTACCTATCAAATCTCAAGGCAGCACAGAATCATCGGGTATCGAGCATGCCTCGATTTGCATGCCAGTACCTCGTGCTACCCAAGATAATTTCAAAACCATAAAAAATGTTTAAATTCATCTTAATATACCTAAATATACACCAACTTACATAGACTTCATTAAACTTGACTATTTTTGCCAACTTTGTTACTTACTCGATTTTACCGATAAACGTGTCGATTTAAGCTATTTCGACAATTTCTTTTCTTTTAACCTCAAACTTATCAACTTAATGGCTTAAACAGTTATTCAAGTCTCTAGTCAACATAATACAACTTATCAAATTGCCAATTTCCACACTTTTATAGTTTTTCACTAAATCGAGCTATAAACCAAACTTTTCGGTATTAAACTAACATTCTATAACACATAACTCCATCAAATTTCATCTTCTCCATATCAAATAAAGGCTGGCCGATTTTCAAACATAGTCTAGAAATTATTTCTTCAATTTCTACTTTAGTAAAAATCTTCTAAAATCATTAAACAACAACATATATCACAACCATCATCTTCCATCAACTTTCTCACCTTGTTGACAAACTTTGACCACTCTTTCCTTCTTCAAAAATGTTTCTCAGCTGTAGATATACATGTATACAACTTAGAATCATCCAAAGCTGTGACACCCCAAAAACGTGAAAATATGAGCAAATTTTAACTTTCTTAATCCTTTATTTAAGTTGCATACCTATCAATGCTGATTACTTAACCATTTTTTTTATAAAAATTTCACCAGCATAACGATGTATTTCTATCCCTACCTTCCTGCAAGGTTCAAATTACAGTTTGTATTCGCAACCAGTTGATTTTAGTTCTTTTTTGCTTAGTAGTAAATTCATTCTCATTGCATCACTTTAATATTTCTGAAATATATTTTATTATGCAAACTATACATTTACAACTTTATTTACATTCATACTTACCTAATTTACATCCCAAAATATTATTTACAACAACTGTCTATGCTTTACAGGAAGTCTAAGTAAAAGTATACCTTACTTGTACTGAAGATAGCCTGGGGAGGGTCGAGTCCATCGGTCCACGACTACTATATAGCAAGTATAGGAAACTGATCACTGAAGGTAGTCTGTAAGAGTAAAGGAAAGGGGTGAGCTCTTCAAGCCCAGTAAGACATGCATTTAAAGCAGCCTTAGCAGTAAAACATGTACAAGCAAATCGCTGTAATTCAAGCTTAATAAAATAATATATAGATATGTATAAGTCGAAACATGTTTAGTTTTGAAAATCAGGTCAAAACATATTTGACATCATAACTAGCAACATGCAAATTATAAATTACGTAGCTCATTACTTGTCTTTAAAAATATCATGTAAACTTACATATCGGGTAGCATAAATTTCACGTAGCTTAACACTTTTCTTTAAAAGTCATACTGAATAATTTCATGGAGACTAGACGAAGACACACAGTAACAAAGGTAATGTTCATGTAGACATTTCACGTAGGCAATTCACGTAGATAGTTCACGTAGATAGTTCACGTAGACAGAGTACCTATGGCCATGATAAGGGGACTGTAAATGGGATCAGGGTCGTACAGCACCCCTACGCCACTTAAACATATGGCGAAAATAAGACACTGAGTGGCATAAATACCCGACGCGATTAAGCATGCACCATAAGGGACTGAGCGTATACAATGTGGCATATGACATGCACTACGAAGGTCCAAAATCCACACGGGCCATGCATAACAAATCATGTAGACTACATGTGGCCTTAGTCTCAAAAATGAATTTTTAAAATCATTTTTTCAGGTCTATTAGCCCATAAACTCATAAAATTAATACTCTTATTTCATTTCATACACATAAACATCATTTCATAAATTTTCATTTTTGTGTAGCAAATTGCATTTCGAAACATGTCATAGGTACTAAAAAGTATACTCGAAGAGCTCTAAAAATTGGGCTTTTCTTTCGAATTTTTGGTTTAAAAGTGAATAGTACTTTTTTGGGTTCGAGAATTCGTAAATACGAGCATACTTATATAAGTTCATGTATCAAAACAAGGCATTAAATCACTAATACTACTTTAAAACACATCCCTTACCTTTTAAACCTTGGGGTCAAAATCGTTAGGTCCGAGGTTTGCCTCGATTTGCATGTCGTTTTCCTGAACTGCCCAAAACAATTCCAATTCATCAAATATTATTCAAGTTCATATCAACATACTCAAACGTGTATTTGTCTTTATAAATTTCACCAAATTTGACTTTTTAGTCAACTTTTTTTACTTTCTCGATTTTACCGATTTAAGTGTCGGTTTAAGCTAATTTTGCCAATTTGGTTCATATAACTTCAATTTCATTACTTCAGTAACCTAAATACTCATTCAATTCAATAATTCATACTTGTCAACATTCCAATTTCACCAACTCTTACACTTTTCTGTTTCCTACTGAACTGAGCTATAAACCAGACTTTTTCGATATAAATTTAACTGTTAATAACATCAATTTCATAAAAATTTCATCTTCTTCCTAAGCATTCAAGTCTGACCGAACCTAAATACTCCTATAGAAATTATTCCTTTAAATTCTACTTAACTAAAAATCATTCAAAAGCACCAAATAACAACATATATGAACTTCATCATTATCCATCAACTTTACCTCAAGTTTGACCAAGGTTGACCAACTCTTTTTATTCTAGAAAAACTTCCAAGCTATAGATCAACATATATACACCTTAGAAACATCAAAAACAACATGAAGAATCAACCAAAAACTTTCAAAACTTCATCCTTCTCTCACCTCGAAACAGGGTAAATTCTGCCCCTATTCTTCTCTCTAGTTTTTCTCATAGTAAATGAACTCCTTTAAGGTTGTATTCTTTATATGTTATAGAGGGCTTGAGGTAGAAGATTTGATCCTTCTTTACTGACACCTGAAAGTGGCCAGAAGGCCACTGAAAAAAATATACAAACTTGCCCAAGAGATGACACGTACGACAACTTTGCTGGGGACTTTCTCTCTCATCTAAGGTCGGTTTCAAGTGTATTTTACTATTCCAGAAAGCTTATCAAGTTTATTTTATATCTAGAAAATTTAGGGGTCAAAAGTTTTCCATAAGGTCTTCAAATTGATCAATTTCTACTGGTTGGTCAGAATCCTGAAGCAGGGTAATTTCGGATTCTGTTTTAGAAAATTCATGAAAAATATTTCCAGCCCAATTTCTTCAAATATTCACATCTCAAGTGTTATATTAAGACTCTAGTATATCTCATAACAATTTGGGAGTCACTTGTTTAAGAAAAGTTCCCCGATTGAGCTCATTTTGCCTTATTTGGTCATTACCAAGCAAAATTGCTTAAGGTTTCCGGTTTACTTTAAAAATTAAGTCGATCCCCGAAACCTCCATATTTCCACTTGATTTTTATTCTTCAAGTCAATTTCACCTTATACTAATTTCCTATGGTCTTGAAATAATTTTCATGAATTTCGATAATTTATTCCAAATTTATTTCTCTTACTAGCCAGTTTCTCGGTTTAGTGTAAATCAGAGTTTTACTAGCTTTTTCACTTTCAACACCTTAGTTTTCACTTCTAAACATCAAAACATACTATACATGCAATTCTTAAGAAATTCTTGGGCTTAAAATGTTACCTCGATTTTCATGCCCTTGGGGCCCCGTGCAACTAACCCGAGTGCTTCGATTGTTTCAGGCCTGCATAACATTATTTCGAGTGCCTTAATTACTTATTAGTTTCCAAATAAGAAATAAAATGGAAAATTTTGAGTTTCACATAAACAAGCTTAAAAACCAGCCAAGAAATCAAAAATCCAAAGTTTCTCTTACCTTTGAAATAAGGCAAATTCGACCCCTATTCTTCTCTCGAGCTTTTCATCCACAAAATCAACTTATTTATGGCTAAATTTTTTATATGTGGTAAAGGACATAAGAAAGAAGATTTTGTTCTTCTTGGCTGACTTCTAAAAGTGGCTGGAAGGTGGCCGAAACATTTCCACAGGCAGAAATAGAGGAGTACGCCTGCGGCAATTTGAAAGGGATGGTTCTTTTCAGTTTTAAGTTGGTTCTAGATGGTTTTTACTTTCTAGAAAGGGCTTTAAGTATACTTGAATGTGGAAAAAAAATCAGGTTCAAAGGCCTTCTGGAACCCCTTCAAATTTGGCTTTCTTGTTGAGCCTGCAGTGTGCTAGGCCTGGGCAGCTAGCAGCCCTGTTTTTAGAAAAATCCTAGAAATTATTTCTAGCCCATTTTCTTCCAATTTCTACTTCTCATGTGTTATACTAAGTCCCTAGTATGTTCCATAAAACTTTTAGGCCAACTTGCTTAAGAAAAATTTCCCGTTTGGGCCCATTTTACCCGATTTAGTCATTACCGATAAAAATTCTTTGAAGTTTTCGGTTTACTTTACAAATTAATTTAACCACTGAAACCTCAATATTTCCACTCAATTCTAATTATCCAAGTCAAATATACCTTATATTATTTTCCTATGACCTCAAAATTATTTTTACCGATTTATGGAATTTAGTCCGTCATTATTTCAATTACTAGGCCCAATTTCTCAGTTTAGTGCTAATTTGAGTTTTTACTAGCTTTTTTACTTTCGATGCTTTAGTTTTACCTTTTAACCACTAAAGCATACTTATAAATGTAATATCTTGAGAAATACTTTAATTCAAAATCTTACCTTGGGTTTCGTGCATCGAGCTTCGTGCCACTAATCTGGATGCTTTAGTTATTTCGACATTGCATAAAACTATTTCGAGTCTCTTAATTACTTTCTAGTTTCCAAATAAACAATAAATCGAAAATTCTGGGTTTCACACCAGTAGCATTTCTCAACCCTTCCTACAATAAAATAAATACTTAAATATTATCTCACCATCCTGCTTTAGGTTAGCCAAGGAAAAATCATCTCTTACCCTAGAAATCAACCCATTGATTATCACAATCCTTGACCCCTGCTGCCCTTGTTCGGTTCTGCCCTAAACCATTTTTGTTCTAGCCTTTTGTAGTTGGTAATGTCGGTTTTCAAAGTTGAGAATGGCAAAGATGGCAGGTGCCTAAGGTAGCTTAAGACTTATTCTCTTCGACTGCCTCTTCCTTCACTTATCAGCCCCCTTTTCCCACGTCTTCTGCTACCTTGTCTCATATTCGGCTCTCTCTAACTTCAACTGCTGAATGTCACTATTTCAGCTGTTGTTCGAACTTGTTTTAAAAGGTGAAAGGTATGGAAGTAGGGTGCCTTGGCAAGGATCAAAATCCTTCCTTCTTCCTTTGCTTTATTTCTTTTTTTTGTCTCACTCTCTCGTTGGCTTTTGTCTCAGTCAACAACTGGTTTCTTCACTGCTGCTTGTCTCTACAAGTGGCCAAAATTAACCACATGTGAGTAGGAGTAAGTTGTATCGAGAATGGCTTCTTTAGGAAGCTATTCCCTACTCCACCATTATAAATAATAATTAATATTTTATTTAATTTGGGTTTTATAATTTCGATATAAGTTTGTCATTTTAATAATTTTATTTATTTATTTGTTTTAGTGCTGCATGTGTATATATGTCTATATCTATATATATTAATTTATATATACCTATTAGTTATATATTTATAGGTTCCCATATATATATATATATATATATATATATATATATATAATTCTATTGTAAGAGTTATATTAATGTGCATATATACATGCATTATAAATATATGTTGTTTATTAGTTGTACATGTAAATGAGGGCTTGCACACTATGTATTATCTATTCTCTCATAGCTAAATTTAATTATACCATTCCAAAAAAATTTTATCTCACATAGAGAAATGGTGTCCGATAGTTTTGAGTGGAACGCTACACTTTTTCTTATTACTTTAAGAATTAACAATTAAATTCTTACTAATATTTGTTATTCTATGTAGTAGCCATTTACATGTATTTCATGTAGGTTGAGTCTACACTTCTAATTTATCAACATTAATTTTAAATACCTTTGTTTACTCACCATATTACCGAAATTTTCCACGAGAACAATTTTATTTAATTAATTTAACTAATTTTATTTAACTAGAAGAAATTTCTATTGCAACATGTCATGTGATTAATTCCACTTGAACGAGGTAGTGTTTTGACTATAGTTTTAGAGCTTAACTCGGTAGTGTTACCTTAAAGTTCTTGTCTACGAGCATGCTCACACACGCGTTTGCTCATTTTAGTCCCTACATATCATTTTGATGTTTTTTATTATTAGTTTATCAAATTTTATAATGAGAAATAAATAGTTGAACCAAGGTTCAAAAACTCTCGATTATTACAATAGAATCTGACGGTTAGTCACCTTCGTCTATTTGCATTCAAAAACACTAAAACTTTACTATTTTTTTTTTTAAAAAATACATAAAAAGTCCTAGGTCTAATTTCTAAATCTATGGTTTCAATATTAGATCTATTGTACTTTGAGTATTTTTGAAAAAAAAAAACGAAGGTTAGAAGTAGAAAACAAAGAAAATGTCTAGATTTTTTTTTTATTTTTTGAGAAAACTGCATCTCTTGATAGGCAATCGGTAATAGTTATCAATAATGGTTTGTCTTCAAAAGCAAAAAACAGTCTTTTTGACTCCCACTTTCTTCTTATCTAATCATTTTTTAAATACAAAAAATCCTAGATTGCCAACAACTTCTTGACCAAATAGTTAAGGAAGAGTTGTGGCATATTGTAAGACTTAGATTCCAATCCAAGTAACTTCACCCTTGTCACGACCTCCTTTACTTAAAATTACTACAAAATTTTCATTTTTTTCTTTACTTTTCCCTTCATGATAATTCCAACATTCGTTGGCTGTGATTCGGTATTAGTCACATTATTCGTACTTACCTTATCATTCATTCTATGTCATGCATACATGTCAATATAAACTATTTATTGACAGTAAATACTTTTTATCTTATAAGTGAGCTCACGTATATTTACAAACAAATACATCTTCGACATTGCATTCTTTTACATCACTGTGTTGTTACATGTTCAGATACAAAATCATACTAATGTGTATACCTTTCGATCGATGGAAATGCAGCGGACAATCAGAATGCAAGTCCTCAGCTGTGCTCTAGCTACTGTGAATGCTCTGTAGAGAGGGGGAAAATGAAAGGGTGAGCTCACTAGCTCAATAAGGCAATTATGCAAGAAAGTAGATAGCCACACTATCTACATGAACATAATGTCAAGTTTTAAATCATTCTATTTCAACTCGCATCAGAAGCATGAATCGTTTTGTATGAAACTTATGCAATACATACATATATTCACACGTATATACGAAAATCATGCTTTATTCATAAACATAGGTATTTCATGCAATACATTGCATTTTCATATAAAGCTTATAAAACATATCATGCCATTTCATTTCAATCACAAAATATGGCATTTCATCGTATAAAAACATGTTAATCGAGGCTCAACCCATCCCTCGGGTTTACCCTGGTCATAAACAATTGCATTTATGTAAAACAACAAAACCATTTATCGGGGCTCGACTTATCCCTTGGGTCTACCCTAGTTCTCATAAAATCATGTGACATAATCAAGTGAGGGTGGCGACTACTGTGGTAATATCAAGGACTATGACCATATCTCATACGGTGATCCCAAACTACATGGATCCTAGTATGCGGGGCATCACTGCTGCAACGGGAGGTGGGTCAAATCCTACCTGCCAGCTCACATCTACTTAACTCCTGATATCTCCTCAACACCAAATACTCACATTATAACGCACTCCATCTCTGTACACGGTACAACATACTCCAAGGACCCTATCTCTAATCGATAGTCAATGCCATGTCACAAAAATTGCATGTGCTAGCATCTCATACGTGTGACACATAGTCTACATGAGACATCCAACACGGCTCTTTTAAGTCATTCATTTCAAAGCTATCACGTGCAAGTAAACTCCAGCACTATGTCATGTACAAATCATGTAAAATTGAGTACAGGCAACGCTCCAGTACTCTATCTTGCATATAATGTAAAATCTAGTGTGAGTAACACTCCAGCACTAATTTATGTAGAAAATATATAAAATATAGTGTGAGCAATGCTCCAGCATGATTTGTTTTCACACAACTCGATAAATGGCTCATTTCAACGATATTAACTCAATTAAATCAAATCGGCACCACAATTGTGCTATTTTGTGTAAATCATGAAAACCCTAGCCAATCTATCTATGCATCTTCTAAATAGCAGTAAAAACACTCAAAAACTTGCTTTTCATACTTTTTAGAACTTTTCCTAATTTTCCTAATTTTACCCTTAATAGGGGTAAAATGGTAATTTACCCATATTGAGTCTCCATAAATTTTATTCACTTTCTTTGACTAGACTTTTTCAGTGTAAATAATTACCCTTGAAACTACGTGTAGATATCTCTAACTACCCGTAAAATTTTGTTACCTCAAATAGCGTGGAATGCTCTTCCTTTTCCAACGCTGTAAAATCACGTAGTTCGTTTAGCTCCCAATATAATCTTTGGAGCTGCATAACCATTTATCAAGTTAATCACACTTATTCAACTGTATTTCACGTTTCATATAATCTATTTCACTTAATGGACCCGTTTACTTTTATTGGGCCTAATTGCATCTTAATGGGTCTAACATTGTCTTAAGCCCAATTTCACTTTACTATTCATTTCATCTAGGTCTATTAGGCTTATGGGGCCCAATAACTCTTATTGGGCTTGGTCCGAGGCCTATAAATCCTTATTGGACCGAAACCAATTTGGCTTGGCCATGTGGTCGAGAGCCATGCATGCTGCCCATGGTCGACGGTCACGCCACCCATCGCTAACCTTGGCCATTTGCTTGGCTATTCACTTAGGCATTTCATCAAACACATACTATAAATGCCATAAGCCCTTAGTTTTTGTTCATTAAGGCATTTTATCAAACACCTTACATGCCAACCTTAATTCACCAACCAATTGACCAAATTGATTAAAACTAACTATGCCATAATCATGTATATATGTTTATCAATCAATCCATGCCTTAAAATCACATGGATATTCATCAAAACCTAAATACCCATTTCGACCAACTTGTGTTCATGGTGATTTTATGTGTTTTGATCTATAAAACATATACCAATCATCTTAGAATAATTCCAAGATTAACATACTAGAAGTTCCAAGCTTGAAAACTCACCTAACTTGGTGTTCTCACTTTGGTCAAAACTTCCAAGAATTTTGCCCCCTTCAATAAGGCTCATTGATGGCTGATTCTAAGGTATGTTAATCCTCCCTAAATTTAGAACAACTTTCATGAAGATCACTTGTTCCAAATATGTCTCCAGGTTAATGTTTTTTAGTGAGGGAAAGCTTGAAAGCATATGTATCCATGGTTTCCTTGCTTTGGTCGAGAGCTTATGGAGAAGAAGACTTGGCATTGGCTGGTTTTTACTTAGGAAATTAATCAATTAAATCTACATTTTTAGCCCACCATTTGGGCTTGGTCATGGTTTTGGGATTAAGTTTTGGACCTAAACTTTTAACTCATGGGCTTAGGTTTGGGCTTTCGATTTGGGCTTTTGGGCTGGAAATGTTTCTATAATTTGGGACTTCAATTGGCTTAATATTGGGGCCACCAAATGGTCCAACAATTTAGCCCATTGGGCCTACAAAATTTGGTTCATGCTTAATCCACCTTAATGGGCTTTAAAATTTCCACTAGTTAGCCCATTGATTTCTACTCATTTAATTTAATCCGAATTTCGATTAAATTAATTTTCACACTTAAGGAGATGAAGATTGAGTGTTTTAACCAAAAATATTTCTTCCCCACTTTTTAACCTTGGTTGGGTTAAAATTTAACTATGATTAGTTTTTTATGGTCAAAGTCAACATTTCCATCTAACCTTGACTTTTATTGACCATCGACCACATTTGACTTTTTCTCAAAAATTCAAAAGTGTCAATTTTCATGGTTAACACTCTCATCTTTGTGTTTTGGCTGCTTCCGGGAGGTAAATGTGTCAAAAACACCTCAAACGGACCATTTTGAGCTCATTTAGCCCCTTTTGGTGCTTTCCACTACTTCAACATATTCGAGAACAAACCAAACCAGCTTCCCTTCTTGCACTACCCTTATTTTCAAATTTTAAGTTCCTATCTTCAGTCAGAATGATTTGAATCTCTTCAATTTAGCCGGTGGCCATTATAACCTTCATTTGGCCTTTTTATGACTTATAGATATTTACTTACTTTATTTTCATTTTCATTTCACTAAATACTCTTCTTATGATTCAACTATTAAAATCAAGTGTCTACACATAGGAATCATAAGGTATATGGTACAAAAACCTGGGTCTTACAATCCTCCCCAACTTAATAAATTTGGTCCTCCAAATTAGAACCAAGTCAATCTTCAATTAACTGGGGTGCTTCTCGCGCATCAGATTCTCTAACTCTCATGCAGCTTCCTCCGAAGTGTGGTGTTGCTAAAGAACCTTAACTAACCCAATCGTCTTCGACCTCAGTACTTTCTCTTTCCTATCCAATATCTGAATCGGCTTCTCCACATATGACAGATCCTCCCTGAGCTTCAACGGCTCATACTGAATCACATGTGTTGGATCTGGGTGATACTTCCGAAGCATCGAAATGTGGAAGATGTTATGGACACCTGATAAGTCCGGTGGCAATGCCAACTTATAGGCCTTATCTTCCACTCGATCCAATATCTCAAAAGGTCTAATATAGCGAGGACTCAGCTTACCTCTCTTCCCGAATCTCGATATACCCTTGAAATGAGAAACTTTCAAAAATACAGACTCACCCACTGTAAACTCTAGTAGCATCCATCTCTTGTCAGCATAGCTCTTTTGTCTGCTCTGAGCTGTTCTCAGTCTCTCACAAATCAATCGAACATACACAGAGGCTTGCGTGACCAAATTAGGAGTAAATATCTTTCAATCACCCACTTCTTCCCATCCAATAGGGGAATCACATCCCGATACACGAATGATAATTGTTGTTGTAGACGAATTCGACTAGTGGCAAATGATCATCCCAAGAGCCTCTAAAATTCAGCACACATGCTGTCAACATATCCTTTAAAGTCTGTATAGTCCTCTCTGACTGACCATCTGTCTGAGAATGGAAAGATGTGCTCAAACTTAACTAGGTTCCCACGGCTTTCTGAAAATGTTCCTGAAAGTGGGAAGTGAAGCGAGAATCCTTATCCGAAACAATGCTCACTGGAACACCATGTAATCTCACTACTTCGCTACATATAACTCTGCCAATTAACTTATAGTATCGGTAGCTCTTATAGCTAGAAAGTGAGATGACTTAGTCAATCTATCCACAATCACCCAAATAGCATCGTGATTCCTACAGGTCCTCAGTAAACCCATCACAAAATCCATGGCGATATGCTTATATTTCCATGTCGGTATAGGTAGAGGCTGCAATAATCATGCACGCTTCCGATGCTCTACCTTCACTTACTGACAAACAAGACATCTCACCACATACTTTGCCACATCCTTCTTTATCCTTGACCACCAATACACTTTTCGGAGATTCTGATACATCTTATTACTCCCTAGATGTAATGTGTACCTCGAAGAATGAGGTTTTGACAAAATCAATCTCCAGAGCTCTGGATCCTTGGGAACACACAATCTACCTCTGAACCTCAGTAGTCCATCAGAACTCAACTCATACTCGATCACCGTACCCTTCTACATCTGACTAACCATATCAATGCAATACAGATCACTCTGCTGAGCCTGTCTAAATTGGGTTCCAACCTCAGGCTAGCTATCACACAGTCTGTATCCATATCAGAAGGCACAACATCCAAACTAAGGTTAGAAAACTACTCTAGCAACTCGTGTTCCCTAACCATCATGTACGATACCATCCCAAGGTTCTTCTTGCTCAAAGCATTAGCTACAACATTAGCCTTACCCGGATGATAAAGTATCTCGCAATCATAATCCTTTAGAAGCTTTAGCCATCTTCTCTATCTCATATTCAACTTATTCTATGAGAACAGATACTTGAGGCTCTTGTGGTCAGTAAATATCTGGAATTTCTCACCATATAGGTAGTGGTATCATATCTTTAACACAAACACTACTACTACCATCTCCAAATCATGGGTCGGATAGTTCTTCTCATGGTCTTTCAGCTGTTTGGATCTATAAGCAACCAACTTCCCGTCCTGCATCAATACACAGCCCAGTCCCTGGTGTGAAGCATTTGTATACACTGAAAAATCTCTTAAGCTGGTAGGAATAGTGAGAATCGGAGCGGTGGTCAATCGACACTTCAATTCTCCAAAGCTCCTCTCACAATCATCGTCCCACACAAATGCAACATTCTTCCGAGTGAGACGAGTTAACGAAACAGCTAAATTCAAAAATCCATTCACAAACCTTCTATAATATCTAGCTAAACCCAAAAAACTCTTGATCTCTATAACTATCCTCGGCTGTTCCCACTGAACTACAGCCTTAATCTTGGATGGATCTACTAACGCTCCATCCCTCGATACAACATGGCCTAGAAACGAAATCTGCTCTAGCCAAAAGTCACACTTACTGAGATTAGCATACAATTCCTTCTCTCGGAGGGTCTGTAATACAATCCTCAAATGCTGCTCATGTTCTTCCATGGATTTCGAATACACCAGAATGTCATCGATAAAAATGATAACAAACCGATCCAAGTATGGCTTGAACATATCATTCATCAAAGCCATAAAAGCTGCGAGGGTATTCATCAATCTGAATGGCATAACCAAAAACTTGTGATAATTCTATATTTTTAGAATTATTTGTGCTTAATTTTCTAATTAATTATTTAAATCCCTAATTTATTTTATTAATTATCCCCTTTATTTAATTAAAATTTTCATGTTTGCAGATAAATTAAATCCGGATGAATTTTGAATATTTCGATAGAAAATGGACCAAAATTGGGCTAAAATCGAGATTGAGCCACGCGGACAACACGAGTCATGCCACCTAGCACATCCAATTAGACAAGAAGACCGATGACATGGAAATATCTTTTCAAGGAGCCAATGGTGTGAAGACAAGTGGCTAAAAAAAGTCAACTCATCAAGGATGTAAAATTACAATTTTACCCCTAGTGTGTTTATAAATAGGAAAGGATTACAATTGAAAGAGTATGTAATTTTTAGGAGTAGGAGTAGGGAATGTAATGTAAGTTAGGAGTAGTGTTAGTGTAGAAGTAGTGTTAGATTAGTGTAGGTAGAATAGTTTTCTAGTTTTATTTTGATTGT
Source organism: Firmiana major (assembly GCA_033439115.1). Classification (NCBI taxonomy): domain Eukaryota; kingdom Viridiplantae; phylum Streptophyta; class Magnoliopsida; order Malvales; family Malvaceae; genus Firmiana; species Firmiana major. The sequence goes on from CM065905.1 coordinate 27,607,829, forward strand.
TTTAAACTTTCCCGAATGTTAGCATTTTCCTTATTTTTCACTGTTCATTTCATTTTGATGTTCTTCTCTTGGATATTTTCTAATTCATGGCAATCCATTCATCATTCCAAGCTTCTCGGTTCTGTTAAAAATTAGCTCTTTTATTTTTCAAGTTTCATTTTCATAGCATATTTTTCCTAGTGGTATCTCTCGGTTTTTACTTCCCATTTGTAGTTTTATTTTTGTTTTGTTTTTGCTCAATGATTCTCGGTTGCTTCCATTGTTAGTTTTATTTTTCTTTCCTTTTCGTTAGCTGTCATTGTTACTCGAGAATGTGGGGAGCTGGTTTGATCTAATGAACCATGAAAGAAACCTGAGATCTTGGCAGCAGACCATGAACCGAGAGCAAAGTAGGACAGACCAAGAGCTTTCCTCTGTTCTCTTCTGTTATTTGAATTAACTACTGTTCATCTTCATTTTTGGCTTTTATTTTCTCTTAAGCTTGAAGTGAAGCTATTCATTATCCTGGAGTAAAGCAGAAGACCGAGAGTAACCTGGAGCAGAGGACACAGCCGAGAGCAGCCAGGAGCAAAACCAGTACAAGGGCGGTGCTACTGCAGGAGGCTGGACTGCTGCTGATCCTGCTACTGAGCATTCCTTGGTGTCTGTTGCAGGGAGATGTTTTGTGCTGAAGCAAGGCCGGTACAGTGCATGAAGGCTTGACAGCAACTGTTGTACGTGATTGGTAAGAAAGAAGCAGAAGCTATTGCAGCAGAATAGAGCTGAAAGGAGGATAGTGGCCTGTAGCAGTATGACAGAAGCCGAAACGAGCAATGCAGGAGCAAAAGCCGAGGATGTGTAGAGTAGTCGATTGCAAGACTGGAGTAGCAGGGAGTGGAGGACATCACCAGCAGCAGATGGCTGAATCGAGCAACCCATGAGTAGTAGAGAATAGCTGGCCGAACAGCAGGTAAAAACTTGGACCAAAGGACAAACTGAGCACAGCCTTGAAATGGAAAAAGGACACGTGAACAGTGAATGGAGGGATTTGATGGTTTAAATTTCCTTAAGGCTTGTTTGGTATTTACCTTATGCACAATAATCCTTTTTGCTTGATTAGTTTATGAAATAGATTTAATTATGTCCTTAACTCATTTTTATTTTTATCATGCATTAGTTAAGTTAGATTAAATTTGTTACATGCATTAGTTAAATTATATTGTTAAATTAGTAATTAGATATAGTTAGCATTAGTTTAGAGTTAATAGTTTAGACATGTAGTTTTATAGTTATTTTCTTAATTTTCTAGGATTTTATTTTCATTAAGTTTTAGTTTAGTTTAAATTGCATTTTGATTAAGTAGTTTAATTGCATTTTAGGTTAGTTTAATTTTAGTTTAATTAATCTTGCTTTGTTATTTTCATAATTGTATTTTATTTTACTTGCGTTAATCAATTTTAACTGTTTTAATTATTTACGGAGGTATTGTTTTTTAATTGCGTGGAGCTCGGTAAGTACATCTTAGCTCGGTTTTATTTTCTTTATTTTCTTTATAGTTTTATTATTTTCATTATTTTTTAATTTCAAACTTAGTAGACCACCGATAATCAACAATTCATAATTCACTAGGATATACTTAGGGTAAGATTAACCGTGTTGAGTTAATGTATTTTGAAATGACAAAACAAGTAAATTCAATAATATAAAGATGATACAAAAACATGTTTAGAGGTTATCAGTACCAGAACTTAAAGTTCTGTTGATGAGAGATCGATCTGGGTTATGAGAGATCGATCTCCTGGGTTTTCTATAGATAAGAGATCGATCTGGGTTATGAGAGATCGATCTCCTGGGTTTATTTTGGATGAGAGATCGATCTCAGGAAGACATGAGATCGATCTGCCAAGCCTTTAGCCTGTACAAAGGTATTAAGGAAGAGTAAGATTGATCTATAAGGGTTAAGAGATCGATCTGCCCAATACTGGAGTTGAGGGATCGATCTGATCTATGAAGAGATCGATCTCCCTTAATGCAAAGACAGTAGATCGATCTCTAAGATCGATCTACACTCAAACAGAGAGCTTATGAGATCGATCTGATAAGAAAGAGATCGATCTCCTCAAAGTCAGAGAGCTAAGGAGATCGATCTGGGTTATTGAGAGATCGATCTCCCCACTACGAGATTGCATGGCAGATTGATCTGTAGATCGATCTTGCCTTTAACAGAGAGATTGGAAGATCGATCTGCCTATTCGACAGATCGATCTCCCCTATCATTTTCAAATTAAGAGATCGATCTGCTAACCTATGAGATCGATCTCCTTGTGTTATTGTGCTTTGATCTTGCAGGATTTATAACTAAGAGATCGATCTGGCACTCTACTGGAGGTACCCAACGGCTAGTTTCTGCAAAATCTCAACGGGAAAAATAGCATTTAATGCTCCAACTACCAATCCTTCAGTATTTAACCAAGCATTGAAGACAATGAGAATAGAGACACTATTGCTGCACATTTCTTACATTCTCAAGAGTTTAATACTTTCATTCCTTGTGTCTTCATTCCTCATTTATTGAGTTTGTTGTATAAGCTTAAGTGCAAAAGCTGTAATTGTCCTACCCACATTAAAAGCTTGATTCTGTATTCTTCCTTACCTTAAAAGAGAAGAGGATTGTTCCTCAGTGAGATAAAATTGTAAAAGGGTGAATACATCTTTGTATTGCAAAGGGTAGAGAGGTTATTCCTTAACCTGAAAAAGGAAGATTGTAACTTCTGTTGAATGAGAGAAAGAAAGCACTTGACAAGAGGGTCAAGGAGAGAGGACGTAGGCAAGAGTTTGGCCGAACCTCTATAAGCGATTGTGTTTGTTTCTCTCTTCCCTATCCTGCATTAAATTGTTTAATTTTATTATATTGCTCACTATCATTTGCTAATTAAATTAGGATTAATTTAAAATTTGCCATAAACATTAGAAAATCGATTCACCCCCCCTCTCGGTAGAGCCAACAATTGGTATCAGAGCTAGGACTCTTTAATCACATAGGAACAACTTCCTAAGAGTTAGAAACGATCAAATGGCTCACAATAATGTAGCAACTAGTTTGGTAGGAGAGGGGCACTCTACGGTTAGACCTCCTATGTTCAATGGAGAGCATTATGCTTACTGGAAGACTAGGATGATGTTGTTCATTCAAGAAAATGACTATGAGATGTGGAGGATCATAATTAAAGGACCTCAAATCCCTACAAAGAGAATAGAGGGAAGAGATATCCCTAAAGAAGAAGATGAATGGGATTCAAATGATATTAAATGTGCTCAGCTAAATGCTAAAGCTATGCACACATTATTTTGTGCCTTAGGTCCAAATGAATACAATAGAGTCTCCGGGTGTGATAACGCCAAACAAATTTGGGACAAATTGGCAATAACTCATGAGGGTACTACCCAAGTGAAGGAGACTAAGGTAGGGATGCTCACACATGATTATGAGCTTTTTAGGATGAAGGAAGGAGAATCAATTAGTGATATGTTCACTAGATTCACGGATGTTATTAATGGATTAAAGTCCTTAGGAAAGATATACTCTAATATTGAAATGGTCAAGAAAATATTAAATAGCTTACCTAAATCATAGGAAGCTAAAGTGACTGCAATTGAGGAATCTAAGGATTCTCACACATTGTCTTTAGATGAATTAATAGGATCACTACTCACTTATGAGATGAAATTAAGAAGAAATGAAGAGCCACCCAAGAAAGTGGGAGTTGCTCTAAAATCCACTGCTCAAGAGGAGATTAAGAATGAGAGTGGTAGTGAAGAGGACCTTGAGATGGCAATGTTTGCCAAAAGATTTAACAAGTTCATGAGGATGAGAGCTAGTGGTAGTAATAGGAGAATCAATAAGAGAGATCAAGAAGAAGTAGGTAGAAAAGATTCAATTGTGTGTTATGAATGTAAAAAACCAGGACACATAAAATTTAACTGCCCTCTTCTTAAAAGGTCCAATGATAGGTTCCACAAAAAGAAGGCAATGGTAGCAACATGGAGCGACAGTGACTGCTCCGATGATGACTCAAATGAGGACATTGCCAACTTGTGCTTCATGGCTATTGAGGATGAAAAGGTAACTTCAAACCTCAATGAATATTCCTTTGATGAATTGCAAGATGCCTTTGATGATCTTGCATTAGAGTATGAATGCATGAGCATGAAATATAAAAAGATAATATCCAAATTAAGAAAAGAAAATGAGTTGATGCTAAGGGACAAATTAGAATGCGAAAAGAAATTAGAAATTTCAAATCGTGAAATTTGTGATCTTAAAGAGAAAAATGGCAACCTACATAATTCCTTTAATAGGTTCCACATGGGTCAACAAAAGTTGGATAGCATGCTAGAGACCCAAAGGGCATTCTTTGACAAAAATGGGTTAGGATATAATGCAAAAAGTAGAGAGACTCATCTTAAAAGCTTTGTTGCTAGAAATAGTATAAATAAACTATCAACTTCTTGTTCATATTGCAATAGGAAGGGACATGCATCACATAATTGCAATATAAAAATGAGATCTCTTAAAGGAAAAATAGTAAAAAGGATATGGATTCCAAAAGAAGTAATTCACTCCAAGAATGTTAATGCATTAGCTAAATGGATCCCAAAGGGATCAAGAATTGCATTCACTAACCTCAAAGGACCTAAGAGAATTTGGGTACCTAAGACTTGAGTTGGAATCTTTTTGTAGGTAATTGAGCATGGCCACAAAGCTAAAACAAAGGAAGCATGGTACTTGGATAGTGGATGCTCAAGGCACATGACGGGAGATAGAAGCCACTTCAACTCTTTTAAATCAAAGGTTGGTGGAGAGGTCACATTTGGGGACAACTCCAAAGGCCAAGTTGAAGGAAGTGGCTCAATAGGTAATGACTATTTTTCATTAGAAAAGGTATTACTTGTTAGGGGTCTAAAGCATAACTTACTAAGCATAAGTCAACTTTGTGACAAAGGTTACAAAGTAATTTTTGATTGCATGAAATGTCATGTTGTAGATCCTAAGTCAAACAAAGTACTTTTTCTAGGCATAGGCAAGGTAATATATATATTGTCTATCTTAATGAACTCAAAAATGAAAATATATGCCTAATGGTAGACAATAAAAAGGAATCTTGGTTATGGCATAGAAGACTAGGTCATGCTAGCATGCATGTGCTATCTAAGTTAGCTAGAAAGGATCTAGTCATAGGTTTACCCAAGCTATCCTTTGATTATGAAGAAATATGTGAAGCTTGTGTTAAAGGAAAACACAAAAGGACAACATTTAAGCCTAAGAATATTGTATCCACCACTAGGCCTCTTCAATTACTTCACTTAGATTTATTTGGACCAACTAGAACAACTAGTCTAGGTGGGAAACACTATGGATTTGTAATAGTTGATGATTACACTAGGTTCACTTGGGTGTTCTTTTTAAGAGTAAAAAATGAAGCCTTAGAAAAATTCATAGCCTATACAAAAATTACTCAAAATGAAAAAGGGTATACAATAACTAGTATTAGAAGTGATCATGGCAAGGAATTCGAAAACATAGGATTTGACGAGTATTGCAATGATCAAGGAATTAGTCATAACTTCTCAGCCCCTAGGACACCACATCAAAATGGAGTAGTTGAAAGAAGAAATAGAACCTTGGAAGAAATGGCTAGAACCATGTTGTGTGAGAATAATTTGCCAAAGTATTTTTGGGCTGAAGCTATAAACACATCTTGCTATATAATTAATAGAGCTATGATTAGACCCATGCTTAAGAAAACTCCTTATGAGCTCTACAAAGGTAAAAAGCCTAACATTAGTTACTTCCATCCCTTTGGCTGCAAATGTTTTGTCTTAAATAATGGGAAAGATAATTTAGGAAAATTTGATGCCAAAAGTGATGAAGGAATCTTTCTAGGGTACTCATTGAATTCAAAGGCTTATAGAGTATATAACAAAAGAACATTAATGGTTGAAGAATCTATTCATGTTATATTTGATGAGTCAAATGATGTATCTAAAGATTCAACCAATGATGAGGATGTTGGAATATTTGATGAAAACTTGGAGGAAATTCCAAACTTAGAAGATGATTTATTAGAAAAACCTGACTTGAATAAAGAAGATAAAGATGAAATAGAGATATTGGAGAGAGAATCTAGAGCACCAAGAGAGTTAGGATATGTAAAAGATTGTGAAATAGTGGGAGATCCAACTCTTGGAGTTAGAACTAGATCATCTCTAAGGAATATGTGTCAATATATAGCCTTTATATCTCAAATAGAGCCTTGGAATGTCATTGAAGCCTTAGAGGACAATAATTGGTTCCTAGCAATGCAAGAAGAATTAAATCAATTTGAGAGAAGCAAAGTATGGAAACTAGTTCCTAGGCCTAGTGATCACTCTATAATTGGAACTAAATGGATATTCAAGAACAAAATGGATGAAAATAGTGTGATCATAAGGAATAAGGCTAGGTTAGTTGCACAAGGATATAGACAAGAAGAAGGTATAGATTATGATGAAACCTATGCACCAGTAGCTAGACTAGAGGCAATAAGAATGTTACTTGCCTTTGCATGTTATAAAAACTTCAAATTGTATCAAATGGATGTAAAGAGTGCATTCTTAAATGGTTTCATTAATGAAGAAGTCTATGTTGAGCAATCTCCCGGGTTTGAAAATCATGAATTCCCTGAACATGTTTTCAAATTATCTAAGGCACTCTATGGCTTGAAACAAGCTCCTAGAGCTTGGTATGAAAGGTTGTCAAAATTTTTAATAGAAAAGGGATTTTCAAGAGGAAAAGTGGATACCACTTTATTCATCAAAAATAAAAATAAGAATTTATTAGTTGTACAAGTGTATGTAGATGATATTATTTTTGGATCAACTAATGAGTCTTTATTTCAAGAGTTTGCTAAGATCATGCAAGGTGAGTTTGAAATGAGCATGATGGGAGAACTCACTTTCTTCTTGGGACTTCAAGTGAAGCAAACAAAGGATGGAACCTTCATCAATCAAGCAAAGTATACTAAGGATTTGCTCAAGCGATTTGGAATGGACAATTGCAAACCTCAAGCAACTCCTATGGGCACCAACATCAAGCTTGATAAAGATGAAAGTGGTAAGTGTGTAGACACTAAACTCTATAGGTCTATGATTGGCTCATTGCTTTATTTAACTGCAAGTAGACCAGATATTTTGTTTAGTGTATGCCTTTGTGCTAGATTTCAATCCTCTCCTAGGGAATCACATCTATTAGCAACTAAAAGGATTTTTAGATACCTTAAGGACACTCCCTCACTAGGACTTTGGTACCCCAAGGACTCCACTTTTACCCTTCATGCATTTTCAGATGCAGATTTTGGAGGATGCAAAATAGATAGGAAAAGTACTTCAGGTACTTGCCAATTCTTAGGAAATAGACTAATTTCTTGGTTTTCTAAGAAACAAAACAGTGTGGCTCAGTCCACAACTGAAGCTGAATACATAGCAGCTGGTAGTTGTAGTGCTCAAGTGTTGTGGATTAAACAACAAATGAAAGATTATGGTATTGACATGAAACAAGTCTCTATTAAATGTGATAATACCAGTGCCATTAATCTATCTAAAAAGCCTATTCAACACTCTAGAACCAAGCACATTGAGATTAGGCATCATTTCCTCAGAGACCATGTGCAAAAGGGGGATATAATTCTAGAGTATAATGACACTTTACATCAAATAGCTGATATATTCACCAAACCCCTTGATAGAGATAGGTTTTACATTCTTAGAGGTGAATTAGGACTTATGAATGTTCCCTAAGATGTTTGTGCTTCAAAATCTTGATTTCAAATTGTCTTAAAAGTGATTTTCAATTATTTTTTTGGGCAACAAGTATGAGAGATCGATCTCCCATTCATATAGATCGATCTCCATACCTCAAATAAGCTTCAAGCATTAAGGTTAAGCTAGGAAGATCGATCTTCTATCCATAAGATCGATCTCCGTAAGCCTCTGTTAGATAACAGATCGATCTGTGCATACGACAGATCGATCTGTGCATACGACAGATCGATCTCCTCAAGTCTCTGTCCTCTGAAGATCGATCTATGCATTTGGCAGATCGATCTCCTTACGCCTTTGTTCGAAACAGATCGATCTGTGCATACGACAGATCGATCTCCTTGGGCTTCTGGAAATGACAGATCGATCTGTCGTCTCGACAGATCGATCTCCTGTGCCTTGCACTATAAAATCTAGCGAAAAATCTCCAAATTTCAAAACTCCAATTCTCAAATCCCTAAAGCTCCTGTCGCACATCCTCTCTCAATTCTCCCTCCAGATCGATCTTCGGTAAGAATCTTGCCTAAATCTCTCGTCAATCAGGGTCAAGTAACCTACATTGGTAAATTTTTCTTCAAAATTTGTCCAGTTTTTGTGTAATCTTAGTTAGGGCAATTTTTACACTGTTTCATTGAATAGGTGTCTAAAGAACTAGCCTTAAGATTCAAACTAGAGTCTAGAACCATACCTCGACTTAAGAGAGTAGGCCAAAAACCTCCCCGATCTAATGTAGAACCCGGGTCATCCTCTCAATCCATTCCTCCCTCTTCCGTTGCTACCTTCAACAGGTGTTTTAAAACACCTGCCAAAAGGAAGCGATATGAAGAATACTTTTCAACCATGCCAATTAAACATTGGCGTACAATCGATTTCTCTTTCCTAAACCGCATTAATTTCCCGTATATGTCCAAATTTGAAGATTTTGGATGGATGTCTTTCCTAAAAATCAATACTCCCGTACCTCCAAATATCGTTCGCGCATTCTTTTCCAATGCCGAACTCAACTATGATCCCAACGACACTTGTAACATTCTCGGATTTACTACGTATGTCATGGGTAAATCCATTGTCGTCGACACTGAAGTCTTTGCCAAAGTGTTTGACATACGCGATGAAGGCTTGACAAACGAAGATGAGGAAGTTCCTTTGGAGTTTGATATTCCCGGGGATAAGGCGAGTGACCTCCCAATGCACCCCCGGTTACTCCACCTCATCATTTCTTGGAATCTTCGTCCTTTTGGTACCCGTCACTCCACTGTTAGACGGTTAGATAGGTTCTGGCTTCACCACATTCATTCCACCAGTCAAAAACCCAACCTCATCCACTTTATCTATCAAGACTGGTTGAAGATCGTACGAGGTCAAGTCACAACGATCGTGTTTTCGCAACCACTGGTGTACTTTCTCCACCGACTCGGAATAGATAACAGTTACGAAACCTGCGAAATGCCCTCTCCGAAGAGAGTCCTCAACATTGGGACACTCCATCACATGGGCTACTACAAAGACTTCCGGAGCGACTGGAAGAAGAAACGGGAATAGCCTTCTGCAGCAGCTATGGAGGAAGATCCCTTCGATGAGCCTGTCGATCCACCGGCTGCACCGACTGCACGTCCACCATCTCCACCTGCTCAGCCCACTGCACCTGCACCCTCACCTGCTGGCATGGAGCTCATTATGACGATGATGAGTGACCTCAACAGAAAAATTGATGAAGGCTTTGCAAACCTTCATGCAACTCAGTAGCGGATGTTCGAGGAACTGAACCGCAAAGTGGATGACGGTCTTACAAATCTTCATGAGGCTCAAGAGGCGATGTTTGATGAGCTTCAAGACACTCGCACTCACGTTAAGGATCTCATGGATCGATTTCCTCCTCCACCATAGGACTTAGTTGCTAGATCTAGTTTAGTTATATGTTTTCATTACTCTTTGTTATTTGAACTCAATTTGCTTAAATGAACTGCCATTTGTCCTCTTGTTGACTGAGTTTTAATGAAAATGTTAATTTGAAATGACATGAATATTATTTCTTTCTTGCCATTGATATGACAAAAAGGGGGAGAAGAAAAGAGAACATATGGTTAATTAAAAGATGTGTAAATGGCTTTAAGAAACATCTCTAAAGTTTTAAAAGAATGATTAAAATTAGGGGGAGTTAAGATAGTAACAAGGTCAAAAGCTAAAAGAAAAGGGGAGCTTCTGCAAATTAACTAAACATGTTGATTGAATAAGTTTTGTCATATCAAAAAGGGGGAGATTGTTGAGTTAATGTATTTTGAAATGACAAAACAAGTAAATTCAATAATATAAAGATGATACAAAAACATATTTAGAGGTTATCAGTACCAGAACTTAAAGTTCTGTTGATGAGAGATCGATCTGGGTTATGAGAGATCGATCTCCTGGGTTTTCTATAGATAAGAGATCGATCTGGGTTATGAGAGATCGATCTCCTGGGTTTATCTTGGATGAGAGATCGATCTCAGGAAGACATGAGATCGATCTGCCAAGCCTTCAGCCTGTACAAAGGTATTAAGGAAGAGTAAGATCGATCTATAAGGGTTAAGAGATCGATCTGCCCAATTCTGGAGTTGAGGGATCGATCTGATCTATGAAGAGATCGATCTCCCTTAATGCAAAGACAGTAGATCAATCTGTAAGATCGATCTACACTCAAATAGAGAGCTTATGAGATCGATCTGATAAGAAAGAGATCGATCTCCTCAAAGTCAGAGAGCTAAAGAGATCGATCTGGGTTATTGAGAGATCGATCTCCCCACTACGAGATTGCATGGCAGATCGATCTGTAGATCGATCTTGCCTTTAACAGAGAGATTGGAAGATCGATCTGCCTATTCGACAGATCAATATCCCCTATCATTTTCAAATTAAGAGATCGATCTGCTAACCTATGAGATCGATCTCCTTGTGTTATTGTTCTTTGATCTTGCAGGATTTATAACTAAGAGATCGATCTGGCACTCTACTGGAGGTACCCAACGGCTAGTTTCTGCAAAATCTCAACGGGAAAAATAGCATTTAATGCTCCAACTACCAATCCTTCAGTATTTAACCAAGCATTGAAGACAATGAGAATAGAGACACTATTGCTGCACATTTCTTACATTCTCAAGAGTTTAATACTTTCATTCCTTGTATCTTCATTCCTCATTTATTGAGTTTGTTGTATAAGCTTAAGTGCAAAAGCTGTAATTGTCCTAGCCACATTAAAAGCTTGATTCTGTATTCTTCCTTACCTTAAAAGAGAAGAGGATTGTTCCTCAGTGAGATAAAATTGTAAAAGGGTGAATACATCTTTGTATTGCAAAGGGTAGAGAGGTTATTCCTTAACCTGAAAAAGGAAGATTGTAACTTCTGTTGAAGGAGAGAAAGAAAGCACTTGACAAGAGGGTCAAGGAGAGAGGACGTAGGCAAGAGTTTGGCCGAACCTCTATAAGCGATTGTGTTTGTTTCTCTCTTCCCTATCCTGCATTAAATTGTTTAATTTTATTATATTGCTCACTATCATTTGCTAATTAAATTAGGATTAATTTAAAATTTGCCATAAACATTAGAAAACCGATTCACCCCCCTCTCGGTAGAGCCAACAAATCGGTAGTTAATTAGGCTAGTCAACTTCTCTGTGGGACGATAACTCGGGACTCAAATCCCATTATTACTTATACGACCCATGCACTTACGGACATATACCTTTAGGGCGTGTCAAGTTTTTGGCGCCATTGTCGGGGAAGTTTTAATTAGTCATTAATTAATATCGGTGAAATTATGCTTAGGTGTAATTCTAGCTTGTAAATATTTAGAGCCTTAGCTTAGGTTAGTTAAATTTTCTCTTAATTAAAAAAAATTGAAAAATTAAAAAACTTAAAAATTTTCTAAGGACTTTTTAATGATTGCATGCGTAGAGCCAGAAGTTATGATTGCTTTCCTTTAGATCTTGAAATTGAACAAACACTTAGAAAAATTCGAAAGGATTCTAGGAAATTTATAGCTCGCAGCAAAACACAATGGCAGAAAATAGGGAAAGTAGGACCGTTGGAAATTATGCAATGCCGACTATTGGAGGTTATTATACCGACATTAGGCCACCAGCTGTCCCTGCTAACAATTTCAAAATTAAGCCCGCAATCCTCCAGATGATCTAGACTTCATTGCAGTTCAGTGGGCTCCCTCACGATGACCTACATGCTCACCTTGGGCAATTCTTGGACTTGTACAACACCCTCAAACATAATGGATTATTTGATGATGCGCTTAGGCTTAGATTATTCCCCTTCTCACTTAGGGATAGGGCGAGACACTGGTTAACCTCCCTGCCTCCAGGATCCATTTCTACATGGGACGAGTTAGCCCATCAATTTCTATCTAAGTTTTTCTCTCCCTCTAAAATGGCCCAACTCTATAGTAATATATCTTCCTTTGCCTAGAACGACTCTGAATCTCTTTACGAAGAATGGGAAAGATATAAGGAGCTTCTTAGGAAGTGCCCTCACCATGGCCTACCATTATGGCTGCAAGTCCAGACCTTCTACAACGGACTTACAAGCCAAAATAGGACCATTGTTGACGCTGCTGCGGGTGGAGCCCTGATGTGCAAAACAGAGGAGGAAGCTTACGAGCTTTTAGACAAGATGGCGGCTAACAACTATTTATGGTCCTCGGAGAGGCAAATGCCAAAGTAGCCGGTGGGTATTTATGAGCTTGACACACTGTCTACCTTGACCTCTCAAATCGCTAATCTTACGAAGAAGGTAGAGTCGCTTAGTACCCAACATAATCCTCCCACTAGTCCTAACCCTGTGTATTCTGTCCAAAGTCCTTTCCCTTCATGTGATCTATGTAGTGGTATACACTCTGTGGATAGGTGTCCACTTAACCTAGAATCGGTTCAGTATGTTACTCCACTTCAGAAGCAACAGAACAACCCCTTATCAAACACCTACAACCCAGGGTGGAGGAACCATCCTAACTTCTCCTGGAGCCAAAACCAAGGGCAAACTTCCAGCTCTAGACTTGTAAGACCCCCTAGTTTTCAAGCTCCACCGGTTCATGTACCACCATAGTCGTAATTTCCATTTCCATACCATCATCCATCCCCACCTCAATTGCAGCATCATCCACCTCACTTCCACCGACCACCACCACCACCACCACCACAACCCTACCATGCACCAGCAGTTGAGAAGAAGCCCTCGCTTGAGGAAATGTTCACGACTATCCTGCAAAATCAAGCTGCTTCAATTAAGAACTTGGAGGTTCAGGTGGGATAAATAGCAAATGCTCTCAGCCAACGTCCTCAAGGGACCCTTCCCAGTAACACTAAAGCTAATCCTGTTAAGCAAAGGGAAGGTAAAGAATATGTCAAATCCATCATCCTTAGGAGAGACAAAGAGCTAGATGAGCCACCAGTTAAGTCCAGCCCTGAACAGCACATAGTTGAAGAATCCTTAAGTTCTAACGAAGCAACTCAGAAAGAGCAAGAACCTAAGGATCAAGCTGCAGAGGAATCCAAGTTAGATGCTTCTTCATCTATACCTTCTTCTATTTTATAGCCTTCCTCGCCCTCTGATGTTATACATGTTTCTACTACATCCTCTCTGGTTAGACCACCAGTACCTTTTCCTCAGAGGTTCCAAAATAAAAAAATCGAATCAACAATTCGCCAAATTTCTTGAGGTTTGTAAGAAACTCCACATCAACATTCCTTTCGCAGATGCTTTAGAGCAAATGCCAATTTATGTGAAGTTTCTGAAGGATATCCTCTTTAAGAAAAGGAGATTGGAAGTTTATGAGACGGTGGCCTTAACTGAGGAATGTAGTGCCATTATCCAGAGAAGATTATCCCCCAAGTTCAAGGATCCCAGGAATTTTACCATACTATGCACTATTAGAAATTTATTCTTTGGTAGAGCCCTATGCGATTTAGGAGCTAGTATAAATTTGATGCCATCATCTATCTATCATAAGTTAGGAATAAGGGATGCCAAGCCCACCACAGTGACCCTCCAGTTAGTTGATCGATCAATTAAATATCCGAAGGGGGTCATTGAGAATGTCTTAGTAAAAGTGGACAAGTTTATTTTCCCTGTAGATTTTATTGTTTTGGACATGGAGGAAGACAGGGAAGTCCCCATTATACTAGGTAGACCTTTCCTAGCTACTGGTAGAACAGTAATTGATGTATAAAAGGGGGAGTTAACAATGAGAGTCCAAGATCAAGAAGTAAAGTTTAATGTTTTCAAACCTTTGAAGCTCTCTGATGACTCTCAAGAGTGTTTTAAGATGGAGATTGAGGAGAATATAAGGCTTAAGCATATAATATCTGAGAGAAAGAAGGAAGTAGATAGGGCTCAAAAGGATTTAACTGTTAACATTCTGTCACCATTTTGGCTAATCCTCCTACTCTTCGCCCTGCTGCTGAGTGTTGTTTTCTTCAACTGCATTTGAAGTGGCTGTGTTTTCCTTTTCACTTTGTATATAGTTCGTTTTTCTTTTTCTTTTCTGTTGTTTCTTTCCTTGTTTATTTTGCAGGTTTATTTTCTAGTTTTATGCTTTCAATCAAGCTTCAATTGTTCATCATCATCAGAAAGGGGAATACTCTGTTCTTGAGCTTAAATTCTTATATTATCTGCACACTGAGGACACTGTGCACTTTAAGTTTAGGGGAGGGGATATCACTTGAGCAATTTTGTGAAAAATTGAAAAAAATTTCAAAATTTTTTCGAAAATCTGAGAAAGAATTTTCAAAATTTTTTTCAATAATATGAGCTTAAATTGTTTGATTTTGGGATGATCTAGTGCTTAGCATGTAATTTTCCCATATTCCGATGATATGACCCCATGATTTAGTCTGACTTTGATTGATTGAGATGCATGATTATAGGAAAATCATGAAGTTGAGTTCTTGAATTTATCTTGATTCTGATTGTGATTTCCTCATCTTATGCACATGTCATGTCATGAATCGGTATATTTATTTAGAGAAAGCTTATGTGTACATAGGACTGCATTTGTTTAGTTGATTTTGTGCATCATATTCTAGAATTTTTTTGATCTGATCTCGAGGTGAAATATTAGATCACACTTGATTAGGGAGATCATTTAGGTCATCTTTGGATCGTTTGAGCCTTTCTAGCCTTCCTTGTCCATATTCTACCCCTAGTCACCCATCTGGGTCAAATAAGCTTTTCTCTGTAAATATACCTGCGTTATTTTCCTTAGCTTATATACTTTGTTCCTATCCCTTACCCCAAAAGCATGAAAAGTCATTGAGATATATTGTGAGTTATATGGGTATTAAGTGATAGTGAAGGAGTATGTATAAAAAAAAGAAAAAAAAAAGAAAAGAAGAAAGAAGAAAAATTCAAAAAAAAAAGTTTAACAAAAGAAATAAGTTTGGGGGAAATAATTAGAGCTCTTACATTATAGATCCTAGAAGTAATGCATGTTAAGGGGTAATTAAACCTAAATCGACTTTATCATACCTTAGCTCCAGCCTTACATTACAAGCTTAATGAAGTCCTATTAATCTTTGGTTAAGTGTGACTACATTAGTGGAGAGAGAAGTGAAAAGCAAACTTATGGGAACGATCACATGTCATTGACTTTGCATTCACTGTGTTACATAATCTGATCCGGATAACGTACTGTGAAGTGACTTAGACATTTTTCACACACTCACGAGGAGTCCAATTTGGGTTAGGACTTATGATTGAATGATTCTGAGTGTTTGAATTGTAATTGTGATTCTTTGATTTCATAGTATGTACTTTTTCTTTAAGGATGATATTGGGGAAATTATTGTGTTTTGTACTTGTCATTCCTACAATCATTTTGTTTTGCTTGAGGACAAGCAAAAGCTCAAGTTTGGGGGGTGTGATAATTCTATATTTTTAGAATTATTTGTGCTTAATTTCCTAATTAATTATTTAAATCCCCAATTTATTTTGTTAATTATCCCCTTTATTTAATTAAAATTCTCATGTTTGCAGATAAATTAAATCCGGATGAATTTTGAATATTTCGGTAGAAAATTGATCGAAATTGGGCTAAAATTGAGATTGAGCCATGCGGACAACACGAGTCATGTCACTTAGCACATCCAATAGGACAAGAAAACCAATGACATGGAAATATCTTTTCAAGGAGCCAATGGTGTGAAGACAAGTGGCCAAAAAATGCCAACTCATCAAGGATGTAGAAATTACAATTTTACCCCTAGTGTGTTTATAAATAGAAAGGATGACAATTAAAAGAGTATGTAATTTTTAGGAGTAGGAGTAGGGAATGTAATGTAAGTTAGGAGTAGTGTTAGTGTAGAAGTAGTGTTAGATTAGTGTAGGTAGAATAGTTTTCTAGTTTTATTTTGATTGTTATAAACTTTCCCGAATGTTAGCATTTTCCTTATTTTTCACTGTTCATTTCATTTTGATGTTCTTCTCTTGGATATTTTCTAATTCATGGCAATCAATTCATCATTCCAAGCTTCTCGGTTCTGTTAAAAATTAGCTCTTTTATTTTTCAAGTTTCATTTTCATAGCATATTTTTCCTAGTGGTATCTCTCGATTTTTGCTTCCCATTTGTAGTTTTATTTTTGTTTTGTTTTTGTTTAATGATTCTCGATTGCTTCCATTGTTAGTTTTATTTTTCTTTCCTTTTCGTTAGCTGTCATTGTTACTCGAGAATGTGGGGAGCTGGTTTGATCTAATGAACCATGAAAGAAACCCAAGATCCTGGCAGCAGACCATGAACTGAGAGCAAAGTAGGACAGACCGAGAGCTTTCCTTTGTTCTCCTCTGTTATTTGAATTAACTAATGTTCATCTTCATTTTTGGCTTTTATTTTCTCTTAAGCTTGAAGTGAAGCTGTTCATTATCCTGGAGTAAAGCAGAAGACCGAGAGTAACCTGGAGCAGAGGACACAGCCGAGAGCAGCCAGGAACAGAACCAGTACAAAGGCGGTGCTACTGCAGGAGGCTGGACTGCTGCTGATCCAGCTACTGAGCATTCCTTGGTGTCTGTTGTAGGGAGATGTTTTGTGCTGAAGCAAGGCCGGTACAGTGCATGAAGGCTTGACAACAACTGTTGTACGTGATTGGTAAGAAAGAAGCAGGAGCTAGTGCAGCAGAATAGAGCTGAAAGGAGGATAGTGGCCTGTAGCAGCATGACAGAAGCCGAAACGAGCAATACAGGAGCAGAAACCGAGGATGTGTAGAGTAGTCGATTACAGGACTAGAGTAGCAAGGAGTGAAGGACCTCACCAGCAGCAAATGGCTGAATCGAGCAACCCGTGAGCAGCAGAGAACAGCTGGCCGAACAGCAAGCAAAAGCTTGGACCAGAGGACAAACCGAGCACAGCCTTGAAATGGAAAAAAGACACGTGAACAGTGAATGGAGGGATTTGATGGTTTGAATTTGCTTAAGGCTTGTTTGGTATTTACCTTATGCACAATAATCCATTTTGCTTGATTAGTTTATGAAATAGATTTAATTATGTCCTTAACTCATTTTTATTTTTATCATGCATTAGTTAAGTTAGATTAAATTTGTTACATGCATTAGTTAAATTATATTGTTAAATTAGTAATTAGATATAGTTAGCATTAGTTTAGAGTTAATAGTTTAGACATGTAGTTTTATAGTTATTTTCTTAATTTCCTAGGATTTTATTTTCATTAAGTTTTAGTTTAATTTAAATTGCATTTTGATTAAGTAGTTTAATTGCATTTTAGGTTAGTTTAATTTTAGTTTAATTAATCTTGCTTTGTTATTTTCATAATTGCATTTTATTTTACTTGTGTTAATCAATTTTAACTGTTTTAATTATTTGCGTAGGTATTGGTTTTTAATTGCGTGGAGCTTGGTAAGTACATCTTAGCTCGGTTTTATTTTCTTTATTTTCTTTATAGTTTTATTATTTTCAGTATTTTTTAATTTCAAACTTAGTAGACCACCGATAATCAACAATTCATAATTCGCTAGGATATACTTAGGGTAAGATTAACCGGTAGTTAATTAGGCTAGTCAACTTCTCTGTGGGAAGATAACTCGGGACTCAAATCCCATTATTACTTGTACGACCCGTGCACTTGCGGACATATACCTTTAGGGCGTGTCAACTTGTAGTGGCCATATCGGGTTCGAAATGTTGTCTTGGGTACATCCTCCCTCCGAATCCTCAACTGACAATACCCAGACCTCATATCTATCTTAGAAAAGACTTGTGCTCCCCAAGTTGATCCAACAAATCATCTATGCGTGGAAGGGGATATTTGTTCTTGATGGTGGTTTTATTTAACAACCTGTAATCAATACACCGTCGTAGGATCTCATCTTTCTTCTTCACAAATAAAATCTGTGCTCTCCAAGGTGAAACACTCGGTCTAACAAATCCCTTATCCAACAACCCCTGCAACTGCTTCTTAGCTCCTCTAACTCAACTGGGGCCATGAGGTATAGTGGTTTCGAAATCGGCTCGGTACTAGGCACCAAATCTATACCAAACTTCATCTCTCTATCTGGTGGTTACCCAAGTAGATCATCCGAAAAGACATCAGGAAACTCCCTGACTACTGAAATATCTGTCAATTTCGGACGTGCCTTATCCGTATCAACCACGTATGCCATAAGACCTTCAAGACATTATCCATACGTTAGTACCCAATTTAAATCTGTACTATACTCTTCCATTTACAAATACTACCTTATTTCATTGCTTTGTAGTAAATTTCACAATACACTTTTTCAGGAGTAGAAAACATTATTGTTTTAGTTTAACAATCTAAAACAGTATGGTTTGCGGACAATCAATTGACAAGCCCTAAAGGTATTACTGCAAGTGCTCGGGTCGTACAAGTAATAATGGGATTTTGAGTCCCGAGTTATCGTCCCTCAAAGAAGTTGGTTAGCCTAATTAACTACCAGTTAATTTTACCCTAAGTATATCCTAGCAAATTATGAAATTTTGATGGGTGATCTACTAAGTCTAAAATTAAAATTACTGAAAAGCAATAAAATAATAAAAACTAAATAAAACCGAGCAAAATTACTTACAGTGCTCCACGCAATTAAAATCAAAAACCTACAAAAGAAATTAAAACAGTTAAAACTAATTAACGCAAATAAAATGCAAATATGAAAATAACAAAGCAAGATTAATTAAACTACAATTAAACTAACCTAAAATGCAATTGAACTACTTAATTATAATGCAATTTAAACTAAACTAAAACTTAATGAAAATAAAGACTAAATTAAAATTAAAAATGCATGAAACGCATTTAATCTAGATTAAATCTAAAGGTATAAATCCTAAAACATAAAATATAAAATTAACTATTAACTAAAAATTAAGATTAAAAATTAAATTAACAAATTAAAACACTAGAACTAATCTAAATTGACAACTAACAACTATCTTAAACTAACAACTAATTAAACTATACTAAAAATGCAAGAAAATGGATTAATGCAAGAGTGAATGCCAAACAAAGCCTTAGATTTAAATCAACCAATAAATCCCTCCAAACACTGTTCATGTGTCTTTCCAAATGCTTATTTCCCGACTTTCACGTTTTTGGCTACTGTCCCTGCTGCACTCTGCATCTCGATTCTGACCGTGCTGCTGTTCCAGGCAAGGTCCATTTTTGCTGCTCCAGGCTTTCTCGGTCTGCCCTGCTGTTCCAGCCCGCCGCTGCATGTCCATGACCTCTGCGCTACTTCTGTTGTTTCTGCCCTGGTGTGTCTCGGTTCCAGGTGCTGCTATGCAGGTGTTGTTCCAGGATTGATCCAGGTAAGGTTCGCGATTTTGCCCAGCTCGCTGCTATCATGCTGCTGCATCCGGACGGCCTGCAACCTCTGCTTCAGCTGCTGTTCCTCGATCTGCTTCTGCTGTTCCAGCCTACTGCTGCATGTCCATGACCTCTACGCTGCTTCTGTCCGACACCAAATGGGGACAACACAGCAGCTACTTCAGCGCACTCCAAGCCTCCTCCTGCTTCAGTCCAGTGCTCAGCAGCTTGACATTAACCCGAGCCTCACTCCTACAGCAGCCACGACCACATTTTCTGTAACTTTCGAGTCTTAATAAATTTTAACAATAAAATGTCACAAAAACAGAGCATAACAAAGGAGGATAAACAGTGCGTGAAAAAATGACAAAGCTGAACATTAACAACATTAAGGAGAGGACTAAGTGAAACTAAGAGAGACTAAATGAGGATAGGTGTGGCTGTTAATGATCCACCCGGCTTTCCTGAACTGCTGGCAAACAAATGGACTCCATAGCTAACAAATACTCGGTAATAATTCTGCATACATAAACAGTACAAAGGCTACATAACAGAGCAAAATAGGTGACTACTGGATGCTAAGAAAAATATAAACATTAACAACAAAAAAAGAAATGCAACTAATGAATGCTATGATAGCCATATGAACAGGACATTTCAGTAGAATGAAACTGAGAACACAAAGACAAGGAAATGAGAAAAATGCAGTAAGAGATCAAATTAGCAACTAGGATTAAACTGTTTCATTTTAAAGAAATAAAATAAAGCTTGTAAATTGTAACAATGGTGGCTAACTAAGAACTAACGGGAAATCCTTGCAAATGAAAAACAAAATAAAATCTAACAACAAAGCTTTTAAAATAAAACTTTAAACTATTCTAAAAAAAAAACTAAAAATACTCCTAAATTACATTACACTACTCCTACTCCTACCTTACACCTTCTTTCAATTGTCATCCTTTCTTATTTATAAACACACTAGGGGTAAAATTGTAATTTCTACATCCTTGAAGAGTTGGCATTTTTTTGGCCACTTGTCTTCACACCATTGGCTCCTTGAAAAGATATTTTTATGTCATCAGTCTTCTTGTTCAATCGAATGTGCTAGATGGCATGACTCGTGTTGTCCGCGTGGCTCAATCTTGATTTTAGCCCAATTTCGGTCCATTTTCTACCGAAATATTCAAAATTCATCCGAATTTAATTTATCTGCAAACATGAGAATTTTAATTAAATAAAGGGAATAATTAACAAAATAAATTTGGGGATTTAAATAATTAATTAGGAAATTAAGCATATTATCACACCCCCAAACTTGAGCTTTTGCTTGTCCTCAAGCAAAACAAAATGATTATAGGAATGACAAGTACAAAACACAATAATTTCCCCAATATCATCCTCAAAGAAAAAGTACAGATTATGAAATCGAAGACTCACAATTACAAGTCCAGCACTTAGAATTATTCAATCATAAGTCCTAACCTAAATTGGACTCCTCGTGAGTGTGTGAAAAATGTCAAAGTCACTTCTCAGTACATTATCCGGATCAGATTATGCAAACACAGTGAATGCAAAGTCAATGACATGTGATCATTCTCATAAGTTTGCTTTTCACTTCTCTCTCCACTAATGTAGTCACACTTAACCAAAGATCAATAGGACTTTATTAAGCTTTTAATGTAAGGCTGGGGCTAAGGTATGATAAAGTCGATTTAGGTTTAATTACCCCTTAACATACATTACTTCTAGGATCTTAAGGTAAGAGCTCAAATCATATCCCCCAAACTTATTTATTTCACTAGACATTTTATTCTATTTTTGTATTTTTCTTCTTTTTTTCTTTTCTTTTTCTTTTTCTTTCTTTTTTTGAATACATACTCCTTCACTATCACTTAATACCCATTTAGCTCACAATATATCCCAATGACTTTTCATGCTTTCGGGGTAATGGATAGGAAAAAAGTATTTAAGCTAAGGAAAATTTTACCAGAATATTTACAGAGAAAAGCTTATTTGGCCCAGATGGGTGACTAGGGGTAGCATATGTACAAGGAAGGCTAGAAAGGCTCAAACGATCCAAAGATGGCCTAAATCATCTCCCTAATTACGTGTGATCTAATATTTTACCACGAGATCAAATCAAACAAATTTTAGAATATGATGCACAAAATCAACTGAACAAATGCAGTCCTATGTACATATAAGCTTTCTCTAAATAAATATACTGATTCATGACATGACATGTGCATAAGATAAGGCAATCACAATCAGAAACAAGAAAAATTCAAGAATTTAACTTCATGCTTTTCCTATAATCATGCTTCTCAGTTAATCAAAGTCAGACTAAATCATGGGGTTATATCATTGGAATATGGGAAAACTACATGCTAAGTACTAGATCATCCCAAAATCAAACAATTTAAGCTCAGATTTTCGAAACAATTTTGAAAAAATTTTCAATTTTGCCCACATTTTTTAAAAATGCTCAAGTGATATCCCCTCCCCCAAACTTGAAGTGCACAATGTCCTCAGTGTGCAGATAATATAATAATTGAAGCTCGAGAATAGAGTACTCCCCTTTCTGATGATGATGAACAACTAAAGCTTGATTGAAAGCATAAAACTAGAAAATAAACCTGAAAAATAAACAAGGAAAGAAACAACAGAAAAGAAAAAGAAAAACAAACTATGTACAAAGTGAAAAGGAAAACACAGCCACTTCAAATGCAGCTGAAGAAAACAACACTCAGCAGCAGGGCGAAGAGTAGGAGGGTCATCCAAAGTGGTGACAGGGTGCTGACAGTTAACTCCTCCTGAGCCCTATCTACTTCCTTCTTTCTCTCAGATATTATATGCTTAATCCTTATATTCTCCTCAATTTCCATCTTAAAACACTCTTGAGAGTCATCAGGGAGCTTCAAAGGTTTGAAAACATTAAACTTTACTTCCTGATCTTGGACTCTCATAGTTAACTCCCCCTTTTGTACATCAATTACTGTTCTACCAGTAGCTAGGAAAGGTCTACCTAGTATAATGGGGACTTCTCTATCTTCCTCCATGTCTAAAACAATAAAATTCGCAGGGAAAACAAATTTGTCCACCTTTACTAACATATTCTCAATGACCCCTTTTAGATATTTAATTGATCGATCAGCCAACTGAAGGGTCATGTTGTGGGCTTGGCATCCCCTATTCCTAACTTATGATAGATAGACAATGGCATCAAATTTATACTCGCTCATAAATCGCACAGGGCTCTACCAAAGAATAAATTTCCAATAGTGCATGGTATGGTAAAGCTTCCTGGATCTTTGAGCTTGGGGGGTAATTTTTTCTGGATAATGGCACTACATTCCTCAGTTAAGGCCACCGTCTCATAATCTTCCAATCTCCTTTTCCTAGAGAAGATATCCTTCAGAAACTTCACATAACTTAGCATTTGCTCTAAGGCATCTGCGAAAGGAATGTTGATGTGAAGTTTCTTAAAAACCTCAAGAAATTTAGCAAATTGTTGATCCAGTTTTTTATTTTGGAACCTCTGAGGAAAAGGTATTTGTGGTCTAACCGGAGAGGATGTAGTGGAAACATGTATAGCATCAGAGGGTGAGGAAGGCTGTGAAATAGAAGAAGGTATAGATGAAGAAGTGCCTAGCTTGGATTCTTTTGTAGCCTAATCCTAATGTTCCTGCAATTTATGAGCTGCTTCGTTAGAACTTATGGGTTTTTCAACTATAGGCTCAACAGGATTGGACTTACTTTGTGGCTCATCTAGCTCTTTGTCGCTCCTAAGGGTGATGGATTTGACATATTCCTTACCATCCCTTTACTTAACAGGATTTGCTTCAATGTTACTAGGAAGGGTACCTTGAGGACATTGACTAAGAGCATTTGCTATTTGTCCTACCTGAACCTCTAAGTTCTTAATTGAAGTAGCTTGATTTTTCAGGATAGTCGTGAACATTTCCTCAAGCGAGGGCTTCCCTCAGCTGCTGGTGCATGGTAAAGTTGTGGCTGCGTAGGTTGTGGTGGTGGTGGTAGTGGTGATGGATGATATTGAAATTAAGGTGGGGATGGATGATGTGGTGGATGGTATGGAAATTGCGACTGTGGTGGTACATGAACCGGTGGAGCTTGAAAACTAGGGGGTTCTACAGGTCTATTGCTAGAAGTTTGTCCTTGGTTTTGGTTCTAGGAAAAGCTAGGATGGTTCCTCCACCTTGGGTTATAGGTGTTTGACAAGGGGTTGTTCTATTGCTTCTGAAGTGGAGCAACATACTGAACCGATTCTAGGTTAAGTGGTCACCTATCTACAGAGTGGGTACCACTACACAAATCGCATGAAAGAAAGGACTTTGGACAGAATAAATCAGATTAAGACTGGTAGAAGGATTATGCTGGGTACTGAGTGACTCTACCTTCTTCGTAAGATTAGCAATTTGAGAGGTCAAGGTAGACAGTGTGTAGAGCTCATAATTACCTGCCGACTTCTTTGGCAATTGCCTCTCCGAGGACCATAGATAGTTGTTAGCAGCCATCTTGTCCAAGAGCTCGTAAGCTTCCTCCTCTGTTTTACACATTAGCGCTCCACCCGCAGCAGCGTCAACAATGGTCCTATTCTGGATTGTAAGTCCATTATAGAAGGTCTGAACTTGCAACCATAAAGGTAGGCCATGGTGAGGGCACTTCCTAAGAAGCTCCTTATATCGTTCCCATACTTCGTAAAGAGATTCAGAGTCGAACTGAGCAAAGGAAGATATATCACTACGGAGTCTAGCCATTTTAGAGGGAGGGAAGAACTTGGCTAGAAATTGATGGGCTAACTCGTCCCATATAGAAATGGATCCTGGAGGCAAGGAGGTTAACCAGTGTCTCGCCCTATCCCTAAGTGAGAAGGGGAATAATCTAAGCCTAAGCGCATCATCAGATAACCTATTGTGTTTGAACGTGTTGCACAAGTCCAAGAATTACCCAAGGTGAGCATATGGGTCATCGTGTGGAAGTCCATTGAACTGTAAAGATGTCTAAATCATCTCGAGGATGGAATGCTTCATTTCAAAATTGTTTGCATGGACAGCTGGTGGCCTAATGCCAGAATAATATCCTCCAATCGTTGGCACTGCATAATCTCTGACTGTCCTAATTTTCCTATTTTCTGTCATGATGTTTTGCAGCGAAGCTAATAATTTCCTAGAGTCCTTTCGAATTTTTCTAAGAGTGCGTTCGATTTTAGGATCTAAAGGAAAGCAATCAAAACTTCTGGCTCTACGCATGCAATCATCGAAAAGTCCCTAGAAATTTTTTTAAGTTTTTCAATTTTTCAATTTTTTTTTATTTTAATTTTTCAATTAACTAATCTAGATTAAATATTTACAACCTAAATATTTACAAGCTAGAATTACACCTAAGCATAATTTCACTGATATTAACTAATGGCTAATTAAGACTTCCCCGGTAACGGCGCCAAAAACTTGACACGCCCTAAAGGTATTACCGCAAGTGCACGGGTCGTATAAGTAAAAATGAGATTTTGAATCCCGAGTTATCGTCCCTCGGAGAAGTTGGTTAGCCTAATTAACTACCGGTTAATCTTACCCTAAGTATAACCTAGCAAATTATGAAATTTTGATGGGTGATCTACTAAGTCTAAAATTAAAATTACTGGAAAGCAATAAAATAATAAAAACAAAATAAAACCGAGCAAAATTACTTACAGTGCTCCACGCAATTAAAATCAAAAACCTACAAAAGAAATTAAAACAGTTAAAACTAATTAACGTAAATAAAATGCAAATATGAAAATAACAAAGCAAGATTAATTAAACTACAATTAAACTAACCTAAAATGCAATTGAACTACTTAATTATAATGCAATTTAAACTAAACTAAAACTTAATGAAAATAAAAACTAAATTAAAATTAAAAATGCATGAAACACATTTAATCTAGATTAAATCTAAAGGTATAAATCCTAAAACATAAAATATAAAATTAACTATTAACTAAAAATTAAGACTAAAAATTAAATTAACAAATTAAAACACTAGAACTAATCTAAATTGACAACTAACAACTATCCTAAACTAACAACTAATTAAACTATACTAAAAATCAAGAAAAATGGATTAATGCAAGAGTTGAATGCCAAACAAAGCCTTAGATTTAAATCAACCAATAAATCCCTCCAAACACTGTTCACGTGTCTTTCCAAATGCTTATTTCCAGACTTTCACGTTTTTGGCTACTGTCCCTGCTGCACTCTACATCTCGATTCTGACCGTGCTGCTGTTCCAGGCAAGGTCCATTTCTGCTGCTCCAGGCTTTCTCGGTCTGCCCTGCTGTTCCAGCCCGCCGCTGCATGTCCATGACCTCTGCGCTACTTCTGTTGTTTCTGCCCTGGTGTGTCTCGATTCCAGGTGCTGCTATGCAGGTGCTGTTCCAGGATTGATCTAGGTAAGGTTCGCGATTTTGCCCAACTCGCTGCTGTCTTGCTGCTGCATCCGGACGGCCTGCAACCTCTGCTTTAGCTGCTGTTCCTTGGTCTGCTTCTGCTGTTCCAACCTGCTGCTGCATGTCCGTGACCTCTGCGCTGCTTCTGTCCGACACCAAATGGGGACAACACAGCAGCTACTTCAGCGCACTCCAAGCCTCCTCCTGCTTCAGTCCAGCGCTCAGCAGCTTGACATTTACCCGAGCCTCACTCCTACAGCAGCCATGACCACATTTTCTGTAACTTTCGGGTCTTAATAAATTTTAACAATAAAATGTCACAAAAACAGAGCATAACAAAGGAGGATAAACAGTGCGTGAAGAAATGACAAAGCTGAACATTAACAATAAGGAGAGGACTAAGTGAAACTAAGAGAGACTAAATGAGGATAGGTGTGGCTGTCAATGATCCACCCAGCTTTCCTAAACTGCTGGCAAACAAATGGACTCCATAGCTAACAAATACTCGGTAATAATTTTGCATACATAAACAGTACAAAGGCTACATAACAGAGCAAAATAGGTGACTACTGGATGCTAAGAAAAATATAAACATTAACAACAAAAAAAGAAATGCAACTAATGAATGCTATGATAGCCACATGAACAAGACATTTGAGTAGAATGAAACCGAGAACACAAAGACAAGGAAATGAGAAAAATGCAGTAAGAGATCAAATTAGCAACTAGGATTAAACTGTTTCATTTTAAAGAAATAAAATAAAGCTTGTAAATTGTAACAATGGTGGCTAACTAAGAACTAACGGGAAATCCTTGCAAATGAAAAACAAAATAAAATCTAACAACGAAGCTTTTAAAATAAAACTTTAAACTATTCTTAAAAAAAAAACTAAAAATACTCCTAAATTACATTACACTACTCCTACTCCTACCTTACACCTTCTTTCAATTGTCATCCTTTCCTATTTATAAACACACTAGGGGTAAAATTATAATTTCTACATCTTTGATGAGTTGGCATTTTTTTTGGCTACTTGTCTTCACACTATTGGCTCCTTAAAAAGATATTTCCATATCATCGGTCTTCTTGTCCAATTGGATGTGCTAGGTGGCATGACTCGTGTTGTCCGCGTGGCTCAATCTCGATTTTAGCCCAATTTCGGTCCATTTTCTACTGAAATATTCAAAATTCATCCGGATTTAATTTATCTGCAAACATGAGAATTTTAATTAAATAAAGGGAATAATTAACAAAATAAATTGGGGATTTAAATAATTAATTAGGAAATTAAGCATAAATAATTCTAAAAATATAGAATTATCATAAATCCATTCCTAATATTACATCAAAATCACTCATGTTCAGCAATATAAGATCAACTGACATATTATTTTCCCCTACTTTTAGCTTACAACCTCTACATACATGCTCGACTCGCTGACTATTATTCAAAGGTGTACTAATCAGCATCATTCTACTTGAAGGTGTAAACTTCACATATTTCATTAACTTATATGCAAATGAAGGTGATCAAATGAATGCGCGGCACCAGGGTCGAACAAAGCAAATGCTTCAAGATCAAAAATTAGGATAGTACCCTTAATCACATCCGTTGAAGCATCTGCGGTGTGCTGGTCCAATGCATGTACTCGCCATCAACCAACTACCTACTTCCATTTCTCCTCAACTGTGGCCCTTCTTTTGTCACAACCTCCTTTATTTAAAATTACTACGAATGTTTCACTTCTTCTTACCTTTCCCTTCGTGACAATTTTAACATATGTTGGGCTATGATTCGGTATTAGTCACATTTTCCTTACTTACCTTATCATCCATTTTATATCATACATACATGTCAATATAAACTATCGATTGACTGTAAATATTATAATCTCATAAGTGATCTCACACTTGTTTACATACATTTACATCCTCGATATTACATCCGTATACAATACTGTGTCATACATGTTTAGATACAAAATCATACGAATGTGTATACCTTTCGCTCGACGAGAAACAACGGACAGTAGGAATGCAAGCCCTCTACCGTACTCTAGCTACTATGAATGCTCTGTAGAGAGGAGGAAAATGAAAGGGATGAGCTCACTAGCTCAGTAAGGAAATCAGGTAAGTAAGTAGATAACTACACTATCTACATATTTATAATGTCATGCCTAAAAAATACTCTTTCCTTCATTCTACAGTTAAAGCATGAATTGTAAAACTTATATAGTATGTATATATATTTACTCATATATACTAAAATCATGCTTTATTTACAAACACAAGTAATCCATGCAAAACATTGCATTTTCATATAAAGCTTATAATTCATATCATGCCATTTCATTTCAATCATAAAAATATGGCATTTCATCATGTAAAAACATGTAAATCGGGGTCAACCCATCCCTCGGGTTTATCGTGGTTCATAAATATATGCATTTATATAAAACCATAAGGTTATTTATCGGGGCTCGACCCATCCCACGGGTCTACCCTAGTTTTCATAAAATCATGTGATATAATCAAGTGAGAGTGGTGATTACTGTGGTAATATCGAGGACTATGATCATATCCCATATCAGTGATCCCAGGCTACATAGATCCTAGTGTGCAGGGTATCATTGCTGCAATGGGAGGTGGGTCAAATCCTACCCGCCAGCTCACAACTCCACAACTCCTAATATCTCCTCAACACCAAATACTCACGGTACAGCGTACTCCGTGTCCCGTACATGGTACAACGTACTCCATGGACCTTATTTAAGTCGATAGTCAGTGCTATGTCTCAAAAATGCACGTGCGAGCATCTCATACGTGTGACACATAGTCTACACGAGGCTTCTAGCATGACTCTATATGTCATCCATTTCAAAGTTACTACATGCGAGCAAACTCCAGCACGCTTTCATGATTAAATCACATAAATTCTAGTGCGAGCAATACTTCAGCACTATATCATGTACAAATCATATAAAAATCGAGTACAAGCAATGCTTTAATACCCTGTCATACATATCATATAAAATCTAATGCGAGTAATACTTCAGCACTAATTTAAGTAGAAAACATATAAAATCCAGTGCGAGCAGTGCTCCAGCACGATTTGTTTTCACACAACTCGATATATTGCTTATTTAAAAGAGATTAACACTATTAAATTAAATCGGCACCATATTGCTAAATAGCAGTAAGAACACTCAAAAATATGCTTTCCATACTTTTTAAAATTTTTCCTAATTTTTCTAATTTTACCTTTAATAGGGGTAAAATGGTAATTTACCCATATCGGGTCTCTATAAATTTTATTTTCTTTCTCTGACCCTCAGACTTTTTTAGTGTATGTAAATACGCTTGAAACTACGTGTAAATATCTCTAACTGCCCATAAAATTCCCTCACCTAAAATCGCATGGAATGCTCTCCCTTTTCCAATGTTGTAGAATCACGTCGTCCGTTTAGCTCCCAATATATTCTCTGGAGCTACATATAACCATTTATCAGGTTAATTACACTTTTTTAACTGTATTTCACATTTAATACAGTCTATTTCACTTAATGGGCTCGTTTACTCTTATTGGACCTTATTACACCTTAATAGGCCTAACATTGTCTTAAGCTTATTTTCACTTTACTATTCATTTCATCTGGCCCAATTGGGCTTGTGGGGTTCACTAACTCTTATAAGGCTTGGTCTGAGGCCCATCATCTCTTAATGGGTCGAAACCAATTCGGCTTGGCCCATTTGGCCTCTCGGACATGGCATGTAGCTGAGACCCATGCATGCCGCCCATGCATGACGGTCACGCCACCCCTAGCCAACCTTGTCCATTTGCCTAACTATTCACTTAGGCATTTCATCAAACATATTATATGCATGCCTTAAGCCTTTAGTTTATGTTCATTCAGGCATTTTATCAAACACCTTATATGCCATCACCAATTCATCAACCAATTGACCAAAATGATGAAAACTAATTATGTCATAATCATGTATACATGTTTACCAACCTATACATGTCTTAAAATCACATGGGTATTCATCAAAACTTATTTACCCATTTTCGGGTAACATGTGTTCTTAGTGATTTTGTGTGTTTTGATCCATAAAACATACACCAAACATCTTAAAATAATTCTTAGATTAACATACTAGAAGTTGGAAGCTTGAAAACTCACCTAGCTTGGTGTTTTTCACTTAGCCGAAACTTCCAAGAATTTCACCCCCTTCAATATGGCTCATTGATAGCTAATTTCAAAGTATGTTAATCCTCTCTCAATTTGGAACAACTTTCATGAAGATCACTTGTTCCAAATATGTTTCTAGGTTAGTGATTTCTAATAAGATAAAACTTGAATGTTTAGGTTTCCATGGAGTTTCCTTATTGCCGAGAGCTTATAGATAAGAAGACTAGTCTTTGGCTGGTTCTTAACTCAGTAAATTAATCCATCAAATGTTAATTTTCAGCCCACCATTTGTGCTTGGTAATTATATTGGGCTTTGGCAATTTGGGCTTTAGTTTTGGGCCTTAACCATTTAACTAATGGGCCTAGGTTTAGGCTTTCCAATTGGGCTTTCGGTTTGGGCTTTTAGGCTGAAAAGTTTTCTATAATTTGGGCATTCAATTGACTTAATATTGAGCCCACCAAATGGCCTAACAATTCGGCCAATTGGGCATATAAAATTCAGCCAATGATTAATCCACCTTAATAGGCTTTAAATTTTCCACTAGTTACCCCATCGATTTCTACCCATTTAATTTAATCCAGATTTCGATTAAATTAATTTTCTCTACTTAAGGAATTGAAGATCGAGTGTTTGTGCTAAAAATATCTCTTCCTCAATTTTTAACCTTGGTTGGGTTAAATATTA
The DNA here is from genome assembly GCA_033439115.1 of Firmiana major. NCBI lineage: Eukaryota > Viridiplantae > Streptophyta > Magnoliopsida > Malvales > Malvaceae > Firmiana > Firmiana major. Next base: position 27,638,802 of record CM065905.1, read on the forward strand.
ACCATGGTTAGTTCTTTAAGGTCAAAGTCAACATTTCTTAGCTAACCTTGACTTTTCTTTACCATGACCACATTTGATTTTTTCTCAAAAATTCATAAGTGTCAATTCTCATGGTTAACATGCTCATCTCTACGTTTTGGTCATTTTCGGGAAGTGAAATAGCTAAAAACACCTCGAACGGTTCATTTCAAGTTCGTTTAGCCTATTTTTTACTTTTCCTCTACTTTGACATATTTAGGATCAAACCGAACCAACTTTCCTTCTTGAACCCTTTATATTTTCACATTTTAAGTGTTTATCTTCAGTCAGAATGATTTATATCCCTTCGGTTTAGCCTGTGGCCCTCTCGATTCTTACTTATCCTTTATATGGCTTATATGCATTTAACTGTTTCACTTGTATTTTCATTTCAGTAAATACTCTTTTTATAATTCAATTAACATAACCAAATGTTTACACATAGGAATTATAAGCAACATAGTCAAAATACAGGTCTTACACCTTCTCGGAGCAGAGGTATCAACAAGAGCTCTCTCCAGCTCTTTGTCATTTTGTGGGGTAGTCTTAATTTATTCTAGGCAAGCTCTCGCAATATGTCATGGCTTACCACATCTAAAACACACTCTGATAGCCATCGGACAAGGCTGGTTTCTATGATACCTGCCACATCTACCACACTGCTCGATAGTAGGTCTCTGTCCTCCAATAACTATGCCATTCATTGGAGCTAGATATACAGGAGGTCTAACAGTTCTCTCCCATATCTCCTCGATTTGTGGCCTCTTCCCAAACAGTCTCCTTCTTCCTCGATAATTGAACCCTCTATCACTTATCGGTCTCTTTATATCTCTATCTCTGACTCTGTCGACCTTCTCAAACTCAGAGGCATTCCTCTCATAGTCCTGCTTACATAATTATGCCATGCGCACGCCTCCTCATACGAAGGAATGTCTAACAGCTCCAATCTAGACCGTATCGCTAGCCTCAGCCCATCAATAAATCTCCTGGCCTTCTTGGTCTCACTACACATCGTATCAGGGTCGTACCTTCCCAACGACATGAACCTTGTCTCGTACTCATCAACTGATCTGTTCCCCTGAATCAACCCCAAAATTCCATCTGTAACTTACGCTGCATTGTATCTGAAACATACTGCCTCCTAAAGACATCCAAAAAGATCTCCCAGCTGATCTCAGAATGTCGGGCCCTCAGTATCGATCTAGTGGACTTCCACCAATGCTCTGTCGCTCCCATCAGCATGAAGGCGACAAAAGCAACCATCTATAATATAGTACACTAGAAGAACCTGTACAACTTCTCTATCTCGCTCACCTAGTCCTCTGCGACTACTGGGTCCTTTACCCCATTGAATGACGACGGTCTAAACTTTTGAAACTGTCGTAATTTATCAAACTCACAACCATACCCCAATCCACTACCACCATATCGTGGAGCAATATGAGAAGGCGTATCTTGAACTGGTGGGGTGTAGGAGTATCTGTAGGCTGTGGCATCTGTCCAGGCTGTGTAGGCGTGTCAGGAATAGCTGTCTGTCCAAAACTAGTAGCTTGTGTCACTGGGCCCTGTCTGCCCACAGCTCCATGTACAGACTGAGTGAATAGCTCCAAAATAGTCCCTATACTCTGCTCTATCTTAGCAACACGTGCCTCAACACTCTCCAGTCATTCAGTGGGACCTTGCGGAGCATGATGTAAGACCCACTCTGTATGTACTTGTTGATACATTTCCTTATTATTCATGTAATGTACACTTCCACATATTAATTGAATCATAAGAAGAGCTTTGACTGAATTAAATTTGTAAATAGAATAAAATAAAATATTGGTGAATGTATGAAGTAGCCAAATACGGGCCGAGATGGCCATAGGCCAAACAAAAGGGATCGAAATTAAGTTGACGAAAAATACGAATTTAAAATAAGAAAAGATAGTGGGTGTATAAAGGAAAGTCGAGTTAAATTGGTTCTGAAACAAGTGCAGGGGTAAAACGGTCAAAAGATCGAAATCCGGTATAAATTCGATAAGAAAATTTTAATTAAAAATAAGGGTTTAGGATATCTTAATAAATAATGAGGAAATTATAAAATTTTGAGTCTAATTGATCAATATCCGAAATTTTTTTCAAATACCGAAAAGTCACTCGGGACAATATCCTGAAAATACGAAGAAAATATATCGAAAAAGTGTTAAAAATATAATAAATAAATTAGAATAAATTAAATAAATTAATTTGGAATAAAATAAAGAATTTATAGATATTTTTAGAATATTTTTTTATTATTTTAATGATTATTATAATAATAAAATAAATTATAAATAATAATAATAATAATAATAATAATAATAATAATAATAATAATAATAATAATAATAATAAAGAACTGAAATTGAAAATCGGGAAATACTTGAAAAATCTAACCCACACTGTAACCCGAGGAAACTGAGACCACCGAGGAGCCACTGGCGATCGACAAGCCCCGATGAAGAATCAAGGAGGAAAAGGAGAGGCTGGCGAATCGGTTGGCACCGGAGACGCGCCGTCTAAAGGCAGAAAATCGACGATCAGAGGAAGAGAAAATCGCGAGGAAAACGGCCCGATTCCTGGTGACCCACGGTAGCTGGGCGTGAACGGAGGGCACCAAAGTGATCGGGAGGAGGAGGAGGTCCTTTTGAGACCGGTAGTGGCCGACGAAACTGTCGAAAAACGTCGACGACCGTAAAGGGCAGAAACGGCACCGTTTGGTCGAAAGGAAAAAGGGAAGGAAAGGAAAAGAAAAGAAAAAAAGAATTGAAAAAGGAAAGAAAAATGACTGGGGACGACTCGAGATTCAGGTAAGTTGACCGAGGGTCGAGACTGACTTACGAGTAAATTCTGAAAATTTATTTAATATAATATTTAATGAAAAATAACCCGGATTTACCTAATTGTGCAGTTTTACGATAGAGCCGAACGAGAGACGATTGAGCTCTGATTTTCGTACCCTGCATAACATTGGGTAAATACATTTTAATTTCGACAATTTGAGTCCTCAATGCATAGTTAAGATTATTTTACTGATTAATTCTGTATAAAAAGGAATATTATTCAAAATTTTACAGTAATTACCGTAAATAGTATACGGGCTATCCAATGAGTTTGGAACGAAGCCCGATGATTATTGGTAAGCCGAATGAGCCCAGTAAACTCGAAGAAGGGATTTAATAAGCAGAAACGGGCTGAAAATGGGTCGAGACCCATTAAGGTGCGATCGGGCCCAATAAGATTAAATTGGCCCAATTAATTAAATCGACTGTAGTAAATGCAAGAATTATATTTATTGGGTTAAATTGACATGATAAATAATTATCTGTAGCTTCAGAAATTGGATTAGCAGCAAATCGGATTAGACGAGCCTCCGACAGTGGAATTTAGATACGCGCTCGACGTGATTCAAGGTAAGGAAATTTTATAGATGCATATAGATATCTATACGTATTTTTGAGGGGATTTACAAGGCCTAGAATTTCTTAAAGTATCTAGAAACGAAATAATAATTTTTACGAAAATCGGGGCATGGGTGAAAAAAAAGACGATATTGCCCCTAGGAGTAAAATTTACAAAAAAATGCAATAAGGCAAATAAATTGCATGATTATCATATTTTGATGTTTTATATGAATGTATTGCTTTGATTTAAGCAAAATTGCACATAGGTTGGCTGTTGATTTCATGAATTATACGAAATGGTACAGGTTAGTACCGGTTACGATTTTAAAGATGTTTTATCAAGATTGAGCCACCTATCATATTTACACGAGTAAAAAGAGTGCTAGAGTCTTACTCGCACTAAATTTTACTGCTTTATTACTCATAAAAATTCAGACAGGAGCGTTGCTCGTACGAGAATTTTTGTGTGTGTACAAAAATCATGTTGGAGCTTCGCTCGCACGAGATTTTAGATATCATGATATACATAGCGTCGTGCTGGAGCTTCGCTCACACTAGACGTGATGTGACATGCATAGAGTCGTGCAGAAGCCTCATGTAGACTGTGTGTCACAGAGAATTGATATGCTTGTACGTATACTTTGAGAGATGGGTTGGTTATCGACATAGTATGGGGTGGATAAGACCTACGGCAAGTACCTCGAGACTATGATATGAGTCCACAAAGTACATTGTACCATGTATGTCACACGAAGTATGCTGTACTGTGTAGTCATGACAACTCGCTGATGTTACTTGATATTCTGGCGAGTAGGATTTGACCCCACCTCTCATTGCAGTTGTGATGCCCCGCACACCGGGATCCGTGTAGCCTGGGATCACAGGGACATAATATAGCCATAGTCCTCGATTTTTCATACAGTAACCTTCATGCCTCACATGATATCATACGGTCTGAATAGACCAAGGCAGACCCGAAGGAGGGGTAATGTCCCGATTTATGTTTTTTTACTGATATGTGATTTAATGAATCAAGGTATTCCCGAGGGATGGGTTTAACCTTGATGTGGTTGTTTTATGATGAAACGAATAAGTTTTAACGTGACGAGCATGAGATGTCATACATGATGATTTTTTCATGTTTGTTTTATATGTCGATTTCATGATTTCTCTTATATGATATATATACACATGTGGCATCGTTTTAGTCTTACCTCATACTCTAAATGTAAACGATTTTATATCATGATATTATTAGCACGTAGATAGTATAGTTATCTACATGCTTACATTATTGCCTTACTAAGCTAGTTATACTCACCCTTTCAATTTCCACCCTCCACAGAGCATCTACAGTAGTTGAGAGCGGGTAGAGACTGCATTCCTGGTTGTCCGCTACTTCCCATTGCTAATCAGGTATACACATTGTACTGTTTTATAACTAAACATATAATAGCACAGTTTTATAACGAATATAATTATAGGAGATGTAAATATATGAAAACATATATATACAGTTTTATAATATATGTACTTATTATTGCACTATCTGAAATTCTAACATTATTACCATGGTAAGAATGATATGGTTAAATGGGATAAGAGTTGGAATTATTACTAACTCATAGCCCAACTCGTTCAAAATGGAATTTGTCACGAGGAGGTGAGAAGTATAGAAAAAGCAAAAAATTTGTAGTGATTTTGTTAGAACGGGTCGTGACAAAAAGGTGGTATCAGAGCTAGAGTTGGTTGGATATGAGTCAGTAATACTAGTTAAGAAATTAAATCCCCATAGTATTGTGCTTTGTTTAGATATAACTGTGTATACTAATATAGGATTAGACTAATAAATGGTCATGGATGCAGGAACTTAGGCATTATGCCTGTCACTCGCTGTGGTAGAGGGGTAAGTTCACGTGCTACAGGCCGTAGAGGTAGGCCCAAGAGCCGTGCAGAGCCACAGACTAGTCAGGCTCCACAGGACCCCATTGAAAGACCAGGGGATACTGCGGCACGCTTCGCTAGGATTGAGCAGAGTATAGAAAGTCTTGTTGAGATAGTTGCACAGACGTTAGGGGCTGGTGATAGACGAGGCCCAACTGGATAGCCTACTGCTACTGGACAGACTACTCAGACCACCAGTTCAGGATACAGCTTCTCCTATCGCTCCACAGCCGAGCGGTAGTGATCTGGGTTATGACTGTGAGCTAGACAGATTACGGTAAATCCAGGAATTTAGACCTCCAGTTTTTAGAGGGGTGAAGGACCCGATTATTGCAGAGGATTGGATATGTGAGATGGAGAAATTGTATGGGTTCTTCAGGTGTACATCGACTGAGAGGGTTGCCTTTGCCGTATTTATGCTGAAGGGCGAGACAGAGCATTGGTGGAGGTCCACTGTGTCTATCCTGAGAGCCCGACACCTAGAGATTACTTGGGAGATATTTTTAGAGGCTTTTAGAAGGGAGTATATTTCGACCACTGCACAATGGAGATTACGAATGGAGTTTATGAGTTTGGTTTAGGGGAACCACTCCGTTGATGAGTATGAGTCGAGGTTCATATCCTTGGGGAGGTATGACCCGGATACATTGAGCAGTGAGAGTCGAAAGGTTCAAAAGTTCATAGATAGATTGAGACCAGCCATCATATCTAAATTAGCTCCGTTTGACGTCTCTACTTGTGAGGAGGCAGTGCACAGGGCTCAGTTGTGTGAGCAAGATTTTGAGCGGAGTGCCTCAGAGTTAGGGAAGATCAGCAGAGCTAGAGATAAAGACCGAAAGAGATCCGGAGGGGATAGTGTGATCAGGAGAGGAGGTCAGAGGTTAGCTGATAAGAGACCTCGAATTGAGGAGGTACAGGAGAGGATGGGTAAGCCTCCTTTATATCCAGCTTTACCATCACCGAGGGGTATAGTTATTGGAGGGACACGATCGACTACCGAGTAGTATAGGAGATGTGGTAGATTTCTTGGTACCAAGCCTTGTCCGATGACTATTAGATTATGTTTCCGTTGTGGAAAGTCAGGGCATGTCATAAGAAACTGTCTCGAGATGATTGCAACTGCCCCATAGAAGGGCAAAGAGTCAGAGAGAGCTCCTGTTGAGATTCTTGCTCCTAGGAGAAGAGCCACTGCTGAGGAGAAGGGGAAACAGGTTATGGGCAGAGGGCGAGTGCATGCATTAGACCAGGACACCGCAGATGCTTCAGCGGATGTGATTAAAGGTACCATCCTAATTCTTTATTTAGAAGTATTTGTGTTATTTGATTCTGGTGCTACACATTCCTTTATATCGCCTTCATTTGCACATAAGTTGTTGAAGTATGCACAGCCTACATTGTTAGATAGAATGTTGTTAATTTCTACACTTATGGATGACAGTCAGTTGACTGAGTATTTATATAGAGATTGTAGGCTGAAATAAGGGGAAAAGATATGTCAGTCGATCTTGTCTTACTGAATGTAATTTTAGGAATGGATTGGTTGACTGCAAACCATGCTGTTTTAGATTGCTATGCTAAGACAGTAATGTTTTCAGGGATAGATAGTCTTACTATAAGTTTTGCTGAAAAGAAATAAAAGGCATATAATTATTGCATTTGGAAAAGTATAGTTGTAATTCATCATATTTGCGAGGTAAATTTATTTATTAATAATGGATACTTATATGATGAATTATGTTACTAATGGTGGAAATGGTATTTTGAAGGGTTCATTGCATATGTGGTTGACATAGACAAGGCACGTCCGAAATTGAGAGTCATTCCAGTTGTGACAGAATTTTAGATGTCTTTTCGGATGAGTTACCAGGGTTATCGCCAGTGCGGGAGACAGAGTTCAGTATTGATTTAACACCTGGTACAGAGTCGATATCTAGACCACCGTATAGGATGGCTCTGGTTGAGTTGGAGGAGTTGAGGAAACAGTTACAGGAATTATTAGAAGGGGTTAATCAGACCGAGTGTATCACCGTGGGGAGTATCGGTTCTGTTTGTAAGGAAGAAGGATGAGAGCCTTCGATTGTGTATCGACTACCGATTGTTGAACAAGGCTACCATCAAGAACAAGTATCCCCTTCCGAGGATTGATGATTTACTGGATCAGCTATGGGGAGCACAAGTCTTTTCTAAAATTGATCTGAGATTTGGGTACCACTAGTTGAGAGTTCAGGATGGAGACGTACCCAAGACAGCTTTTCGCACCCGTTATGGTCACTTTGAGTTTATGGTTATGCCATTCGGGTTGACGAACGCTCCCACGAATTTTATGTCATTGATGAATGAGGTGTTTCGACCTTATTTGGATCGATTTGTGATAGTGTTCATCGATGACATCCTGGTTTAATCGAGATCCAGAGAGGAGCATGAGCAACACTTGAGGATTGTATTATAGACCCTCCGTGAGAAGCAGTTGTATGCTAAACTCAGTAAGTGTGACTTTTGGCTTGAGCAGATCTCCTTTTGGGACATATTGTGTCGAGGGATGGTGTGTCAGTAGACCCATCCAAGATTGAGGCAGTAGTTCAGTGGCAGAGGCCTCAGACAGTTACAGAGATCAAGACCTTTCTGGGTTTAGCTGGATATTATAGACGGTTTGTTTAGGGGTTTTCGAGGTTGGCTGCTCCGTTAACACGTCTCACTCGGAAGAGTGTTGCATTTGAGTGGGATGACAAATGTGAGGAGAGTTTTCAAGAGCTGAAGCGTCGATTGACCACTGCTCTGATTCTCACCATTCCTACCAGCTCAGGAGGTTTTTCTGTTTACACATATGCTTCTTACCAAGGACTGGGCTATGTATTGATGCAGGATAAGAAGGTAGTCGCTTATGGATCCAAGCAGCTGAAGGATCATGATAGGAACTACCCGACCCACGACTTAGAGATGGCGGCCTAGTGTTTGCATTGAAGATATGGCGCCACTATCTCTATGGTGAGAAATTTCAAATATTTACCGATCACAAAAGCCTCAAGTATCTGTTCTCGCAGAAGGAATTGAACATGAGACAAAGAAGGTGGCTTGAGCTTCTGAAAGATTATGATTATGAGATCCTATACCACCTTGGTAAGGCGAATGTAGTGGCTGATGCATTGAGCAGGAAGCTCCTCGGGTTGGTTTCTTATATGATGGTACGGGAACACGAGTTGTTAGAGCAGTTTGTGAGCCTCAATTTGGATGTGACCCCGCCTGATGCTGCGAGTGGTTATATGATTGCTAGCCTGCGGTTAGAGCCGGATTTGATAGATCAGATCCGACAGGCTCAGCGTGATGATCAGCAGTGTATTGAGATAATCAGGCAGACGCAGAGGGGTATTGAGACTGAGTTTGAGTTGAGTTCGGATGGATTACTGAGGTTTCGAGACAGGATATGTGTTCCCGAGGATCCTAAGATCAGGAGGTTGATCTTGATAGAGGCCTATTCGTCGAGGTATACCTTGCATCTGGGTAGTACAAGGATGTATCAGAATCTCTGGAAGGTATACTGGTGGTCGGGGATGAAGAGAGACATAGTAGAGTTTGTTGCGAGATGTCTCGTCTGTCAGCAGGTAAAGGTATAGCATCAGAAGCCTGCAGGGTTATTGCAGCCTCTACCTATACCGACTTGGAAGTGGGAGCATGTCACCATGGACTTTGTGATGGGATTACCGAGGACTCGTAGAGGGAATGATGCCATATGGGTGATAGTTGATAGATTAACGAAGTTGACACATTTCTTAGCTATGAGAGTCACCGATACTCTAAGTAGATTGGCATAGCTATATGTACGCGAGATTGTGAGACTGCATGGTGTCCCAGTGAGTATTGTGTCGGACAGGGATTCCCGTTTCACTTCTCATTTTTTAGAACACTTTCAAGAAGCTATGGGGACCAGTTGAGATTCAGTACAGTTTTCCATCCTCAGACAAATGGACAGTCAGAGAGGACTATACAGACCCTTGAAGATATGTTGAGAGCTTGTGTACTTGATTTTAGAGGCTCCTGGGATGATCACCTACCACTCGCGGAGTTCGCCTACAATAACAGTTATCATTCGAGTATCGGGATGGTACCATATGAGGCTTTGTTTGGTCGTAGATGTCTGTGAGACCCCGTATATGTATAGCTAGGTATATAGGAACATGGGAATGTAAATAAAATCATAAGTATGATGATACATTGTAATGAGAAGTATATGCAATGTAAGTTCATAAGATTATGTACGCACTTGTAATAAGAATTGTGATTATACGTACAAGTTGCATTACGCATGAGTAGGAGGAAATAAACTTGAACATGAGAAGAATGTGATCGAAATGGAATATGAGTAGTATAGTAAAATGGAAGGAAAGATTTACTTAAGTGTGTATTTCCATTCGAGTAATATCGTGTATATTTGGTTATACAAAGATTTCCCACAAGTTTTAAAATACATTAAGTGGGATGGGATGACATTTTTAAGTCTCAAGGAGCGATGAATGAGGAAAGGACTATGAAGGTAAATTGAGGAAGTCTTGAAGGGAGTTGTTACAGAAAAACTGCAGGAAATCTGGAATTTGTGAAGGCCAGATCGATCTCATAGGATGAGAGATCGATCTGGGAGAGCCAGAATGCTCTTATGTGAGTAATGGAAGGGAACAGATCGATCTCCAAAGGAAGCAGATCGATCTCTTTAGCTCTCGGGTTGGAAGCAGATCGATCTCCCCTAAGACCAGATCGATCTCCTTAAGCTTCTGTTCGACAACAGATCGATCTCTAGCCTCGACAGATCGATCTCCTGCCTTTAAAATGTCTTAGAAAAGAGGGATTTTAGAGGACCAGATCGATCTCCACCCAAGGGAGATCGATCTCATCAAGTCAAAACTATAAATAGGAGCAGTTGGATCTGCAAAATTTCGGGATAAACCATTTTCTCTCACTTCAACTCAAAGAAAACTAGCTTTCTCACTCCTAAATCCAGCCATTTTCAGTGAGATTTAAGGAGAGTCTATTAGAGACAAAGTTGTTCACAACAAAAAGAAGAACAACATAGTCTAGAGGCATTTCCCCATTTGATGGATTGAAGAAATAAAGGGCAATCCTAATTGGAGCAAGAGGAAATCCAATGAGGTAAGTTCTAATGCACAAATCCAAGTACATTGGTTTAGTTAATGATTATAAAGATATTTGGGGTGTGCATATTGTGGATAGAACTACCTAGAATGGTATGAAATGAATATGACTTAGAAATAGTCAAGTGTGAGAAAGTGGAATGTAGAGGTGTTAACGATGAATGAGATATCTTGAGTGGATGATTATGTTGTGGGAATGGTTTGGACATGTTGATATTGGGATAAAATTGTGAGATTTACCACAAAGGGTAAAATATGTATTTAAGGCATTGGATAAATGATTAGTTGAGCAAGAGTTAGAAACGTTAACTCGAGTGTTTGATGGATGAATTTCAGTTTCGGATGATACGTCGGAGCAAGTCGAGATGAGAACGCAAGAAGCATAAAGGCAGATAGTTGCACACAAGTAAAACGAGGTAAGGGACTGTGTGTTAGCTATAGAGATGTTTGTACGTATTTTACGACAATTTCGTAGATATATTACTAGAACTAGTACGATATTATAATTCTATGAAATGATATGGAAGCATGAAAAGTACTAGGATGTATATATGTATTGAGAAATGGGACAGGGTAAGGAAATAGCATGATATGCATGTTTTCAATGTTTTTCTCTATTATACATTAATCTTGAGGATTGAGAAACGTTGATGATAGGTTGGCTAATTTTACATGTTTTAGCATGAAGAGGCATGCTGTATGAATAAACATGTTTTGAATTTTAAAAAAAAAAGAAAATAGCCATCTATCAGTTTTGAGATGTGATTTGGTGTTGAAGCGCTAGCTTACACCTGTTTTAATGCCTTGATGTACCGTGTTGGAGTTTTAACTCGCACGAGGGTTTTGAGAAAGTGCGGGAACTTTGCTCGCACCTGTTTTATTGAGTTAAGGTAAACCTGGGGGTCTGGGACCCAAGGGGATACCAGCCGACGGCCATTTGAACGGGCTGGGCCTTAACGATAGATCGTACCGCGCTGGAGCTTTGCGTTGACTGTGTGTCACGCTGCTTGCTCGCCTGGTATATGAGACATGGTTTAGGATAAAAAGTCCATCGAAGTTGGAGTATGGACTTGGTTCCACGGTCGTACGTGGAATAGTGTAGTCACCCGTTGGTATACTATGTACCGTGCTGGGTGCACGTGAGTACGAGTATCGCGTAGATGACACACGACGTATCTTCACCGTGAGTATACGAGGAGATGAGGTGGATTGAGATGAGCCGGAGGGTAGGACTGACCCATCCCCCTTCAGGCGAAGTGATACCCTATGCACACCTAATCAGTGAGGCCTGGGATCACTGACTATGGCCATATGTCGTGGATATTTGATTGCCGAAAATTTCATGCCTGTCTCAGAGATTTGAGAAACAGAGATAATCTCAGAAAAGAAAGAGAATTGCGGAAAGAATGATTTGAGAAGTGAAAGAGATTTCGTGTTTTTGATAAACCTCTCTTTTCACATTCGTGCCGTGAGGGCACTATTTATGAGCATGTTTTAAATGGAAGCTTGATACTCATTTTACACGAAAATGCTATTGAGAAATATATGTTTAAATGCATTTTTCGTATGATATTTCCATTTATAACGAAAACATGGTTTTGGTTTATGCATGCATGGGCTATGTAGGTAGTACGATATCTACCTGCTAGCATACATTTCCTTACTGAGCTGTGGTTTGCTCATCCCACTATTTTCCCCCTCCAGGTACTGAGAAGTAAGAGAGCGGTGGTCTCTAGATCTTTTGTGTTAAACAGCTCCCACAATCCGTAAAGGTATAAGATTCGTATACACAAGTATTTTGTATCTAATTTATTGTATCGCACAGTTATATCTTGGAATTGTAAACAGTATTATGGGGATGATATGTAAGCACATGGTATTTATACAATTAATTTTGTGTATCTACACACACACCTGGGAGTGTGAATTAAAGCTTTAAATATTCCGCTGTAAATGAATGAATTTTTAGTAATTGCATCTTCTCACAGCCCAACCGTAGTAGAGAATGTATGGATAGAAGGGTTCACAAAAGCGGGGTATGACAATGTCGTTCTCCTGTAGGATGGGAGGAGGTTGGTGACAGGCAGATATTCGCTCCCGATTTGATACGTCAGGCCTCTGAGGATGTCCAGTTGATTTGTGAGAGGTTGAGGACAGCTCAGAGTCGATAGAAGAGTTATGCTGACAGGAGACGTAGACCTTTGGAGTTTACAGCAGGGGAGTCAGTATTCTTGAAAGTTTCTCCTTCCAAAGGTATTACGAGATTCAGAAAGAGAGTGAAGCTGAGTCCTCGCTTCATAGGACCTTTTGAGATACTCGAGAGAGTGGGAGATTGAGCTTATAGGCTAGCGTTGCCACCACAGCTAGCAAATGTCCATAATGTCTTCCACGTCTCCATGCTTCGGGAGTATCAGCTGGATCCGTCACATGTGATCAGATACGAGTCACTGGAGCTCAGTGAGAGTATGTCCTATGTTGAGAGACCGATCCAAATTGTGGATAGGAAGGAGAAGGTATTGAGATCGAAGACGATTCCTCTGGTGAAAGTACTGTGGCAGCATCACACTCCGAAGGAAGTGACTTGGGAGTTAGAGAGTTTGATGAAAGAGAAGTACCTGGAGTTGTTCAGAGACTGATTTGGTTCCAATTTGGAGGACCAAATTCTTTTAGTGGGGGAGATTATGTAAGACCCACTTTGTACGTACTTGTTGATACATTTCCTTATGATTCATGTGATGTACACTTCCACATATTAATTGAATCATAAGAAGAACTTTGACTGAATTAAAATTGTAAACAGAATAAAATAAAATATCGGTGAATGTATGAAGTAGCCAAATACGGGCCGAGATGGCCATAGGCCAAATGAAAGGGATCGAAATTAAGTTAACGGAAAATACGAATTTAAAATAAGAAAAGATAGTGGGTTTATAAAGGAAAGTCGGGTTAAATTGGTTCCGAAACAAGTGCAGGGATAAAACGGTCAAAAGATCGAAATTCGGTATAAATTCGATAAGAAAATTTTAATTAAAAATAAGAGTTTAGGATATCTTGATCAATAATGAGGAAATTATAAAATTTCAAATCCAATTGATTAAGATTCGAAATTTTTTTGAAATACCGAAAAGTCACTCGGGATAATATCCCGAAAATACGAAGAAAATATACCGAAAAAGGGTTAAAAATATAATAAATAAATTAGAATAAATTAAATAAATTAATTTGGAATAAAATAAAGAATTTATAGATATTTTTAGAATATTTTTTATTATTTTAATGATTATTATAATAATAAATTAAATTATAAATAATAATAATAATAATAATAAAAAGAACTGAAATTGAAAATCGGGAAAAACCCGAAAAATCGAACCCATACTGTAACCCAAGGAAATCGAGACCACCGAGGAGCCACCGACGATCAACAAGCCCCGACGAAGACCCAAGGAGGAAGAAGAGAGGCCGGTGAACCTGTTGGCACCGGTGACGCGCCGTCTAGAGGCCGAAAATCGGCGATCGGAGGAAGAGAAAATCACGAGAAAAACAGCCCGATTCCCGACGACCCACGACTGCTGGGCGTGAATGGAGGACACCGAAGTGATCGGGAGGAGGAGGCGGCCCTTTTGAGACCGGTAGCGGCCGACGAAACTGCCAGAAAACGTCGGTGACGGCAAAGGGTAGAAACGGCACCATTTGGCCGAAAGGAAAAGGAAGGAAAAAGGGAAGGAAAGGAAAAGAAAAGGAAAGAAAAATTATCGAGGACGACTCGAGATTCGGGTAAGTTGACCGAGGGTCGAGATTGACCTACAACTAAATTCCAAAATTTTATTTAATATAATATTTAATAGAAAATAACCCGGATTTACCTAATTGTGCAGTTTTACGACAGAGCCGAATGAGAGCCGATTGAGCTTCGATTTTCATACCCCGCATAACATTGGGTAAGTACATTTTAATTACGACAATTTGAGTCCTCAATGCAGAGTTAAGATTATTTTACAAATTAATTCTGTATAAAAAGGAATATTATTCAGAATTTTACAGTAATTACCGTAAATAGTATACGGGCTATCCAATGAGTTTGGAACGAAGCCCAATGATTATTGGTAAGCCAAATGAGCCCAGTAAACCCGAAGAAGGGATTTAATAAGTAGAAATGGGCTTAAAATGGGTTGAGGCCCATTAAGGTACGATCGGGCCCAATAAGAGTAAATTGACCCAATTAATTAAATCGACTGTAGTAAACGCGAGAATTATATTTATTGGGTTAAATTGATATGATAAATAATTATCTGCAGCTCCAAAAACTGGATTAGCAGCAAATCAGATTGGACGAGCCTCCGACATTGGAATTTAGATACGCGCTCGACGTGATTCGAGGTAAGGGAATTTTGTAGGTGCATAGAGATATCTATATGTATTTTTGAGGGGATTTACAGGGCCTAGAATTTCTTAAAGTATCTAGAAACGAAATAATAATTTTTGCGAAAATCGGGGCATGGGTGAAAAAGAAAAGGACGATATTGCCTCTGGGAGTAAAATTTACAAAAAGGGTAGTAAGGCAAATAAATTGCATGATTATCATATTTTGATGTTTTATATGAATGTATTGCTTTGATTTAAGCAAAATTGCACATAGGTTGGCTGTTGATTTCATGAATTATACGAAAGGGTACAGGTTGATACCAGTTACGATTTTAAAGATGTTTTATCAAGATTGAGCCACCTATCATATTTACACAAGTAAAAAGAGTGCTAGAGTCTTAAAGATGTTTTATCAAGATTGAGCCACCTATCATATTTACACAAGTAAAAAGAGTGCTAGAGTCTTACTCGCACTAAATTTTACTGATTTATTACTTATAAAAAGTCGTACTAGAGCATTGCTCGTACGAGAATTTTTGTGTGTGTACAAAAATCGTGCTGGAGCTTCGCTCGCACGAGATTTTAGATATCATGATATGCATAGCGTCGTGCTGGAGCTTCGCTCGCACTAGACGTGATGTGACATGCATAGAGCCGTGCGGAAGCCTCCTGTAGACTCTGTCACAGAGAGTTGATATGCTCGCACGTATACTTTGAGATATGGGTTGGTTATCGACATAGTATGGGGTGGATAAGACCTACGGTAGGCACTCCTAGACTATGATATGGGCCCACGGAGTACGTTGTACCGTGTATGTCACACGGAGTACGCTGTACCATGTAGTCATGACGACTCGCTGATGTTACTTGATATTCTGGCGGGTAGAATTTGACCCCACTCTCCTGTTGCAGTTGTGATGTCCTGCACACTGGGATCCGTGTAGCTTGGGATCATAGGGACATAATATGGCCATAGTCCTCAATTTTTCATACAGTAACCTATATGCCTCACATGATATCATACGGTCTGAATAAACCAGGGTAGACTCGAAGGAGGGGTAATGTCCCAATTTATGTTTTTTTAATGAGATGCGATTTAATGAATCAAGGTATTCTCGAGGGATGGGTTTAGCCTTGATGTGGTTGTTTTATGATGAAACAAATAAGTTTTAACATGATGAGCATGAGATGTCATACATGATGATTTTTCCATTTTTTTTATATGTCGATTTAATGATTTCTCTTATATGGTATATATATACATGTGGCATCGTTTTAGTCTTACCTCATGCTCTAAATGTAAACGATTTTATATCATGATATTATCAGCACGTAGATAGTATAGTTATCTACCTGCTTACATTATTGCCTTACTGAGCTAGTTATGCTCACCTTTTCAATTTTCACCCTCCACAGAGCATCTACAGTAGTTGAGAGCGGGTAGAGACTGCATTCCTGGTTGTCTGCTGCTTCCCATCACTAATCAGGTATACACATCGTACAGTTTTGTATCTAAACATATAATAGCACAGTTTTGTAACGAATATAATTATGGGGGATGTAAATATATGAAAACATATATATATATATATATACAGTTTTATAATATATGCACTTATTATTACACTATTTGAAATTCTAACATTATTACCATGGTAAGAATGATATGGTCAAATGGGATAAGAGTTGGAATTATTACTGACTCATAACCTAACTCGTTCAAAATGGAATTTGTCATAAGGAGGTGAGAAGTATAGAAAAAGCAAAAAATTTGTAGTGATTTTGTTAGAACGGGTCGTGACACATGATCAGATGAAGACTCATCTTGGCCCTTAGGCCTACCTTTAGGGCCTCTAGCCCTATCTCTTGCCCCTCTACCATGGTTGGTATTAGCCATAATGACTCGATTTCTGCATTCACAACCATTACTTAGTCAAATTCCATCTCGGAATACACATTTGTATCTAAACAAAGCACAGTAATATGAAGATGTAAACTTTCCTAATCACTAACACCAACTCACATCAGACTAACTATGCTTTGATACCACTTCTGTCAGGACCTCCTTTACTTAAAATTACTACAAATTTTTCATTTTTTTCTTTACCTTTCCTTTCGTGACAATTCCAACATCCGTTAGGCTGTGATTCGGTATTAGTCACATTATCCGTACTTACCTTATCATTCATTCTATCTCATACATACATGTCAATATAAACTATTTATCGACTGTAAATACTTTTTATCTTAAAATTACAACAAATTTTTCATTTTTTTCCTTACCTTTCCTTTCGTGACAATTTCAACATCCGTTGGGCTGTGATTCGGTATTAGTCACATTATCCGTACTTACCTTATCATCCATTCTATGTCATACATACATGTCAATATAAACTATTTATTGACTGTAAATACTTTTTATCTTATAAGTGAGCTCACGTATATTTACAAACAAATACATCCCCGACATTACATTCGTTTACATCACTTTGCTGTTACATATTTAGATACAAAATCATACGAATGTGTATACCTTTTTATCGATGAAAATGCAGTGGACAATTGGAATGCAAGTCCTCAGTCGTGCTCTAGCTACTGCGAATGCTCTGTAGAGAGGGGAAAAATAAAAGGGTGAGCTCACTAGCTCAGTAAGGCAATTATGCAAGCAAGTAGATAACCACAATATCTACATGAACATAATGTCATGCTTTAAATCATTCTATTTCAATTCGCATCTGAAGCATGAATCTTTTTGTATGAAACTTATGCAATACATATTTATATATTCACATGTAAATACGAAAATCATGCTTTATTCTTAAACATAGGTATTTCATGCAATACATTGCAATTTCATATAAAGTTTATAAAACATATCATGCCATTTCATTTCAATCACAAAATATGGCATTTCATCGTATAAAAACATACCAATCGGGGTTCAACCCATCCCTCTGGTTTACCTTTGGTCATAAACAATTGCATTTATGTAAAACCACAAAACCATTTATCGGGGCTCGACCCATCCCTCGGGTATACCCTAGTTCTCATAAAATCATATGACATAATCAAGTGAGAGTGGCGACTACTATGGTAATATCAAGGACTATGATCATATCCTATATGGTGATCCCAGGCTACACGGATCCTAGTGTGCAGGGCATCACTGCTGCAACGAGAGGTGAGTCAAATCCTACCCGCTAGCTCACATCTACTCACCTTCTGATATATCCTCAACACCAACTACTCACGGTACAACATACTCTGTGTTCTGTACACGATACAATGTACTCCATGGACCCTATCTCTGGTTGATAGTCAATGTCATGTCTCAAAAATTGCATGTGCGGGTATCTCATACGTGTGACACACAGTCTACACGAGGCATCCAACATGGCTCTTTTATGTCATTCATTTCAAAGCTATCACGTGTGAGTAAACTCCAGATCTATATCATGTACAAATCATGTAAAATTGAACACGAGCAACGGTCTAGTACTCTATAATGCATATCATGTAAAATCTAGTGCGAGTAACACTCCAGCACCAATTTTTGTAGAAAAAATATAAAATCCAGTATGAGTAATGCTATAGCACGATTTATTTTCACACAACTCGATAGATGGCTCATTTCAACGATATTAACTCAATTAAATCAAATCGGCATCATAACTATGCTATTTTGTGTAAATCATGAAAACACTGGCCAATTTATCTTTGCATATGCTAAATAGCAGTAAAAACACTCAAAAACATGCTTTCCATACTTTTTAGAACTTTTCTAATTTTCCTAATTTTACCCTTAATAGGGGTAAAATGGTAATTTACCCATATCAGGTCTCTATAAATTTTATTCACTTTCTTTGACCCTAAGACTTTTTCAGTGTATGTAAATACGCCCGAAACTACATGCAGATATCTCTAACTACTCGCAAAATTCTCTTACCTCGAATCTCACTGTAAAATCACGCAGTCCATTTAGCTCACAATATAATCTTTGGAGTTGCATATAACTATTTATCAGGTTAATTACACTTTTACAATTGTATTTCATGTTTAATACAGTCTATTTCACTTAATGGGCTCGTTTTCTCTTATTGGGCCTAATTGCATCTAAATGAGCTTAACACTATTTAAGCCCATTTTCACTTTACTATTCATTTTATCTTGGCCTATTGGGATTGTGAGGCCCACTAACTCTTATTAGGCTTGGTTCGAGGCCCATAAATCCTTATTGGGCCGAAACCAATTCGGCTTGGCCCATATGCCTCTCGACCATGGCATGTGGCCGAGAGCCATGCATGCTACCCATGGCTGACAGTCACGCCACCCATCACCAACCTTGGCCATTTGCTTGGCCATTCACTTAGGCATTTCATCAAACACATACTATGCATGCCTTAAGCCATTAGTTTTTGTTCATTAAGACATTTTATCAAACATCTTACATGCACACCTTAATTCACCAACCAATTGACCAAATTGATTAAAACTAACTATGCCATAATCATGTATACATGTTTACCAATCTATCCATGCCTTAAAATCACATGGGTATTCATCAAAACCTAAATACCCATTTTCGGCCAACTTGTGTTCATGGTGATTTTGTGTGTTTTGATCCATAAAACATATACCAATAATCTTAGAATAATTCATAGATTAACATATTAGAAGTTGAAAACTTGAAAACTCACCTAGCTTGTTATTCTCGATTTGGCCGAAACTTTCAAGAATTTTTCCCCCTTCAGTAAGGCTCTTTGATGGCTGATTCCAATGTATGTTAATCCTCTCTCAATTTGGAACAACTTTAATGGAGATCACTTGTTCCAAATATGTCTCTAGGTTAGTGTTTTCTAGTGAGAGAAAGTTTGAAAGCTTATGTTTCCATGGTTTCCATGCTTTGGCCGAGAGCTTATGGAGAAGAAGACTTGGCTTTGGCTGATTTTTACTTAGGAAATTAATCAATTAAATCTACATTTCTAGCCCACCATTGGGGCTTGGTCATAGTTTTGGGTTTTGACAATTTGGGCTTAAGTTTTTGGCCTAAACTTTTAACTAATGGGTCTAGGTTTGGGCTGAATTTTTTTTTTTTTATAATTTGGGCCTTAAATTGGCTTAATATTGGGCCCACCAAATGGCCCAACAATTCGGTTCATTGGGCTTACAAAATTCGGCCTATGCTTAATCCACCTTAATGGGCTTTAAAATTTCCACTAGTTGGCCCATCGATTTCTATCAATTTAATTTAATCTGAATTTCGATTAAATTAATTTTTCAACTTAAGGACATGAAGATTGAGTATTTTAACCAAAAATACTTCTTCCCCACTTTTTAACATTGGTTGGGTTAAAATTTAACCATGGTTAGTTCTTTATGGTCAAAGTCAACATTTCCATCTAACCTTGACTTTTCTTTACCATTGACAATATTTGACTGTTTCTAAAAATCTAAAAGTGTCAATTTTCATGGTTAATACTTTCTTATTTGCGTTTTGGCTGCTTTCGAGAGGTAGATGTGTCAAAAACACCTCAAACGGACCATTTTGAGCTCATTTAGCCCCTTTTTGGTGCTTTCCACTACTTCAACATATTCGAGAACAAACCAAACCGACTTCCCTTCTTGCACTACCCTTATTTTCATATTTTAAATTCTTATCTTCAATCAGAATGATTTGAATCCGTTCGGTTTAACCTGTGGCCATTGTAACCCTTATTTGGCCTTTTTATGACTTATAGATATTTACTTACTTCATTTTCATTTTCATTTCAGTAAATACTCTTCTTATGATTCAACTATTAAAATCAAGTGTCTACACATAGGAATCATAAGGTATATGGTATAAAAACATGGGTCTTACAATCCCATCCTCAATTATTAAATATTTCTCTTGTAACAATAAAATCCTAGATCTAAAACTAATTCCAGAGCTTCAATCCAAAATCTATAGCGTTTTTTAACCAATTTCGAAAGAAACGAAGGCTAAAAATGAAAAATCGAGGAAAAAACAAAAAAAAAAATGATATATTTTTCAAGGCAAATAATCGCTTGAGAGCGAGATTTTTTTTTTGGGTGTTGGGAATAATTAGATAAATTTAATGGGGTTAATAAAATCTTTTTATTGAAAGATATTTTTATAATTTGTTGGTTATAAATAAAATTTCTCTATTTAAATTTACTCATAGAGAAGAATTACTCAAATAAATAACATCAAATAATAAATTGAAGTTGAGTTCAGAAAAGGGAAAAACTATTTTTAATCAATGTATCTTCATTTTTATATTTAGAATTATTAAAAAATTTTAATATTTAATCAACAAATAAAATCACAAATATAGGCAAAATCTTTTTCTTTGTGATTAAAAATATATGTACTTATTTAAATAAATTATTAGAGAATATTATTATTATTATTATTATCGTCATCATCCACGTGATAACGTGACACATGATCACACAAGAAGATGAAAGAGGCAAACCATTGTTCCTGTATGCGAGATGGTTTAGCTTTGGCTTGTAAATGAATATGAATTGTGTTATTTATTTATTATTAGAATAATTATTTAATATTTCATTAGTAGAGTTTTAAACTTCATAAGTGAGGTTAGAATGATGATATATGTCTTATTTTATTTATTTTTTATTTTTTAAATATTTTTAGAGGACATGTATTATTATCCTAATTCTACTTGTGAATTCTAAAAGCTCTACTGATAATGTATTAAATATTAATTCTTATTATTATTTAAATAAAAAATAGTCAATGAGGTTGTGATTTAATGATAATTAAGAAATTTTAAAATTTTAAGTTCAAATCTCATAAGTATGAATTTGAGTTTAATCTAATTATTTAATTATAATTAATTTATTTTTTAAACGCGAAGTTGAGTTTAACATAATTATTTTGTTAGTTATACTATTTACTAATTTATAGTGAAGTAAATTTATATAAATTTATATAATATCGGTTCATAAGCTTTAATAAATTGATTATGATTATAACTTTAATAAATATGTATTATAAAAAAATAAAGAAAAATAGAAGAACTCAAAAGAGTAAAAATGTTCAAATTTTGATTCTAATTGAATTAATTGATTGAATCGAAATTTATTTTGATTAATCGATCGGTTATCAAAGTATTTCGATCGATTAATGAAAATAATTTTGAAAGAATTTGAGTTTTTGATTAATTAATCGTAGTTTTAGTTGATATAAAAAATAAAAAATAAAAAAATATTTGAAGCTTAAAAATATTTTTAATATTTAAAATTTAGTTGATATTTTAAATTTAATACCGTTAGAGTTTTTAACTTAATATTTTACTATTTAAATATTTTATTAAATGATTTTATTTAATTTCTTTAAAATATAAAAAACTAATAAAATAAATTATAGATATTTTTTCATTTTGAATAATTATTCTAATTAATCGAACTTTATTCAAATAAATTAATTTCATAATTAAGAATATCGATTTATAAAAAGAATACAAAGTGGCGTGAGACCGTGGGGACCCAGCCTACTCAAAATTTTTTAATTGTCTCATTATCTAGTATCTAACAAATTTAATTTAATTTATTTATTTATCCTACCTTTTTTTTTTTTTTCACAAAATCAAATCGTCTTTGCAATATTACGGCACATGTTCGTGTGATGACATTGACATGACATTCGCAACCGCTGCACCTCCAACAGCCCTATAAAATCCTTTCCTTTTCTCCAATTTCTTCTTTCCCCTTGTCTCCCTACCATTGCCCCGATCCATGTCACCCAGCAAGCTCGATTCCACTGTAATATTTCCTCTCGCTCTTTTTTTCTTTCTGCTCATTTATATGCATGCATGTCTTACATGCCTTTGCTGCTTAATTCTGCAATTTTTTTTTTATTGAGTTATTTGCTTTGGTTTCATTAGGTTTGTTTCTCAGTCTTTCTGCCGTTGGGATGTTTAGTTGCTGCTGAATTATTGTCTTTTTCCCTAATTCTGTATTTTTTTTTCAAATAATTCCATCATTTTTTTGGGTGCTAGGTAGAGCTATTTTTAGGTCAATAGTTATGGAACTTTGGAAAACAGAAGTTTTTGGATAGATCAGAAATGGATAGCTGGGTAAAATTTTTGACTTGGGTATGTATAACAGATAGCATAGGACCTCTAATATTTTAAAGGGTTTTCATAAACTATGAAACTCAATTATCTTGCTGGAAATTTTAGTTTTGGAGATGAAAGTTTTGTGTATTAGTGCACGCATGCTGCATTGTATGATTTGTCTCTAACTGTCGATTCATCTGATCTGGCTCTAGTTGACCTGAATTATGTTTGGCCTGCTAAATAGGCAATAGGAACGTTTAGTTCTCTCTCACTGTCTCCTTTGTCAGATTCAGATCCATTTACTTCTCTCATTAATCATTTTTGCATACTGGGTTTATCCTATTCATTGAAGAATCAGCCAAAGTTTACTAATGGAACTGTTCTAATTTCCATATAAGAAGCCTCATGGAAGAATTAGTGATGGTGCTTGTGCTTATTTTGGTTAAATATGTTAGTTGAGGTATTTTTTCGTTAAAAAAAGATTTTTGGACATTTATTGGAGTTGTTAGGCCGTCTGTGTTGCATTGTTATTTCAAAATCTGAGGCACTGCTAACTTTATGATGTTTTGCTCGGATAAGAATTATAACAAAAAAAATTGGTGAAAGATTGGTCAGGTGAAACCACTAATTGTTTTCCGATCTTTAAAATGCTTTAATTAATCTAGGCTTTATTTGATTGTTTGTTTTGTACTACTTGCCTTTTGCATCTCTTTACAGAGAGTAAAATACAAAATCGTATATGAGTGAAAACAAGCAAATGGCTAAACTATAATATGAATTCAAACAGGCATGTAAGATGTTTTGTAGATGAAAGCTGTGTATGCACGTGTGCTGCATTGTACAAATACTGCTATAACATTCGTCTCTAACTGTTGATTCTTAATGAACTCTGCTTGGCCTGAACTATGTTTGGCCTGCTGAACAGGCAATAGGATGTTTAGTTCTCTCTCCCTGTCTCTTATGTCAGTGTAGTAAAGAAAGAAAACAGTAGAGAGGTAAAACTGAATGTATTCTTTTCTCCATATGAATTCAATAGTTGTTACAATATAAATAGGAAAACTAGAGAGTAATTCTAGGAGTAATTTTAGGAAAAAAATCAGGATATCTCTAACTTCCTTGATTTTAGGTAGTTTTCTATTAAATAGGAAAATAGATAATAATTCATTATTTATTTATTAACAGCTAATAATTCCTAATTTATCTACACTCCCCCTCAAGTTGGTGCAAAGATATCAATCATGCCCAACTTGCTCACTTGAAGTTCAAATGGCTGTCTCATTAAGCTCTTGGTGAAAATATCTGCAACCTGCTTCATGGTAGGAACAAAAGGAGTACAAATTACCCCTTCTTCAGCTTCTCTTTTATAAAATGTCTATCAATCTCAACATATTTCGTCCTGTCATGTAGAACCGGATTATGAGCTATGCTGATGGCTGATTTATTGTCACAGTACAACTTCATAGGAAGACTAACTGGCCTTTTAATTTCTTCTAGAACTTGCTTTAGCCAGAGTACCTCACACACTCCTTGAGCCATTGAAAGAAATTCAGCTTCTGCACTACTTCTGGCAACAACACCTTGTTTTTTGCTTCTCCAAGTAACTAGATTACCCCACACAAAGGTGTAGTATCCAGATGTCGATCTTCTATCACTGATTGAACCTGCCCAATCTGCATCAGTATAGACTTCAATTCCTCTATTTTCATTTTTATTGAAAAACAATCCTTTCCTTGGAGTTGCTTTCAAATAACGAAGAATTCGAAACACAGCTTCTAGATGTTCCTCACAAGGAGAGTGCATGAACTGACTTACCATACTTACAGCAAAAGCAATGTCAGGCCGTGTATGAGATAGATAAATTAACTTCTCAACTAATCTTTGATATCTACCAGTATCCACAGGAACTCCATCTTTTACCTCTCTAGGCTTCACTTTTGCTTCTATTGGAGTATCAACTGGCTTGCACCCGCTCATACTAGTTTCTTTCAAGAGATCCAAGATATATTTTTGTTGTGACAATACGATACCTTTACTTGATCTCGCAATTTCCATACCCAAAAAATATCTCATTTGCCCCAAATCCTTGATCTCGAACTCCTTGGCTAGATTCTGTTTTAATCGATTCATTTCTTCTTCGTCATCTCCTGTAAGAATTATGTCATCGACATAAACAATCAAAATTGAGATCTTGTCTTTGTTAGAGACTTTTATAAAGAGAGTGTGATCTGTCTGCCCCTGTCTATAATTCTGATTCTTCATAAACCTTGTAAACCTTTCAAACCAAACTTTAGGCGACTGTTTAAGACCATATAGTGATCTTTTAAGTCTGTATACCTTGGATCCAAACTTCTCAGTAAAACCAGGTGGTGCCTCCATGTAAACTTCCTCTTCAAGGTCTCCATTGAGGAAAGCATTCTTCACATCCAATTGATTTAGAGACCAATCAAGGTTTATAGCAATTGACAAGAGCACACGAACAGTATTTAGTTTTGCCACCGGAGAAAAAGTATCAGAATAATCCACTCCATAAGTTTGTGTGTAGCCTTTAGCTACCAGTCGAGCCTAATACTTCACGGTGAATACCCACTTACAACCAACGATTGCTTTTCCTTGTGGTAGATCAACCTTTTCCCAAGTAACATTCTTCTCTAGAGCTCTCATCTCCTCAAGAATAGCCTCCCTCCACTCAGGAACATTTAGAACTTCTTGTACATTACTTGGAATAACCACACTAGACACTTGTGTAATAAAAGCACGAAACTGAGGTGACACATTATTATACGAAACAAAATTGGATAGAGGATGCTTAGTACAAGACCTAACACCTTTCCTAAGAGCAATTGGAAGATCATCTTGACTTGAGAAATTTGACTTAGAATTACCTGGAGGATTATTGTCAGAATTGTCTGAAGGAACATTGATCTCATGATCCAACCCCTGATCAGATTCTCGGGGGTGCTGTAAGAGAGTGTTCCTTTCCTTTTTTTGTGCTTGGTACTCCTTTGAATATACAAGACCCTTCCATTGTTTCACACACATTTCTGTTGTTTCAGAATTTTGATTTTGAGATGACATTATTAGAGGTTGTTGTAGATTTTCATCATTTAATGCATTTGTATTTCCTTTCTCAATTACTTTTGGTAAAATATCATCACTAGCACATTCAAAATCAATGGTTAAGTTAGAACCATTTAAAAACATATCATCTTTACTATTGTTCTTCTCCCCCTGAAGATGAGAAGTGTGATAGTATGATTGTCCTTCAAAGAAAGTGACATCCATAGAAACAAACATTTTTTTCAGAACTGGATCATAACATTTACAACCTTTTTGATTTGTCGAATAGCCTACAAAAATGCATTTATGTGCTTTTGGATCAAGTTTTGTTCTTTTATGGTCATGGTTATGAACAAATGCAACACTACCAAAAATTTTTAAAGGAATGTTTCTTACTAACTTGGAAGTTGGAAAACACTCATTAAAATGTTTTATTGGTGTTTTAAGCCCCAAGGTTCTTGAAGGCATTCTGTTTATAAATAATGTGGTTGTTAAAATAGCTTCTCCCCAAAGATACTTTAGAACTTTAGATGTAAAGCTTAACGCCCTAGCAACTTTAAGAAAATGTTTATTTTTCCTTTCGGCTACCCCGTTTTGTTGAGGTGTGTTGTTACAAGAACTTTGATGTACAATCCCCTTTTCATCAAAAAAATTCCCTAACACATGATTAAAGAATTCTTTGCCATTATCACTACGAAAAACTTTGATCTGAGTTTCAAACTGTGTTTGTACCATTGTATAGAAGTTTTTAAACACACTTTCAGCATCAGATTTATCTTTTAGTAAAAAAACCCAAGTAACCCGAGTATGATCATCAATAAATGTAATGAACCAACGTTTTTCAGAAAGAGTTGCCACTTTAGAAGGACCCCATACATCACTGTGGATCATAGTAAATGGTTTTGACTTTTTGTATGGTTGTAGTGGAAAAACAGCACGACGATATTTAGCTAATTCACAGACTTCACATCGAAAAATAGAAGCATTTTTATTCATAAATAATTTGGGTAATAATTGCTTTAAATAATGAAAATTTGGATGTCCTAACCGAAAATGCCATAACATAATCTCACTGTCACTGGAAACAGAAATAGAATTAAAACAAGTTTGGTCTTGCCTTCCTAAGTTTGTACCATTATTAAGGAGGTAAAGGCCACAGTCTTGCCTAGCATCCCCAATCGTCTTCCCCGAGGTTAAATCTTGAAATTTACATTGAGAAGACCAAAAATTAATTTGACAATTATGATCACGAGTTAATTTATTGATTGACAATAGATTATAGGACAATTGAGGAACGTGAAGGACATCTTTTAAAGTAAGATGAGAAGAAACAGTAATTTTTCCTTTCCTTGCAACTGTAGCATAGGAACCATCTGCTATTTTGACCTTTTGATTTCCTGCACAAGGTATGTAAGAAGAAAACAACTGCGAGAACCCAGTCATATGATCGGTTGCTTCTGAATCTAATATCCAAGAGGTATTTGGATTGACACAAGTAAAGGATGTGGTGAAAAAATTACCTGACTGGGCTAAAGAACAAGACGCATTAGAATTTTCTATTGATTGAGACTGAAACATCTTGTACAGGTGCTCCATTTGTTCCTTGGTGAAAGGAAGAGAGTCTGAGGATGACTGCTGCCCTGGATTAGTAGTGCTAACCTGGAAAGCACGAGTGTCCCCTGCTAGCCGAGAGTCATCACCAGGTTTCTTCTTCAAATTCGCAGGTTTTCCATGGAGTTTCCAACAGGTCTCGCGTGTATGCCATGGTCTCTGACAATGATCACACCATGGCTTTTGTTTGCCTCCTCGTCTTTCTCCTTGTTGCTCATTACTGTGGGCTACAAGAGCTGAACTGTCCTGATCAACTTTTGGCTCCTCTACTCCCTTTAACATCACTAATCTCCGAGCCTCCTCTCTCCGTACCTCAGAAAAAACCTCTTTGATAGAGGGTAGAGGTTTCTGTCCTAAAATATCTCCCCGAACCTCATTAAGATCTTTATTTAGACCTGCCAGAAATACAAACACTTGACTTTGTTCAACCTTTTTCTTGTAACGTGCACTATCATTCGGACTCTCCCATTCTTCAGTTTCGAACATATCCAATTCTTGCCACAGAGTCATCATGTCATTATAATAGGCAGTTACCTCTCTATCACCTTGTTGTATCCGCCACATCCGAGTATTTAACTCAAATAATTGAGAATAATTTTCTAGGTCAGAGTACGTCTCTCTAACAGCCTCCCAAACATCATGAGCGGTTGGTAGAAACATAAACGGTTTTCCTAAGGTTGGTTCCTTGGAATTAATAAGCCAAGCGATAACCATGGAATTTTCTGATCTCCACTGCTGATATTTTGGATCATCAGCGGCTGGAGGCTTGATTTCCCCATTCAGATATCCAAGTTTTCCCTTTCCATCAATCACCAAACGCACGGATTGGGCCCACTCTAAGTAGTTTTTACCATTTAACTTATGAATGGTAATCTGTAAAGGGCTTTCATTGATGGGTGCAATCGAAGATGCCTGGGAACTCGTTGTCACAGTGCTAGTAATGGAAGAAGAAGACGAACTAGAGCCAACCATGGCTGCTTTGTAATTCATAGGCTCTTGATACCATGTAGTAAAGAAAGAAAATACTAGAGAGGTAAAACTGAATGTATTCTTTTCTCCATATGAATTCAATAGTTGTTACAATATATATAAGAAAACTAGAGAGTAATTCTAGGAGTAATTCTAGGAAAAAAATCAGGATATCTCTAACTTCCTTGATTTTAGGTAGTTTCCTATTAAATAGGAAAACAGATAATAATTCATTATTTATTTATTGACAGCTAATAATTCCTAATTTATCTACAGTCAGATTCATTTACTTCTTTCATCAGAGTCATTTATGCTTATTAGGTAACATGCTTTTAGAACTTTCTACATTCCTAATGGGGATCATCCTATTTGTGGAAGAATTGGCTGAAGTTTACTGCTGGAACTATTCTAATTTCCATATATCGAGTCTCGTGGAAGAGTTACTGATGATGATTGTGCTTCATTTGGTTAAATATGTTAACTGCAGTATTTTTTCCTTAAAAAGGATTTTTGGACATTTATTGAAGTCATAGGCAGTCTGTATTGCATTGTTATTTCAAAATCTGAGGCAGTGCTAACTTTATGATGTTTTCTTTGGTGAAGAATTATAATTGAAAAAACAAAAATGAAAGATAGGTCAGGTGAAAAAACTAATTGTTATCCAATCTTTAAAATGAATTAATTAATCTATGCTTTATTTGATTGTTTCTTTTGTACTACTTTTCGCATCTCTCGATTTTGCTATAAATTACAAGAAAAGAGTAAAATACAAAATTGTATATGATTGAAAATAAGCAAATGGCTAAACTATATGAATTCAAACAAGCATGTGAGTTGTTTTGTCGATGAAAGTTCTGTGTAAGCACGTGTGCTGCATTGTAGGATTGCTGCTATAACATTCGTCTCTAACCTTTGATTCATAATGATCTGGCTCTGCTTGGCCTGAACTATGTTTGGCCTGCAAAACAGGCAAATAGGATGTTTAGTTCTCTCTCACCGTCTATTTCGTTGGATTTGGATCCATTTGCTTCTCTCATTAGTCATTTTTGCATATTTGACAACCTGCTTTTAAAACTTTCTACAATCATATTGGGGATTATCCTATTCATCGAAAAATTGGTCAAAGTTTACTAATGGAACTGTTCTAATTTCCATATAAGAAGCCACGTGGAAGAATTAGCGATGATGGTTGTGCTTCATTTGGTTAAATGTGTTAATTGTGGTATTTTTTCCTTAAAAAAAAGAAGATTTTTGGACGTTTATTGAAGTTGTGAGGCAGCCTGTGTTGCTTTGTTAAAATCTGAGGCACTGCTAATTTTATGATGTTTTGCTCAGTGAAGAATTATAACCAACAAAAAAAAGAAAAACAAAGGTGAAAGATAGGTCAGGTGAAACAACTAATTGTTTTCCAATCTTCAAAATGCATTAATTAATCTAGGCTTTATTTGATTGTTTCTTTTGTACTACTTACCTTTTGCATCTCCTGATTTTGCCGTAAATTACAAGCAAAGAGTAAAATACAAAATTGTATATGATTGAAAACAAGCAAATGACTAAACTATAATATGAATTTAAACAGGCATGTATGATGTATTGTAGATGAAAGCTCTGTGTATGCACGTGTGCTACATTGTATGATTACTGCTATAACATTCGTCTCTAACTGTTGATTCTTAATGATCTGGCTCTGCTCAGCCTGAACTATGTTTGGTCTGCTAAACAGGCAATAGGATGTTTAGTTCTCTCTCCCTGTCTCTTATGTCAGATTCATTTACTTCTCTCATCAGAGTAATTTCTTCGTATTAGGTAACTTGCTTTTAGAACTTTCTACAATCCTAATGGGGATCATCGTATTTGTGGAAGAATTGGCGGAAGTTTACTCCTGGATCTATTCTAATTTCCATATATTTAAGTCTCGTGGAAGAGTTACTGATGATGATTGTGCTTCATTTGGTTAAATATGTTAATTGTGGTATTTTTTTACCTTAAAAGAGATTTTTGGACATTTATTGAAGTCGTAGGAAGTCTGTACTGCATTGTTATTTCAAAATTTGAGGCAGCTGAAACAACTAATTGTTTCCCGGTGAAGAATTATAATAAAAAAAAAAAGATGAAAGATAGGTCAGGTGAAACAACTAATTGTTTTCCAATCTTTAAAATGCATTAATTAATCTAGGCTTTATTTGATTGTTTCTTTTGTACTACTTTTGCATCTCTTGGTTTTACCATAAATTACAAGCAAAGAGTAAAAGACAAAATTGCGTATGATTGAAAACAAGTAAATGGCTAAACTATATTATGAATTCAAACAGGCACGTGAGATGTTTTGTAGATGAAAGTTCTGTGTAAGCACGTGTGCTGCATTGTGTGATTACTGGTATAACATTCATCTCTAACTTTTGATTCATAATGATCTGGCTCAGCTTGGCCTGAACTATGTTGGCTGAAGTTTAGTTTCCATATATCGAAGCCATGTGGAAGAGTTATTGATGATGATTGTTCTTCATTTGGTTAAATTGTTAATTGCTGTATTTTACCTCAAAAGAATTGATTTTTTGACATTTATTGAAGTCATGAGTCTTTCTGACTTGAATTGTTATTTGAAAATTGGAGGCACTGCTAGCGTTATGATGTTTTGCTCGGTGTAGAATTATAAAAATGTGAATCTGAAGGTCAGGTTAAACAACTAATTATTTTCCAATCTTTAAAATGCATTAATTATATAGGCTTTATTTGATCGTTGCTTTTGTACTACTTGCTTTTTGCATCTCTTGATTATGCTATTAATTTTAAGCAAATGGTAAAATATAAAAGCGTAGGCATGTATGCTGTTTTGGTTATTAAAGTTTTGTATATTCATTCATGTGCGCTGCTTTGAATAATTACTGTTTTAACATTCATCTCTAACTGTTGATTCATAACGTTCTGGCTCTGCTCAGCCTGAACTGTGTTTTGCCTGCTGAACAGGCAATAGGATGTTTAGTTCTCTCTCTCTGTCTCTTATGTCAGATTCATTTACTTCTCTCATTCGGGTCATGTCTGTGTATTAGACAACCTGATTTTAGAACCTGCAATCCTATAAAGGATCACCACATTTATTGAAGAATCAGCCAAAGTTTACTTCTGGAACTTTTCTAGTTTCTATATAAGATGCCTCGTGGAAGAGTTATTGATGATCATTGTGCTTCATTTGGATATTTTTTTCCCTATAAATACTTTTTGGACATTCATTGAAGCCATGTGTCAGTCTGTTGCATTGTTATTTCAGAGGCACTGCTGTGGAAGGGTTACTGATGATCATTGTGCTTCATTTGGTTAAATATGTTAATTGCAGTATTTTTTTCCTTAAAAACACTTTTTGACATTTATTGAAGTCATGTGTCAATGTGTATTGCATTGTTATTTTATTGAAATCACGTGTCATGTGTCACTTTTGGACATTTATTGAAGTGATATGTTAATTGCAGTATTATTTCCTTAGAAACACTTTTGGACATTTATTGAAGTCATGTGTCAGTGTGTATTGCATTGTTATTTTCAAATCTGAGGCACTGCAAACTTTATTATGTTTTGCTCTGTGAAGAATTATAATTAAAAACAAAAGTGAAAGATAAGGTCAGGTGAAACAACTAAATGTTTTCCAATCTTTAAATGCATTAATTAAGCTAGGCTTTATGTGATTGTTGCTTTTGTACTACTTGCTTTTTGCATCAGTTGATTTTGTTACAAATTACAAGCAAATAGTAAAATACAAAATCGTATTTGATTGAAAACGAGAAAATGGCTGAAGTATAATATGAATTCAAACAACATGCTTCTTGTAGAGGTAAAATCATGCCCTTCTTTAATCCATGAAGGTCAAAACTTTGATTTTTTGTATCAGAAAAGTATGTATTGTTTCCTAATGCTTTTTTGATGAAGTAACAAAAATAAAAATCAACCGCAGCCTAGAGAATTTGATGTAATTGCGTCCTTCATAAATGGGTTCTTTGTATGAGTTAACATGTTTCATCAATAGGTTCTTTGTGCGAGTTAACATGTATTACCGTGAGGCATAGTTGTGGTAATTGTTAACAATTATGTCCTTCATCAATGGTTTATATATCTTAAAAAGGCGTATCTTGTTTTTTGGCTCAGATCAGTCTCATATATATCTACTTTGAACAGGCTTCGTTTGAACATGGGGATGCAAGTATTTCATGCTCGAGGTCAGATAATGGTTTTGTCGATTCACTTTCTCTTTTCCATTCTGAGAAGGCAGTGGAAGAACTTCTTCAACAAACTCCTGTTGAAGGAACGGATGAAAATCTTATAGAGTTCTCAGAAGCTTTGAGAAGTATGTTTAGTTCATTCTTGAATGCATTTATGTCTTGCAATAGAACTCTTTTTTTTTTTCCTTTAAATTTCATTCTTGATACTTATTATTTTGAACACATTATTAGCTGTTGCAAAGGCATTAAGACGAGCTGCTGAAGGAAAGGCTTCTGCACAAGCTGAGGCCGCTGAATGGAAACGTAGATATGAGCTGGAGAGAGCGAGGAATATACAGACGGAGTGTAAAGGTTTTTAAGATTAAACCGCATTGCTATTTTGTCATACATGTTTCATACATTAGGTATTTCGTAGATAATTATTGTTGATGCAAATTACTCTACAAGGGGAAAAACAAAATGCTTGAATTTGACTTGACAAAAGCTATAGATCAGGTTTCTTTTGCTAGGTATTTGATTTACACCTTTAACCTAATCTAGCTCATGTAAAAAATGTTTCTAACATTTTCAATTGCTTAACTGAATGGTGAATATTCAACTTCATTTGTCTGATTTGAATCTGTACTTTTCATTGGTCTTCTTCCTACTATTATAACATGTTTGTTTTATAGACAATTTGTTTCTTGATGGCACACTTTTTTTTTAGCCTCTTAATCATGTAGCCATTTAGAAGGTTGTTTTTCATTTTCTCATCTATTCGCATTTATTTATTCATAGCAGAACATTTCCATCAGCTCTTTTGCATCTATCTCACTTTATTTCTACGTGAAAATTTCCCCGCACAGGATAGGTAAATGAGTCACTTTTCAGATGCCATTTATCTAATTTACACTGTTCTTTATGATTTTTATGCTATAAAACTAAATGGATATAGCCTTTGTTCATTTTGAATATTTTAAATGTTAAGTATCTTTTGAGTTATATAGCACTATAATTGAAGACTGCTGTTGTCACGTTAATCAAACATAAATCTCTTCTTGGATATGTCCAGTCGAAGACATCTATATCCAGTAAATGCACCAAGGAGGATAATGGATAATGATAATGCTGATGGATAGTATATAACTTGATGTTAAAAACTATCTCTTGCTTCTATTATCATTAACTTTCTTTTTACTATTTTATTTTATATTTCCTTGAACTGCTATGACTAACCTTAAAGTGATGAAAATCTCTGTTTTTCTTTTTTATTCATTCACTTTTTTGTCTCCTCGAGCATAGAACAGTCTTTAAGGGTTTTTTTTTTTTGTTTTTTGGGGATAACCATGTTTTCTCCAAAAGGAGACATCAAAACAGGTTGTCCACCTTCCTAGCATGGAGCCAAACTGCATTTTGCTTTTAGAGAACAGCAAATTAGCCATACTTTTAGTAGCAAATTTCTTGATATCTCAAAGATCTTGGAAAACGGATAAGAAATACAATTTGGAAAAGATTGAAACAGAAACTCTTAATTCTTTTAGGAAGGATCCCCCTAAAGCTAAAAAATCTGCTTCGTCTCAAGATATAGTGCATAAATTCTTGTCTTGAGGGATTAAAACATGCGATGTACTTCACTTAAGTATTGAGCCTATCTTCTACAACCATGTTACGAGTTATCTCCATTACATAATTTGATGTTCACTTAGGCAGCAGAAGTGTCTTTTTGTTATTTTAGAGAAGCTAATTTTTAAGTTGAGTATTTTATAGGCAGAAAGTTCTCCCACTTCTATTTGATGTTATTTTATTTCCATTTTAAATTAACTGAAGAAATACTTGTGCTTAGGCAACAAATTTAATACATGCTCCTTACCTATTTAGTGCCTTGAGGATTCTGCTATGGTACTTAGATAATTGATAGGTTCAATGGGTCTTTTGCAATTAAAATTCTATGCAATTAAATATTATTATTAATCATTTATCTTTGGCAAGCAATTTGATATTGCCTATAATTTGTTTGTTGCATTGATGCAGGGCAGCTTAGGGGCTAGGGTTTATGACAACAATAATCTGAATTTTTTAAGGAAAAATAGGGAAAATTGGATAAAGAGATAGGGAAACAGAAAGAAAAGATAAACTAAGCTTCACAATTAGGGTTCCTTGATCGCATCGGACAACCAAGAGGAAAGAAAATCTAAGCTTCATGCCTAGGGTTGATTGCATCAAACAATCTGAATTGCAATTATGCTAAAAGATCTCATAACCATAATCTGTCCTTTAAAAGGAGTACGTTGATACTTATCTAGGCTAGTACATTCTACCAGCCTCATCCTAAAAGAATTAGAACTCCTATCCTAGATAGGGCTTTAGAGAAAATACTAAAACTTTCAATAGAAGACTAATAAACTTGACTCAAAATACAAAGCCTGATAGTATAAGAAAAAACTTGCAATACTAGATCCTAATGTAAATGTAGAATACTAAATATGACCGTAGATCTATGAAATATTAGAATTAAGCCCCATAAATACAACAAGAGTAACAAAGTAAAATCTTAAATATGTTAATCCCTCAATTAGCTTCTTAGCGTTCTGCTTCATGGATATGGAAATCCTTTCACACTGGCATCAGGATGAGGCTCCTTTTATGAAAAAGTCACTATATTTGACGGTCAACTGACACCTTAGAATTTCTAAAGAGTTGCAATGCAAAGCTGGTAGACATTTAATACAATGTTGTTATAGTGAAATTATGTTTTTAGTCATTTCAAGTAGTTTTAATACAATGAAACATGTCCAAAAGCCCTAGTTCCATAGTACTTTTTGCTGCAACTCCATCCAGACTTTTACTCCATCAAATATTTTGCTAATGCTATTTTTTTTTTTTTTATCTTTCATGTCTAAACTGTGGTACTGGTCAGAACATGCTTAACCAACCTCATTGATTTTTTTAACTTTCAATCTAGCCTGTTTTTGATCATATGAATGTGTCTCTCAAGTTATCTAGTTCAATTTTGTGGAACATGAAATCCAAAAGATATTTTGATATAGAATATATTTTAGAACTTCATTTGGATTTCTCATTGAATATACTGTATGAAATGGAGAAGTTTCCAACTGCCTTGATTTTGCAAGACACTGTAAGAAGTATTTTTATCAAATATTTGGACATTGTCTTTGTTTTTCTTCCACTTTTTTTTTTTTTGTTTTTTTATTTTTTTATTGAATAATTTTGCTCTTATCATAAGGCTGGATAAATAGCTTCATTACATGGGAGCAGCTTTCTTACCATCCAATTTTCTTGTTTCACGAGTATGTAATGATTAGACTTTGTTTGGCTTTGATGAGGTTGCTAATTAAATTTGGACTCATATTTATCAGATTCTGGCTATTCCAGTCTCAGGCAATAATATTTGTGAAATGATTCGAAGTTGGTGGACTCAGACTACTCTAGATAATGTAATGGAAATGATAAGAATTATTCTTCCGTGTCTTGTCTTCTGGGAAGTTTGCAAAGAACGAAATAAGAGAGTATCAGAAGGTGCTTGCTTAAACTTTCGTAGTACTATCTGTCATATTGTTGCTTCCATTAAACAATCATTACAGCTTACCTAAAAGAATTTGGGGTGTTTCGCTTGTTGGGATAACTTATCCTGAAAAACTATCACAGCAACAAACCTTGTTCAAGTTAATTCACTTGCAAGATTTGTAGGGTTCTATTGCTAAAGGTTATATGTGATGCTTATGCAAGTCTTTGGTGCAATTAACTCTATTAGAGGTGTATGAATGCTTAGAAAGAAATAAAATGGTTTGGTTGTTTGAGAACTGTTTTCTTTGAAATGGAAGCCAAGCAAAAGGATGGTTGCTGCACCTTTTAGCTCTTTGAGGAGGGTGATGGAATCTGGAGACATTTGTCAGGTGAAACAAATGAGGTGTAAACTATGCACTTAATCTTCCCTGTGATAATGCTTAAATCTGGATGGTCATACCTCAATAGAGTTTTATTTGTAATAAGTAGTATTGGATACTCCAGCATACACATACAGAGTGTTAGTTGTGAAGAGTTTTAATGCAGAAATCACTTCTGATTTTCTTATTATTTCTGAGAATAATGCAAGTATTTATATACAAGAGATTGAGGAAATCAGCCCAAGATAAGAATATCATATTCCTGATTTTCAGGAGATAAACTCAGGAATTCAAAGCTATTAGGATAGGCTAATAGATTATCCTAATTCCTCCAGGATAAAAGAATTAAATATAAAAATTAACTAGATATTTCCACAAGTTGTATATTTTAAGTGACTTAATTAACTGGGTTAGACTTTGTCATCATCCATTTTTGATCATCTCAAGTGATCTATTTAGGGGTTATTGGGAATGCTGAACATTTTTGCATGAATTGGTTTCTCTATTTACTTCAACATACTTTGTTGGGCTTGAGAGCTCCAAAAGGTTTTCTTTTGCATCAAAGAATGGCGCAAACTTCTCTGATTCTCATGTCTTACCAGTTACATTGTGTATCAGCTCAAGTTCATGTTTATGCAAGAGATTTGTAATCGTCTCTTACTTAAGAAATTTTTTGTTAAGGATTCCATCCTCCTTGTGTGATGTATCCGGCTTTCAAATTCTAGTGTGGCTTCTATTGCAACTATTTTGATGAATCTCCCTTGTAACAATTTTTCAATTCTGTAGTCGTTTCTTCTTCTCCATCTTGTATAGAATTTGTTACTAAAATATGAATAGTTAATTATTTCCTTAAAAAACCTAGTTTTATTTTAATTTCTTATTATTACTTTTTGTTGAAGTAAGAAGAGAAACTAATTTTCTATATATTCTGAATGTATTACAAGGTTACATTTATATACAAGTAGAGAGTCTAAGTTAGGAAAGTCCTATAATTAACCCTAGCTAATTCAACCTATAATTAAGTCCTATGTTTAAGATATACAACCCGTAACACTCCCCTTCAAGCTGGAGCATAGATGTTAATCATGTCCAGCTTGTTTCAAATATAATCAACTCAAGGCCCATTGAGAGCCTTTGTGAAGATATCCCCTAGTTGTTCTCTAGTTTTCACATATCCTATAGAGATCAATTTTTTTACACCTTTTCACGTATGAAATGACAGTCAATCTCAATATGCTTAGTTCTTTCATGAAACATAGGATTACAAGCAATATGAAGAGCAGCTTGATTATCACACCATAACTTTGTTGGTATTGGGACTTTAAGACCAACTTCAGTTAGGAGCTAATATATTTCACATGCAGACTGTGCCATGACTATATTCTACTTCTGCACTAGATCTGGAAATAACATTTTGTTTCTTACTTTTCCAAGAGATCAAATTTTCCCCAACAAAAACACAGTAGCCTGTAGTAGATCTCCGGTCGATTTTGGAACCTGCCCAATTTGTGTCTGAGAAACACTCGATGCTTGTATCTCCATGATTACTATACAATATCCCTCGTCCCAAGGCTCCCTTTAAATAGCGCAAAATCTGTTCTAAAGCTACCCAATGGTGAACTGTTGGGGAGGACATGAACTGACTTACAATACCGACAGAATAGGCAATATCAGGACGAGTTACTGTAAGATAGTTCAGTTTTCCAACCAGCCTTCTATACTTATCAGGATCTCCAAATAATTCTTCATCTTTTTTGATTTTCAAATTAGGAAGCATTGGAGCGCTACATGGCTTGGCTCCCAACTTTCCAATCTTGGTTAATAAGTCAAGCACATTTTTCCTCTGAGATAAAAGAATGCCTTTCTTGCTTCTTGTTACCTCAACTCCCAAGAAATATTTTAACGCTCCCAAGTCTTTCGTGTGAAACTGACTGTGAAGAAAAGACTTCAAAGATGAGATTCCCATAGAATCACTCCCTGTAATAATGATATCATCCACATATACTACCAGGAGAATAATGCAAGATGCAGATTGTTTATAAAAGACTGAATGATCTGACTTGCTCTTATTCATGCCAAACCATTCCACTACCTGGCTAAATTTTCCAAACCAAGCACGTGGACTCTGCTTTAAATCATACAAGGACTTATGAAGATTACAAACTTTCTTATTCTCCCCTTGTGCAACAAACCCAGGTGGTTGCTCCATATAAACTTCTTCCTGAAGATCACCATGCAAGAATGCATTTTTAATATCTAATTGATGTAAGGGCCAATCATGAGTTGCTGCCATAGAAATAAGTAAATGAATAGATATCAATTTAGCGACAGGAGAAAAGGTGTCAAATAATCCTCCCCATAAGTCTGAGCAAAGCCTTTAGCCACAAGACGGGCTTTAAGGTGAGCAACTAATCCATCAGCATTGAATTTTACTGCAAACGCCCATTTACATCCATTAGCTTTCTTCCCAATCGGTAAATTAACCAAATTCCAAGTACCATTAGAATTTAAAGTATTCATCTCTTCGATCATAGCCTCATGCCAACCAGGATGTGATAAGGCTTCAATAATGGTTTGGGAACAGACACAGAGTCGATGGAAGCCATAAATGAACAAGAAGAGGGAGAGAATTGATTATAAGAGACAAAAGATGTAATAGGATAAGTGCACTGATGCTTACCTTTACGAAGGGCAATTAGTAGTTCAAGATCACTTGGAGTTGGATCTGATGTCAAAGAAGAAATAGGTGCCAAACATGTATCAGGAGGATCTTGACGACAAGAATAGACCTGGATAATAGGAGGAGGTGGTGGAGAGGATGGAAGTGTTGGAGAGGATGGTGTTAATGGAGTTGGGTTTAGACGACTGGTATGTGACATGATAAAGTAACAAATCATCATCCTCCCCCTTATTGAAAGAATTAGAAGAAGTGGGAAAAAATGGAATATGTTCAAGAAAGGTAACATCAGCTGACACAAGATACTTATTAAGACTAGGGCAATAACACCGATACCTTTTTTGTAGATGAGAGTACCCCAGAAAGATGCATTTCCAAGACTTGGGGTCTAATTTAGTTACTTGGGGATGAACATCACGGATAAAACAGGTGCTGCCAAACATCCGAGGTTCCATAGGAAACAATGGTTTACTAGGGAAAAGACTACTATAAGGTGTCTCACCATAACGAATAGATGAAGGCATGCGGTTGATTAGAAAGGAGGCTGTGGAAACATCGGCCCAAAATGGTTTATGAACATGCATATGGAATAGGAGAGCTTTGGCGGTCTCTAGAAGGTGTCGATTTTTTCTTTCAGCCACACCGTTTTGAGATGGTGTCGACACAAGATGACTGATGAAGAATGCCATTCTGAATCATGTAACTCCGAAAAGAATCGAAAAAATACTCTTTGGCATTATCACTTCTTAAGGTATGAACAGATACATTAAACTGTGTTTTGATTTCAGCAATAAAAGGCACTAAAATGAGATAATAATTTAGAATGATTCTTCATAAAATAAATCCCAAGTCATACGAGAAAAATCATCAACGAAAGTAACAAAATATCTATCTAAAACCAGTTTTAGACACAATAGGACTCGGACCCCAAACATCTGAAGGGACTAACTCAAAAGGAAAACTAGCTCTTTTATTGACATGAGGAATACAAGGCAGGCGATGGTGTTTCGCAAACTGACATGACTCACAATCCAGAGATGACATAGATTGAAACCGAGGATATAATTTTTTTAATAAAGGTAATGAAGGATGACCCAACCAACAATGTGCTTTAAAAGGGGTCAAGGTATTGGAACAAGCAATAGATCTTGGCGTTTGGGTATCCAAAATGTAGAGACCTCCTGATTCATGTCCTTTACCAATAATCTTCTTCGTCATAAGATGATGAAAAAGACAATAACCAGGAAAAAATGAGACAGAACAATTCAAATTACGAGTAAGTTTACTGACAGACGCTAGATTGAAAGAAAATTTTGGTAGACTCAATATAGAAGACAAGGTAAGGAATGGAATAGGATGAACAATGCCGGAACCAAGAATAGACGAAGTAAACCCATAAGCTAAAGTTACTGTAGCGGGAGATATATGGGTCTGAAATGTGAAAAAGAGACTAGGATTACCTGTCATATAATTTGTGGCACCAGAATCAACTACCCATTGTGTGGAAGAAGAAAGGAGACACAAATTTGATTTACCTGACTCAGCAAGGGCAGTGATAGATTGAGATGAATTCTTCAAAGATTCTTGGTACTGAGCGAACTTAGCAAATTCATCCACAGAGATTGTAACAGTTTGATCAGAGGATGAGCCAGGCGAAGCAGTAGCAGCGACAACATTAGCTGAGCGAGACTTCTGATTCTTATTTTGCAATTTTCGACATGTGCGTTTAGTATGACCAGAGTCATGGCAATAATAACATGTAATTCCCCCTGTATCCTGACTCTGATTATCTCGACTGACCATATATCCCTTGTTACTATTCCCTTGAGAGGGGCGCCCCGCTTTAGGTCCACAAGGATTGACTAGAGCAGTAGCAGTATTAACAGAAGCACCAGTCTCTGTGTGAAGCACTCTAGTAAAGACCTCATGCAGAGAGGAAATCTCAGTACTAAAGAGTATCTGGGATTTAGCAACCTCAAATTGAGAATTAAAGCAGCCAAAAAACTCATTATTGTCATTTTCTCTCGTTGAACCTATTGGACCTTTACATCAAGACTGAAAGGTAACAGGGTATTCAGTTCTTCATAAATCTTTTTGAAATTCATAAAATAGGCCTGAAGCAAATTATCATGTTCAGCATGATAAAAACTTTTACAGACCTCATAAATATGGGAAATATTTCTTTTCCCAAAATATAGAAATTTCAAATATTCCATCAATTCTTTGACATACAGTGATTAATCAGGCTAACCACCATAGTGTCTATAGAATTCTTGATCTGCAAGAATAAGCGAGCATCATCTCTTAGCCATTCCTTGAGAGTATCATCAGTTGGTGGATTTGCTGTGAGATGATCATCTTTGGACAAACTCCGTAGATAAATCCTGTCTTACACCAATCTAAAGAATTCGGACCAGTCATATTATGTTCTGTGATTTTAGATAACATGGGAATCATATCAGTCGCAACCAAATTTTTTTTGTTCATTAGCCATTGTAACACATGAAAAACCAGAGGAAAAAAATAACAACGGGCACCAAGAGAGAGACAAGAGAGATCAGTCAAGAACAACTATCAACGAGAGAGAAAGAAAAGGGAGATCTGTCCTATTCGCTTTCAGATCTGAAGCAAAGGACCCCACTGGATTGCCGTTGAGCAGAAGGTGTCGCACCAGATGGTGGTGGCGAAGAGATTCACTGAGCACTCATAAGAGTGACCAAAAAAAAAAAAAATCTAAATCTAAATCTGTTTACTTTGGGCAGAAGAAGAAAAAAACAATAAAGTTTCAAACTTTTTTGGAAAAGGCTCTAATACCATGTTGAAGTAAGAGGAGAAACTAATTTTCTATATATTTAGAACGTATTACAAAGTTACGTCTATATACAAGTAGAGAGTTAGGAAAATCATATAATTAACCCTAGCTAATTCAGCCTATAATTAAGTCCTATGTTTAAGATATACAACCTGTAACACTTTTCAATCTTGAATTTGTCAATTTTCTTTTGTTGCTTTTTTTTTTAATTTAATTTCTTCTTTCACGATTTAATCACCCCATCCTTTTCAGGCCACATTCTGACATTTCATATTGTTGGACCACCTTGCTGTTGTTGATATTTTGTTTTTCATATTGCCAGACCTCCATTCTTAATCCTTCTGGCCACAATAGTTGAGCAAGTTGGCTGATTGAGGCAACTATATAAGATTTGCTTTTGCAATATATTGTTGGTGTCTTCTTCAAATAAATGA
The DNA here is from genome assembly GCA_033439115.1 of Firmiana major. NCBI lineage: Eukaryota > Viridiplantae > Streptophyta > Magnoliopsida > Malvales > Malvaceae > Firmiana > Firmiana major. The sequence goes on from CM065905.1 coordinate 27,681,440, forward strand.
TGTTATCTAAAGTTTGGAACCATTGAAAAGGGAACGTAATAATGAGAATGGTTATTGATACACTGGGTCAGGGTATTTACTTTTCAATCTTGAGTTTGTAGAATCCAACCATTTTATGAGGTCAAAATTTCTTTTGTTCCTTTTTTATTTTATTTCTTCTTTTCAGGATTTTGTCACCGTATCCTTTTCTAGCTAGATTCTTACATTTCGCATTGCTGAACCAACTAGCTATTGTTGACTTTTTGTTCTTGCCGAACTTACATTTTTTAACCGTTCTGGCTGCAATAGTTGAGTAAGCTGGCTCATTGAGGCAACGATATAAGATTTGCTTCTGCAATATATAGTTGGTATCTTCTTCAAATAAATGATGTCATCTAAAGTTGGAACCATTGAAAAGGAAGCATAACAGTGATGGGGATGGTTATAGCTACTCTGAGGAAAATGATAATAAAGGGCCTTTCTCTGTTCTCGTATGGATTGCACATGTCAAGCCTATGATTATGATGGTATGCCTCTTTTCAGGACAGGTCTTATGATGTTGTAGATATATTAAATAGAGTTTAGTACTTTTATCTGAAATATTCTAGCACTTTAGGGAAGAGAATAAAAATAGACTTTCCAAAAGAATTTAATCTGATGGGGGAGGGAAATTTATCTTCCATATAAACCTTGGTAAAGGATCTTATTTGTACATTGCAGCTATTGAGATGTTAAGAGTCCACTCTAGCTTTAGCGTCTCTATGTCAAATATTAGGGAGGAATTATGTTGATGGGAAAACTATTCAAGATACTTGCTTTGTTTGAAGTGGACATTGATCTTCTTATGTCATAGATAAATGGGGAATGTTATATTGGTCTATACAAAAGTTAAGAAACAGCTAAAAGTCTCCATATGATTCGGTGATAAATATATCACTAGGAGAGCTTGAATGTTCTCTCTATCACAGTAGTCCTCTATGTCAAGTGGTGGGGCTTTGGGTTTGTACTCCAGATTGGTGCCCACTTATGCTTAGAATTTAGTAAAATTAGCCGTAGAAGCCCTCACGAAAACCTGAAGATTGTCACAGCCTATTTGTTTAGGCTCCTATATGTCAGTTAATCACTATTGTTCTCATTCTCATTTTATGTTCTTGAATACATTGGATTACTCATATTTTTAAAGTTTTATATGCTTTTACTTCCTTTGAGGAGCTCTAAAATTTAAGTTCCTGTTGAAATCTGGTTCCTTTTCTCTAGCATTAAATGTCACTATTATCTATGTTAGTTAAGTTTTTTATTTTTAGAATAAGGAGTGATTCAGGTTATCATTGAATCTCTTGATGTTAATGTTTGTTTCCTATTTTATTATAGAACAATTCTCTCTTAATGCTATAGGAAAACATAGGATAGAGGTTGTACTATTCTTATATATTTCCTTGTACATAAGTGTTTTTACAAGATAGTAGAAAAATTTATTCTTTCATAAAATCTTCATGGTTTCAAAGCAGTCGATCTAGGCTACTAAATGCTGGGATGACTAGCAGAAGGGAGAGCTCAACTTCGGAGGTCTCATCTAACCTAAGAGCGGTGATCACTGGCAGCCTCGATGTACTTGAAGGTTCTGTCCTCCAAATCACAGGTCATAAGCTCAATGGTATTGGGTTTCTAACACAAAATGGCAATTTTTTAAATGCCTTAAGCACAAAACGAGAGAAATCAAGGTCTTGGATTGTGGACTTTGGGTTGTTAGGTCATGATCTGGGATGCCTCTGTATTTCACAAATACTGCCCATGTCATGACTTGTTTATTGTTTGGGATGCCGATGGGTCACTTTCAAAAGTGGCTAGTACTGGTTTTGTTTGAAAGGATATAACTCTTGAATAAGTTTTCTTTGTTCCAAATTTAGACTGCAATTTGTTGTCCATAAGCAAACTTAGAAGAGATCTTAAGTGTGTTACTGAATTAATCCAAATTATGTGCTTGGATTTGGGAAGGACAATTGGCAATGATAGGATGTGTGGGGGACTCTATCTCCTTAGAGTTGATTACGTTGAAAGACAATCACAAAAGACTCCTTGTGTGGCTTTATCTTCAAGTAATAAAAAATGATGTTGTCATATTGTAGCACTATAGGTTAGGTCATCCAAATTACTCGTGTCTCAAAAAATTGTTCCCTTCCTTATTCAATACAAACTCAAAAAACTTTCAGTGTGAGACTTGTGGACTTTCTGAACATACTCGTAATAACTGTCCTAACCAATCTTAGAAATCATCCCATCCCTTTTCCATGATCCACAGTGATATTTGGGGACCATCTAGAATCATTAACATCATTGGTTCAAAATGGTTTGTCACCTTTATTGATGATCACACCAGAGTTACATCGCTATTCCTTATGAACGAAAAATCAAACGTGGGCCAAATCTTCCAAAATTTCAATGTGGTCCAAACTCAATTTGAAGCCTAGATACAAGTGTTTAAGATCGACAATGGAAGAGAGTACTTCACTCCATTCGTGGATCATACCTAATGAAGTAGGGCATAATACATCAAAGCTCTTGTCTTGACACTCCTCAAGAAAATGGAGTCATCGAAAGAAAAAACCAACATTTGATAGAAGTTGCTAGGTCTCTCATGTTGTCTACCAACGTGCCGAAGCATTTTTGGGGTGAAATCGTACTTACCGCAACCTATCTCATCAACCGCATGCCCTTTGAGTCCTCAAATTCAAAACCCTATGCCAAACACTCCTTGCCTCATACCCATACATCCGAATTATATCTTTTACTCCAGTCAAAGTTTTCGGCTGTACTGCCTTTGTTCATATAAACCAACAACATATCAGTAAATTAGACCCCAAATCCACCAAATGTATATTCCTTGGATATTCTAACAATTATAAAGGTTACAACTGTTACTCACTTGTAACAAAGAAGTTCTACAATTCCATGTATGTCATATTCTTCGAAAATCGGCCTTACGATGCCAAAATTGATATTCAGGGGGAGATTTCTACGATACAGGGACATCAATTTTTGGAAAATGCGAGCGTCGTATCACCATCTCCTCAAAAGCTGTATCACCATCTCTTCAAACGGTCATTGTCGATGACCACGCAGATCCTCAATCTCAAACTCTACACCCCATTAGACCCTTAATCAGCCATTGCTGAAGGCCACACAAACCTTTAATCTCAAATACTTCATACTCCATCAGACCCTCCAATCCCGAAGACCACATAAGGGACAACAAACAAAGAGCTGATTGTCTACTCTAGAAAACAGAAAACTCAACGGGACATAAAGGATCACACACTTCCAAAATAGAATGAAGAATCCGAATAGAGTCCAGAGATTCTTGAAATTCTCATAGGTAACACTATTCTTGAATTTGATTTTTTTTGAACCTCCAAATGATCTTGATCAACCAATTGCTTTGAGGAAAGGTGTGAGATTATGCACTCAACATCCCATTATTTCTTATGAAGGGTTGTCACCTAGGTTTCGAGCTTTTGTTACTACTCTGAATAATTTACAAAATCCAAACAACATACAAAAAGCTCTCAAGGAACCTAAGTGGAAGGCTGCAGTCTTAGAAGAAATTCAAGTCGTAGAGAAAAACCGAACATGGGAAATTTCAGAATTACCCAAAGGAATAAATCCGGTTGGATGCAAATGGATTTTTACAGTTAAACCCAATGTGGATGGGAGCATGAACGTATTCAAGGCCTAATTTGTTGCAAAAGGATTTACGTAGTCCTATGGAGTTGACTATGAGGAGATGTTTGCCCAAGTTGCTAAACTTAACTCAATTTGAGTCTTGTTATCTTTGGAAGCAAATTTAGATTGGCCACTCCATCAACTAGACATCAAGAATGCGTTTCCTAAATGTCAACTTAGAGGAAGAAGTCTATATGGAAATTTCCCCAGGATTTGAAAACCAAGACAACATTGGTAAAGTATGCGAACTTTGAAAGTCATCCCCATGTGCATGGTTTTACAGACTAAGGTGGTAAAGAAGTATGGCTTCTTGCAATGCCAATAGATCAAACCATGTTTGTCAAACATTCACCTGAAGGGAAAATGGCACCATCATTGTATATGTTGATGATATCATCCTCACCGGAGACCATAAGGAAGAAATTGATAACTTGAAGAACCTTCTTGCCAAAAAAATTGAGATCCAGGACTTGGGATACCTCAAATATTTTCTTGGCATGGAAGTGACTCGATCAAGGAATGAGATTTTTGTTTCTTTGTGAAAGTATGTACTTGACATACCAAAGGAAACAAGAATGTTTCGATGCAAACCAGTTGACACTCCTATGGATCTAACAAACGAGGTGAGAATGACAGAAGGAAGCCCTCCTACGGACAAGGGCAAACATCAAAGATTCATTGGCGAACTTATTTATTTCTCCCATGCAAGATTGAACATTGGTTTCTCTGTTAGTATGGTGAGTAGGTTCATGAACAATCCAACTGAGCAACATTTAAGTGTTGTGTACCGTATCTTACAATACCTAAAGAAGAGTCTTGGAAAGGATTACATTTCAAGAAGGCATCAAATAAAGATGTTCAGTTTTTTCTGATGTTGATTGGGCCAGATCAATGTCTTGCCGAAGATCAACTACTGGGTACTGTACCTATGTGTGAGAAAATCTAGTTACATGGAAAAGCAAGAAACAACCAGTTGTGGCTAGAAGCAGCACAGAAGCTGAGTTTAGAGCTATGTCTGTGGCATATGTGAGGGAATTTGGCTGAAACAGTTGCTCTCAAAGTTAAAATTCTCAACGGAGAAGTCCATGAAGTTGTTTGGTGATAACCAAGCTGCCATAAGCATTGCAAAAAAATCATGTTCATCGTGACAAGACAAAGCACATGGTGAATGACCGACACTTCATCAAAGAAAAAATAGGAGGAATCTTCAAAGTAGTATACGTGCCTACAGACTGTAGACATTCTTACAAAGGCTCTTCCAGAACAATTTCGAATCTAAGATCCAAGCTGGGCATGATCGACATTCACAACCTAGCTTGAGGGGGAGTGTTGAAATCTGGTTCCTTTTCTCTAGCATTAACTGTCACTATTATCTATTTTAATGAAGTTTTTTATTTTTAGCATAAGGAGTGATTCGGGTAATTATTGAATTTCTTGATGTTAATATTATATTATCTATAATCATTGAATTTTTAGTATAAAATAATTCTCTCTTAATGCTAGATGTAGTTTCCTATTTTGTGTAGGAAAACACAGGACAGAGAGGCTTTACTATTCTTATAAATTTCCTTGTACATAAGTATTTTACTAGATAGTAGAAAAATTATTCATTCATAAAAATCTTCAGTTCCTGTGCCTGATGGTAATGATTATGGTTCTCTGTTACACTTCATGCTCTTGTATGTACTGTCCTCTCTGTCTTGCTTTAAAGTCTCACATAAATGTTTGTACTTTAAAAATTGTTAGATCGAATTGCAGAGCGGTTCTCTGCAGAGCAAAATAGCGATATTGACTGTGGGAGGGTAAAGAACTCAGACAACCAATTGATGCAGCTGAATGAACCAGATGAGCATTCTGAGAAAGGCTGTATGAAGCATGGGATTTGCTCCCATGAGGTTCTTCAGGACAGAGAATCAGATTCAAATTCCAATGTGGACTGTAATAAGATGATGAGAAAGGTACTGGTTTCTCTTATTAGCCTTCTACTTTGAATCAATAACCTTCTTGCCACTTAACATTTGTCTGTTTATATCTTTTGTTTAAACCTTAACCGTTTCTTGATGTTATTTGTTTGGACAAAATTTTGGGAAGCTTTCCTTTCATGTTTTTAAATTTCAGGATTCAGCTTTACCATGTTTCTTTCCACAACAACTATGCATTTTCTCAAATTAATTTTGAAGTACCTACAGCTGTAGCCTGTAGGTAAACAAGTCCATCATACCAGTCATAAGGAAAAACTTATCCCTCCGACTGTGAACTTTTTACTAATATAATGCTCAGGCCACATAACTGAAAAGTGAAAACTAAGTTGTTCGACAGGCATCATTCAAACTTTCATGGTGCTGCAAGGGTGACAATGGTGACCAGCAGAAACATGATGTTGTCTCTTTTGAAAAAGGAAATATTACAACGGCAGAACGCAGCAATAAACAGGTATTGGTTCCTCTATCCTGTTCGGAAGCTTTTATTTGCTGCTATTTTGTAAGTAATTCACTTTCTACTTTGGACTCAAATATTCCCTCCTCCCCTCCTATTTTCTTAGTCTTCTTTTAGAATATTGTTTGTTAATGTGCCTCCTATCTGTCATCTAGTAAATCCTTGTTTCTTTCCAGATTTCTTTGAAGTGGGAATCTGACCCGCAGACTGTGCTTATTTTGACAAAACCGAATTCAGTTTCTGTTCGAATTCTTTGTGCACAAATGGTCAGGTGTGGATGTTGAAACTGATAACTAGTTTCACATTGCGTAATTCTGAATGCAAGTTCTCATGCAACACGCTTTAAGTTTCATTCCGTAACCAATGTCTGCAAACCTTGTTAAGACATTTGAAATTATGCATGTTTTATTGTGCTTCACGACCTTTAGAGTTAATTATCCAAAAAACACACACAAATACAATTGCTTTTGAGTTTCTTGTGTTCTTGCTTTTAATCAATTCTTATGCATCTTGCATTTTGGTCATAATATAAGGGCTTCTGATGGACTACTATAACAAGATGGGAAGACTGAATTTTTTTTTTAATTTTTATATTTGTTTCTAATGAACAAGTATACATCTTTGTTCTCTTATAGAGGATGCAATAACTAGAAAAGGGAACAACATAGAAAAAAGGAAAGCTAATAACCATGCACAGCTATACTTAAAAATACAAGAGTTGACTAGGTTATATTTAAAAACAAAATAAAGGAAATTTGGACAGCTAGTGATTTGGTATCATTGATGACCGAGTCTTTCTAATTTTCCACACTTCCCCTCAAGCTGGTCTGAAAATATCTTCCTGGCCAACTTGCTTATCGGTTTATCGAATTGCCTTTTATGCAATCCCTTTGTGAGCACGATGTAGGGCATACAAATCAGCTTGTTATCAAGCTTTTCTTTGATGAAGTGTTTGTCAACTGCCACATACTTTGTTCTATTGTGAAGCGCTGGGTTGTGGGCAATGGATATGGTAGCTTTATTGTCAAAGTACACTTTCATATCAGCGGAGTCAAGCACCTTCAATTCTTCCAATAACCTTTTTATCCACGTACCCTTACATATTCCATCAGCAACCGATCTGAACTTAGCTTCAGCCCTACTTCTTGCTACAACACTGTTTTTTGCTTTGCCAAGTAACTAGGTTACCTCCAACAAAAGCACGATAACCTGAAGTTGATCTCCTGTCTGTTTTGTTGCTTGCCTAATCAGCGTCTGTTTAGACTTCAATCTATATATGTCCATGTGTTCTGAACAGCAAACCTTTCTCCGGAGTCCCTTTCAAATACCTGAAGATCCTGTACGCTACTTCAAAATGCTCGAGACCTGGTGAATGCATAAATTGGCTCACCATACTCACAACAAAGGCGGTGTATGGTCGAATATGTGACAAGCAAATTAACCTTCCAACAAGATGCTGATATTTTTCCTTATCAACTATTTCTTCAGCTTTGACAAGTTGTAACTTGAGATTGGCCTCAATTGGTGTTTCGGCTGCTTTACAATCTAGTAAACCTGTCTCACCAAGTAATCAAGAATGTATTTTTGTTGACATACAAAAATACCTCCCATAGATTTAGCAAACTCCATCCCAAGAAAGTACTTTAGCCTACTCAAGTCCTTGATTTCAAAGTCACCGGCAAGATTTTTCTTTAATTTTTACTATTCAACCTCATAATTGCCAGTCAAGACTATATCATCCACATAAACAATCAAGATAGCAATTTTTCCTTCACTAGAATGTTTCTAGAACATAGTATGATCTGCTTGACATTGACAATAACCATGACCTCTTACAGCCTTTCCAAACAGTTGGAACCATGCTCTGGGAGACATTTTGAGACCATGTAAGGACTTCCTTAACTTGCAGACCTTACCATTGCCAAATTTACCTTAATATTCACGAGGTAAATGGACCGTGCTAGGTTGGCACGACCCATTTAAATATTAGTCCATGTGTTAATAGATCGTGTTGGCACGACACTATTTTTTAATGGACCGTGCTGGCACGGCCCATAAAAATTAAAGGTATGGTCCAACACGGCACGTGGCCCATAGCCCCAATGGGCTAGGCACAACACTATTTTTTGTGGTATGTTGTGCCAAGCACGACCCATTAATAATTTTTTAGATTTTTTATTATTTCAAAAGTTTTTTTATTTATTATATAAATAACATACGTGATAAATAAAAATAGAATAAAATAAAGGCACATAATTTATGTGGTTTGGCGAAACGCCTACATCCACTGGGAAACATAAAAAATTTATAATCATAAAAAATAAAGATATCAAAATTTATAATCCTGAGAGTAAAAAAAAAAAAAAACACACACACACACACACACACAAAGACTATAAGATACAAAGATTATTATGTTATTTACAATCATAAAATATTTCCCGATCTTAATTGATTTGGTGGTTGAAATCCAAATTATTACTTGTGTATTGAATTTGTATTTATCTTGTAATTTTAATTTAATTTTACTAATCACTAATTTGTCTTAAAGTTCTGATATTAAATATTATTACTGTTATTAAATCAAGTGACAATTTTTTTATCGTTATAATTTATTTTTTATGAGATTTTATTAGTGGAGTACTTTATAAAAAAGTTATATATATGCATGTAACATGACATATCATATATTTTTTATTCAAAATATAAGAATTATAAATTTTTCTATCAATAAATTAAATATATCATGTTGTCATCCAAGTTTTTGTTTTTATTTATAAAGTCTGATTTTGTTCAGGCTGTTATGGAGATATTGTTAGTATAATGTCCTGATTTAAAGGAGATTTTATTCCTTGTTTTTGGAGTTATTATTTTCTGATTTGGAGTTATTATTTTCTGATTTTTAAGAGATAGTTTAGGGATGTGCAGCTGGATATCTTTGACTAAGGCTATTTATATACCTATTTCCAGATGAATAAAAAATAACTGAGAATGATTTTTTCTTTGCACTCTTAATTTTTCCTCTGTTTTTTACATGGTATCAGAGCAGAAAAGATTCTGAACCAGTTTTTTTTTTAATGGAAAAAATTGCCATGACTGGAACAACTAGAAGAGACAAGTCTTCAACTGTCTCTTCAAGCCAATCCCAACCAACACACCTCCCAATCTTGACTTTACAAGGGGGGAAGCGAGAATGCTTCCTTGCAGATTACAGCACACAAGTTAAATGGCAAGAACTATCTCCAGTGGGCGCAGTCAGTCAAACTTGTAATTTGAGGTAGAGGAAAAATGGGTTATCTCACTGGTGCAACTGCTGCTCCTAACACAGAAGATCCTGCTTACCAGGTATGGGAAGTTGAAATCTCTATTATCATGGCTTGACTTATTAATTCGATGGAAACTAAAATTGGACAGACTTATTTATTCTTGCCAATGGCAAAAGCAATATGGGATGCTATGAAGATGACTTACTCAGATCTTGGCAACTCTGCTCAAGTGTTTGAGATAAAGTCAAAATTGAGAGAAACAAAACAAGGAGGCCAAAATGTGACAGATTATTTTAATGTTCTAAAAAATGTGGCAAGAATTGGATTTATTTTATGAATCTAGCTGGGACTGTGTAGCGTGCAGCGTCAAGCAGAAAAAAATGGTGGAACAAGAACGAGTGTTCGAATTCTTAACGGGCCTGAACAAAGACCTTGATGAAGTCAGGGGCAGAGTACTTGGCAAAGATCCCTTACCATCAATTGAAGAGGTGTTTGCAGAGATACGAAGGGAGGAAAGTCGACGAAAGGTTATGTTAGGAGATTTTAAGGAAGAAAATGGTGGATAGAATACAATTGAAGGATCAGCTTTGGCTGCAAGAGGTCAGCAGCACTATAACAGGCCTTCCACAGATCAGAAAAATACAAGAAAATGGGAGAGATTGGTGTGATGTTTGCCAACGTCATGGACATACCAAAGATACTTGTTGGAAAATTCATGGCAAGCCACCTAATTGGACTCCTAGAAAGTAGAATGATAGGAAAAGCTTCCAAGTCCAAGCAATAGATAAAGAACACGCTATTGCCATAGGTGCAACAGAAGGAGAATCAACCTATACTTCAGTCAGGTTTAGCAAAGAGCAAATAGATCACTTGTGTAAGCTTCTTAGTCAATCACAACCTCAAAATCCACTTGCTTATAACCCTAGTGTCAGTTCTAGCTCATTAGCCCAAACAGGTAACTTTCACACAACCCTTAGTGCCACTTCAACTTCAAAGAGTCCCTGGATTATTGATTCTGGAGCTTCTGATCACATGACAAGTTCATCTATTTTTTTTCTCTCATATAGTCCTTGCTCTAGTAATATTAAAGTAAAAATTGCTGATGGTTCTTTGTCAATTGTTGCTGGAAAAGGTTCTATAAGACTCAAAAAACCTGATTCTTCATTCTGTTCTTCATGTGCCCAACCTTACTTGTAATCTAGTGTCAATTAGCAAATTAACATGTGATAACAATTGCTTTGCAAAATTCTCACCATCTTCTTGTGAATTTCAGGAGATATCCTCGGGGAGGACAATTGGCAATGCTAGGGAACATGAAGGACTCTACTTCCTTGAGGATGAGGATTCTAGAACTAGATAAGCTTTTGCATCAAGTAGTGAATCTTTTTCTGTTTCCAATCAAAATGAAATAATGTTGTGGCACCATAGACTTGGCCACTCGAACTTTTCTTATCTTAAATGTTTGTTTCCTCAACTCTTCAAAAATAAAAATCCTCATTCTTTCCAATGTGATGTTTGCCAATTAGCAAAGCACAATCATAACCCTTTTCCTCCCTTACCTTATAAGTCTTCCTCACCTTTCTCATTGATTCATAGTGACATTTGGGGGTCATCCAAAGTTACTACTTCATCTGGAAAACATTGGTTCATAACATTTATTGATATGATCACACACGGGTCACTTGGGTTTACCTCTTGAAACAAAAGTCTGAAACTTGTCAAATCTTTAAGAACTTTCATTCCATGATTCAAACATAGTTTTAGGCAAAAATTCATGTCTTACGTACTGACAATGGGCGAGAGTATTTTCATTCTGTGTTAGGTGAGATTTTAGCCAACAAAGGGATTATCCATCGAAGTTCATGTGTGGACACCCCACAACAAAATGGGGTATCTGAACGAAAGAATAGACATTTACTTGAAGTCACTCGGGCTCTTATGTTCACCATGCATGTTCCCAAGTACTTGTGGGGTGAAGCAGTTCTTACAACGGCCTACCTTATAAATAGATTACTGAGTCGAACTATCCACTATCAAACACCTCTCTCCAACCTCAGTAAATACTATCATCATCTTCACACCTTGAATAATCTTCCCTTGAAAACCTTTGGGGTGTACTGCCTTCGTACATATACATGCTGAATACCGCAACAAATTACACCCCAAAGCCATTAAAACAGTGTTCCTTGGCTACTCACCCACACAAAAGGGATATCGTTGTTACTCACCTTCAGAAAACAAATTCTTCATCTCTCGTGATGTTACCTTTTTTGAGACTCAACCATTCTTTCCTTTCACCTCTCTTCAGGGGGAGATTGAAACCAATGAAGATCATTCTTGGGAAACAGTATCCATGCCTATTAATGATATGCCCAAGTCTACTCTACATCCCTCACTTGAGTCAAATCCAAGTCCGCCTTCTCTAAAATTACCACAACAACAAAAAATAGATTTGGAAACAGAGGAAGGTTTCACAAGACAAAAAAATCAAGAGCTACGTGTCTATACTAGAAGAAATCAATCTCAAGAAAGAAAGCAATTCATGATCCCTCAAAGCCAAGAGTCTGAATCAGAGGATGCCAATATCTCAGGTACTCATGAAATCATTCCTCCCTCAAATAAAACTATTGAGCTACCCATTGCTCTTAGGAAAGGAGTCCGTTCTTGCACTTTGCATTCAATATCTCAGTTTGTGTCATACAAAAATCTTTCACCATCATTTCGTGCTTTTACCACTAATGTTTCCAATATTGAGATTCCTAGGTCAATACAAGAGGCTCTAGCTAAACCTGAATGGAAAAAGACTGTGTGGGAGGAAATGAATGCTCTTGAAAGAAATGGCACCTAAGAACTAGTGACTATCTAATGGGAAGACTACTGTTGGTTGTAAGTGGGTTTTCACAGTAAAATCTAAAGCCGATGGATCAGTTGAGAGATACAAGCCTCGACTTGTTGCCAAAGGTTTCACACAAACCTATGGAGTCGATTACATGGAGACATTTGCACCGGTTGCTAAACTAAATACCATAAGGGTCTTGTTGTCTTTGGTAGCAAATTTGACTTGGCCATTACAACAACTAGATGTGAAGAATGCCTTCTTGAATGGAGACCTAGAAGAGGAGGTTTACATGGACATTCCACCAGGCTTTGAAGATGCTAAAAATACTCGGAAGGTATGCAAGCTCAAAATTGAAGATACTAAAAATACTCAGAAGGTATGCAAGCTCAAAAAATTCCCTATATGGACTGAAGCAATCACCACGAGCATGATTTGATCGTTTTTCAAGAGTGATAAGAAGATATGGGTACAATCAAGGCCAAACTGACCCACTTTGTTTTTCAAACACCTCCCGCTTGGAAAGGTTGCTATTTTGATAGTGTACATGGATGACAGTTCTCACAGGGGATGCTCTAGAGGAAATGGAGAAATTGAAAGGTCTACTGGCCACAGAGTTTGAAATAAAGGATCTTGGTCCTTTAAAGTATTTTTTGGGAATGGAAGTAGCTAGAAGCAAGACAGGCATATCTGTTGTTCAACGAAAGTATACTTTGGACTTGTTAAAGGAGACATGAATTTTGGGATGCAAACCTGCTGATACACCAATGGAACAAAGCCACAAGACAGTTCAATGTAAGGGAGAAATTTTAGTTGACAAGGGAAGATATCAAAGATTAGTGGGAAAGCTAATTTATCTCTCTCACACGAGACCTGATATAGCTTTTGCTGTCAGCTTTGTTAGTCAATTTATGCACGATCCAAGGGAAGACCACCTCAATGCAGTTTATAGAATTTTGAGGTATCTCAAGATGACTCCAGGGAATGGGTTGTTTTTAAAAAAAACAGAAGAAAGAAAGGTGGAAGCTTTTACTGATGCAGATTGGGCAGGTTCAGTTGATGATAGGAAGTCTACATCCGGATATTGCACTATGGTTTGGGGAAATTTAGTAACTTGGAGATGTAAGAAACAATCAGTGGTTGCTAGAAGTAGTGCTGAGGCAGAGTTTAGAGCTATGGCTCACGGCATTTGCGAACTGATTTGGATAAAAAGGCTTATGAAAGAATTAAAGATTAAACTAAACTGTCCAATGCAATTATATAGCGACAACAAGGCTGCCATTAGTATTGCACACAACCCAGTCTACCATGATAGAACTAAGCATGTGGAGCTTGACAGACATTTTATAAAAGAAAAAATTGAAAGTGGAGTGATTTGTGTGATCTATGTTCCAACCAGCCAACAAGCTGCAGACATCCTAACCAAAGGGCTACCACGACAAAAATTTGAAGTGCTCACAAACAAGCTTGGAATGATAAACATCTATTCAGCTTGAGGGGGAGTGTTGTCATCCAAGTTTTAGTTTTTATTTATAAAGTCTGATTTTGTCTAGGCTGTTATGGAGATATTGTTAGTATAATGTCCTGATTTTTAGGAGATTTTATTCCTTGTTTTTGGAGTTATTATTTTCTGATTTTTAGGAGATAGTTTAGGGATGTGCAGCTGGATATCTTTGACTTAGGCTATTTATATACCTATTTTCGGATGAATAAAAAATAACTGAGAATGATTTTTTCTCTGCACCCTTAATTTTTCCTCTGTTTTTTACATATCATAATTAGATTTATTAAATATATATAATTTTTATTTATATAAATTACCTATAAAATATCAATATAATTTCATCATAAAATAAAAAATAACATAAATACAAAAGAACCAACAAATTGAGTCCCATTTTATAATGATTATGGGCCAATATAGCACGGCACATGGACTTGCGTGTTGTGTCATGCTAGCTCGCGTGCCACGTGCTAGCACTAGCCCTTAATGGGTTGTGCCGTTCTGATCCACGTGCCTTAGAACTTGTAGCCCGGCGCGACACACGTATATATGTCGTGCTTGGCCCAATCTGCTTAGATAACAATGGGTTGTGCCAAGCACAGCCCACATCGTGCCGAATCGTGCCATGCCATGAGCTGCCCAGCTTGTTTGACATCTCTACCTCCAATTCTCCACTTAGAAATTTATTTTTAACGTCCAATTGATGTAGAGGCTAGTTGAAATTCACCGCCAGGGATAGTAGGATTTCGATTGAATTTAACTTTGCTGCCAAGGCAAAAGTCTCCTAATAATCAATCCCATAAGCCTATGTGAAACCCTTGGCCACTAGTCTGGCCTATTTTCTTTTTGTGCTTCCATTTGCATTATACTTCACTATAAACACCCATTTGCATCCCACAGTTTTTTTTGTCCCTGGGCAAGTCAACTATCTCCCAAGTACCACTTTTCCTTAGAGCATTCATCTCTTCCAAAACTGCTGATTTCCAAGTCTGATCATCTAGAGCTTCCCGTATGTTTCTTGTAATAAACATGCTAGAGACTATAGAAGTAAAGGCCCTATGGTTATTTGAGAGATTTTTGTAGGACATATATTTTGCAATGGGACGATTGGTGCAAGAACAAGCATCTTTCCTAAGAGCTATTGGGATAAGGAATGGATTTGGAATTGACAAAACAGGAGCTGGAATCAAAGAGTTTCCTGGAAGATTCACTAGCTCATCACTCTGAGGTTCTGATTGGCTTTGTGCTAGTGTGATGGACAGGTCCCACTTCTTTGTACGACTTTTCCCCCTAGTATAACCCTGAAGCTCAAAGTTTTTTTTGTAGTGTTTCCCCCCCTGCTTGTGAATCAATTATGTTCGGCAAAGTTGAACTTGGATTGCATTGTTTTTCATTATCTAAAATTGGATCTATATTTGTTGAAGTTTGTTCAAGAATTGCGTTGGGTAGAGAAACTACATTCCAAAAATTATCTTCCTTTTTTTTTTTTTATTCTTTCTCCCCCTGAAGAAATTTTTTGAAAAATGGTTCATTTTCAACAAATGTGACTTCCATGCTGACATGCATTTTTTTTTTTTTTTGCGGGGTTGTAACATTTGTACCCTTTTCTACTTGGTGTATATCCTATAAAAACACATTTTTCTGCTCTGGGGTCTAGTTTGGATCTGAATTTACCACGTATATCCACAAAAACTGTGCAGCCAAATACCTTGTAGACCAGATTGTATTCTACACTCCAGAAATTTTTTTTTTTAAACATTCCAATGGTGGTGTATTTTAAAATTCGAGTGGGTAACCTATTAATCAAATAGGATGCTGTCAAAACGGCTTCACTCCATAAGTATTTTGGATCATTTGTTGAAAACATAATAGCATGAGCAACTCCAAGTAAATGTTTGTTTTTTCTTTCAGCATTCTCATTTTGTTCAGGATTATCAGGGCAAGTTGATTGATGTTGGATACCTTTTTCTTTCAAAAACTTTCCGAAAACTTCATTGAAATATTCTGTACTGTTACCAGAACAAAGTATCCATATTTTTGTTTGGAATCGATTTTCAATCATGTTGAAAAAAATCTTTAAATAATTTTGTTACTTCAAATTTTTCACTTCTCATATATACCCAACATAATCATGTATGGTCATCAATAAAGGATATAAACCATTTTTTTCCAATGAAAGTGGTGATTTTGGAGGGTTCCCAAACATCACTATGAATCAAGTATGCATCTTTGTCTCTAATACCATATAACAAGAGGAGAAGACTGTTTTTTTTATTCTTATTGTCCCTGTGAAAAACAGAGAAAAGAAATGTGATTTTTCATATATTCTATTGCACACCAAAGAGGTAGCTTTATACAAAAAACCTAGCAATAAAAAGGAAACTAACCAGACCACATTAGATCCCATGATTTATGGGATACTCTAATAGAAAAGGAAACTAATTAAATCAGCTTAATTCTAGGGTACAAGTTGTCAGAAAATCTCCTAAAATAACTAACTATACATGTGTAGAATATAAACCCTTTTTTCCACACTCCCCCTCAAGCTGGTGAATAGGTATTCTCCATTCCTAGCTTGGATACAATATTCTGAAAGATTGAACTATTTAATCCCTTGGTAAGCACATCAGCAAGTTGGCCATGTGTAGACACATAAGGTGTACAAATCAACCCGCTCTCCAACTTTTCTTTGATGAAGTGTCTGTCAATTTCAATGTGTTTTGTTCGATCATGTTGTACTGGATTGTGATCTATGCTGATTGCAGACTTGTTATCACAATAGAGCCTCATTGGACCATCCCACTTAATCTTCAGGTCTTCTAAGATGATCTTCAACCAAAGTAGTTCACACAACCCCTCAGCCATTCCTCGGAATTCTGCCTCCGCACTAGACCGTGCTACCACATTCTGTTTCTTACTCCACGTCACAAGATTTCCGCCAAGAAAGGTGCAATATCCAGAGGTTGACCTCTTGTCAACAATCGACCCAGCATAATCGGCATCCGTGTATGCCTCAAGTACTAAACCTCCATTCCTTTTGAACAAAATACCTTTTCCTAGTGTGCCTTTGAGACACTGTAGCACTCGGTGGGCTGCTTGCAGATGAACTTCCTTCGGGCTATGCATAAATTGATTAATTACACTCACCGCATATGCTATATCAGGTCGTGTGTGAGACAAATAAATGAGTCTTCCTACTAGGAGTTGATACATTTCTTTGTCTATTGGAGCATCCTCCTCTGCCTTTCCAAGTCTAAGATTTGGATCTATTGGGGTACTTGCTGGTTTGTAAGCTGTCTTGCCTGTTTCTTTGAGGAGATCTGTAACATACTTCTGTTGGGAGATGAAAATGCCCTGCCTAGAGTGAGCCACCTCAATCCCAAGAAAATATTTCAACCTCCTTAGTGCCTTGATCTCAAACTCCTTATCCAAACACTGATTTAGAAACTCTCTCTCCTTATCATCATCCCCTGTTACTATTATGTCATCTACATATACCAAGAGAGCTGTGACTCCCCCTGAAGGTGAGTGTTTAATGAACAGCGTATGATCCCCTTGGTTGTGTCTATCTCCCATGGCCATCATAACTCTCACAAATCTTCCAAACCATGCTCGTGGTGATTGCTTAAGTCCATACAAGGTCTTTTTTAACTTACACACAGTATGAGCAGCCAAATTATTTTCATAACCTGGCGGGACCTCCATATAAATCTCCTCCTCTAGTTCTCCATGTAAAAATGCATTCTTGACATCAAATTGCTGCAATTGCCAACCATAATTAGGTGCTAATGACAACAAGACTCTAACAGTATTCATCTTCGCAACTGGAGCAAAAGTTTCTAGGTAATCAATTCCATAGGTTTGAGTATAACCCTTTGCTACCAACCTTGCCTTATACCTCTCTATCGATCCATCTGCTTTATACTTCACTGTATAAACCCATTTACATCCCACGGGTTTCTTTCCTACCGGCAACTTCACAAACTCCCAAGTTTTGTTTTTTTCCAACGCCTCCATCTCCACATTCATAGCTTGTTTCCATTTCTCATTGGACAAAGCCTCGGATAAGGTGGTAGGAATGGCAATGGTGTTTAAGCTCACAAGGAAGGCTCTATGAGATGGTGAAAAGTTTTTAAAAGACAAGAAGTGTGCAAGAGGGTATAAAGGTCGTTTTGTACACTCTCTAGTCCCTTTTCTAACAGCAATGGGAAGGTCCTGGTCATTATTGCTTACACAAAATTCAGTTTCAACTGGTAATGAAGGAATAGAAATTGTTACCTCATTCTCAGGATCTGGGTTGGAGTCTTGGACTTGCACAGATTCAGGGATAACCGTCTTCTTCCTTGAAAACACCTTGCCCTTGCCAAATCTCACATTCTTATGAACAGAGTATTTTTTCTTGGGGATTTTCTGGCACAGGTTCAGACACAGGATTTGACTCGGACTCGTATACGGACTCAGACACAGTCACAGGGTTTGACATAGTGGAACAAAACTGGTTTAGACACGGGAAGTGATGGCAGATCAAGTAAAAAATCCCCCCTATCCTTATCTTCCATTATTGAATTCCCCCCTGTAGATAAGGAGTGGTGAAATAAGACTCTTGTTCATTGAAAGTAACATCCATCGAGACATAGAACTTCTTTGATGGAGGATGGTAACACTTATAACCTTTCTGAGTCGAAGAATAACCCACAAAGACACATTTTAACGCCATTGGATCTAACTTCTCCCTATTTTGACTATGGACATGGACAAATGACGCGCACCCAAATATCCTAGGGACAAGATTATTTGTAGTGTGTAGATTAGAATAGAATGTTGAGAGTATTTCCATTGGACTCTTGAATCCTAAGACTCTGGAAGGCAAACGATTTATATGATGAGTAGCTGTAAGAATTGCTTCCCCCCAAAAAGATTTAGGCACATTTTTCTGGAGCAAAAAGGCTCGGGTTGATTCAAGAAGGTGACCATTTTTCCTTTCTGCTATTCCGTTTTGTTGTGGGGTATTAACACAAGATGACTTATGTAGTATCCCTTCCTTCTGAAAGTATGAAGTTAGGACTTGATTGAAATAATCTCTAGCGTTATCCAACCTAAACCTCTTGATATTGACCCCAAATTGATTCCTAATCATAGAACAAAAGTTTGGGAGAACAATACTGACATCAGATTTATGTTTGAGCAAAAAAATCCAAGTAACACGAGTACAATCATCAATGAATGAAACAAACCATCTTGCCTTAGAAACATTAGGAATAGTAGGACCCCAAATATCACTGTGAATGAGATAAAAGGGAACGGAACTTCTTTTATTACTAATTGGAAAAGATACCCGTTTGTGTTTAGCAAGTTCACACACTTCACAATGAAAATTTTCAACATCTAGACCTTTAAATAAAGAAGGAAATAGAATTTAAAGAACCCTAAATGATGGATGTCCAAGTCGGCGATGATAAAGCCAAACTTTCTCTTTATTGGATGAAAATAACTCTGAAACAAAAGAATGAGATCATTTGCCCTTGGTAATGCTTGAATGACTTGGTGCTTCGAGGTAGTAGAGCCCATCCCGTTCTCTAGCATGTCCAATCATCTTCCCCGAATCCTTGTCCTGAATACACAATAATTATGATAAAAAACCACATTTCAACATAATTCTTGTGAGTTTTTGGATAGAGACAAGGTTTGTGGACAATCTAGGGACATGGAGAACATTTTTTAAGATCACTGATGGGCTTATTTTGACATCTCCTACACCTGCTACAGTGGTCAAAGAACCATCGGCTGTCGCTATTTTCTTATTGCTTGGACAAGGGAAATATGTGAAAAAAAAAATTTGGTGAGTGGGTCATATGATCGGTAGCTCCTGAATCGATGATCCAAGAGTTGGAAAAGGTTGTACCTGAGACATTTAATCCAATAGAGGATGGAAACTCACCTGAATATGCCAATGAACAAGTACCTAAAGGTTTGTCTAGATTACCAATAAGAGATCTCACCCTCTCGACCTCTTCCGGATTGAGACCGCCTAACTCCTGTGGTGTTACTTCAATATGTTTTACTGAAGCAACATGGGCCTGGCTATTGTTCTTTGACTGTTCTCCTTTTTGTCCCCATTCTCAGCTTGGAGGTTTTCCATGAAGCTTCCAACATCGTTCACGAGTATGGCGTGCTTTCTTACAATAAGTGCACCACAAGCTATCCTTGTAATTAGAATTTTGAGCTTTTGTTTGGCTAAATTCCCTTTCACCTTTGTGGCTGAATTATTGCCACCACTAACCACCATAGCAGAGTTGTCCATGCTCTGTGGTTCAAGCATTAGGCCTCTTCTGCTTTCCTCACCTCGAATCAGTGCCACTACCTCGTTAAAACATGGAACTTCCTGCTTGCCAAGAATCTGGGTTCTCACTTGATCAAATTCTGGATTAAGTCCCACAAGAAAATCATAGACTCTATCTTGCTCAATGAAGTTCTTTAGAACAGCAGCACCTTCAGGACATTTGGTTTTGTAGATAAATTAGGAATTATTAGCTGTCAATAAATAAATAATGAATTATTATCTGTTTTCCTATTTAATAGGAAACTACCTAAAATCAAGGAAGTTAGAGATATCCTGATTTTTTTTTTCCTAGAATTACTCCTAGAATTACTCTCTAGTTTTCCTATTTATATTGTAACAACTATTGAATTCAGATGTAGAAAAAGAATACATTCAGTTTTACCTCTCTACTGTTTTCTTTCTTTACTACATGGTATCAAGAGCCTATGAATTATAAAGCAGCCATGGTTGGCTCTAGTTCGTCTTCTTCTTCCGTTACTAGCACTGTGACAAGGAGTTCCCAGGCATCTTCGATTGCACCTATCAATGAAAGCCCTTTACAGATTACCATTCATAAATTAAATGGTAAAAACTACTTAGAGTGGGCCCAATCCGTGCGTTTGGTGATTGATGGAAAGGGAAAACTTAGATATCTGAATGGGGAAATCAAGCCTCCAGCCGCTGATGATCCAAAATACCAGCAGTGGAGATCAGAAAATTCCATGGTTATCGCTTGGCTTATTAATTCCATGGAACCAACCTTGGGAAAACCGTTTATGTTTCTACCAACCGCTCATGATGTTTGGGAGGCTGTTAGAGAGACGTACTCTGACCTAAAAAATTATTCTCAATTATTTGAGTTAAATACTCGGATGTGGCGGATACAACAAGGTGATAGGTAACTGCCTATTATAATGACATGATGACTCTGTGGCAAGAATTGGATATGTTCGAAACTGAAGAATGGGAGAGTCCGAATGATAGTGCACGTTACAAGAAAAAGGTTGAACGAAGTCGAGTGTTTGTATTTTTGGCAGGTCTAAATAAAGATCTTGATGAGGTTCGGGGACGTATTTTAGGACGGAAACCTCTACCTTCTATCAGAGAGGTTTTTTCTGAGGTACGGAGAGAGGAGGCTTGGAGATTAGTGATGTTAAAGGGAGTAGAGGAGCCAATAGTTGATCAGGACAATTCAGCTCTTGTAGCCCACAGTAATGAGCAACAAGGAGAAAGACGAGGAGGCAAACAAAAGCCATGGTGTGATCATTGTCGGAGATCATGGCATACACGCGAGACCTGTTGGAAACTCCATGGAAAACCTGCGAATTTGAAGAAGAAACCTGGTGATGACTCTCGGCCAGCAGGGGACACTCGTGCTTTCCAGGTTAGCACTACTAATCCAGGGCAGCAATCATCATCAGACTCTCTTCCTTTCACCAAGGAACAAATGGAGCACCTGTACAAGATGTTTCAGTCTCAATCTATAGGAAATTCTAGTGCGTCTTGTTCTTTAGCCCAGTCAGGTAATTTTTTCACCACATCATTTACTTGTGTCAATCCAAATACATCTTGGATATTAGATTCAGGAGCAACCGATCATATGACTGGGTTCTCGCAGTTGTTTTCTTCTTACATACCTTGTGCAGGAAATCAAAAGGTCAAAATAGCAGATGGTTCATATGCTACAGTTGCAGGGAAAGGAAAAATTATTGTTTCTTCTCATCTTACTTTAAAAGATGTCCTTC
This sequence comes from Firmiana major, assembly GCA_033439115.1. NCBI lineage: Eukaryota > Viridiplantae > Streptophyta > Magnoliopsida > Malvales > Malvaceae > Firmiana > Firmiana major. Next base: position 27,703,245 of record CM065905.1, read on the forward strand.
ACGTTCCTCAATTGTACTATAATTTATTGTCAGTCAGTAAATTAACTCGTGATCATAATTGTCATTAATTTTTGGTCTTCTCAATGTAAATTTCAGGATTTAACCTCGGGGAAGACAATTGGGGATACTAGGCAAGACTGTGGCCTTTACCTCCTTAATAATGATACAAACTTTGGAAGGCAAGACCAAACTTGTTTTAATTCTATTTCTGTTTCCAGTGACAGTGAGATTATGTTATGGCATTTTCGGTTAGGACATCCAAATTTTCATTATTTAAAGCAATTATTACCCAAATTATTTATGAATAAAAATGCTTCTATTTTTCGATGTGAAGTTTGTGAATTAGCTAAACATCATCGTGCTGTTTTTCCACCACAACCATATAAAAAGTCAAAACCATTTACTATGATCCACAGTGATGTATGGGGTCCTTCTAAAGTGGCAACTCTTTCTGGAAAACGTTGGTTCATTACATTTATTGATGATCATACTCGGGTTACTTGGGTTTTTTTACTAAAAGATAAATCTGATACTGAAAGTGTGTTTAAAAACTTCTATACAATGGTACAAACACAGTTTGAAACTCATATCAAAGTTTTTCGTAGTGATAATGGCAAAGAATTCTTTAATCATGTGTTAGGGAATTTTTTTGATGAAAAGGGGATTGTACATCATAGTTCTTGTAATAACACACCTCAACAAAACGGGGTAGCCGAAAGGAAAAATAAACATCTTCTTGAAGTTGCTAGGGCCTTAAGCTTTACATCTAAAGTTCCAAAGTATCTTTGAGGAGAAGCTATTTTAACAGCCACATTTTTGATAAACAGAATGCCTTCAAGAACCTTGGGGCTTAAAACACCAATAAAACTTTTCAATGAGTGTTTTCCAACTTCCAAGTTAGTAAGAAACATTCCTTTAAAAATTTTTGGTAGTGTTGCATTTGTTCATAACCATGACCATAAAAGAACAAAACTTGATCCAAAAGCACATAAATGCATTTTTATAGGCTATTCGACAAATCAAAAAGGTTATAAATGTTATGATCCAGTTCTGCAAAAAATGTTTGTTTCTATGGATGTCACTTTCTTTGAAGGACAATCATACTATCGCACTTCTCATCTTCAGGGGGAGAAGAACAATAGTAAAGATGATATGTTTTTAAATGGTTCTGACTTAACCATTGATTTTGAATGTGCTAGTGATGATATTTTACCAAAAGTAATTGAGAAAGGAAATACAAATGCATTAAATGATGAAAATCTACAACAACCTCTGATAATGCCATCTCAAAATCAAAATTCTGAAACAACAGAGATGTGTGCGAAACGATGGAAGGGTCTTGTATATTCAAAGGAGTACCAAGCACAAAAAAAGGAAAGGAACACTATCTGACAGCACCCCCAAGAATCTGATCAGGGGTTAGATCATGAGATCAATGTTCCTTCAGACAATTCTGATAATAATCCTCCAGGTAATTCTAAGTCAAATTCCTCAAATCAAGATGATCTTCTAATTGCTCTTAGGAAAGGTGTTAGGTCTTGTACTAAGCATCCTCTATCCAATTTTATTTCATATAATAATGTGTCACTTCGGTTTCGTGCTTTTATTACACAAGTGTCTAGTGTGGTTATTCCAAGTAATGTACAGGAAGCTCTAAATGTTCCTGAGTGGAGGGAGGCTATTCTTGAGGAGATGAGAGCTCTAGAGAAGAATGCTACTTAGGAAAAGGTTGATCTGCCACAAGGAAAAGCAATCGTTGGTTGTAAGTGGGTATTCACCGTGAAGTATAATTCTGATGGATCTCTAGAACGATACAAGGCTCGACTGGTAGCTAAAGGCTACACACAAACTTATGGAGTGGATTATTCTGATACTTTTTCTCCAGTGGCAAAACTAAATACTGTTCGTGTGCTTTTGTCAATTGCTGTAAACCTTGATTGGTCTCTAAATCAATTGGATGTGAAGAATGCTTTCCTCAATGGAGACCTTGAAGAGGAAGTTTACATGGAGGCACCACCTGGTTTTACTGAGAAGTTTGGATCCAAGGTATGCAGACTTAAAAGATCACTATATGGTCTTAAACAGTCGCCTAGAGCTTGGTTTGAAAGGTTTACAAGGTTTATGAAGAATCAGAATTATAGACAAGGGCAGACAGATCACACTCTCTTTATAAAAGTCTCTAACAAAGACAAGATCTCAATTTTGATTGTTATGTAGATGACATAATTCTTACAGGAGATGACGAAGAAGAAATGAACCGATTAAAACAGAATCTAGCCAAGGAGTTCGAGATCAAGGATTTGGGGCAAATGAGATATTTTTTGGGTATGGAAATTGCGAGATCAAGGAAAGGTATCGTATTGTCACAACAAAAATATATCTTGGATCTCTTGAAAGAAACTGGTATGAGTGGGTGCAAGCCAGTTGATACTCCAATAGAAGCAAAAGTGAAGCTTGGAGAGGTAAAAGATGGAGTTACTGTGGATACTGGTAGATATCAAAGATTAGTTGGGAAGTTAATTTATCTATCTCATACACGGCCTGACATTGCTCTTGCTGTAAATATGGTAAGTCAGTTCATGCACTCTCCTTGTGAGGAACATCTAGAAGCTGTGTTTCGAATTCTTCGTTATTTGAAAGCAACTCCAGGGAAAGGATTGTTTTTCAGAAAAAATGAAAATAGAGGAATTGAAGTCTATACTGATGCAGATTGGGCAGGTTCAATCACTGATAGAAGATCGACATCTGGATACTGCACCTTTGTGTGGGGTTATCTAGTTACTTGGAGAAGCAAAAAACAAGGTGTTGTTGCCAGAAGTAGTGCAGAAGCTGAATTTCGTTCAATGGCTCAAGGAGTGTGTGAGGTACTCTGGCTAAAGCAATCTAGAAGAAATTAAAAGGCCAGTTAGTCTTCCTATGAAGTTGTACTGTGACAATAAATCAGCCATCAGCATAGCTCATAATCCGGTTCTACATGACAGGACGAAACATGTTGAGATTGATAGACATTTTATTAAAGAGAAGCTTGAAGAAGGGGTAATTTGTACTCCTTTTGTTCCTACCATGAAGCAGGTTGCAGATATTTTCACCAAGAGCTTAATGAGACAGCCATTTGAACTTCAAGTGAGCAAGTTGGGCATGATTGATATCTTTGCACCAACTTGAGGGGGAGTGTAGATAAATTAGGAATTATTAGCTGTCAATAAATAAATAATGAATTATTATCTGTTTTCCTATTTAATAGGAAACTACCTAAAATCAAGGAAGTTAGAGATATCCTGATTTTTTTTCTTAGAATTACTCCTAGAATTACTCTCTAGTTTTCCTATTTATATTGTAACAACTATTGAATTCAGAAGTAGAAGAAGAATACATTCAGTTTTACCTCTCTACTGTTTTCTTTCTTTACTACGGGTTTCTATCACCCTATAATGATCAAGTTCCTGCCACAAAAATTTCAATTGATTGGCATATTCAGTAACTGTTTTACTTCCTTGTTTTGCAGCAACCGTCTTCACCTTGACCTCGTATACTTGAACCGCATCTCTGGCTTTAGAATACGTCTGTTGAATTGCATCCCAAATATCCTTGGCAGTAGGCAAGAACATACATGTATCACTAATCTCAGGGGTCATAGAATTCCATAGCCATTTCCCTTTCCACCTTCGTGGCTGAATTATTGCCACCACTAGCCACCATAGCAGAGCTGTCCATGCTCTGTGGTTCAAGCATTAGGCCTCTTCTGCTTTCCTCACCTCGAATCAGTGCCACTACCTCGTTAAAACATGGAACTTCCTGCTTGCCAAGAATCTGGATTCTCACTTGATCAAATTCTGGATTAAGTTCCACAAGAAAATCATAGACTCTATCTTGCTCAATGAAGTTCTTTAGAACAGCAGCATCTTCAGGACATTTGGTTTCTATCACCCTATAACGATCAAGTTCTTGCCACAAAATTTTCAATTGATTGGCATATTCAGTAACTGTTTTACTTCCTCGTTTTGCAGCAACCGTCTTCACCTTGACCTTGTATACTTGAGCCGCATCTCTGGCTTTAGAATACGTCTGTTGAATTGCATCCCAAATATCCTTGGCAGTAGGCAAGAACATACATGTATCACTAATCTCAGGGGTTATAGAATTCCATAGCCATGCCATGATCATGGAATCTTCTGCATCCCATGCTTCAAAACAAGGATTTCCTAGTTTTGGCCCTGTACCCATAAGATGGCTGATCATCCCTTTTCTTTTTAGCACAGTACGAACAAGTTGAGACCATTTAAGGTAATTTTTTCCATCCAACCTGTATGCAGCCTGGATATTTTGCAATTCCCCTGGTTTTTGGGAACAAACAATCTCCCCTGATTGTGCTGTAGTGGTCGTCTCTGCAACTTCCGACATCTTCCACGCGATCTCTAGGCTATTAAGGCAGATCGTGTGAAGCAGAAAGAAGACTGAATGGGCTAAACAGAATTTTTGTAAGATACTCTGTTTTAAACTCAAAAAACAGAGTAGAACAGAGTACAAATAACCAGCAGTATATTATGGGCAATAAAGGCCTGTGAAGCAAAGTGGCGATGAAGGCCAAAGCTTCTAATGTTAAGAGAACCTAAAACTCTGATGCTATGTGAAAAACAGATAAAAGAAACGTGATTTTTCATATATTCTATTGCACACCAAAGAGGTAGCTTTATACAAAAAACCTAGCAATAAAAAGGAAACTAACTAGACCACATTAGATCCCATGATTTATGGGATACTCTAACAGAAAAGGAAACTAATTAAATCAGCTTAATTCTAGGAATACAAGTTACAAAATCTCCTAAAATAGCTAACTATACATGTGTAGAATATAAACCCTTTTTTCCACAGTCCCTATTGAACAAGTATACATCTTTGTTCTCTTATAGAGGATACAATAACTAGAAAAAGAAACAACATAGAAAAACAGAAAGCTATTAACTATGCACAGCTGTACGTAAAAATACAAGACTTGACTAGGTTATATTTAGAAACAAAATAAAGGCAATATGGACAGCTAGTGATTCGGTATCATTGATGTCTGAATCTTCCTAATTTTCCACAACCATGTTATCCCTCTTCTCTATGCCTTCCCTCATTGACTCGTCGATGTCCTATGGACCTTTCCTTTATTTGATGCTACTTTATTTTGGGAACTAGGAGCTATTCGTGGTTAGATGCATATATGCTCTTAAATGTATTTATACCATCTTTAAAGCTAATAAGGCTTTTGGTTCTTTGAAATATTTGTTGCAGGTTAGCTAATATTTGCTGAAATTGCTATCAACTCTATTCCAGAAATAAGTTTGTTCACTCTCCCACTTCCATATCCAACCAGAAATCCTAAATAAACAATATTACTTTTTGTTCTTGTTGAAAATGAAAATTTGTTGTCCTTTTCTTGCGATTTAAAATAGAGCTCATAAAACAATAGAAAACAAAAAAAACAAAGGGGACCTTATCTAAGTATGCCTTTCTTGTGAACCTTTTTCCTTTAATGGTGCATGCCTTGGTCAAGGAACTTGGCCTGGAGGGTTGTATGATGCTTTTTCTAGATAGCATTGTCCCTTGACCACCCAGGTTGGAACAAATGTTTATTGTGAAGAAATTTCTGCCTTTTATTATTGTCTTAACTATTAAAGGTGCTAAGTCTTTGTTGAAACAAGGCAGTGCAAGATTTCCTAGTTCTGGCCACAAGATGGTGTATGGGTTGGTTGAGGTGTATGTGATATCTAATGCTTTAAGATAAAGTTTCCAATGCCTGGGTATTGTATTATTGTATTCTGAGGGCCTTTCAGCTTTACGTTAGTTGTTGGTCATTTATGGTTCTGGATCTGCATTAACTTATTTGAAGTGTATGGGCTAATATCCTTGTACTGTTGCATGTCTGTATGACTTGAAGGAGCCAAAACTTTTTCTTCTATAGCATATTTCATTTTATCCTTCTCATTCTTGATTTGTAATCCAGATGGCTGAAAGAAAAGAAAAAGTTAAACATTTATGTTGAACCACGTGTGAGAGGTGAACTTCTGATAGAGTCATCCGACTTTGACTACGTACAAACATGGGAAGATGGTGAGTAGATAGTCATTTGTGCTTACTGTCAAATTGTGCTTCTTAAAGTTGTTAACATTTTTACCTAATTCATTGTGAATCAAATATCTGATCCTTGGCTTATTATATCTTTGATGCTGCCTGTACAGAAGCTTTAAATATTGATGCCTTGGTGATTATTTTGTTTCTATTTCAGTTTGATTTTTTTTTTAAAAGGAACTAATGTTGTTCAGATTCATGTTGTTAGACGGTTAACAAAATGTTTCTTTACTCATGGTTGAAAGTCACCAAACGGAATGTGATATAGGTTGTAAACTAGAGAAACTACTAGTTTTAGGAGGTTTCCCTGTACTGAAACAGTAAACTGAGAACATTGAAGAAGAAGAAGAAGAAGAAGAAGAAAGAAAGGCAGGAAATTCTCTATTTACTCTAATAAAAAATTTTCCAAGAGTTCTTGATAACTCGAAGTGTTTTACTGTAAATCAACACTCCAAATATGCTACCAAGAGATGTAAATATGCAAATATTAGCTGGTTATAAATATAGACTAGAACTCTGAAACCATTAGACATAGTAATAAAACAAAGGTATCATAAACTGAAGACCATATAAAATCCCTTATTACTCAACTAACCTAAAATACCCCAACAACCATGACCAAAGCCTATTCTGGTATTATCCAACATTACCAAAATACCCTAGACATGCCAAAATTTAATTAAATTGATAAATATTAATACTAACCTGCTAACCAAAGAAGACACCTTCCTTGGGGCCAAAGAGGATTATTTTTTTATGAACCCTGATCTTAGCCTTTGGCTTCCTAAGTATGTTATCACAAAAGAGGGGGTTTAGTGACACTGTTGTGAGAACAGTGCCACCTCTATCTCCATGCCCCTGTTCATTAAACAGTGATCTTCCTTTTTGTTTTGTCTTTTCTGTCTTTTGTTTTGTTTCGTCGTTTCTGCTTTTTTTGAGATATAATTTGTTTAGTTTATTTCTTATTTTTACTCTATAAAGCATTGAGTTTGTGTTTCTCTTTTACTTCCTTCTGCCTTATCACTTTATTAGCATAGTCTTTCATCTAATTCATTAATGTTTATAGTTTTGCACAGTATAATTATTTATAAAAAAGAATTATTTGCAATGATAGATTTGTGAATTCATATAAACTTAACACTTATACGGTTATTACTGATTTGGCTACTATATGTAATCTTTCACTTCTTTAATATTTATAATTAACAATTAAGTGTAAATTGTGAAGTGTACTAATAAATTTTGGTTGGATAAAGATTTTAATACATATATTAATTATTATAGTTCTAAGTTTAAATGATGTGAACCTACCATTTATTATTATTTGTGTGATGAAATTAAATCCTAAAATTAATTTAGAAAAAGAACATCTATGATGTGGGTTAGTATTGAAATTATAAACATTTCTAAAGTAAAATTTTGTGAATTTTAAGAAAAATTTTTTATTTAGTAATATCCACTTGTATGTCAACCAGAGGTTATTATTATTATTATTATTATTATTATTATTATTATTATTATTATTATTTATTTATTTATTTTTTTACCTCAATCTAATTTCAATACCGTTGCAATTTATTAAAATCAATTAACCAAAAAAATTTTTACTTGTCACAGCTTCTTGCAGCTAATCCAAGCTTGTTTATCTAGATTGATGTGCCATTACTTGTTTTATTGGAGCAATAATTGACCTGCCGTTTTTGTCTGAATTGGTCAGATCTCTTTTTTTTTTTTTTTCCTAATGAGCTGATACTGCGCGTCAAATGCCAGATCATGGGCTGCCATTTGAGGCCAGTAACCCAAGACCCAACCAGACCCGAACCTTTTGGGTCAGGCTATTTGGTTCCTTTTTTTAATGGATCCAATTGGATCAGGTCCACTTTTAGAAATTGAGCTATCTAATCTTATGAAATAATATTTAAGTGTTCATTTGAATTTCTTTGACAAAAATTAAGGAGAAAAGGATGGAGAAAAAGGAAAAAAAAAAAAAAACTACAAATATTTTTTGTTTGTGGAAGTAAGAGGCAATCGAATCTGACTGTCTTGTTCCGAAGGAAATCTGATCCAATCTTGATTCAAACATCTTTTGAACCGAATTTTATCCATCGTAGTCCAACAAACTCAACCTGAATTGCTGTCCTTTACAATAATTATTTTCATCCACTAATATTCTCATGCTATATATAATTGCACTGATGATAGGGTTTTAGGTTGATTCTTTCAATCAAATAATGAAATGCCCTCTTCTGTTGTATTCACATATAAGCTTTCCACTACTAATAATTTCTGGGTCATATCATAATGCATAAAACTGAAGAGAAATTATCAAATCATTCTCTGTGGAACATGCATTTTAATTAATAGCCCTTTAAGTGAACTGTGTAATTTTTGAAAATTAAAGTTCACAATTTCCTTGAAATGTTGAAGATGAAGAGAGAACTTATTACAGAATTAGGTCATCTTTTATTCGAGGTTATTACAATGTGAAAAGCTTTTAGACATTGACCTTATTGCCCCTTGAGGTGTTTATAATTTCCTTTCCTCATGTTCTGTTAGTATTTCTGAGATAAAGGTCCTCATTGAATGGTTTTAAAAATCAGTGTTGCTAGTTACCAAATAATTAAATTGGTTCTTAAATTTTCAAAAATAACCAACAGTTATTGTTTTTTAAATTCAGTCTTTATTGGTATTTGGAGCTGATATTTCTATACTTAATTTTTGAGTACTAATTTAGTTTGATGTATGTTTTCATGTAACCAACATTTATTGCTTTTTAAAATTCAGTGTTTATTGGTATTTGGAGCCGATGGTTCTGTACCCAATTTTTAAGTACTAACTTAATTTGATGTAAATTTTCATGTAAATATTTTTCACTTCTGGATTATATTCTTATTTCTTATTTAGAAGTTATGTTGCTGTTTAGACAGGGAAATTTCACTCCTGCACACAAAAGTTGATCTTGTGATAACTCTTGGTGGTGATGGAACCGTTCTATGGGTATGGTGTTTCAATTTGTTAAGCCTGTATTTTTAAATTAAATGACAAACTTTTGAGAATAACAAACTATCTCTTTGGTTGGTGCAATTCATTTTTTGTGTTAGAACAAATGAAATTTACATTTAGTTTTTTTTCCCCCTACTATATCTTTATGAAGGATGTTAAACTTCGTTAAAATGTTTTTGCACTACGCCTGGATTTTGAAACTTGCGATATACCATCCTAACAGCAAATCCCCTCTAGAGCCTAATGAAAACATGAGAAGTCATAGGTAGTGTAGAAAACCGTATGCAATAGTGCAAGTGGAAATTAATAAAATTAACTTTGACTGAAGGATGCAGTTGATTCTGAGAAATCTTATTCATAAACTGTGGGGGACTGGTTTGACAGAAAATATGAAAAACTGGTGCCTCTCTACCGATCTTGTTATTTCAACATACATATCCTTGAAACACATTCTCATTTGTCATTGACAGTCTTGTAAATATTCATACCTAGGCAATCCTTGTAAGTTGCAACCTTGTTCAAGTTGGAGCACATTTATGTTTTTGTCGTCATTGAAAAGAAAATTTTCTTATTATTATAATACATCTTCATCTCAATACATTGGGGATTTTCATGTTTCTCTAATCTTTTGTTTGATTTTGAATATTTGCAACTCTTGAAATGGATTAGTTAAGGGACTGATCCACCACATATAACTTTTGTGAGGGTTCTAGCGCCACTTAAATTCTAAAAAAAAAAAAAAAAGATTGTTAAGGCTATTGAAAATGATGCTAAAAAAAAAAAAAAAAAACCAAAAATTTGCCCTTATTTAAATTGAAAGGGATAAAGTAAATATGGATAGTTGGTTACTCTACTGTACCAAAAGTGTAAGGTAACTTATATATAGGAAGATTATTATATTCATCAGATTTTATATGTAAAGCTATGTGAGTTTCTTTGATTTTTTTTTCCCAAAATATATGATCTTTTAACATAATTAGAATAAGGAAAGAAGGTTTGTTAGTTAAACTTTTTGTTTCAAGACACTGATAGCCTGAGGAAAAAAAAGTAATATTCAGCTATTTTTCTAAAAAAAAAAATCATAATATGATTTTTCTCTTTTCATTCTTACCAAATATAAATAGATACTTATTTAGTTTATTTTGGGTTATTTATGAAATTCTGAACTTGCCCCACTGAACATCAATTCTGTTCATTTCTCAAAATTTTATACCATCAAGTTTTTAGATGGATACAGTTTCTTGAACTTGACTAAAATCTTTGGAATAGAACTTACCAATACAAATAACTCTTGCGCCCTTCGAATTTCTTTTGAGCTACTTATGTTGGTTGTTTTCTATTTATCTTGGAATTCTTCTGAATTCATGCTTATTATCATTTATCATCTATTTGTCCTTTTTAGTCAGCATCAATGTTCAAGGGACCTGTTCCTCCGATCGTTCCATTTTCTTTGGGGTCTTTGGGCTTTATGACTCCTTTTCGTATCCTTCCATCTTTTTGAAGTATTTCTTTAATGAAAGATGAATGAATTGATGATTGAAAATGGTTACTTTGAACATTGTCTTCGGATTTTAATTGAGAACTTATTAACTCTCATATCGGAATTGAAAAGAAAATTCTTTGACTTGTTCTAGATAGTGAACATTTCAAAGAATGTCTTGATTCTGTCCTGCGGGGACCCATCAGTATAACATTACGACACCGCTTACTTTGTCGTGTTGTTAGAGATGCAGCTAAAAATGAGTATGAAACAGAAGAACCTATTCTTGTTCTGAATGAAGTAACAATTGACCGTGGAATATCATCGTACCTCACGAATCTAGAATGCTATTGTGACAATTCTTTTGTCACATGTGTGCAAGGGGATGGCTTGATTTTATCAACAACATCTGGTAGCACTGCATATTCATTGGCAGCTGGAGGATCAATGGTCCACCCTCAGGTATATTCTGAGATATCCATAACTGCTGATATATTTGAAAATAGATCATGCTTTACCAAATATAATAAGAACATGTCAAATGACTAAAATTACAAAGATATAATTTTTTCTTCCATTTAGATTGGTTTCACAAAAGATGATATTATTTGCAAACTAATGATGATATTATACTAGTCATATTTTTCAAACCAGTCAATGCTTCCCTGCTTTATTGAAACACTTTTTCAGATGAACGAATACTAATAGGCTACAGTTTAAGAACTAATGAGCTATTAATATGTGACATAGGCATTAAGCAATACAAATTGTTCAAAGGAAATTCAAAAAGTATATTCTTTCTGAACTCAGACTGCTAGACCTGATGTCTAGGTTATTTCCCTTGTACAGAAACAAACAACGTTTTTCTGTTTATACAGTAGAGAAATATGGACAATGTGACAAGTTTTCTAACTAAATATTTTTATAGGACGGTTCCTTTCAAATACAACTTTTCATTTTGGTATATGAGGATATCCATTAGGTCTCGTTTTTATCCTAGATGTTTCATAATGTTGTCTTACTGCACTGTTTTCCTGTCTAGTTTTAGAATATACTTGTGATTGTACAACTGAAGAATATATTGCTGGTATGACACCCCTGTATAAATGCAGGTCCCTGGTATCTTATTCACTCCAATATGTCCACATTCGTTATCCTTTCGACCTCTGATATTGCCTGAGCATGTAACGGTGCGAATAATGGTGCCTTTTAATAGTAGAAGTCCTGCTTGGGCGTCGTTTGATGGCAAGGACAGGAAACAGTTGGCTGCTGGGGATGCTCTTTTGTGCAGCATGGCACCTTGGCCTGTTCCTACAGCATGCCAAATTGATTCTACTAGTGATTTCTTACGCAGCATCCACGATGGTCTGCATTGGAATCTGAGAAAGACCCAGTCATTTGATGGCCCTCGCGATTTATAGGAAGGACATTTATCCTAACTTGAGTTCAGTATTTGTAGTTAAAATCTAGGTTATACATATCACAGGTTTCAGAGTCATTGTAGGAAGGGCAAAGCAAATTAAAAGAATTGACGTGTCTGTAGTAGTTGTTATCAGATAGCATTGTCCTCTACCTTTAGAAGGTTGTAGGAAGTAGGAAGGAACAGTAGTGTATTTGTCCTGCTGGCTGCCTGCTGATGATTACCAAAATTGTAGTTAAAGATTGGGTTATGTTATTATGAGATAAATAGTGGCATTTTACATTCAAACTTTATCAAACTCAAAAATCCATGCGTGGATTATATTTTCAAGTACACAGGGAAGATGTTTCCTTTCTCTTTCATTTGAAGATACTGTTTTCAAATACATGAAGTCACAAACCCGTTCCGTCCCTGTCCATAGTTGACGTGTCAAGATCCAGAGTCAGTCAACGTTATGCTTTATTCTAAAGCTCCTCAAAGCTTTGCTAATCCCTCCGACAATCAATGCACAAATCACAGTTCTTTATTTTGTTTTATACATCTCAAGTTGTACCTGTTTGATCTAGGTAGGTCACATGATTAGGTAACGTAGAAAAGAAAAAATTGCTCTATCGGGACTTCAAATTTCAATCAACGATCCTGTTTGATATTTAATTCATTTTGCAGATCATGCATTTCAGTTTCCCCATTCCATTACTTTGTCATCTTCCAGTCTCTTCATTCCAACGTCTTCTCCAACTCCATTAATGCTAAAAACATTTCCATATCTATCTCTTGGAACTTCCTGCACATGTATGGCTATTTCAGCCATCTGTTTTTTGCTCTATACATTCCTTTATAGCCTTAGTTGTAGCCAATCCTTTGGTCCGCTTAATCCCAGTATCGAACTCAAACGGTCAATTTCACCGGATAATAGCAGCTCTCCCATCAGTTTTCCTACAGATATTAGCCACATTATGTTCATATTGGCCGGCTGCAGAAAAACATTGAAATCCAGAAAACCATACATTTCAGCCTGGTGGCGACCAAATCAAACTAGGGGAAATATTTTCTTGGATTCAGCTCCCACAAAAGACTTGCTGCCATGGCCTTCATCCTATCCTCCATTCCAGGTGAATGAAGACATCAGGAAGCTAAGAGTGTATCCTAAACTTGTTTCTGCCGCAGTTCGAATCTTTCGTTCCATCCTGGAAACGTTCAGGCTTGGAGACAACGAGAATGTGAGATGGTATGTTATGGGGGATGATGACACTCTTTTCTTTGTTCATAAATTGGTTGAGGTTCTTAGAAAATATGATCACACCAAATATTATTACATTGGGATGAGTTCCGAGGCAGTCAAGTCCAACTTCGATTTTTCCTTCAATATGGCATACGGTGGAGCTGGTTATGCTTTGAGCTACTCCTTGGTAGAAGCATTGGTGCCCACCATTGATGATTTTATTCAGAGGCATGCTCACCTTCGTGTCAGTGATCAATTATTGTCTTCTTGTTTGGTTGATTTGGAGGTTGATCTCACCACTGAAAAGGTTTTCACCAGGTAATTCCCGAAGTAGACAATGTCTATTGAGTGGTTTAATTTCACATCGAAGACCATAAGAAAGAATTTCATCTTCTACATGTTATTTCTAATGGAATTTGGGCAACCGCAGATTGATCTACTTGGTGATATATCAGGTCTCCTTTCTTCTCATCCACAGTCTCCTCTGCTTTCACTTCACCATCTCGACGGCGTAAACCCACTCTTCCCCTCCAAGAACCGCTACGAATCAGTAAACCATCTCATGAAAGCTGCAAATTTTGACCAATCTCGTCTGCTACAGCAAACCATCTGCTACCGCAGGCCAAACAACTGGTCTTTCTTCGTGTCATGGGGCTACTCTGCTCTTATTTATGAACATATAATCCCTCGGAGTGATCTAAGGAAACCCCTCCAGATGTTTGCACGATTCAAGAAATCTGCTAGGCCTCCGTTGTACCTGCTTAACACGAGGTTTCCCTCTAATGATCCCTGCCAAACTCCTCATGTCTTCTTCTTGGACTCTGTCAGCAATCGAGACCATGTTCTTACTACGTACAACAGAACATCACAGCGTTATCTGCCAGCATGTTCATCAACTGGCAATCATTCGGCGGATCACATCACCAAGATTCATGTTGTTTTGCAGGCAACAAGGCACAAGCAAGTTGGCCATCCTCAACTTCTCTGCTTGTATCGTTTCTTTTCTCTTCATTTATGCACGGTTAAATTAGGAGTTAGGAGAGGTTTTTTGGTTTTTTTCCTAAAATTTTGTAAGTAAACACAAATTTGACTTGCAAGTTTTTTATTTCTTTTGTGTTATTTAATTTAGGGTGCTGAAGTGGAATGCTGTGATGTCGATTACATGGCTGCTACTAATGTTGCACACATCAAGTTAAGGCCCTGTCTCAGCGCTGAAGTTATTGCTTAGTCTTTGAGCTTGGATTATATGGTTTCGGTTCAGATTCTTTTTCTAAAAAAAAAAGACAAACTAAAGTGTTATTTTTTATAACTAAAACAAGTAGTTAAATTAATAAAAGTTTTTTTTTTTTTGGTGAATAAAGGAAATTCATTAACATCAAAAAGTTCAACCTACATTCTAGCAAGTCTGGGGAAGACAGTCCCCATGAAATCCGTAACAATAAGCGTTCTCAGGCGCACAGGTGGTTAATCAAACGTCACAAAAAGATTCCCCAAATCAGCACCCATCTTCGCAAGCAAATTAGCGCATGCATTAGCTTCTCTAAAAGCGTGTTGGATCCTTACGTTGTCCAGTTGTTGCATTAGAGCCCTGCAATCAACAACAACAGACCAGTAAATATGGGTAGAAGGAACATTATCACACACATACCTTCCAGCCACTTCAGAGTCAGCTTTGACGATCAAATTGTTGAAACCAGGCGTGATAGCCATGCGCAGCCTATGTCTGATCGCCCATAACTCTGCACACACACTAGTCGTCTCTCCAAGATTACGTGAGTAACCTCTCATCCAGTTTCCATGATGATTCATAAAAATACATCCTGCTCCAGCCTTCCCTGGGTTACCTTTAGCTAATCCATCGGAGTTTGACTTAATGAAATTAACTAGAGGGGGCTACCAACAAATATTAATCTGCATGGTCTGTTTGCGCCTCTTGATAGGTCCCAAAATAGCCCAATACTCTTTGACATTATTATGTAATTTGGTCAACCATCTATTTCTGGTTTCAGATTTATCATTGAAAACCCGATTATTTCTATTAATCCATATGGACCGGACAACCATCAAGAACAAAGTTTTCCACGGGACGATATGAATATCAAAATTAGTATTGACAGAGCAGTTCTTGAACAGCCATTTCTCAAAACCCTCATTAAAGGATTGGCAAGCCTGAGGTGGAACATTAATGGACCGACACATCTTCTTAACCTCAAGGCAGTCTCTCAGGCAATGAGCTGGTGTTTTCATATCAGTATTACACCTTAGGCACTTAGGGGACAATTGTAACCCTTTTCTTTCAAGAGTGAATCTCGTAGTGATTTTCTGATGGCTGCATTGCCAGATGAAGTGCTGGACTTTTGGAGGAGCATTGACTTTCCATATGCATTTCCAATTACTTCTACTGGACTACACGAGAGTTCTTGTAAAGTTATAAGCTGACTTTAAAGTGAACTCTCCGACAGGGTTTTAGCTCCATGAGATGTTATTTCATTTCCTACCAACTGGATTAGGATTGCAATTAATTTCTACTGAATATCAACAGGAACTTCAGCACTGAGACCATTAAATTCCCACCTATCTTGCTCCCCATCACTTCATTAACTGTTAAGTTCTGATCTTGAGGAAGCCAAGGACCAGTAATAATAGAATTAAGAGATCCCAAACCTGTCCAGTTATCAACCCAAAATTGAGCTTGGTTTCTTGATTCAATGTTCCATCTTATTCCTTTCTTTATAATGTTAGCCCCTTTTTTCGTACCAGCCTATAGGGCAAAGCAATTTTTTGTCTTGAATATCCCATTTTTGATGTATTTAGATCTGAGAATGTTCACCCAAAGGCTGTCGGTTTCAGTTAAGAAATTTCAGCCTAGTTTAGCCATATTTGAAGCATTAAGTCTTCGCATATCCTTAATTCCAAGGCCCCTTTCCTCTTTTGAACAGGTAACAGTCTCCCTATTGATCATATGCATTTTCCTCCGTTCCTTTGCAGGACCTCACAGGAAGTTTCTGCTTATCCGATTAATTTCATTACAAATGCTTGTCGATAAGCATGCTCCTTGCATGTAATACATAGTAATAGCCCCAAAAATTGATTTTATCAACGAAGCCCTTCCAGCAAAAGATAGTAGTCTAGATTTCTAGCCAGATAACTTACTGTTTATCCTATCAATTATGAATTTATAAACGTTGTGTTTTCAGCAACACGAAAGCTCGTGAATATAGTGAAATAAACACCATAGCTCTCGACATACAAGATAATCCTAGCATTCCCATCTGCGATGAAGAAGAAGATCTCCAAAAGAGAAGAGCCAAACGAACAAAAAAATGGTGTTTTCAAACAGGTTGATTGAGATCCTCAAAGATATCAATCAGCTGGAAACTCGTACAAAAACCATCTCATGAGAAACCAAGATAAGTCAAATTTCTCATTTATTAATCACCCATCTTTTATGGACGAGGAAGCAGATCAGGAATTAGAGGAGAAGGATGATATTCCTGCCATTCTGCTCTCCAAAGAAGAGAAAAATAGAGTTCGTCAACCTTGGAGAAATGCAGTGAAGTTAAAACTTTTAGGAAGAACGTGGGTTACCACTTCCTATTACCTAGGGTGAAAGCCCAATGGAAACCACTGGGAGGGATGGATTGTATTGATTTAGGGTATGACTATTTCTTATTTCGTTTTCTCAACACACAGGATTTCTATGAAGTGATACATGGAGGGCCCTAGTTTGTTGGCTCATACTGTCTAACAATGTGCATATGGGAACCTGGTTTCCCCCTAGATGCAAATTTAGTCGGCTCAACTATTGCTGTCTGGGTTAGACTCTCCAACCTTCCCATTGAGTTCTTTGATAAGTTTATTCTTCAGAGAATAGGGAATCAGCTGGGTACTTTATTAAAGATTGATGCTTACGTGGAGCAAAACGTCTGTGGAAGATTCACAAGATTCTGCGTCCAATGAGACCTGAATAAACCACTAGTCCACTACAAGAAAAAGGGGCAACAGCGACGGAGCGATTGATTTTCCGTCGCTAATTTTTGCTTTCTATTGCAAATGAGTATTTGCAACGGAATTAGTGACGAAACATTCTGTCGTTAATTCCGTCGCTAAATTTGAAGTCGCTGAAAGTTTTTCATCATTGAGGGAAAACTTCTGTCGCAAATAATTTTCGTCGTTAAAAACTTTTTCTGACGGAATTTCGACGCAGTTTTTTTCGTCACTAAATGGAATCAGCGACAGATTTCTGTCGCTAATATATGTATTTGAAATAATTAAATTTTCGTCCTTCAATGACGGAATTCCGTCATTAATTTATATGTATGAATTAATTAAAGTTTCGTCTGTAAAAGCAATCAGCGATGGATTTTTCGTCGCTAATAGATTCTGTAGCTGAAACATTTTAGCGACGAAATTCCGTCGCTAATTGAGGTATTTAAATTAATTAAATTTTCGTCGCTAAAATGTTTCAGCGACGAATTTTCGTTCTCTGAAAGTATTCAGCAACGAAATTTCGTCGCTGAACACTTTCATATATTCAGTAATTTTTCGGTCGCTAAAAGGTTTCAGCGACGGAATTCCGTAGCTAAAACCTGATATAATATATTTAAAAATGAAATAAATTTTTTGTCGCTAAAAGGCTTCAGCGACGGATTTTTGTAGCTAATTTAACTATATATTTTTTAATATTTTTTTACTTAAATTCGTGTACCTAAAATGTAACGACCCTTGACCTTTGAAAATCGGGAGATTTTTTTTATTGAACTTAATTTACCCACTTATTCCTTTTTCACTTAGGCTGTATTCTTGTTCAGTATCAATCTTTAAAAATAATCCATTTCATTTATTCTTATACAGGTTTCATCCCGACACATTACTTTCAATAGATGTCTATGCATACAAACGGTCTGGTAAAGAGATAAGAGTGTATACCTCATGCATGTACAAAAGGTAGTCTGGGGAAACTCATATCCACCAGCCTACGTCGTCTACGCAGCATTTATTAACTGTAATTCACTGCAAAGATCTGAGATGTAGAGGGGTGAGCTTTCGGGAAAAAGCCTAGAAAGAATGTGTATTTAAAACGATCCTAGCAATTCAAATATGTAGAAAACATAATAGTACGTATAATGATTACTTTCTGAAAACTAATATAAAGGACATTCAAGGATTAAGGAAAAATCGAAAACATCGAGATTCAAAACGTAATTCTCTAAGTACGTGAACTTAACAGATATTACGTAAACTTTTCATATAATCAGAATTCCAAAACAGGAATATATGTCAAATCACATAATATAAAATCATATTCTGAAAACAGAGTTTAATTTTCAAATAGAGACTACATCGGCCCATATAATTATCATGCGACAAATAACCAAGTCATCCTCCGTAGAGGGAATTCAGAACTTATGGCCATGGTAAGGTTGTAGACGGGATCAAGGTTGTACAGCGTTCAGAACCCAAAGGTGAAACTCAGGCGCCACGAGGGCGAAGTACAGGCGCCGCGAGGGCTAAATACAGGCGCCGCGAGGGCGAAATACAGGCGCCGCGAGGACGAAATACAGGCGCCGCGAAGGCGAAATACAGGCGCCACGAGGGCAAAGTTCAGACGCCACATAGGCGAGTTGACATGCGTAAGCATACAACATAAATGACCCTTAGTCTCAAAACATACTATAGTTTTCATATGCAAAAACATCAAAATAAAATCGTCTCATTCGAAAGATTATTTCAGAAGATATGCTCTTATTTCAAAAACACATACAGAAAGCATATTCTTGAATAGAAATATAAATTTAGAAAGATGCATGAAAATCATACTTCATGTCTTTGTAAGCTTTCCTTAATCATGGTTCAGAAAGTAACTATTACCGTTTTAAATTATATCCCCTTACCTCGATTTATCGAAATTCCAAGTTCGAGTAGTGATGCCTCTAAGTATCTCCCTTAAATCCTTCTACGATTCTCCTCGGTGTCTATCCGTAATCCTTAATTATTTTGAGTTAGCGAGTCGGCAAGTCCGATCTACTCAAATTATTTCTGTCGAAGCCCTTTTCCCTTGAGTTTCCAAATTCTTTGTGTCATTTCCTCTATTCCATATATATATATATATATATATATCCTTTTTTTATTATTTTTTTTCCTTTTCTCTCGGCTACTATTCACTTTTCATTTTTTTTTGAACTCTTTTCCTTCCGTCATTTTCGTTCTTTTCCTTTCTTCTTCACTGTTCCTACCCGACCGCCTGCTCTGTTTCCGTTCTCTTCCACCACCTCTCGGCGTCGTTCATCCTTGAGCACTATACATTGTCATCACCATCCTCGGTGCTGCCACCTACTGGCCCCTTTTCTACTCACCTATTTCTGCCACCACCATATCCATTTTCTTTTTCCAGTACTACCAATTTGTTTCCCCTTTCCACTGTCCCTGTTTCCAGTTTTCTCTTAATTGTCTCGGTCTCTCACTCTCTTCTACTGCTCCATCATCGTGTTTCAACAACTTAGTTTCCTCCACTTTCTTATTCGTTCCTCTGCTGCTGCCTTCCCACACCTGCTTTGCTCAGTGGACCGTCTCTCTGGCATGCTACTCTACCCTCGATTGCCTCAGCTCCTGCCACGACCACAACTCGGTTTCAGGGATTAGACACCTCGTCTGCTGCTGCAACTTCTTGTCTTTCTTAACTGAAACTGGTGTCAGACAGTAGCTTCCTCGTCCCTCTCGTTCCTTCCAGTTCATCACAATCTTACAAGAAGTCGAGAGTAGCTCATGCTTTCGACTTCAGTTCTGTTTTCGACCATCTCTTTCCTTTTTCTTTTGCTACCTTCAGATGCTCCTTTTTTTTTCTTATGCAAAACCACCTTGTTTTGGCCACGTTCTGGCCTGTTTCAGTGAACTTCCTCTGCCCAGTTGCTGCCATCACCTTGCTCTTGCCCGTTTCCTACACTTCTTCTGGTTTCCAGCATTTCTTCACGGAAGGAGGCCCTGATCTAGCTCCAAACAGCCATTAAACTGACGCCAACTTCTTGCTGTTGCTATTGCAACCTCACGGTGGCAGCAACTCTTCCCTTTATTCCTTAACCCAGCAGCTAGCCTTGACTCCTCTACATTCTCTTCCTCTCTCGGTTCAACACACCAGCGTCTTGCTTCAGTTCTGTTTTCTACTTCTATTTACACTCCAGCTTCTCGATTTCTTCCTCTTCGATTAATTCATACTCATCCCTGCCATCACGTTTTTCCTGCTGCATTTTTCTTTGTTTTTACTGCAGTAGCACTTTACCTATAGCTACTTGTTACTGCTACTGTTTTCTGCAGGAGTTTCCAGCAACTACTCCATTACCGTGTGTTATCCTATGTCCCTTAGTTCACGTCTTTTGCCCTTGTTGCCTTCTGACATCATTTAATCACTGTCAATTCCTTGTTGCAGATACAGTAGGAAATCGACAGCCTATACCCTTCCTAGTACCTATTTTCCCTCTACTCCTTATCACACCGTGAACCACCTCTCCCATTCACGTTTCCTCAACTTCTACACTGTCTTATTCATTCTACCTAACCGAGACTTCCGGTTCTTTCATCGTGCCATCCATCTCATTACATGCCCTCCCTTGTATGTATAAGTTCCCTTAGACCTGAAGTCCAATCACTTCCCTTCGGGACTGGTTTCATTTTAGAAGCCAATCCATGGGTTGTGTATATGTACATGTATATTTATATTTACCCATATGTTTATTTGTATCTATAAACCTATATTCTTAATTGGGAAAAGGGAAAGATTTGAAACATTACATGTATGTCTATACATATTTGTATACTTAATAAATTTTCCTCATAGTATTTGTAGTGAATTTAACTTAATACCGGTACTTATCCATTATAAAGGATCACTTATACCTTATATAGATATTTTCCCTAGCTCGTACGATTACAAATTTTATTCCTATTCCCTTCGATATTCATCCGTAAATTTATTATAATTAAATTGAATTACTTCTTCTAAGTCTCGCTACGGAGTAATATAATTTTAATTTAAACCTTTGACTAATGGAGCGAAATTTTTAATTTCAATAATTAATTTGTTAATCATGAATAAAACCAAATACATAAAATTTAAGGTACTTACATAAAATAATGGAACAGACATGTAGAAATCGATAAAAACAAACATAAAATATATATCACAACTATATATCAAAACTAACATCAACTATTAATTGAAAATCATCATCATATACAGTTCGATCAAATCATCATCACAAATATCATCCAGAATTCATAAGAAAACAAAATAAAATTAAAAAAAATGTGTACTCTCACTGATTATGGTGACCTCCAGATCTAGACGGTCCAGGTGCTCCTGTGTTATTGGCATTCCTTGCCATCAAGTTCATCATCTGATCCATAAAATCAGACAACTTTCCTTCCAGATTATCAATCTTGTTTGAAATGACTCTGACGTCCTCTTTCACTTGCTGCACCTCTGAATTTATGTCAGGAGTACCCATCACACCAGGAGTAGGATAAGAAAAAGGACTATAAGCTGAATGAGATGCGCAAGAAGATTGGGTGGAACCAGAGGCAGATGCAATGTTTGTGCCCATTTGTAAATAAAGGCGATGTGGCCTAGTCCCAAATCCATACGTATGTGTATGCGTACTCTCCATCCCTCCAATTACCTCACACCATGCAGCTCTATCAAAATGAGGATGGGTGCTTATATCCTCGCCGTATTTATGAGTCAATGAAGTAGTGTACTTTTCCTACAATGTAATTAGAAGAAGGATAATAAACAGTAAACTTTAATAACGAGAAAACCATATTAGAAGCCAATAGAATGCATTACGTACACTGACCGATTTAGACTTATTGTCCACATAATCACCATCTCCACCTAAACGTCTATGCGTCCGATCAAACAATTCTTTATATGTCGGTGCTCGACCTAGACGTTGCGCCTACATTAAAAGATATGCAATTTTTCATAGAAAGATACGAAATTCTTGTTAGGAATAAAAATTACATTAAAATAAATAAAACAGTAAAATAAATTTTATTATTTGGACTTACCATCCTATATTTATGTACCGGAAAAGATACAGAATCGCTTGTATGCTTTGTTATCGTTCCTTCTTTTTCCGTCAACTGATTCTGTTTTCCTTTTTTTGACTTCTCCTCCCACCTTTCAGTCCCCCATTCATTCTCAATTAATTGATCCCATATTTGGACTGAAATCCACTTCGACTTGTTGTACCCTTTACAGTCAGATATTTTATCCGTATTAAAATATTGCATTGCTTGTCTTCTCTCCAACTGCAGCAGGTCTCTAAAACGTGACTTGCATAAGTGCTCCCAAATTGTATAGACATTATTGGTTTGGTTAGCAGACCACCTGAACTTCTCCTGCAAAGAAAAACAAATGATAATTATCATTTCGATACGTTTATGACCAATTATCAAGTTATTTACTTCAAAGTAATGTACTTGAAATTTATTCCACATTTGTGCTTTCACTTCATTTGGAACCCTTTTCCATGTTGGCCATGGTTCTGAGTAATGTTGTTTAATTAAATTGGATATAGTCCTCACACCCTTCGAGTCTTCAAAAGAACTGAAAAAAAAAGAAGATATCGCCAAATATTATACCATATTTAATATCATAGTTGTATGAAAATAAAACAAAATTAGAAGCAATATACCTGTTACCAAGTGGCGTCAGGAATAACCTATGCTCTGGATTTTGCGGTGTTTAAAGGCTCTGATTTGGGCCTCTTGTTCTTTTTCGACCACTACCACTACCACTCCCACTCCCACTCCCACTACCACTCGCAGTTTGTGTAGCCTCCTCAGTAGATATTCTTTGCCCGGGTAATGGTTTTTCTACCGCTGATAGAGGAGCTGGAATGGCATCATCATCGTTGTCATCATCATTATCAGGAGCTGGATCATGTCGACTTGAATATGGAGTTGGTTGCGCGAGAGGCCGAGAACGAGGCTGATTTGGACAGTGAACTAAAGGTCGATCACAAGCCTGAGCATGAGACTGAGTAGGCTGCTGAGATTGAGGCTGAATGTCAAAGTCAAGATTATAGTCAAACTCCAATCCAGGTTTAGTCTCCATTGCAGGTGAAGGAGACTTGGACCTAGATGATCGTTGTGCTAACTTTTTCAATCTTCTCATCTGCAATACAGATAAAAAAATTATGTTCAGAAATAAGTAAATGAAGTCTAATAATAATTATTTTTACAATCAAATGTTTAATTCTTATTACTCATTATTGTAATCACTGTCATATTCTCTATCATTACCAACTGCTTCATATATAAACAGTAGGGTTGTCCAGTTCGTCTGAATATGCAACTATTCTAGGGTTCGAAACTTCCACTTCTTGGTAAACTCCTTCGTTCAAATCTAGAATCTGTCCACCGTCATTTCGTCGAAGGTTAAATCTACTTCGTGCCTTTGTTTTGAATACGGCCCACTAATGACGATCTTTTTTTGTAGAAGGATAAGGACTAAAGTACACTTGTTGGCTCTGTTCAGCTAATATAAAAGGTTTGTTACTGGCAAGTATAGATTTATGCTTGATATCAACAAGATCGTGACGGGGATCAACATGAAGACCTCGTTCTGTATCAAACCAATGACACTTGAATAACACAATTTTATTTCCAATTCCAAAGTACTCTAATTCGATTATATCTGTTAGTATGCCATAAAAATCACGATCAAAATCATTGTAGCAGCTACCTTTGACACATACACCACTGTTCATTATTTTTCGAGATCGACCATAATCTAACGTATGAAACTTGAAACCATTTACAAAATAACCTTAATAACTCCTTATCATACGTCCAGGACCATGTGAAATCTCAATAATACGTGGATCTGTTTGAGTAGCATGTTTAAATACCTGAAACCCCGCGAAACCAAGCATTAAAGTTTTAAAAATTAAGTTCAAACTACTGATTGTTCTATTTTTATAGTACTTACAAATTGTTTAAGCCATTTTGGAAAATGATCATGACGTGCTTTCTCTAATTGTGCATCGCTGATATTCGGATGATCTCTTTTAATCATATCATCAAATGACCTACAATGACATTTGAAACTAAATAAGAGAACAATTATATCAGCCATATAATTTTAAATTAAACGATGTGTTAGATTTAGATAACTTACTCAATATAAGGGACTATTTCCTCACAATTCATTAACATGTATATAAACGCAGTATTGTAGTCATCTTCCTCCAAGTATCGAGCATTATTTTTTGTCGGCCCAATTGGTCGACCTAGACGTCTAAAAATGGACAAACATCCCATCGGATCGACATCTCCTCCATCATCATTACGTGGTGGACGGGTCAATCTTGTTTGAACTTCGGTTCAAAATACAAGGCACAAAAGTTTCCAATCTCCTCTCTTATGTATGTGTAAGACCCGAATTTAATTAAAATACGAAATGAATGAGTATTCGTGAAGGGAAATCGGGTTAAATTAATCCCGAACACGTGCAAGGGCAAAATGGTCAAAAGATCGAAAGCCGGTATAAATTCGATAAGAAAATTTTAATTAAAAATAAGGATTTAGAATATCTTGATCAATAATGAGGAAATTATATAATTTTGAGTCCAATTTATCAAGATCCGGAATTTTTAGAAATACCGAAAAATTACCCGGAGCAATACCTCGAAAATACGAAGGAATAATATCAAAAATTGGAGAAAAATGTATTTAATAAATTAAATTAAATAAATTAAATTAAATTAGAATAAAATAATATAAGTTGTAGATATTTTGGATTATTGTAGATTATTATAATGAATAGTGTAATAATAATAATAATAATAATAATAATAATAATAATAATAATAATAATAATAAAGGAAAGAAACAGAAACGAAAACGCGAAAGGAAAGGAAACTGAGGAAGCAGCCGACCGAGGAAGACCGACGGCATCGGCGGCCAGGGACCCCAGGCGAGGGCCGGCGAAGGCGGCCCGACCTCAGGCGACCTATCAGCGGCGACGACGCGCCGTGGGAACGCTGGAGAACGCCGAAAAACGGAAGAGAAGCCGCGGGAGAAGAAATGGCCACCGGCGGCAAACGGCGGCGATTCGGGCGGAACTAAGGCCTGATTGTGAAAGCCCAGCAACGGCGGTTCTTTCTGCACCAGTAGCAGCCGATGAAACGGCGGGAATCGCCGGCGACGATGAAGAGAAAGAAATGGGTTCCGAAGGCCAAGGGAGAAGAGCCGGACCGGCGACCTTCCGGCGACCTCGATCGAAGTTGAGGCCAGATCCGTGCTGCGGACAACCCAACGGAGCCACTGGCGGTGGAAACCGACGGAGAATCGGTCGGCAAGGCGGTGAACCGGGGTGAACCGGCGGTCCGAACCGGTCTGAACCGGACTGAACCGGTTCAGCCAAGAAAGAGAGGAAAAAGGAGAAAAAGGGAAAAAGAAAAAGAGAAAAAATTGGAAAAAAATCCCGGTGATGCAATCGAGCTTCGGGTAAGTCGATAAGCGGTCGAAAATAACCGATTTGAATTTTGGAATATTTTATTTAATTATTATTCGACTGGAAATTTACACGAAAATTCATGAAATTGTGTAGCTCGACAATTGGCATCCAACGAGAGCTTGAGACAGCCTCGATTTACGTACTAGCATGGAATCTCGGGTAAGTAACCCTTATTTATGACAATTTACATCGCTATGCGTGATATGAATTTAAATTTCCGCATAAATTGAATTAAATTATGGAAATTTAGATAAATTTTCGTAAATAATAAATTTAGTTATTCGAGAGTTAGAACGAGGCCCAATAAATTGTTGGAGGGTCCAATGAGCCCAATAGGCCTCGATAATATGAAAGTTAAGTGGAAAATGGGCTTAAGGTCGATTAAGGCCCATTAAGGTGCAATCGGGCCCAATAGGGGTAAACGGGCCTAATGATTTAAATTAAGCCCAAAAAATATTAAATACAATTAAATTGTATGATATCTGACCTGAGAAATAATTATACGCAGTTTTAGAGGTTTGATTTGGGAGCATATCGGACTGCACGACGAGACAACAGTGGAAAAGAAAAGGTCAGACTCGACAGGAAAATAAGGTAAGGGAATTCTGCGGACTGCTAGAGGTAACTTTACAAAATTTTAAGTTCATTTGCAGTGCTTTAAAAATTATCTGGAGGGTCTAGAGGTCAAATTATAATTTTAGTGCCCCGAATGGGCAAATTACCAAAATACCCTTGTTAAGGGTAATATTTACAATTTAGGAAAAATTGGGAGGAGCAAGAACAAGAGGTTTTTGCTCGTTCTGGAGACATTTAATGCATGCATGAGTAGGCTGGCTAACCTTGAAAGAAAATGCACAGCATTGCATACTTTCAACGATATAATTGTTTTGAAAACTGTTTTGAGGAAACAGAACCGCCTACGTGTTTTTATTGATATGTGACGTGCTAGAGCTCAGCTCGCACGATGTTTGATTTGTGTGATGCATGCATTAGTGCTGGAGCGAGAGCTCGCACTAGAGTTTTACATGCATAGGTGCTAGAGTATAACTCGCACCAGATTTCACATGCTTTTTCGAGACAGGGTGCTAGAGTTTAACTCGCACCAGATTTTATAAGATTTTCATGTGATTCATATATAGAGTGCTAGAGCCTAGCTCGCACTAGTTTTACTGGATTTGTGGAGTAGCACTGTCTGCCCTTGGAGTCAGCCAAAAGGCCCAAGAGGCTCAAAAGACCTCTTAAGTGGGGTGAGAGTGAGGGATAAGGTTGGCGGCCTTGTGGGGATGTAATGCGGGCTCTGACAATTAAAACGCACTAGTTTTACTTGATTTGATGAGAGTGTTGAGCATCGCTCGCACTGACTTTATGAGAACATGCAATGAGCCGTGCTTAGAGTATCGGGTAGACTGTGTGTCACCGATTAAATAGGCTCGCACGTGCATTTTGAGACATGACATGAGTATTGAGATATGATATGGGTCCATGGAGTACATTGTACCATGCAAGTAGCATGGAGTACGCTGTACCGTGTGGTATCTTTGGATACGTGGTATCTTCGGATACGTGGTATCTTCGGATACGTGGTATCTTCGGATACGTGTGGTATCTTCGGATACGTGGTATCTTCGGATACGTGTGGTATCTTCGGATACGTGGTATCTTCGGATACGTGTGGCATCTTCGGATGCGTGGTATCTTCGGATACGTTGGTATCTTTGTGATACGTTGGTATCTTTGTGATACGTGGTATCTTCGGATACGTTGGCATCTTTGGATGCGTGGGATCAGATAAGACTGACAGGTTGGATTGACCCACCTCCCGAGCGATTCCCGATCAAGGTGAGACCCCGCACACTAGGATCCGTGTAACAGAGGGGCTCACGAGGACACACGGCCATAGTCTTGGTTATTACCGATATACAGATGTTGCCTAGTCTCGCATGTCGCTGATTTTGATGAGATCAAACCGGGTTTTAAATTAAATGTGCATGATGATTATTTCCATGCTTTTTAAACCCATGTGTGATGTAAACTGATTTTCATGGTTTTGTGTGAGTCAGGATCACCCGAAGGAGGGGTCGAGTCCTGACTTTATTGTGAAATTTTTTAAATGAGAAAGAAATGATTTGAAAGAATTGCATGTTGAATTTTGCCATGCGAATGGATTTACATAACATCATAACTCATATCATCTATTTTAAAATGTGTGGAGAAAGGGTGATTTATGCACGGCACCACGTTCATGTAGGTAGTATGGTTACCTACTAGTTCGTAGGATTGCCTTACTGAGCTTGATGTGCTCACCCCTTTCATTTTCTCACACAGATAATCTCCAGTTGAAGTTGAGGCGACTCAGTACTGCATTCCGGATATCTGCTGCTGCCCATCATTTAATGTATATACACTTGTACGTATTGTATCTGAATAAGCATAGCACAGTAACATGTTTGTAAGTAACTTTAGGGGATGTATAAATATTGTAAATACTTATAAATGACTGAGAAAGAATTAAGTTATATAGTAAATGAATGGTGGGACTGGCATTGACGCACAACCCAATTAGTTAGTGGAGTGTGGTCACGATCAGAGGACAGGTAAGCATGAAAGAAAATAACAAAACGCGAAAAATTTACTCTGATTTTTGGGTAGTTTTGGGTCATGACAGTATGCCATACATATCGACCCTTCTGGATGAGCTGGATTTTTCATTTTCTTTTTTAAGTGATGCAAAAACCTAAAGTGAATATTGTAAGCAATTAAATTTTATTAACTTTTTCAGATAGAATATTTGGGATGATAAATATTAGTATAACATTGAATAATGATTCACTATAAGTGATTACCTCTCAAAGGGATACATCCATCGATATTGCACTGGACCGCCCACCATAGCCTCATAAGGCAAGTGGATTGGAAGATACTCCATACAATCAAAAA
The DNA here is from genome assembly GCA_033439115.1 of Firmiana major. Lineage (NCBI taxonomy): Eukaryota > Viridiplantae > Streptophyta > Magnoliopsida > Malvales > Malvaceae > Firmiana > Firmiana major. The sequence continues at coordinate 27,731,941 of CM065905.1, forward strand.
ATGAAGGGGGAAAGATCTTCTCTAATTTGCAAATGGTTTGTACAATGTTCCTTTGCAAAACTTGCATGTGATCTACACGTATTTCTGGTAAGCATACATCTCTGAAAAATGAGATAGCTCTGTGATTGCATCCCAAATTGGATTGGGGACAAAATCACGAATAGCTATGGGAAGTAAGCACTGCATAAAAATGTGACAGTCATGAGATTTCATTCCGTAGAACTTGCATTCATCGACATTAACACACCGAGCTATATTTGATGCAAACCCATCAGGAAGCCTTAACTCTTTAACCCAAACACATAGTCTTTTTTACTCTTCCTTGCTTAGAGTGAATGAAGCTTTAGGCTTTAATGTTTTTCCATCACTGTTCACCAATTCTAATTCTTTTCTTTTGCAAATGAAGGCCATATCCATTCTTGCATTTATATTATCTTTAGTTTTACCCTTAACATCCATCAGGGTGTTAAACAAATTGTCAAAAATATTTTTCTCAATATGCATGACATCCAAATTGTGTCGAATAAGATTGGTATGCCAATAAGGCAATTCCCAGAATATACTCTTCTTCACCCAATTATGAGATACCCCAAACCCTGGAGGTTTTTATGGACCACATTTTTTACCGTATGGTAAATCTTCGATGACATCTAATTATTGCAATACTTCTTCACCTGACAATCACTACACAAGAGGATCATGATCTACCCTTTTACTAAATTTGTCACGTTGCCTCCTGAAAGGATGATTAGGAGGTAAAAATTGACGATGACAATCGAAAAAGCAAGGCTTTCGTCCATACTGCAACCTAAAGGCCTTTGTACGTTCCATGCAATAAGGACAAGATAATCGACCATGGATGCTCCACCCAGACAACATTCCATAAGCAGGGAAGTCATTAATTGTCCATAACAATGCGGCCCTTAAAATAAAATGTTATTTTCTATGAGCATTATAAGTCTCAACACCATGTTCCCACAACACCTTTAACTCATCAATTAAAGGTCTCAAGAAAACATCAATGTTATGTGATGGACTTTTCCTTCCCGGAATTATCATATTGAGAAACAAATATGGTTGCTTCATGAACATCCATAGAGGTAAATTGTAAACAGTAAGCATTACTGGCTAACAAGAGTATGATCTCGATGTCGGGCCATAAGGATAAAATCCATCAGTACACAAACCAAGTCTTACATTTCGAGGATCAGCAGCAAACGATTGGTGAATACTATCGAATTTTTGCCATGCCTCCCCATCAATAGGATGATTGAGCACTCCGTTAGTATTTCGACTTTCAACATGCCATGTCATAAACTTAGCAGTTACTGACGACATAAAAAGCCTTTGCAACCTCGAAATTAATGGCAAATAATGTGAAACCTTATAAGGTATCCTTTTTCCTCATCCACCAATTGTTGAGATAGGTTTATATCGAGGATGACCACATATTTGACAATACTCCTCCTCTGCATATTCTTTATCAAACAACAAACAATTATTCTTGCATGCATCTATTTTAACATAACTAAGACCCAATTTTTCTAGCATTTTATTCATTTCATAGTTGGTTTGTGGCAAATTATCATCTTCTGGTAACATAGGCTTCATAATCCCCAACAAACGATTGAAGCATGCTTCACTTATATTAAACTCTGACTTCCAGTTCAAAAGTTATGAAACAGCCGATAATGTTGTGTGCATTGAACAACTAGGCCATAATGGTTCTTCTGCATCATTCAATAAAGAATAGAAGTATGTAGCTAATGAATCTGGATGTTGCTCCTCACTTCTTGAATTGTTCACAGAATTACCAATTACGTCATCATCCATATGAAAAGCATCCGTAACCATTCTAACATATGGATTTTGTTCCTCAAGTCTCACCCCAGATAGCGAATCAACTGTTTCATTTATATTTTGCAATGATTGTCCTTCTTCAATTTCTCCGTGTTTATCCCAAGTGGTATACCCAACAACAAAACCTTTGTAATAAAGGCGCACCTTATCGACTTCCAAGAATTGTTTATTCATACATTTGCTACAAGGACATTTAATTCGATTTCCACTAACTACTTCCGGATGACAAAATGCAGAACTAATAAACTCTTCAACTCCATTCAAAAATTCATCACTAATGTATCCATCTACATCTAATCGACAATACATCCAAGATCTATCCTTATCCATTTTTCACACAGAATACAGTATCTGAAAATATAGAATAACAATTACAGTCTATCACTAAATAATTTTTGTCAATTAAGTAAAATCAAATTTTTTAACTTAAGCAAATCAGAGGAAAAATTTTATAATAATTTTTTTATTCTGTACCTCTCGAATGAATAACCCTAAATAACCCTAAAACGTAACTGTTCATTAAAATATACCTATTTATTCTTCGTTCATATTTACTTTAATTATTTATTAATTTCCAAATAATATATACAACTAAAAAATACAGAAATAATTTTGTAATACATATTATAAACATGGAATTTAAATTGAACTTACCTTTAATGTATGTCGTATATGACATTTGAATTTGAAAACAAAACCTGGAGTAAAAAACAAATTAAAAATTAAACATTGTTAATATGTAACGTGCATATAACAAAATTTAACATCTAAAATAACAAAATAAATAAACTACAAAATTAAATTATTACAAAATAAATCAAATTAGCTAACATTAATATATCTAGGTTTAAATCTTCGAACTAAATATGTGGAGGATTTTATTTAAAGTCTTAAGTTTCCTTAGAAATTTCGGCAGCATAACAACTGCAATTTGTCTATACCCAACCTACAAATAATACTATATAGCAGTCCAAATCCTCAATACAATTCATGCATATTAAATCATCTCAACAACCTTAGTTATCCACAACTAACAATCATACTTTCCAATCACATCAGCAACCACAATATCATAAAACCAGTTTTTTATTCAACACTAAAATCAGTAAACTTATATTCATAACTTTAGCTAAAATAATTTAAATCAATTAACAAAATGAAAATAACATGATTCGTATCACATTGTTTTAAGCCTTTATTATGTCACCAGTGTGTTCATATTTAGCCTAAACCCAAGCTAAATAATCACCAACAACAACAATAATAATAATAACATTTAAACTAAAGCCCTACCCAAAGCCAAATTCCAAAAAAAAAAAGAAGAATAAATTTAATTTGCATCTGATACTAATTAAATTTATAAAATTAAATAAAATAACTATAATTCACATAAGAATAACAATAACAAGATTTCAACTCTCAAATACAACAAACAGCTTAAATATAAATTTCATGATGAACTGAGGTATCTTTGTTGGGAGGGATACCCTCTGAAAACTTTACCCACCAAGTTTTACCCAAGGAACCTAGTTAAACTTGACATGAGTTTCAACCATATTGAACAACTGTGGGATTTAAAAACAGGTAAGAAATTTTATATCCATCTATGCCTCGTTCTCTGTGGTCACCGCCTACTTTTTTTTAGTTCTTTAATGTATACAAATTTATCAAACACTATGTTTTAATATATGCAGGATCTTGTAAATTTGAAATTGATTAGTTTGTTTACCATGATTATTGATATATATTCCCCACCCTTTGTCTTGTTGATTAGAAAGACTACATGTAATTGAGAATTTTAACCAGAAGGAATGCTAATGAAGAATAACTAGAAATGTTTTGAAAGCGAAATCTAGATTATGAGTAAAGCTTCAAGAGTTTCGATTCGAGGTTAGGTTTGTAGATAAATTTCTGTACAATAATGGAGTTAGCATTGAATAATACAACCCAAAAGACAAGAACTCGATTATTTCCTCTCTCTTGCTGTATCTTCCAATCCAAACTGATACAGGGGCCTGCTGTTTTCATTCAATGAGCAGAGACACCTGATTTATTCTTTGGAAATTCAAGCAGTTGCATATAAATATAAAACAAATAATAGATGACGCTTGAGTATTAAACATGGAAAAATATTGTTTGTTTACTTCCTTTTTTGTCTCCCTTCCTGTTATTTTGAAGATCATGCTTTTGTCTTGCATCTGAGGTTTAGGTAGCTGAGTATTAATAATGATGATGTTTATATATATACATATATATATATATATCTACTTTTTATTTGGCACATGAATATTAGGGTTTTTTTGGATTTTTATTGCTGTGACCAATTTGAGGCATTATCTAAAAGGAGGAACATTCATCATCAACACAAATCATAAAGCTTCAAACATTGACTTTAACAGAAACTAACCAGAGCTATTCAAAAGAAGGGTTTATCTAAGCTGCTGGGTTTGAACTACTCAATTCATTACAGGAAGAGAAAATTGAACAGGGTGGCTGATGCAGTTCCTAAACAGCATAAGGAGGCAGGTTAGTGTCCAAGCTTAACTTCAGGGGTAGTAATTCTAGAATAGATTAACAAAGTAGTTATGAAGGTGATGAGTATCCACTGGAAATGATTACTATTTTAGTGGTTAATTTCTTCTTCTGGAATTCCAGACTACTTATATTATAATGGGATTTTTAGGTGCAAAAGGCAGAGTGTACATAAGGAATCAAGGATAGTTGAGGAACCAAGTACTCCAAGTTTTACTTGACTCCCTTCACAAAAATTACTAAAGAACTCATGCAACCTATTATAGATTGAGTTATATTTTTATTGACCTGGGTTGATGAAATGTGTGCAAGGATATGTGCAGCTATGTGAAGTATGCCAGAGAAACAATAATGAAAATGTGGCTTATCTAGGACTGTTGAGCCTATTTTCGTTCCTCACCATGGTTTTATTGAAGATATCCTCACCATGGTTCAATTATATCTTGGTGGTTTACTAAATATGCCCACTACCACGAATATTGTGAGAGCCCCTAGCCTCCGCAGGCGAGCCCACTGGCTCCCTGGGCCGACTAGGCCTCGTCACCATAGCTACGTATTGTTCTCTTTTGGTCCTACTGGACCATCAAGATTTTGCTCACCCAGGACGCGTCCCAGAGTGCTCGAACCCAGGACCAAGTCCTAGTCCTTGCACTCTATTGATACCACTGAGTCACAAATATATATATATATATATATATATGTATATTGGTTCACACGAGGTATAAGGGGAAAGATTCGAACTATAGGTAGCACTCCAATTTGTCTCTTAGTTCAAATTTGAATGTCAAGAGCTTATTATTTTGATTACTTAAATCTTTTACACTAGCAGCTGCAGGCTACATCGGTTGAATGATTTAAAGTCTTCATTGTAAAACCGACATGTATCCATGGAAAGCAAAGTCATAAAATCAATGCAAAGTCTAAAGGGGGTTTCGAGTTTTTTTTTTTTCTTTCAGAGCAAATGGAAAGAAACAATAATAATTAAAATCATAAAGAATCAGGGAATCAAAACACCAAAAATCATGCAAATTAGTCAATGGAGATTTTCAACAAAAAAAATAAAACATAAACAAAAAAATCAAGAAAATTAGTCAATGGAGATTTCTTACTAGCCGTGGGAGAGCCTAACCGTTAGAAAGGGACGATTGGGACCGTGGTTTGGGCGATCGTGAGAATGGGGAGCCTGAATACGAGGGGCGTTGGACCTGATTGCAGATTGCAGAAGCAGTTCAGATGGGAAAGGGGTAACGACAGTGCAAGGGAGAAAAAATGGAAGGGGAAAGGGAAGAGGGCGGTGACGGCTAGGTGAAGGTGGTCAGAGGTCGGTGGCCGCTGGGTCTGGAAGATTAATATGTGGGCATTCAACGAGTGGGGTGAAAATGAAGAAAGAAGACTGAAGCAGCGATATAGGGTTCGTCAAATTGTAACTGGTAATGGCTTTTCTGCAACGAAATTTCGTCGCTGAAATTTTCGTCGATGAAAGATTTTCACCTTCAGCGATGGAATTTCGTTGCTGAAACGCTTCCGCGACGAAAAAGGCTTCAGCTATGAAATTTCATCGCTGACGCCTTTCAGCGATGGAATAAATTTTAAAAAAAATTTATAAAGCTTCAACGACGAAATTTCGTAGCTGAAGCCTTTCAGCGACGAAAAATTGAAGCACTGCTTCAGCTACGAAATTTCGTCGCTGAAGCCTTTCGGCGACGGAATAAATTTCAAAAAAATGTAGAAAGCTTCAGCTATGAAATTTCATAGCTGAAGCCTTTCAGAGACGGAAAATTGAAGCACGACTTCAACTACGGATTTTCGTTGCTGAAAGGTTTCAGTGACAGAATAAATTTAAAAAAAAATTTAGTAAGGTTCAGCGATGGAATTTTGAACCACGGCTTCAGCAACAGAATTTCGTCGCTGAAGCCTTTCAGCGACGGAATAAATTTTAAAAAAAATTAAGAAAGCTTCAGCGACGAAATTCCATAGCTGAAGCCTTTCAGAGACGAAAAATTGAAGCACGGCTTCAGTTACGGATTTCCGTCGCTGAAAGGTGCTTCAGCTACGGATTTTCGTCACTGAAACCTTTCAGCGACGGAATAAATTTGAAAAAAATTTAGTAAGGTTTAGCAACAAAATTTCATTGCTGAAGCCTTTTAGCGACAGAATAAATTTTAAAAAAAATTTTGAAAAGCTTCAGCGACGGCTTTTCGTAGCTGAACTCTTTCAGCGACGAAAAATTGAAGCACGGCTTCAGCTACGGAATTTCGTCACTGAATCCTTTCAGCGACGGAATAAATTTAAAAAAAAATTTATAAAGCTTCAGTGACGGCATTCAGTAGCTGAAGTCATTCAGCGACGAAAAATTGAAGCACGGCTTCAGCTACGGAATTTCGTCGTTGAAGCCTTTCAGCGATAGATTAAATTTCAAAAAAAATTTAGTAAGCTTCAGCGACGGAATTTAGTAGTTGAAGTCTTTCAGCGACGAAATTTTGAAGCACGAATTTTGCTACGGATTTCTGTCGCTAAAGCCTTTCAGCGACGGAATAAATTTCAAAAAAATTGAGTAAGCTTCAGCGACAAAATTTCGTAGCTGAAGCCTTTCAGCGACGGAATAAATTTTAAAAAAAATTTAGAAAGCGTCAGCGATGAAATTTCGTAGCAGAATTCGTCGAAAAAGATAAATAATATATTTGAAACCTATAGCGACGGAATTCCATCGCAAATTCGTCGCTACTTTATGTTTTTTATCGACGGAATAATTTTGTTGCTAAAATTCCGTCCCTGAAAGTATGTTTTCTTGTAGTGGTCCCTAAGATTAGAATTGATTCTTTAATACAAAATATTCGATATGAAGGTGTGAACTAGTGTTTTACCTGTGGCATGAATGCGCACAAAAAAGTGCTGTGCACGATGGGAAAGGAAATATGCTCAGAAGAGAGGGTCTCACATGAGCAAATAGAGAAGAATCTAACTAAAAAAGTTAAAATTAATAAAGACAAAAAGGGGTTGGAACATGAATTGTCGTGACGTGAAAGAAGACAAAACCTACAAAGGATCAGAAAGCAGGTAAGGACGACCTGAATGTTGACCCGATTAGTAAGAAAGATAAATGGAAAAGTAAGATGATGGACCACGAGAAGGCGTTAGGACAATGTTCATATTTTTAGAACTCTAAGGACTTAGGTCGGAGTTCAGGAAACAAAAGTGACTTAAAAATCACACGAAAGCAGAGGGAAATTAACCCATGGAGTAAACATGGAAAACCTAATATTACAAAAAAAAAAAAGCCCTGGGTTTGGTTCGATAACTAGGAAACAGATTTAAGAAATTGCAAGTTTACTAGCTAACCAAGAGACATTGAGGTTAATTCGCGTTTAAGAATCATAGGGTCTCAAATTCATGGGAGATTTACATGGGATGTTCAGGGAACATGATTCGATGTTTCTGTTGTTATATGGAAGGAACAAGGCAGAAAAAAAAAATGAAAATATATGAAAGGTAAAGAAACAGAAGAATAAAATTTTATATCTGCAAGCTCACCAAACACAAGCACATCACAACTCTTTATATAGAGCTGAAAACAAAGAAAAAATTACTAAAATTATGCCACTTCTTCTAACATAGTGCCATGTTATGCCACTACTCCTAACATTAAGCCATGTTACACCACTACTCCTTACATAATGACATTTTATGCCACTACTCCTAACATTAAGCCATAATGCCAATACTCCTAAAGACTTGGTTTATTAACCAATTATTTAGCAACTAATTAACTAAGCACTAAGGCACATTACCAACAAGTCTCCTCCTTGCCTTAGTAGCTACAGATGCCTAATTTGTCTCTTAACATTTCATATCTTGCTTTTGGTAAAGCCTTTTTAACACATAAACAACTTGATCATCGGTCTTACAATAAACCAATTTGATTTTGCCATGCTTTTGTTCTTCTCGCAAGTGATATAGTTTGATCTTGAAGTGTTTGGTTTTGCCATGAAAAACAGGATCCTTTGGAATTGCAATTACAGCTTGGTTAACAACATAAATCTCTGTTGGCTCATTTTGTTCCTGTGAGATCTGAGAATTTTAGATATATTTTAATGATGTAATAAGAACTTAAAGTGTAAATTATTGAGCTAGATGAATTGTGGGAATTATAATTGGAGATTTATATGTTAAGTGTGTAAAATAAGCATGAAGTATGAGGACAGATCGATCTGGGAGAAGGAGAGATCGATCTGGTGAGTTAAAAATGACGAGGAAGGAGGAATTTGAGGAGCAGATCGATCTCCAATGGAAGAGATCGATCTCCAAATGATTCTGTTTGAGAAAGGATCGATCTCATGAGGAATGAGATCGATCTCCAAATGATTCTGTTTGGGAGAAGATCGATCTCCTTAGGAGCAGATCGATCTCATAAAGCCATAAAGAGATCGATCTCACCCCTCGACAGATCGATCTCCTAGGCATAAAATTGCCCAGATCGTCCCCAAAATTCAAACGCAGATCGATCTCACCTCTCGACAGATCGATCTCCTACCTCCCGTCTATATAAGGAACCCCTGTTTTTCTCTTGCAATTCCACTTTCTCTCTCTTCCAACCCCATTTCCACTGAAAACCTAACTTTCTCACTCATCCAAAACACCCATTTCCGACCAAATCAAGAGTTGTGGTAAGAAGGAAAGTTGTTCCTCATCAAAGGGAGAACAACATACTTGGAAATCGAAGAACGAATCAGATTGAGGCGTGGGTTGTGCGTCTCACAAGCTTTGGGTAATTTCTAAACCTCGATCTTGATATTGGAGATGATTTTGATGATATTGGTGGTTGTCATTGTGTTGTAATAGCTGAGAAATGATTAGGGATTGATGAAATTGCAATGTGGTTGGAGTGATAATGATATTTAGCAATTTTGGTAATTTTAGGAATTTTGAGCTATAAATGGAAATTTAGACAAATGTGGTGAATTAGCATAGATAATTGGTATTAGAGATGTAGAACGTCGAGATGTTGTGAATGAGAGTGTAGTTTGGGGTAGAGTTACGAGAATCAAGGGATTTGGGAAGTTATGAGCAATTATGCTCGATTTTGAGAATTGAGGTTGATGAGATAATTGAGTATTGATGTTTTAACATCGTTTGGACAGCTCGGGAGTTCCAGAGTGGAATGCGAGGCTAGTCCGTGATACGGGGGAAACGATTGCACTATACGAGGTGCAAAGAGGTAAGGGAAATCTAAACCATTTGTGTATGTGATTTGTAAACTATTATAGCATGATTTGTGGTTTATAAAACAAGCATGTTGAGTGTTGTGTTGAGATTTAATTGCACACGGTTTTTATAGCCGGTTGGAGCCCATAATTTTATGAGTTTATAAGCTGAGTGTGAAATTGCTTTATAAACCGTTGAATTTTGTGTGAGTAATGAATTGGGCTCTACGTTAAGGCAATATCGAGATTTGAGAAATGTGTGCGTGTTTTGCCGGTTGGAACTCGGTTTTATTACGTTTTGTGTTGAGTGCAAAATGGTTTTCAATTGAGTTTTATGAGTGAAAAACCCCTATGAGTTCTACGTGAAGGCAAACCAGTCTTATGTGATAAGACTTAGGTGTGTAGTGGTGAGTACACACCGGGCATTGCTCTGGTAGCATGTAAGCCCGATTTCTTCTCCGTTCTGGTAACGTGAGAATAACCTATTCTGTGGCTATGCCACGTATACTTGGTGGCCGTTGCCACGTGATACCCCATTTTGTGGCCGTTGCCACGAGAAACCCTATTCTGTGGCTGTGCCACGTGTGAATTTAAATCAGTAGCTTTGCCACGTGAGATAGTGGCTATGCCACGAGTGATTTTAAATCAGTGGCCATGCCACGTGTGTTTTGTGGCTATGCCACGAGTGACTTTAAATTAGTGGCCATGCCACGTGTGTTTTGTGGCTATGCCACGTGTGAATTTAAATCAGTGGCTATGCCACGTGTGTTTAGTGGTTGTGCCACGTGCATTACCATTTCAGTGATTTTATTCACGTGCATTGAGAAAGCGTTTATCGTATTATTTTCACATGCTTTGTTATTGCTCTAGAGTGAGCCTTTTTACTTCATGTTTTCACATGACCCAAGACATGAGAATGTCGTTTTGAGTACTTTCATGCTATGGTTTTCATATGAGTTTCACATACAAATAAACATTTTGTGATGTGCATTTTGGTTTATGAAATGAGTTCCTTACCCCCTTTACTGAGCAATTTAGAAGCTCACCCTGTTTTCTTTTCCCCCCAGATTTCTTCAAGTGAAAAGGGTTTCCCTGCGACGTACGGAGTAGTGGCTACTGGAGGACTTAAGCTCCAGGCCATATATTGTATTTTAAGGTATCTTTTATCTTTTCATGTACCCAGACAATTACTGTAATTGCAGACACCTGATGTATAACATTATATGGGATGTATTAGGATTAATTAACTTGAGATGGATTAATGTATTTGATATGATATATAAATTCTAGTGATGAGATCCTGAGGAATGATAATTATGATGATGTATGACACTGCACAGGAATGCACCTTTAATTGTGAATTAACGAGTAAAAAAGTTTTAAATTAGCCCTATTTTCCGCACTTCCGGGGCGTGACAGTTCCATATGTAAATCGACAAGTATTTTTCTGATCCAAATTGCTTGATTCACCGTGGCATTTAGTGCTACATATTCTGCTTCAGCAGTACTTTAAGCTATGACTTCTTGCTTCTTTGAACACCAAGAGAACATTCCTGATCCAAAACTGAAACAAAATTCTGTTGTACTTCTCATATCATCAATAGATCCTGCCCAATCACTATCAGAATAGCCAACAAGTTTAGAATTCTGACAGCAAGTATACTTAATGCCATAATCTGTTGTTCCCTTGATATATCTCATAATTCTTTTGATAGCTTGAAAGTGTACTTCACTAGCACAATGCATAAACCTTAAAAGTAAACTTACAGCAAACATTATGTCGGGTTTAGTGGCTGTAAGATACATTAGACAACCTATCAAGCTCCTATATTGACTTTCATAAATCTTTTTAGCTCCATCATCTTTACTGAATTTCTCCTTTTGATTCATTGGTGTTTCGGTGCTTTTGCAATCTTCCATGTGAAACTTCTTAAGAATTTCTTTTGCATACTTCCTTTGGTTTAGGAAAACTCCATCAAGATCTTGCTTCACCTCCATGCCTAGAAAGTAAGACATTAAGCCAATGTCTGTCATCTCAAATACTTTAAGTATTTCAACTTTGAACTCTACCACCAAGATCTCATTACATCTTGTCACAAGCGAATCATCAACACAAACAGAAACTACAAGTAAATTACCACTTGCTTCTTTAACATATAAGGTAGCTTCGCTTGGACTTTTAACAAATCCAAGCCTCTGAAGATGCTCATCAATTTTGCTATACCAAGCCCTTGGAGACTGTTTAAGACCATGCAAGGCCTTCTTTAACAAGTAGACTTTCTCCTATTGTTCCTTAACTTTGAAACCCTCTGGCTACTCTACATAAATCTCTTCTTTAAGATAACCGTTTAGGAAAGCTGATTTTACATCCTGCTGGTATATCTTCCATGCATTTTGGGCAGCCAAAGCAAGCAACATCCTTATCATGTCCAAGCATGCCATCGGAGCAAACGTTTCTAAGAAGTCCACTCCAAACACTTGACTATATCATTTTACCACCAATCTGGCCTTGTGTTTGTTTATAGAACCATCAGCATTGAGTTTGGTCCTATAAAGCCATTTGACATTAATTATCTTCCTATCTTGAGGTCTATCCACTAGCTACCAAGTATCATTTTTATCGATCATTTTGAGCTCCTTTTTCATTACTTCCATCCACTTGTTATCCTTCTCGACTTCTTTAAATTCATCTGGTTCAAAAACAACAACATTGCTTCTTTCATAAATCTCGAACAATGCCCTTGTACCTATGATTGGAACATCATCTATGTCATCATCAAAATCTTGTGGAACTTCTGGTATGTGCTTCTTGGCTAACTCCTCCCAACTCCATTGTTTATCTTTCATAAGCTTCACATCTCTACTCACAAGAATTGTTCCATTTTGGGGTTGGAAAATTTTGTAAGCTTTGCAAGAGTCGCTATAGCCAATAAAAACTCTAGGTTCTGCCTTCTTATCAAGCTTATCTCTTTTCACCTGTGGCACATAAGAAAAACAAAGACAACCAAAGGTCTTTAGGTTATGTAAGTTTGGCTTGTAACCTAACCAGGTTTGATAAGGAGTTTTTTTTTGTCTAGAACTCGTGTTGGCAGCCTATTCAGCAAGAATACTGCAGTGTTGGCAGCCTCTGCCCATAATTTCTTTGAAAACTCTTTCTCATACAGCATATACCTTACCATCTCCATAATGCTTCAATTTTTCCTCTCACTTACACCATTTTGTTGTGGGGTGTAAGGGGCTGTAAGTTGGTGTTCTATACCAGCTTTTTCAGAAAACTTTTCAAAGATGTCATTTGTATATTCTTTCCCATTATCAGACCTTAACTTTTGCATCCTGCAACCACTTTGATTTTCAACCCGAGCCTTATATCTCTAAAATATGTTAGTAACCTCAGATTCGGATTTGAGAAAATAAATCCAACAATATCTGGTATAGTCATCAATAAACACAATATAGTACTTACTACCATTCAATGATGGCGTCTTTTGAGGTCCTCCAACATCTGTATGCACTAGTTGTAGCTTGTTTGTTGCTCTCCATGTAGTTTGAGGAAATGATTTTCTAGTTTGTTTGCCATATTAACATGCCACACAATCGGCTGGCTTGTCCCCCAACAATGGAACCTCATTCACCAAGTTATGTTTCTGCATATATAGAACTCCAACATGATGGAAATGCCCCAGCCTTTTGTGCCATAATTCAGCATTGCTAACAACAATTGTGCAGGCCATTTATTCTTCCTCCATTAGATTTAGAACAAAGATTTTTGCCCTCATTTTCACCTTAAACACATCATGACCTCGTGCATCTTTTATCCAGCACCATTTGTCTTCGAAAATGACTTTGAAGCCTTTTTCAATTAGCTGTCTAACACTAAGCAAATTTTGGTTGATGTCAGACACATATAAAACATCATTAATGTACTTCAAACTTGACAACCTTTCTATAGCCACGGTTCCTTTCCCCTTGACTGAAAGAAATTCACCATTTCCAGTTTTCACTTTGGAAATGAATGTTTTATCAAGCTCCTTGGAAAGCTCTTGATCATTGGTCATATGGTTCATACATCCACTGTCAATCAACCAAGAATCGTTTGAGGTGTTGCTTGTTGTAAAACATATTGCGACAAACAAATGGTCCTCTTCATTTTACTCGGTAACAACCTTTGCTTCTTCATGTTGTTGTGGCTTGCAAACCCGCTCCATGTGCCCAAGTTTGCCACATTTTTTGCACTTAACATCAGGCCTCCACCAACACTTCTTTTGTGGATGACTTATTTTTTTGCAATGAGGGCAAGCCGGATAGGTTTCATCCTTGTTGTTGTTGTTGTTGTTACTAACCTTTTTCTTTCTGTAGTTCTTCCTATCTTTACCTGTTCCTGAGTTTTTTGCCTTTACTTGAAAAGCACCTTCCATCGACCATTCTTCTCTCATCAATCGCCTTTGTTCTTATGTCTGTAATGAATTCACCAGTTCTGCCAAGGAAATGCTTAACAGATCCTTAGTTTCTTCTAATGACGAAATTTTTGACTCATATATCTCAGGCATAAAAACCAAAATTGTTTGCATAATTCTTTCATCATAGAAGTCCTTACCAAGTAGTCTCACCTTGTTAACTATACCAAGCAACTTGTTAGAGTACTCTTTAATGGTTTCGACCTCATTCATTTTCAACATCTCGAACTCCTAGATCAGGTTGAGTATCTACATGTTTTTGGTTGTTTGTTTCCCTGGTATTCCTTTTTGAGGTAGTCCCATATGCTTTTTATTGAATCCAAGTTCATGATTCTGGTAAATATGGTACTTGAAACCGCAGAGAATAGGTAGGCTTTAGCCTTGAACTTCATTATCTTCCTTTCTTTATGATTTTTTATCTAAACTATAGTAGGATTTACGAGCAATGGCAATACTTCATAGTCTTCTTCTACAGCTTCCCAAAGGTCTAAAGCTTCAAGATAGACCGACATCTTAACAACCCAAGCTTGATAGATTTCACCATAAAAAATGAGTGGTGCAATGGAAAAGTTTGTTTCTATTTCCATTCTTGAAGGTGGTTTGGATTCACTCAACTCACAAGCTGTCACGCCCCGGAAACGTGGAAAATAGGGCTAATTTAAAACTTTTTACTCATTAGTTCACAATTAAGGGTGCATTCCTGTGCAGTGTCATGCATCATCATAATTATCATGCCTCAGGATCTCATCATAATATAGTATATATTGTATTATATACATTACTCAATTCCAAGTTAATTAATCCTAATACATCCCGTATATCACTGTACAATAAGTGTCTGTAAATATAACTCTAGTTTGGGTACATGAATAGTAAATATCTACCTCAGTACACAAAATACGGCCTGGAGCTCAAGTCCTCCACTAGCCTCTAACCCGTACGTCGCAGGGAACTCACTTCACTTGAAGCGATCTGGGGGGAAGAGAAAACAGGGTGAGCTTCCAAATCGCTCAGTAAGGGGGGTAAGGGAACTCAGTTATATAAACCATATCACACATCACAAATATGTATTTGTTTATGAAGCTCATTTCAAATCGTAGCATGAAAGATTCTCAAAACATCATCATCTCATAACTCATAAATCATGTGAAAACATGAAGGTAAAAAGGCTCAATATCGAGTACTCACAAGCATGTGTAAATATATGCGATAATGGTTGTTCTCAAAATACGTGATAAAAATCACCTCAGTAAATAGCACGTGACAAGGTCACAAAACACAACTCATGTGTAAAACAAGACTAGGCAATAAAACTCAATTAAAACTTGTCATGGCACATCAAATATGTAATCTCCTCTGGGTACGCATCCCAGGCATCCTCGCATAGAGGGAACGTCGACAATATGGTCGTATGCATGGTATATTGGACTTATATGTTACCAGAACAAGGCCCGGCCTTACATGCTACCAGAGCAATGCCTCGCCTCATGCACACTATCACGTGGTCCCTGGGTCAGTTCCCAGGCGGCCCACTCTCTCGGTCTTACATGTTACCAAAGCAAGGCCACCCAGCGTTACCAGAACGGGGGTCATCTCACGTTACCAAAATGGAGGCATCTCTCGTTACCAAAACGGAGGCATCTCTCGTTACCAAAATGGAGGAATATCGGACTTACATGCTACCAGAGTAAGGCCTCCCAACGCTACCAAAGCGGAGGAATAATCGAACTTACATGTTACTAGAACAAGGCCTGTGGTCCCTGGGTCGGTTCCCAGGCGTCCCACTATATCGGTCTTATATGCTACCAGAGCAAGGCCCGATGTGTATTCAACATGACACGCCTAAGTCTCAATCATTAGCCATTATCTTATAAAACGTTATGCCTTCACGTAGAACTCATAATGGTTTTCTCTCATAAAACTCATTTAAAACATTTGTGTACTCAACACAAAACATATTAAAACCGAGTTCCAACAGGCAAAACACGCACACATTTTCTCAAATCTCAATATCGCCTTAACGTAGAGCCCAATTTACTTTTCACGCAAACTCAAAGGTTTATAAAGCAATTTCACACTCAGCTTATAAACTCATAAAATAATGGGCTCCAACCGGCTATAAAAACCGTGTGCAATTATATCACAACACAACACCAAACATGCTTGTACTCTCAAATCATGGTTCATGCTACAACAATTCATCAAAACACATACACAAATGGTTTAGTTTTCCCTTACCTCTTTGCACCTCGTATAGTGCAATCGTTTCCCCCATATCACGGACTAGCCTCACATTCCACTCTGGAACTCCCGAGCTGTCCAAACGATGTTAAAACATCAATACTCATTATCACATCAACCTCAATTCTCAAAATCGAGCATAATTGCTCATAACTCCTCAAATTTCTCAATTCTCATAACTCCATCATAAACCACAATCTCCCTCCCAACACCTCAACATTCTATATTTCCTATGCCACAATATCTATGCTAATACACCACATTGTCTAAATCTCCATTTATAGCTCAAAATTCCTAAATTTACCAAAGTTGCTAATTATCATCATCACTCAAACTACATTGTAATTTCATCAATCCCTAATCATTTTCAGCTATTTCAACACAATGCCAACAACTATCATTACCAAAATCATCTCAAATTTAAGGATCGAAGTTTAGAAATTACCCAAAACTTGTGGAGAGCTTATCTCTTGCCTTGATTCAATCCGTCTTACGATTTCCAAGTGTGTTGTTCTCCCTTTGATGAGGAACAACTTTTCTTCTTGCCACAGCCTCTGATTTGGACGAAAATGAGTGCTTTGGATGAGTGAGAAAGCTAAGGTTCGGTGAAAATAGGGGTTGGAAGAGAGAGAAAGTGAAATTGCAGGAGAAAGCAGGGATTCCTTATATAGACTGAGGGTAGGAGATCGATCTGGCTCTTGATGAGATCGATCTGCATTTGAATTTGGGAATGATTTGGGGCAATTTATGCCTAGGAGATCGATCTGTCGAGGGGTGAGATCGATATCTTTATGGCTTTATGAGATCGATCTGCTCCTTGGGGAGATCGATCTTCTCCCAAACAGAAGCATTTGGAGATCGATCTCTTCCTCATGAGATCGATCTTCTCTCAAACAGAATCATAAGGAGATCGATCCTCTTCCATTAGAGATCGATCTGCTCCTTAAATTCCTCATTCCTTGTCATTTTTAACTCACCAGATCGATCTCTCCTTCTCCCAGATCGATCTGTCCTCATAGCTTCACACTTATTTTAAACACTTAACATATAAATCTCCAATTATCATTCCCACAATTCACTTAGCTCAATAAATTATACTTCAAGTTCATATTACATAATTAAAATATGTCTGAAATTCTCAGATCTCACACAAGCCCTTCAAGAAAAGAGCTCAGATAGTCAATTTGTTGTTATATGGAGGGAACAAGACAAAAAAATATATGAAAATATATGAAAGGCAAAAAAACAGAAGAATAAAATTTTATATCTGTAAGCTCACCAAACACAAGCACATCACAACTCTTTATATAGAGTTGAAAACAAAGAAAAAATTCCTAAAATTATGCCACTTCTTCTAACATAATGCCATGTTATGCCACTACTCCTAACATTAAGCCATGTTACACCACTACTCTTTACATAATGACATGTTATGCCACTACTCCTAACATTAAGCCATAATGTCAATACTCCTAAAGAATTAGTCTATCAACCAATTATTTAGCAACTACTTAACTAAGCACTACGGCACATTACCAACAGTTTCTATAGCTGAACGAGAAAGTAATCCCTATGAAGGAAGCTACTGTGATAATTTTGGAGAACACACCACAAGTAACCCATTGGAGCAAAAATGAAGTGGGTCTGGCTTGGAATAATCTCATACTAGCCATCGATGTACCCAATCCCCAACCATACCTACATCTAGTAAGGAACCTCAGCTCGGAGATAACTCTTAGATGAGAAACGTGCCTACCACATTTTCAGAGCATTCAATCGAAGCAGGTGTTCTTAGACTAAGGAAGGTAAGGATAGGAAAAGACAAGGAGAAAGTTACTTTGATCACATTCCCCACAAACAACTAACCCTGTTAGCATGATATTCAAATGGAAACATGCTCGGGAGAGCTTGAGGGTAGTGTACAAACTAATATTTCTCCCTTAGTATCATCGTTCTCTGAGCATATTATGCAAGACATCGACAAGAGCCATAAAAGCCATCTTGGAAGTAGCTGACTGGTTTTTGAACCAATCTAATGTAGAAATGTTTCCATTGAGAAGCCTTTTATGGAATGCGAGAGGGACGTATAGCCCAAATTTTAGAAGAACTTTCTGTGATGTGGTCAGAATTAATAACCCCAGTATAGTAATCATCACTGAGACTGGGATCTCTGGAGAAAGGGTGGACAAGGTCTGCAGGTCTCTAGGGTTTGATAATTTCTTTAGATTTGATGCAAAAGGTTTTACTGGGGTATCTGGTTGCTCTAGAGGCCAACAGAGGTTTCTGTTAATGTGATCCATCACTCTTCTTAGGCTATCCATGTAAACGTCCAAGTATGTCCTTATGGTTTAAGTTTTAATCCCTCTAATTCAATTACTTTGCATTTGCTTTAAATTATTTATGTTATTTAAACTAGACCCAAGCTTGATAAAATAAGAGAATTGAGGGGGGAGTTGTCTAAGTTTGTGAGGACTCATTGTCTCCCGTGGTTCATGTCGAGAGACTTTAATAAGGTTATATCGGATTTAGAAAAGTTGGGTAGGAGACCTATTAATTGCTTTAGAGCCTGATTATTTCAGGTGTTAAACTTAGGGTTTGTGGGGTAATTGTTCCCTCGGACAAACAGAAATCACTTTGGTTAAATCATTAAAGCGGGGATTGATATAGTATGGGCCAATAGTGAATGAAGAAGAATTTATCTGAGGGCCATAGTGTTTCATCTTACAAAAGTTAGCTCTGATCATAACCTTGTGCTGCTTAATACTCACCCTATAAAGCCACATTTTGAACTAGGATTTTTAAATTTGAGACAATTTGGTTATAACATCTGGAATTTAAACAAATGGTGAAGACATCATGGGAATCTGCTCAGAATCATATCCTTGATGCTAGTGCGCAATTCGAGGATAACATTTCAGATTGGAATAAAAATGTGTTTAGGAATATTATTCATAAAAAGAAAAAATTAAAGGCAAAATTAAAGGGAATCTAAAAATCACTTAGTTGTACACACAATGCATGACTTGCAGATCTTGAAGAAAAATTGGAGGAGTACTAGCAAGTCCTTAAATTGAAAGAGGAGCTTTGGGTTCTCAAGGCTAGGGTGGAGTGGAGAAGTGATGGTGATAGAAACACAAGGTTTTACCACACTTGCAACCTTCAACACAAGAGAAGAAATAGAATTCTAAGTTTTAATAATGGGGGAGGAAATACTACTAGTGATGCATATGCTATCAAAAGAATTGTTAATGATCATTTTGACAGTCTTTACTGATCTTTTGTGGTAGCAAGCAAGTACAATGACTTTATGAAGAGCAGATTTGCTAATCTAATGGTTGAAAGTGAACGTAAGGCCCTTTTGACCCCAAACTAAAAGATGTGAAATAGTCAAAGCAATGTTTGACATGAAACAATTAACGACACCGGGGCTTGATGGGCTGCACCTAAAATTGTACTAGAAATGCTGGGAAATTATGGGACACTCTATTGTTGACTTTGTTTACAAAGTTTTTAGTTCTTTTTGAATTCCAAAAGAAGCAACAAATGCTTTATTTTTCTCATTCCTAAAGTCCTTAGCCCTGAGAATATCAATCAATATCGACCTATCAGTTTTTGTTATGCCATTTACAAGGTGATCTCCTCAACCGGATCAGACCTTTCTTGTCACGATGCATCCACCCTCTTCAAGCTAGTTTTATTGCCAGTAGACGGGTAGAAGATAATGTCATTTTGGCACAAGAGGTGATACACTCTCTTAAGAAGAAAAAGGGAAAACAAGGACTTACAGTGGTTAAGGTGGATTTAGAGAAGGGTTATGGCATGCTTAAATGGAGCTTCATCCGCAAGATGCTTTTTTTTTTTTATTTCCCACAGGAGTGGGTGAACTTAATAATGTCATGCATCACCTCTTCATCCATGAAAATTCTTATCAAATTGAACAAAGTTCCAAGATTCTCCCATTAAGAGGAATATGCCAAGGGGATTCTGTCATGACTCATCACGACCCATTTTTACCAAAAATCACTATAAATTTTTCGTTTTTTCATTTCCTTTCCTGGTTGTGAACATTCTCCCCAATAGCAGTTAAGATATGAGTTAGTATTAGCTACTCTTTACTATCTACTATGCCATCTATATCTTTAATTTAATTCAAAGACAAACACGTATACGTTATAGATTGAAATTCAATATGGTACGTGTTTACAAATATTTACATCCCCCATATTACAATTCCAAAATGGTTACTATGCTATTACATGTTTAGATACAAAAAGATACCAGTGTGTATACCTCTCGTTGATGGGAAATAGTGGATATTAGGATGCGACTCTTCAGCCACTCACCATACTACTATGTCCGCTCTGTAGAGGAGGAAATGAAGGGGATGAGCAACCACACGCTCAGTAAGGCAATAATGTAAGCAGGTAGATAACTACACTATCTACATGCTTATAATATAATGACATAGAAATTATTTATATTCAGAGCATGAGGAAATATTAAAACTATGCCACATGTATATACATATATCACGTACTGAAAACATGAAAATAGGCATTATAATACATGGAAAAATCATCATGTAAAACATCTCATGCTCATCATAATAAAACTCATCAGTTTCATCTCAAATCGTAGATTTCGTCATAAATCATTCTCTCAAGGTTTGACAGCTTGTCACAATTTAGTAAAACTCATCACAAAACAATATATCATCCCTTAAAAGAAACACCCTACAAGGTTCGACCCCTCCATCGGGTCTACCCTGGATAACACAAAGTATGATTAACGTATATAAAACCATATGATATCATGTGAGATAGGTGGTAACTGTATATAATCGAGGACTCTGTTGGCCAACTGTCACTATTATCCCAGACCACACGGATCCCGGTGTGCAGGGCATCATGCTGTAACGGGAGGTGGGTTAATCCTACCCGCCAGACTTTAAATCAACATCATCACCACATGGTACATTGTACTCCATGTGATATACACGGTACAACATACTCCATGGACCCATATCATGATTAAGGGTGCCTACCGTAGGTCTTATCTACCCCATACCATATATAACCGACTCAGTCTCAAGTGCACGTACGAGCATCTCATCCCTGTGACTAATAGTCTACACGAGGCATCCATCATGCCTCGTGCGAGCATCTCATCCGTGTGAGACACAGTCTACACGAGGCATCCATCACGACTCATTACATATCACAGTATGAAAAGCCCAGTGCGAGCAAAGCTCTAGCACGTTTTCATGCACAATCGATATAAATCCTCGTATGAGCAATGCTCTAATACGGCTCTATGCAAAATAAATAATAGTGAAATCATGTATGAGCATAGCTCCAGTACGGTTATATGCATAAAAAAGAAATGAAACCCACGTACGAGCAAAAGCTCCAATACGGCTTGTATGCATCTCATGTCAAAATATGGTACTAGCTAGGCTCCAACACATTTCATGCATATTAAAATATCAAAAACCCAGTACGAGCAAAGTTCTAGCATGATTAAACTCATAGAAATATTATAGGTGGCTCTATTTCAACAAACACGCTTCAAACCAAAGTTAGCACTTGACTCGTGCTATTTCATTAAAATTATGAAGTCAAGTAGCCAACCAATCTGTCAATTTTGCTTAAATCGAAGCAATTTATTTCATAAAAATATCAAAAACATGCTCTTTATGCAATTATTAGCCTTTTATTAGCCTTACTACCCTTTTGTAAAATTTAACTCCTAAGGCAAAATCATCTTGTTCATCTATATCCGAAATCTTTCGCATAAATCGTTGTCTTTTCCACCCAGCAATTATAAAGCCCTGTAAATACCCTCAAAATACGTGCAACTACCTTTAGATACTCACAAAATTCTCTTACCTAGAATTGCGTTGAGTACTTCTACTTCCTTAGAGTTGCTCGATCTCACAGTCCAATTCGCTCCTAATGAAATCTCTAGAGCTGCATGAAATTACTATAGTCGATTCGACTTATTGGTTTCATTAACACTTATTGGGCATTACTTTCTCTTAAGTCCATTTCGATTGTACTATTCGTTTCTCGAAAATCTATTGGACTCATTAAGTCTAATGATTCATATTAGGCCGACATTAAGCTCACAATGCCTTAAGTTCATCATTTTCCTTCACTAAGGTATTTCATCATACACCTCTTATGCACATTTCATAACTCCATCAAATCCTATTAATCGATTCCCCAAGATCATATCAAAATCATGCATTTAACATCACTATCACCATAGTATAATCATTTCATCAATAAACGCACTATAGTTCACTTTATCACACTAACCCATTTTTAGGTCATAGAGGATTCATCATACTCTAGGTAGTTTCAACCGACAAGACATACACCAAATAACCCATAACAATGTATAGATAAACATACTTGAAGTTGGTGTATTGAAAACTTACTTAACTTATACTTCCTCACTTGGCCAAATCTTAAGGGAAGACTTTGCTCATTCAATCCAACAACTTGAATGTTGATTCCAAACAATGTTGTTCTCCTCCTCACAATGAACAACTTTACTCAAATAGCTTTTTTCTCAAATCTTTTTGGAAGGGGGTGGTATTCTAGAGTGAGAAAGCTTGCTCTTTTTGGGTAAAAATGGAGGGATGTTTTGATTTTTTGAAGAAGAAAGCTTGACCCTCGGGTTTTTATAGAATAGGTGTGGTGAGATCGATCTCCTTGTCATGACCCAAATTACCTAAAAATCAGAGTAAATTTTTCGTTTTTTTAATTTCCTTACCCGTCGTGAACAGTTGCACTACTAAACAGTTGGGCTATGATTCGGTGTTAGTCACCTCTCACCTATTTACCATTCCATCTTCATATTTCATTTACATATCAATTTATTTTAACTAAATACATCCCCAATATTACATCCATATACAGTACTGTGCCTCTATATGTTCAGATACAAAAATTATACAAATGTGTATACCTGGTCTTGATAAGAAGCAGCGGATATGACTACTATCGTTCTCTTCTACTGAATATACCCTGTGGGATGGAAAATGAAAGGGTGAGCATAAACAGCTCAGTAAGGCAATAATGTAAGCAGGTAGATAACTATACTATCTACGTGCTGATAATGTCATTATATAAAATCATTTATATTTGGAGCATGAGGTAAGACTAAAACGATGCCACATGTATGTATATATCATATAAGAGAAATCATGAAATCGACATATAAAACAAACATGGAAAAATCATCATGTATGTCATCTCATGCTCGTCACATCTAAAACTTATTTGTTTCCTCATAAACTCATCACGTTAAAACTCATTTATTTCATCATAAAACAACCTCATCAAGATCAAACCCATCTCTCGGGAATACCTTGATTCATTAAATCGCATCTCATTTAAAAACATAAATCGGGACATTACCCCTACCTCGGGTTCGTCCTGGTCTACTCAGACCGTATGATATCATGTGAGGCATGTAGGTTACTGTATGAAAAATCGAGGACTATGGCCATACTTTGTCCCTGTGATCCCAGGCTACACGGATCCCGGTGTGCGAGGCATCACAACTGCAACGGGAGGTGGGGTCAAGTCCTACCCGTCAGAATATTAAGTAACATTATCAAGTCATCATGACTGCACGGTACAGCGTACTCCGTGTGACATACACGGTATATCGTACTCCGTGGACCCATATCATAGTCTGGGGGTGCCTGCCGTAGGTCTTATCCACCTAAATACTATGTCGATAACCAACCCATGTCTCAAAGTAGACGTGCGAGCATCTCAACTCTCTGTGACACACAGTCTACATGAGGCTTCTGCATGACTATATGCATGTCAACTCACGTCTAGTGCGAGCGAAGCTCCAACAGCACGCTATGCATATCATGATATCTAAAATCTCGTGCGAGCGAAGCTCCAGCACGGTTTTGTGCACACACAAATTTCTCGTACGAGCAATGCTCCAGTATGGCTTTCATGAGTAATAAATTCGTAAAATTTAGTGCGAGTAAGACTCTAGCACTCTTTTTACTCGAATAAATATAATAGGTCGCTCAATCTTTATAAAACATCTTTTAAAATAGTAACTGGTCCAAACCGGTACCCTTTCGTATAATTCACGAAATAAATAGCCAACCTATGTGCATATTTGCTTAAATCAAAGCAATATATTCATATAAAACATTAAAACAAGATAATCATGCAATTTATCTGCCTTACTACCCATTTTGTAAATTTTACTCCCAAGGGCAAAATCATCTTTTTCTTTATTCACCTAAGCCCCGGTTTTTGCAAAAATTATTATTTCATTTCTAGATACTTTAAGGAATTCTAAGCCCTGTAAATCCCCTCAATAAATACGTATAGAAATCTCTATGCACCTACAAAATTTCTTTACCTCGATTCACGCACAAACTTATCCCGTCTCGATAATATCTAATCTCTCAGTCCAACTGCGCGTCAACCAAGTCTACGGAACTGCATATAACCACATATTTTGGGTTAATTCACGTATTTTTATCAGTATATCACATTTACTGATCAGATCTAACGTACTGGGCCCGTTTTACTTTATTGAGCCCAATTGCACTTTAATGGGTCTCTAGCCCGTTTTCAGCCTGTTTATACTATTTAAATCCCTTCTTCGGGTTTGTTGGGTTCATTCAGCTTACCAATAATCATCAGACTTCGTTCCAAACTCATTGGATAGCCCGTATACTATTTACGGTAATTACGTTGCAATTTCGATAAATATTCCTTTTTATACATAATTAATCCATAAATTCCGTAAAATAATCGAAACTCTGTATTAAAGGACACATATTATCGTAATTAAAATATAATTACCTAATATGATGTGGGGTATGAAAATCGAAGCTCAATCGGCTCTCGCTCGGGTTCTGTCGTAAAACTGCACAATTATATATTTAATCCCGGGTTACTTTTCGCTTAAATATAATTTAAATAAATTTTTCGAAAGTCAAATCGGTCACTTTTAACCTCTTACCGACTTACCCGAAGTCCGGTGTATCCCCAAAAATTCTTTCCTTTTTTTCTTTTTCTCTTTTTCTCCCTTTTTCCTTTCTTTCTTGGCTGAACCGGTTCAGTCCGATTCAACCCGGTTCAGACCGGTCCGATTAAGTCCGGTTCACTCCGGTTCGACCAGTTCGGGGCCTCGCCGGCCGATTTTTCGCAGACTTTCGCCACCAGTGGCTCCGTTGGGTCGTTCGATTCTCGAATCTGGCCTCGGTTTAGCTCAAGGCCGTCGAAAAGTCACCGGTCCGGCGTGTTCTCCCTTCGCCGTCGGTGCTCTTCCTCTTTTCCGTCGTTTTCGGCGTCGTCCGTCGGTTTCGCCAGCCATGGCCACCACTGATCACGTCAGTATCACGTGGGGGTCACTTGACTGGCGGTGGCTGAGCCCAGATCAACGCCGGTCACCGGATTTCGCGTTTCTTCCTCTCGGTCTCTCCGTTTCTGCCGTTCCTCTCGCCGACCGCCGCCGTTCGTGGCTCCTTTAGGCCGGTGGTGGCTCGGCGCCTTCCCCCTCGCCGGTCGCTCGCCTGGGCAGTCGTCTGTGGTCGTCGGTGATGGGTTTTTGATTTTTGGCAGAATCGCGATTTCACGATTCTGCATTTCGCCCTTTTTATTTATTTATTTATTATTATTTATAAATTAGTTTATTATTATTTTATTCATTAAAATATTCAAATATATTCTAAAATATCTACAAAATCTATTAATTTATTCCAAATAAAACAAAATCTATTAATTTATTCCAAATAAATTAATTTACTTTAATTTAATTAATTTATTATATTTTTAATCATTTTTTCTGTATAATTTATTCGTATTTTCGAGATATTGTCCCGGGTGACTTTTTTGTATTTTTAAAATTTTTGAATCTTGATCAATTGAACTCAAACTTGTGTAATTTCCTCCTTATCGATCAAGATATCCTAATCCTTATTTTTAATTGAATTTTTCTTATAGAATTTATCCCAAATTTTGATCTTTTGACCATTTTACCCTTGCACATGTTCGGGATTAATTTAGACCAAGTTCCCTTCACGAATACTCATTCATTTCGTATTTTAAATCCTTATTTTCAGTCCGAATCTCATTCGTTTAATTTATGACCATTTCAATTCCTCCTTTCACGAAAATACTCATTTCGTGTTTTAACTAAATTCGGGTTTTACATAATCTCCCCCACTTAAGAAATTTGGTCCTCCAAATTAGAACCAAGTTATTCTATAAATGATTCCGGATATTTCACACGTATCATACTCTTTAATTCCCATGTGACTTTTCCGGAGTGTACTATTACCAAAGGACTTTAATTAGGGAGATCATCTTAAACCTCAACACTTTCTCCTTCCATCTAATACCCGAATTGATTTTCCAATCATACGTTAAACTTTCATTGAGCTTCAATAGCTCATATCCGTTCACATATATCAGGTCCGGATAATATTTTTGAAACATCATAAGATGGGACACATTGTGGATGCCTGCTAAGTTAGGTGATAACGCCAACCTACAGGTCTTATCTCCCACTTTGTCCAATCACTCAAAAGATTCAATCTAATGAAACTTAATTTGCTTTCTCTTCAAATCTCTTTATGTCCTTAGGACCAATAACTTCCAACAATACTAATTCACCCTCGGTGAATTCCAATGGTTTCTGTCTCTTGTAAGCATAGCTTGTCTATCTGCTTTAAGGTGTTCTTAATCCTTCACCATTAACTGAACATGCTCAGAGGTTTGTCTTACTAATCCGGGAACAATTTTCTATCTGTTACCCACTTCTTCTTATCCAAATAGGGGAAACAATCCTTACGGCCATACTATACCTCATCTGAAGTTATCCTGATACTCAAGTGACAACTGTCATTATTGGTGAATTCGATTAGTAACAACTGATCATCCCAGGAGCTTATCATATCAAGTACACACTCTCATCATATCCTCCAGAACCTGTACAGTCCTCTCTGACTGACCATCTGTCTGAGGATAGAAAGTTGTGCTAACACTCAGTTAGGTTCCCAATAGTTTCCAAAAAAAAAACATTCCTTGAAGTGGGAAGTGAAGCGGGAATCCCTATATGATACTATGCTCATTGGAACGCTACATACTGTTCAACAATCTCTCTTACACATAAATCCGCCTATACACTCAGAGTATCTGGAGATTTCATAACCAGAAGGTGGGTAAACTTAGTCAATCTATCGACTATCACCCAGATAGCCTTATGATTTATCTGGGTCCTCTGTAACCCATCACAAAATTCATGATAACTTGTTCCCATTTTCGTGTCAATATAGGTAGAAACTGCAATAACCCTATAACTTTTTTTGCTCTACCTTACACTGCTGACATACGAGACACTTTTCCACAATCTCTATCATGTCTCTTTTCATATCTGACCACCAATACCCTTTTCTAAGATTTCGATATATTTATTACTTCTTGGATGCACTGTATCTCCCGAAGAGTGAGCTTCTGATAATAACTCTACCTTATCATTGTGGTCCTAGGGAGCACTTATACTGTCTCTGAACCTCAGTAAGCCATCATCTCTCTCGGTGAACTCTGTCACTATACCCCTCTGAATCTGACCCACACTATCGACACCCTGCCGATCATCACGCTAAGCCTGTCAAATTCGGTCACTCAATTCCAGTTCTAATCTCAGGCTAGCTGTCACACAATTACTGTCATCATCAAAGGGAATCACATCACTACTGAGGCTTACAACTGCTCTAGCAGCTCACGCTCCCTGACCATCATATGTAATACTATCCCGAGGCTCATTCTGCTCAAGGCATTAGCCATTACATTAACCTTTCCTGGGTGGTACAATTTCCACAATCATAATCCCTCAAAAGCTCTAACTCTTTTTGTTCTCATATCCGACTCTTTCTGTGAAACAAATACTCAGGGCTTTTATGATCAGTGCATACTTGAAATTTCTCACTGTGTACATAGTAGTGTCATATACTCAGTATAATCACTATCGCTGTTAACTTTAAATCATGGGTCGGATAGTCCTTTTATGATCCTTAAGTTGTTTGGATTCATAATTGACTATCTTCCTCTTTTTGCATTAATACACAGCCCATTATTATTTTGAGGTATCTATAGACTCATGTGAAACCTCTTAATCTATTGGGTATGGTGAGAATAAATGTGGTGGTCAGTTTATTACTTCAGTACACCCAAAACCCCTACCACGTCTATCATTCCATTTAAATACAACCTTTTCTAAGTTAAATGCGTCAATAAAGTAGTCCATTTCGAGAACTCTCAACAAACCATCTATAAAAGCAATTTTCAATTGTTGCTTATAATTTTCCCTGGACTGTAAATACACCCAGAATATCATCAATATGGATGATAACAAATCGGTCCAGATAAAGTTTAAATATCTCATTGTAGTTGTGTTCCACTGAATATTTCAATCATCCATATCCTTGACCTATGTGCGCATAACGTATGATATCATTTCGAACTCACTTTCATTCAAGATACTAACCCGCGTCATTTCCTTTTTAATGGATTTTATAAAATTTTTAATTTTTAAACTTTCTTGATTAATTGA
The DNA here is from genome assembly GCA_033439115.1 of Firmiana major. NCBI lineage: Eukaryota > Viridiplantae > Streptophyta > Magnoliopsida > Malvales > Malvaceae > Firmiana > Firmiana major. The sequence continues at coordinate 27,760,838 of CM065905.1, forward strand.
ATTCTATATTTCTTATTGTACCAGTAAAGGTACCCTAATTTTAAATATATATATTACGACTGTCGATTTCAATTTATAGGTTACGTATATTTTTAGACGCTGTCAAGTCTTCAGGCGGGGAGGTATTTTGAAATATCTTTATGAACCCTCAGACTTGACCACAATTACTTTACATATCAGTTCATGTGGTCACAATTCAGATTCGCTACTAATTGCTTTAATCCAAATTACTTCACGTATCATAGATATTCTTACCTTGCATACGTCTCTTATTCCAATATATTTCGTATTCAGGATTTATCACATCTAAAAGCTTATCTCCTTTCGTATTCACTTATAACAAAAACTCTGTCATTACTTATTCCGTGAGTACAATCATTTGCTCCTTCAATTTCAATCGTTGCACCCCTTTTATTACTTGTCAAAACTTACAGTATACTTTTTAGGGGTAAAACAACACTGTCTTAGAATAGAACTCTAAACATCATATTTTGCAGCCGACCAATTTTTATTCTCAATTATTACTTCAAATTATTCATATTCCAATCGGCTGGTTTATACTTCTTCCCCCGTTTTCAACTTATAATTTCTTCATAATTATTTCGTTAGTTAACCCTCCTTCATTGGGGTACTAACTATCGACATTGTGCCCATAGGTGTAGGCATTCACTTCTTTTACTAACTTATATACAAATGAAGGCGATATGACTAAATACGTGGCACTAGGATCAACTAAAATAATTACTTCCCTATTCATAACCAATATGGTATCTTTCATCACATCATATAAAACATCAATAGTGTCCTGGTCCAAGGCATACACTCGCTCTCATCCAACAACCTATTTTCCCTTTTCTCTTTGGCTGTGGCCTCCCTTTTTCGGTGCGAAGATACCAATAGGGTTTTCTCTGTCTCTTTGCTCTTCTGTGGGACAGTCTTACCCAACTCTGAGCAATCATTGAATAATTGGCCCGTCTTACCACACCTAACGCCTATTTTAGTCAATAAAGTGTAGGTGTAAGCCCTACTTCCATGGCATCTACCACACATCCTACACTGCTTACTTTGCTTACACTGCTACACTGCTTTGTAGCAGGTCGGGATCCTCCAATCACAATACCCCTAATAAGTGTTAAAATTGAACACACTGGGAGCTTACCAATCATCTTACCCCATGACTCAACAGCTCTAATGTCTTACCAACTGGTCTTTTTCCCGCTCTGACATCTATGTCATTCTCTATTCTCTTCTGTCTCTATTTCGGCCCTTACTACCTTTCCCAATCTCAGAGGCGTGCAACACATGATCTTCTTCACGCAACTGTATTCTACGCACTGCCTCGACATAGGTAATGAGCCAATCGGACTCTAATCGATAATTTGAGCCCTTTCATGAACTTTAGGGCTTTTTCGACTCTTACTGCCCATGGTATCAGGTTCACACCTGCCCAGAGATATAAATTGAGTTTCATGCTCATCAATCAACTAGTGTCTATGGGCAGTGTAAGAAATTTTATCTATAAATTCCTTTAAGCAATGTCTGGGATATTCTGTCACCGGAATACATCCAAAAATATTTCTCATGTCAGCTCTAGACGTCTAACTCTTTAGATAGGTTAAGCGGACTTCCACCAATACTCCGCCTCGCCCTCCAACATAAATGTATTTAAAAGTCACCTTCTCAGTCGACATACACCGAATGAATCCATACAACTTCGCTATCTCATTTACTCAGTCCTCAGCAACTATTGATTTCTTTACTTCGTAAAATACTGGAGGGGTGTGAGAATCTCAATAGTCTGAGACATCTGTTTAGGCTTTACCCTGCCTATCCTCAACTACCAGCATAGATTGAGTAAACAACTCTGAAATAATTTCTACACTCCACTCCATCCTCTCGGAGCGTGTCTCAATACTGTTTGGTCTCTTTATAGGACCTTGTGGAGTATGCTCAACATCAGCCTCCACTTCACTCTCATCTTGAGTCTCATGTGATGACTCATTCGACTCTCAGGCCGATCTCTATGGTCTCGAGCATATGTACTCGTCTCTCTACCATAGCGGTTATCAGTTATAAAAACTATATTCTAGCATTCGAAACTAAATTCTTAGCTGCTGTTCCACCTTAATATACACAATTGTATCTAAATAATGCATAGTACATGGGGATGTAAATTTACTTAACCACTAACACCGACTCATATCAGGCTAACACAGCTCTGATACCATCTTTTCTATCACGACCCAAATTACCTAAAAATCAGAGTAAATTTTTCATTTTTTTAATTTCCTTACCCGTCGTGAATAGTTACACTACTAAACAGTTGAGCTATGATTCGGTGTTAATCACCTCTCACCTATTTACCATTCCATCTTCATATTTCATTTACATATCAATTTATTTTAACTAAATACATCCCCAATATTACATACATATACAGTACCGTGCCTCTATATGTTCAGATACAAAAATTATATGATCGTGTATACCTGGTCTTGATAAGAAGCAGCGGATATGACTACTGTCGTTCTCTTCTACTGAATATACCCTGTGGGGTGGAAAATGAAAGGGTGAGCATAAACAGCTCAATAAGGCAATAATGTAAGCAGGTAGATAACTATACTATCTACATGCTGATAATGTCATGATATAAAATCATTTATATTTGGAGCATGAGGTAAGACTAAAACGATGCCACATGTATGTATATATCATATAAGAGAAATCATGAAATCGACATATAAAACAAACATGGAAAAATCATCATGTATGTCATCTCATGCTCGTCACATTTAAAACTTATTTGTTTCCTCATAAACTCATCACGTTAAAACTCATTTATTTCATCATAAAACAACCTCATCAAGGTCAAACCCATCTCTCGGGAATACCTTGATTCATTAAATCGCATCTCATTTAAAAACATAAATCGGGACATTACCCCTCCCTCGGGTTCATCCTGGTCTATTCAGACCGTATGATATCATGTGAGGCATGTAGGTTACTGTATGAAAAATCGAGGACTATGGCCATACTTTGTCCTTGTGATCCCAGGCTACACGGATCCCGGTGTGCGGGGCATCACAACTGCAACGGGAGGTGGGGTCAAGTGTCAGACCCGAATTTTTGTAGCTTATTTCCTTATGATTCCTATGTGTATGAACACTATGTAATTATGGTTGAATCATAAGAAGAGTATTTACTAGATTTAAAGTGTTAGTGGAATGAATTAACCGCAAAAGCTACATAAAATGCCTAATGTGGACGATGGGTATCACAGGCTAAATCGAGTTATTCTAAATCATTCTGATTGAAAATAAGAACTTAAAATAAGAGAGCGTAGAGAGCTCATGAAGGAAAGTTAGCTTGATTTAGACCCGAACATACAAAAACGAGAGTAAAAGCTAAAAAGGGTAAAATGGACCTTTTTGACGAGAAAAGGAGTTTCGGGTGAAATTATCCACCGGGAGCGGTTGAAATATAAAGACGAGAGTGTAAGACATAATATATGACACTTTCAAAATTTGGAGAAAAAGTCAACTTAGTCAATGGTTAAGGAAAAAGTCAACTATAGTTAAGAAAGTGGACTTTTGCCATAGTTGACTAATCATGGTTAAAAAATTAACCTAAGTGTGGAGAAAAATTTGGGGAAAAATATTCTTGGCCAGAATATAAGATAATCATCCCCGAAAGTAAGGAAAATTTATTCGGAAGGATTTCGGAATAAATTTAATGGTTAAAAACGTAATGGGCCTAAGGTGAAAATTTTAAAGCCCATTAAGGTATACTAAAAGTATATCGAAATTTTTAGGTCCTTTAGACCAAATTGTTGGACCAATTGATCGGCCAAATTTTGAGACAATAAGAGGCCCGAGGTATAGTAAAAATTTCAGCCCGAAAGCCCATTAGGAAAGCCCAAACAGAGAAGCCCAATTGGAAAAGCCCATGAGATAAATATCTAACCATAGTTAAAGTTAACTATGACTCATAAGGTGACTCATAAGGTGACTCATGGTTCAGATTTGAAAAGTCAAGCAAAATGGCTGAAAATTAAGGCTTAATGGCAAAGTAAGTGGCTTATAAATGCAGCCACACCATTGTCATCTTCACCACACCAATTCCGGCTAGAGAAGAAACCATTGAAACCATAACCATCCAAGCTTTCTCTCACTAGAAATCACTAGGAATTAGACATATTTGGAACTTGCATTCTTCATGGAAGTTGTTCCAAATTGAAAGGAGATTAACATATGTTGGAATTGGCTATCAAGGAGCCATAGAGTGCAAACTGAGAGCCTCCAAAGTTTCGACCAAAGGGTGAACACAACAATTGGTATATTTTCTAATTTCCAATTTCATATATGTTAATGTATGAATGATTTTAAGTATGTTGATATATGTTTTAAGCATTGAAACATATTAAATCACCATGAAGAGGGTTAGACCGAGAGTGATCAATGGGATATTGAAATATGTCAATTTGATTTTAAGACATAAATGGATTAGTACACATGTATTAATGTTAATGGTATAATTAGAATTAATCAAATTGATTAATTAATACATGTAAATTGTTGGCAATCAAGGTGTTTGATAAAATGCCTAAATGAACAATATGATGATTGGTAATGTTGCCTACCAAGTGTTTGTGAAAATACCTAAGTGAAAATGGCTAGGAAATAGGCATGTATGGCATGCCATGGTGGAAAACCGAGAATGGCTAGCTCTCGGCCATGGCATGTGGCCGAGAGGCCCAATGGGCCAAGCCCAATATTTTTAGGCCCAATAGGGTGTAATGGGCCTAAGATAAGCCCAATAAGAGTTGGTGGGCCCCACAAGCCTAATAGGCCCAACAAAAGTGAATAGTAAAATGGAAATGTGCTTAAGGCCTAGTTAGGCCCATTAAGGATTTTAAGGCCCATTAAGGATTTTAAGGCCCATTAAGGGAAATTAAACTGTATTAATGTGTAATACAGTAGGAAAATTTTAATTAAACTGAGGAACGGTTATTTACAGCTCCGGAGTTTACATTGAGAGCTGATCGGACTGCGGGAATTAGCAGCACCGAGGAAGTGAACTCACGTGACGTGATCCGACGTAAGGGACTTTTGCAAGTAGTTAGAGATACCTGCACGTATTTTCAACTGCTTCTGCATTCACTTAAAAACTCTGAGGGTCAGAGAAAGTGAATAATAATTGTTGCGACCCGATAGTGGCAAATTACGATTTTACCCCTAGTTAGTCAAAAAGTCAACTTTTGTGAGAAGTTGCAAAAAAGCATGGAAAATACTATTGTGAGTGTTTAATTGCTATTAGCATGAAAATAAATAGATGGGCTAATGATTTTAAGGTTGATATGACTTAAGCACACTTTTAAGTGCTGATTTTACTATTTTATAAACAATCCCTTTTAAATAGCCATCTATCATATTTTGTGAGAATGAATCGTGCTAGAGCATATCTCGCACTGGGATTCATATGTTTTCCACATAATATTAGTGCTGGATTTTGATACGCACTAGATTTTCATGACATGCATGATAGAGTACTGGAGTTCTCACTCGTACTCAGCTTTGAATGATATATGCATGACAGAGTGCTAGAGCGTTGCTCGTACTCGATTCTTCATGGTTTATACATGACATAGTACTGGGAACTATTGCTCGTACTTGATTTTGATATTGTGCATAGCATAGTACTGGGAGCTATTGCTCGTACTTGATTTAATACATAAACTATGCATTGACCTAGTTGCTAGAGATTGCTCGCACTAGAGTTGAGTTTTATGATGTGAAACAGTGTTTGAGCGGAGTGACAACTGTGAGTCGCACTCAAGACGCACACTGTATGTGATATGTAATACATGTTAAAACCCATGCCTGTATCTTTGTGTGACTGTGTGTCATAGCTAGAGAGGATATCCGCATGAGGTTGATATAGACGTGGTATACTTATTTCCATAGTTTCAAGGGCTAAGTCCTATGGGAGGCACCCTGGCTGTGAGGATCCACGGGTGTACTTTGTACCGTGCCTGGGGCATGAGGTGTACGCTGTACCGTGTGTTACGCATAGCTGACGGCTGTAGTGGACTGACCATCCTCCCGTTGCAGCAGTGATGCCCCGCACACCGAGATCTGTGTTGCTTGGGATCACATTTCGGATATGATCATAATCCAGGATACTATTTGCATTTACCACAGAGTCTCACATGATATATCACATTGATTGACTGATTTAAACTTTGGGTCGGACTCCGATTTGTGTTGTGAATCATTTGATGCCATATTTATTGTGATTTAAATATACATGGCATGATTTACATAAAGGCATGATTTATATACAATGCATTGTTTTGCACTACATGCCTACATTTGAGAAATAAAGCATGATTTCTGTACATGGGATTTATTCTGTACAAGTATATATATTATATTTCAAGACATGCTTTTAAAGTGAGTTAAGGAAATAATGTTTTCAAGGCATAGCACTATTTTGAGTAGATAGTGTGGATATCTACTTGCTTGCCTGATTTCCTTACTGAGCGCGTTATGCTCACCCCCCTTTTCTTTACATCTCTCTACAGAGCGTCAGTAGAGCGAGAGCTATCGAGGGATAGTGTCCCAGAGTCCACTGCTAGTTCCTATCGATTCATTAGGTATACTTATTATGTACCGTCATGTATCTAAACATAGAAACAGCACAGTGATGTATACGTTATATATTATGGGGAATGTAATTGTATTAGATTTTATAAAATCTTACATGTATAATAAAAGCAGCTACAGTCAGAATTAATATATTGACATGTATGTATGAGAATGGATATTATGGTAAGTGAGACTCTGACATCGAATCACAGCCCAACCATTGAAGAGGAGAAAGGTATGTTAAAATGCGAAAAATTTATTGTGGTTTTTGGTTAAAGTCAAGGATTGAAACTGGGGTCCTGACATCAAGTCCTACCCTCCAGAATATCAAGTAACATCATTAGTCATCATGACTGCACGGTACAACGTACTCCGTGTGACATACACGGTACATCGTACTCCGTGGACCCATATCATAGTCTGGGGGTGCCTGCCGTAGGTATTATCCACCCCAATACTATGTCGATAACCAACCCATGTCTCAAAGTATACGTGCGAGCATCTCAACTCTTTGTGACACACAGTCTACAGGAGGCTTCCGCACGACTATATGCATGTCAACTCACGTCAAGTGCGAGCGAAGCTCCAGCACCATGCTATGCATATCATGATATCTAAAATCTCGTACGAGCGAAGCTCCAGCACGGTTTTGTGCACACACAAATTTCTCGTATGAGCAATGCTCCAGTACGGCTTTCATAAGTAATAAATCTGTAAAATTTAGTGCGAGTAAGACTCTAGCACTCTTTTTACTCGAATAATTATAATAGGTGGCTCAATCTTTATAAAACATCTTTTAAAATAGTAACCGGTCCAAACCGGTACCCTTTCGTATAATTCACGAAATCAACAGCCAACCTATGTGCATATTTACTTAAATCAAAGCAATGTATTCATATAAAACATTAAAACAAGATAATCATGCAATTTATCTACCTTACTACCCATTTTGTAAATTTTACTCCCAGGGGCAAAATCATCTTTTTCTTTATTCACCTAAGCACCGATTTTCGTAAAAATTATTATTTCGTTTCTAGTTACTTTAAGGAATTCTAAGCCCTGTAAATCCCCTCAATAAATACGTATAGAAATCTCTATGCACCTACAAAATTCCCTTACCTCGATTCACGCGTAAACTTATCCCGTCTCGATAATATCCGATCTCTCAGTCTAACTGTGCGTCAACCAAGTCTACGGAACTGCATGTAACCACATATTTTGGGATAATTCACTTATTTTTATCAGTATATCACATTTACTGATCGAATCTAACGTATTGGGCCCGTTTTACTTTATTGAGCCCAATTGCACTTTAATGGGTCTCAAGCCCGTTTTCAGCCCGTTTATACTATTTAAATCCCTTCTTCGGGTTTACTAGGTTCATTCAGCTTACCAATAATCATCGGGCTTCATTCCAAACTCATTTGATAGCCCGTATACTATTTACGGTAATTACGTTGCAATTTCGATAAATATTCCTTTTTATACAGAATTAATCCATAAATTCCGTAAAATAATCGAAACTCTGTATTAAAGGACACATATTATCGTAATTAAAATATACTTACCCAATATGATGCGGGGTACGAAAATCGGAGCTCAATCGGCTCTCGCTCGGGTTCTGTCGTAAAACTGCACAATTATATATTTAATCCTGGGTTACTTTTCGATTAAATATAATTTAAAAAAATTTTTTGAAAGTCAAATCGGTCACTTTTGACCTCTTACCGACTTACCCGAAGTCCAGTGTATCCCCAAAAATTCTTTCCCTTTTCCCTTTTTCTCTTTTTCTCCCTTTTTCCTTTCTTTCTTGGCTGAACTGGTTCAGTCTGGTTCAACCCGGTTCAGACCGGTCCGGTTCAGTCCGGTTCACTCCGGTTCGGCCGGTTCGGGGCCTCGCCGACCGGTTCTTCGTTGGCTTCAGCCACCAATGGCTCCACTGGGTCGTCCGATTCTCGAATCTGGCCTCGGTTTCGCTCAAGGCCGTCGAAAAGTCGCCGGTTCGGCGTGTTCTCCCTTCGCCGTCGGTGCTCTTCCTCTTTTTCGCCGTTTTCGGCGTTGTCCGTCGGTTTAGCCGGTAATGGCCACCACCGATCGCTTCGGTATCACGTGGGGGTCACTTGACTAGTGGTGGCTGAGCCCAGATCAACGCCGATCGCCGGATTTCGTGTTTCTTCCTCTCGGTCTCTCCGTTTCTGTCGTTCCTCTCGCCGACCGTCGCCGTTCGTGGCTCCTTTAGGCCGGTGGTGGCTCGGCGCCTTCCCCCTCACCGGTCGCTCGCCTGGGCAGTTGTCGGTGGCCGTCGGTGATGGGTTTTCGATTTTTGGCAGAATCGCGATTTCGCTATTCTGTATTTCGCCCTTTTTTATTTTTATTTTTATTTATTATTATTTATAAATTAGTTTATTATTATTTTATTCATTAAAATATTCAAATATATTCTAAAATATCTACAAAATCTATTAATTTATTCCAAATAAATTAATTTAATTTAATTTAATTTATTAATTATATTTTTAATCATTTTTCCGGTATAATTTCTTCGTATTTTCGAGATATTGTCCCGGGTGACTTTTCGGTATATTTAAAATTTTCGGATCTTGATCAATTGAACTCGAAATTGTATAATTTCCTCCTTATCGATCAAGATATCCTAATCCTTATTTTTAATTGAATTTTTCTTATAGAATTTATCCCAAATTTTGATCTTTTGATCGTTTTACCCTTGCACATGTTCGGGATAAATTTAGACCAAGTTCCCTTCATGAATACTCATTCATTTCGTATTTTAAATCCTAATTTTCAGTCCGAATCTCATTCTTTTAATTTATGACCATTTCAATCCCTCCTTTCACGAAAATACTCATTTCATGTTTTAACTAAATTCGGGTCTTACATCTCCTAGGGTAAGAGATCGATCTTCCCTTGGTTTGAGCTATCGAAATATTTAGGTATGTATGTGTGGGATCGATCTGCTCTTTGGGAAGAGATTAATCATTTCTTAGCAGAATCAAGTGGAGATCGATCTGCTTGTGGGAAGGGATCGATTCTTGTTAGGCAGAAGCAAAAGGAGATCAATTTGCTCAAGGGGAGAGATCGATATGCTTGTGGCAGAATCAAATGGAGATCGATATGCACTTAGGAAGGGATCGATCCTTTCAAGATAGAACCAAATTGAGATCGTTCTACTTAAACAAGAGATTGATCTGCTTTGAATAAGGGATCGATCTGGCCTTCATTTGTAGGTTTCCAACTGTAGATTTTTCCTAAAATTCAAAGGAAAACTTGCCTTTGATTGCTTCACTAGTCATTTTGCATTCTATTCACACTTAGAGCATGAAAATGTTCATTTCTTATGATTCACGTATTATGTAACTTGTGTGTACTGTGTGAAATCATAAAAGGTACATAGAACTCATTAGCCTTGTATTATCCATTCATGTTTGAGTCCTTATATTAGTCTGAAGGATTTAAATTCCATTCATTAAATCTATGGCCACTTCAGCCCTTACTTAGCCTTTACATGTATTCAAAAGTATTCATGCATTCTCTTTGTAACTTCATTCACATTTATATGATCAAAATCATCCATTTTGTAATTCCATTAACATATAATAAGGTCATACATACATGGGGATGTGTTTCTTGGGAATTTTCGAGTGGAGTAAAACTGTGGGGGGGCCTGATGAGGGGCTAGCCTAAAGCAGAAAATACATGAAGTGTCAAGGCCGAGTGACCTAGTGCAGGGGCGGGCTCGAGTCCTTACAGATCCCCTTTCGCCAAATATTTTCATCATGTGCATGGAGTATTTATTCCTCAAAATCCATGAAGAATGTGAGAAGGGGAGATGAAAACTAATTCATTTAGCAAAAAGAGGCCAACGGTCTCTCACCTTTTATATGCTGATGATCTTATTCCCATGGGCAGAGTCACAGAAGATAATTATCAATGATAAAGGTACTAAAAGATTTCTGTGAAGCTTTGGGACTAGTAGTGAATTTTGCAAACTCCACGATCTTCTTTTCTCCCAACATTGAGGAAGAAAAAAAAGATATCCTCACTGAAATCCAAAGAATGAATTAGATTGATGATATTGGAAACTACCTGGGGTTCCCATTGACAAGGTAAGAATAAAAGTTCAATTTACTAAAATTTTGATAGTTTTACAGCTCCAATAATGAACTAAACCACACCAAATTAATAAAATGAACCTGAATTGCTATGAAAATGTGATTCAATTAGCATTTTTTTTCAGCTACCTACTTTTCATTTTTCCGCACATTACTAATCATGCATACATGCATACATACATACATACATGCATGCATGCATACATACATACATACATACATGCATGCATGCATCCATGCATACATGCATACATGCTTGCATACATACATACATACACACATACATACATACACACATACATGCATGCATGCATCCATACATACATACATACATACATCCATACACACATACATGCATACATACATACACACATACATGCATGCATGCATCCATACATACATACATACATCCATACACACATACATGCATACATACATACATGCATACATACACACACACATACATACATACATACATACATACATACATACATACATATAATTTTTTGATTAAAAGTAAAATATCCTAGGTAGATTATAAATATTTTTCAGTTTACTAAAAGATAGATATTTATATACATGAAAACTATAAAGTAAATCAATTGTTTTTAATCAATTATCTATTTATTTTCTTTTTTCAATGTATTAACTTAATCAATGTACTAACAATTATATTTTTTTTATTTTTTTTCTAAATGATGAACATCTGTATATATTAAAATTTAAAAAATAATAATTAACTTTCATCAATTTTTTTTACCCGTCTTTTATCATTTTTAAATAACTGCTTATATATGTTGGGATACCCTATTAAAATTTCAAAACCTTTAAACTTATCCATTTAAATATCTATGTTGTTAAATTAAGTAAATGTAATAATGATGGTTTGGTTGACGGTATGGAGCCTTTTTGTGCCCATGAGGTTATGGTAGTAACCTTGGGGTTAAGAGGCCTATGGTGAGAGGATTTACATGTATTGGGAGTTATACTCATAGGGGGAGAAAGGTAAGTTTCACCGTGGTGAGAAGGCTGTCAAAGGGGACAGTGTAGAGGTTGCTTAAGTAACTGAGGTGGGAAAGAGCTTGTCATAAGGGTTGTTGCATGGATAGCAAAAGGGGAGGTAAGGTTCGTGGTGATAGGGAATGTGGCAATTAGGAGAGATATGGTTTCTGTCGTTTCCACACACGAGCCAATTGTGAAAACACTCACTAAGTTTGTGTCCTCATTTTAAGGATCGACGTGATGATCTTTGGGGGAGATCCTCAGTTCCTTACACATGAAGGTAAGATGAAACAAATGGTCGCAGTGGGAATGTAAGGCTTTGACGTAGTATCTATTCACAAGCTAAGAGGTATAGTGAGGGAAATGAATAATGGAGGTAAGGTTAGGGACTCAGAATGCTTACCAACTTGCGGAGTTAAGTAGTGGGACGGATTTTTGGAAGAAGGAAAGTGTCTCTACCTTTCTTTTGGCTCATTTTTTGCTTGCTTGGCATCACGTGCCGTCACTAGGGGACAAAGGGAACATAACTTATTTTGTAAGGTTCAACTTCTTTAATTTGGCAAGTGGCAAGTGTCGCTGTGCATCAAGAGTTATCCACTGGTCTTTCAATTATGAGGGTGCTAAACTCCTCTTATGCGATTTGGGCCCGCCCGCCCAATGTACGCTAGCAGAGATGATGATGATATGGCTTAGAGTATTTCATTTAGGAAAATAAGTTTAGAACTACTAGACCTAGCAATTCGTGTCTCCGTATCATCTTTTGTGTAAGACACAACAGTAATAATTATTAAAACACAGACACAAATTATAGAATGTGTATAACTCCTTAACATGAACATGATATGTTTATTATATGTGGGTGTTAAACTCTTCTTATGCGATTTGGGTCTGTTCGCCCAATGTACGCTAGTAGAGATGATGATGATGTGGCTTAGAGTACTTCATTTAGGAAAATAAGTTTAGAACTACTAGACCTAGAATTCGTGTCTCTGTATCATCTTTTGTGTCAGACATAACACTAATTATTAAAACACGGACACAAATTACAGAATGTGTGTAACTCCTTAACATAAACATGATTTGTTTATTATATGTGTTACATGCAACTTATACAATTAACACATTAATAATTATCCGTGTAACACGACATGATTAGACATAACTAACATGATTAAACAGGATGAACACAGATGACACGACACGTTCCATTAAACGGTGTTACATGATTACACGTTTAACATGTGTAAGATATGGTAACTTGTTTACATAAGCAATTTTTGTATGTTTGTAGGAAGATTTGAAACTTGGCAAAAAACTTTCATTATTAAGTGTTCTACCAAGTGAACCAATATTATAGTTTGAAATAGTTTTCTATGAAAATTAACTTGTTTTAAAGCAAACTTGTCACGCCCCGAAAACGTGAAAATATAGGCTAATTTTTCCTTTTTCTTAATTTCTTAATTAAGTTCATTCCCATCAGTGCTGATTCTTAACCTTTTCATTTTACAAAATTTCGCCATCATAACGGCTTATTTATGAACTTACATTCCTGTAAAGTTTAAAACACAATTTATATCCCACAACAGTTGCTTTTAATCTTATTTCATAATTAATAGTGAACTTCTGTAGTACCCTTGAAAGTACATTTATTCTATAAACTGTACATTTGCAACTTTACATACATACTTGCCTAGATTACATCCTAAAATATCCTTTACATCAACTGTCTATGCTATACAGGATGTCTGGTAATAAAAGCAAAAGTATACCTTATCATGTACTGTAGGTAGCCTAGGGAGAGTATCGAGTCGACCAGCCTACTTCAATTACACGACAGATGTAGATAGTTATCACTTCAAATAGTCTGTAAGAGTAGAGAAAGGAGTGAGCTCTTCAAGCCCAGTAAGACATGCGTTTAAGGCAGTCTTAATATCAAAGCATACGAAAACATGATGCTTTTATACAAACACTGGTAAGCATATAGATATATATATATTTATCGAAAACAAACTTATCTTAAAACAAGTAAATTGAACACATTTCAGATGACATAATTCACCTGTTGCAAAGTTTATTACTTTTCTTTCAAAGTCATATAAAACATACACTGAAGACTAGGCAATTACACATAGCAAGCATAAGTCATGATCATGTAAACTTGACCTCCGAAGAGGGAGACAAACAAATAGAGTACCGATGACCATGGTAAGGGGACTGTAGACTAGATTAGGGTCGTTCAGTGCCCTACGCCACTAAGGATCAAACAAACAATGCATAAAGTGACGGATGATATGGCACTGGGTGGCTACACATACCCGACGTGGTTAAACATGCACCAAAAAGGACTAAATCTGCGCAATGTGGCATAAGGCATGCACCACGAAGGTCCAAACTCCACACGGGCCATGCATGACATATATCATGGTCAACATGTTGCCTTAGTCTCAAAACCATACTTATGAATTCTTTTTCGGGCTTATTAACCCGCATAGTAACAAAACCGAGCTTATAGTCAAATTTCGTATACATAAAACTAATTCATAAAATCCATTTCCCTATTATAATTTACATTTTCCAAAACGTGTCACATATGTCGAAAAAATATGCTCGGTTAGCTCGGAAGGTGGCTTTTCCTTCGATTTTTCGGTTTAAATATGAATAATGTTTTTTCAAACATCAGAAATCATTTAATAAATTTGAACACATTTCAAACATATTTATATATTAAAAACGAGGTAATGAGAATACTAATACGACTTTAAATTGCATCCTTTACCTAACGAATCTCGGAACAACACAAAATCCCTGAGTGTCGAGTTTGCCTCGTTTTGCTACCTTGAGCTATCCAAAATAGTTCCAAAATCATCAAATGATGCTCAATTCCATCTCAGTATGCTTAAACATACATCCACTTCCATAAACTTCACTAAATTTGACTGTTTTGTCTACTTTTCCTAGTTTATTGATTAAAGGGTCGGTTTACGTAATTTCGATAGTTTCTTTTCTCTTAACTTCAAACTTATAAACTTAACAACCTAAACACTTATCCAAGTCTAAATTCAACACATTACAACTTGTCAAATTATCAAACCTTCATACTGTTACAGTTCTCTACTAAACTAAGCTATAAACTGAATTTTTTGGTATTAAAAAGTCATTCTACAACATCAAATTCAACCAAATTTCAGCATTTCCTTAACCTTCCATGGCTGGCCAAACCTATGCTTAGCCCTAGAAATTATTTCATCAATTTCTACTTTAGCAAAAATCATTTAAATTTATCAAACTTTAACATATATCAAACTCATCATCTTCCAACAACTTTACCTCGGGTTTGACCAAGTTTGAACCAAGATTGTTCCTCCAACAATGATTATTAGCTGTATATAAACATGTATACTACTTAGAATCATAAAAAACAAGCTCAAAACTCATAAATGCAAGTTTTCCTCTTACCGAGAAACAAGGCAAATTTGCCGTTGTTCTTCTCTCAACTTTTCACCTAGCAAACGAGCTTCCGTATGGCTGGATTTTTTATATGTTATAGAGGGCTTAGGAAGGAAGATCTTGTCCTCCTTAACCAAAGCCTAAAAGTGGCTGAAAGGTGGTCAAAAAAATTGCACAAGTCTGGCCTAGAGATGACATTAGCGGCAACTTGGGAGGGTTGGTTCTCTCTGCTTCTAGCTGATTTCGGGAAGTTCTCTACCATTCCAGAAAGAGCATTAAGTTATTGTTTATATTGGAGAATATTGGGCTCAAAAGCCTTCTGGATGGGCTTCAAATTAGGTTTTTATGTTGGGCTTGAGCTTGTTAGCAATCCTATTTTTGTAAAATCCATAAAAATTATTTCCAACCCATTTTCATCCAAATTTCCACTTCTCAAGTGTAATAATAAGTCTCTAGTATGTCCCATAAAAATTGGAGCCCACGTGTTTAAGAAAAGTTCCCCAATTGAGCTCATTTTGCGTGATTTGATCATTACCGATTGAATTGACTTAAAGTTTTTAGTTTATTTTAAAAATTGATTTGATTTCTGAAACCTTAAGATCTCTACTCAATTTTCATTCCCTAAGTCAAATATACCTTACCTTAATTTCCTATGGCCTCAGAATAATTTTTATGAATTTATAGAATTTATTCCGAATTTATTTCACTTGCTAGGCCCAATTGCTCAGTTTAGTGCTAACTCGAGTTACTGCTAACTTTTTCACTTCTAATACCTTAGTTTCAACTCCAAACCAACAAAAAATACTTATACATATAATCTTGAAAAATATTTGAACTTAAAACCTTACCTCGATTTTCGTGCCCTAGCTTCGTGTCACTAACCCGAGTGCTTCGATTGTGCCGGGTTTGCTTAATATTATTTTGAGTATCTTAATTGCTTTCTAGTTCCAAATAAATAGTGAAACAAAAAATTTTGGGTTTCACAAAACTATACTTAAAAGTTTAATTATCAAATTTAGTAAAATAATTTTGGTAAAAAAAAGGTAATGAAACATAATAATAAATAAATTAATTATGCTTGAGATGATAAGACTTTTAAATTCTAAACATATAATACTGAAGTTAAATTAAAAAAAAAAGCTTTATAGTAAACGATAAAATGCATAATAAGAGATGAAGTACATGATAAGAAAAAAATTTTAAATTTTAAACATAAAGTACATAATAAGATATTATTATAATGTAAGAAATTATAAAATTTAGTTAAATCATATGTATAATTATGGTAATTACAATATATGATTTATTTTAAATCATATTATAATTTATAAGAAATTATTTTAAGTAGACATAACATCTATTTTTAGAATTCTGGTTACCATAGTTACATAGTAAAATATAACCACTGTTGGATTTCAAGTTTGAAAAGGCAATTTTGGTAAAAGAAAGAAAGAGATTTACTTTGTTATGTCCACTTCACTTGAAAACTAATATATATATATATATATATATATATATATATATATATATATATATATATATATATTAGAAGAGGGATCAACTTACATCAATGTAAAATAATTTTTATTTTAAACCATTTTTATAACTTCACGTAGAATTAATATTGTTACTGACGAACCGTTAGATTTAACAACCTACTCATATCCATCTTACACGTAAAGTTTCAAGTCAATTTGATATCCTTATCATTTTAATTGAGAATATCATATTTTTTAATATATATTAATGACTTATAGTGGGGAAAGGTTTGAGCATTTAGTATAAATAAGACTTAATATAAGATGAGTTTGAGTTATTTTGATGTCATGTAAAAGCTCACATGATTGATCTCAAGGATTAAATATGAATTTAGGATTTTTAAGATTTTAAGGTTAGGTATAAATGTTGCAAATTTAAATGTGGATTAAGATGTGCTAAATGCTGGTTGTATATATTGTTTTGAATCTGACTTTATGTGAATTGGAGGCCTTGTGAAGGAGAATTTAGGGTTAGCAAACCATAAAAGACTAAAATGCATAATTTATGGTTATGGCTTGTAAGGTTCGGCTAAATCTGAAATTGTCACGACCCTCAACTTACCAAATACACACAAATTTTTTGTATTTTCATCCATTATTTATTATTCATCCTTCCTCGATCGTGAACAGCTACTCTCCTCAACTGTTGGGCTGTGTGTCAATGTCTATCTCATTCCACCATACCAATTTAATTTCATTTTTAAAATAAGGTAAACACTTGTATAATTAAATCAGAGTACTATTTACATGTGTTTACATTGCTTTACATCCCCAATAGTTACATACAAAATGCTACTGTGCTATAGAAAGTTTAGATATAAAACTCATCAGTGTGTATACCTTTCGCGATGGGATGCAGCGGATACAAAAAGGGAACGCCTCCAGTCACTCTCGTCTAAACTCAAATCTCTGTAGAGAGGGGGGAAAATAAGGGGGGTGAGCAAACCACACTCTCAATAAGGCAATCATACGAACATGTAGATACTGCACTATCTACGTGATTGTGATGTCATGCTCAAAACCGTACAATTCTCATTCATATCTCAAAAGCATTATTTCGTGCTTGTGTTAATGGCATGTAAAGCAAATAATGCTGTTTAGTTCAGTGTACAAATCAAATTTAAAGCATGGCATAAGTCATCATGCATATTTCACAAATAAAGCATGACATTAATCATCATGCATATTTCACTAATAAAGCATGGCATTAATCATCATGCATCAATGCACTATAAAACCATTAACATTCTTTCTCATCTCCATAAAATCACCGCTGGCCAAGATTCATCCCCTTCCCCTCGGACTGTCCTGACCCACAAAACATTTAAAAAACATAGATTTATTCATAAAACAAGACATGTGAGATAGGCAATATAATAAGGGAAATCACCTCTAGGACTATGGCCATATCCTGTGATCCCAGGCTACACGGATCAGGTGTGCGGGGTATCACCACTATCTGCTTCCACAGGGAGGTGGGTCAAGTCCAACCCGCTGGTCCGTAGCAGATCTCATCTGAAGACGGCATAACACAACCTCAACACGGTACAACGTACTCCATGCTACATGCACGGTACAACGTAATCCATGGACCCATATCAACACATCATCTCACGCCACATCTCTAAAATGCACGTGTGAGCTTATTTAATTGGTACAACGTCTTGTCGACCCAAAGCTTCTAAAACGACTATCAACATGTCAGAATCTAAAAAATGCACGTGAGAGCCTATTTAATCGGTGCGACACCCAGTCTACCCGAAGCTCCTAGCATGACATCAAGTATAGTGGGCATCTAATGCGAGCTCTGCTCTAGCACCATACCAAAACCAGTATTGTCACGACCCAATTCCATTCTCTTTAACCGAAAATCACTATAATTTTTTTTGCGTTTTACTGTTACCTTACCCGGTCGTGATCTAACTCACCACACACTGTTGGGCTGTGAGTCAATAATAAACTCCACATCTCATTCATTCTCAGTTAAATAAAACGATGTCATACATTTGCATTTAATCTTGTACTTATACAAAAGCATGTTTTACTGACATCTACATCCCCCATAATTACAACTCAAAAGAATGCTGTGCTTTTACATTATTTAGATACAAAAAGAATCACTGTGTATATACCTCTAAGCGATGGAGATGCAGCGGAGTCCAAAATACTACGCCTCAGTCCTCACTGGGCTACTATGCACGCTCTGTATGGGGAAAAATAGAGAGGGATGAGCAACCACACGCTCAGTAAGGCAATAATGCAAGCATGGTAGATAACTACTCTATCTACATGCTGATAGTGTTATGCATAAATCATTTATGGTGGGATCATGAGGAAGTAAAACTATGCCATATGAGTATACATATATATCATGTATCAAAATCATGTACATTGGCATATAAAACATGGTAAAAACATCATGTATAAATCATCTCATGCTCGATCTCATTTAAATTCATAAAAAGGGCAATTCATTAAGAAACCTCCTTTTTAAACCCACGTCATAAAACTCTTTCTCAACACATACAATCACATCACATCAATTCACAATCACAACCTCATTTTCACTTCACAAATCAAATCCACGAGGCTCGACCCCTCTTTCGGGTCTACCTTAAACAATCACAATCACACTTAGAGATTTAAAATCATGTGGTATTAAGTAAATCAAGCAAGGAGACAGGTTACTATATCTCGAGTGACTACGTTGGCCAATCGTCACATATCATCCCAGACCACACGGATCCTGGTGTGCGGGGTATCATACTGGTATGAAGGTGGGTTAGTTCTCCATCAGACTTTCTCAAATCAAGTAACCACCACGCAGTACATCGTACTCCATGTGATATACACGGTACATCGTACTCCGCGGACCCATAACATGGTTGGGGGTGCCTGCCATAGGTCTTATCTACCCCATGCCAAGTGTAACCTTTATAGTCTCAAGAGCGCGTGGGAGTAACCTCAATACCAGGTCCTAGCCCCTCATGGCCTTGCTCGCCCCTGTTGGGTTCCCTGATTCAGGTCCTAGCCCCTCACCCTCACCCCACTCAAGAGGTCTGTTAAGCCTGTTGGGTTCCCTGAATGGATTATGTCGGGTCCTAGCCCCTCACCCTCACCCCACTCAAGAGGTCTGTCAGGCCTGTTGGGTTCCCTGAGTTAATCCGTATCTCTCACCACAGCCTCATACATACCACAGTGTGAAAACCAGTGCGAGCTATGCTCTAGCGCGAATTCATGCATCAAAACCAATCACTTTGTACGAGCAACGCTCTAGTACGGCATTTATGCATAAAATATGAAGAAAACACGTACGAGCATAGCTCCAGTACGGTTATATGCATAAGAAAAACCACTCAAATCCAAGTACGAGCGTAAGCTCCAGTACGGTTTATAAAACATCATCACAATTCAAATCAAAGTGCGAGCTAAGCTCAAGCACGTATCACACAAGTGAAAACATAGAAATCCAGCGTGAGCGAGGCTCTAGCGCGATTTATGTCATGCAAATACGATAGGCGGCTCATACACAATCAAACAATCCCGGCAACCGGGTTTAGCATTTCACAAATGCTTTTCTACAACATCAATAAAACACTAGCCGACCCATCTACAAGCTTGCTTAAAACCAAGCAATTCCGTTTTGAAAAACATCAAAACATTAGATTTATGCAATTATTAGCCTTACTATCCCATTTCTTTACAATACCATTTCAACCACCAAATCTCATACAATTATTCATAGTCACATCCATACATCTTCAAAACACATTTCTATAAATCCATGCACATTTCCAAAGCCCTATATAGCCCACGAGTTCAAAATACGAGCAGCTACCTCTATATACTTACAAAATTCCCTTACCTAGAATCGCGATGCGTGATTCCACTTCCTTAAGCTGCTTACTCGTACGGTTCGATTCGTCTTCAACGAACTCTTCGGGACTGCACAAAATCGTATCCCGCATTATATTCGATCCATATAATATGACATCGTGCGTTCACTATAGTCAATTCGACCTATAGTTTTCTATTAACGCTTATGAGGCCTCGTTTCATTACTTTACCCAAAACTCGAGTCTAGGGATTCTTTTAGGCCTATTAACTCATTCCAAATCGATATTAAATCGACATTAAGCTCATAGTGTTCATATTTCATGAATTCCCTCACTATGGCATTTTATCAAGCATATACATACTCATTTTCACAATTTCACTTAAACCCACATTATAACTCCACATAACCATTCCAAATCACCTACATTACTCATTTAACAACTTATCATAACCCATAAACCACCAACTCCCCAAATCATACTTTCTCACACTAGAGGCATTCCATTTTCTAGGTTACATTTGTTTCCAACACAACCTATGTGTTTCCATCCATCCATACTGATGCCAAACAACCCCAAAATCAATTAAATAGACAATGTACTTAGATTGGAGTGTTAGAATCTTACCAAATATGATTTTTCTTCTTTCTCCAAATGTTAATGCCCTTATCTCCTTCAATACCCACAATGGAATTTTGGGTTCCAACTATGTTGTTCTCTTCCTCCAGATGAACAACTTAATGTCTAATGGTCTCCCCTCAATTCTTGCTGGAAATGGTTGATTTTAGAGAGAGAAAGTTAGGTTTTTGGGTTAGAAATGGAAGATTGGTGTTTTTTTTCAAAATTTTCAGATTTTCAGCCCTCCTTATATAGAAATAGCTTGAGGAGATCGATCTGGTCCAAGAGGAGATCGATCTGGTTCCCTTAAATCTCTCATTTTCATGAAATTTTAAGCATGAGATCGATCTGTCGAAGCATGAGATCGATCTGGTCCCAAACAGAGAGCTAAGGAGATCGATCTGGGTGCTTGAGGATCGATCTTTCCATTACAGAATGCTTAGGAGATCGATCTGGCCCCATTGGAGATCGATCTGCTCTATTCCATTGCCCAAATAAGAGCATTCTGGCTCTTCCAGATCGATCTCTCATCCTATGAGATCGATCTGGCCTCCATGTTTTCCAGATTTCCTACAGTTTCCTTGCTGCAACTCATACCAACACATCCTTAATCTGCTGCCATGGCCATTTTCTCATCCATCCACCTTTATAACTTGAAAATGGCATCCATTCATACCTTATGCACATTAAAACTTGTGTGCATTCATTGTATACCCAAAAGTATCACATTCCAAACTAAATAAGAGCTCAACTTCTTTCCATTTTACCACACTACTCATTTTGAGTTCCAATCACATTCATCACTTACAAGAACTCATTTCTTCATATTCATACTTAATGAAACTTGTATGTACGTTACAAATCATATTACACATACGTACATTGAATCCATGGACTTACATCGACCATACTTTACATTACAAGTCCATTCACATTCATTACACATTACAACTTTACATATACGGGGTCTCACAAGTATAAAGTTTGTACAAGTTCCACTCTCGCACAACATCATAAAATCCATACACTCATGCGTATAAAACACATCAAATCTCGTGCGAGTCATGCTCTAACACACTTTCATTCTCACGAAATCCATATAGGTGGCTCAATTCTTTGCAAAACATGGTTATTAACCAAATCAAATCATTTCTTTTGCAAATCATTTCAAATGTTAGCCAACCTACCAATCATTTACTAAAAAGCAACAAAACCAGATTTTCAAAGCATCATGCTTTAGTTTTTCATGCACTTTTCTCGAACACCCAACTTTTGCCCTTCCATCACCCAATTTCATTTCCTAATTTCTCATGCATTATAGCAAAGCATTTAAGCACCCAAATTGCACACAGATATCTCTAAGAGTCTACACAATTCCCTTACCTAGATTTTCTTGGAGTGCGACTCTCATCCTCTTAGCTTCTCAAGTCTTAAGCTCCACTTGTTCCGGCGTATCCTCGGAAGCTGCAATTCATTCATCCAAACACTTGAGTTAACGTTCTTAACTCTCATTCTGTAACGACCATTGACCCTTGAAAATTTGGGGGATTTTTTTTTTGGTCTTGAATTCCCACTTATTCCCTTATTTACTTATGTTGTATTCCTGTTTAGTGTCAATTCATTTTTCCTAATTCTTTATCCGTAATTATATTTAAATTTCATGTTTTGACTTATATGGCCGATGGAAATTTTGGAAGCATAACGGCTTATATATAAGCTTACCCACCTGCAAACCAATCGTTTTAACAATCCTAGATATCTACAACTACCAAACATGCTTTCCAAATCCACATCCACAACCCAATACATCCATCTCAATCCAAGACCGATAATCTTAAAACATAATCCCAAAAAGTAATATTCTTTACATTTGTTTTCCTTACAAATTACATCCCGACAAAATATTTCTAAAATATGTCTATGCATACAAAATGTGTCTGGTAGAGGAATGTAATTGTATACCTTTTTTGCGTGTACAAAAAGTAGCCTAGGGTAGCTCTTTCCCACCAGCCTAAGTCCTGTACGCGGCAGGTAACGCCTACAGATCACTGTAAATAGTCTGAAAGGTAGAGGGGTGAGCTTTTGGGGAAAAGGCTTGTAAGATAATACGTTTAAAGCAGTTCTGATATGTAAAAGCAAGTAAAATCGTTCATAAAACCAAATCTTTAACATGATATGTAATTTGTCATTTCATGCATAGTCGTCATAAAAATTATAAAGCGTGAGTTTCCTTACAACAAATCACATGCTTAACTATTTTACAAACTTTTCATTGTTCATAGATGAGTCCTTAAAATCATCTCTATTCATAAACATTTCATAACACATATCTGTTCGTAACCAATTATCATAAATATCATAAAAGCACATAATCATGCAAAATCAAATCGAGGAGACTAGGCTATAACTAAGTCATGCGATACGTTTCATTCTCCGAAGAGAGTCAACCATACCTATGGCCATGGTAAAGGGGCTGTAGACTGGATCAAGGTCATACAACACTTTCATAAAATATGGGCAGTATTTATCTTTCTTACTTTCTCTAGCACCTAGCTAGGACAAGGGCACCAAAGGCATTCTTCGTGTGGGAAACATTAATGTGTGCTGTGCGGGCACGAGATACTACCGAAACATCATCATCATAAACCACCAGTAGTAAGAAATCTTTCACACAGGTTGAGTCAAGTGCTACAGGGGCCCTACGTATCAGCACCCAAGTGGTGGAACCGAAACACCACAAGAAGTAACCATGCATGAAGCCTATAGTCTCAAAGACTTCTTTCCCTCTTTTCCCTTTTTTTATATGCTTTTGAAATTGTCAAAAGTTTCTTTAAAAATATGGATATAGAATCATAAATCAATGTAAAGCTTCCATACGTTTCATACCTTAGAAAAAATTCATTTCATAAACATGGAAGTACTTGGGGTATTTCTTAAAACTAAATCATGCTTCATAAACAGTTCCATAAGTATGAAAGCAGTTATAAATCATTTCAAAATATAGTGCTGCTTCATAAAATCTTTTATCGATGAAACAAGAATGCATTATCAGAACTAAGTTAAATGGTACCCCTTACCTCGATTTATCGGATATCTCGAGTTTGAGTAATGATGCCTCCAAGTGGCTCCCCTAATTCCTTCTACGATTCTGCTATACTGAAATTTTTATATTTAACATCCTATTCAGACGAATGTTCGAATTATGTCAAAATTGTAACCAATTCATTACTACTTCGTGTGTGCGTATAATCGTACATACCTAGGCCAACACGTGTGTTTATATATTTTTATTACTATTTTTTTTGTATGCACATATACTAACATACACATTTATTATATACATCTATATGTATATACACATAAGTATATACACATATATATATATTTTATTATTTGTTTTTATTATTCCTTATCACATATATGTATATATTTTTTCTCTACTTCTCATCTCTCCCTTTTTTTTTGCACATCTATTTTAATTTACACTATCATGCTTATAAATACAACACATATATATACATGTACATTAAATATACATATATATAAATTTTACCTTTTTCCCTTTTTTTTTTCCAATTTCCAACTTTTTCTTTCCCCCCATTTTTTTCTTTCTTTTCTCTTTTTTTCCTTCCTTCTTCCTCGGCTATTGCTCACTTTTCGGTTCTTCCTTCAGCTGCCATTATTGCCTCTACTCCAGCCTTCAATCACACCCATCGGCTACTTTGTTTTGTGACACAATCTTGCACCTCATAGCCACTGATCACCACCTCTAAAATAACTCTCAACAACACCAAAAATCTCCATTCTTATCCACTGTACATGCCTCACGATCAGCCTTCACTGCACTGCTTCAGTTCGGTTAATCCCTTCCCTCTCGGTTCTATTTTCAGCTCCCCTTCAGCCTCGGTTCCTCGATTTTGTTTCAGTCAGTGGCTCTCGATCTTTTCTTCGGTTCCCAGCTTCTGTCCAGCTCTCACTTGCGTCTCTCTTTCCCTGTTTCCTCGATCTTCTTCTTCTCCCTCATGCCTCGCGGTCTTACCTCTATCTTCAGCTTCGGTCCTGCTTCAATTTTGGCTTCCTTTCTACCCGTCGATCCCTTCCCTTTCCTCTTTCTTCTCCCTTCCTCTTTTTATTTCCTTCTTTCTTTTCTTTCTTCCTCTCTCGGCTGACCCAGCCTCCTTCTCTTCTCCCTTCCTTTTTCGTTCCTTTCTTTCTCGCTCCCATCTAGGCACTCTGCATTTTTGAAATACAGAGCGCGGAATTGGGTTTCTTTGGAAGCCAATTCCGTACATTACATATATATATATATAATTTATATTATTTAATATAAATTTATTTGTTTTTTGTTGTTTTGTTGTTTTGTTTTATCCATTTCATTTTCATTTTCTTTGTCTTATGCTTTGTTTGTTTTTATTTATTAATACTTATATATTACATACTATATATTACATTATATATATATATATTTGTTATATATATATATTATTATCTATTATTTTAAATTTGTCTAGTATATATATATATTTAAAATAAAATTATTCCATGATACAATATTCATGTTTTTCATGAAATTTTCATTATTTCGAAAATGAAATATTCTTGGGATTTTATCATTTCTTACAAATCCCTAATATAAGTTTTACATCAAAATTTTCAACTAATGAACCAAAATTTTTCAATCCCTCCATGCTTGCATTTGCTTCATCACTTCCTATATTTCGAGCTCTCTGTCCTTTACGGGTTTCTCGGCTCCCATACTCCTCGAGCCCTACAACGAATATTCGCACTTCCATTAAAACATATTATTTTTATTTTTATATAGTCTAACTAAATATAGAAATTTTGTGGTGTTTACACATTCAACTATACCTTTTTACCTAATGTCTTAAATACACATTTTACTCTCTCACACTACCCCATTTCTAGGTTAAAATCATTCTATTGCATTTTTGATAGTTTCTAACATTACTAAGCACCCCAATCAACCCCAAACATCAATAGCTTAACAATGTACTTAAGTTGGTGCTTTAGAAACTCACCTCTTTGGATTTCCTCTTTGCTCCAAATAGAAATGTCCCTTGTTCCTTAAATCCAACAAATGGGAAAATGCCTCCAAACTAAGTTATTCTTCTCTTCGATGTGAACAACTTTGTGTTTAATGGCCTTTCCTCAAATCTTCTTAAAAATGGTCAAATTTAGAGGGTAAAATCTAGGTTTTTGGATTAGAAGATGAAAGAAGTTTGTTGTTCCCAAAATCTGTAGATCTAGCTGCTCCTATTTATAGATTTAGCTTGATGAGATCGATCTGCCTTGAATGGAGATCGATCTGGTCCCCTTGAAATCCCTCTTTTTCACGGCATTTGAAGGCATGAGATCGATCTATCGAAGACTGAAGATCGATTTATCTCAGGCAGTAGCTCCAGGAGGTCGATCTGGCTTGAGAGGAGATTGATCTTACTTCAAGCTGAGAGCTAAAAAAATCGATCTGTATGCCTTAAGAATCGATCCTCATTTTACAGAATGTTTAGGAGATCGATCTGGATCCATAGGAGATCGATCTGCACTATTCCTATTGCTCGAATAGAAGCAATTTGGCTCTTTCAAGTCGATCTTTCATCCTATGAGATCGATCTGGCCTTCATATTTTCTAGATTTTACTGCAGTTTTTCTGCAGCAACTTCACCCAAAACATCTTTAACTTGCTGCTATAGTCATTTTCTTATTCAATCATCTTTGAGACCTAAAAATGGCATCCATTCATACTTTATACCTATTAAAACTTGTGTAGAACCTTTGTATAACCAAAGGTAGATGATATAAACCAAATGGAAGTGCACAACTTATGCAATCTTCCTTCCATTTTACCA
Source organism: Firmiana major (assembly GCA_033439115.1). Classification (NCBI taxonomy): domain Eukaryota; kingdom Viridiplantae; phylum Streptophyta; class Magnoliopsida; order Malvales; family Malvaceae; genus Firmiana; species Firmiana major. The sequence goes on from CM065905.1 coordinate 27,787,923, forward strand.
CACTACTCATATTCCATTCCACTCACATTCTTCACATGTTTAAGCCTATTTCTTCATATTTATATATAATGTAACTTGTACGTACAATCACAACTCTTATTACAAGTGTGTACATTAACTTATGGACTTAGATCACATATACTTCACATTACAAGGTTTAACCTATACGGGGTCTCACAGAAATTACGGGCTTTGTGTAAGACCTGTAAATTCCTATGTAATGTATATGATCCCAGAATGTACAGACGAGTTATAAGACCCGTAAATTTTTATGTAATGTATGTGATTATTTGATGTACCGACAAGTTAAATTACATATGAAATACAAGAAATAAACGTTTTTAAGTTTTAAGAATGAATGAATTGATAAATGAGTGTTGAAATCACTGAGTAGGAGTTTAAAGGGGAAAATTTATAGCAAAAGGGTGTAGGATGAAGGTCGAATCGATCCCATGCCAGGAGAGATCGATCTCATGGCCTAGAGAACACAAAGTCAAGCATTTTGCAAGAGGGAGATCGATCCCTCACTTAAGCAGATCGATCTCCATTGGTTTCGAGTTGGACCAGATCGATCTCCTCTTAATGGCAGATCAATTTCCTAAGCTCTCGGACTGAAACAAATCGATCCTATTCTATTGAACAAATCGTCTCATGCAACATGGCAGATCGATCTCATATATTCAACAGATCGATCCCCTGCTTGTAAAATGTCAAGAAACTGAAGGAATCAAGCAAGACCAGATCGATCTCCACCTTATGCAGCTCGATCTCCCAAGGCGTTTCCTATAAATACAGGGCAGTGGATCTGTATTTCACGAGAACAATCCATTTCTTCCATTGTTAACCTTAAACCTAGTTTTCTCTCTATTAAACCATCCCATTTCCATAAAGATTTAAGAAAAAGCTATTAGGAGCAAAGTTGTTCATTATAGAGAGAAGAACAACATAGTTTGGAATCAACACTTCATTGGTTGGATTGAAGAAGCAAAAGAGTATTCTCATTTGGAGCAAGAAGAAAGTCAAGCTAGGTGAGTTTCTAATACTCCAACTCAAAGTATGTTTATCTAGTTATTGTTGTGAGTAGATGGGTGTATGTATTGATGATAGAAACTACCTAGAATGTAATGGAACAAGTAAAACCTAGAATGAGTCTAGTGTGAGAAAATTGTGATATGATTGAGTTGATGATGAATAGCTTAAATTAAAGTGTTAGTGAAGTGATATCTATGACTTTGAGATGATGGAATGAAGCAACATTATGAGATTAGTTAAGTTATGAAAATAAGTATATAAGGTGTTTGATGAATTGCCATAGTGAAGTAAATGATGGACTAGAGACACTATGAGCTTAATATCGATTTAGAGTGAATCAATAGGCCTAAAAGAGTTTAATAAACTCTCGAGAAATTAATAAAGCGATCAAAATGAGCTTAAAAGGAAGTGAGGCCTTATAAATGTTAATGGAAACTATAGGTCGAATCGACTATAGTAAACATAAGAATTGTGTCCTGTTGGACCGAATTGATGTGAAATATGATTTCATGCAGTCAAGGAGATTTTGTTGGAGAAGAATCGAGCTGCGCAAACGAGCAGCTCGACGGAAAGGGAATCACTTGATGCGATTCCAGGTAAGGGAATTCTGTAAGTACTTAGAGATAACTGCTCGTATTTTATGGGTGAATATAGGGCTTTGTAAATGCATGATTGTTTAGAAAGTGATTGATGGTATATGTGGATGATTACGAGTATGTATGTATATGATTTGGTTTTCGAAGCGAGTCTCACAAAGGGGATAGTAAGAGTAATAATTGCATAAATTACTTGTTTTGATATTTTTACAAAGTTCTTTCCTTTGGTTTAAGCAAAATTGACAGATAGGCTGGCTAGGGATTTCATGATTTTGTGAACTAGCACAAGTGAGGAGCTAACTTCGATTTTGAGAATGTTTTGTTGAAATAGAGTCGGCTATCATACTTATATGGGTGAAATCGTGCTAGAGCCTTGGTCGCACTAGATTTTGATGTTTTCAATATGCATGAAAAGTGCTGGAGCCTAGCTCGCACCATATTTTAAATCAATGATGTTTTATAAGCCGTACTAGAGTTGATAGCTCGTACGTGGGTTTTTCTTTGATTTACTTATGCATATAACCGTACTAGAGCTATACTCGTACGTGATTTCTTCATTATTTGTTATGCCTAAAATTGTACTAGAGCATTGCTTGTACGAGGATAATTGTTGATGATGCATGAAATCGTGCTAGAGTTTTGCTCATACTAGATTTTCACATAGTGGTATGTATGAGCTGTGGAGATGGCAAGATCCTCAAGCCCATTGGGGTGGGGAGGTTCTCTTACATGAAAACATAATGCTCGCACGTGCACTTGAGACTGTGTAGGTTACACATGGCATGGGGTAGATAAGTCCTATGGCAGACACCCCTAACCATGATATGGGTCCGCAGAGTTCGTTGTACCGTGTAGGTCACATGGAGTATGCTGTACCCCGTGGTTACGATGATGGTTTGAAAAGTCTAGCGAAGAACTAACCTACATTCGTTCCAGCATGATACCCCTCACACCGGGATCCATGTGGTCTGGGATGATTATGACAAAGTTGGCCAACATAGTCCTTGATATATATATATAGTGACTACATGTAAGACCCATAAATTTCTATGTAATGTATATGATTATTAGGTGTACAGACAAGTTACATTACATGTGACTTACAAGAAATAAACATTTTTAAGTTTTTAAGTCTGAATGGATTGATAAATGAGTGTCGAAGTGATTGAGTATGAGTTCAAATGGAAAAAATTACAGTAAAAGGGTGCAAGATGAAGGCCCAATCGATCCCATGCAAGGAGAGATCGATCTTGTGGCTTGGAAAACCCAATGCCAAGCATTTTGCAAGAGGGAGATTGATCCCTCACTCAAGCAGATCGATCTCCATTGGCCTCAGGTTGGACTAGATTGATCCCCTCTTAATGGCCAGATCGATCTCCTAAACTCTTGACCTGAAACAAATTGATCTTATTCCCATTGAGCAAATCGATCTCATACAACAAGACAGATCGATCTCATGCATTCAACAGATCGATCTCCTGCCTATAAAATGGACGAAATTATGAGGATTCAAGTAAGGCCAAATCGATCTCCACCCTATGCAGATCGATCTCTTAGTGCCATTCCTATAAAAGCAGAATAGTTGGATCTGCATTTTCACGGGAACAAAACCATTTCCTTCCATTTTTAACCTTAAACCTAGCTTTCTCTCTCTAAAGCCATCCCATTTCTATAAAGATTTAAGACAAAGCTATTAGAGTAAAGTTGTTCATCATAAAGAGAAGAACAACATAGCTTAGAACCAACACTTCATTGGTTAGATTGAAGGAGCAAAGGAGTGTTCAAATTTAGAGCAAGAAGAAAATTAAGCTAGGTGAGTTTCTAATACACCAACTCAAGTACATTTATCTAGTTATTATTGGTGAGTAGATGATGTATGAATTTATGATAGAAACTATCTAGAATGTAATGGAACAAGTATAACCTAGAATGAGTCTAGTGTGAGAAAATTGTCATATGGGTGAGTTGATGATAAATGGATTTTGCTAAGGTGTTAGTGAAGTAAATAATGAACTAGAGACATTATGAGCTTAAATATAGATTTAGTATAAATCAATAGTCCTAAAAGAGTTCAATAGACTATCTAGAGATAAGTAGAGCAATAAAGGCTTTACAAGTGTTGATGAAAACTATAAGTCAAATCGACCATAGTAAATGCAAGAGCTTTATTACATTGGGTTTAAATTTGATGTGAAACGTAATCTTGTGTAGTCCGGGAGAGTTCATTAGAGGTGAATCGAACTGCGCAATCGAGCAACTCTAAGGAATTGGAATCACTCGACGTGATTTCCAGGTAAGGGAATTCTGTAAGTACTTAGAGATAACTGCTCGTATTTTGTGGGTGAATATAGGGCTTTGTAAAAGCATGATTGTTTAGAAAAGCAATTGATGGTATATGTGGACGATTACGGGTATGTATGTATATGATTTGGTTTTCAAAGCGAATCTCACAAAGGGGATAGTAAGGCTAATAATTGTGTAAATCACTTGTTTTGATATTTTTACAAAATACTTTGCTTTGGTTTAAGCAAAATTGACAGATAGGCTGGCTAGAGATTTCATAATTTTGTGAACTAGCACAAGTGAGGTGCTAACTTCGGTTTTGAGAATGTTTTATTAAAATAGTGTCGCCTATCGTACTTATATGAGTTAAATCGTGCTAGAGCCTTGCTCGCACTGGATTTTGGTGTTTTCAATATGCATGAAATGTGTTGGAGGCTAGCTCGCACCATATTTTGAGTAAACGATGTTTTATAAGTTGTGATGGAGCTGATAGCTCATACGTGGGTTTCCTTGAATTACTTATGCATATAATCGTACTGAAGTTAAGCACGTACGTGATTTCTTCATTATTTGTTATGCATAAAACCATATTGGAGCATTGCTCGTACGAGGATATTTGCTAATGATGCATGAAATTATGCTAGAGCTTTGCTCGCATTGGATTTTCACACAGTGGTATGTATGAGCCTTGGAGATGGTAAGATCCTCAAGCTCAACATCCTCAAGCCCATTGGGGTAGGTAGGCTCTGTTCGGTAGGGTGGCTCTCTTACATATAAACGAAATTGGTAAGATCCTCAAGCTTAACATCCTCAAGCCCATTAGGGTGGGGAGGTTTTGTTCAGTGGGGATGCTCTCTTACATGAAAATGAAATATTCGTACATGCATTTGAGACTGTATAGGTTACACATGGCATGGGGCAGATAAGTCCTACGGCAGACACCCCCAACCATGGTATGGATCCACGGAGTACGTTGTACTGTGTAGATCACATGGAGTACGCTGTACCGCGTGGTTGTGACGTTGAATTGAAAGTCTGGCGTAGGACTAACCCACCTTTGTTCCAGCATGAGGCCACGCACACCGGGATCCATGTGGTCTGGGATGATTATGACATAGTTGGCTAACATAGTCCTTGATATATATAGTGACCACTTGTCTCACATGATATCACATCATTTTATATACCGAGTATGATTTGTGTTGTCCAAGGTAGACCTGAGGGAGGGGTCGAGCCTTGTGGGATTGTGTTTAAAGAGATGGTTTTTGCTAATTGTGATGAATTTTGATGTGTTTTGGGAAAGTGATAAGTCCTGAGGGATGTTTTGTGATGAATTTCCATTTTTGATGAGTTTTAATGATGATGAGCATGAGAGGTTTTACATGATGATTTTTCCACGTTTTTAACATGCCTATTTCCATGTTTTTCAGTACATGATAGATGTATATACATGTAACATAGCTTTGATGTTTTCCTCATGCTCTAAATGCTAATGATTTTATGCATGACATTATAAGCATGTAGATAGTGTAGTTATCTACCATGCTTGCATTATTGCCTTACTAAGCGTGTGGTTGCCCATCCCTGCATTTCCCCTTATACGGAGAGCGCACAGTAGCCTCGTGAAGGATCGAGGCATTATATTTTGGTTATCCGCTGCTCTTCATCGCCCAAAGGTATACACACATGAATTCTTTTGTATCTAAACATGTATTAGCACAGTAATCATTCTAAATTTGTAATATGGGGGATGTAAATGTTAGTAAACATGTCATGTATAAATACATGACTTAAACTCTCAAATGTATGCTTTTGATTAATTGAAAGAGGTATGAAAATGGTGATTATTACTGACTCACAGCCCAACTGTATTTGTGAGGGTTGTTCACGACCGGGTAAGTTAACGAATAAAGCAAAAAAATTATACTGATTTTTAGATGAAATGGATAAAAAGGGTCGTGACAGAGATTGGTATTAGAGCTGAGTAGGCCTGATATGAGTCAGTAATAATAAGTAGGAAAATTTTATCCCCATATTACTGTGCTTTTGTTTATATATAACTGTGTATACCGAGATAGAATGAGACTTATAAATGGTTATGGATATAGGAAATTAGGTATTATGCCTGTTACACGTCGAGGTAGAGGGGCGGGTGCACGTGTTAGAGGCCGTATGGGTTGACCTGAGAGCTGTGTGGAGCCACAGACAGACTAGGCTCATCAGAACCCTGCTGAGAGACCAGGGGATACCGAGGCACGCTTCGCTAGGATAAAACGAAGTATCGAGAGCCTCGTTGAGATACTCAAACAGGCATTGGGTGACGGTGATAGATGAGGTCCTGCAGCGTAGACTACTACTACTGGTCAGGCAGCTGCAGAGGCGGAGAGACCTCATACTACTAAAACTATTACACCTCCAGTTCAGGATATCGCTTCTCCCATCGCTGTACAGCCAAGCGAAAGTGACCTGAGTTATGGTTACGAGCGGGGTAGGTTAAGGTAATTCCAAGAGTTGAAACCTCTGGTATTTAGAAGGGTGAAGGACCCAGTTATTAATGAGGATTTGGTTTATGAGATGGAGAAACTGTTTAGGTTCTTCAGATATATGTCAATCGAGAAAGTGGCCTTTGCAGTATTTATGCTGAAAGGCGAAGCAAAGCACTGGTGGAGATCCACAAAATCTATTTTGAGGGCCCGACACTTTGAGATCACCTGAGAGATATTTTGGAGGCCTTTAAGAGGTAATATATTTCGGCCACCGCACAGAGGAAATTGCGTATGGAGTTTATGAACTTGGTTCAGGGGAACCATTCTGTGGATGAGTATGAGTCGAGGTTCATGTCTTTGGGGAGATACGACCTGGATACGATGAGCAGTGAGACTCGAAAAGTACAGAAGTTCATGGATGGGTTGAGATTAGCCATCTGGACTAAATTAGGTCCATTTGACATTCACACTTATGAGGAGGCAGTGCACAAGGCACAGTTGTGTGAGTAGGACTTTGAACGGAATGCCTCCGAACTTGAGGAGGCCAAAGATTATTTGAGAAGAGGATAAAGATTGAGGAGGTGCAGGAGAGAGCTGCTAAGCCCCTTGTGTATCCAGCTTTAGCTCCAGCGAGGGGTATGATCATTGGAGGACCACGACCTACTACTGAGCAGTGTAGGAGGTGTGGCAGATTTCATCGAACTAGGTCTTGTCTGATGACCCTTATTTCGTGTTATAGATGTGGGAGGCCAGGGCATATTGCTAGGCATTGTCCTAAGATGTTTGAGACTACCCCACAAAAGGGTAAGGAGCTAGAGAGAGCTCCAATTGAGACAGCTGCTTCGAGAAGGAGGGTTACAGCTGAGGAAAAAAAGAAGCAGGCGGTTAGCGTTGGCAGAGGGTGAGTGCATGCACTGGACCAGGATATAGTGGACGCATCAATGGATGTGATTAAAGGTACCATCCTAATTTTTGATTTAGAAGCATTTGTATTGTTTGATCTTGGTGCCTCGCGTTCCTTCATCTCACCTTCTTTTGCACATAAATTGTTGAAACATGTAAAACCCACACTGTTCGATAGGATGTTGATGATTTCCACACCTATGAATGATAGCCAATTGACTGAGTATGTATATAGGAATTGTAAGTTGAGGATAGGGTGAAAGGAAATGGCAGCCAATTTAATTTTACTGAATATGAGTGATTTTGATGTAATCCTAGGAATGAATTGGTTGGCCGTAAATTATATTGTTATGGATTATCATGCTAAGACATTAATGTTTCCAGAGATAGATAATCTGTAAGACCCGTATTTTTAGATGCAAACGATATGAGTTCATAAGTATGGTAATATTTATGTAAAGTGAGTCATAAGTGATGTAAAGTCCATAAGATTGATGTACCCCCTTATAAAATGAGTTGGGAATGTACACACAAGTTTCATTATGTATGAATATGAAGAAATGGACTTTTGTATGTGATAAATGTGAGTGGAATGCAAAATGAGTAGTGCAACAAATGGAATAAAGTTACATAGATCTTTATACTTCCATTTAGTTTTGTATGGTATACTTTTGGCTATACAATGAATGCACACAAGTTTCAATGTGTATAAAGTATGAATGGCTGCCATTTTCAAGTCTTAAAGGTAGTTGGATGAGAAAATGACTATGGCAGCAAATTAAGGATGTTTGGTGTAAGTTACTGCAAAAAAACTGCAGCAAAATCTGGAAAATATGAATGCCAGATCGATCTCATAGGATGAGAGATTGATCTGGAAGAGCAAAGAATGCTCTTATTGAGCAATGGAACAAGACAGATCGATCTCCAATAGAGCCAAATCGATCTACTAAACATTCTGTAATGAGAAGATCGATTTTGATGCAAACAGATCGATTTCCTTAACTCTCGGTTGGAGAAGATCGATCTCCCCTAGATGCAGATCGATCTCTTTAAGATATTGCCTCGGACAGATCGATCACAAGCCCTCGACAGATTGATCTCCTGCTTGAAAAATGTCGAGAAACTGAGGGATTTAATAGGACTAGATCGATCTCATGTCACGACCCAATACTACCAAAATCAGTACAAATTTTTTGCTTTTGGAAAATCTTTCTTACCTCCTTGTGACATATTCCTCTTAACAGGTCGGGCTGTGAATCAATATCGATATACCCTTTTTAACCATTAAAATATCACACGTAATATATATAATTACATCAATCATATTATAATAGAGTGGTCAGTATGTTTTATACATCACATGATTCTATATGTACATCCCCAAATATTCTTTCATATACAATATTGTGCTGTAAGCATACTAATACAAAATTCTGTACGTGGTGTATACCTGACAGTCGATGGGAAACAAAGATATCAGCTATGCCGTCTACTCTCTACACCCGCTATCTCTATGGTGAAAACACTGAAAGTGGGTGGAAAATGAAAGGGTGAGCTCCACATGCTCAGTAAGGCAATAATACAAACGGGTAGATAGCTATACTATCTACATGCTGATAAGAAATCAGGATATATGTGAGCATGATGTAAAAACAATGATATGCCATATATATGATATCATCTGTTCTAAAACAGGAAATCGGCATATTAAAAACATGGAATAATTCTCATGTGAAAACATCTCATGCTCAATAAATCAACACGTTATAAAATACCCCATCTGGGTCAAAATATGATACACTCACAAATCAAAATCCATTTCAACAAAATTCTTTATTTTCCTACTTCCGTTATAAAATCTCTCTTCTCACAGGGTTACAAATCAATGAAAGTTTCGTAAAATCCCTCAATGGGAACAATCAAATCTCAATTGAAATCATAAGAAAATCGAGGCCTGAGCCCTCCCTCGGGTCTACCCTGGTCTATCAAGACCAATAGTTATATCATGTGAGACATGTAAGCGACTATATCGGTAATATCTAGGACTATGGCCATAACCTCGTGATCCCTGGCACACGGATCCTAGTGTGCGGGGTATCACACCTGAAACAGGAGGTGGGTAATCCTACCCGCTAGAACAACATAATATCAGGATTGCGAGGGCAAGACTTGCTGTCTCATGGCTAATGCCACTCCATTCCAACAATCCCCACGGTACAGCGTACTCCGCGTGACATACACGGTACATCGTACTCCGTGAACCCCAGCTCAATCAGGGGTGCCTGTAATAGGTCTTATCCACCCATGTCAAGTATGTCTTAGTATGCACGTGTGAGCATATCATCTCACTGTGACACACAGTCAACAGGAGGCTCCAACACGGCTATATGCATGTTATATAAATTCCTATGTGAGCGAAGCTCTAGCATGGCTCCATGCATATTCATGATATCTGAAAACCTCGTGCGAGCGAAGCTCTAGCACAGTTTCATAGAAATCAATAAAATCTGCGTACGAGCAGCGCTCCAGTACGACTTAAACTGATTATAAATTCAATTCAAATCTACGTACGAGCAATGCTTTAGTACGGATAAGTATTAAAACTCAGTGAAAAGCTCATACGAGAAAAACTCCAGTACAGTAGTCATATGAAATAAATCTGTAAAATAATGCGAGCAAGGCTCCAGCACTCAGTGTATGAGTTAAAATATAAAATCCAGTGTGAACAGTGCTCAAGCACGGTTAGAACTCATATAACACTGATAGGTGGCTCAATTTTATCAAAACATGTTAAATAAATATCAATTGGCGCCTAACCTGTGCATTTTCACTTAAAACATGAAAATAATAGCCAACCTATCCATAAATTGCTTGAATTAAAGCAATATCATCATGAAAACATTAAAATCATGAAATTCATGCAATTTCATAGCCTTACTACCCATTTTGAAATTTTCCTAACTGAGGGCAAAATAGTAATTTGGCACTATTTCCGTATATTTTTGTAAAAATTATTATTCTGTTTTCGGGTAGCCTATTCAATTTAACGTAATGTAAATCCCCTCGAAACTACGTACAGCTACCTCTAAGTGCTCATAAAATTTCCTTACCTGGAATCACACGCGAGCTTATCCCGACTCGATCGTACCAGGTCTCTCAGTCTAATTCGCTCGTCTACGGAGCTGCATATAACCACATATGGGTTCAATTCAAATATATACAGATCAGTATTTCACTCTTACTGATCGAATCTAAAGCTCTGGGCCCGTTTTACTCTATTGGGCTCGATTGCACTTTAATGGGCCTCGAACCCCTTTTTCAGTCCGTTTCCACTATTAAAATCCCTTTTTTGGGTTTACTGGGCTCATTTAGCTTATCAACAATCATCAGGCTTCATTCCAAACTCATTGGATAGCCCAGATACTATTTACGATAATTACTTTGAAATTTCGAATAAAATTCCTTTTATGCAGAATCAATTCGTAAATTCCGTAAAATAATCTTAACTCTGCATTTAAGGACTCATATTATTGTAATTAAAATGTTCTTACCCAATATGGTGCGGGGTACAAAAATCAGAGCTAAATCGGCTCTTGTTCGGGCTTTGTAGTGACACTGCACAATTATGCAATTTCGGGTCATTTTTTCCAATAAAATAATATTATATTGAATTCTCGGGATTTATCTGCATGTCAATCTCGACCCTCGATCACTTACCCAAATTTTGAGTCATCCCCGGTACACTTTCTTTCCTTTTTTTTCTTTTTCTTTTTTTTCTTTTCTTCCTTTCCTGGCTACGGTGCCGTGTTGGCCCGTTTGCCGTCACCGGTGATTCCGGCCATCTCGTCGGCCGCCAGTGGGCTCAACAGAACCGCCTCAGCCTGGGGAAGGCTCTACGGGGTTGAATCGGTGCTAAGACACCGCCGTTCGTCGGGACAGAGGTGATTTCTCCAACAATTTTCTGTCGGTCGATTCGCCGGAAATAGCTGCGGTCGGCGCGCATTGCTGGTATCGTTGGAACCGTCGAGCTTCGCTCTTCCTTTTTCGATCGGTAGCTGGGCTCGTCAAACGTCGGTGGATCGTCGGGGGGTTTGGGTTTCAGGCGGGTTTCACGAGTCTCGGTTTCGGGTTTTCTTCTCTCTCCTCGATTCTGATTTCTGATTTTTTTAATTCATTTATTATTATTATAAATACATTAAAATATATTATAATAATCAAATATCCTTAAAAATATCTTAAAAAAATATTAATTTATCCATTTAATCAATAAATGGATTTATCGGTCTATTTCATCTTTTCGGTATATTTTTCGATTCTTTTCGGGAAAATTTTTTGAATTAAAAATTTCGATAAATTCTGAATTAATTCCGATTAATTCTCATAATTTCCAATAAATTTATATCTAGATCAATCAGCCTCAAATTTAAATATTTTCCTCGGTATTGATCCAGATTTCGCAAATTCCATATTTTAAATAAAAATTTCTTATCGAATTTATACCGAATTTTGATCTTTTGACGATTTTACCCTTGCACGTGTTCGGAACCAAATTGAATCGACTTTCTTCATAAATCCAAAATCATTCCCCTATTTTAAATTCCTTATTTTCAGTCACCTCGATTTAATTCCTTAGACGAACTTGTTGCTTCTTTATTTTTTCGATTTATCTTTATTCGATTTTACGTACATTATTTCGTTTCATCCACATTTATCAAATCTGAATCAACCATCTTATTAATCCATTAACATATAATAATGTCATACAATATGAAAATCATAAGGAATATCATACAAAAATTACGGATCTCACATCTCATGCCACGACAGATCGATCTCATCAAGCAATTTCTATAAATAGGAGCAGTGAAATCTGCAGATTTCGGGAAACAATCTCTCTCTTCCATTTCAACCTAAAACCTCACTTTCTCACTCCTAAATTCCCCCATTTCCAGTAAGAGTTGAGGAATGACCATTAGATACAAAGTTGTTCCTATCCAAGAGAAAAACAACATACCTTGGAATCAAAGCCCCATTTGTGGTATTGAGGGAGCAAGGTGTATTTTCATTTGGAGCAAGAAGAGAAACCAGATTTGGTAAGTTTCTAATACTTCAGCCTAAGTACATTGGTCTATTTATTGATTGTGGAGTTGAATTATATGTGTATTGATGGTTAAGACTACTTAGGATGTGGTGGAACTAGTGTAACCTAGAAAACCTAGAATAAATCTAGTGTGAGAAGATATGGGTTGAATAAGTTAATGATTTATGGGCTTGCTAAGTTGTTATTGAAGTAATAGGAATCATTTGAAATGGTTAAATGAAGCCATATTGTGAGTTTAGAGGATTTATGGAAATGAGTATGTAAGATGTTTGATAAAATGCCATAGTGAAGAAATTGATGAGATCTGAACACTATGAGCTTAGTATCAATTAATATCGATTTAGTATGAATTAATAGGCCTAATAGAAATCAATAGACTCGAGATTATGAGTAGAACGATAAAGCTAGGCCTTATAAGTATTAATGGAGGTCATAGGTTAAATCGACTATAGCAAACACAAGAGTTGTGTTATATGAACTAATTGGTGCGATATACGATTGTGTGCAGTTTCGGAGAGATCGTTGGAGACGAATCGAACCGCACAAGTACGTAGCTCTAAGGAAGTGGAATCACTCGACGTGATTTTCGGGTAAGGGAATTCTGTAAGTATATAGAGATAGCTGCTCATACTTCGAACTCGTGGGTGAATATAAGGCATTTATGAAATGCATGAATGTTTAAGAAAAGTGATTGATGATATGCGTGAATAATTACGAGTAAGTATATATGATTTGGTTTTTGAAGTGGATTTCATAATAAAGGGATAGTAAGGCTAATAATTGCATAAATCACGTGTTTGAATGTTTTCACGAAACACATTGCTTTGTTTGAGCGAATTAATGTGTGGGCTGGCTAGTGTTTAAATGGCTTTGCGAAATAGCACATGTGAGGTGCTAGTCATGATTTTGAGATTGTTTTGGTTGATTATGAGTCGCCTATCATGTTTGTGTGAATTAAATCGTGCTGGAGCCTCGCTCGCACGGGATTTTGGTATTTGCACATGTATGAAACGTGTTGGAGCTTAGCTCGTACCTTGATTTGAAAATTTTTATGATGTTTTATAAACTGTACTGGAGCTTCTGCTCGTACATGGATTTTGAGTGATTTTTCTTATGCATATAATCGTACTGGAGCTATGCTCATACGTGATTCTCTCATGTTTTTATGCATAAATGCCGTACTAGAGCTTTGCTCGTATGAGGAGATTTATCTATAATGCATGAATCGTGCTAGAGCTTAGCTCGCACAGGTTTTCGCATTGTGGTATGTATGATGTCGTGGTGAGGGTAATACAGATTGGTGTTTAGAGAACCCAAAAGGGGCGAACAAGGCCATGAGGGGCTAGGACCTGGAATGAGAAATACTCCCATGTGCACTTGAGACTTTATCGGTTACACATGGCATTGGGGTATATAAGACCTACGGCAGGCACCCCCAACCATGATATGGGTCCGCGGAGTACGTTGTACTGTGTATATCACATGGAGTATGCTATACCGCATGGTGGTCACGTGATTTGAAAAGTCTGGCAGAGAATAACTCACCTTCAATCCAACATGATACCCCGCACACCGGGATCCGTGTGGTGTGGGATGATTTATGACATAGTTGGCCAACATAGTCTATTGAGATATAATGACCTGTCTCACTTAATATTACATAATGCCATATGATTTTTATACATGAGTGTGATTGTGACTTATCCAGGGTAGACCCTAGGAGGGGTCAAACCTTGTGGGAATTGAGATTTAATGAAATGATGATTTGATTTATGATAAGATGCGATGGAATTTGAAAAGAGAATTGTGATGAGATGTAATGTGATTTGAAAAGGATGTTTCTCAAATGAATTTCCCTTTTGTGTTAAGTTTTAATAAGACTGAGCATGAGATGATTTTACATGTTGATATTTCCATGTTTTATGCCTATTTACATGATTTTTGATACATGATATACGTATATACATGTGGCATAGTTTTATTTCCCCATGCTCCAATTATGAACGATTTATTCATAACATATCTGCATATAGATAGAGTAGTTATCTACCATGCTTACATTATTGCCTTACTGAGCGTATGGTTGCTCATCCCTCTCTACTTTCCCCCTTTACAGAGCGTACATAGCAGCCTAGTGAGGATTGAGGCGTTTTTATTTTGGAGATACGCTGCTTCCATCGCCAAAAGGTATACACATAAGAATTCTTTTTGTATCTAAACATGTAAAGGCACAGTAGTCATTTTGTATTGTAATGTGGAGGATGTAAAAGTTAGAAAACGTGTCATGTATAACTTAACTTTCAATAATGACACTTTCTTCGATTTAATTGAGAATGATTGTGGAGTGATGTTTATTATTGACCCACAACCCAATTGTGTAGTGGTGAGTTTGTTCACGATCGGGTAAGGTAAGGAAAAATGCAAAAAATTTACAGTGATTTTCGATTAAAAAGGATAAAATGGGTCGTGACATAATCTTGTTGTAAGCTTTGTTGAAAAGAAATGAAGAACATGATTATTGTAAATGAAAAGAGTATAATTTAATCAATCATATTTGAGAGATAAATTTATTTATTATTTATGGATGTTAAAGTGGTGACTTGTGTTGCTAACAGTGGAAAGGATAATGTGAAGGGTTCATTGCCTACGTGATTGACACAGATAATGCATACCCGAAATTGAGAGACATTCTAGTAGTTGTGAAATTTCCTGATTTCTTTACAGACGATTTACCAGGGCTACCACCTGATAGGGAATTGGAGTTTTGCATAGAGTTAGTACCTAGTATAGAGTCGATATCGAAGCCACCGTATAGAATGGCCCCGATAGAGTTGGAGGAGTTAAGGAAGCAATTGCAAGAGTTGCTGGAGAAGGGGTTCATTAGACTGAGCGTCTCACCTTGGGGAGCTCCAGTTCTGTTTGTAAGGAAGAAGGATGGAAGCCTCCGACTGTGTATAGATTACCGCTTGTTGAATAAGGCCACCATTAAGAATAAGTACCCCCTTCCATGCAATGACGATTTATTAGATCAGCTTCGGGGAGCACATGTCTTTTCTAAGATAGATCTGCGGTCTAGGTACCATCAGTTGAGGATTCGGAGTGGAGATGTACCCAAGATAGGATTTCGTACCCATTATGGCCATTTCGAGTTTTTGGTTATGCCATTCGGATTGACGAATGCCCCTGTAACATTCATGGCCTTGATGAATGATGTATTTAAGCCATACTTGGACCAGTTTGTAATTGTGTTTATTGGTGATATTTTGGTTTATTCCAAGTCTAGGGAAGATCATGAGGAGCACTTAAGGATAATGTCATGCCCTTCCCTCACACGCAACCTACCAAAATCACTACAAATTTTTCACGTTTCACTTACCTCTTCTTCTATCATCACTTCACTCCAAATAGTTAGGCTGTGATTCGATATTAGTCACCCATTCACATTCATTCATGACATGCACACAAGTTAATATTCTTTTCTAGAATGTAAGCTCTTATACATTAATACAAATACTTGTACATATACATCCCCGACCGTACATTCGTATCCATAACTGTGCTGTTACAATGTTTAGTACAAATTGTCAAGTGTGTATACCTCTTGTAAGATGGATATGCAGCGGATCAAAGTCTACCAATCCTCAGTTGTGTCCACCTACTGTGGATGCTCTATAAAGAGGGAAATAAAAAAGGGGTGAGCTCACAGCTCAGTAAGAAAATCAGGCAAGCAAATAGATAACCACACTATCTACAAAATACTATGCTCATGCCTTAAAATCATTTCCTTATCCATTCGTATCTAAAGCATGCATCTTGCTTAAAGCTTTTAAGCAATATATATAGATACAAAACATCAGTTATAAAACTGAAAATATGCTGGTTTAACAACCTCAGCATTTTATGCATAACACTACATTTCTCATGTAATTTCATAAATCTTGCATTTATCATGCCATTTAATTAAATCAAAATAATATGGCATTCATCATGTTTTAAAACATGGAAATCTGGGCCTCACCCATCCCTCGGGTTACCCTTTTCATAACTCACAATTTCACATGTTCAAATTATAAAACCATGTGATAATTCATTCAAGAAATTCAATTTACATTGTAAGAAAAGAAGACCGAGATAGGCGACTACATGTTTCGAGATTATGATCATAACTCATTTTTTGTGATCCCAAGCTATACAGTACTTGGTGTACGAGGTCTCACAATTACTGTAATGGGAGGTGGGTCAAATCTCTACCGTCAGCTCTCAACTGAGGACCTGATCTCGGAGCACACCAGATCCCACTAGATCCCATTCCCACTGCTAACCAGTCCTATCCAAGTACATTCAAGTACTCATAGTATAGCGTACTCCATGTGACATACACGGTATACAGTACTCCATGAACCCTATCTCAACGTGGGATGCTCACCATGAGTCTTAGTCCTCATACCTTAGATATACCACATAGTCGGGATGCTCGCCATGAGTTTTAGTCCTCACACCATGAGTTCTATTTTCGATAGCCCTAGGCCATATATCAAAATATTGCACGTGTGAGCATATAATCAGTACGACACACAGTCAGTACAGGCTCCTAACATGGTCATTCTATGCTCTTTTCAAATTTGGTACATGTGAGTAAACTCCAAACATGACCATATCACAATGATATAACTCTAGTGCGAGTAATGCTCCCAACACTATGTTATGTAAGAACACAAGTATGAGCAAGGCTCCCAATACTCTATAATGTATAATATATGAAAACTGAGTATAAGCTAACCTCCCAATACTTTATCATGTAAAACTGTGTATGAGTAAAGCTCCCAATACTCTATAATGTATCAATCAATAAAACTGAGTACGAGCAATGCTCCAAGTACTCTAACATGCATAAATCGCATTTAAAACTTAGTACGAGAATACACTCAAGTACTATGTGATGCATATCTCAAAATTAAGTGCGAGTATTCTTTAACACTTATGTTTTTCACATAAAACCCCGATAGATGGCTTATTCAAATCACAATTCACCCAACTTAAATCAAATCAACACTCAATCGTGCTGTTTTCGTATATACATGAAAACATCAGCCACTCTATCATGCAACTATGAATTTTAGTCACAACATGCTTCTACGGTATTTTCGCCCTATTTTTGGATAAAACACACTTATCCTCATTAGTCCCTATCGCAATAACATGCCTATTCACGAAAATTCATATAGAATATAGTATTGACATTCTATTTGAAATACGTGTAGCTATCTCTAGCTACTCACGAAATTCCCTTGCCTCGGATCACGTCACTTGACCTCTCTTCCTCGGTACTGCTCACTCTCGCAGTCCGACCAGCTTCCACTGTGATTTCTAAAGCTGTTATAATTATCTACGTTAGTATACTGAAATATACTTGTTTTATTTGCTAAATCTCAATTCAGTACGTAGATCTCATCATTTCCTCTCATTATAGCGTTATACCATATTTTCTATATATCTTTCTTCATTTCTCCTCATTTCCAATTTATGCATTTCATAAAACCACCTTATAATCTTCCATACATGCATATTCCATCATTAAATTTATGCCAACACCATTTTCTTATCATTTTCTCACTTTTCATACCAATAGCTAGGTCATGCTCATTTTTCATGATCCTTATGTTTTCAACAACTTATATCTATACCAATTAACTCACCAATACACCTAGATTAACATATATCAAAGTGGTGTATTAAATCTTACCTAGCTAAAATTTTCCTTTTTTTCTCCAAATTTGGTAAAATCCTCCTTGCTCTTTCAATCTTTGATTCCAACTTCTTGTTTTCAAGTATGTTGTTCTCCTCTTTATTAAGAACAACTTTGCTTAACTATATCTCACTCAAAACTGATTGTGAACTAAAGTTTTCTAGTGTTGAAAGGTTAGGTTTAGCTTTAGTTGTTGAATGGAATAATGTTTCTAGGGAAAAACTGAAGTGCAGAACCCTGTATTTATAGAATTGGCTCATAGAGATCGATCTGCTAACTACATGAGATCGATCTCCCCTACACTTTTCTCCTTGAAACTGACCTTTCAGGCCAAATGAGATCGATCTTCCTCTAAGCATGAGATCGATCTGCATTACTCAAAACCTTAAGGAGATCGATCTGGCCTTGAAATGAGATCAATATGTTGCAACCCGAGCCTTATGGAAATGGATCTACTTCAGCCAAATCTTGCTCAAGATCGATCTGCATCATCGAGGGATCGATCTGCTCTTGCTAAGGGATCGATCTGTCCCTTGCGGATGTTGAAATCTTACATATTTAACCTATGGGATTGATCTATATTGCCAATGAGATCGATTTGCTCCTCTTCAAAAGCAGTTCTGCTGCCCTTTTCTTCCCAAATTCACTGTTACATTGGTATTTGATTTACTCAACCATCAATTTTACATTTCATACACATTTACAACTTAAATTTGTTCATTCCTTATGATTTATATCAATTGTGACTTGTCCATACATCACAAAATCATAAAGAGTGAATATTACATTACGGGTCTTACAATCCTCCCCACCTTAAGAAATTTGGTCCTCCAAATTAGAACCAAGTTACTCTACAAACAACTGGGGATATCTCTCCCGCATTAGACTCTCTAGCTCCCAAGTAGCTTCCTCTAAAGTGTGATGCTGCTAGAGAATCTTTACTAACCCGATGGTTTTATTCCTCAAGACTTTCTCCTTTCTATCCAGTATCCAGATCGGTTTCTTTACATATGTTAAATCTTCCTTGAGCTCCAATGGCTCATACCGAATCACATTATTTGGATTTGGATGATACTTCCTTAGCATCAAAATGTGGAAGACATTGTGCACTCCCGCTAAATCGGTGGCAAAGCCAATCTATATGCCTTATCTCCCACTATGGCTAGTATTTCAAAGGGTCCAATGTAGCGAGGACTCAACTTACCTCTCTTCCCAAATCTCGCTATACCCTTAGAAGGAGAAACCTTCAAAAATACTGACTCACCAACTGTGAATTCAAGTGGTCTCTGTCTCTTGTCAGCGTAGCTTTTCTGTCTACTTTGAGCTATCCTCAATCTTTCAACTATCAACTGGACATCCTCAGAGGCTTATGTAATCAAATCAGGATACGGTGTAACCCATAAATTTCTATGTAATGTATATGATTATTGGATGTACAGACAAGTTACATTACATGTGAATTACAAGAAATAAACGTTTTTTATTTCTAAGTGTGAATGGATTGATAAATGAGTGTTAAAGTGATTGAGTATGAGTTCAAATGGAAAACTTTACAGCAAAAGGGTGCAGGATAAAGGCCAGATCAATCCCATGCAAGGAGAGATCGATCTCATGGCCTGGAAAACACAATGCCAAGCATTCTACAAGAGGGAGATCGATCCCTCACTCAAGCAGATCGATCTCCATTAGCCTCGGGTTGGACCAGATCAATCCGCTCTTAATGGCCAAATCGATCTCCTAAACTCTTGGCCTAAAACAAATCAATCTTATTCCCATTGAGCAGATCAGTCTCGTACAACAAGACAGATCGATCTCATGCATTCAACAGATCAATCTCCTGCTTGTAAAATGGATGAAATTATGAGGATTCAAGTAAGGCCAGATCGATCTCTACCTTATGTAGATCGATCTCCTAGTGCCATTCCTATACAAGTAGAGCAGTTGGATCTGCATTTTCATGGGAACAAAACCATTTCCTTCTATTTTTAACCTTAAACCTAGCTTTCCCTCTCTAAAACCATCCCATTTCTATAAAGATTTAAGACAAAGCTATTAGAGCAAAGTTGTTCATCATAAAGAGAAGAACAACATAGCTTGGAACCAACACTTCATTGGTTATATTGAAGGAGCAAAGGAGTGTTCATATTTGGAGTAAGAAGAAAATCAAGCTAGGTGAGTTTCTAATATACCAACTCAAGAAAATTTATCTAGTTATTATTGGTGACTAGATGGGTGTATGAATTTATGATAGAAACCACCTAGAATGTAATGGAACAAGTATAACCTAGAATGTGTATAGTGTGAGAAAATTGTCATATGGGTGAGTTGATGATAAATGGATTTTGCTAAGGTGTTAATGAAGTAAATAATGAACTAGAGACACTATGAGCTTAAATATCGATTTAGTATAAATCAATAGGCCTAAATGAGTTCAATAGACTCTCGAGAGATCAGTAGAGCAATCAAGGCTTTACAAGTGTTGATGAAAACCATAAGTCAAATCGACTACAGTAAACGCAAGAGCTTTATTGTATTGGGTTTAAAATTGATGTGAAACGTATTCTCGTGCAGTCCCGGAGAGTTCATTGAGGTGAATCAAATTGTGCAATCGAGCAGCTCTAAGGAATTGGAATCACTCGACGTGATTTCCAGGTAAGGGAATTCTATAAGTACTTAAAGATAACTGCTC
The DNA here is from genome assembly GCA_033439115.1 of Firmiana major. Classification (NCBI taxonomy): domain Eukaryota; kingdom Viridiplantae; phylum Streptophyta; class Magnoliopsida; order Malvales; family Malvaceae; genus Firmiana; species Firmiana major. Next base: position 27,808,759 of record CM065905.1, read on the forward strand.
GAATTTTATGGGTGAATTAGGGCTTTGTAAATGCATGATTGTTTAGAAAAGTGATTGATGGTATATGTGGATGATTATGAGTATGTATGTATATAATTTGGTTTTCGAAGCAAGTCTCACAAAGGGGATAATAAGGCTAATAATTGCATAAATTAGTTGTTTTGATATTATTACAAAACACTTTGCTTTGGTTTAAGCAAAATTGACAGATGGGCTGGCTAGGGATTTCATGATTTTTTGATCTAGCACAAGTGAAGTGCTAACTTCGATTTTGAGAATGTTTTGTTAAAATAGTGTCCCCTATCGTACTTATATGGGTGAAATCGTGCTAGAGCCTTGCTCGTATTGGATTTCGATGTTTTCAATATGCATGAAAAGTGCTGGAGCCTAGCTCGTACCATATTTTAAATCAATGATGTTTTATAAGCCGTACTGGAGTTGATAGCTCGTACGTGGATTTTTCCTTGATTTACTTATGCATATAACCATACCAGATCTATGCTCGTACGTGATTTCTTCATTATTTGTTATGCATAAAATCGTACTGGAGCATTACTCATACGAGGATAATTGTTAATGATGCATGAAATCGTGCTAGAGCTTCGCTCGCACTGGATTTTCACACTGTGGTATGTATGAGCCGCGGAGATGGTAAGATCCTCAAGCGCAACATCCTCAAGCCTATTGGGGTGAGGAGGCTCTCTTACATTAAAATGAAATTGGTAAGATCCTCAAGCTTAACATCCTCAAGCTCAACATACTCTAGCCCATTGGGGTGGGGAGGCTTTGTTCGGTGGGAAGGCTCTCTTACATTGAAACGTAATGCTCGCATGTGCACTTGAGACTGTGTAGGTTACACTTGGCATGGGATAGATAAGTTCTTTGGCAGGCACCCCTAACCATGATATGGGTCCGCGGAGTACGTTGTATTGTGTAGGTCACATGGAGTACGCTGTACCGCATGGTTGTGATGATGGTTTGAAAAGTCTGGCGAAGACCTAACCCACCTTCATTCCAGCATGATACCACGCACATCGGGATCCGTAAGGTATGGGATGATTATGACATAGTTGGCCAACATAGTCCTTGATATATATATATATAGTGACTACTTGTAAGACCCGTAAATTTCTATGTAATGTATATGATTATTGGATGTACAGACAAGTTACATTGCATGTGAATTACAAGAAATAAACGTTTTTAAGTTCTAAGTGTGAATGGATTGATCAAATCAGTATTAAAATGATTGAGTATGAGTTCAAATGGGAAAATTTACAGTAAAATGGTACAAGATGAAATCCAGATCGATCCCATGCAAGGAGAGATCGATCTCGTAGCCTGAAAAAATAATGCCAGGCATTCTGTAAGAGGGAGATCGATCCTTCACTCAAGCAAATCGATCTCCATTGCCTCGGGTTGGACCAGATTGATCCCCTTTTAATGGCCAGATCGATCTCCTAAACTCTCGACCTGAAATAAATCAATCTTATTCCCATTGAGCAGACCGGTCTCATACAATAAGACAGATTGATCTCATGCATTCAACAGATCGATCTCCTGCCTGTAAAATGGACAAAATTTTGAGGATTCAAGTAAGGCCAGATTGATCTCTACCCAGTTCAGATCGATCTCTTAGTGCCATTCCTATAAAAGCAGAGCAGTTGGATCTGCATTTTCACGGGAACAAAACCATTTCCTTCCATTCTCAACCTTAAACCTCGCTTTCTCTCTCTAAAACCATCCCATTTCTATAAAGATTTAAGACAAAGCTATTAGAGCAAAGTTGTTCATCATCAAGAGAAGAACAACATAACTTGGAGCCAACACTTCATTAGTTGGATTGAAGGAGCAAAGCGGTGTTCATATTTGGAGTAAGAAGAAAATCAAGCTAGGTGAGTTTCTAATACACCAACTCAAGTACATTTATCTAGTTATTATTGGGGAGTAGATGGGTGTATGAATTTATGATAGAAACTACCTAGAATGTAATGGCACAAGTATAACCTATAATGAGTCTAGTGTGAGAAAAGTTTCATATGGGTGAGTTGATGATAAATGGATTTTTCTAAGGTGTTAGTGAAGTAAATGATGAACTAGAGACATTATGAGCTTAAATATCGATTTAGTATAAATCAATAGGCCTAAAAGAGTTTAATAGACTCTCGAGAAATTAATAAAGCAATCAAGGCTTTACAAGTGTTGATGAAAACTATAAGTCGAATCGACTATAGTAAACGCAAGAGCTTTATTGCATTGGGTTTAAAATTGATGTGAAACTTAGTCTCATGCTCTCCTGGAGAGTTCATTAAAGGCAAATCGAACTGCATAATCGAGTAGCTCTAAGGAGTTGGAATCACTTGAAGCAAGTTCCAGGTAAGGGAATTCTGTAAATACTTAGAGATAACTGCTCGTATTTTGTAGGTGAATATAGGGCTTCGTAAATGCATGATTGTTTAGAAAAGTGATTGATGGTATATGTGGATGATTACGAGTGTGTATGTATATGATTTGGTTTTCAAAGCGAATCGCAAAAAGGGGATAGTAAGGCTAATAATTGCATAAATTAGTTGTTTTGATATTTTTACAAAATACTTTGCTTTGGTTTAAGCAAAATTGACAGATAGGCTGGCTAGAGAATTCATGAGTATGTGAACTAGCACAAGTGAGGTGCTAACTTTGATTTTGGGAATGTTTTATTGAAATAGAGCCGCCTATCGTACTTATATGAGTTAAATCATGCTAGAGCCTTGCTCGTACTGGGTTTTGGTGTTTTTAATGTGCATAAAACATGCTGGAGCCTAGCTAGTACCATATTTTGAGTCATTGATGTTTTATAAGTCGTGCTAGAGCTGATAGCTCATACGTAGGTTTCCTTGACTTACTTATGCATATAACCATACTAGAGCTATGCTCGTACGTGATTTCTTCATTATTTGTTATACATAAAATAGTACAGGAGCATTGCTCGTATGAAGATATTTGTTGATGATGTATGAAATCATGTTATAGCTTTACTCGCACTGGATTTTCACACAGTGGTATGTATGAGCCGTAGAGATGGTAAAATCCTCAAGCTCAACATCCTCAAGCCCGTTAGGGTGGGGAGGCTCTGTTCGATGGGGAGGCTCTCTTACATTAAAATGAAATTGGTAAGATCCTCAAGCTCAACATCCTTAAGCCCATTGGGGTGGGGAGGCTCTGTTCGGTGGGGAGGCTCTCTTACATGAAAACGAAATGCTCGCACATTTATTTGAGGCTATGTAGGTTACACATGACATGGGGTAGATAAGTCCTATAGCAGGCACCCCCAACCATGATATGGGTCTACGGAGGACGTTATACCGTGTAGATCACATGGAGTACGCTCTACCGTGTGGTTGTGTTGTTGATTTGAAAGTCTAGCGTAGGACTAACCCACCTTCGTTCCAGCATGATGCCCTGCACACTGGGATCCATGTGGTCTGGGATGATTATGACATAGTTGGCCAACATAGTCATTGATTTATATAGTGACAACCTGTCTCACATGATATCACATGGTTTTGTATACCGAGTATGATTTGTGTTGTCCAGGGTAAACCCGAGGGAGGGGTCGAGCCTTATGAGATTGTGTTTAAAGAGATGGTTTTTGCTAATTGTGATGAATTTTGACGTGTTTTGAGAAAGTGATAAATCCTAAGGGATGTTTTGTGATGAATTTCCATTTTTGATGAGTTTTAATGATGATGAGCATGAGAGGTTTTACATGATGATTTTTCCACGTTTTTAACATGCCTATTTCCATGTTTTTTAGTACATGATATATGTATACATGTAGCATAGCTTTGATGTTTTCCTCATGCTCTAGATGCTAATGATTGTATGCATGGCCTTATAAGCATGTAGATAGTGTAGTTATCTACCATGCTTGCTTTATTGCCTTACTGAGCGTGTGGTTGCTCATCCCTCCATTTTCCCCCTCTACAGAGAGCGTACAGTAGCCTCGTGAAGGATCGATGAGTTATATTTTGGTTATCCGCTGCTCTCCATCACCCAGAGGTATACACACAGGAATTCTTTTGTATCTAAACATGTATTAGCACAGTAATCATTTTGAATTTGTAATATGGGGGATGTAAATGTTAGTAAACATGTCATGTATAAATACATGACTTAAACTCTCAAATGTATGCTTTTGATTAATTGAAAGAGGTATGAAATTGGTGATTATTACTAACTCACAGCCCAACTGTATTTGTGAGGGTTGTTCACGACCAGGTAAGTTAACGGATAAAGCGAAAAATTTATAGTGATTTTTAGACGAAATGGATAAAAAGGGTCGTGACACTACTTGTCTCACACGATATCACATGGTTTTAGATACCGATAATGATTTGTGTTGTCAAGGGTAGAATTGAGGGAGGGGTTAAACCTTGTGGTGTGTTTTAAAGGAATGATGCATGATATTGAGGAGTTTTGCTAATGTTTTGATAGTGTGTTACACTTTGAGAGAATGATTTATGATTAACTTTATGATTTGCGATGAAATAGATAAGTATTTACTATAATGAGCATGAGAGGTTTTCATATGATGATTTCCATGTTTAAATGCTTGCTTTCATGTTTTCAGTACATGATATATGTATATACATGTGGCATATTTTTATTATTTCCTCATGCTCTGAATATAAATGATTTATGCCATGACATTATAAGCATGTAGATAGTGTAATTATCTACCATGCTTGCATTATTACCTTACTGAGCATGTGGTTGCTCATCCCTTCATTTTTCCCCCTCTAAAGAGCGTGCACAATAGCCTAGTGAAGGACTGAGGCGTTATTTTTGGATATTCGCTGCTCTCCATCGCCCAGAAGTATACACACAGGAATTCTTTTTGTATATAAACATGTGATAGCACATTAATCATTTTGAAATGTAATATGGGGGATGTAAATTTTAGTAAACATGTCATGTATAAGTACATGACTTAACTTCCAAATGTATGGAATTGTTTTTGATTAATTGGAAGATGTATGGAAATGGTGATTATTATTTACTCACAGCCTAATTGTATTTGTGAGGGTTGTTCACGACCGGGTAAGTTAACGATTAAGGCAAAAATTTTATAGTGATTTTTAGACGAAATGGATAAAAAGGGTTGTGACAGAGATTAGTATCAGAGCTGAGTTGGCTTGATATGAGTCAGTAATAATAAGTTTACGTCCCCTTATTACTGTGTTTTTGTTTAGATAAAACTATGTATACCGAGATGGAATGAGACTAATAAATGGTTATGGATACAGAAAATTAGGCATTATGCCTGTTACACGCCGAGGTAGAGGGGCGGAGGCATGTGTTAGAGGCTGTAGAGGTAGGCCTGAGAGCTGTGTGGAGCCACAGACTGATCAGGCTCCACAGGACCTTGCAGAGAGACCAGAGGATACAGAGGCACCCTTCGCTAGGATAGAGTTGAGTATCGAGAGCCTTATTGAGATAGTCACTCAGGCATTAGGGGCTGGTGATAGACGAGGTCTAGCAGCGTAGCCTACTACTACTGGACAGGAAGCTGCAGAGGTAGAGAGGCTTTAGACTACAGAGATTGTCACACCACCCCCAGTACAGGATACCATATCTCCTATCGCTCCACAGCCAAGTGACAACAACCTGGGTTATGATTGCGAGCTGGGTAGGTTAAGGTAATTTCAGGAGTTGAAACCTCCAGTATTCAGAGGAGTGAAATACCTAGTTATTACTGAGGATTTGGCTTATGAGATGGAGAAACTGTATAGGTTCTTTAGATGTACGTCAGCTGAGAAAGTGGTCTTTACAGTATTTATGCTGAAGGGCGAGGCAGAGCACTGGTGGAGATCCATCAAATCTATTTTGAGGGCTCGACACTTCGAGATCACATGGGAGATATTCTTGGAGGTCTTTAGGAGGCAATATATTTTGGCCACCGCACAGAGTAAATTATGGATGGAGTTTATGAACTTGGTTCAGGGGAACCGTTCTGTGGATGAGTATAAGTCGAGGTTCATGTCCTTGGGGAGATACGACCCGGATACGATGAGCAGTGAGACTTGAAAGGTTCAAAAGTTCATGGATGGATTGAGATTAGCCATTTGGACTAAATTAGCCTCATTCGACATCCACACTTACGAGGAAGTAGTGCACAGGGTACAGTTGTGCGAGCAAAATTTTGAGTGAAATTCCTCCGAGTTTGGAAAGGTTAGTGTCAGGAGAGACAGAGACTGAAAGAGATCTGGAGTTGATAGAGTGGTTAGGAGAGGAGGCCAAAGATTGTTTGACAAGAGGCCTAAGATTGAGGAGGTGCAGGAAAGAGTTGCTAGACTTCTTGTGTATCCAGCTTTAGCTCCTCCGAGGCGTATGATCATTGGAGGACAACGGCCTACTACTGAGTATTGTAGGAGGTGTGGCAGATTTCATGGAACTAGGCATTGTCTAATGACCCAAATTTCGTGTTATAGATGTGTGAAGCTAGGGCACCTCGCTAATGATTGAGACTGCCCCACAGAAGGGCAAGGAGCCAGAGAGAGCTCTAGTTAAGACAGCTGCTCCGAGAAGAAGGGCTACAATTGAGGAAAAAGGGAAACAGGGGGTTGGCGTTGGCAGAGGGCGATTGCACGTACTGGACCAAGACACAACAGATGTATCGACGGATGTGATTAAAGGTACCATCCTAATTTTTTATTTTGAAGCATATTGTTTGATCCTGGTGCCACACATTCCTTCATATCATCTTCCTTTGCACATAAATTGTTGAAGCATGTAAAAGCCACATTGTTAGATAGGATGCTAATGATTTCTACCCCTATGAATGATAGTCAGTTGACTGAGCATGTATTAAGAATTGTAAGTTGAAGATAGGGGAAAGGAAATGGTAGTCGATTTAATTTTACAGAATATGAGTGATTTTGACGTAATCCTAGAAATGGATTGGTTGGCTGCAAGTCGTGTTGTTATGGATTGTCATGCTAAGACATTGATGTTTCCAGACATAGATAATCATATTGTAAGTTTTGTTGAAAAGAAATGAAGAACATGATTATTGTAAATGAAAAGAGTACAATTTTAATCCATCATAATTGAGAGATAAATTTATTTATTATTTGTGAATGTTAAAGTGAGGACTTATGTGCTAACGGTGGAAAGGATAATGAGAAGGGTTCATTGCCTATGTGGTTGACATAGATAAGGCACACTTGGAAATGAGAGACATTCCAGTACTTGCGAAATTTCCTGATGTCTTTTCGGACGATTTACCCGGGCTACCACATGATAGGGAAATAGAGTTTTGCATAGAGTTAGTACCTGGTACAGAGCCGATATCTAAGCCACTGTATAGAATGGCTCTGATTGAGTTGGAAGAGCTAAATAAACAATTACAAGAGTTGCTAGAGAAGGGGTTTATTAGACTAAGCGTCTCACCTTGGGGAGCTCCATTTTTGTTTGTAGGGAAGAAGGATGGAAGCCTTCGACTGTGTATAGATTACCAGTTGTTGAATAAGGCCACCATTAAGAACAAGTGTCCCCTTCCACTCATTGATGATTTTTTGGATAAGTTTCGGGGAGCACAAGTCTTTTCTAAGATAGATCTGCGATCTGGGTACCATCAGTTAAAGATACGAAGTGGAGATGTACCCAAGACAACATTTTGTACCCGTTATGGCCACTACGAGTTTTTGGTTATGCCATTCAGATTGACAAATGCCCCCGCAATGTTTATGGCATTGGTGAATGATGTATTTAAGCCATACTTGGACCAATTTGTGATTGTGTTTATTGATGACATTTTGGTTTATTCCAAGTCCAGGGAAGATCATGAGCAGCATTTGAGGTTAGTTCTGCAGACCCACCGAGAGAAGGAATTATATGCCAAACTTAGTAAGTGTAACTTTTGGTTAGAGTAGATCTCATTTCTGGGCCTTGTTGTATCGAAGGATAGGGTATCAGTAGATCCATCCAAGATTGAGGCAGTTGTACAGTGGGAACAGCCCAAGACATTTACTGAGATCAGAAGTTTTCTGGGATTGGCAGATTATTATCGGAGATTTGTTGAGGATTTCTCTAGACTAGCTGCTCCGTTGACACGCCTCACGCGAAAAGATGTTAAGTTTGTGTGGGATGAGGCATGTGAGAGGAGTTTTCAGGAGCTTAAGCATCGGTTGACCACTGATCCGATTCTCACCATTCCTACCAGTTCAAGAGGTTTCTCTGTGTACACGGATGCATCACACCAAGGACTGGGCTGTGTACTTATTAAAGATGGAAAGGTAGTTGCCTATGGATCCAGACAGTTGAAGGATCACGAGAAGAACTATCCGACTCATGATTTAGAGTTGGCGGTCGTGGTGTTTGCATTGAAGATATGGTACCACTATCTCTATGGTGAGAAATTTCAGGTATATACGGATCATAAGAGCCTTAAGTATCTATTCTAGCAGAAAGAGTTAAATATGAGACAGCGAAGATGGCTCAAACTCCTGAAAGACTATGATTGTGAGATCATGTACCACCCGAGTAAGGCGAATGTAGTTATCGATGCATTGAGCAGGAAGAACCTCGGGTTTGTGTCTTATATGATGGTTCGGGAACATGAGTTGTTAGAGCAATTCGTAAATCTCAGTTTGGAGGTAACCCCACCTGGTTCAGAGAGATTTGATATTATGGCTAGTTTGAGATTGTATCTAATGTTAATTTGCCGTATTTGACAGGCTCAGCAGAACGATCGATAGTGTATCGATTGGTTGAGTTAGATATAAGTAGGTGTGGATACTGATTTTGGACGGAGTACAGATGGATTATTGAGGTTCAAGGGTAGAGTATGTGTTACTGAGGATCCAGAGATCAGGAGGTTGATCTTATCATAAGCTCTCTCATTGAAATACACGATACATCCGGGGAGTACCAAGATGTATCAAAACCTTCGAAAGGTTTACTGGTAGTCTGCAATGAAAAGAGACATTGCTGAATATGTCGCTAAATGTCTCGTCTATCAGTAAGTGAAGGTAGAGCATCAGAAGCCTGCAGGGTTATTGCAACCTTTACCTATACCGACATGGAAGTAGGAGTACTCACCATGGATTTTATGATGGGTTCACCTAAGACCCGTAAGGGTCATGATGCCATTTGGGTTATTGTAGATCGGTTGACGAAGTCAGCCTATTTCTTAGCTATGAGAGCTACCGATACCCTGAGTCAGTTGGCGAACCTATATGTTCGAGAGATAGTTCGGTTACATGGTGTTCCAGTGAGCGTTATTTCTAATCAGGATTCCCGCTTCACTTCCCAATTCTGGGAACATTTTTCTGAAAAGATGAGGACCCACTTGAACTTTAGCACTGTTTTTCATCCTCAGATAGATGGTCAGTCAGAGAGGACTATACATACCTTGAAGGATATGTTGAAAGCGTGTGTGTTGGATTTTGGAGGCTCTTGGGATGATCATCTACCGTTAGCCGAGTTCGCCTATAATAATAGCTATCATGTGAGCATTGGGATGGCACCATATGAGGCATTGTATGGACGCAGATGTCGATCCCCTATTGTATGGGAAGAGGTTAGTGACAGACAGATTTTTGCTCTCAATTTAGTACAGCATGCCTCTGAGAATGTCCTACTGATATGTGAGAGATTACGGACAGCTCAAAGCTAGCAAAAGAGTTATGCTGATATGAGACGAAGACCACTAGAGTTTGCTATGGGTGAGTCGGTGTTTTTGAGAGTTTCTCCCTTAAAAGGTATTATGAGATTCGATAAGAAGGGAAAGTTGAGCCCTCGGTATATCGAACCCTTTAAGATTTTTGAGAGGGTGGGAGATAAGGCTTATAGGTTGACGTTACCACTAGACTTAGCAAGCGTACATAACGTCTTCCACTTCTCTAGCTACGGAAGTACCACCCGGACCCGACACATGTGATAAGATATAAGCCATTGGAGCTCAATGAGAGTATGACACATGTTGAGAAGCCGATTCAAATTTTTGATAGGAAGGAGAAGGTGCTGAGGTCGAAGACGATTCCCTTAGTGAAAGTTCTTTGGCAATATCACACTCTGGAGGAAGCTACATAGGAATTGGAGAGCATGATGCAAGAGAAGTACCCAGAGTTATTTTCAGATTAACTTGGTTCTAATTTGGAGGACTAAATTTCTTGAAGGAGGGGAGGATTGTAAGACCCATAAATTTCTATGTAATGTATGTGATTATTTGATGTACCGATAAGTTACATTACATATGAAATACAAGAAATAAACTTTTTTATGTTTAAGAGTGAATGGATTGATAAATGAGTGTTAAAATCACTGAGTATGAATTTAAAGGGAAAACTTTACAGCAAAAGGGTGTAGGATGAAGGCTAGATCGATCCCATGCTAGGAGAGATCGATCTCATGGCATGGAGAACACATTGTCAAGCATTCTGCAAGAGGGAGATCAATCCTTCACTCAAGCAGATCGATCTTCATTAGTCTCGGGTTGGACCAGATCGATCTCCTCTTAATGGCAGATCGATTTCCTAAACTCTCAGCATGAAACAAATCGAGCCTATTCCATTGAACAGATCGGTCTCATACAACATGGCAGATCGATCTCATACATTTAACAGATCGATCCCTTGCCTGTAAAATGTCCAAAAACTGAAGAAATCAAGCAAGGCCTAATCGATCTCCACCTTATGCAGATCGATCTCCCAAGGCGTTTCCTATAAACACAGGGCAGTGGATCTGCATTTCACGAGAACAATCCATTTCTTCCATTCTCAACCTTAAACCTAGCTTTCTCTCTCTAAAACCATCATATTTCCATAAAGATTTAAGAAAAAGCTATTAGAGTAAAGTTGTTCATTATAGAGAGAAGAACAACATAGTTTGGAGTTAACACTTTATTGGTTTGATTGAAGGAGCAAATGAGTATTCTCATTTGGAGCAAGAAGAGAGTCAAGCTAGGTGAGTTTCTAATACACCAACTCAAAGTAGGTTCATCTAGTTATTGTTGTGAGTAGATGGGTGTATGTATTGATGATAGAAACTACCTAAAATATAATAGAACAAGTAAAACCTAGAATGAATCTAGTGTGAGAAAATTGTAATATGGTTGAGTTGATGATGAATAGCTTAAATTAAAGTGTTAGTGAAGTGATATGTATGACTTTGAGATGATGTAATGAAGCTACATTGTGAAATTAGTCAATTTTCAATAAACTCTCAAGAAATTAATAAAGCGATCAAAACGAGCTTAAGTGGAAGTGAGGCCTTATAAATGTTAATGGAAACTATAGGTCGAATCAACTATAGTACACACAAGAATTATGTCATATTGGACCGAATTGATGTGAAATATGATTTCGTGTAGTCCCAAAGATTTCGTTGGAGGCGAATCGAACTGCAAAAATGAGCAGCTTTACGAACGTGGAATCACTCAATGCGATTCAAGGTACGGGAATTTTGTAAGTACTTAGAGATAACTGCTCGTATTTTGTGGGTGAATATAAGGCTTTGTAAATGCATGTTTGTTTAGAAAAGTGATTGATGCTATATGTGGATGATTACGAGTATGGATGTATATGATTTGGTTTTCGAACCAAGTCTCACAAAGGGGATAGTAAGGCTAATAATTGCATAAATTACTTGTTTTGATATTTTTACAAAATACTTTGCTTTGGTTTAAGCAAAATTTATAGATAGGTTGGCTAGGGATTTCATAATTTTGTGAACTAGCAATATGCATGAGAATGTTTTGTTGTAATAGAGCCGCATATCGTACTTATATGGGTAAAATCGTACTAGAGCCTTGCTCGCACTGGATTTCGATGTTATCAATATGTATGAAACGTGCTGGAGCCTAGCGCGCACCATATTTTAAATCAATGATGTTTTATAAGTTGTACTGGAGCTGATAGCTCGTATGTGGGTTTTTCCTTGATTTACTTATGCATATAACCATACTGGATCTATGCTCGTACGTGATTTCTTCATTATTTGTTATGCCTAAAACCGTATTGGATCGTTGCTCGAATGAGGATAATTGTTAATGATGCATGAAATCGTGCTAGAGCTTCGCTCGCATTGGATTTTTATATTGTGGTATGTATGAGCCATGGAGATGGAAGATCCTCAAGCTCAACATCCTCAAGCCTATTGGGGTGGGGAGGCTTTGTTCGGCGGGGAGGCTCTCTTTCGTTAAAACGAAATTGGTAAGATCCTCAAACTCATCATCCTTAAGCCCATTGGGGTGGGGAGGCTCAGTTCGGTGGGGAGGCTTTCTTACATGAAAATGTAATGCTCGTACGTGTACTTGAGACTGTGTAGGTTACACATGGCATGGGGTAGATAAGTCCTATGGTAGGCACCCCCAACCATGATATGGGTCTGCGGAGTACGTTGTATGTGTAGGTCACATGGAGTACGCTGTACTGCGTGGTTGTGATGATGGTTTGAAAAGTCTGGCGAAGAACTAACCCACCTTCGTTCCAGCATGATACCTCGCACACCGGGATCCGCGTGGTCTAGGATGATTATGACATAGTTGTGTGAGACCCCGTATATGAAAAGTTGTAATGTGTAATGAATGTGAATGGACTTGTAATGTAAAGTATGATCGATGTAAGTCCATGGATTCAATGTATGTATGTGTAATATGATTTGTAACGTACATACAAGTTCCATTGAGTTTGAATATGAAGAAATGAGTCCTTATAAGTGATGGATGTGATTGAAACTCAAAATGGGTGGTGTGGTAAATGGAAGGAAGTTGCATGAATATAAATGTTTCCATTTGGTTTTATGTAGCATACCTTTAGACATACAATGAATGCACACAAGTTTCAATGTGCATAAGGTATGAATGGATGCCATTTTCAAGTTATAATGGTGGATGGATGAGAAAATGGCCATGGCAATAGATCAAGGATGTGTTAGTATAAGTTTTAGCAAGGAAACTGCAGGAAATCTGGAAAACATGAAGGCCAGATCGATCTCATAAGATGAGAGATCGATCTGGAAGAGCCAAAATGCTCTTATTTGGGCAATGAAATAGAGCAGATCGATCTCCAGTGGTGCCAGATCAATCTCCTAAGCATTCTGTAATGAAAAGATCGATCCTCAAGCACCCAGATCGATCTCCTTAGCTCTCTGTTTGGGAGCAGATCGATCTCATGCTTCAACAGATCGATCTCATGCTTAAAATTTCGTGAAAATGAGAGATTTAAGGGGACCAGATCGATCTCCTCTTGGACCAAATCGATCTCCTCAAGCTATTTCAATATAAGGAGAGCTGAAAATCTAAAAATTTCGGGAAAACACCAATCTTCCATTTCTAACCCAAAAACCTAACTTTCTCTCTCTAAAATCAACCATTTCCAGCAAGAATTGAGGGGAGACCATTAGACATTAAGTTGTTCATCTTGAGGAAGAGAACAACATAGTTGGAACCCAAAATCCCATTGTGGGTATTGAAGGAGATAAGGGCATTGACATTTGGACAAAGAAGAAAAATAATATTTGGTAAGATTCTAACACTCCAATCTAAGTACATTGTCTATTTAATTGATTTTGGGGTTGTTTGGCATGAGTATGAATGGATGGAAACACATAGGTTGTGTTAGAAACTAATGTAACCTAGAAAATGGAATGCCTCTAGTGTGAGAAAGTATGATTTGGGGAGTTGGTGGTTTATGGGTTATGATAAGTTGTTAAATGAGTATGTGGGTGATTTGGAATGGTTATGTGGAGTTATAATGTGGGTTTAAGTGAAATTATGAAAATGAGTATGTAAATGCTTGACAAATGCCATAGTGAGGAAATCAATGAAATATGAACACTATGAGCTTGATATCGATTTAATATCGATTTGGAATGAGTTAATAGGCCTAAAAGAATCCATAGACTCGAGTTTTGGGTAAAGTAATGAAACGAAGCGTTAATAGAAAACTATAGGTCGAATTGACTATAGTGAACGCACGATGTCATATTATATGGATATAATATAATGCGGGATACGATTTTGTGCAGTCCCGAAGAGTTCGTTGAAGACAAATCAAACCGTACGAGTAAGCAGCTTAAGGAAGTGGAATCACGCATCGCAATTCCAGGTAAGGGAATTTTGTAAGTATATAGAGGTAGCTGCTCGTATTTTGAACTCGTGGGCTATATAGGGCTTTGGAAATGTGCATGGATTTATAGAAATGTGTTTTGAAGATGCATGGAGGTGACTATGAATAATTGTATGAGATTTGGTGGTTGAAATGGTATTGTAAAGAAATGGGATAGTAAGGCTAATAATTGCATAAATCTAATGTTTTGATGTTTTTCAAAACGAAATTGCTTGGTTTTAAGCAAGCTTGTAGATGGGTCGGCTAGTGTTTTATTGATGTTGTGGAAAAGCATTTGTGAAGTGCTAAACCCGGTTGCCGGGATTGTTTGATTGTGTATGAGCCGCCTATCGTATTTGCATGACATAAATCGCGCTAGAGCCTCGCTCGCGCTGGATTTCTATGTTTTCACTTGTGTGATATGTGCTTGAGCCTAGTTCGCACTTTGATTTGAATTGTGACAACGTTTTATAAACCGTACTAGAGCTTACGCTCATACGTGGATTTGAGTGGTTTTTCTTATGCATATAACCGTACTGGAGCTATGCTCGTACGTGGTTTCTTCATAATTTATGCATAAATGCCGTACTAGAGCATTGCTCGTACGAAGTGATTGGTTTTGATGCATGAATTCGCGCTAGAGCCTAGCTCGCGCTGGTTTTCACACTGTGGTATGTATGAGGTCGTGGTGAGAGATACGGATTAACTTAGGGAACCCAACAGACCTGATAGACCTCTTGAGTGGGGTGAGGGAGAGGGGCTAGGACCTGACATAATCCATTCAGGGAACCCAACAGGCCTAACAGACCTCTTGAGTGGGGTGAGGGTGAGGGGCTAGGACTTGAATTAGGGAACCCAACAGGGACGAGCAAGGCCATGAGGGGCTAGGACTTGGTATTGAGGTTACTCCCACGCGCTCTTGAGACTATAAAGGTTACACTTGGTATGGGGTAGATAAGACCTATGGCAGGCACCCCCAACCATGTTATGGGTCCACGGAGTACGATGTATCGTGTATATCACATGGAGTACGATGTACCGCGTGGTGGTTACTTGATTTGAGAAAGTCTGGCGGAGAACTAATCCACCTTCGTGCCAGCATAATACCCCGCACACCGGGATCCGTGTGGTCTGGGATGATATGTGACGATTGGCCAACGTAGTCACTTGAGATATAGTAACCCATCTCCTTGCTTGATTTACTTACTACCACATGATTTTTAAATCTCTAAGTGTGATTTGTGATTGTTTAAGGTAGACCCGAAGGAGGGGTCGAGCCTCGTGGATTTGATTTGTGAAATGAAAATGAGGTTGTGATTGTGAATTGATGTGATGTGATTGTATGTGTTAAGAAAGAGTTTTATGACGTGGATTTAAAGAGGTTTCTTAATGAATTGCCCTTTTTATGAATTTAAATGAGATCGAGCATGAGATGATTTATACATGATGTTTTTACCATGTTTTATATGCCAATGGACATGATTTTGATACATGATATATATATGTATACTCATATGGCATAGTTTTATTCCTCATGCTCCTACCATAAATGATTTATGCATAACACTATCAGCATGTAGATAGAGTAGTTATCTACCATGCTTAAATTATTTCCTTACTGAGCGTGTGGTTGCTCATCCCTCTCTATTTTCCCCCCTACAGAGCGTGCATAGTAGCCCAGTGAGGACTGAGGCGTGGTATTTTGGACTCCGTTGCATCTCCAACGCTTAGAGGTATATATACACAGTGATTCTTTTTGTATCTAAACAATGTAAAAGCACAGTATTCTTTTGAGTTGTAATTATGGGGGATGTAGATGTCAGTAAAACATGTATTTGTATAAGTACACGATTAAATGCAAATGTATGACATCGTTTTAGTTAACTGAGAATGAATGAGATGTGGAGTTTATTATTGACTCACAGCCCAACAGTGTGTAGTGAGTTAGTTCACGACCGGGTAAGATAACAGTAAAACGCGAAAATTTTTTAGTGATTTTCGGTTAAAGAGAATGGAATTGGGTCGTGACAAGTTGTCCAACATAGTCCTTGATATATATATATATATATATATATATATATATATATATATATAGTGACTACCTGTCTCACATGATATCACATGGTTTTAGATACCGATGATGATTTGTGTTGTCCAGGGTAGACCCGAGGGAGGGGTCTAACCTTGTGGTGTGTTTTAAAGGAATGATGCATGATGTTGATGAGTTTTGCTAATGTCTTGACAGCGTGTTACACTTTGAGAGAATGACTTATGATGAATGTATATACATGTGGCATATTGTTATTATTTCCTCATGCTCTAAATATAAATGATTTATGCCATGACATTATAAGCATCTAGATAGTGCAGTTATCTACCATGCTTGCATTATTGCCTTACTGATCATGCGGTTGCTCATCCCTTCATTTCCCCCTCTATAGAGTGCGCACAGTAGCCTAGTGAAGGACTGGGGAGTTATTTTTGGATATTCGTTGCTCTCCATCGCCCAGAGGTATACACACATGAATTCTTTTTGTATCTAAACATGTGATAGCATAGTAATTATGTTGAAATGTAATATGGGGGATGTAAATGTTAGTAAACATGTCATGTATAAGTACATGACTTAACTTCTGAATGTATGGAATTGTTTTTGATTAATTGGAAGATATATGGAAATGGTTATTATTACTGACTCATAGCCTAACTGTATTTGTGAGGGTTGTTCACGAACGGGTAAGTTAACGGTTAATGCGAAAAATTTATAGTGATTTTTAGATGAAATGGATAAAAAGGGTTGTGACACAAGTTACATTACATATGAATCATGAGTAATGGATGTTTTTAAGCCCTAAGTGTGAATGAAATGTAAAATGAGTATAAAAGAAAATGAATGGGAGTTTAACATTGGAACTTTAGGAAAACTGCAGCTAGAATGCTGCAGAACGTAGGGCAGATAGATCTTATTGCAAGGAGAGATAGATCTCATAGCCTTGAATTGCAAGCCAGGAACATTCTACAAGAGGCAGATCGATTCCTCACTTAAGCAAGATCGATCTCCACCCCAAGAAGATCGATCCCAAAATGGCTCTGCCTGGAAGAGAATGATCTCATCCCTATGGCAGATCGATCTCATGCTATAGGTAGATCAATCTCCTGCCTGTAATTGTAGAGATTTTAAGGATTTTAAGCAAGTTGAGATCAATCTTCACCCATTGGAGATCGATCTCATAATGTAAAATCTATAAAAAGGCCAGACAATTCGTGCCTTCATCTCCTGAACATTGAAAACCCTTCATATTTAAGCAAAAACCTAGTTTCTCACTCTAGATTTTCAACACCTTCCAAAGAGATTTGAGGGAAATGTATTTGGGCAAAGTTGTTACTTAAGAGGAGGAGAGCAATATAGCTGAAGACTAGAGGTTGGATCAAAGGGTTGAAAGAGAAAAAGAATCTCTCCCCACATTTGGAAAAAAAGAAGGAAAATCAAGGTAGGTAAGATTTCAATGCACCAACTTCCAGTATGTTAATCTAAACATTTAGAAGAGCTGATTTGGTATATACATTGTTGGCTCGAATGTTCAAAATGCATGCTTAAGTAGCTATGACCTAGAATGAGTTTAGTGAGAGAAAGTTGAAATGACTTGGAGTTAATGATGATATGAGTATATAGAGATGTTGATAAGCATGTATAGATGACTTTAAAATACCTTTGTCGAATCCACATGTTGAATTTGATGATGATTGAAAATGGATATAAGAAGTGTTCGGTAAAATGCCATACAGAACGAAAATGGATTAAACTAAAACTAATGGATGTTTAATTGATATCGAAGGAACTCAGTTTATAACTGGATAAGTGGAAATCCGAGAAAAATAGAGAAAGTAATCGAGTAAGTGTCCGAGTGACCCTATTTTTGTCAGACCCGAATTTTTGTAGCTTATTTCCTTATGATTCCTATGTGTATGAACACTATGTAATTATGGTTGAATCATAAGAAGAGTATTTACTAGATTTAAAGTGTTAGTGAAATGAATTAACACGCAAAAGCTACATAAAATGCCTAATGTGGACGATGGGTATCACAGGCTAAACCGAGTCATTCTAAATCATTCTGACTGAAAATAAGAACTTAAAATAAGAGAGCGTAGAGAGCTCATGAAGGAAATTCAGCTTGATTTAGACCCGAACATACAAAAACGAGAGTAAAAGCTAAAAAGGGTAAAATGGACCTTTTTGGCGAGAAAAGGAGTTTCGGGTAAAATTATCCATCGGGAGCGGTTGGAATATAAAGACGAGAGTGTAAGACATAATATATGACACTTTAGAAATTTGGAGAAAAAGTCAACTTAGTCAATGGTTAAGGAAAAAGTCAACTATAGTTAAGAAAGTGGACTTTTGCCATAGTTGACTAATCATGGTTAAAAATTAACCTAAGTGTGGAGAAAAATTTGGAGAAAAATATTCTTGGCCAGAATACAAGATAATCATCCCCGGAAGTAAGAAAAATTTATTCGGAAGGATTCTGGAATAAATTTAATGGTTAAAAACGTAATGGGCCTAAGGTGAAAATTTTAAAGCCCAGATAAATATCTAACCATAGTTAAAGTTAACTATGACTCATAAGGTGACTCATAAGGTGACTCATGGTTCAGATTTGGAAAGTCAAGCATAATGGCTGAAAAGTAAGGCTTAATGGCTAAGTAAGTGGCTTATAAATGCAGCCACACCATTGTCATCTTCACCACACCAATTCCGGCTAGAGAAGAAACCATTGAAACCATAACCATCCAAGCTTTCTCTCACTAGAAATCACTAGGAATTAGACATATTTGGAACTTGCATTCTTCATGGAAGTTGTTCCAAATTGAAAGGAGATTAACATATGTTGGAATTGGCTATCAAGGAGCCATAGAGTGCAAGCCGAGAGCCTCCACAGTTTCGGCCAAAGGGTGAACACAACAATTGGTATATTTTCTAATTTCCAATTTCATATATGTTAATGTATGAATGATTTTAAGTATGTTGATATATGTTTTAAGCATTGAAACATATTAAATCACCATGAAGAGGGTTAGGCCGAGAGTGATCAATGGGATATTGAAATATGTCAATTTGATTTTAAGACATAAATGGATTAGTACATATGTATTAATGTTAATGGTATAATTAGAATTAATCAAATTGATTAATTAATACATGTAAATTGTTGGCAATCAAGGTGTTTGATAAAATGCCTAAATGAACAATATGATGATTGGTAATGTTGCCTACCAAGTGTTTGTGAAAATACCTAAGTGAAAATGGTTAGGAAATAGGCATGTATGGCATGCCATGGTGAAAAATCGAGAATGGCTAGCTCTTGGCCATGGCATGTGGCCGAGAGGCCCAATGGGCCAAGCCCAATATTTTTAGGCCCAATAGGGTGTAATGGGCCTAAGACAAGCCCAATAAGAGTTGGTGGGCCCCACAAGCCCAATAGGCCCAACAAAAGTGAATAGTAAAATGAAAATGGACTTAAGGCCTAGTTAGGCCCATTAAGGATTTTAAGGCCCATTAAGGGAAATTAAACTGTATTAATGTGTAATACAGTAGGAAAATTTTAATTAACTTGAGGAACGGTTATTTACAGCTCCGGAGTTTACATTGAGAGCTGATCGGACTGCGGGAATTAGCAGCACCGAGGAAGTGAGGTCACGTGACGTGATCCAAGGTAAGGGACTTTTGCGAGTAGTTAGAGATACCTACACGTATTTTCAACTGCTTCTGCATTCACTTAAAAACTCTGAGGGTCAGAGAAAGTGAATAATAATTATTGCAACCCGATAGTGGCAAATTATGATTTTGCCCCTAGTTAGTCAAAAAGTCAACTTTTGTGAGAAGTTGCAAAAAGCATGGAAAATACTATTGTGAGTGTTTAATTGCTATTAGCATGAAAATAAATAGATGGGCTAATGGTTTTAAGGTTGATATGACTTAAGCACACTTTATGGTGCTGATTTTAATGTTTTGTAAACAATCCCTTTTAAATAGCCATCTATCATATTTTGTGAGAATGAATCGTGCTAGAGCATATCTCGCACTGGGATTCATATGTTTTCCACATAATATTAGTGCTGGATTTTGATACGCACTAGATTTTCATGACAAGCATGATAGAGTACTGGAGTTCTCACTCGTACTCAGCTTTAAATGATATATGCATGACAGAGTGCTAGAGCGTTGCTCGTACTCGATTCTTCATGGTTTATACATGACATAGTACTGGGAGCTATTGCTCGTACTTGATTTTGATATTGTGCATAGCATAGTACTGGGAGCTATTGCTCGTACTTGATTTAATACATAAACTATGCATTGACCTAGTTGCTAGAGATTGCTCGCACTAGAGTTGAGTTTTGTGATGTGAAACAGTGTTTGAGCGGAGTGACGACTGTGAGTCGCACTCAAGATGCACACTGTATGTTATATGTAATACATGTTAAAACCCATGCCTGTATCCTTGTGTGACTGTGTGTCATAGCTAGAGAGGATATCCGCATGAGGTTGATATAGATGTGGTATACTTATTTCCATAGTTTTGAGGGCTAAGTCCTATGGGAGGCACCCTGGCTGTGAGGGTCCACGGGTGTACTTTGTACCGTGTTTGGGACACGAGGTGTACGCTGTACCGTGTGTTACGTAGCTGGCGGTTGACATTGGACTGACCATCCTCCCGTTACAGCAGTGATTGCTGCACACCGAGTACTGTGTTGCATGGGATCACTTTTCGGATATGATCATAATCCAGGATACTATTTGCATTAACCACAGAGTCTCACATGATATATCACATTGATTGACTGATTTAAACTGCGGACAGACCTGAGGGATGGGTCGGACTCCGATTTGTGTTGTGAATCATTTGATGCCATATTTATTGTGATTTAAATATACATGGCATGATTTACATAAAGGCATGATTTATATACAATGCATTATTTTGCATTACATGCCTACATTTGAGAAATAAAGCATGATTTATGTACATGGGATTTATTCTGTACAAGTATATATATTATATTTCAAGACATGCTTTTAAAGTGAGTAAGGAAATAAATGTTTTCAAGGCATAGCACTATTTTGAGTAGATAGTGTGGATATCTACTTGCTGGCCTGATTTCCTTACTGAGCGCGTTATGCTCACCCCCCTTTTTCTTTACATCTCTCTACAGAGCATCAGTAGAGCGAGAGTTATCGTGGGAGAGTGTCCCAGAGTCCACTGCTAGTTCCTATCGATTCATCAGGTATACTTATTATGTACAGTCATGTATCTAAACATAGAAACAGCACAGTGATGTATACGTTATATATTATGGGGAATGTAATTGTATTAGATTTTATAAAATCTTACATGTATAATAAAAGCAGCTACAGTCAGAATTAATATATTGACATGTATGTATGAGAATGGATATTATGGTAAGTGAAGACTCTGACATCGAATCACAGCCCAACCATTGAAGAGGAGAAAGGTATGTTAAAATGTGAAAAATTTATTGTGGTTTTTGGTTAAAGTCAAGGATTGAGAAGAGGGTCCTGACAGGATGGTATCAGAGCCGAAGTTGGTCTGATGTGAGTCGGTGTTAGAAAATAGGAAAGTGTACATCCCCATAGTACTGTGCTGTGTTTAGATATAACTGTGTATACCAGATAGGAAATGGACTGATTCACTATTATGAATGCAGGAACTTTGCCGATATGGCAAATACGCGTAGTGGTAGAGTTACTAGAGGTAGGGCTCGAGGCCGGGGAGATAGACCCGGGGGACGAGCCGCTGCCAGACCATTACCTACGCACGAGACTGCAGGTGCTACTGAGGCACCCGATTGCGATGAGATGCGCTTCACGAGATTAGAGCGTGGTCTCAAGACTATTATAGAGATACTGGCACAGACAATGCCAGGTAGGCAGAGACAGGAGGCAGGAGCTGCTACAGGAGAGGCAATTGCCCCTGATACACCTACGCAGACAGCTGATGCACAGAGGACAGTAGATACTCCTACACCCCCACCGGTTTCGGGTGGAAGTGGATTAGGATATGGATGTGATCTGCATCGGTTATGAGAATTTCAGAAGTTTAGACCTCCATCATTTAGTGGGGTTAAGGATCCAGCGGCTGTTGAGGAGTGGTTAGCAGAGCTGGAGAAGCTTTATGGATTCTTCGAGTGTACGACCTCGGAGATGGTCGCGTTTGCTGCGTTCCTACTGAAGGGAGCTGCAGAGCATTGGTGGAAGTCCACCCGACCTATATTGAGATCTCGACACACGGATATCAGTTGGGATATATTCCGGGAGGCCTTCAGGAGGCAGTTTATTTCCGACACTGCACAGCGGAAGTTACAGGCAGAGTTTTTGGGACTACACCAGGGGAGTTTATCTGTGGACGAGTATGAGACTCGATTCCTATCCCTAGGAAGATATGACCCGGATACCATGTACAGTGAGACCAGGAAGGTCCACAGATTTATCGACGGGTTGAGACCGGTGCTACGATCCAAGTTGGTCCCATTAGACATAGTGACTTATGAGGAGGCAGTGCGCAGGGCGCAACTATGTGAGCAGGACTACGAGAGGAATGCTTTCGAGTTTGGGAAGTTTAGTCGTAGCCTAGACTTGCAAAAGAAGAGACCCGCTAGAGATTTCGTTTATCGATGAGGGAAGAGATCCTTCGGTAAGAGATCACGGATAGAGGGGACACGAGATAGATATGCTAGACCTCCTGCTTATCCGACTGCAGCCCCAGCGAAGGGCATTGTCATGGGAGGACCGCGACCTGCTGCAGATCAGTGTAGAAGATGCGGCAGATCACATGGAGATAGACCGTGTCCACAGGGTGCTATGGTATGTTTTCGATGTGGGAAACAGGGGCACATGGCTAGAGAGTGCCCAGCGCCGTATGTGACTGCACCACAGAGGGGCATGGAGTATGATAGAACCCCAGCTGGTACGTCTGCTCAGAGAGGTAGAGCGACGACAAAGGAGAAGGGGAAACAAGTGATAGGTCAAGGGCGAGTACATGCTTTGGACCAGGGAACAGCTGATGCTTCATCGAATGTGATTCGAGGTAACATCCTGATTTATGATATTGAAGCATATGTTTTAATTGATCCTGGTGCCACACATTCTTTTGTATCGCCTTCATTTGCATGTAAATTAGCAAGACATGTAGAGCGTACATGTTTATGTATGATGATGTTAATCAGTACGCCTATGAATAGTAGTCAAGTTGTAGAATATGTATATAATGACTGCAAGTTGAGAGTAGGGGATAAGGAGATGACAGCCAATCTAATATTACTAAGTATGAGTGACTTTGATATAATATTAGGAATAGATTGGCTATCTGCAAACCATGCTGTTTTAGATTGTTACGCTAAGACAGTTATGTTTCCTAACCCTACTAGATATGTTGTAAGGTTTAATAAAGATAAATGAAAGGAATAGATATGATTATTACATGATTTCTGATTTAGAAAACCTTCGACATATCAAGGTTTCATTGCGTACGTGGTAGATATGGATAAGGCACATCCGGAGTTGACAGATATCACTGTGGTCACTGAGTACCCAGATGTTTTCCTAGATGAATTGCCAAGGTTACCACCAAACAGAGAGATGGAGTTCTGTATAGATCTGGTGCCTGGTACGGAGCCTATTTCGAGACCACCTTATCGCATGGCCTTAGTCGAGCTGGAGGAGCTCAAGAGACAGTTACAGGAGCTGTTGGATAGGGGCTTTATACGACCGAGTGTTTCACCTTGGGGAGCACCGATTTTGTTTGTGAGGAAGAAGGATGGGAGCCTCCGATTGTGTATAGACTACCGATTGTTGAATAAGGCCACCATCAAGAATAGATACCCCCTTCCACGCATTGACGACTTGCTAGATCAGCTACAGGGAGCACAGGTCTTTTCCAAGATTGACCTAAGGTCTGGGTATCATCAGCTGAAGGTTCGGAGTGGAGATGTACCCAAGACAGCATTTCGTACCCGATATGGCCATTATGAGTTCTTGGTCATGCCATTCGGATTGACGAATGCTCCAGCTGCTTTCATGGCTTTGATGAACGATGTGTTCAAGCCATACTTGGACCAGTTTGTTATCGTCTTCATCGATGACATATTGGTGTATTCGAGATCCAAGAAGGAGCATGAGGAGCACCTCAGCGTGTTGCAGACGTTACGGGAGCATGAGTTATATGCTAAGCTCAGCAAGTGTGACTTTTGGTTATCACAAATCTCGTTTTTGGGACATGTCGTATCGAGAGATGCTGTATCAGTTGATCCATCTAAGATAGAGGCGGTAGTTTAGTGGGAACAGCCGAGGACAGTCACCGAGATCAGGAGTTTTTTGGGTTTAGCTGGATATTATCGGAGATTCGTTGAGGGATTTTCGAAGTTGGCTGCTCCGTTGACACGTCTTACTCGAAAGAGTATACCGTTCATATGGAACGAGGATTGTGAGAAGAGTTTTGAGGAGTTGAAGCGTCGATTGACCACCGCTCCGATTCTCACTATCCCTACCAGCTCAGGAGGATTTGCAGTGTATACCGATGCTTCGCATCAGGGACTGGGCTGTGTATTGATGCAGGATGGGAAGGTAGTTGCTTATGGATCCAGACAGCTGAAGGATCATGAGAAGAACTATCCGACCCATGATTTGGAACTAGCAGCAGTAGTGTTTGCGTTGAAGGTATGGCGCCACTACTTGTATGGTGAGAAGTTTCAGATATTTACCGACCACAAGAGCCTCAAGTACCTGTTCTCACAGAAGGACCTGAACATGAGACAGAGAAGATGGCTAGAGCTTCTGAAGGACTACGATTGTGAGACACTTTATCATCCGGGTAAGGCTAACGTTGTAGCCGATGCCTTGAGCAGGAAGAGCCTGGGGATGGTATCGTACATGATGGTTAGGGAGCATGATTTGCTAGAGCAGTTTGCCAGCCTCAGTTTGGGAGTCGTGCCTTCTGACATGGATATAGGCTATGTGATAGCTAGTCTACGCTTGGAGCCGGACCTGTTGGACAGGATCAGAGTGGCTCAGCAGACTGATCCATTTTGTATGGATGTGAGTAGTCAAATGCAGAAGGGCACCGTGACTGATTTTGAGTTGAGTTCGGATGGACTACTGAGGTTTAGAGGTAGATTGTGTGTTCCCAAGGATCCAGGACTCAGGAGATTGATATTGGCAAAAGCTCATTCCTCGAGGTATAAGTTGCATCCGGGGAGTAACAAGATGTATCAGAACCTGCGGAAGGTATACTGGTGGTCGGGTATGAAGAGAGATGTAGCAGACTTCGTGGCAAAGTGTCTCGTATGTCAGCAGGTGAAGGTAGAGCATCAAAAACCTGCAGGATTGTTGCAGCCTCTACCTATACCGACATGGAAATGGGAGCATATCACCATGGATTTCGTGATGGGTTTACCGAGGACCCGCAGGAATCACGATGCTATATGGATGATCGTTGATAGACTGACGAAGTCAGCCCACTTCCTAGCTATGAGAGCTACCGATACTCTGAGTTCATTAGCAGAACTGTACGTATGCGAGGTAGTGAGGTTACAGGTGTACCAGTGAGCATAGTCTCTGATAGGGATTCCCGCTTCACATCCCACTTTTGGGGACATTTTCAGGAAGCCATGGGAACCCAGTTGAGTTTGAGCACCGCTTTCCATCCTTAGACAGATAGTCAATCAGAGAGGACTATACAGACTCTGGAGGACATGTTGAGAGTATGTGTGCTAGACTATCGAGGCTCCTGGGATGACCACCTGCTACTAGCCGAGTTCGCCTACAACAACAGTCATCATTCGAGTATCGGGATGGCACCGTATGAGGCTTTGTATGGCCGTAGATGTCGTTCCCCTATTGGATGGGAAGAAGTGGGTGACCGTAAGATTTTTGCTCCTGACTTGGTTACGCAAGCATCTGAGGACGTCCGGTTGATAGTAGAGAGACTGAGGACAGCTCAGAGCAGATAGAAGAGTTACGCTGACAGGAGACGTAGGCCACTAGAGTTTGCAGTTGGTGAATCCGTGTTTTTGAGAGTTTCTCCTTCCAAGGGCATAGCGAGATTTGGGAAGAGAGGGAAACTAAATCCTCGCTACATTGGACCCTTTGAGATACTTGATCGAGTGGGAGATAAGGCGTATAGGTTGGCATTGCCACCGGACTTATCAGGTGTCCACAACGTCTTCCACATATCGATGCTTCGGAAGTATCACCCGGATCCGTCACATGTGATTAGTTACGAGCCTTTGGAGCTCCGTGAGGACTTGTCATATGTAGAGAGACCGATTCGGATATTGGATAGGAAGGAGAAAGTATTGAGATCGAAGACCATCGGATTAGTGAAGATTCTCTGGCAGCATCATCCTTCAGAGGAAGCTACTTGGGAGCTAGAGAGTTTGATGCGAGAGAATTACCCTCACCTATTTGAGGACTGACTTGGTTCTAATTTGGAGGACCAAATTTTCTGAGTGGGGGAGGATTGTCAGACCCGGATTTTTGTAGCTTATTTCCTTATGATTCCTATGTGTATGAACACTATGTAATTAGGGTTGAATCATAAGAAGAGTATTTACTAGATTTAAAGTGTTAGTGAAATGAATTAACACGCAAAAGCTACATAAAATGCCTAATGTGGACGATGGGTATCACAGGCTAAACCGAGTCATTCTAAATCATTCTGACTGAAAATAAGAAATTAAAATAAGAGAGCGTAGAGAGCTCATGAAGGAAAGTCAGCTTGATTTAGACCCGAACATACAAAAACGAGAGTAAAAGCTAAAAAGGGTAAAATGGACCTTTTTGGCGAGAAAAGGAGTTTCGGGTAAAATTATCCACTAGGAGCGGTTGGAATATAAAGACGAGAGTGTAAGACATAATAGATGACACTTTCTAAATTTGGAGAAAAAGTCAACTTAGTCAATGGTTAAGGAAAAAGTCAACTATAGTTAAGAAAGTGGACTTTTGCCATAGTTGACTAATCATGGTTAAAAATTAACCTAAGTGTGGAGAAAAATTTGGGGAAAAATATTCTTGGCCAGAATACAAGATAATCATCCTCGAAAGTAAGAAAAATTTATTCGGAAGGATTCCGGAATAAATTTAATGGTTAAAAACGTAATGGGCCTAAGGTGAAAATTTTAAAGCCCATTAAGGTATACTAAACGTATATCGAAATTTTTAGGTCCTTTAGACCGAATTGTTGGACCAATTGATCGGCCAAATTTTGAGACAATAAAAGGCCCGAGGTGTAGTAAAATTTTCAGCCCGAAAGCCCATTAGGAAAACCCAAACCGAGAAGCCCAATTGGAAAAGCCCATGAGATAAATATCTAACCATAGTTAAAGTTAACTATGACTCATAAGGTGACTCATAAGGTGACTCATGGTTCAGATTTGGAAAGTCAAGCATAATGGCTGAAAAGTAAGGCTTAATGGCTAAGTAAGTGGCTTATAAATGCAGCCACACCATTGTCATCTTCACCACACCAATTCCGGCTAGAGAAGAAACCATTGAAACCATAACCATCCAAGCTTTCTCTCACTAGAAATCACTAGGAATTAGACATATTTGGAACTTGCATTCTTCATGGAAGTTGTTCCAAATTGAAAGGAGATTAACATATGTTGGAATTGGCTATCAAGGAGCCATAGAGTGCAAATCGAGAGCCTCCACAGTTTTGGCCAAAGGGTGAACACAACAATTGGTATATTTTCTAATTTCCAATTTCATATATGTTAATGTATGAATGATTTTAAGTATGTTGATATATGTTTTAAGCATTGAAACATATTAAATCACCATGAAGAGGGTTAGGCCGAGAGTGATCAATGGGATATTGAAATATGTCAATTTGATTTTAAGACATAAATGGATTAGTACACATGTATTAATGTTAATGGTATAATTAGAATTAATCAAATTGATTAATTAATACATGTAAATTGTTGGCAATCAAGGTGTTTGATAAAATGCCTAAATGAACAATATGATGATTGGTAATGTTGCCTACCAAGTGTTTGTGAAAATACCTAAGTGAAAATGGCTAGGAAATAGGCATGTATGGCATGCCATGGTGGAAAACCGAGAATGGCTAGCTCTCGGCCATGGCATGTGGCCGAGAGGCCCAATGGGCCAACCCCAATATTTTTAGGCCCAATAGGGTGTAATGGGCCTAAGACAAGCCCAATAAGAGTTGGTGGGCCTCACAAGCCCAATAGGCCCAACAAAAGTGAATAGTAAAATGAAAATAGACTTAAGGCCTAGTTAGGCCCATTAAGGATTTTAAGGCCCATTAAGGGAAATTAAACTGTATTAATGTGTAATACAGTAGGAAAATTTTAATTAACCTGAGGAACGGTTATTTACAGCTCCGGAGTTTACATTGAGAGCTGATCGGACTGCGGGAATTAGCAGCACCGAGGAAGTGAGGTCACGTGACGTGATCCGAGGTAAGGGACTTTTGCGAGTAGTTAGAGATACCTGCACGTATTTTCAACTGCTTCTGCATTCACTTAAAAACTCTAAGGGTCAGAGAAAGTGAATAATAATTATTGCCGCCCGATAGTGGCAAATTACGATTTTGCCCCTAGTTAGTCAAAAAGTCAACTTTTGTGAGAAGTTGCAAAAAGCATGGAAAATACTACTGTGAGTGTTTAATTGCTATTAGCATGAAAATAAATAGATGGGCTAATGGTTTTAAGGTTGATATGACTTAAGCACACTTTATGGTGCTGATTTTAATGTTTTGTAAACAATCCCTTTTAAATAGCCATCTATCATATTTTGTGAGAATGAATCGTGCTAGAGCATATCTCGCACTGGGATTCATATGTTTTCCACATAATATTAGTGCTGGATTTTGATACGCACTAGATTTTCATGACATGCATGATAGAGTACTGGAGTTCTCACTCGTACTCAGCTTTAAATGATATATGCATGACAGAGTGCTAGAGCGTTGCTCGTACTCGATTCTTCATGGTTTATACATGACATAGTACTGGGAGCTATTGCTCGTACTTGATTTTGATATTATGCATAGCATAGTACTGGGAGCTATTGCTCGTACTTGATTTAATACATAAACTATGCATTGACCTAGTTGCTAGAGATTGCTCGCACTAGAGTTAAGTTTTGTGATGTGAAACAGTGTTTGAGCGGAGTGACGACTGTGAGTCGTACTCAAGACGCACACTGTATGTGATATGTAATACATGTTAAAACCCATGCCTGTATCCTTGTGTGACTGTGTGTCATAGCTAGAGAGGATATCCGCATGAGGTTGATATAGACGTGGTATACTTATTTCCATAGTTTCGAGGGCTAAGTCCTATGGGAGGCACCCCGGCTGTGAGGGTCCACGAGTGTACTTTGTACCGTGTTTGGGACATGAGGTGTACGCTGTACCGTGTGTTATGTAGCTGGCGGTTGACATTGGACTGACCATCCTCCCGTTACAGCAGTGATTGCCGCTCACCGAGTACTGTGTTGCATGGGATCACTTTTCGGATATGATTATAATCCAGGATACTATTTGCATTAACCACAGAGTCTCACATGATATATCATATTGATTAACTGATTTAAACTGCGGACAGACCTGAGGGATGGGTTGGACTCCGATTTGTGTTGTGAATCATTTGATGCCATATTTATTGTGATTTAAATATACATGGCATTATGTCAGGACCCCAGTTTCAATCCTTGACTTTAACCAAAAACCACAATAAATTTTTCGCATTTTTAACTTACCTTTCCTCTCTTCACTGGTTGGGCTGTGATTCGATGTCAGAGTCTTCACTTACCATAATATCCATTCTCATACATACATGTCAATATATTAATTCTGACTGTAGTTGCTTTTATTATACATGTAAGATTTTATAAAATCTAATACGATTACATTCCCCATAATATATAACGTATACATCACTGTGCTGTTTCTATGTTTAGATACACAACTGTACATAATAAGTATACCTGATGAATCGATAGGAACTAGCAGTGGACTCTGGGACACTCTCCCACGATAATTCTCGCTCTACTGACGCTCTGTAGAGAGATGTAAAGAAAGGGGGTGAGCATAACGCGCTCAGTAAGGAAATCAGGCAAGCAAGTAGATATCCACACTATCTACTCAAAATAGTGCTATGCCTTGAAAACATTATTTCCTTAACTCACTTTAAAAGCATGTCTTGAAATATAATATATATGCTTGTACAGAATAAATCCCATGTACAGAAATCATGCTTTATTTCTCAAATGTAGGCATGTAGTGCAAAACAATGCATTGCATATAAATCATGCCTTTATGTAAATCATGCCATGTATATTTAAATCACATATAAATATGGCATCAAATGATTCACAACACAAAATCGGAGTTCGACCCATCCCTCAGGTCTGTCTGCAGTTTAAATCAGTCAATCAATGTGATATATCATGTGAGACTCTGTGGTAAATACAAATAGTATCCTGGATTATGATCATATCCTAAAATGTGATCCCAAGCAACACAGATCTCGGTGTGCGGGGCATCACTGCTGTAACGGGAGGATGGTCAGTCCAATGTCAACCGCCAGCTACGTAACACACGGTACAGCGTACACCTCGTGCCCCGGGCACGGTACAAAGTACACCCATGGACCATCACAGCCAGGGTCTTTAGCCCTCGAAACCATGGAAATCCTCACAGCCAAGGTCTTTAGCCCTCGAAACCATGGAATTAAGTATACCACGTCTATATCAACCTCATGCGGATATCCTCTCTAGCTATGACACACAGTCACACAAGGAATCAGGCATGGGTTTCAACATGTATTACATATCACATACAGTGTGCGTCTTGAGTGCGACTCACAGTCGTTACTCCGCTCAACACTGTTTCACATCATAAAACTCAACTCTAGTGCGAGTAAACCTCCAGCAACTAGGTCAATGCATAGTTTATGTATCAAATCAAGTACGAGCAATAACTCCCAGTACTATGCTATGCACAATATCAAAATCAAGTACGAGCAATAGCTCCCAGTACTATGTCATGTATAAACCATGAAGAATCGAGTACGAGCCACGCTCTAGCACTCTGTCATGCATATATCATTCAAAGCTGAGTACGAGTAAAACTCCAGTACTCTATCATGCATGTCATGAAAATCTAGTGCGTATCAAAATCCAGCACTAATGTTATGTGGAAAACATATGAATCCCAGTGCGAGCTATGCTCTAGCACGATTCATTCTCACATAATATGATAGATGGCTATTTAAAAGGGATTGTTTACAAAATAGTAAAATCAGCACTAAAAGTGTGCTTAAGTCATATCAACCTTAAAATCATTAGCCCATCTATTTATTTTCATGCTAATAGCATTTAAACACTCACAATAGTATTTTCCATGCTTTTTGCAACTTCTCACAAAAGTTGACTTTTTAACTAACTAGGGGCAAAATCGTAATTTGCCACTATCGGGTCGCAATAATTATTATTCACTTTCTCTGACCCTCATAGTTTTTAAGTGAATGCAGAAGCAGTTGAAAATACGTGCAGGTATCTCTAACTACTCGCAAAAGTCCCTTACCTCGGATCACGTCAAGTGACCTCGCTTCCTCGGTGCTGCTAAATCCCGCAGGCCGATCAGCTCTCGATGTAAACTCCGAAGCTGTAAATAACCATTCCTCAGGTTAATTATCATTTTCCTACTGTATTACACATTAATACAGTTTAATTTCCCTTAATGGGCCTTAAAAATCCTTAATGGGCCTAACTAGGCCTTAAGTCCATTTTCATTTTACTATTCACTTTTGTTGGGCCTATTGGGCTTGTGGGGCCCACCAACTCTTATTGGGCTTGTCTTAGGCCCATTGCACCCTATTGGACCTAAAAATATTGGGCTTGGCCCATTGGGCCTCTCGGCCACATGCCTTGGCCGAGAGCTAGCCATTCTCGGTTTCCACCATGGCATGCCATACATGCCTATTTTCTAGCCATTTCCACTAAGGCATTTTCACAAACACTTGGTAGGCAACATTACCAATCATCCTATAGTTCATTTAGGCATTTTATCAAACACCTTGGTTGCCAACAATTTACATGTATTAATTAATCAATTTGATTAATTCTAATTATACCATTAACATTAATACATGTGTACTAATCCATTTATGTCTTAAAATCAAATTGACATATTTCAATATCCCATTGATCACTCTCGGCCTAACCCTCTTCATGGTGATTTAATATGTTTCAATGCTTAAAACATATATCAACATACTTAAAATCATTCATACATTAACATATATGAAATTGGAAATTAGAAAATATACCAATTGTTGTGTTCTCCCTTTGGCCGAAACTTTGGAGGCTCTCGGTTTGCACTCTATGGCTCCTTGATAGCCAATTCCAACATATGTTAATCTCCTTTCAATTTGGAACAACTTCCATGAAGAATGCAAGTTCCAAATATGTCTAATTCCTAGTGATTTCTAGTGAGAGAAAGCTTGAATGGTTATGTTTCAATGGTGTTCTTCTCTAGCCGGAATTGTGTGATGAAGATGACCAAGGTGTGGCTGCATTTATAAGCCACTTACTTAGCCATTAAGCCTTACTTTTCAGCCACTATGCTTGACTTTCCAAATCTGAACCATGAGTCACCTTATGAGTCACCTTATGAGTCATAGTTAACTTTAACTATAGTTAGATATTTATCTCATGGGCTTTTCCAATTGGGCTTCTCGGTTTGGGCTTTCCTAATGGGCTTTTGGGCTGAAATTTTTACTATACCTCGGGCCTTTTATTGTCTCAAAATTTGGCCGATCAATTGGTCCAACAATTCGGTCTAAAGGACCTAAGAATTTCGATATACGTTTAGTATACCTTAATGGGCTTTAAAATTTTCACCTTAGGCCCATTACGTTTTTAACCATTAAATTTATTCCGAAATCCTTCCGAATAAATTTTCCTTACTTCCGGGGATGATTATCTTGTATTCTGGCCAAGAATATTTTTCCCCAAATTTTTCTCCACACTTAGGTTAATTTCAAACCTTGATTAGTCAACTATGGTAAAAGTCCACTTTTTAACTATAGTTGACTTTTTCTTTAACCATTGACTAAGTTGACTTTTTCTTAAATTTTTGAAAGTGTTATATATCATGTCTTACACTCTCGTCTTTATATTCCAACCGCTCCCGGTGGATAATTTCACCCGAAACTCCTTTTCTCGCCGAAAAGGTCCATTTTACCCTTTTTAGCTTTTACACTCGTTTTGTATGTTCGGGTCTAAATCAAGCTGACTTTCCTTCATGAGCTCTCTACGCTCTCTTATTTTAAGTTCTTATTTTCAGTCAGAATGATTTAGAATGACTCGGTTTAGCCTATGATACTTATCATCCACATTAGGCATTTTATGTAGCTTTTGCGTGTTAATTCATTTCATTAACACTTTAAATCTAGTAAATACTCTTCTTATGATTCAACCATAATTACATAGTGTTCATACACATAGGAATCATAAGGAAATAAGCTACAAAAAATCCGGGTCTGACACATTATTTACATAAAGGCATGATTTATATACAATGCATTGTTTTGCATTACATGCCTACATTTGAGAAATAAAGCATGATTTATGTACATGGGATTTATTCTGTACAAGTATATATATTATATTTCAAGACATGCTTTTAAAGTGAGTAAGGAAATAAATGTTTTCAAGGCATAGCACTATTTTGAGTAGATAGTGTGGATATCTACTTGCTTGCCTGATTTCCTTACTGAGCGCGTTATGCTCACCCCCCTTTTTCTTTACATCTCTCTACAGAGCGTCAATAGAGTGAGAGTTATCGTGGGAGAGTGTCCCAGAGTCCACTGCTAGTTCCTATCGATTCATCAGGTATACTTATTATGTACAGTCATGTATCTAAACATAGAAACAGCACAGTGATGTATACGTTATATATTATGGGGAATGTAATTGTATTAGATTTTATAAAATCTTACATGTATAATAAAAGTAGCTACAGTCAGAATTAATATATTGACATGTATGTATGAGAATGGATATTATGGTAAGTGAAGACTCTGACATCGAATCACAGCCCAACCATTGAAGAGGAGAAAGGTATGTTAAAATGCGAAAAATTTACTGTGGTTTTTGATTAAAATCAAGGATTGAGAAGAGGGTCCTGACAATTTTAGAGTTGAATAAGTAGAATTATGAAGTAGTGGTATAATGAGTAATCATTGATGTTTTGACATTATTTGGACATCTCGAGAATTTGACGCGTGAGTCGAAGCTAGTCCGTGAGACGGGAATATTGCACCACCCAAGGTGCAAGAAGTAAGGGATACAACCTTTTGTGCATATGTATTTCCTTACTGATGAAAATGCTTTGGTAGCATAAAATGAGTTTACAAATGAGCATACTTATTGAGAAAAGTGTTTGATTTGGGATTTACCAGTTGAGTGCTTGTTTTTTCAGGTTGAGCTCGATTTTTTGATTTGAGTTCGGTGAATAAAGATATTCCTGTATTAAAATGAGATTTACAAGCAAAACTATTATGAGCTCTACGTGAAGGCGAAATCGTTTTCTGCATAATAATGGCATGTTTTAAACTGAGACTAAAGGTTTTTCATGAAATTTACACATTGGTGGATACCTCTGTTTTGGTAACGAGAGATGCCTCCATTTTGGTAACGTGAGATGCCTCCGTTTTGGTAACGCGAGATGCCCTCGTTGAGGATGACATTATTTGATGTGATGTGATGATTGCTTTCAAGACGATTATACTATGCCTAGTCTCCATAATTATTTTGTGATATGATGTATTTGTGAAATGAGATAAAGATGTTTGATGAACTGTGATTTCAATCACGTATTTAAAATCATGCGAATTAAGCCATTATTATACTTATGCTTTAATGATGATTTTTTTACGCTCATACGCAGTCCTTACTGAGCGAAGTTGAAAGCTTACCCCCTATTTTCCTCCCCCCACAAATTACTTACAGTGAGTGCTGGTACCTACGACGTACGTGACATAGGCTGGTAGACGAGACTTTCCCCAGGCTATTGCTTGTACACACGAGAGGTATAATTCAATTCATTTTGTAACCTAGACAATTATGTAATACAGACACTTGTATTTGAGTAATATTGGGATGTAATCAGATTGGCCTTAGTGAATGAATGGAGAAGCAGACTTCTTTTATGTTTGGATATTTGATTAAGTGGATGTTGAGAGATCCTCAAGATATTGATTGATGAGATAAAAATAAATTAACTGACACTGTACAGGAATGCAACTCGAGTAGGAAGTTTAGTTTTTTTTAAAAAAAACTTTAAATTAGCCCTATTTTTTACGCTTTCGAGCTGTCACAGATTTTGCGGTATCAGAGCAGAGGTTGCCTAGTATTGTCAATGTCAATTTAGTGAAAATAGATTACATCGCAAGTGTCCATAATTGTCTGGTAATGAATTGAATTTAACGGTTAACATTGTAACCGATGTTTAATGTGTACACGCAGGTATGTAAGAGATAAATTATGAGGGGAAAACGAGGCTGTCCCTGGAGGCAGGCACAACCACCTCAACCACCTGAACCACAGTCGGAGAGTCCTAACTCTCGAATTAATCGGCTGGAGCAGGATGTATGACTGAGGTTTGAGCAGATGGTGGCTCTATTTGTGTAAAATCGAGTAGGAAGTTTAATTTTTTTTAAAAAAATCTTTAAATTAGCCCTATTTTTTGCGCTTTCGAGCTATCACAGATTTTGTGGTATCAGAGCAGAGGTTGCCTAGTATTGTCAATGTCAATTTAGTGAAAATAGATTACATCGCAAGTGTCTATAATTGTCTGGTAATGAATTGAATTTAACGGTTAACATTGTAACTGATGTTTAATGTGTACACGCAGGTACATAAGAGATAAATTATGAGGGGAAAACGAGGCCGTCCCTAGAGGCAGGCACAACCACCTCCACCACCTGAACCACAGTCGGAGAGTCCTAACTCTCGAATTAATCGGTTGGAGCAGGATGTACGACTGGGGTTTGAGCAGATGGTGGCACTATTTGTGTAAAATTTTGGGCTAATGCCTTAGGTACCGCACCTACCCCAGCTCCTAGACCACCATAGGATCCGCCCCCATCTCCTATATAGACTGACCTAGTGCCACCTGTCATTCAGCCTCTGGCACAACCAGGCCCAATGATGGAGGTAAGGGTCGTTTAAAGGACTTTCTTAAGATGAATCTGCCAGCTTTTAAAGGGGTGAAGGGTCCAGCAAAGGCAGAGGAATGGTTAACTGAGATGAGAGTCATCTTTGACTTTTTGGGATGCACTGATACAGAGAGGGTTAGTACGGGTACTTACATGCTTAAGGAATAAGCACGGTATTGGTGGAATACCACCCATAGTATATTGACCGCCATCCATCCAGTGATCAGCTGGGAGACTTTTCAATCAACTTTTAGAACCTAGTAGACCCCTCTGCTGTCCAGAGGAAGATGTGAGCAAAATTTTTGAATCTATTACAAGATAGTATGATAGTCGATGAATATCAGAATCGATTCACTGCTTTGTTAAGATATGATCTAGAGACTTCAAGGATGAGGAGCGTCGGACAGAGCGCTTTGTTTATGGGATGAGACCAGCCATTCATGATAGACTGATGGGGCTTTGCATTACGGAGTTTAATGATGCTCGGAGACGGGCGTAGGAAGTTAAGAGGGGACTAGAGTTGATACAATCCCAGTCTGAGTCCCGAGTGATAACCAGGGATAAGGGTAAAAGACCTACAACTTCCCACGTCGACTTTAGGAGGGGTTCTTTTAAGAGACCAATGGTCGAGAGACCTAAAGGGAGATTTGATAGACCTAGAGTTCCTACCATTACTATGGAGACCCCTCGAGGTGCCAAACTCGACACTAAGATCTACAGAGACTGTGGTAGGCCACATGAGGGTACTTGTTTTCAGATTCTACGAGGATGTTTCAAGTACGGGCATACGGGTCACAGGTTGAATGATTGCCCGCAGCCACAAAGACCGCATCCTCAAGAGCCTCATCGACAGCAACCTCAGAGGGTGATTCTCCAAAGACGGGCCACGACTGCTGATAAAGGAAAGAAGCCTATCACTGAGGGGCGTGTGTTTGCTTTGGATAAGGAGACCGCAGACACTTCGTCTAAGGCTATACGAAGTATACTTCTTGTCTGTAATCATGAGGCTCATGTGTTGTTTGACCCAGAGTCCACGCATTCCTTTATTTCTGCAGGCTTTGCTTGTAAATTAAATTTAGAGCCTAAACCCCTAGCTCATATGTTACATGTAAGTACACCTATGCGTGAGTCGCAGAGGACTAATATGGTATGTAGAAGGTGTGAGATTAAGGTGAGAGATAAAGTGATGTTAGCAGATCTAGCTTTATTAAATATGTATGGTTTTGATGTGATTCTAGGGATAGATTAGTTGGCAGCCAATCGCGCGAGTTTAGACTGCTACACTAAAACTGTAACTTTCTCCCTACCTGAAAAATTTAGTGTACGTTTGAATGTTAAGGAATGAAAATATGTGAAGATTATTGTGAGAAGTCTTATGAATATGATTATAATTTCTTAAAAACACTGATTAGATTATTGATGTGAAGGTAACATCGCACTCATCTCTAACATCAGTCGGGAACCTCCGAGGATAGAGGACATACTGGTAATATGCGAGTTTCTGGATATGTTCCAGATGAGTTGCCGAGTCTACCACTGGAGAGAGAGCTGGAGTTCACTATCAATTTAGTGCCAGATACCCAGCCAATCTCTAAACCTCCCTATAAGATGACGTTGGTTGAATTGGAAGAATTAAAGAAGCAGTTGTAAGAGCTGTTTGACCAAGGTTTTATTAGACCAGTGTGTCACCATGGGGGAGCTCCGATTTTGTTTGTGAGGAAAAAGGATGGTAGCCTCAGATTATGTATAGATTATAGACTACTGAATAAGGTTACAGTGAAGAACAAATACCCCATTCCAAGGATTGATGATTTGTTTGATCAACTGAGAGGGGTTTCAGTCTTTTTCAAGATTGACTGAAGATCGGGCTATCACCAGTTAAGGATCAGGAAAGAGGACATTCCGAAAACAGCCTTGAGAACTAGGTATGGCCACTACGAATTCTTAATGATGCCCTTTGGTTTGATGAATGCCCCTGCTGCTTTCATGATTTTTGATGAACGAGGTATTTCGAGACTAGTTAGATTAGTTTGTGATAGTCTTCATTGATGATATCCTTATATATTCTCGGTCCCAAGAAGAACAAACACAACACTTGAGAATTGTGCTTCAAACACTCCGAGATAAACAGTTGTATGGAAAGCTTAGTAAAAGTGAGTTTTGGCTGGATCAGATAGCTTTCCTTGGTCACATTCTATCTAGGGACGGAGTGTCAGTTGATCCATCCAAGGTAAGGGCTGTACTTAATTGGGAGAGGTCGAGGACAGTTAAAGAGATTCAGAGTTTTTTGGGACTTACAGGATATTATAAGAGATTTGTTAAGGGATTCTCTAAGATCTCAGCTCTTCTAACTAAGCTTACACACAAGGAAATTTTGTTTATATGGTCGGATTAATGTGAGCAAAGTTTCCAATAGCTTAAAAGGAGATTGACTACTGTATCCATTTTAACGATTTTGAGTGGATCTGGAGGCTTTGCAGTGTATAGTGATGCTTCCTATTTGGGTTTGGGGTGTGTACTCCTAAAGCATGGAAGAGTAGTTGCTTATGGATCACGACAACTAAAGGACCATGAGCGAAACTACCTCATGCATGATATGGAGTTAGCCGCAGCGGTGTTTGCATTGAAAATATGGCAGCATTATCTGTATGGGGAAAGATTTTAGATTTTCACTGACCATAAAAGTCTAAAGTATATCTTCGACTAAAAGGAGATTAATATGAGACAAAGACGATGGATGAAGCTCCTTAAGGACTATGATTATGAGATTTTCTATCATCCGGGGAGGCGAACATAGTTGCGGATGCCTTGAGCAGAAAGAGCATGGCGTCTATTATGATGATCAGGGAATGGGATTTATTGGAACAGTTCGTCAGACTTAGGATAAGAGTTGAAGAAGCAAAGATCAGATTTATGGCTAGCCTACAGATAGAGCATAGTATTTTGGATCAGATTAGAACTGGACAGAGAAGTGATCAGAAGCTACTGGATTTGGTTAGCCAAGCTGAGAAGAGCCTGCAATCAGATTTTACGATCAGTGATGATGGATTGTTGAGGTTTAAGGGCCGTATTTGTGTCCTGAGCAATGATACCTTGAAGCAGCAAATAATGAGGGAGTCTCACTGCTCTCGTTACATCATGCACCCAGGAAGTACCAAGATGTATCAAGATCTACGTAAGGTGTATTGGTGGAGTGGTATGAAACGGGAAGTGGCAAAATTTGTGGCCAAGTGTTTGGTGTGTCAACAAGTGAAAGCTGAGCACCAAAAGCCCGGAAGATTACTTAGGTCCTTGCCAGTGCCTAAGTGGAAATGGGAGCATATCACCATGGACTTTATCATGGGATTACCGAGGACTTGAAGAGGTCATGATGCAATCTGGGTGTTAGTAGACAGATTAACTAAGAGTGCTAACTTCCTTGCCATCAAGAGTACAGATACCTTGAGTGTCTTAGTTGAGCTATATGTTAGAGAGATAGCTAGACTGCATGGGGCCCTAGTGAGTATAACATTTGATAGAGATTTCAGGTTTACCTCCAGATTTTGGACTCATTTTTAAGAAGCCATGGGATCTCAATTGAATTTTAGTACTGCCTATCACCCTCAAACTGATGGTCAGTCCGAGCGGACTATACAGACCTTGGCGGATATGTTGCAGGCATGTACGATGGACTTTAAGGGATCATGGGATGATCACCTACGCCTTGCTGAGTTTGCTTACAACAATAGCTATCATGCGAGTATTGGTATGACACCTTATGAGGCTTTGTATGGTAGGAGGTGTAGATCCCCGATAGCTTGGGAAGAAGCAGGTGACAAAAAGGTAATTGCTCCTGACCTCGTTGAACAGACAATTCAAAGTGTAAAGATTATTTGTGATAGATTACGGGCTGCTCAGAGTCGACAGAAGAGTTACACAGATATGCGTAGATGGCCACTTGAGTTTCAAACTAGAGATTATGTGTTTCTTAAGGTGTCTCCAAGTAAAGGTATCATGCACTTTGGGAAGAAAGGAAAGCTAAGTCCCTGATTTATTGGTCCGTTCGAGGTATTAGAGAGAGTGGGAGATGTCGCCTACCGGTTAGCTTTGCCCCCGCAGCTTTCAACGATTCATAATGTCTTCCACATCTCGATGTAAGGGAAGTATAATCTGGATCCCTCCCATGTCATCGAGTATGAAGTATTAGACATCTAGGGAGACATGAGTTATGTAGAGGAACCTGTCTGGATCCTTGACAAGAGAGAAAAGATACTTCTGACAAAGAGAATTCCATTGGTAAAGGTTCTCTATAAGCACCACTCAAAAAAAGAGGCAACTTAGGAGCTCGAGAGCCTGATGAAAGAGAAATATCCCTGACTTTTTGAGGAATGACCTTGTTCTAATTTGGAGGACCAAATTCTATTAAGGTGAGGAGGAATGTAAGACCTGTAAATTCCTATGTAATGTATATGATCCCAGAATGTACAGACAAGTTACATTACATATGAATCACAAGTAATGGATGTTTTTAAGCCCTAAGTGTGAATGAAATGTAAAATGAGTATAGAAGCAAATGAATAGGAGTTTAACTTTGGAAAATTAGGAAAACTGCAGCTAGAATGCTGCAGAACATAGGGCAGATCGATCTTATTGCAAAGAGAGATCGATCTCGTAGCCTTAAATTACAAGCCAGGAACATTCTGCAAGAGGGAGATTGATCCCTCACTCAATCAAGATCGATCTCCACCCAAAAAGCTCGATCCTAAAGTGGCTCTGCCTGGAAGAGACCGA
Organism: Firmiana major; assembly: GCA_033439115.1. Classification (NCBI taxonomy): domain Eukaryota; kingdom Viridiplantae; phylum Streptophyta; class Magnoliopsida; order Malvales; family Malvaceae; genus Firmiana; species Firmiana major. The sequence continues at coordinate 27,849,897 of CM065905.1, forward strand.
TCTCATCCCTATGGCAGATCGATCTCAATTTGTCTCAACCAAGGGCAGATCGATCTCATGCTATAGGCATATCGATCTCATACTTGAAGTTGTCGTGATTTTGAGGATTTTAAGCAAGGGAGATCGATCTCCACCCCTTGGAGATCGATCTCATAATGTAAAATCTATAAAAAGGCCAGACAATTCATGCCTTCCTCTCCTGAACATTAAAAACCCTCCATATTTGAGCAAAAACCTACTTTCTTACTCTAGATTTTCAACACCTTCCAAATAGATTTGAGGGAAATGTATTTGGGTAAAGTTGTTGCTTAAGAGGAGGAGAGCAATAATGTTGAAGACTAGAGCTTGCATCACAGGGTTGAAGGAGAAAAAGAATCTCTCCCCACATTTGGCAAAAAGGAGGAAAAACAAGATAGGTAAGATTTCAATGCACCAACTTCTGGTACGATAATCTAAACATTGAGAGGAGTTGATTTGTTATATACATTGTTGGCTTGAATGTTCAAAATGCATGCTTAAGTAGCCATGACCTAGGATGAGTGTAGTGAGAGAAAGTTGAAATGGCTTGGAGTTAATGATGATATGAATAAATAGAGATGTTGATAAGCATGTATAGATGATTTTAAAATACCTTTGTGGAATCCACATGTTGGATTTGATGATGATTGAAAATGGGTAAAAGAAGTGTTTGGTAAAATGCCATAGAGAACAAAAATGGATTAAACTAAAACTAATGGATGTTTAATTGATACCGAAGGAACTCGATTTATAACCAGTTAAGTGGAAATCCGAGGAAAATAAAGGAAGTAATCAAGTAAGGGTCCAAGTGACCCCATTTTAGAGTTGAATGAGTAGAAGTATGAAGTAGTGGTATAATGAGTAATCATTGATGTTTTAAAATTATTTGGACAGCTCGAGAATTTGATGTGTGAGTTGGAACTAGTACGTGAGACGGGAATATTGCACCACCCAATGTGCAAGAGGTAAGGGATGCAACGTTTTGTGCATATGTATTTCCTTACTGATGAAAATGCTTTGGTAGCATAAAATGAGTTTACAAATGAGCATACTTATTGAGAAAAGTGTTTGATTTGAGATTTATCACTTGAGTGCATGTTTTGCCGGTTTGAGCTCGATTTTGTGATTTGAGTTATGGTGAATAAATATATTCATGTATTTAAATGAGATTTACAAGCAAAACTATTATGAGCTCTACGTGAAGGCGAAACCGTTTTCTGCATAATAATGGCATATTTTAAACTGAGACTAAAGGCTTGTCATGAAATTTACACATTGGTGGATACCTCTGTTTTGGTAACAAGAGTTGCCTCTGTTTTGGTAACGCGAGATGCCTCGTTGAGGATGACATTATTTGATGTGATGCGATGATTCCTTTCATGACGATTATACTATGCCTAGCCTCCATAATTATTTTGTGATATGATGTATTTTTGAATTGAGATAAAGATGTTTGACGAACTGTGATTTCAATCACGTATTTAAAATCATGCGAATTATGCCATTATTATACTTATGCCTTAATGATGATTTTTTTACGCTCATACGCAGTCCTTACTGAGCGAAGTTGAAAGCTCACCCCTTCTTTTCCTCCCCCCACAAATTACTTACAGTGAGCACTGGTACCTACGACGTACGTGATATATGCTGATGGACGAGACTCTCCCCAGGCTATTGCTTGTACACGCGAGAGGTATAATTCAATTCATTTCGTAACCCAGACAATTATGCAATACAGACACTTGTATTTGAGGGATATTTGATTAAGTGGATGTTAAGAGATCCTCAAGATATTGATTGATGAGATAGAAATAAATTAACTGACACTATACAGGAATGCAACATGAGTAAGAAGTTTAACTTAAAAAAAAAATCTTTAAATTAGCCCTATTTTTCGCGCTTTCGAGCTATCACACTTTGTATTTTGAATTTAGCAATTAAAAATTATACTTAGGTCTAATTAGGGGTTTATAGTCATTCAGACCAATCAAGAAGAGATCGAACTTAAAAGTTAAAAGGTTGATTTTTTTTGCTTAAGGTTTGACTTTTTGAATAAAGGGTTGAGTGGCTTTTGAGGGTCTCATTGATGAAAAATGAGGTTAAATAAGCTTTCAGTAAAAGTCAACTCAGGATTTGACCATGTCAAACTTTGTAAGGCTTAACTTTGACCAAGCGTTGACTTTGACCAAAATGTCATATGGGGTTTGACTAAGAATGGAAAGTAGGATATTAAAAAGGTTAAGGTAAATTGTGAAATTAATTGATCAAATAATTAAAAATTTTAGGGTTTGACTTTTGTAAATTTGCTTTGACTTTTAAACATAATGATTGATGTGCTGAAACGTGAAGCTTGGGCTATTGATAATTCTATTAAAATAGAATTATTTGTGCTTAATTTCTTAATTAATTATTTTAATCCTCATATTATTTTCTTAATTATCCTTTCAATTTAATTAAAATTCTCTTATGTGCAGGTAAATTAAATCCGGATGTATTTTAGTCGAAAATGGGCTAAAAACGGGCTAAAAGGAGACTGACCACTACCATTTCGCAGTCTGAGTCACCATTAATCGGGACATGTATGATGCCGAGTGTTCGTATTTTATTCACCTCGAAAGGATAAGATCGACGGATACCATGCCCACCTTTTGGAAGACACACGCCGAGCCACATCGCACAACCAAGTGGACTAGAAGATGAATGATGTGGAAATATCTTCCCTACAGCGAATGGAATGAAGACAAGAGGCCAACCAATGCCAACTCATCTAGGATTAGAAATTACGATTGTACCCCTAATTTTGTGTATAAATAGAATATGATGGGGCAATTGCAAAACAAGTAGGTAAAGTAGAATAGAAGTATTTTTTAGGGTATGGTTCAATAGGAGTAGAAAGTAGAGTAGTGTCACGCCCCGAAAACGCAAAAAATAGGGCAAATTCAAAACTTTTTCTATATCATTACACATATCTTGGTGCATTCCTGTATAGTGTCATGCATCAATGTTGTATATATATATATCATAAAACCACACCTGAAGATATAATCATCACATAATTAAATATATCAAATCAGATACATTCCTCAACTCAGATTGAATTATCCTAATACATCCCATACATCACAGTACATCAAGTGTCTATAAATACAATTATAGTCTGGTTACATGAAATAATAAAATGTACCTCAAGTACAATATGTGGCCTAGGGCTCGAGTCCTCCACTAGCCACTAATCCGTACGTCACAGGAAAATTCTCTTCACTTGAAGAAATCTGAGGGTGAGCTTCTAAATCGCTCAGTAAGGGGATAAGGGATTCATTAATAAGAACATGATTTGCACAACACAATCATTTTGTTTTACATGATAAACTCAATAAACTCAGTGGAAAGTCTAGCATAAATAGTTAAAACATCATCTCAAAGCTCATGTAAAAACAAGATATTAAATGGCTCAATTCAAGTTTACAAGCATGTAGAAATCAAGATGCGATAATGGCTTTTCTCTTTAAAACGTGATAAAAATCATTGCAATAGTAATGCACGTGGCACGGCCACTAAATAAAATCTACACGTGGCACAGCCACAAATTAAAATCTGCACGTGGCACAGCCACCAAACACACGTGGCACAACTACTGATTTAGATTCGCATGTGTCACAGCCACCAAATATACGAGGCACAGCCACTGATTAGGATTCACATGTGGTACAACCACCAAATACACATGGCACAACCACTGATTAGGATTCACACGTGGCATAGCCACTAAATACACGTGGCACAACCACTGATTAGGATTCACACATGGCACAGCCACCAAATACACGTGGTACAACCACTGATTAGGATCCACACGTGGTATGTAACCAATGCTACCAGAGTAAGGGTCATCTCACGTTACCAGAACAGAGGAATATCAGACTTACATGCTACTAGAGCAATGCCCGATGTGTATTCAAAATGACACACCTAAGCTCAATCAATAGTCATTATCATAAAAATCATTTTTCCTACACGTAAAGCTCATAATGGTTTTCTCTCATAAAACGCATTTCAAACCGTTTTGTACTCAACACAAAACATGTTAAAATCGAGCTTCGACCGGTAAAACCATGCACACATTTTCTCAAACCTCAGTACGCCTTAACGTAGGGCCCAAAACACTTTTCACATTTTAAACACAAAATGGTTATAAAACGTTTTCACATATAGTTTACAACTCATAAAAGTTGGGCCCCAACCGGCTATAAAATCGTGTGCAATGCTCATTCACAACACATACAACATGCTTGTTTTCTCAATCGAAAATCATGCTACAATATTAGCACAAAACACATACACAAATGAGTTTAGTTTTCCCTTACCTCTTTATACCTCGTATAGTGTAATCGTCCCTCTGTATCACGGACTAGCCTCGCATTCCACTTTGGAACTCCTAAGCTGTCGAAACGATGTTAAAAACATCAATATCTAGACTCAATTTCATTATCGAGCATACATTTGCTCATATTTCTCACTAACACCTAAATCTCTCAATTCTCATAACTTTATCATCATTCATAATCCCATTTACTACATTTCCAATCCTACATTTGTTGTGCACAAAAATCCATGCTGATATTCATTTTGTTCCCTCAATTTCAATTTATAGCCCAAAACTCCCAAAATTACCACAAATTGCATAATAACATCTCTTCTCCAATGAAATCATAGTTTCATCAATCCCTAATCATTTCCTAACTATTTCATCACAATGCCCATGTCCACAATCACAAAAGATTACTTCAAAATCAAGGGTTGAAGTTTAGAGATTGCCTAAACTTGTAGAGTGCTCAACTCACACCTCAATTCGATTCGTCCTTCGATTTCCAAGTATGTTGTTCTCCTTTGGATGAGGAACAACTTTTCTTCTTGCCACAACCTTCAATTTGGACAGAAATGGGGACTTTGGAAGAGAGAGAAAGCTAGGGTTCAGTTAAAATGGAGGTTGGAAGAGAGAGAAAAGATGAAATACAGGAAAACACAAGGGTCTTTATATAGGTTGAGGGTAGGAGATCAATCTGGCTCTTGATAAGATCGATCTGCATTTGAATTTGGGGACGATTAGGGGTAATTTTTTGCCTAGGAGATCGATCTGTCGTGGGGTGAGATCGATCTCTTAATGGCTTTATGAGATTGATCTGCTCTAATTATGAGATCGATCTCTAGCTTACAGAATGTTTCGTGAGATCGATATGCTCCTTAAAGAGATCGATCTTCTCCTTAACAGAAACATTTTAAGATCGATTCCTTCCTCATAAGATCGATCTCTTCATTATAGAATCATAAGAAGATCGATCCTCTTCCATTGGAGATCGATCTGCTCGCTTAAATTCCTCCTTCCTTGTCATTTTTGGCCTACCAGATCGATCCTCTCTTCTCCAAGATCGATCTGGCCGCATAGTTTCACACTTTAACATAAAATCTCATTTATAACTCCTTCATCACTTAAAATTTCATTTCATACCACCTCAATATATGAGTACATCATATTTAGTTCAATAATTACACTTCATATTCTGATTACATAATTTGATATGTGTAAAATTCTCAAATCTCACATCCTCCCCACCTTATAAAGAATTTGGTCCTCCAAATTCAACTCAACTCGTCAAATAGATGAGATACTTCTCCTTCATGAGACTCTCCAATTCCCACGTTGCCTCTTCCATTGAGTGATGTTTCCATAAAACTTTCACTAATGGGATGCTCTTGGTTCTAAGTACCTTTTCCTTTCTATCGAGAATCGGGACGTGTTCTTTGACACACCCAAAAGGTATATGTCCGCAAGTGCACGGGTCGTACAAGTAATAATGGGATTTTGAGTCCCGAGTTATCTTCCCTCAGAGAAGTTGACTAGCCTAATTAACTACCGGTTAATCTTACCCTAAGTATATTCTAGCAAATTATGAAATTAAGGTGGGTGATCTACATAGCTAGAATTAAAAATACTGAAGCAATAAAATAATAAAAACTAAATAAAATACAATCGAGCTAAGATTTATTTACCGAGCTCCACGCATTTAATTACCTACGAAAATAATTAAAAACTAAAATTAATTAACGCAATAAAAATAAAAAGCAAAAATGAAAATAAAGAAATAAGATTAATTACTAAAATTAAACAAGCCTAAAATAACATATGCATGTAATTAAACTAATAAAATTTGCAAATTAAACTAAACTAAAATTTAATGAAAATAAAATCCTAGGAAATTAAGAAAATAACTATAAAACTACATATCTAAAATATTAATTCTAAATTACTCCTAACTATATCTAATTACTAACTTAACAATAGAATCTAACTAGTGCATGCAACAAATTTAATCTAACTTAATTCTAAATGTAACCCTTAAAACACTTAACTAAAAATTAAATCCTAAAACATAAAATATAAAATTAACTACTAACTAAAAAATTAAAACTAAAAATTAAATTCACAAACTAAAACAATAGAGCTAATCTAAATAAACAACTAATAAAAGGAGCTACTAACTTAATAGAAGTGCAATGAGCATCAACTTGTAAAGAGGAAATAGCCAAATGTGGCCTTAGGCTTAATTGGAAAACATCAAAGTGCCGATAACACCACTGTGCACGTATTCTTCATTGGTTATTTTCCATTTCCAGAAGATGGCTTCAGTTTGTCCAGTCCTTTGCTCTTGCTGCGTTGCTATCAACACTCCTCGATCTCTGCCCAGCTACTGCGTATAGGTTGCACGTCTCTACCTGCTTTTGCTGCCCAGACATGTCTAGCTTCCATTCTCGGCTCTGTCCTGCACATGTGCTATGTCCAGCTATGATCTAGGTAAGGTTCTTGGTTTGCTCTGTATTGCCACACCTTGCTGCACGTCCTCGGCTTTCCTCACGGTTTTGTCCTCTGCTACCTGCTACCTGTTGCACTCAGATCTGCGTAATTGCTCCTGTACAAACAGATGCAATCTATAGACTGCTTTATCTTTCACAATTCGTGTCTTAAACAGCAACCACGAGTTGCCTCAGCCCAAGCAGCACATGCCCGAGCAGGATCAACCACCATTTTCACAATCCATGCAGCTCCTCTGCTCTTACGTTCTTTAGCAGCAGATCAGTTTTACAGCAACAATACCCTACAACTACCAAACTCTAAGTCAGTGCAGAATAAAAGCTCATAAAGACAATGAACAGTAAAATGAACATGAAACAGGGCTGAACAGAGGAAGGTAGCTGGTTTTATTCATTGCCATGCTTTGCTTGCTACATCCAGCAGCTCGTGCTTCTCCTTTCTACTCATGCCCATTCTACTTACTGCCAAAGCACCAGCAGGGATGACTAGCACATAGTTCACAATAGCAGTGTTCGTCCAAGCAGTTGTGTAGGAATCCAATCCGGAAGCACCAACTTTGGCTCCAGCCAACAACAGCAACTACAGTAACCAGTCTAAGAATAAAACAAAATTCACAGCAGTATCTGGGTACTCCTCTGGTCTGCCCCAGCAACGTAAACTACTGTTATGGTTTCCACGCTTCAGGAAGCATTCTTCACCTCAACCCTGTTGAGCCGCAAGTCGATGGCTGTTAGCTCCTTCAGCCCATGGTAACAAGCAAGGTGAAGAAAAAAGGAAATGAACTAGGAATCCGAGAGCAGCAACTAGGATATAAAAGCTATGTAACAAAACTGAAAAATAAAAGAGCTGGATTTAACAGAACCGAGAAACATCAAATGGTATTGGTTGCCATGAAAAATTATCCAAGTGAAGAACATGAAAATGAAATGAATAGTAAAAATAAATATGGAAGCTAACGGGAAACTATAGTAAAAGGAACAAGGAAAAGTAAATCCTAAGATTAATTCTAACACTACTCCTACTTACATTACATTACACTACTCCTACTCCTAAAAATTACATTTTCTTTCAATTGCCATCCTTTCCTATTTATAAACACACTAGGGGTAAAATGGTAATTTCCACATCCTTGATGAGTTGGCATTTTTTTGGCCACTTGTCTTCACACCATTGGCTCCTTGAAAAGATATTTCCATGTCATCGGTCTTCTTGTCTAATTGGATGTGCTAGGTGGCATGACTCATGTAGTCCGCGTGGCTCAATCTTGATTTTAGCCCAATTTCGGTCCATTTTCTACCGAAATATTCAAAATTTATCCGGATTTAATTTATCTGCAAACATGAGAATTTTAATTAAATAAAGGGGATAATTAACAAAATAAATTGGGGATTTAAATAATTAATTAGAAAATTAAGCACAAATAATTCTAAAAATATAGAATTATCACACCCCCAAACTTGAGCTTTTGCTTGTCCTCAAGCAAAACAAAATGATTGTAGGAATGACAAGTACAAAACACAATAATTTCCCCAATATCATCCTCAAAGAAAAAGTACAGACTATGATCTCAAAGACTCACAATTACAAGTCCTGCACTTAGAATTATTCAATCATAAGTCCTAACCCAAATTAGACTCCTCGTGAGTGTGTGAAAAATGTCTAAGTCACTTCATAGTACATTATCCAGATCAGATTATGTAACACAGTGAATGCAAAGTCAATGACATGTGATCATTCCCATAAGTTTGCTTTTCACTTCTCTCTCCACTAATGTAGTCACACTTAACCAAAGATTAATAGGACTTCATTAAGCTTGTAATGTAAGGCTGTGGCTAAGGTATGATAAAGTCGATTTAGGTTTAATTACCCCTTAGCATACATTACTTCTAGGATCTTTAATGTAAGAGCTCTAATCTTTTCCCCCAAACTTATTTATTTCACTAAACTTTTTATTCTATCTTTTTGTTTTTTCTTCTTTCTTTTTTTTTTTTTTTTACATACTCTTTCACTATCACTTAATACCCATATAGCTCACAATATATCCAAATGACTTTTCATGCTTTCGGGGTAAGGGATAGGAAAAAAGTATTTAAGCTAAGGAAAATTTTGCAGGAATATTTACAAAGAAAAGCTTATTTGGCCCAGATGGGTGACTAGGGATAGCATATGTATAAGGAAGGCTAGAAAGGCTCAAACGATCCAAAGATGGCCTAAATCATCTCCCTAATTAAGTGTAATCTAATATTTCACCTCGAGATCAGATCAAACAAATTCTAGAATATGATGCACAAAATCAACTGAACAAATGCAGTCCTATGTACACATAAGCTTTCTCAAAATAAATATATCGATTCATGACATGACATGTGCATAAGATGAGGAAATCACAATCAAAATCAAGACAAATTCAAGAATTCAACTTCATGCTTTTCCTATAATCATGCTTCTCAGTCAATCAAAGTCAGACTAAATCATGGGGTCATATCATCAGAATATGGGAAAACTACATGCTAAGCACTAGATCATCCCAAAATCAAACAATTTAAGCTCATATTATCGAAAAAATTTTGAAAATTCTTTCTCAGATTTTTAAAATTTTTTTGAAAATTTATCTAATTTTTCACAAAATAGCTCAAGTGATATCCCCTCCCCCAAACTTAAAGTGCATAGTTGTCACGACCCAAACTACCCAAAATTCAAAGTTAATTTTTCGCGTTTTGTTATTTTTATTACTTAAATTCTTACCTGTCTTCTGATCGTGACCACACTCCACTAATAATTGGGCTGTACGTCAATGCCAGTCCCACCATACATTTACCATATTACTTATTTCTTCTCCAGTCATATATAATTGTTTACAATATTTATACATCCCCCTAAAGTTACTTACAAACATGTTACTGTGCTATGCTTGTGTAGATACAATATGTACAAGTGTATATACCTTATGTTGATGGGTAGCAGCGGATATCCGGAATGCAGTACTGAGTCGCCTCAACTTCAACTGGAGATTATCTGTGGGAGAAAATGAAAAGGGTGAGCACATCAAGCTCAGTAAGGCAATCCTACGAACAAGTAGGTAACCATACTACCTACATGAACGTAGTGCCATGCATAAACCACCCTTTCTCCACACATTTTAAAACAGATGATATGAGTTATGATGTTATGTAAATCAAGTTTGCACGAAAAATTCAACACGCAAATATTACAAATAATTTATTTCTCAATTAAAATTTTCACAATAAATTCAGGACTCGACCCCTCCTGCGGGTGATCCTGACTCACACGAAACCATGAAAATCGGTTTACATTCACACATGGGTTTGAAAAGCATGGAAATACCATCATGCAAATTTAGTTTAAAACCCAATTTGATTTCATCAAAATCGACATGCGAGACTAGGCAACATCTGTATATCGGCAAATAACCAGGACTATGGCCATATGTGTCCTCGTGAGTCCCTCTAGCTACACAGATCCTAGTGTGCGAGGTCTCACCCTGATCGGGAACCGCCCGGGAGGTGGGTCAATCCAACCCGTCAGTCTTATCCGATCCCATGCATCCGAAGATGCTAACGTATCACAAAGATACCAAGTATCACAAAGATACCAACGTATGCAAAGATAACACACGATACATCGTACTCCATGCTACTTGCACGGTACATCGTACTCCGTGGACCCCCAGCCTTATCCCTCGTTCGGGCTCATCAGCTGGTCCTCCAACCCTTATCCCTCGTTCGGGCTCATCAGGTGGATCTCCAACCCTTATCCCTCGTTCGGGCTCATCAGGTTGTTTCTCTAACCCTTATCCATCGTTCGGGCTCATCCGGTTGTTTCTCTAACCCTTATCCCTCGTTCGGGCTCATCAGGTTGTTTCTCTAACCCTTATCCCTCGTTCGGGATCATCAGGTTGTTTTAACATGCCATGTCTCAAAACGCACGTGCGGGCCTATTTAATCGGTGACACACAGTCTACCCGATGCTCCAAGCACGGCTTATCGCATGTTCTCATAAAATCGGTGCGAGCAATGCTCAGCACTCTCATCAAATCAAGTAAAACTAGTGCGAGCTAAGCTCTAGCACTCTGTATGCAAACCGTATAAAAATCTGGTGCGAGCGAAGCTCTAACACCCTGTCTCAAAATCATATAAAAATATGGTGCGAGTTAGACTCTAGCACCCCGTCACCAAATCATATATATATATAAAAATCTGGTGCGAGTTGGACTCCAGCACCTATGCATGTAAAACTCTAGTGCGAGCTCTCGCTCCAGCACTAATGCGTGCATCATACAAATCGAAAATATCGTGCGAGCTGAGCTCTAGCACGTCACATGTCAATAAAACACGTAGGCGGCTCTGTTTCCTCAAAACAGTTTTCAAAACAATTTCACGTTGAAAGTATGCAATGCTATGCATTTTCTTTCAAGGTTAGCCAGCCTACTAATGTATGCATCAAAACACCTCCTGAATGAGCAGAAACCTCTTGTTCTTGCTCCTCCCAATTTTTCCTAAATTTATAAATTTTACCCTTAATAAGGGTATTTTGGTAATTTACCCATTCGGGGCACTAAAATTATTATTTGACCTCTAGACCCTTCAGGTAATTTTTAAAGACTGCAAATGAACTTAAAATTGCGTAAAGTTACCTCTAGCAGTCTGTAGAATTCCCTTACCTTATTTTCCTGTCGAGTCTGACCTTTTCTTTTCCACTGTTGTCTCGTCGCGCAGTCCGATATGCTCCCAATCAAATGCCCGGAACTGCGTATTAATATTCCTCAGGTTAGATATTATACAATTTAATTGTATTTAATATTTTCTGGGCTTAATTTAAATCATTGGGCCCGTTTACCACTATTGGGCCCGATTGCACCTTATTGGGCCTTAATCGGCCTTAAGCCCGTTTTCCACATAATTTTCACATTATCGAGGCCTATTGGGCTCACTGGGCCCACCAACAATTTATTGAGCCTCGTTCTAACTCTCGAATAGCTAAATTTATTATTTACGATAATTTATCTAAATTTCCATAATTTAATTCAATTTATGCGGAATTTAAATTCATATCACGCATAACGATGTAAATTATCGTAAATAAGGGTCACTTACCCGAGATTCCATGCTAGTACGAAATTCGAGGCTGTCTCGAGCTCTTGGTGGATGCCAATTATCGAGCTACATAATTTCATAATTTTTCGGGTAAATTTTCAGTCGAAAATTAATTAAATAAAATATTCCAAAATTTAAATCGGTCAATTTGACCGCTTATCGACTTACCCGAAGCTCGATTGCATCGCTGGAATTTTTCCCAATTTTTTCTCTTTTTCTTTTTCCCTTTTTTTCTCCTTTTTTCCTCTCTTTTTGGCTGAACCGGTTCAGTTCGATTCGGACCGGTTCAGACCGTCGGTTCACTCCGGTTCAGGCGGTTCACCGCTTTGCCGGCCGGTTCTCTACCGGCTTCCACCGCCAGCAGCTCCGTGAGGTTGTCCGCAACTCGAATCTGGCCTCGGTTCGCCTCGAGCTCGCCGAAAAATGGCCGGTCCGGCCTGTTCTCCTCCGACCGTCGGACCCATTTTCTTCCCTTGGCCGTCGCCGGCGTTTCCCGCCGTTTCGTCGACTGATACCGGTGCAGAAAGGACTGTCGTCGCCTGGGCTTTCGGAATCTGGCCTCAGATCCGCCCAAATCGCCACCGTTCACCGCCGGTGACCCTTTCTTTCCCGCGGCCTAAAATCCCATTAAGAAAGCCCAAACCGAGAAGCCCAATTGAAATCCCATTTGAATAAGTTAAAAGACATTAATGAACCAAGTCTAAAATGATAACCATTACATAAACTTTTTGGAAGTCAATTAAGGTGGCTGGATTTTAGCTTAATGACTAAGTAATGGACTTATAAATACTAGCCAACACATAATCATCTTCATCCTTTCATTTTCAACAAAGTGAAGAAACCATAACCGAAAAGTTTTCTAAGCTTTCTCTAACTAGAAATCACTAGGAAAAGGCATATTTGGAACTTGCAATCTTCATGAAAGTTGTTCCAAATTGAGAGGAGAGTGACATATGTTGGAATTGGCTATCAAGGAGCCATAGTGTACAAACTGTGAGGCTTCAAAGTTTCGGCCAAGTGTGAACACAAATACTAGGTATATTTTCAAGCTTTCAAATTCATATATGTTAATGTATGAATGATTTTAAATATATTGGTATATGTTTTATGGATTGGAACACATGAAAACACTATGAACATGTGATGGCCGAAAGTTGGTATATGAGTTTTGATAAATACCCATGTGATTTTAGGACATGTATAGGTTGATATGCATGTAGACATGATTATGGCTTGGTTAGTTATAATCAATTTGTTCATATGGATAGTGGTATGATATTGTCACATAAGGTTTTTGATAAAATGCCAACATGAACTATAGGAAAGGCTTAAGACATGCCAACCAAGTGTTTGTGAAAATGCCTAAGTGAATTGGCTAAACAAATGGACATGGACAGCATGCCATGGTGTGACCGACGGCATGGAGTGCTCTCGGCCATGGCATGTGGCCGAGAAGTACAATAGGCCAAGCCCAATTATTTTAATCCCAATGTGATGTTATAGGTCTCAAATAAGCCCAATAAGAGTTAGTGTGCCCCACAAGCCTAATAGGCCCAATGAAAATGAATAGTAAAATGGAAATGGGCTTAAGGCATGGTTAGGCCCATTAAGGTTTATTAAAGCCCATTAAGGGAAATAGATTGTATTTAATGTGAAATACAGTAGGAAAAGTATAATTAACTTGATAAATGGTTATATGCAGCTCCAGAGATTATTGGAATAGCAAATCGGACTTCTGGATCGAGCAGCGTTGAGAAAGTAAAATTTCTCGAGTGATTGCAGGTAAGGGACTTTTGTGAGTAGTTAGAGATACCTGCATGTATTTTCGTATGCTTTTACATTCACTTAAAAACTCTGAGGGTCAGAGACAGTGAATTATAATTATTGTGACCCAATAGTGGCAAATTACGATTTTACCCCTATTTAAAAAAAGTCAACTTTTGTGAAAGGTTTTAAAAAGCATGGAAATCATCATTTTGAGTGTTTTACTACTGTTTAGTAGAAGAATAAATAGATGAGCTAATGATTTTAAGGTTGATGTGAATTAAGCACACTTTATAGTGCTGATTTTGATATTTTGTAAACCATCCCTTTCTTAAAGAGCCATTTATCATATTATGTGAGAATAAATCATGCTGGAGCACAACTCGCACTGGATTTCATATATTTTCCACATATATTAGTGCAGGATTATGATTCGTACTAGATTTCCATGACATGCATGATAGAGTACTAGAGTTATTACTCGTACTCAGTTTTATGTGATTTATGCATGAGAGAGTGCTAGAGCGATTAGCTCGTACTCGAGTTTTACATGAGATGCATGACAAAGTACTGGAGCGTTGCTCGTACTCGATTCTTCATGATTTATACATGACATAGTACTGGAGCTATTGCTCGTACTTGATTTTATGAGTTTTGTGCATAGCATGGTACTGGAGCTATTGATCATACTTGATTTGAAACATGAACTATGCATTGACCTAGTTGCTTAAGGTTTACTCGCACTAGAGTTTGAGTTTGTGATGTGAAAAAGTGTTTGAGTGTAGTGTAGACTGTGAGTCGGGCTCAAAGGCGCGCACTGTAATTTATGTGATATATAATACATGTTGAAAACCATGCTTGATTTCCTCGTGTAGACTGAGTGTCACACTATGAGAGGTTCTCATGTGGATTTAGAGACGTGGGTTTGAGGGCTAAGACCTATGGCAGGCACCCCAATTGTGATGTAGGGTCCATGGTGTACGTTGTACTGTGAGAGTGGCATGGAGTACACTGTACTGTATGGTGTTGTGGAGTTGAGGAGGATATAGCTGGCGGTTGTGATGGACTGACCCCCCTCCCGTTGCAATAGTAATGCCTCGCACACCGAGATCTGTGTTGCCTAGGATCACCATTATCGGATATGGCCATAGTCCAGGATACTATTGCATTTTGCATTTCACCAAAGAGTCTCACATGATATATCACCTGATTGATTGATTTAATTGCGGATAGACTTGAGGGATGGGTCAGACTTCAATTTTGTGTTGTGAATGATTTAAAGGCCATATTTACTGTGATTTAAATAAACATGGCATGATTTATCTAAAGGCATTGTGATATTATAAAGATATATTATTTTGCACTACATGCCTACATTTGAGAAAGAAAGCATGATTTCTGTACATGGGATTTATTCTGTACAAGTATATATATATATATATATATATATATATATATATATATATTTTAAAGACATGCTTTGAAAATGAGTTAAGGAAATAACGTTTTGAGGCATAGCATTATTTTGAGTAGATAGTGTAGATATCTACTTGCTTGCCTAATTTCCTTACTGAACGCATTGTATGCTCACCCCCTTTCTTTACATCTCTTTACAGAGCATCAGCAGTAGAGTGAGAGCTTTTGAGGAATAGTATTCCTGTTGTCCGCTGCTATTTCCTATCGATCGATAGGTATACATATTTTGTACGGTTATGTATCTAAACATAGAAACAACACAGTGATATATACGATATATATTATGGGGAATGTATTTATATTAGATTTTATATGATCTCATATGTATTATAAAAGAAGTTACAGTCAGTAACAGTATATTGACACGTATGTATGATAATGGATGATATGGTATGCGAGAAAGCTAACATCGAATCACAGCCCAACCATTGAAGAGAGGAAAGGTAAGTTAAAAATGCGAAAAATTTGTAGTGATTTTTGGTTAAGTCAGGATGGGTCTTGACATAATGCCAGCCTGTAGGCTACCTCTCCCACCCTCTCAAGAATCTCAAAGGGTCCTATGTATTGAGGACTCAACTTCCCTTTCTTTCCAAACCTCATGATACCCGTACTTGGTGATATCTTCAGAAATACTGCATCACCAACATCAAACTCAAGTGGTCATCTACGCACATCCGTGTAACTTTTCTGTCTACTTTGTGCAGCCTGTAATCTCTCACATATGAGTTTCACACTCTGTACAGCCTGCTCAACAAGCTCAGGAGCATTTATCTTTCTGTCACCGACTTCTTCCCAAGCTACAGGGGATCTACACCTCCTACCATATAGAGCCTCAAAAGGTGTCATTCCAATACTCGCATGATAGCTGTTATTGTACGCAAACTCTGCTAGGGGCAGGTGATCTTCCCATGATCCCTTAAAATCCATCGTACACGCCTTCAACATATCCTCCAAGGTCTGAATAGTCCTCTCTGACTGACCAATTTTCTGAGGATGATAGGCGGTACTGAAACTCAATCGAGATCCCATGGACTCCTGAAATTTGGTCCAAAATCTAGAAGTAAATTGGAAATCTCTGTCAGAAGTAATACTCACTGGAGCCTGATGTAATCTTGCTATCTCGCTGACATATAACTTAGCGAAGGTATCCACAATATCTGTGCTCTTGATGGCAAGGAAGTGGGCACTCTTTGTCAGTCTATCTACTATAACCCATATAGCGTCACGACCTCTTTGGGTCCTCGGTAAACCCATAATAAAGTCCATGGTGACATGCTCCCATTTCTAGGTAGGTACAGGTAAAGGCTGTAGTAGACCTCCAGGCTCCCGATGCTCAGCTTTCACTCACTGGCATACTAAACATCTGGCCACATAGTCTGCCACGTCTCGCTTCATACCACTCCACCAGTACACTTTTCTCAAATCTTGGTACATCTTAGTACTCCCTGAGTGCATGATGTATCACGAGCAGTGAGATTCTCTCAGTATCTGTCTCTTTATGGTATCGTCGTCCGGTACACAGATTCATCCTCTGAACCTCAATAATCCATCCTCATTGATTGTGAGATCTGACTGCGAAGTCTGCTCAGCTTGGCTGAGCATATTGATCAACCTCTGATCACTACGCCGCCCAGTTCTAATCTGATCCATGATCCTGGGCTCTATTTGCAGGCTAGCCAAAAATCTAATCTCTACCTCTTTAACTCTGATCCGGAGTTCGGTGAACTGCTCCAGTAAATCCCATTCCCTAATCATCATAGCAGATATCATACTCTTTCTGCTCAATGGCATCAGCAACTACGTTCGTCTTACCCTGATGGTATAGAATCTCGCAGTCATAATCCTTAAGGAGTTCCATCCATCTCCTTTGTCTCATATTTAACTCTTTCTGATTAAATAAATATCTCAAACTCTTGTGATCAGTGAAGATCTAGAATCTTTTCCCAAATAAGTAGTGTCGCCAGATCTTCAAGGCAAATATAACAGCGACTAACTCCAAATCATGTGTGGGGTAATTCCACTCATGGTCTTTCAACTGACCACTCTTTCGTGCTGCATAAGCACACACCCCAATCCTTGATGGGATGTATCATTATAAATTGAAAATCCTCCTGATCCCTCAGGAATAGTCAACACAGGTGCCGCTGTCAATTTCCTCTTCAATTCTTAAAAATTGAGCTCACACTGATCAGTCCATATGAACGGAGTCTCCTTACGCGTAAGCTTAGTCAAAGGAGTGACAATCCTGGAAAATCCTTCCACAAATCTTCTGTAATACCCTGCCAAACCAAGGAAGCTTCGTACTTCTGTAACTGTCCTCTATCTTTCCCAATTAAGCACAACTTCTACTTTACTTGGATCTGGTGATACTCTTTCCTCTGAGACTATATGACCAAGGAAAGCTATCTGATCTAGCCAAAACTCACACTTACTAAGCTTTCCATATAATTGTTTATCTCGGAGTATCTGAAGTACTAACCGAAAATGTTGTGCATGCTCCTCATACGATGAGAGCACACCAGGATATCATCAATAAAGACTATCACTGTCACGACCCAATTCCATTCTCTTTAACCGAAAATCACTGAAAATTTTTCGCGTTTTACTGTTACCTTACCCGGTCGTGAACTAAACTCACCACACACTGTTGGGCTGTGAGCCAATAATAAACACCACATCTCATTCATTCTCAATTAATTAAAGCGATGTCATACATGTGCATTTAATCGTGTATTTATACGAATACATGTTTTACCGACATCTACATCCCCCATAAGTACAACTCAAAAGAATACTGTGCTTTTACATTGTTTAGATACAAAAAGAATCACTGTGTATATACCTCTTAGCGATGGAGATGCAGCGGAGTCCAAAATAATACGCCTCAGTCCTCACTGGGCTACTATGCACGCTCTGTAGGGGGGAAAATAGAGTGGGATGAGCAACCACACGCTCAGTAAGGCAATAATGCAAGCATGGTAGATAACTACTCTATCTACATGCTGATAGTGTTATGCATAAATCATTTATAGTAGGAGCATGAGGAATAAAACTATGCCATATGAATATACATATATATCATGTATCAAAATCATGTGCATTGGCATATAAAACATGGTAGAGACATCATGTATAAATCATCTCATGCTCAATCTCATTTAAATTCATTAAAGGGCAATTCTTTAAGAAACTTCCTTTTTAAACCAACACCATAGCACCACCAAATCAACTCACAAACCACAACCACATTTACATTCCACAATTCACGCATGTGTATAAATCTAGGTCACTATATCAAAAGTGCCTATGTGAATCATTACATCATAAATCATCCCAGACCACACGCATCCAGGTGTGCGGGGTATCATGCTGGCACGAAGATGGATTATCCCTCGCCAGACTTTCTCATCACATAACCATCATGCGGTACATCGTACTCCATGTGATATACACGGTACAGCGTACTCCACAAACTCATATCGTGATTGGGGTGCCATTCCTAGGTCTTATCTACCCCATACCAAGAGTTTTCCATATTCTGTGAAGGATAGCCTCCCTGCCGAACAGAGCCTCCCCGCTTAACAGAGCCTCCCCGCCTAACAGAGCCTCCCCGCCTCTTTGGGTTTAAGGATGTTAGCTTAAGGATGTTAGCTTAAGGGTGTAGGGCTTAAGGATCCTTTCCGTAAGAGAGCCTCCCCACCGAACAGAGCCTCCCCGCCTAACAGAGCCTCCCCGCCTCTTTGGGCTTAAGGATGTTGGCTTAAGTATATAGTGCTTAAGGATCTTACCTTTACCATACCCATGTAGGAGAGCCTCCCTGCCTAACAGAGCCTCCCCGCCTCTTTGGGCTTAAGGATGTTGACTTAAGGATCCCACCGTAAGAGAGCCTCCCCACCAAACAGAGCCTCCCCGCCTAACAGAGTCTCCCTGCCTCCTCGGGCTTAAGGATGTTAGCTTAAGGATGTAAGGCTTAAGGATCTTACCCACTTTCACAACCCTATACGAATCCCATTGTACAAGCTTGTGCGAGCAAAGCTCTAGCACGACTCATGCATCATGCATCTTCTCATAAAGAGGCGCGTACGAGCATAGCTCTAGTACGGTTATACTCGTAAGACAACCATTCACAATCCACGTACGGGCAGAAGCTCCAGTACGGTTTATAAATATCATTATAGTTTCCAAATCAAGGTGCGAGCTAGGCTCCAGCACGTTTCATACAAATGAAAACATAGAAATCCAGCGCGAGCGAGGCTCTAGCGCGATTTATGTCATACAAATGTGATAGGCGGCTCATATACAATTTATCAATCCCGGCAATTCGGGTTTAGCACTCACAAATGCTTTTCCACAACAACAATACAATACTAGCCGTCCTATCTACGAGCTTGCTTTAAACCAAGCAATTCGTTTTGGAAAAACATCAAAACATTAGATTTATGCAATTATTAGCCTTACTATCCCATTTCATAAAATCCACTTCAAATCCAAAACCACGCATATACTCGTCATCATTCACGAATACCATCCATCATTTATTTGAGCAATTCATGCATTTCATACAACACCCAATATTCACCCACAAGTTCAAAGTACGAGCAGCTATCTCTATATACTCACAAAATTCCCTTACCTGGAATCGCGATGCGTGATTCCACTTCCTTAAGCTGCTTACTCGTACGGTTCGGTTCGCCTTCAACGAACTCTTCGGGGACTGCACAAAATCGTATCCCGCATTATATTCGATCCATACAATGCAACCCTTGCGCTTGCTATAGTCAATTTAACCTATAGCCTCTATTAACGCTTATATGGCCTCGTTTCATTACTTTACCCATAACTCGAGTCTATGGATCTTCTGAGGCCTATTAACTTATTCAAAATCGATGTTAAATCGACATTAAGCTCATAGTGTTCATATTCCATGAATTCCCTCACTATGGCATTTTATCAATCATAAACATACCCATTTTCACAATTTCTCCAACTCACCAAGTAATTCCATTTAACCATCTACAATCATAAACATTACCCCAATAACAACTTTAGCATGCCATAAATCATAAGCTCATTCAATCCCACATATCCTCACATTATACCCATTTTAGATTTCTAGGTCACACCACTTCCACTACATTCCTAGGTAGTTTATCCATCAATACTCATACCAATCAACTCCAAAATCAATTAAATAGCTAATGCATTTGGATTGGAGTGTTAGAATCTTACCAATATGATTTCTCTTCTTGCTCCAATTGGTAATGCCCTCAACTCCTTCAATTCCAAAAATGGGAAAATGCCCTCTCACTATGTTGTTCTCCTCTTTGATAGGAACAACTTTGCCTCTAATGATCTCTCTCCAAATCTCACTGAAAATGGCTGATTTTAGAGAGGGAAAGTTGGGTTTTTGGGGTTGAAATTGTAAAGTTTGGTGTTTTTCCGAGATTTCCAAATTTTCAGCTCTCCTTATATAGAAATGACTTGAGGAGATCGATCTGGTCCAAGAGGAGATCGATCTGGTCCCTTAAAATCCCTCTTTTTCACGGCATTTTTAAGCCTGAGATCGATCTGTTGAAGCAATGAGATCGATCTGTTGAAGCATGAGATCGATCTGTCGAAGCATGAGATCGATCTGGTCCCAAACAGAGAGCTAAGGAGATCGATCTGGGTGCTTGGGGATCGATCTTTCCACTACAGAATGCTTGAGAGATCGATCTGGCTCCATTGGAGATCGATCTGCTCGATTCTTTCGCCCAAATAAGAGCATTCTGGCTCTCCCAGATCGATCTCTCATCCTAAGAGATCGATCTGGACCTCATGTTCTCCAGATTTCCTGCAGTTTCATTGCTGCAACTCATACCAACACACCCTCAATCTATTGCCATGGCCATTTCCTCATCCATCCACCTTTATAACTTGAAAATGGCATCCATTCATACCTTATGCACATTGAAACTTGTGTACATTCATTGTATATTCAAAGGTATGCAACATAAAACCAAATGGAAGCATAACTCCATTCCATTTTACCACACTACTCATTTCTTCGTATTCATACTCAATGAAACTTGTATGTACGTTACAATTTTATATTACACATACATACATTGAATCCATGGACTTACATCAATCATACTTTACATTACAAGTCCATTCACATTATTTGATCCAATTACACACATTACCCTTATACATATACGGGGTCTTACATTCTCCCCTCCTTCAAGGAATTTGGTCCTCCAAATTAGAACCAAGTCACTCTTCAAACAGTTGGGGGTACTTCTCCCGTATCAAGTTCTCCAATTCCCACGTGGCCTCTTCCGCCGTGTGGTGTTGCCAAAGCACTTTCACTAAGGGAATTGTCTTATTCCACAACACTTTCTCTTTCCTGTCCAATATCCGAACCGACTTCTCAACATACGTCATACTCTCATGGAGCTCTAACGGCTCATATTTTATCACGTGTGCCGGGTCCGGGTGATACTTTCGAAGCATCGAGACGTGGAAGACGTTGTGGACATTCACCAAGTCCGGTGGCAATGCCAATCTATACGCCTTATCTCCCACTCTCTCCAAAATCTTGAAGGGTCCGATATATATAGGGCTCAGCTTGCCCTTCTTACCGAATCTCATAATACCCTTCGATGGTGAAATTCTCAGAAATACCGACTCACCCTCATCAAACTCCAGTGGTCTTCGTCTCTTGTCAGCATAACTCTTTTGCCGGCTCTGAGCTGTCCGTAATCTCTCACATATTAACTGGACGTCCTTAGATGCCTGCTGCACTAAGTCCGAAGCGAAAATCTGTCTGTCACCAACCTCTTCCCATCCAATGGGGGAACGGCATCTACGCCCGTATAATGCCTCATAGGGTGCCATCCCGATACTAGCATGATAGCTATTATTATAAGCGAACTCGGCTAACTGCAGGTGGTCATCCCAGGAGCCTCTATAATCCAGCACACACGCTCTCAACATATCCTCGAGGGTCTGTATAGTCCTCTCTGACTGCCCATCTGTCTGAGGATGAAAAGCGGTGCTAAAACTCAATCGGGTCCCCAGCGCTTCCTGAAAATGTTCCCAGAAATGGGAAGGGAAGCGGGCATCCCTATCAGAAACAACGCTCACTGGTACACCATGTAGCCGTACTATCTCTCGAATATACAGGTTCGCCAACTGACTCAATGTATCGGTAGCTCTCATAGCCAAGAAATGGGCGGACTTAGTCAACCGGTCCACAATAACCCATATGGCATCATGACCTCTGCGGGTCCTCAGCAACTCCATCACAAAATCCATGGTGACATGCTCCCACTTCCAGGTCGGTATCGGTAGAGGCTGCAATAATCCTGCAGGCTTCTGATGCTCTACCTTCACTTGCTGACAAACGAGACACTTAGCGACATATTCCGCAATGTCTCTTTTCATTCCAGACCACCAATAAACCTTCCGAAGGTTTTGATACATCTTGGTACTTCCCGGATGTATCGTATACTTCGATGAGTGAGCCTCTGATAAAATCGTTCTCCTGATCTCAGGATCCTTGGGAACGCATACTCTGCCTCTGAAACTCAATAAGCCATCAGCACTCTGCTCAAAATCAACACCCACACCTGTCTGTATCTGCCTCAGCCAATCGATACATCGTCGATCGCTCTGCTGGGCTTGCCGCATACGGCCAATCAACTCTGGCTCTAGTCTCAAACTAGCCATGATCTCAAGTCTCTCAGATCTAGGTGGGGTTACATCCAAACTGAGGTTCGTAAAGTGTTCTAACAATTCATGTTCCCGTACCATCATATAAGACACCAACCCAAGGTTCTTTCTACTCAAAGCATCGGCAACTACATTTGCCTTACCCGGGTGGTACATGATTTCACAATCATAGTCCTTCAGGAGTTCGAGCCATCTCCTCTGTCTCATATTCAGCTCTTTCTGCGAGAACAGGTACTTAAGGCTCTTATGATCTGTGAACACCTGAAATTTCTCACCATAGAGATAGTGGCGCCATATTTTCAAAGCAAATACTACAGCCGCCAACTCCAAATCATGTGTCGGGTAGTTCCTCTCATGATCTTTCAACTGTCTAGATCCATAGGCAACTACCTTCCCATCCTGCATAAGCACACAGCCCAGTCCCTGGTGTGATGCATCCGTATACACCGAGAATCCTCCTGAGCTGGTAGGGATGGTGAGAACTGGAGCAGTCGTCAATCGATGCTTGAGCTCCTCAAAACTCCTCTCACATGCCTCATCCCACACAAACTTAACATCTTTTCGCGTGAGGCATGTCAACGGAGCAGCTAGTCTGGAGAAACCCTCTACAAATCTCCGATAATATCCTGCCAATCCCAGAAAACTCCTGATCTCAGTTACTGTCTTGGGCTGTTCCCACTGCACAACTGCCTCTATCTTG
This sequence comes from Firmiana major, assembly GCA_033439115.1. Taxonomy (NCBI): domain Eukaryota; kingdom Viridiplantae; phylum Streptophyta; class Magnoliopsida; order Malvales; family Malvaceae; genus Firmiana; species Firmiana major. The sequence goes on from CM065905.1 coordinate 27,873,553, forward strand.
GATGGATCCACTGATACCCCATCCTTTGACACAACATGCCCCAGAAATGAGATCTGTTCCAACCAAAAGTTACACTTGCTGAGTTTGGCATACAATTCTCTCTCTCGGAGGGTCTGCAGAACTATCCTCAAGTGCTCCTCATGATCTTCCCTGGACTTGGAATACACCAAAATGTCATCTATGAAAACAATCACAAACTTGTCCAGGTATGGCTTGAATATATCATTCATCAATGCCATAAATGCTGCGGGAGCATTCGTCAATCCGAATGGCATCACCAAAAACTCGTAGTGGCCATAACGGGTACGAAATGCTGTCTTGGGTACATCTCCACTCTTGATCCTCAACTGATGGTACCCTGACCGCAGATCTATCTTAGAAAATACTTCGGCTCCCTGGAGCTGATCCAACAAATCATCGATTCTTGGAAGGGGGTACTTGTTCTTAATGGTGGCCTTATTCAACAACCGGTAATCTATACACAGTCGGAGGCTTCCATCCTTCTTCCTTACAAATAGAACCGGTGCTCCCCAAGGTGAGACACTCGGTCTAATAAACCCCTTCTCCAACAACTCTTGCAGCTGTTTCTTCAGCTCTTCCAACTCTATCGGAGCCATTCTATAGGGTGGCTTCGACATCGGCTCTGTACCAGGCACTAACTCAATGCAAAATTCCATTTCCCTTTCAGGTGGTAGTCCTGGTAATTCATCCGGAAAGACATCAGGGTAGTCCGTAATTACGGGTATGTCCTTCAATTCCGGGTGTGCCTCATCTATATCGACCACATAGGCAATGAACCCTTCACATTGTCCTCTCCATCGTTAGTAACATAAACCATCACTCCATATTCAACATTTATCATAAACAATAAATTTATCTCTCAAGCAATATGAATTTAAAATCATACTCCTTTATTTACCACAAGTATACAAGCTTTCATATCATTTCTTTTCATCAAACTTTACAATAAGATTGTCTAGTCCTGAAAACATCAATGTTTTGGCATGACAATCCATCACAACACGATTGGTAGCCAACCAATCCATTCCCAAAATTACATCAAAATCATTCATGTTTAATAAAATCAGATTGGCTATCATTTCCTTCCCCTCTATCCTTAACTTACAATCTCTACATACATGCTCGGTCAATTGACTATCATTCATGGGTGTGGAAATCATCAACATTTTATCCAACAATGTTGGTTTCACATATTTCAATAATTTATGTGCAAAGGAAGGTGATATGAAAGAATGCGTGGCACCAGGATCAAATAATACCAATGCTTCTAAATCAAAGATTCGGATGGTACCTTTAATCACATCCGTCGATGCATCTGCAGTGTCCTGGTCCAGTGCGTGCACCCTTCCTCTGCTCACACCCGCAGCCTGTTTCCCTTTCTCTTCAGCTGTAGCCCTCCTCCTCGGGGCTGCTGTCTCAATCGGAGCTCCATCGGGCTCCTTGCCCTTCTGTGGGGCAATCTCCATCCTCTCGGGACAATGCTTAGCCATATGTCCTGGTCTCTCGCATCTAAAACACACCATAGGGGTCATCAGACAGGGCCTATTCCCATGAAATCTCCCACATCTCCTACACTGAGCAGTAGTAGGCCGTGGTCCTCCAATAGTCATGCCCCTTGGCACAGTCAAGGCTGGGTATACGGGAGGTCTAGCAGCTCTCTCCCGCACCTCCTCAATCTTTGGCCTCTTCTCGAAAAATCTTTGGCCATCTCTCTTGGCCACTCTTCCAATCCCGGATCTCTTCCGGTCCCTGTCCTTTCTGACACTGACTCTCCCCAGCTCGGAGGCATTCCGCTCAAAGTCTTGCTCACATAATTGAGCCTTATGTACAGCCTCCTCATAAGTCACAATATCGAAGGGGGCTAGCTTAGTCCGGATGGCCAATCTCAATCCATCCATGAACTTCTGAATCTTTCGGGTCTCACTACCCATCGTGTTAGGGTCATATCTCCCAAAGGACATGAACTTGGACTCATACTCGTCCACAGTACGGTTCCCCTGAACCAAATTCATAAATTCCATCCGCAATTACCTCTGTGCGGTAGCTGGAATATACTGTCTCCTGAAGGCCTCTAGAAATATCTCCCACGAGATCTCAGAGTGTCTGGCCCTCAAAATAACCTCGGCGGACCTCCACCAATGCTCGGCCTCGCCTTTCAGCATAAACATGGCAAAGGCAACCTTCTCACTTGAAGTGCATCGGAAAAACCTATACAGTTTCTCCATCTCATACACCCAATCCTCCGTAATCACTGGGTCCTTCACCCCTCTAAACACTGGGGGTTTCAGCGCTTGAAACTCTCGCAACCTGTTCAAGTCGCAGTCATAACCCACATCACTACCGCTCTGCTGTGGAGCGATAGGAGAATCTGTATCCTGGGCTGGAGGTGGTGTAACTGTAACTGTCTCAGCAGTCTGAGGTCTCTCCGCCTCTGCAGCTGCCTGTTCCGTAGTAGGCTGTGCTGCGGGACCTCGTCTGTCACCGGTGCCCAAGGCTTGCGTGACTATCTCCACCAGACTCTCAATACTCCGCTCTAATCTAGCGAAGCGAGCCTCAGTATCACCTGCTCTCTTAGCAGGGTTCTGTGGAGCCTGCTCAGTCTGTGGCTCCGCACAGCTCTCAGGCCTACCTCTACGGCCTCTAGCACGTGCTCTCACCCCTCTACCTTGGCGTGTAACTGGCATAATGCCTAACTCCCTGTATTATAATAATTTATTAAGCTCAATCCATCACAGTATACACAGTTATATCTAAACAAAAGCACAGTACTATGGGGATGTACTTTCCTATGTTTTATTAATGACTCACATCAGGCCAACACAGCTCTGATACCAATCTCTGTCACGACCCAATTCCATTCTCTTTAACCGAAAATCACTGAAAATTTTTCGCGTTTTACTGTTACCTTACCCGGTCGTGAACTAAACTCACCACACACTGTTGGGCTGTGAGCCAATAATAAACACCACATCTCATTCATTCTCAATTAATTAAAGCGATGTCATACATGTGCATTTAATCGTGTATTTATACGAATACATGTTTTACCGACATCTACATCCCCCATAAGTACAACTCAAAAGAATACTGTGCTTTTACATTGTTTAGATACAAAAAGAATCACTGTGTATATACCTCTTAGCGATGGAGATGCAGCGGAGTCCAAAATAATACGCCTCAGTCCTCACTGGGCTACTATACACGCTCTGTAGGGGGGAAAATAGAGTGGGATGAGCAACCACACGCTCAGTAAGGCAATAATGCAAGCATGGTAGATAACTACTCTATCTACATGCTGATAGTGTTATGCATAAATCATTTGTAGTAGGAGCATGAGGAATAAAACTATGCCATATGAATATACATATATATCATGTATCAAAATCATGTGCATTGGCATATAAAACATGGTAGAGACATCATGTATAAATCATCTCATGCTCAGTCTCATTTAAATTCATTAAAGGGCAATTCTTTAAGAAACTTCCTTTTTAAACCAACACCATAGCACCACCAAATCAACTCACAAACCACAACCACATTTACATTCCACAATTCACGCATGTGTATAAATCTAGGTCACTATATCAAAAGTGCCTATGTGAATCATTACATCATAAATCATCCCAGACCACATGCATCCAGGTGTGCGGGGTATCATGCTGGCACGAAGATGGATTATCCCTCGCCAGACTTTCTCATCACATAACCATCATGCGGTACATCGTACTCCATGTGATATACACGGTACAGCGTACTCCACAAACTCATATCGTGATTGGGGTGCCATTCCTAGGTCTTATCTACCCCATACCAAGAGTTTTCCATATTCCGTGAAGGATAGCCTCCCTGCCGAACAGAGCCTCCCCGCTTAACAGAGCCTCCCCGCCTAACAGAGCCTCCCCGCCTCTTTGGGCTTAAGGATGTTAGCTTAAGGATGTTAGCTTAAGGGTGTAGGGCTTAAGGATCCTTTCCGTAAGAGAGCCTCCCCACCGAACAGAGCCTCCCCGCCTAACAGAGCCTCCCCTCCTCTTTGGGCTTAAGGATGTTGGCTTAAGGATGTAGGGCTTAAGGATCTTACCTTTACCATACCCATGTAGGAGAGCCTCCCTGCCTAACAGAGCCTCCCCGCCTCTTTGGGCTTAAGGATGTTGGCTTAAGGATCCCACCGTAAGAGAGCCTCCCCACCAAACAGAGCCTCCCCGCCTAACAGAGCCTCCCTGCCTCCTCGGGCTTAAGGATGTTAGCTTAAGGATGTAAGGCTTAAGGATCTTACCCACTTTCACAACCCTATACGAATCCCATTGTACAAGCTTGTGCGAGCAAAGCTCTAGCACGACTCATGCATCATGCATCTTCTCATAAAGAGGCGCGTACGAGCATAGCTCTAGTACGGTTATACTCGTAAGACAACCATTCACAATCCACGTATGGGCAGAAGCTCCAGTACGGTTTATAAATATCATTATAGTTTCCAAATCAAGGTGCGAGCTAGGCTCCAGCATGTTTCATACAAATGAAAACATAGAAATCCAGCGCGAGCGAGGCTCTAGCGCGATTTATGTCATACAAATGTGATAGGCGGCTCATATACAATTTATCAATCCCGGCAATTCGGGTTTAACACTCTCAAATGCTTTTCCACAACAACAATACAATACTAGCCGTCCTATCTACGAGCTTGCTTAAAACCAAGCAATTCGTTTTGGAAAAACATCAAAACATTAGATTTATGCAATTATTAGCCTTACTATCCCATTTCATAAAATCCACTTCAAATCCAAAACCACGCATATACTCGTCATCATTCACGAATACCATCCATCATTTATTTGAGCAATTCATGCATTTCATACAACACCCAATATTCACCCACAAGTTCAAAGTACGAGCAGCTATCTCTATATACTCACAAAATTCCCTTACCTGGAATCGCGATGCGTGATTCCACTTCCTTAAGCTTGTTACTCGTACGGTTTGGTTCGCCTTCAACGAACTCTTCGGGGACTGCACAAAATAGTATCCCGCATTATATTCGATCCATACAATGCAACCCTTGCGCTTGCTACAGTCAATTTAACCTATAGCCTCTATTAACGCTTATATGGCCTCGTTTCATTACTTTACCCATAACTCGAGTCTATGGATCTTCTGAGGCCTATTAACTTATTCAAAATCGATGTTAAATCGACATTAAGCTCATAGTGTTCATATTCCATGAATTCCCTCACTATGGCATTTTATCAATCATAAACATACCCATTTTCACAATTTCTCCAACTCACCAAGTAATTCCATTTAACCATCTACAATCATAAACATTACCCCAATAACAACTTTAGCATGCCATAAATCATAAGCTCATTCAATCCCACATATCCTCACATTATACCCATTTTAGATTTCTAGGTCACACCACTTCCACTACATTCCTAGGTAGTTTATCCATCAATACTCATACCAATCAACTCCAAAATCAATTAAATAGCTAATGCATTTGGATTGGAGTGTTAGAATCTTACCAATATGATTTCTCTTCTTGCTCCAATTGGTAATGCCCTCAACTCCTTCAATTCCAAAAATGGGAAAATGCCCTCTCACTATGTTGTTCTCCTCTTTAATAGGAACAACTTTGCCTCTAATGATCTCTCTCCAAATCTCACTGAAAATGGCTGATTTTAGAGAGGGAAAGTTGGGTTTTTGGGGTTGATATTGTAAAGTTTGGTGTTTTTCCGAGATTTCCAGATTTTCAGCTCTCCTTATATAGAAATGACTTGAGGAGATCGATCTGGTCCAAGAGGAGATCGATCTGGTCCCTTAAAATCCCTCTTTTTCACGGTATTTTTAAGCCTGAGATCGATCTGTTGAAGCAATGAGATCGATCTGTTGAAGCATGAGATCGATCTGTCGAAGCATGAGATCGATCTGGTCCCAAACAGAGAGCTAAGGAGATCGATTTGGGTGCTTGGGGATCGATCTTTCCACTACAGAATGCTTGAGAGATCGATCTGGCTCCATTGGAGATCGATCTGCTCGATTCTTTCGCCCAAATAAGAGCATTCTGGCTCTCCCAGATCGATCTCTCATCCTAGGAGATCGATCTGGACCTCATGTTTCCAGATTTCCTGCAGTTTCATTGCTGCAACTCATACCAACACACCCTCAATCTATTGCCATGGCCATTTCCTCATCCATCCACCTTTATAACTTGAAAATGGCATCCATTCATACCTTATGCACATTGAAACTTGTGTGCATTCATTGTATATTCAAAGGTATGCAACATAAAACCAAATGGAAGCATAACTCCATTCCATTTTACCACACTACTCATTTCTTCGTATTCATACTCAATGAAACTTGTATGTACGTTACAATTTTATATTACACATGCATACATTGAATCCATGGACTTACATCAATCATACTTTACATTACAAGTCCATTCACATTATTTGATCCAATTACACACATTACCCTTATACATATACGGGGTCTTACAATCACAAATTTATCTAGATAGTCTCTGAATACCTCGTTCATTAATCTCATAAAGGCTGCAGGGGCATTCGTCAATCCGAAGGGCACAACTAGAAATTCATAATGGCCATACCTTGTCCTGAAGGCCATCTTCGAAATATCTTCTTCCTTAACCTCAATTGGTGGTAGCCCGATCTCAAATCAATCTTAGAGAAGACTGATGCCCCTCTCAGCTGATCAAGTAAATCATCAATCCTGGGCAATGGGTATTTATTCTTCACCGTGACTTTATTCAACAATTGGTAGTCTATGCATAATCTGAGACTACCATCCTTCTTCCTCACGAATAACACTGGTACTCCCCATGGTGAGACACTGGGTCTAATGAATCCTTGATCCAGTAACTCCTGCAGTTACTTCTTCAATTTCTCTAGTTCCACTAATGCCATCCTATACGGAGGTCTAGAGATAGGCTGAGTATCCGGTACCAAATCATTAGTAAACTCCAGCTCTCTTTCTGGTGGTAATCTAGGCAAATTATATGGGAAACATCTAAAAATTCACACACCACAGGTATATCCTCAATCCTCGGATTTTCTCGATCATCATTTGAGATTAGTGTTTCATAACCTTTACATAAATAATCATATTTAATACTCTCAAAAGCAACATCATAATTTCCAATTACTTACAAAATTCCATATGTTTATTTACTCAATATTTCAAACATACACTGTAGGGTTCAGGTAGGGAGAAAGTTACAATCTTACTGTAGCAATCTAAACTCACTCGATTGGCTGCCAGCCAATCCATTCCTAAAATTACAGCAAACCCATGCATATTTTATATTATTAGATCTACTAATATTACTCTATCTCCCACCTTTATTTCACATCTTCTACAAATTAAATCAATTCTCTGGGATTCATGCATAGATGTATTTACATGTAGTATATACTCTAGAGGTTCAAACTTCAAATTTAATCTACATGCAAAATACTCAGAAATAAACGAATACGTGGACCCTAAATCAATCAACACATGAGCCTTATGATTACAGACAGAGAGTGTACCTCTTATAGTTTTTACAGAAGTGTTTGCGGTTTCCTTATCCAGGGCAAACACACATCCCTGTGTAATAGGCTTCTTCCCTTTCTCTACAGTAGTGGCCCGTCTCTAGGGATTCACTCTCTGATGCTGTTATCTAGTAGGCTCCGGAGCATGTGGTCTCTGAGGTTGAGGGTAGTCTTTCACCATGTGACCCATGTCTCCACATTTAAAACATCCATAGATCAACCCAGTACAATTTCATTCATGCATTCGGCCATAATTTTTGCAAACCCTTATCTCAGGCCTGACATCTCGAGGGGTCTCCCCAATGATGGGATAAGCTCTGGGTCTCTCTAATCTTCCCTTTTACACCTCAATCCTTCCTCTTCTGAGGGAACCTCTCCGAACATGTCACGCCCCGAATATGCGGAAAATAGGGCAAATTTAAAACTTTTTACTCATTAATTCACAATTAAGGGTGCATTCCTGTGCAGTGTCATACATCATCATAATTATCATGCCTCAGGATCTTATCATAATATAGCGTATATTGTATCATATACATTAATCCATCTCAAGTTAATTAATCCTAATACATCCCATATAATGTTATACATCAAGTGTCTGTAATTACAAGAATAGTCTGGGTACATGAAAAGATAAAAGATACCTCAAAATACAATATATGGCCTGGAGCTCAAGTCCTCCACTAGCCACTACTCCGTACGTCGCAGGGAGATCCTTTTTCACTTGAAGAACTCTGGGGGGAAAAGAAAACAGGGTGAGCTTCTAAATCGCTCAGTAAAGGGGGTAAGGAACTCATTTCATAAACCAAAATGCACATCAAAAAATGTTTATTTGTATGTCAAACTCATTCGAAAACCATAGCATGAAAGTACTCAAAACGATATTCTCATATCTCAAATCATGTAAAAACATGAAGTAAAAAGGCTCAGTCTAGAGCATTAACAAAGCATGTGAAAACAATGCGATAAACGCTTTCTCAAATACGTGATAAAATCACTGAAATAGTAATGCACGTGGCACAGCCACTAAACACACGTGGCATAGCCACTGATTTAAATTCACACGTGGCATAGCCACAAAACACACGTGGCAAAGCCACTGATTTAAAATTACTCGTGGCATGGCCACTAAACACACGTGGCATAGCCACAACACACACGTGGCAAAGCCACTGATTTAATTTCACACGTGGCATAGCCACAGAATAGGGTTTCTCACGTGGCAACGGCCACCAATGGGGTTTCTCATGTGGCAACGGCCACCGATGGGGTATAACGTGGCAACGGCCACCGATGGGGTATAACGTGGCAACGACCACCAATGGGGTATCACGTGGCATAGCCACCAATGGGGTATCACGTGGCATAGCCACCAATGAGGTATCACGTGGCATAGCCACCAATGGGGTATCACGTGGCATAGCCACCAATGGGTATCACGTGGCATAGCCACAGAATGGGTTATTCTCACGTTACCAGAACGGAGAAGAAGTCGGGCTTACATGCTACCAGAGCAATGCTCGGTGTGTACTCACAACTACACACCTAAGTCTTATCACATAAGACTGATTTGCCTTCACGTAGAACTCATAATGGTTTTTCTCTCATAAAACTCATTTGAAAATCGTTTTGTACTCAACACAAAACGTAATAAAAACCGAGTCCCAACCGGCAAAGCACACGCACACATTTCTCAAATCTCGATATTGCCTTAACGTAGAGCCCAGTTATAAACTCATAAAAACATTGGGCTCCAACCGGCTATAAAAATCGTGTGCAATTAAATCTCAACACAAAACTCAACATGCTTGTTTTATAAACCACAAATCATGCTATAATAGTTTACAAATCACATACACAAATGGTTTAGATTTCCCTTACCTCTTTGCACCTCGTATAGTGCAATCGTTTCCCCCGTATCACGGACTAGTCTCGCATTCCACTCTGGAACTCCCTAGCTGTCCAAACGATGTTAAAACATCAATACTCAATTATCTCATAAACCTCAATTCTCAAAACCGAGCATAATTGCTCATAACTCCTCAAATCTCTCGATTCTCGTAACTCTACCCTAAACTACAACCTCATTCACAATATCTCAACGTCCTACATTTCTCATGTTAAATCATCTACGCTAATTCACCACATAGTCTATATTTCCATTTATAGCACCAATTCTCAAAATTACCAAAATTACCAAATATCTACATTACTCCAACTACATTGCAATTCCATCAATCCCTAATCCTTTCTCAACTATTTCTACGCAATGACAACCACCAATATCATCAAAATCATCTCAAATATCAAGATCGAGGTTTAGAAATTACCCAAAGCTTGTGAGACGCACAACCCACGCCTCGATCCGATTCGTCCTTCGATTTCCAAGTATGTTGTTCTCCCTTTGATGAGGAACAACTTTCCTTCTTACCACAACTCTTGATTTGGCCGAAAATGGGTGTTTTGGATGAGTGAGAAAGTTAGGTTTTCGGTGGAAATGGGTTTGGAAGAGAGAGAAAGTGAGTTTGCAGGAGAAAAACACGGGTCCCTTATATAGACTGGAGGTAGGAGATCGATCTGCCTCTTGATGAGATCGATCTGCGTTTGAATTTTGGGGACGATCTGGGCAATTTTATGCCTAGGAGATCGATCTGTCGAGGGGTGAGATCGATCTCTTTATGGCTTTATGAGATCGATCTGCTCCTAAGGAGATCGATCTTCTCCCAAACAGAATCATTTGGAGATCGATCTCTTCCTCATGAGATCGATCCTTTCTCAAACAGAATCATTTGGAGATCGATCTCTTCCATTGGAGATCAATCTGCTCCTCAAATTCTTCCTTCCTTCTCATTTTTAACTCACCAGATCGATCTCTCCTTCTCCCAGATCGATCTGTCCTCATACTTCATGCTTATTTTACACACTTAACATATAAATCTCCAATTATAATTCCCACAATTCACTTAGCTCAATAAATTACACTTCAAATTCTTATTACATCATTAAAATATATCTAAAATTCTCAGATCTCACATCCTCCCCACCTTAAAAAGAATTTGGTCCTCCAAATTCAACTCAACTAGTCAAATAGATGGGGGTATTTCTCCTTCATGAGACTCTCTAGTTCCCACGTTACCTCTTCCATTGAGTGATGTTTCCACAAAACTTTCACTAATGAGATGCTCTTGGTTCTCAGTACCTTCTCCTTTCTATCGAGAATCCGGACGGGTTCCTCAGTATAGCTCATGTCTTCCTGTATGTCCATCTCGTCATACTCTATGACGTGGGAAGGGTCCGGGTGGTACTTCCTCAACATAGATACATGAAAAACGTTGTGTATTCCAGACATCTGTGGGGGTAATACTAATCTGTAAGCTACCTCTCCCACTCTCTCAAGAATCTCGAATGGTCCTATGTATCGAGGATTTAATTTCCCTTTCTTCCCAAATCGCATGATACCCTTACTCGGTGATATTCTCAGAAATACTGCATCACCAACCTCAAACTCGAGTGGCCATCTACGCGCATCCGCGTCGCTTTTCTGTCTACTTTGTGCAGCCTGTAACCTCTCACACATGAGTTTCACACTCTGTACGGCTTGCTCAACAAGCTCGGGAGCATTTATCTTTCTGTCACCGACTTCTTCCCAAGCTACAGGGGATCTACACCTCTTACCATATAGAGCCTCAAAGGGTGCCATTCCAATACTCGCATGATAGCTGTTATTGTATGCAAACTCTCCTAGGGGCAGGTGATCATCCCATGATCCCTTAAAATCCATCGTACACGCCCTCAACATATCCTCCAGGGTCTGAATAGTCCTCTCTGACTGACCATCAGTCTGAGGATGATAGGCGGTACTAAAACTCAATCGAGATCCCATGGACTCCTGAAACTGGGTCTAAAATCTGGAAGTAAACCGAGAATCTCTATCAGAAGTAATACTCACTGGAGCCCCATGTAATCTAGCTATCTCGCTGACATACAGCTCAGCTAAGGCATCCACAGTATCTGTGCTCTTGATGGCAAGAAAGTGAGCACTCTTGGTCAATCTATCCACTATAACCCATATAGCGTCATGACCTCTTCGGGTCCTCGGTAAACCCATAATAAAGTCCATAGTGACATGCTCCCATTTCCATGTAGGTACAGGTAAAGGCTGTAGTAGTCCTCCGGGCTTTCGATGCTCAGCTTTCACTTGCTGGCATACTAAACACCTGGCCACATACTCTGCCACGTCTCGTTTCATACCACTCCACCAATACACCTTTCTCAAGTCTCGGTACATCTTAGTACTCCCTGGGTGCATGGTGTATCGCGAGCAGTGGGATTCTCTCAGTATCTGTCTCTTTAGGGTATCATCGTCCGGTACACAAATCCGTCCTCTGAACCTCAACAATCCATCCTCGCTGATGGTGAGATTCGACTGCGAACTCTGCTCAGCTTGGCTAACCATGTCTATCAATCTCTGATCACTGCGCTGTCCAGTTCTAATCTGATCCATGATCCTGGGCTCTATCCGCAGGCTAGCCAAAAATCCAGTCTCTACCTCTTTAACTCTGACCCGAAGTTCGACGAACTGCTATAACAATTCCCATTCCCTGATCATCATAGCAGATATCATACTCTTCTTGCTCAGGGCATCAGCAACCACATTCGCCTTACCCGGGTGATAAAGAATCTCGCAGTCATAATCCTTAAGGAGTTCCATCCATCTCCTTTGTCTCATGTTTAACTCTTTCTGATCAAAGAGATATCTCAAACTCTTGTGATCAGTGAAGATCTGGAATCTTTCCCCATATAAGTAATGTCGCCAGATCTTCAAAGCAAATACCACAGCGGCTAACTCCAAATCATGCGTGGGGTAATTCCGCTCATGGTCTTTCAGCTGTCGCGATCCATATGCGACCACTCTTCCGTGCTGCATAAGCACACACCCCAATCCTTGGTGAGATGCATCACTATACACCGAAAATCCTCCTGATCCCTCAGGAATGGTTAACACAGGTGCCACTGTCAATCTCCTTTTTAATTCCTGAAAACTGAGCTCACATTGATCAGTCCATATAAATGGAGTCTCTTTTCGCATGAGCTTAGTCAAAGGGGCGGCAATCCTTGAAAATCCTTCCATAAATCTTCTGTAATACCCTGCCAAACCAAGGAAGCTTCGTACCTCAGTAACTGTCCTCGGTCTCTCCCAATTAAGCACAGCCTCCACCTTGCTTGGGTCCACTGATACTCCTTCCTCTGAGACTACATGACCAAGGAAAGCTATCCGGTTCAGCCAAAACTCACACTTACTAAGCTTTTCGTACAGTTGCTTATCTCGGAGTATCTGAAGTACTAACCACAAATGCTGTGCATGCTCCTCATACGACCGAGAGTACACCAAGATATCATCAATAAAGACTATCACAAATTTATCCAGATAGTCTCTGAACACCTCGTTCATCAATCTCATAAATGCTGCAGGGGCATTCGTCAATCCAAAGGACATCACCAGAAATTCATAATGGCCATACCTTGTCCTGAAGGCCGTCTTTGGAATATCTTCTTCCTTGATCCTCAATTGGTGATAGCCCGATCTCAAATCAATCTTAGAAAAGATCGATGCCCCTCTCAGCTGATCAAGTAGATCATCAATCCTGGGTAGTGGGTATTTATTCTTCACCGTGGCTTTATTCAACAACCGGTAGTCTACGCATAATCTGAGACTACCATCCTTCTTCTTGACAAATAAAACCGGTGCTCCCCACAGTGAAACACTGGTCCTAATGAACCCTTGATCCAATAACTCTTGTAGTTGTTTCTTCAATTCCTCAAGTTCCACTAATGCCATCCTGTAGGGAGGTTTAGAGATCGGCTGAGTATCTGGTACCAAATCAATGGTAAACTCCAGCTCTCTCTCTGGTGGTAAACCTGGCAATTCATCTGGGAAAACATCCAAAAATTCACATACCACAGGTATATCCTCAATCCTCGGATGGTCTCGCTCATCGTCTGAGATGAGTGTCTCATAACCTTCACATGAATAATCATATTTAATATTCTCCAAAATAATATTAAAATTCTCAAATTACTTACTAGAAATCCACATAATCATTTCCTCTATATCTCAATCGTACACTATAAGGTTCAGGTAGGGAGAAAGTTACAATCTTAGTGTAGCAGTCTAAACTCACTCGATTGGTCGCCAACCAATCCATTCCCAGAATTACATCAAACCCATGTATATTCATCATGATTTGATCTGCTAACATCACTCTATCTCCCACCTTTATCTCACATCCTCTACAGATTAACTCAGTTCTCTGAGATTCACGCATAGGGGTATTTACATGTAGTATATATTCTAGAGGTTCAAACTTCAAGTTTAATCTACATGCAAAATGCTCAGAAATAAAGGAATGCGTGGATCCTGAATCAATCAACACATGAGCCTCATAATTACAGACAGAGAGTGTACCTCTTATAGTTTCTGCCGAAGTGTCTGCGGTCTCCTTATCCAGGGCAAACATACGTCCCTGTGCCACAGGTTTCTTCCCTTTCTCTGCCGCAGTGGCCCGTCTCCGGGGATCCACTCTCTGAGGCTGTTGTCTAGTGGGCTCCGGAGCATGTGGTATCTGAGGTTGGGGATAGTCCTTCACTCTGTGACCCATGTCACCACATCTAAAACATCCATGGATCGACCCAGTACAACTTCCTTCATGCTATCGGCCACAGTCTCTACAAACCCTTATCTCCGACCTGACACATCGAGGGGTCTCCTTGATAATAGGATAGGCTCTGGGTCTCTCCAATCTGTCCTTCTGTACCTCAATCCTTCCTCTTCTGAAGGAACCTCTCCGAGCCTCTGTTTGGAAAAGTGCTGGCCTCTTGCCCTTATCTCTATTCACCGCTCTGAGCTCATTCTGGGATTGTACCATCTCAATTCCTCTTTCAATCTCTTGTGCTCGTCTCAGAGCATCTCCAAACTCCGTAATACATAGCCCTATCAATCTATCTCTGATAACAGGCTTCAACCCATACACAAACTTCTCTGTGCGGAGCTCTTCACTCTTGAAGGTCTCTGGGTCATATCTCAATAGCGCTGTGAATTGGCTCTCATAGTCATCCACAGACATGTCACCCTGTACCAAACTCAAAAACTCAACTTGTTTCTTTCTCTGGGCGGCTCGTGGTACATATTGGGTCCTAAAGGCTGTCTAAAACTCTTCCCAACCAATCACCTCATGGTGGGACATCAAAATACCCTGGGTAGTACCCCACCAATCTCAAGCTCTCCCCTTCAGCATATAGGCACTCATACTGACCCTCTCAGCATCGGTGCACCCCAGAAAGTCAAATATAATTCTCAATTCCGTCAACCACTCCTCAGCCTCTGTAGGATCCTTCTTTCCCTTAAATGCGGGTGGATTCATCTTCAGAAAATCCCTTAGTCGGACCATACTTCTGTCCTCAGGCTGAGTGACGGGAGGCACTGGGGGTATGAGAGGTCCTTGTGGGGGTGTAGGGGTAGTATCCGAGGCATTAACTCCAAAGTGTTGCGCGAATAACGCTGCCATCTGCTCAAAACCTTGCCTCACATCGGTCTCAATCCGATTAAATCGAGAGTTAGGACTCTCTGGTTGTGGGACAGGTGGCGGAGGGGACTCTGCCTGCCTCCTCGAACGACCTCGTCGTTTACTCATTCTCTATCTCAACTTGTCTCCTGCGCGTACATATCAAAATTGATTGAAATCTCAATCCTCAATTTCAGTTCATGACCAGACTATTACAGACACTTGGGATGTATTCTATTTCACTTAACTGACACTGACAGTACTAGACACCCTAAGCTCTGATACCAAGAAAACTCTGTCACGCCCCGAATATGCAGAAAATAGGGTAAATTTAAAACTTTTTACTCATTAATTCACAATTAAGGGTGCATTCCTGTGCAGTGTCATACATCATCATAATTATCATGCCTCAGGATCTTATCATAATATAGCGTTTATTGTATCATATACATTAATCCATCTCAAGTTAATTAATCCTAATACATCCCATATAATGTTATACATCAAGTGTCTGTAATTACAAGAATAGTCTGGGTACATGAAAAGATAAAAGATACCTCAAAATACAATATATGGCCTGGAGCTCAAGTCCTCCACTAGCCACTACTCCGTACGTCGTAGGGAGATCCTTTTTCACTTGAAGAACTCTGGGGGGAAAAGAAAACAGGGTGAACTTCTAAATCGCTCAGTAAAGGGGGTAAGGAACTCATTTCATAAACCAAAATGCACATCAAAAAATGTTTATTTGTATGTGAAACTCATTCGAAAACCATAGCATGAAAGTACTCAAAACGATATTCTCATATCTCAAATCATGTAAAAACATGAAGTAAAAAGGCTCAGTCTAGAGCATTAACAAAGCATGTGAAAACAATGCGATAAACGCTTTCTCAAATACGTGATAAAATCACTGAAATAGTAATGCACGTGGCACAGCCACTAAACACACGTGGCATAGCCACTGATTTAAATTCACACGTGGCAAAGCCACTGATTTAAAATTACTCGTGGCATGGCCACTAAACACACGTGGCATAGCCACAACACACACGTGGCAAAGCCACTGATTTAATTTCACACGTGGCATAGCCACAGAATAGGGTTTGTCACGTGGCAACGGCCACCAATGGGGTTTCTCACGTGGCAACGGCCACCAATGGGGTATAACGTGGCAACGGCCACCGATGGGGTATAACGTGGCAACGACCACCAATGGGGTATAACGTGGCATAGCCACCAATGGGGTATCACGTGGCATAGCCACCAATGGGGTATAACGTGGCATAGCCACCAATGGGGTATCACGTGGCATAGCCACCAATGGGGTATCACGTGGCATAGCCACCAATGGGGTATCACGTGGCATAGCCACAGAATGGGTTATTCTCAAGTTACCAGAACGGAGAAGAAGTCGGGCTTACATGCTACCAGAGCAATGCCCGATGTGTACTCACATCTACACACCTAAGTCTTATCACATAAGACTGATTTGCCTTCACGTAGAACTCATAATGGTTTTTCTCTCATAAAACTCATTTGAAAATCGTTTTGTACTCAACACAAAACGTAATAAAAACCGAGTCCCAACCGGCAAAGCACACGCACACATTTCTCAAATCTCGATATTGCCTTAATGTAGAGCCCAGTTATAAACTCATAAAAACATTGGGCTCCATCCGGCTATAAAAATCGTGTGCAATTAAATCTCAACACAAAACTCAACATGGTTGTTTTATAAACCACAAATCATGCTATAATAGTTTACAAATCACATACACAAATGGTTTAGATTTCCCTTACCTCTTTGCACCTCGTATAGTGCAATCATTTCCCTCGTATCACGGACTAGTCTCGCATTCCACTCTGGAACTCCCGAGCTGTCCAAACGATGTTAAAACATCAATACTCAATTATCTCATAAACCTCAATTCTCAAAACTGAGCATAATTGCTCATAACTCCTCAAATCTCTCGATTCTCGTAACTCTACCCTAAACTACAACCTCATTCACAATATCTCAACGTCCTACATTTCTCATGTTAAATCATCTACGCTAATTCACCACATAGTCTATATTTCCATTTATAGCACCAATTCTCAAAATTACCAAAATTACCAAATATCTACATTACTCCAACTACATTGCAATTCCATCAATCCCTAATCCTTTCTCAACTATTTCTATGCAATGACAACCACCAATATCATCAAAATCATCTCAAATATCAAGATCGAGGTTTAGAAATTACCCAAAGCTTGTGAGACGCACAACCCACGCCTCAATCCGATTCGTCCTTCGATTTCCAAGTATGTTGTTCTCCCTTTGATGAGGCACAACTTTCCTTCTTACCACAACTCTTGATTTGGCCGGAAATGGATGTTTTGGATGAGTGAGAAAGTTAGGTTTTCGGTGGAAATGGGTTTGGAAGAGAGAGAAAGTGAGTTTGCAGGAGAAAAACACGGGTCCCTTATATAGACTGGAGGTAGGAGATCAATCTGCCTCTTGATGAGATCGATCTGCGTTTGAATTTTGGGGACGATCTGGGCAATTTTATGCCTAGGAGATCGATCTGTCGAGGGGTGAGATCGATCTCTTTATGGCTTTATGAGATCGATCTGCTCCTAAGGAGATCGATCTTCTCCCAAACAGAATCATTTGGAGATCGATCTCTTCCTCATGAGATCGATCCTTTCTCAAACAGAATCATTTGGAGATCGATCTCTTCCATTGGAGATCGATCTGCGCCTCAAATTCTTCCTTCCTTCTCATTTTTAACTCACCAGATCGATCTCTCCTTCTCCCAGATCGATCTGTCCTCATACTTCATGCTTATTTTACACACTTAACATATAAATCTCCAATTATAATTCCCACAATTCACTTAGCTCAATAAATTACACTTCAAATTCTTATTACATCATTAAAATATATCTAAAATTCTCAGATCTCACAGAACATCTGTTTGGAAAATTGCTGGCCTCTTGCTCTTATCCCTATTCACCGCTCTGAGCTCATTCTGGGATTGTACCATTTCGATT
Source organism: Firmiana major (assembly GCA_033439115.1). Taxonomy (NCBI): domain Eukaryota; kingdom Viridiplantae; phylum Streptophyta; class Magnoliopsida; order Malvales; family Malvaceae; genus Firmiana; species Firmiana major. Next base: position 27,891,731 of record CM065905.1, read on the forward strand.
CCCTTCTCAATCTCTTGTGCTCGTCTCAGAGCATCTCCAAACTCAGTAATACATAGCCCTATCAATCTATCTCTGATGATGGGCTTTAATCCATATACAAATCTCACAGTACGGAGCTCTTCATTCTTGAAGGTCATTGGGTCAGATCTCAATAGCACGGTGAATTGGCTCTCATAGTCATCCACAGACATATCACATTGTACCAAACTCAAAAACTCGACCTGCTTCTTTCTCTAGGCAGCTCGTGGTACATATTGGGTTCTAAAGGCCATCTGAAACTCTTCCCAACCAATCACATCCTGGTGGGACATCAGAATACCCTGGGTAGTACCCCACCAATCTTGAGCTCTCCCTTTCAACATATATGCTCTCATACTGGCCCTTTCAGCATCTGTGCACCCCAAATAGTCGAATATGCCTCTCAACTCCGTCAGCCACTCTTCAGCCTTAGTAGGATCCTTTTTCCCTCTGAACACGGGCGGATTCATTTTAAAGAAGTCCTTCAATTGGGCTATACTTCTGTCATTAGGTTGAGTGATGGGAGGCGCCGGGTCCGTCTGTACTGGGGGCACGTGAGGTCCTTGTGGTGGTGTGGGAGTAGTACCCGAGGCATTAACTCCAAAATGTTGTACGAATAATGCTGCCATTTGCTCAAAACCTTGCCTCACATCGGTCTCAATCCGATTGAATCGAGAGTTAGGATTCTCTGGTTATGGGGCAGGTGGTGGAGGTGGCTCTGCCTGCCTCCTCAAATGACCTCGTCATCCACTCATTCTCAATCTCAATACGTTTCCTACGCGTACACATTAAACTTGATTGAAATCTCAATCCTTAAATTTAGTTCATGACCAGACTATTACAGACACTTGGTATATATTCTATTTCACTTAACCGACACTGACAATACTAGACACCCTAAGCTCTAATACCAAGAAAACTCTGTCACGCCCTGAAGACACGAAAACTAAGGAAAATTCAAAACTTTTTCTATATCATTACACATATCTAGGTGCATTCCTGTACAGTGTCATGCATCAATGTTGTATATATATATATATATATATATATCATAAAACCACACCTCAGGATCTAATCATCACATAATTAAATATATCAAATCAAATACATTCCTCAACTCAGATTGAATTATCCTAATACATCCCATACAACACAGTACATCAAGTATCTGTAAATACAATTATAGTCTGGTTACATGAAATAATAAAATGTACCTCAAGTGCAATATGTGGCATGGAGCTCGAGTCCTCCACTGGCCACTAATCCGTACAACGCAGGAAAATTCTCTTCACTTGAAGAAATCTGGGGGAAAGATAAAACAAGGTGAGCTTTTAAATCGCTCAGTAAGGGGATAAGGGATTCATTAAAAAGAACATGATTTGTACAACACAATCATTTTGTTTTACATGATAAACTCAATAAACTCAGTAGAAAATGTAGCATAAATAGTTAAAATATCATCTCAAAGCTCATGTAAAAACATGATAATAAAAGGTTGAATTCAAGTTTACAAGCATGTAGAAATCAAGATGCGATAATGGCTTTTCTCTTTAAAATGTGATAAAAATCATTGCAATAGTAATGCACGTGGCACGGCCACTAAATAAAATCTACACGTGGCACAACCATAAATTAAAATCCGCACGTGGCACAGCCACCAAACACACGTGGCACAGCCACTGATTTAGATTCACACGTGGTACAGCCACCAAATACACGTGGCACAGCCACTGATTAGGATTCACATGTGGCACAACTACTGATTAGGATTCACACATGGCACAGCCACCAAATACATGTGACACAGCCACTGATTGGGTTTCACACGTGGTAGGTAACCAACGCTGCCAGAGTAGGGGTCATCTCACGTTACCAGAATGGAGGAATATCGGACTTACATGCTACTAGAGAAATGCCCAGTGTGTATTCAAAATGACACACCTAAGTCTCAATCAATAGCCATTATAATAAAAATTGTTTTACCTTCACGTAAAGCTCATAATGTTTTTCTCTCATAAAACTCATTTCAAACCGTTTTGTACTCAACATAAAACATGTTAAAACCGAGCTTCAACTGGCAAAACCATGCACACATTTTCTCAAACAAAACACTTTTCATATTTTAAACACATAATGGTTATAAATTTTTTTCACGTATAGTTTACAACTCATAAAAGTTGGGCCTCAACCGGCTATAAAATCGTGTGCAATTCTCATTCACAACACATACAACATGCTTATTTTCTCAATTGAAAATCATGCTACAATATTATCACAAAACACATACACAAATGAGTTTAGTTTCCCCTACCTCTTTGCACCTCGTATAGTGCAATCGTTCCCTCGTATCACGGACTAGCCTCCATTCCACTCCGGAACTCCCGAGCTATCCAAACGATGTTAAAAACATCAATATCTCAACTCAATTTCATTATCGAGCATACATTTGCTCATATTTTACACTAACACCTAAATCTCTCAATTCTCATAACTCTATCACCATTCATAATCCCATTTAGTACATTTCCAATCCTACATTTATTGTGCACAAAAATCCATGCTGATATTCATCTCATTCCTTCAATTTCAATTTATAGCCCCAAGCTCCCAAAATTACCACAAATTGCATAATAACATCTCTACTCCAACGAAATTATAGTTTTATAAATCCCTAATCATTTCCTAACTATTTCATCACAATGCCAATGTCCACAATCACTAAAGATTACTTCAAAATCAAGGGTTGAAGTTTAGAGATTACCCAAACTTGTGGAGTGCTCAACTCACACCTCGATTCGTCCTTCAGTTTCCTAGTATGTTGTTCTCCTTTAGATGAGGAACAACTTTCCCTCTTGCCACAACCTTCGATTTGGACAAAAATGGGAACTTTTGAAAAGAGAGAAAGTTAGGGTTCGGTTGAAATAGAGGTTGGAAGAGAGAGAAAAGATGAAATGTAGGAAAACACAGGGGTCTTTATATAGGCCGAGGGTAGGAGATCGATCTGGCTCTTGATGAGATCGATCTGCATTTGAATTTGGGGACGATTTGGGAAAATTTTATGCCTAGGAGATCGATCTATCGAGGGGTGAGATCGATCTCTTAATGGCTTTGTGAGATCGATCTGCTTTAATTATGAGATCGATCTCTAGTTTACAGAATGCTTCATGAGATTGATCTACTCCTTGAGGAGATCAATCTTCTCCTTAACAGAAACATTTTGAGATCGATTCCTTCTCATGAGATCGATCTCTTCATTATATAATCATAAGGAGATCGATCCTCTTCTATTGGAGATCGATCTGCTCACTTAAATTCCTCCTTCCTTGTCATTTTTGGCCTACCAGATCGATCCTCTGTTCTCCAAGATCGATCTGACCCCATAGTTTCACACTTTAACATAAAATCTCATTTATAACTCCTTCATCACTTAAAATTTCATTCCATACCACCTCAATATATGAGTACATCATATTTAGTTCAATCAATTACACTTCATGTTCTCATTACATAATTTGATATGTGTAAAATTCTCAAATCTCACAAGTAGAAGTAATTTTGGGGTAGTTTTTAGCATAGTTTTATTTTTATGAAAAGTTTCTTTCCTTAGTTCATTTTAGGTTTTTAGCAAGCTTTCATACTTTTTATTTTAACCTTATTAAATGAAAAGATTTCATTGACACTGTTACTAATTTCTTTAATATTCTATTTGTTTTTATTTTTGTTGTTGCTCATTTGGGTTACTTCCTACTCTGTTTTCATTAAGTTCTTCATCTGTTCATATATTTTTTTAATTTGCTGATTATTGTGCAATCGGCTAGATCGGGTTGGAGGGGCTGGTGACAGCAACACTCTCACTCAATCCGTGCTCCTGTTTCATTTTCAGTCACTGCGTATTTTTCTTTATTTTCATTTATCTTCCATTTTCTAGTTTGAGCAGTTTATACAGTAGTTCAACATCTATCTATTATTTTCTATTTGCATTTTTTAAAGTTTAAGATGAGTATCCCACTGTTCTGAGTAGAGGCTTGTTGCTGTTAATCAAAGCTGTTGAATGGCTGGACATGGTTCCTGCATTGTTGGACTATGAATGATGGTGACTGAACCGAGAGAGAAGCAAGGCAGTGGCACGGGATCTTGCGTTTCCATAATTATTTGCTCTTTTCATTTTCGGTTTAACCTTCAGCTACTGAGTTTACCCATTCTTTTTTTACTTTAAGTTGAATGAATATTATTACCCTGTAGTTTCTGTTTCATTATCTAATCCCATTCACGGCATTATATTAGTACCTCACTTCTCTGGATTTTAGAATATTAGCTTTCAGTTACTATTTTAGCATCTAGTTTGTATTTGTTTTGCATTTGCTCATCTCGACATTTTCTTTTTCTTTTTTTTGCTGGCTGGTACTGAAGAGGGCAGGTTTGCTGCCGTGGGGTGCAGAGCATAGGATGAGTGAACTAATGTAGTGGACAGGGATTACACACTCTACCCTGTTCTGCTCTATAACTATTGTATTGTTCATTTTCATTTATCAGTTTAATCATCATTAATCCATGGTTGCTCGGTTTCTGTTGTGTTTCTGCTGGTTTTCTGTTTAGATTATATAGTATTTGTTGATCGGTGCTACTACAGGAGGTTGGACAAGGATGTGGTTGTTGGTTTGGACAGAAGCAGATCGTAGCATTGCTGAAGCTAGTGAGACTACTATCGTTGGTGCAGAACAGATGTTGGACTATTGCGTGGCAGTGGACAGGGACTAATTCCATCATCTATTGCTCTCGGTTGCGGGAAGGTGCACGCTGAAGCACGTACTGCTAGTTGGACAGATAATAGCTTGCTGCTATGCGTGCTGGGTCTGTTATGCTTGATTTTGCAGAGAATGAAGCAGTCGATAGTACTCTGCAGGTTATACTGAGCAAAGGACAGGTGCTGAAGTCTGTAGCAGGATTATAGGTTGTGCAAGGCAAGGGCAACACTTGGAGTGTAGAAATGCTGTGTACAGTGCAGGCGGTTTGCAGAGCACTGTACAGTGCACAGCACAGGCTGCTTATTGATAAATAGTACAATGGCTTGTTTGGCATTATGGAAATTTCTTAATTTAATTTTCATGTTTTTTTATTATTTTCTAAATGTTATTTCTTTTATTATTATTTGTTAGCTTAGGTTAAAATTAGATTTTTGAATTAATTTGCATGTTAGTTATATTTTCTTTGCTTGTTAGTTTAAAACTTAGTTTTAATTATGTTAATAGTTAATTTTATGCAAGAGGATTTAAGATTTAATTATAGTGTTTAGGTGTTGCATTTAGAATTAAATTAGGGGTAGAATTATTTTATGCATTTTTAAGTTAGTTTTTATTTTAAATTTAAAAGTCCAATAACATTTACTTTTCATCCATTATTTAGCTTTTATTATTTATTTTATTAAGTTAGTAATTAGCTAGAGTTATAATTAATTTAGAACCACCAATTTTGACATTTAGATTCAGAGTTATAATAAGGAATTTCCTTAGGTTAATAGAATTAGACCTTAGGTTAGATTAATTTGCATTTTTATTTTTAAATTAATTAGATTAATTACATACACATTTTATTTTTATCTTAGGATTGTCTAGTTTTATTCTAGTTAATTTTATTTCTTTATTTTCTTATTTGCATTATAGGTTATTTGCACTAATTAATTTTAGTTTCAATATTTTTCTCTTTTGCAGATTGTTGCTTTTATTTGTTAGGAGTTCGGTAAGTAATTTTAGTTTTGCTCTGTTTTATTTATAATTTTCATTATTTTTATTGCTTTACAGTATTCTCAATTTAAAACTTATAGATCACCCTCTGAAAATTCATAATTTACTAGGATATACTCAGGGTAAAATTAACCGGTACTTAATTAGGCTAATTAGATTCTCTGTAGGATGAAAATCCGAGACTCAAATCTCATTATTACTTGTACGACCCGTGCACTTGCGGTTAACATGTCTAGGTCACTTAGGATGGGTAGTCATATCAAGTTTTTGGCGCCATTGTCTGGGAATCACAATTAGCCAGTAATTAATATCAGTGAAATTATGCTTAGGTATAATTCTAGTTTGTACATGCTTAGGTTGTAAATATTTAGAGCCTTAGTTTAGATTAGTTAAATTTTCTCTCTCTAATTCAAAAAAAATTAAAAATCTACAAAATTAAAAAAAATTGAGGACTTTTAGATGTTTGCATGCGTAGAACCAAGAGCTATGATTGCTTTCCTTTAGATCCTGAAATTGAACGAACATTTAGAAAAATTAGAAGGATTCTAGGAAATTAGTAGCTCCACTGCAAAACATCATGGCTGAGAATAGAGAAATTAGCACCATAGGTGATTATACTGTCCCCACTATAGGAGGTTATTATACTGGCATTAAACCACCAATTGTCCAAGCAAACAATTTTGAAATTAAGCCTTCGATCCTCCAGATGATCCAAACTTCGCTACATTTCAGTGGGCTACCCCATGATGACCCACATACTCACCTAGGGCAATTTCTAGATCTGTCCAACATCTTTAAGCATAATGGATTATCGGATGATGCACTAAGGCTTAGGCTATTTCCTTTCTCACTTAGGGATAGAGCACGACACTGGTTGACCTTCTTACCTCTGGGATCCATCTCCACTTAGGACGAGTTAGCCCATTAATTTTTAGTTAAGTTCTTTCCTCCCTCCAAGATGACTAAATTACGTAGTGACATATCTTCCTTTTCCCAATTCGACTCTAAGACCCTATACGAGGCATGGGAACATTACAAGGACCTTTTCAGGAAGTGTCCTCATCATGGCCTGCCCTTATGGTTGCAAGTCCAGACCTTCTACAACGGACTCATGAGCCAAAATAAGAGCATAGTCGATGCTACTGCCGGAGGAGCGTTGATGTGCATGACGGAGGAGGAAGCTTATGGTTTGTTAGAAAAGATGGCATCTAACAATTACAAGTGGTCGTCAGAGAGGTAGTTGCCTAAGAAAGCTGCAGGTATCTATGAGTTAGACACGTTGTCTACCTTGGCCTCTCAAATTGCTAATCTTACGAAAAAGGTAGAGTCACTCAGTACCCAACATAACCCTGCAAATAGTCCTAATCCTGTTCTTGCTATCCAAAGTCCTTTTCTTTCATGCAATCTGTGTGGTGGTACACACTCAGTAGATAGGTGTCCACTAAATTTCAGAATCTGTTCAGTATGTTGCCCCACCTCAAAAGCAACAGAACAACCCATTCTCGAACACCCACAATCCAGGGTGGAGGAATCATCCAAATTTTTCTTAGAGCCAAAATCAGGGGAAATCTTCTAATTCCAGACATATGGAACCCCTTAGTTATCAGGTTCCACCTGTTCATGTACCTCCATCTCAACAGTTTGCATATCATCATTCTAACTATCCCCATCACCCACCTCAATTTCAACATCATCCACCACCACCACCCCCTATGCAGCCCCAGCACTTACCTGCACCAATAGCTGCAGCTGAGAAGAAGCCTACACTAGAAGAGATGTTCACGACTATCCTATAAAATTAAGCTGCTTCAATTAAGAATTTAGAAGTTCAGGTTGGACAAATAGCTAGTGCTCTTAGCCAGCGTCCACAAGGGACCCTCCCTAGTAATACCAAAGCTAACCCTATTAGGCAGAGGGAGGGTAAGGAGCATGTTAAGGCCATAACCCTTAGGAGCAGTAGAGAGCTAGATGATCCACAAGTTAAGTTAAGTCTTGAAAGGCCCATAGTTGAAGAATCCCTAGGTTCTAAAGAGGGAGTTCAGAAAGAGTAGGAACATGATAATCAGACTGCAAAGGAAACGAAGTTAAGCGCTTCTTCATTTTATCTTCTTCTTCTTCACAGCCTTCCTCTTCATCTAATACTACACCTATTACCACTACACTTCCTCCAGTTAGACCCCCATTACCTTTTCCTAAGAGGTTCCAAAACCAGAAGCTTGATCAACAATTTGCTAAATTTCTTGAGGTTTTTAAGAAGCTTCACATTAACATCCCTCTTGCTGATGCTTTAGAACAAATGCCCAGTTATGTGAAGTTTATGAAGGATATCCTCTCGAGGAAGAGAAGATTAGAGGATTATGAGACAGTGGCATTGACTGAGGAGTGTAGTGCCATTATTCAGAGGAAATTAGCCTCCAAGCTTAAAGATCCAAGTAGTTTTACCATACCTTGTGTAATGCCCCGAAAGCACGAAAATAGGGGCTAACTTTTTCCTTTAAATATTATTTTTCTACTTAGGTTGCGTTCCTGTACAGTGTAGGTTACTTCTTTTTTTTCTTTACTTATTCTTTTAACCATTTAATTTTACCAAAAATTTCGATAGCATAACCTTTTATAATATATCCTATTCCCCTGCAGGTAAACGCAGTTTATATTCACAAGGCAGTTGATTTTATTTCTTAAACTTATTACTTTCAACTCTATATTTTTACTACTACAACTTCCATATCCATACTCAATATCAACGACATTTCATTCACTTCCTAAAACGTTTACATAATAATCCATACAACAACTGATTACATCCCAAAAGTATTTATATACAATCCAGTATCTGTATAATATACATAACTAGGAATAAATATCCGATGATATACCTGAGCGAGTACTGAAAGTAGTCTAGGAGGTACTGAATCCACCAGCTACTCACGTACTTGTAAATAGTTGAATAATCTCACTACAGGTACTCTGAAATGGGAGATGAGAAGTGGTGAGCTTCTGAGAAAAGCTCAGTAAGGTATGCATTTAAAACAATTCTAACCATTTAAAAACAATTAGAAAATCAGAATAAACATACTTACGTACATACATACTTAGGAAACCATTTTACATGCTTACTTTAAAATACATCATACTTTATCAAAATGTTGTACGTACTTTCATATACTAAAACATCATACATACTGTCTTCGTTAAATCATTATACATCAAAACATGGAGACTAGGTTATTTCAATATAGTTATCATGCAACACATCATATCCTCCGTAGAGGCAATAATACCTACAGCCTTGGTAAGAGCTGTAGACTGGATCAAAGTCGTACAACAGTTCTAATATAGTATCTCAATCATACTAGCACACAGCTAGGGCACGGGCACCAGTGGCACACACCGTGCAGTCACAAGATACTTCGAAAATAGACACCACGTGTAGGGAAAAACAACACCACTATGGCAGAATATGCACTACACTGGTGAATCAATACTAATACTACGTGTGGCGGAGCCAGGATACCATAAGTAGCAAGCATGATTATGCACTCAGCATAGACTAATAGTAGCCTGTCGTCTCAAAATCCTTACTTTCATACTTACTTACTTTCATATGGAAACTTTAATCGTCAAATCATGTCATAATTCATACAAAATATGTATATCTATTTTATTTATAAAAAAATAAAAGAAAACCGTCATTTCAGTATCTAAAAACGGTTTATTATTTCTTTCAGACTTAAACTAAGAAAGTATGGTTTTCAAACAAATTTCTTTCTACGATTTTCAAGTTATTTATGAACAATAAATAGATATAGAAGGTTAGTACTATTTTAAATTGCATCCCTTACCTCAACGGAGCTAAAACAACGTTACTCTGTCAGGGTTCGGGTTTACCTCATTTTGCGTGCTAAATTCTTGAGCTGCCCAAAATGATACCAAATTATCAAATATTGTTTGATTTCATCTCAACATATCCAAATATGTATTTATCTTCTTAAGAGTTGACCAAATTTGACCTTTTTGTCAACTTTTCCTATTTTTTCGATTTTGCCGATTTAAGTGCCGATTTAAGCTATTTTATCCAATTTAATTATTCTAACTTCACATTCACTATCTTCATAACCTACATACCCATTCACATCCATAATACACACTTTATCAATCCAATTCTTACAAATTCTCACATCTTTCGATTTTTCACTAAACTAAGCTATAAATCGAACTTTTTGGGTATAAATTTAATTGTTAACAACCTTGAATTCATCCAAAATTCATCATTTCTACAACTTAAGCATGCTGATCAGAACTACACACTTCCATATAAATTATTTCTTTAAATTCTACTTAACTAAAAATCCTTAAAAATCATCAAACATAAACATATCTTACCATCTTTATCATCCATCAAGTTTCTCTCACCTTTGACCAAAGTTGACCCTGTAAGACCCAATTTTATTTAATACACGAAATGAGAAAAGATCAAATGAAGGATTGAAATGGTATTCCCGAACACATGAAGGGTAAAACGGTCAAAGGATTAAAATTCGATATTTATCGTGACAAGAAAATTTAAATAAAAATATGAGATTAAGAAATCTTGATCAATAACGAAGAAATAATTAAATTTTGAGTTAAATTGATCAAGATATGAATTTATTGGAATTAATCAAAATTTTTGCCTCGAAAAATGATCTCAAAAATAGTGGAAAAATATACCAAAAAGGTAAAATCAGACTGATAAATTCATTTATGAATTAAATGAATTTAATATGAATTTTTGGGATTTTTATTATTATTTTAATGAATAAAATAATAATAAAAATATATTATAAAAAAAGAACAATTAGAAAATTTGAATGTGGGAATCAGGGAGAGAGAATACGCGAGGAGAGAACCCAAATTGACAAAGTCAAACCCGAGGGATTCACCACCAGACGGCCACCACCGACGACCCTACAGCCAGGCACGCGACCGGAAAAGGAAGCCCGATACCGTGCGTTGCTTTTGCCACCGGAAACGCGCTCCACCGACGCTGAAATCTGGTAGATCGAAAAGAGGAAGCCGCGAAGGAAAAGAGAGCACTCGACGGCCACCGACGAGAGTTGGCTCTGATCGAGGCCAACCGAGAGGTCCCTTGGCCGAGACACGTCGAACGGCAGCACTAGCACATCAAGAACCGATCGGACGACGCCTACACGACCAAAAAGAGCTGAATCCGTCTGCGGTTCAGTGTGGAAGCTTCTGTGCTGAACCGGACTGGACCGGTTCAGCCAAAAAGAAAAGAAAAAAGGAAAGAAAAAGAGGAAAAATTAGAGAAAATTTCAGTGAGGCAATCGAGCTACGGGTAAGCTGGTAAGCGGTGGAATTGATCAATTTAAATTTTGAAATATTTAATTGGATTAATATTCGATTGAAAGTTTACCCAAAAAAGTATTTAATTGTGTAGCTAGACAATTGACGTCAAACGAGAGCTTGAGACAGCTTCGATTTGTGTACTATCATGAAATCTTGGGTAAGTAACCCTTATTTACGATAATATTGCATTGTTATGCGTGTTAGAATTTACCGCATAAATTACAGATTTAAATTCCGCATTAAATGAATTATATTCTGGAATTAGAGATATATTGTTGTAAATAATTCATTAAGCTATCCGGGAATTTAGAATGAGGCTCAACAAATACTGAAGGGCCCAATGAGCCCAATAGGCCTCGATAATGTGAATAGTGAGTGGAAAATGGGCTGAAGGCCGATTAAGGCCCATTATGGTGCAATCGGGCCCAATATAGGTAAACGAGCCCAATGATTTAAATTAAGCCCAAAAAAATATGAAATACAATTAAATATATTGTATTTGACCTGATGAACATTTACTCGCAGTTTCAAAGATTGGATTCGGAGCAAATCGGACTGCGTGACGAGACATCAGTGTAAGGGTCAGCCTGTACAGAAAAATGAAGGGAATTGTTTGAGTAGCTAGAGGTAGCTACGCATATTTTAATAGATTTTGTATACTGAATATGTATGTATACACTGAATATGTATAAGGTCCTAAAAATAAATTTAAAGATTTTAAGGACTCGAAATAGGTAAAGACTATTTTACCCCCATTGAGGGAAGTTCACCTAAGGATGGTGAAAGCATGACATGCATGAAATGCATGATTTAAGGAATTTTCTGATTTATGGAATTTTCTTGGTTTTTAAGCAAAGCAAATCGATAGATTGGCCAGTAATTGCATAAATTTCACAATATAACACTACGTAAGTGTTATTAAGATTCAAATGAAATTTCTTTGAAAAATAGGCCAACTATCAAGTTTATATGGAAACAGATAGTGCTGGCACATAGCTCGCACTATATATGAGTTTATGAGTGTGCATAAAATATGCTTGAGCGGTTGCTCGCACCGATTTGTGTGACATCATATGCATGAAATGTGCTAGAGCGGTTGCTCGCACTAATTTTTATTATTGTGAAATGCATGAGAGGTGTTGGAGCCTAGCTCACACCCTGTTTTGACTGTCTTGATTGTTTTGACAATTTTGACTGTTTTGACTAAATATGCATAAAAAGGTGCTGGAGCGATTGCTCGCACTAGTTTTAATGATTTGACATGCATGAGAGGTGCTGGAGCCTAGCTCGCATCTAGTTTTGATATAAAATTGCATAAAGTCGTGCTAGAGTATACCTTACATGAGATTTGATGTATTTATGCATAAATCCGTACTGGAGCATTGCTCGTATGAAGTTTTGATTCACTTGAGCATTCATTCATGCTGGAGTGTAACTCGCACGAGGCTTTGATGGATTTTATACATAAAACGTGCTAGAGCTTACTCGAACGTGCTAGAGCTTACTCGCACGTGATTTTCTATGGATTAATTTATAACTCAATTTAAAGACGTACTGGAGTACTACTAGTACGCAGATTTTACTGATTTTTATGAAACCGTGCTAGAGCTTCGCTTGCACAAGATTTTTAGATATCATGAATATGCATGGAGCTGTGCTAGAGCTTCGTTCACACAGGGATTATATGACATGCATATAGCCGTGTTGGAGCCTCCTGTGGATTGTGTGTCACAGTGAGATGATATGCTCACACATGCATACTGAGACAGAGATGGTATGGGTGGATAAGACCTATTGCATGCACCCTTGACTGAGCTTGGGTTCACGGAGTACGTTGTACTGTGTATGTCACGCGGAGTACGCTGTACCGTGGGGATTGTTGGAGTGGAGTGGGATTAACCACGAGGCAGCAATCCTTACCCTCGCAATCCTGATGTTATGCTATTCTGGTTGGTAAGACTGACCCACCTCCTGTTTCAGGTGTGATACCCTGCACACTAGGTATCGTGTTGCCAGGGATCACTAGGTTATGGCCATAGTCCTCGTTGTTACTGATAGTCACTTACTTATCTCACATGATATAACTTGTGGTCTCGATAGACCAGGGTAGATCCGAGAGAGGGGTCAGGCCCCCGATTTTATGATTTTATGAAATGTGACCCTCAAAGAAGGGTAGTTTTATAATCGAAGTTTTATAATGAATTTTAATGAATTGTTTTATGAGATGATTGACTCGAAAGGGTTAGTTTATACTGCAGTTTTAATGAAATGATTTGAATGCAGTAACATGATGATGTTTTCCATGCTTTCATTTCAAATTCATGATTTGTCTTACATGACATGAAAGAATGCTTGATCCTGGTTTACTTCATACTAATTATGATTTAATGATGTCACATAAAATGCTATTGATGCATAAGTAGTATGATTTATATATGCACGAACAGTTTTATAAACTAAGTCATTATGAAATACATGATTTTGTGATTGAGATTTTAATGAAAAGAAATGGATTTTAAGGGCATGGCATTATGAGCATGTAGATAGTGGAGCTATCTACTTACTTACATAATTGCATTACTGAGCGTGTTGTTTGCTCACCCCTCTTATTTTTCCATCTTTTCATAGCACCCGCAATAGTTAGTAAGCGGTTGAGGACTTGCATTCTTGGTATCCGTTGCTTCCCATCGAGAAACAGGTATACACTTTTGTATAATTTTGTATCTAAATATGTAATGCACAGTATTGTAAATGGATATGATGTCGGGGATGTAGAGTTATAAATACCGTTGTGTATGTATTTAGTTAAAGTTAAAGGATAGTAAACTCTGATATGTTAATGTGGTTATGGAAATGGAATGGTAAATAGGTGAGAGGTGACTAACACCAAATCATAGCCCAACTGTTTGTAGGATGGTCACGATGAGAGAAAGGTAAGAATTAAATAATAAATGAAAAAGTTAAAAATTTACTCTGATTTTTAGGTAATCTGGGTCATGACAGTTAATAGTATCAGAGCTTAAGTTGGCCTGATATGAGTCGATGTTAGTGGTTAAGAAAGTTTACATCTACATGTACTGTGCATTGTTTAGATACAATTGTGTTTATCGAGATGGAAGTGCTGCTAAGAATTTTTTTTTGAATGTAAGAATAGACTCATTAACTGATAGCCGCTATGGTAGAAGGGCGAGTACACGTGCTCGAGGCTGTATAGGTAGGCCTGAGAGTCGTACTGAGACGTCACTTGAGACTCAAGATGAGATTGAAGTGGAGGCTGATATTGAGTATGCCTCACAGAGTCTGACAGAGAGATCGGACAAAGTCTAACAGAGAGATCGAACAGTATTGGTGTCACGACCCAATTCCATTCTCTTTAACCGAAATCACTGAAAATTTTTCGCATTTTACTGTTACCTTACCCAGTCGTGAACTAAGCTCACCACACACTGTTGGGCTGTGAGTCAATAATAAATACCACATCTCATTCATTCTCAATTAATTAAAACGATGTCATACATGTGCATTTAATCGTGTACTTATACGAATACATGATTTACTGACATCTACATCCCCCATAAGTACAACTCAAAAGAATACTGTGCTTTTACATTGTTTAGATACAAAAAGAATCACTGTGTATATACCTCTTAGCGATGGAGATGCAGCGGAGTCCAAAATAATACGCCTCAGTCCTCACTGGGCTACTATGCACGCTCTGTAGGGGGAAAAATAGAGTGGGATGAGCAACCACACGCTCAGTAAGGCAATAATGCAAGCATGGTAGATAACTACTCTATCTACATGCTGATAGTGTTATGCATAAATCGTTTATAGTAGGAGCATGAGGAATAAAACTATGCCATGTGAATATACATATATATCATGTATCAAATCATGTGCATTGGCATATAAAACATGGTAGAGACATCATGTATAAAACATCTCATGCTCAATCTCATTTAAATTCATAAAAGGGCAATTCATTTAGAAACCTCCTTTTTGAACCAACAACATAACACCACCAAACCAACTCACAATCACAACCACATTTACATTCCACAATTCACGCATGTGTATAAATCTAGGTCACTATATCAAAAGTGCCTATGTGAATCATCACATCATAAATCATCCCAGACCACACGCATCCCGGTGTGCGGGGTATCATGCTGGCACAAAGATGGATTATCCCTCGCCAGACTTTCTTATCACATAACCATCATGCGGTACATCGTACTCCATGTGATATACACGATACATCGTACTCCGCAACTCATATCGTGATTGGGGGTGCCATTCCTAGGTCTTACCTACCCCATACCAAGAGTTTTCCATATTCCGTGAAGGAGAGCCTTCCTGCCAAACAGAGCCTCTCCGCCTAACATAGCCTCCCTGCCTCCTCGGGCTTAAGGATGTTAGCTTAAGGATGTAGGGCTTAAGGGTCCTTTCCGTAAGAGAGCCTCCCCACCGAACAGAGCCTCCCCGCCTAACAGAGCCTCCCTGCCTCTTCGGGCTTAAGGATGTTAGCTTAAGGATGTAGGGCTTAAGGGTCCTTTCCGTAAGAGAACCTCCCCACCGAACAGAGCCTCCCCGCCTAACAGAGCCTCCCTGCCTCTTCGGCTTAAAGATGTTAGCTTAAGGATGTAGGGCTTAAGGATCTTACCTTTACTATACCCATGTAGGAGAGCCTCCCTGCCTAACAGAGCCTCCCCGCCTCTTTGGGCTTAAGGATGTTGGCTTAAAGATCCCACCGTAAGAGAGCCTCCCCACCAAACAGAGCCTCCCCGCCTAACAGAGCCTCCCTGCCTCTTCGGGCTTAAGGATGTTAGCTTAAGGATGTAAGGCTTAAGGATCTTACCCACTTTCACAACCCTATACGAATCCCATTGTACAAGCTTGTGCGAGCAAAGCTCTAGCACGACTCATGCATCATGCATCTTCTCATAAAGAGGCGCGTACGAGCATAGCTCTAGTACGGTCATACTCATAAGATAACCATTCACAATCCACGTACGAGCAGAAGCTCCAGTATGGTTTATAAACATCATCACAATTAAATTTCAAAGTGCGAGCTAAGCTCAAGCACGTTTCACACAAGTGAAAACATAGAAATCTCGCGCGAGCGAAGCTCTAACACGAATTATATCACATTCACGCGATAGGCGGCTTACATGCATTCAAAACATCGCATAATATGCTTAGTGCCTCGTATGGGCTATCTCACAACATCATTCAAGTACTAGCCAGCCTATCCTTTTATTTGCTCAAACCAAAGCATTGTGTTTTGTAAAAGCATTCAAAACACATGATTTATGCAATTATTAGCCTTACTATCCCTTTTTTATAACACCCACTTCAAAACCAAAACCACGCATATACCCATCATCTTTCACAAATGCCATCAACATTTATTTGAGCAATTCATGCATTTCATACAACACCCAATATTCACCCAGTTCAAAATACGAGCAGCTATCTCTATATACTCACAAAATTCCCTTACTTGGAATTGCGATGCGTGATTCCACTTCCTTAAGCTGCTTACTCGTACGATTCGGTTCGCCTTCAACGAACTCTTCGGGACTGCACAAAATCGTATCCCGCATTATATTCGACCCATATATTGCAACCCTTGTGCTTGCTATAGTCAATTTAACCTATAGCCTCTATTAAAGCTTATTGGCCTCGTTTCATTACTTTACCCATAACTCGAGTCTATGGACCTTCTTAGGCCTATTAACTTATTCAAAGTCGATATCAAATCGATATAAAGCTCATAGCGTTCATATTTCATGAATCCCCTCACTATGGCATTTATCAAGCATATTCATACCCATTTCCACAATTCCTCCAAACTCACAATGTAATCTCATTTAACCATCTAAAATCATAAACAATACCCCAATAACAACTTTAGCGTGCCACAAATCATAAACTCACTCAATCCCACATATCCTCACATTATACCCATTTTAGATTTCTAGGTCACACCACTTCCACTACATTCTTAGGTAGTTTATCCATCAATACTCATACCAATCAACTCTAAAATCAATTAAATAGCTAATGCATTTAGATTGGAGTGTTAGAATCTTACCAATATGATTTCTCTTCTTGCTCCAATTGGTAATGCCCTCAACTCCTTCAATTCCAAAAATGGGAAAATGCCCTCTCACTATGTTGTTCTCCTCTTTGATAGGAACAACTTTGCCTCTAATGATTTCTCTTCAAATCTCACTGAAAATGGTTGATTTTTAGAGAGGGAAAATTAGGTTTTTGGGGTTGAAGTTGTAGGGTTAAGTGTTTTCCGAGATTTCCAGATTTTTCAGCTCTCCTTATATAGAAATGACTTGAGGAGATCGATCTGGTCCAAGAGGAGATCGATCTGGTCCCTTAAAATCCCTCTTTCTCACGGCATTTTTAAGCCTGAGATCGATCTGTCGAAGCAATGAGATCGATCTGTTGAGGCATGAGATCGATCTGTCGAAGCATGAGATCGATCTGGTCCCAAACAGAGAGCTAAGGAGATCGATCTGGGTGCTTGGGGATCGATCTTTCCACTACAGAATGCTTGAGAGATCGATCTGGCTCCATTGGAGATCGATCTGCTCAATTCTTTCGCCCAAATAAGAGCATTCTGGCTCTTCCAGATCGATCTCTCATCCTAGGAGATCGATCTGGACCTCATGTTTTCCAGATTTCCTGCAGTTTCATTGCTGCAACTCATACCAACACACCTTCAATTTATTGCCATGGCCATTTCCTCATCCATCCACCTCTATAACTTGAAAATGGCATCCATTCATACCTTATGCACATTGAAACTTGTGTGCATTCATTGTATATTCAAAGGTATGCAACATAAAACCAAATGGAGGCATAACTCCATTCCATTTTACCACACTACTCATTTTGAGTCTCAATCACATCCATCACTTGCTAGAACACATTTCTCCGTATTCATACTCAATGAAAATTGTATGTACGTTACAACTTATATTACACATACATACATTGAATCCATGGACTTACATCAATCATATTTTACATCACAAGTCCATTCATATTATTTGATCCAAGTACACACATTACCCTTATACATATACGGGGTCACAATTGGGACACGTTTCACGAGGTTTGAGCGTAGTGTGGAGAATATTATAGAACTCTTTTCTCAAGATATGTATGGGAATTGAGGGCTAGTCCGAGCATTGGTGGAAGTCCGCTCGACCCATCTTAAGAGTTAGACATCCATAATAGACTTGGAAAATAATTCTATATGTATTCCGGTGACAGAATATCCCGGACACTGCTTAAAGGAAAATACAAATGAAATTCTTTACTCTGATCCATAGGAACTGGTTGATTAACGAGTATGAATCTTAGTTTATATCCCTGGGTAGATATGACTACGACACTATGAACAGTGAGTCAGAATGTCTGAAAGTTCATGAAAGGGCTCAGATTGTCAATTAGAGTCCGATTGGGCCGTTAGATATCACTACCTATGTCGAGGTAGTGCGCAGATTACAGTTGTGTGAATAAGATCATAAGATGCACGCCTCTGAGATTGGGAAAGGTAGTAAGGGCCGGAACAGAGACAGAAAGAGAATAGAGAATGACTAAGATGTCAGAACGGGAAAAAGATAGTTTGGTAAAAGCTTAGAGCTGCTGAGTCACAGGGTAAGATGATTGGTAAGGCCCTAGTGTATCTAAATACAATATTTTTTATGGGTATTGTGATTGGAGGACCCCGACCTACTCCGTAGCAGTGTAAATAGTGTAGGATGTGTGGTAGATACCACAGAAATAAGATGTTGGATGAGGGCGAGTGTATGCCTTAGACCAGGACACTACAGATGTTTCATCGGATGTGGTGGAAGATACCACACTAGTAGTAAATAATGAAGTAATTATTTTAATTGATCCTGGTGCCACGCATTTATTCATACCACCTTCAGTTGCTTATAAGCTAGTGAAAGATGTGAAGCCTGTACCTTTAAGCAAGATGATGCTATTTAGCTGATTATCACTAACTGAATATGGGTATAAGGATTGTAAATTGAAAACGGGGGAAAAAGGATATGTGGGGCCATTTTATTCAATGGAATATGAATAATTTTAAAGTAATATTTGTGAATAGATTGATTCGGCTGCAAACTATGTTGTTTAGATTGCTATCCTAAGATAGTGATGTTTTCACCCCTGAAAAGTATACTGTAAGTTTTAACAAGTAATGAAAGAGTTTGTTATAAGTGATATATGAAAGAAGATAAGCTTTGAGATGTGATAGATCCTGAATACGAGATATATTGGAATAAGAGGCGTATGCAAGGTAAGAATATCTTTGATATGTAAAGTAATTTGGATTAAGTGATATGTAGTGAATATGAATTGCGGTCAAGGATAAGGCTCCCCGCCTGAAGACTTGACAGCGTCTAGAAGCGCGTACATAATCTATAAATTGAAATCGATAGTCGTATGTATATATTTAAAATTTGGTTACCTTTACTGGTACGATAAAGAAGTATAGAATTCGATTAATCATGAAGGTTTAAAAAAATTAAAATTTTATAAAAGCCGTTAATATAAGAAAAAGGAAATGATGCGGGTTAGTATCTTGAACGAAAGCAATTTCGAAATAACATTATACGTTTATGCGTACATAGGTCAAGGATATGGGTGATTGAAATATTTAGTGAAACTCAACTACAATGAGGTATTTAAACCTTACTTGGACCGATTTGTTGTCATCTTTAGCGATGATAATTTAATGTATTCGAAGTCCAAGGAAGAGCATAAGTAGCAATAGGAAACTATCTCACAGATGAGGTGTTATGAGTTTCTTGAAATGGGCTGCTCAGTTGATACATCTTGTTCGAAAAAGATTGTATGCCAGTAGGATGATAAGTATAAAAATGGCTTCGGTGAGTTTTGGTATATGGAAGTAATAAACTGACTACCGTAATTATTCTCACCATAACCAACAGCTCAAGAGGTTTCAGTGTGTATGGATACCTCAATATAAGGATTGGGCTGTGTATTGATGAAAATGGGAAGATAGTCGCTTATGGATCCAGTTAGTTCAAGGACCATGAGAGAAACTATCCGACCCATGATTTAGAGTTGGCAGCCATAGCGTTTACACTGAAAGTATGGTGCCACCACTTAAATGGTAAGAAATTTCGGGTATGCACTGATCGAAAAAGCCCCGAGTATCTATTTTAATAGAAAGACTCAGATATGCTAACCAAGAGGGTTAGAGCCTCTAAGGATTATGATTATGAACATGGTACCACCTAGGAAAGGCTGATGCCTTGAGCAGAAAGAGTCTCGAGATGGTATTACATATGATGGTCAGGGAGCGTGAGCTACTAGAGCAATGTGAGCCTCAATAGTGATGTGATTCCTTCTGATGATGATGGTGATTTTGTGACAGCTAGACTGAGGTTAGAATCGGATTTGAGTGATCGGATTTGCCAGGCTTAGCGTGATGATCAGCATTGTGTCGATAGTGTGGGTCAGATTCATAAGGGTATAGTGACAGAGTTCACAGTGAGTGATGACAACTTAAAAAGGTTCAGAGACAGTTAAGTGCTCCCCAGGACCACAGTGATGAGATAGTGTTATTGTCAGAAGTTCACTCTTCGGGATATACAGTGCATCCAGGAAGTAATAAATATATCAGAATCTCTGAAAAAGGTATTGGTGAACAGGTCTGAAAAAAGACATTGTAGAGATTGTGGAAAAGTGTCGTATGTCAGCAGATTAAGGTAGAATACTAGAAGTCTGCAGGATTATTGTAGCCTCTACTTATATATTGACACGGAAATGGGAGCAAGTTACCATGAATATTATGATGGGTTATAAAGAACCTGAATAAATCACGAGGCTATCTGGGTGATAGCCCCAGATACTCAGAGTGTGTAGGCGGATTTATGTGTACGTAAGATTGTAGAACATTATGTAGCATTCTAGGGAGCATGATATCAGATAGGGATTCTCGCTTCACTTCCCACTTTTGAAAATATTTTTCAGGAAGCTATGTGAACCCGATTGAGTGTTAGCACAGCTTTTCGTCCTCAGACAGATGGTCAGTCAAAGAGGACTGTATAGGTTCTGGAGAATGTGATGAGAGTGTGTGCTATTGATTTTATAAGCTCCTGGGATGATCTGTTGTTACTAATTGAATTCGCCAATAATGACAGTTGTCACTTGAGTATCGGGATGACTTATGTGATACATAGTATGGCCGTAGGGAGTTGTTTCCCGACTTGGATAAGAAGAAGGGGTGACATATAGAGAATTGTTTTCGAATTGGTAAGACAAACCTCTGAGGATGTTCAGTTGATTTGTGAGAGATTAAGAACACCTCAGAGTAGACAGAAAGACTATGCTGACAAGAGACAGAAACCATTGGAATTCACCGAGGGTGAACCAGTATTGTTGACATTACTTGTCCTAAAAGCATAACGAGATTCGAAAAGAAGGCAAATTCAATTTCGTTAGAGTGAATCCTCTGGGAGATTGGACAAAGTGGGAGATAAGGTCTATAGGTTGACGTTACCACTTGAATAAGTAGGCATCCACAATGTGTCCTATCTTTTGATACTTCAAAAATACAGTCTAGACCCAGCATATGTAATCGGATATGAGCTTCAACAGCTTAGCTCAATGAAAGTGTAACGTATGTTGGAAAAATCGATGCGAGTATTAAACATGAAAGAGAAAGTGTTGAGGTTTAAGATGATCTCCCTAGTTAAGTATGTTGGTAGTATTACACTCCGAAAAAGTTACATGAGAATTAAAGAGTATGATACGATAGACGTACCTGGAGTTGTTTATGGACCCATTTGACTTGGTTCTAATTTGGAGAACCAAATTTCTTAAGTGGGGGAGATTGTAAGACTCGATTTTATTTAATACACGAAATGAGAAAAGATCAAATGAAGGATTGAAATGGCATTCCCGAACACGTGAAGGGTGAAACGGTCAAAAGATCGAAATTCGGTATTTATCATGACAAGAAAATTTAATTAAAAATATGGGATTGAGAAATCTTTATCAATAACGAAGAAATAATTAAATTTCGGGTTAAATTGATCAAGATATGAATTTATTGGAATTAATCGAAATTTTCACCTCGAAAAACGATCTTGAAAATAGTGGAAAAATATACCGAAAATGTAAAATCGGACTAATAAATTCATTTACGGATTAAATGAATTTAATATGAATTTTTGGGATATTTTTCAGATTTTTATTATTATTTTAATGAATAAAATAATAATAAAATATATTATAAAAAAAGAAAATTATAAAATCTGAATTTAGGAATCGGGGAGAGAGAATACGCAAGGAGAGAACCCAAACCGAGAAAGCCGAACCCGAGGGATTCACCACCGGACGCCCACCACCGATGACCCCACGGCTAGGCACGCGACTAGAAAAGGAAGCTCGGTACCGTGCGATCCTTCTGCCACTTGCAACGTGCTCCATCGACGACGAAATCCGACGGATCAAAGGGAGGAAGCCGCAGAGGAAAAGAGAGCATTCGGCGGCCACCAGCGGGAGTTGGCTCCGATCGAGGCCAACCGAGAGGTCCCTTAGTCGAGATGCATCGAACGGCGGCAGTAGCACGCTGGGAACCAGCCAGACGACGTCGGTACGACCAAAAAGAGCTGAATCGATCAGCGGTTCAGTGAGGAAGCTTCTGGGCTGAACCGGACCTGACCGGTTCAGCCAAAAAGAAAATAAAAGAAAAGAAAAAAGGAAAGAAAAAGAGGAAAAATTTGGGAAATTCCAGTGATGCAATCGAGCTACGGGTAAGTCGGTAAGCAGTCGAATTGATCGATTTAAATTTTGAAATATTTAATTGGATTAATATTCGACTGAAAGTTTACCCGAAAAAGTATTTAATTGTGTAGTTCAACAATTGATGTCAAACGAGAGCTCGAGACAGCTTCGATTTACGTACTATCATGGAATCTCGGGTAAGTAACCCTTATTTACGATAATATTGCATCATTATACGTGTTAGAATTTACCGCATAAATTATGGATTTAAATTCCGCATTAAATGAATTATATTATGGAATTAGAGATATATTGTCGTAAATAATTCATTAAGCTATCCGGGAATTTAGAAATGAGGCTCAATAAATACTAATGGGCCCAATGAGCCCAATAGGCCTCGATAATGTGAATAGTGAGTGGAAAACGGGCTTAAGGCCGATTAAGGCCAATTATGGTGCAATCGGGCCCTATAAGGGTAAACGGGCCCAATGATTTAAATTAAGCTCAGAAAAATATGAAATACAATTAAATATATTGTATTTGACCTGATGAACACTTATCCGCAGTTTTGGAGATCGAATTCGGAGCAAATCGACCTACGTGACGAGACATCAGTGGAAAGGTCAGACTGTACAGAAAAATGAGGTAAGAGAATTGTGTGAGTAGCTAGAGGTAGCTATGCGTATTTTAATAGATTTCGTATACTAAATATATAAGTATACACTGAATATGTATAAGGTCCTAAAAATAAATTTAAGGATTTTAAGGACTCGAAATAGGTAAAGACTATTTCACCTCTATTGAGGGAAGTTCACCTAAGGATGGTGAAAGCATGACATGCATGAAATGCATGATTTAAGGAATTTTCTGATTTAAGGAATTTTCTTGGTTTTTAAGCAAAGCAAATCGATAGATTGGCCAGTAATTGCATAAATTTCACAATATAACACTACGTAAGTGTTATTAAGATTTAAATGAAATTTCTTTAGAAAATAGGACAATTATCAAGTTTATATGGAAACAGATAGTGCTGGTACATAGATCGCACTATATCCGAGTTTGTGAGTGTGTATAAAATGTGCTTGAGCTATTGCTCGCACCGATTTGTGTGACATCATATGCATGAAATGTGCTAGAGCGGTTGCTTGTACTGATTTTTATTATTGTGAAATGTATGAGAGGTGTTGGAGCCTAGCTCGCACCCTGTTTTGACTGTTTTGACTGTTTTGACTAAATATGCATAAAAAGGTACTGGAGCGATTCCTCGCACTAGTTTTAATGATTTGACATGCATGAGAGGTGCTGGAGCCTAGCTTGCATCTAGTTTTGATATGAAATTGCATAAAGTCGTGCTGGAGTGTACCTCGCACGAGATTTGATGTATTTATGCATAAAGTCGTACTGGAGCGTTGCTCGTACGAAGTTTTGATTCACTTGAGCATTCATTCATGCTGGAGTGTAACTCACACGAGGCTTTGATGGATTTTATACATAAAACGTGCTAGAGCTTGCTCGCACGTGATTTTCTATGGATTAATTTATAACTCATTTTAAAGACGTACTAGAGTACTACTCGTACGCAGATTTTACTGGTTTTTATGAAACCATGCTAGAGCTTCGCTCGCACGAAATTTTTAGATATCATGAATATGCATGGAGCCGTTCTAGAGCTTCGCTCACACAGGGATTTATATGAGATGCATATAGCCATGTTGGAGCCTCCTGTAGACTGTGTGTCATAGTGAGATGATATGCTAACACGTGCATACTGAGACAGAGAGGGTATGGGTGGATAAGACCTATTGCAGGCACCCCTGACTGAGCTTGTGTTTACGGAGTATGTTGTACCATGTATGTCACACGGAGTACGCTGTACCATGGGGATTGTTGGAGTGGAGTGGCATTAGCTACGAGGAAGCAAGCTTTGCCATCGCAATCCTGATGTTATGCTGTTTTGGCGGGTAGGACCGACCCACCTCCCGTTTCAGGTGTGATACCCTGCACACTAGGTACCTTTTTTGCTAGGGATCACTTACTGATAGTCACCTACTTGTCTCACATGATATAACTTGTGGTCTCGATAGACCAGGGTAGATCCGAGGGAGGGGTCAGGCCCCCGATTTTATGATTTTATGAAATGTGACCCTCAAAAAGGGTGGTTTTATAATCGAAGTTTTATAATGAATTTTAATGAATTGTTTTATGAGATGATTGACCCGGAAGGGTTAGTTTATACTGCAGTTTTAATGAAATTTGAATGCAGTAGCATGATGATGTTTTCCATGCTTTCATTTCAAATTCATGATTTGTCTTACATGACATGAAAGAATGCATGATCTTGATTTACTTCATACTAAATATGATTTAATGATGTCACATAAAATGCTATTGATGCATAAGTAGTATGATTTATATATGCACGAATAGTTTTATAAACTAAGTCATGATGAAATACATGATTTTGTGCTTGAGATTTTAATGAAAAGAAATGGATTTTCAGGGCATGGCATTATGAGCATGTAGATAGTGTAGCTATCTACTTACTTGCATAATTGCCTTACTAAGCATGTGGTTTGCTCACCCCCCTTATTTTTTCATCTTTTTAGAGCACTCGTAATAGTTAGTGAGCGGCTAAGGACTTGCATTCTTGGTATTCGCTACTTCCCATCGAGAAACAGGTATACACATTTTTATAATTTTGTATCTAAATATGTAGTGCACAGTACTGTAAACGGATATGGTGTCGGGGATGTAGAGTTATAAATACCATTGTCTATGTATGTAGTTAAAGTCAGAGGATAGTAAACTCTGATATGTGAATGTGATTATGGAAATGGAATGGTAAATAGGTGAGAGGTGACTAACACCGAATCATAGTCTAACTGTTTGTAGGATGGTCACGATGAGAGAAAGGTAAGAATTAAATAATAAATGAAAAAGTGAAAAATTTACTTTGATTTTTAGGTAATTTGGGTTGTGACAGAACAAGTATTTGATCTTCCAAAAAAATCCTCAGCTGTAATTCAACATGTATATAGCTTAGAATCATAAAAAAAAAAATACAAGAAAAATCAACCAAAAACTTTAAAAAATCAAACTTTCTCTCACCTCGGAACAGGGTAGATTCTACCCCTGTTCTTCTCTCTAAGTTTTCACCTAGTAAATGAACTTATTTATGGCTGAATTTTTTTTTATGTTATATAGGACTGAAAGTGGAAGATTTCATCCTTCTTGTCCGGAGTCCAATTAGGCTTGGAAAGGGGTCGACAAAATTCAAGAAGGGGAGAGGTACAGTAACGCCTACAAAACTTTCGGGAGGGAGCTGAGGGCGCGTGGGAGACTCTTTTGGGGTGTTTTCAGAGCCCTCTGAATATAAGTGTAGTTATATGGTCCAGAATACTACATCTAAATACGATCTGTAGATGGTTAAAAATTGGACTTTTACTTATGGGTATCCAGTTCACTGGTTTGAGGTAACCCATTGGTCAGTTTTAGAAAATCCATGAAAAATAGTTCTGGCCCATTTTCTTCCAAATTTCCACTTCTCAAGTGTGCTACTATGTCTCTAGTATCTCTCATAAAAATTTGGAGCACACTTGTTTAAGAAAAGTTTCCCGATTGGGCCCATTTTGTAAAACTTGGTCATATCGAATAATGTAACTTAAGGTTTTCGGTTTACTTTAAAAAGTCATTTGATCACCGAAACCTCCATATCTCCACTCAATTTTCATTCCTCATGTAAAATATGCCTTATACTAATTTCCTATAGCCTAAGAATAATTTTCATGAATTTCTAGAATTTATTTCGAATTTATTTCTATTTATAGGCTCATTTACAAGGTTTAGTGTAAACTCGAGTTTTACTAACTTTTCCACTTCTAATGTGTTAGTTTCACTTTCTTATCATCATAATATACTTACAATAAAATTTATTGAAAAGTACTTAAATTCAAGATCTTACCTCGAAACACATGCATCGGGCTTTGTGCCACTATCCTGGGCATCTCGATCTTTCTGAGCCCTACATAACATTTACATGAGTCTTAAACTTCTCGATCTGTCTTAAAAGGAACAATATCACAAAAATTTAGGTCTCACATTCCTCCCCACCTTTTTAGGAATTTGGTCCTCCAAATTTAGCTCGGTCCGTCAAACAACCGAGGGTACTTCTCCCTCATAAGACTCTCTAGTTCCCACGTTGCTTCTTCCATGGAGTGGTGCTGCCAGAGAATCTTAACTAGTGGGATCTTTTTCGTCTGAAGTACCCTTTCCTTCCTGTGGAGTATCCGGATAAGTTCTTCTACATAGCTCATATCTCCTTGGATGTCCAAAGCTTCATATTCAATGACATGGGAGGGATCCAGATTATATCTCCTCAACATTGAGACGTGGAAGACGTTATGTATCTCAAAAAGCTATGGAGGTAAAGCTAACTGGTAAGCAACATCTCCCACTCTCTCAAGTATCTCAAACGGACTGATGAAACGAGGACTTAACTTCCCTTTCTTTCAAAAACGCATGATGCCCTTGCTCGAAGAGACCTTCAGAAACACAGAGTCCCCAACCTGAAACTCCAATGGCCGTCTACACATATCGACGTAACTCTTCTGCTGAATCTGATCAGCTCGGAGTCTGTCACAAATAATCTTAAACCCTTCGCTGCCTGTTCCACTAAATCGGGAGCCATAATCTTTCGATCACCCACTTCTTCCCAAGCATCTGGGGACATACATCTCCTGCCATAAAGAGCTTCATAAGGTGCCATCCCGATACTAGTATGGTAGCTGTTATTATATGCGAACTCTGTAAGGGGCAAATGGTCATCCCATGAACCCTTAAAATCCATTACACACGCCCTCAACATATCCTCCAAGGTCTGAATAGTCCACTCGGACTGACCGTCAGTCTGAGGATGATAGGCGTTGCTGAAATTTAACTGAGATCCCATAGTTTCCTGAAAATGTGTCCAAAATCTAGAGGTAAACTTGGAATCCCTATCAGACGTAATGCTTACGAGAGCCCTATGTAAACGAGCTACCTCTCTGACATACAGTTTTGTCAAGGCACTCAAAGAATCTGTACTCTTAATGGCAAGGAAATTAGCACTCTTAGTCAATCTGTCAACTATGACCCAGATTACATCATGACTTCTTCGGGTTCGGGGTAACCCCATAATAAAATCCATCATAATGTGCTCTCATTTCCACGTAGGCACTGGTAGGGGCTTAAGAAATCCTACAGGCTTCTGATGCTCAATCTTAACCTGCTGACATACCAAGCATCTGGACACAAATTCTGCTACATCCCGCTTCATACCAACCCACCAATACACCTTTCGTAAATTATGATACATCTTGGTACTGCCTGGGTGCATGGTGTAGCGGGAGCAGTGAGACTCTCAAAATTTGCTATCTCAGGGCATCATCGTTCGGAACATAGATTCGACCCTTGAACCTCAACAGCCCATCATCACTGACCATAAAATCTGACTGCAAAGCTTGCTCTGCTTGGCTAACCATATCAAGTAACCTCTGATCATTTCTTTGCCCTATTCTGATTTGATCTAAGATGCTGGGCTTAATCCGCAGGCTAGCCATAAATCTAAGCTCCACTTCTTCAACATCAATTTGGAGTCTGACGAACTGTTCCAATAGCTCACATTCTCTGACCATCATATGCGACACTATACCATTCCTACTGAGAGCATCTGCCACCATATTCGCCTTACCCGGATGATACACAATCTCGCAGTCAGAATCCTTAAGGAGCTCTAACCACCGTCTCTGTCTCATGTTAAGCTCCTTCTGATCAAATATATACTTTAAGCTCTTGTGGTCAGTGAAGATCTAAAATTTCTCACCATACAGGTAGTGCCGCTAAATCTTCAAAGCAAATACCACAATGGTTAACTCCAGATCATGGGTGGGATAGTTTCGCTCATGGTCCTTTAATTATCTAGATCCATAAGCTATAACTCAACCATTCTACATCAGTACACATCCCAAACCCTGGTGAGATGCATCATAATGTACCACGAATCCTCCCAATCCACTCGGAATAGTCAGGACGAGCGCGGTAGTTAATCTCCATTTGAGCTCCTGAAAACTCTACTCACATGCTTCTGACCAAACAAAAGGAACTCCTTTACGTGTGAGCTTAGTCAGTGGAGGTGCTATTCTGGAGAATCCCTCTACAAATCTCCGGTAATACCCCGCCAGTCCCAAAAACTCTAAATCTCTGTTATAGTCCTCGGCTATTCCATTTGAGTACTGCCTCAACCTTAGACGTATCAATTGACACCTAGTCCTTGGATATAATGTGACCAAGGATATAATGTGATCGAGGAAAGCTATCTGCTCCAACCAAAATTCACATTTACTCAGTTTCCCATATAACTGTTTCTTCCGAAGAGTCTGGAGCACTGTCCTCAAATGCTGCTCATGTTCCTCCCGGGACTTAGAGTAAACCAATATATCATCGATAAAGACAATCACAAATCGGTCCAAATAATCCCAAAATACTTCATTCATCAAACTCATGAAAGCAGCAAGGACATTGGTCAGGCCAAAAGGCATCACCAAAAACTAAAAGTAACCATATCTGGTTCTGAAAGCTTTTTTGGCCACATCTTCCTTTCTGATTCTCAATTGGTGATAGCCAACCCTTAGATCAATCTTTGAGAATACTGAAGCCCCTCTCAACTGATCAAATAAATCATCGATTCTGGGCAGGGGGTACTTGTTCTTTACCGTAGCCTTATTCAGCAATCGGTAATCTATACATAACCGGAGGCTACCATCCTTCTTTTGCACAAATAAAATCGGAGCTCCCTAAGGTGACACACTAGGTCTAATAAAACCATTGCCCAACAATTCCTGCAACTGCTTCTTCGGCTCCTCTAATTCGATTGGTGCCATTCTATAGGGAGTCTTAGAGATTAGCTGGGTAATTGGTACTAAGTCAATAGAAAACTCTAGCTCTCTCTCTGATGGTAACCCCGATAGCTCATTAGGAAATACATCCAAAAACTCACAAACAATTGGTATATCTTGTATACTTTGATGTTCCTGGCTCGTATCCGAAACAGAGACTATATAACCTTCATCAACAAAAAAAGCATCAAAAGAGTTCATGGAATTTCATATTTCAAAGCATCATATGTTTCATTTCTTAACTGCAAAACATACTTCAAATTTATCAGGTAGGGAGAAGGTTACAGTCTTAGAATAGCAGTATAAACTTACTCTATTAGCGGCTAACCAGTCTATTCCTAATATTACATCAAAACTAAACATATTTAATAAGATTAGATCTGCATTCATTACCTTGTCTCCCACCTTGATTTCACAGTTCCTACACACTCTATCTGTTATTTGTGTCTCATGCATAGGAGTACTAATATGACATACAAAATCTAGGGGTTCAGATTTTACATGCAAACATCTTGCAAAGTGAGGTGAAATGAACGAGTGTGTGGATCCAGGATCAAACAAAACATTAGCTTGATGATTACAGACAATAAGATTACCTCTGATAACATCGGATGAGTTATCCGCTCTCTCCTGATCAAGTGCGAAGACTCACCCTCGAGTGACAGGCTTCTTACCATTCTCTTTCGCTATAGCCTGTCTCTGGGGGACTTACCTCTGCACAGCGTGTATCTGTCTCTCAAGAGGTGGCGGTGGCTGATCTTGGGGCTGTGGGGTTGACAATGATGGACAATCCTTAATCAGATGTCCCCTTTGTCCGTAACCAAAACAGGCACCTACTTGCCAGTAACATGGCC
Source organism: Firmiana major (assembly GCA_033439115.1). NCBI lineage: Eukaryota > Viridiplantae > Streptophyta > Magnoliopsida > Malvales > Malvaceae > Firmiana > Firmiana major. The sequence continues at coordinate 27,922,421 of CM065905.1, forward strand.
CACTGTGCATCTTACCACAATCCTTACAACTTCTCATAAGTAATAGATGACTTCGAGTGGTTACAGGGGTAATAACAGTAGTCTCAGGCCTATCATCCCTCATAAGAGACTCGCCAAGCTTCTATCTCTTCGGCTGGCCCCTCATCGAATCTGTTCTAGAGATCTCTACTCTCTTACCTTTACCCTTTGACTTCCCCTAGAATCCATACTGGGCCTGAGTAACATTGAGGCCTCTCTCAATATCCTGAGCACGCTCTAGTGCGTCACTGAATTTTGTAATACAAAAACTAAAAAGTTTGTCTCGAATGGTTGGTCACAACCCGAACAGAAACCTACACGTGCGATGCTGCTCATCTCTAACTGTCTCCAGGTCATACTGCATAAGAGTAGTAAATTTGTTCTCATATTCATCAACAGTCATGCTGCCCTGTGATAACTCCAAAAACTCTTCTTGTATTCTCTGCTACGCAGCATGCGATACATATTGACCCCTGAAAGCAACTAGAAAAGTCTCCCAGGAAATCTCTAGGTGTCGGGACCTCAAATGTGTTCTGGTGGTTCTCCACCAAATACCAGCTTGTCCAGTCAACATATAGGTTGCCATTCTAACTCTATCTGCATCTGTACACTCTAAACGCTCTAATATCCTTTCCAAGTTTGCCAACCATTCTTCAGCCCGTACTGGTTCCCTCACACCCTTAAACTCTGGAGGGTGCATCTTCAGAAAGTCTTTCATTTCAACCTTATCTCTGTCATTTACCCCAATCTATACCTGAGGCTGAACTACCGGAGGTGCTTGAGGGGCCTATGAAGGAGGAGGTAGAGGAGGAGGTGCGGGCGTAGTAGCACCGGTATCTGAAGCATGTACCCCAAACTGCTGGGCAAACATAGCTGTGAGGGTATTAAGCCCCTCTCTCATGCCCTGAACACTCTGCTCCAATCTCCTCATCCGAGAATCGAGACTCTCTGGCTGAGGGGGAGGGGGTGAAGGTGGTCGGTCTTGCCTCCTTGGGCGACCTCTTCTACCACTCATGGTAACTGATTATGTATTACCTGCACCGATACCAAGAATGTTTTTTAGCTATAGCTATAACAGGTATATACAATTTATAACTAGATAAGTACAGATACTTGGGATGCAATCACACGTTAAATACCGACATTGACAGTACTAAACAACCATCGCTCTGATACCACGTTAATTGTAACGGCCCGAAAGCTCGAAAATAGGGGCTAACTTTTTCCTTTAAATATTATTTTTCTACTTAGGTTGCATTCCTGTACAGTGTAGGTTACTTCTTTTCTTTCTTTACTTATTCTTTTAACCATTTAATTTTACCAAAAATTTCGGCAACATAACCTTTTATAATATATCCTATCCCCTGCAGGTAAACGCAATTTATATTTGCAAGGCAGTTGATTTTATTTCTTAAACTTATTACTTTCAACTCTACATTTTTACTACTACAACTTCCATATCCATACTCAGTATCAACGACATTTCATTCACTTCCCAAAACGTTTACATAATAATCCATAAAACAACCGATTACATCCCAAAAGTATTTATATACAATCCAGTATGTGTATAATATACATGTCTGGGAATAAATATCCAATGATATACCTGAGCGAGTACTGAAAGTAGTTTGGGAGGCACTAAATCCACCAGCTACTCACGTAGTTGTAAATCGCTGAATAATCTCACTACAGGTACTCTGAAATGGGAAATGAGAAGGGGTGAGCTTATGGGAAAAGCTCAGTAAGGTATGCATTTAAAACAATTCTAACCATTTAAAAACAATTAGAAAATCAGAATAAACATACTTACGTACATACATACTTAGGAAACTATTTTACATGCTTACTTTAAAATACATCATACTTTATCAAAATGTTGTGCTTACTTTCATATACTAAAACATCATACATATTTTCTTCGTTAAAACATTATACATCAAAACATGGAGACTAGGTTATTTCAATATAGTTATCATGCAACATATCATATCCTCCATAGAGGTAATAATGCCTACAGCCATGGTAAGGGCTGTAGACTGGATTAGGGTCGTACAGTGGTTCTAATATAGTATCTCAATCATACTAGCACACAGCTAGGGCACGGGTACCAGTGGCACACACTGTGTAGTCACAAGATACTTCAGAAATAGACACCACGTGTAATAAAAAGCAACACCACTAAGGCGGAATATGCACTACACTGGTGAATCTAAACTAATACTACGTGTGGTGGAGCCAGGACACCACAAGTAGCAAGCATGATTATGCACTTAGCATATACTAATAGTAGCCTGTCATCTCAAAATCCTTACTTTCATACTTACTTACTTTCATATGGAAACTTTAATCATCAAATCATGTCATAATTCATACAAAATATTTATATCTATATTATTTATACAAAATAAGTGAAAACCATGATTTCAGTATCTAAAAACGGTTTATTGTTTCTTTCGGACTTAAACCGAGAAAGTATGATTTTCAAACAGATTTTTTCTACGATTTTCAAGTCATTTATGAACAATAAATAGATATAGGAGGTTAGTACTATTTTAAATTGCATCCCTTACCTCAACGGAGCTAAAACAACGTTACTCTATCGGGGTTTGGGTTTGCCTCATTTTACGTGCTGAATTTCTAAGCTGCCCAAAATGATACCAAATTATCAAATATTGTTTGATTTCATCTCAACATATCCAAAAATGTATTTATCTTCTTAAGAGTTGACCAAATTTGACCTTTTTGTCAACTTTTCCAATTTTTTCGGTTTTACCGATTTAAGTTATTTTATCCAATTTAATTATTCTAACTTCACATTCACTATCTTAATAACCTACATACCCATTCACATCCATAATACACACTTTATCGATCCAATTCTTACAAATTCTCACATCTTTCGATTTTTCACTAAACTAAGCTATAAACCAGACTTTTTCGGTATAATTTAACTATTAACAACCTTGAAGTCATCCAAAATTCATCATTTCCACAACTTAAGCATGCTGATCAGAACTACACACTTCCATATAAATTATTTCTTTAAATTCTACTTAACTAAAAATCCTTAAAAATCATCAAACATAAACATATCTCATCATCTTCATCATCTATCAAGTTTCTCTCACCTTTGACCAAAGTTGACCAAGTATTTGATCTTCCAAAAAACTCTTCAGCTGTAATTCAAACATGTATATAGCTTAGAATCATAGAAAAAACAAGAAAAACCAACCAAAAACTTTAAAAAATCAAACTTTCTCTCACCTCGGAATAGGGCAGATTCTACCCCAGCTCTTCTCTCTAAGTTTTCACCTAGTAAATGAACTTCTTTATGGCTGAAGTTTTTATACATTATATAGGACTGAAATTGGAAGATTTCATCCATCTTGGCCAGAGTCTAATTAGGCTTTGAAAGGGGTCAAACAAATTCAAGAATGTTAGAGGTATAGTAACGCCTGTGGAACTTTCGGGAGGGAGGTGAGGGTGCGTGGAAGACTCGTTTTGGGTGTTTTAAGAGACCTTTTAAATAGATATGAGTCTAGTTTCATGGTCTAGAAGACCGGATCTAAATACGATTTGTAGATGGGCAAAAATTGGGCTTTTATTGATGGGTATCCAGTTCACTGGGTTGGGGCAACCCACTGGTCAGTTTTAGAAAATCCATGAAAAATAGTTCTGGCCCATTTTCTTCCAAATTTACACTTCTCAAGTGTGCTAATATGTCTCTAGTATCTCTCATAAAAATTTGGAGCACACTTGTTTAAGAAAGGTTTCCCGATTGGGCCCATTTTGCACAACTTGGTCATACCGAATAATGTAACTTAAGGTTTTCGGTTTACTTTAAAAAGTCATTTGATCACCGAAACCTCCATATCTCCACTCAATTTTCATTCCTCATGTAAATTATGCCATATACTAATTTCCTATAGCCTCAAAATAATTTTCATGAATTTCTAGAATTTATTTCGAATTTATTTCTATTTCTAGGCTCATTTGCTCGGTTTAGTGTAAACTCGAGTTTTACTAACTTTTCCACTTCTAATGTATTAGTTTCACTTTCTAATCATCATAACATACTTAAAATCATACTTTATTGAAAAGTACTTAAATTTAAAATCTTACATCGAAACACGTGCTTCGAGTTTCGTGCCACTATCCCGGGCATCTCGATCTTTCTAAGCCCTACATAACATTTACATGAATCTTAAACTTCTCGATCTGTCTTAAAAGGAACAATAGCATAAAAATTCAAGTCTCACACCTTGCACCATAGGAAATCAGTTCTTTGGTAGAGCCTTGTGTGATCTAGGAGCTAGGATCAATCTTATGCCTTGGTCTATTTACCATAAGTTAAGAATAGGGGATGCAAAGCTATCGTAGTGACGCTTCAGCTAGCTGATTGATCCATTAAGTATCCGAAGGGAGTCATTGAGGATGTATTAGTAAAGGTGGACAAGTTCGTTTTCCCTGTAGATTTTATTGTATTTGATATGGAGGAAGAGAGGGAAGTCCCTATTATTTTAGGCAGACCTTTCTTAGCTACTAGTAGGACGTTAATTGGCATGCAAAAGGGGGAATTGACCATGAGAGTCCTAAATCAAGAGGTAACATTGATAATTCTATCAAAATAGAATTATTTGTGCTTAATTTCTTAATTAATTATTTTAATCCCCATATTATTTTATTAATTATCACCTTTATTTAATTAAAATTCTTTAATGTTCAGGTAAATTAAATCCGGATGAAACTCAAGCGTTTCAGTCGAAAATGGGAAGAAAACGGGCCAAAGGAGACTGGACCACTTCCAATTTGCAGACCAAGTCACCAGTCATCTGGACAAGCGTGATGTCAGGTGTCCATATTTTATTTGCCTCGAAATGATAAGATCGACGGACACCGTGCCAACTTTTTGAAAGACACACGACGGGCCACATCGCACAACCAATTGGATAAAAAGATAAGTGACATGGAAATATCTACTCTGCAGCAAATAAAATGAGGATTAGTGGCCAAACAATGCCAACTCATCTAGGATGAAAAAATTACCATTGTACCCCTAAGTTTGTGTATAAATAGAATATGATGAGCAATTGAAAAAGGGGGTAGCCTAGGGTAAAGTAGTTTAGTTTTTTAAGTTAAAGTTTTTAGGGTTATTTTCTTTCTAGTATTTTCCAAGCATTTCCGATTAGTTTGTTAGCCACCATTGATTTTTTTCTACTGTTCATAGCAAATGTTATTTTTATTTTATGAAATGTTTCACTTCTTTACTAATTTTGTGTAGTTCACGTTATTGGCAGCCATCATTTTTCTCATTGTTCTTTTCGGTTTTCACAAGTATTCAATCCTTCGTTGATTTAATATTTTTTATTGTTATTTTTTTCTTCATTAAATCATGGTTACTATTCGGATTTCTTTATGTTTGAATTTTTTATTGTTCACTGATCATTTAACGTTTATGGTTTCCTGATTTCTTGAAATATAGTTTTCTGTATTAACTATCTGATTGGTAGTGTGGGGCAAAATCGAGAAGGCTACATGAAATATGAAGCCTCATCTCACTGCTACTGCATTTTTCCATACCTTAAGCTTTCTTACATTTTGTTTTCTTGTCACTCTCCAGTAAAAATGATGCACTATATAACTTAATTCTTCTTTCAGCATTTGGAGTTTTCATCATTTAGCAGTTTAAGGTTTACCAGCATTTTGTGATTCATTGGTATGTGTTGTTGTTCTCGGTGCATCGACTTTGCTTGGCGTTGTAGCAGCGTGGTGTACAGTAGGGCTGATCGAGCATGAAGCAAACAGGGTTACTGACAGTGACTGAACCGAGAGAGAAGCCAGGCAGTAGCACGGGATTTTACATTTCCATAGTTTATTGTTCTTTTCATTTTTAGTTTAGACTTCAGCCGTCAGTTTGAAGCGAAAGCTAGTGTCGGTACATAGCCAAGCAGCAGTAACAGGAGCTTTCCTCTATGTTCTCCCCTGTTCCAAGTTTTATTTTTCACGACCCAAATTACGTAAAATCAAAGTAAACTTTTCGCTTTTTCATTTATTATTTAATTATTACCTTTCTCTTATCGTGACCATCATCCTACAAATAGTTGGGCTACGATTCGGTGTTAGTCACCTCTCACCTATTTACCATTCCATTTCCATAATCACATTCGCATATCAGAGTTTACTATCTTTTGACTTTAACTAAATACATACGCAATGGTATTTACATAACCTTATATCCCCGACATCATATACGTTTACAGTACTGTGCATTACATGTTTAGATACAAAACTATACAAATGTGCATACCTGTCTCTCGATGGGAAGCAGCGGATACCAAGAATGCAAGACCTCAGTCGCTCAATAACTATTGTGAGTGCTCTAAAAAGATGGGAAAATAAGGGGGTGAGCAAACCACACGCTCAGTGAGGCAATTATGCAAGTAAGTAGATAGCTCCACTATCTACATGCTCATAATGCCATTCCCTTAAATCCATTTCTTTTCATTAAAATCTCAAGCACAAAATCATGCGTACCTCAATGACATAGCTTATCAAAACTATTTGTGCATATAGAAATCATGTAATTCATGCATCAAAGGCATTTTATGTGACATCCTTAAATCATAATTAGCATGAAGTAAAACAAGATCATGCATTCTTTCATGTCATGTAAGACAAATCATGAATTTGAAATGAAAGCATGAAAAATTCATCATGCTACTGCATTTAAATCATTTAATTTAAAACGTAGTATAAAATAACCCAAAGGGGTTAAGTATCTCATAATTCAATTCCAAACTCATAAAATAATTAATTAAAATTCATTATAAAACTTCGGTTATAAAACCACCCTTCTTTCAGGGTCACATATCATAAAATCATAAAATCGGGGGCCTGACCCCTCCCTCGGGTCTACCCTGGTCTATCGAGACCACAAGTTATATCATGTGAGACAAGTAGGTGACTATTAGTAACAACAAGGACTATGTCCATAACCTAGTGATCCTTGGCAACACAGTACCTAGTGTGCAGGGTATCACACATGAAACGGGAGGTGGGTCGGTCCTACCCGCCAGAACAGCATAACATCAGGATTGCGAGGGCAAGACTTGCTGTCTCGTGGCTAATGCCACTCCACTCCAACAATCCCCACGGTACAGCGTACTCCGCGTGACATACATGGTACAACGTACTCCTTGAACCCAAGTTCAGTCAGGGGTGCCTGCAATAGGTCTTATCCACCCATACCAACTCTGTCTCAGTATGCACATGTGAGCATATCATCTCACTGTGACACACAGTCTACAGGAGGCTCCAACACGGTTATATGCATGTCATATAAATCCATGTGCGAACGAAGCTCTAACATGGCTCCATGCATATTCATGATATCTAAAAATCTCGAGCAAAGCTCTAGCACGGTTTCATAAAATCAGTAAAATCTGCGTACAAGTAGCACTCCAATACGACTTTAAAATGAGTTATAAATCCATATAAAATCATGTGTGAGCAATGTTCCAGCACGATGTTATGCATCAATAAATCAAATCTCATGCGAGTTACACTCCAGCACGGCTTTATGCAATTAAATCGATTAAATCACGTACGAGCAAAGCTCCAGCACGACTTTATGCAATTTAATATCAAAACTGGATGCGAGCTAAGCTCCAGCATCTCTCATGCATGTCAAATCATAAAAACTAGTGCGAGCAATCGCTCCAGCACCTTTTTATGCATATTCAGTCAAAACAATCAAAACCGTCAAAACAGTCCATTTTCCACTTACTATTCACATTATCGAGGCCTATTAGGCTCATTGGGCCCATTAATATTTATTGACCCTCCTTCTAAATTCTCGAATAGCTTAATGAATTTTTTACGACAATTTATCCCAATTTCCAGAATATAATTCATTTAATGAGAAATTTAAATCCGTAATTTATGCGGTAAATTTCTAACACACATAACGATGCAATATTGTCGTAAATAAGGGTTACTTACCCAAAATTCCATGATAGTATGCAAATCGAGGCTATCTCGAGCTCTCGTTTGATGTCAATTGTTGAGCTACACAATTAAATATTTTTTCGGGTAAATTTTCAATCGGATATTAATTAAATTAAATATTTCGAAACTTAAATCGGTCAAATTTGACCATTTACCGACTTACTAGTAGCTCGATTGCATCACTGAAATTCTTTCCAATTTTTCCTCTTTTTCTTTTCTTTTTTTCTTCTTTTTCCTTTTCTTTTTGGCTGAACCGGTTCGGTTCGGTTCAACCCGATTCAGATCAGTTCGGTCTAGCCGGTTCAGTCCGGTTCAGCCAGTTCAAGGCTTCGCTGGCCGATTCTCCACTGGTTTTCGTCGCCAGTAGCTTCGCGGGGTCGTCCGATACACGGATCTGGGGTTGGTTTCGTCCGAGGTCATCGAAAAGTGGCCGGTCCGACCTCTTCTCTCCTCGTCGTCGGTGCCTTTTCTCTTTCTTATCGTTTTTCGGTGCTAGTCGTCGTCCCATCGGCCGATTCAGCCATCGATCAGCCGGTCTTCGCGTGGGCCTCCTTCGGCTAGCGGTGGCCGGGCCTGAACCGACGCCGGACACCAAATTCTTTTTCTCCCTCTCTCGGCTCTCTTTCTCATCTCTTTCACGGTCGGTCGCCGCTTCCCTCTTCCGCCTACCAACGCCGGCGAGGCTCGACTGGGCTGCCTCTCGCCTGGTCTCGCCGGTGGCCGGCAAAGGGGGCTCGGTTTTCTCTCAGTTTTGTCGGCTGCTTTGTTCCTCTTAAAAAAATCGTATTTCACGATTTTCTGTGTTGTTTTTTTATTATTATTATTAATTTTATTTTTTATAATTTATTTTTAATATTATTTTAATCCATTAAAATAATATTTAAAATTCAAAATATCCCATAAAAAATTATATTTTATTCATTTATTCAATAAATGAATTTCTCGATCTTATTTCGGCTTTTCGGTATATTTTTTGATTATTTTCGGGATAATTTCCCAAGGTAAAAATTTCGGTTAGTTCCAATAAATTCATATCTTGATCAATTTAACCTGAAATTTAATTATTTCTTCGTCATTGATCAAGATTTCTCAATCCCATATTTTTAATTAAATTTTCTTGTCACGATAAATACCGAATTTTAATATTTTGACCGTTTTACCCTTACACGTGTTCGGGACTACCATTTCAATCCTTCCTTTCACGAACACACTCATTTCATGTTTTAATTAAAATCGGGTCTTACAATCTCCCCTACTTAAGAAATTTGGTCCTCCAAATTAGAACCAAGTCAAATGGGTCCATAAACAACTCCGAGTACGTCTATTGCATCATACTCTTTAATTCTCATGTGACTTTTTTCGGAGTGTAATACTACCAAAAACTTTGACTAGGGAGATCTTCTTAAACCTGAACATTTTCTCCTTCCGTCTAATACCCGAATCAATTTTTTTACATACGTTTTACTTTCATTGAGCTAAGCTGTTGGAGCTTATATCTTATCACATATGCTGGGTCCGGATAGTATTTTTGAAGCATCATAAGATAAGACACATTGTGGATGCCTGCTAATTCAGGTGGTAACGCCAACCTATATGCCTTATCTCCCACTTTGTCCAATATCTCAAAGAATTCAATCTAAACTCAATACTGATTCACCCTCGATGAATTCCAATGGTTTCTGTCTCTTGTCAGTATAACTTTTCTATCTGCTCTGAGGTGTTCTTAATCTTTCACAATTTAACTGAACATCCTCAGAGGTTTATCTTACCAATTCAGGAACAATTCTCTATCTGTCACCCACTTCTTCTTATCCAAGTAGGGGAACAATCCCTATGCCCATACAATGCCTCATATAAAATGTTATCCCGATACTCATGTGACAACTGTCATTATTGGCGAATTCGATTTGTAACAACTGATCATCCAGGAGCTTATAAAATCAATGGCACATGCTCTCATCACATCCTCCAGAACCTGTACAATCCTCTCTAACTGACCATCTGTCTGAGGAAGAAAAGCTATACTAATACTCAGTCGGGCTCCCATAGCTTCCTGAAAAACAATATTCCCAGAAGAGGGAAGTGAAGTGGGAATCCCTATCTGGTACCATGCTCACTGGAACGCTACAAATGTTCTACAATCTTCCCTACATTTAAATCCGCCTACACATTTAGAGTATCTGGGGATTTCCATAGGCAAAAGGTGGGAAAACTAATTTAATCTATCGATTATCACCCATATAGCCTCGTGATTCATTCCGGGTCCTCTGTAACCCATCACAAAATTCATGGTAACTTGTTCCCATTTCCGTGCCAATATATAAGTAGAGCCTGCAATAATCCTGCAGACTTCTCGTACTCTACCTTACTCTGCTGACATACGAGACACTTCTCCACAATCTCTACAATGTCTCTTTTCATATCTGACCACCAATACCTCTTTCAGAGATTTCGATATATTTATTATTTCCCGAATGCACTGTATATCCTGAAGAGTGAGCTTCTAACAATAACACTATCTCATCAACTATGGTCCTGGGGAGCACTTATACTATCTCTGAACCTCTGTAAGTCATCATCACTCACTATGAACTCTGTCATAGTACCCATCTGAATCTGACTCAAACTATCGACACCATGCCAATCATCACGCTAAGCTTGGCAAATTCGATCACTCAAATCCGGTTCTAACCTCAGGTTAGCTGTCACAAAATCACCATCATCATCAGAAGGGATCACATCACTACTGAGGCTCACAACTGCTCTAGCAGCTCACGCTCCCTGACCATCATATGTAATACCATCCCGAGGCTCTTTCTGCTCAAGGCATTAGCCATTACATTAGCCTTTCCTAGGTGGTACAATGTTTACAACCATAATCCATAAAAGCTCTAACCCTCTTGGTTATCTCATATTCTATTCTTTCTGTGAAAATAGATACTCGGGGCTTTTATGATCAGTGCATACCCAAAACTTCTTACCATTTAAGTGGTGGCACCATACTTTTAGTGTAAACGCTAAAGCTACCAACTCTAAATCATGGGGTGAATAGTTTCTCTCATGGTCTTTGAACTATCTGGATCCATAAACGACTATCTTCCTATTTTACATCAATGCACAGCTTAATCCTTATTTTGAGGTATCCATACATACTGAAACCTCTTGAGCTGTTGGCATGGTGAGAATGATTACGGTGGTCAGTTTATTACTTCAATATACCAAAACTCACCGAAGCCATTTTCATACTTATCATCCCACATACATACAATCTTTTTCCAAATGAGATGTATCAACTGAGCAGCCCTTTTCGAGAAACTCTCAACAACTCATCTGTAAGACAGTTTCCTGTTGCTACTCATGCTCTTCCCTGGACTTCGAATATATCAAAATATCATCACTAAAGATGACAACCAATCAGTCCAGGTAAGGTTTAAATACCTCATCGTAGTTAAGTTCCACTAAATATTTCAATCACCTATATCTTTGACCTATGTACGCATAAACATATAATGTCATTTTGAAATCGCTTCCATTTAATATACTAACCCACGTCATTTCCTTTTTCTTATATTAATGGCTTTTATAAAATTTTAATTTTTAAACCTTCATGATTACTAGAATTCTATATTTCTTTATCGTACCAGTAAAGGTACCCAAATTTTAAATGTATATATTATGACTATCGATTTCAATTTATAGGTTATATGTGCGCTTCTAGATGCTGTCAAGTCTTCAGGCGGGGAACCTTATCCTTGATCGCAATTCATATTCACTACATATCCCTTAATCCAAATTACTTTACATATCAAAGATATTCTTACCTTGCATACGCCTCTTATTCCAATATATCTAGTATTCAGGATCTATCACATCTTAAAACTTATCTCCTTTCATATATCACTTATAACAAACTCTTTCCTTATTTATTAAAACTTACAATACACTTTTCAGGGTGAAAACATCACTATTTTAGGATGGCAATCTAAATAGCATAGTTTGCAGTCAAATCAATCTATTCTCAAATATTACTTCAAAATTATTCATATTCCATTGAATAAAATCAGCTGACGTATCCTTTTTTCCCTCATTTTCAACTTATAATCCCTATACCCATATTCAGTTAGTGAAAATCAGCTAACCATCATCATCTTGCCTAAGGGTACAGGCTTTACATCTATCACTCTCTTATAAGCAACTGAATGCGGTATGAATAAATGCGTGACACCAGGATCAATTAAAATAATTACTTCATTATTCACAACTAGTGTGGTATCTTCCACCACATCAGATGAAACATCAGTAGTGTCCTGGTCCAAGGCATACACTCGCCCTCGTCAAACATCTTATTTTCGTGATAACTACCACTTATCCTACACTGTTTACACTACTACGCTGCTACATTACTTACACTGCTACACTGATCCGTAGTAGGTCGAGGTCCTCAAATCATAATACCCGTCAAAAGTATTCAAATTGAATACACTGGGGCCTTACCAATCATATTACCCCGTGACTCATCAACTCTAATCTTTTACCAAACTACTTTTTTTCCCGTTCTAACATCTCTATCATTCTCTATTCTCTTTCTGTCTCTATTTCAGCCCTTACTACATTTCCCAATCTCAGAGGCGTGCAACTTATGATATTATTCACACAGCTGTAGTGTGCGCACTGCCTGGCATACGTAGTAATATCAACGGACCAAACAGACTCTAATTGACAATCTGAGCCCTTCTATGAACTTTTAAACATCCCGACTCTCACTGTTCATAGTGTCAAAGTCATATCTGGGCAGGTATATAAACTGAGATTCATACTCGTTAATCAACCAGTTTCTCTGGGTCCGAGTAAAAAATTTTATCTGTCACCAGAATACATCTAGAATTATTTTCTATATACATTCTGGATGTCTAACTCTTAAGATGGGTCGAGTGGACTTCCATCAATGCTCCAACTCGCCCTTAAATCTCATACATACTCTGAGCAATTAGCTCACATAATATTCTCCATACTTCGCTGCAACCTCACGAAGCGTGTCTCAATATTGTCCGGTCTCTCTATCAGACTCTGTGGGGCAAGCTCAATATCAGCCTCCACTTCAATCTCATCTTGAGTCTCATGTGGCGACTCAGTATGACTCTCGGGCGTACCTCTACGGCCTCGAGCTCATGTACTCGCCCCTCTACACTAGCGGCTATCAGTTAATGAGTCTATTCATGCATTCAAACCAAATTCTTAGCTGCAATTCCATCTCGATATACACAATTGTATCTAAACAATGCACAGTACATGAGGATGTAAATTTCCTTAACTACTAACACCAACTCATATCAGGCCAACTTAAGCTCTGATACCATTAAACTGTCACGACCCAAATTACCTAAAATCAGAGTAAATTTTTTGCTTTTTCATTTATTATTTAATTCTTACCTTTCTCTCATCGTGACCATCCTACAAATAGTTAGGCTATGATTCGGTATTAGTCACCCCTCACCTATTTACCATTCCATTTTCATAATCACGTTCGCATATCAGAGTTTACTATTTTTTTACTTTAACTAAATACATACGCAATGGTATTTACATAACCTTACATCCCCGACATCATATACGTTTACAGTACTGTGATTACATGTTCAGATACAAAACTATACAAATGTGTATACTTGTCTCTCGATGGGAAGCAGCGGATACCAAGAATGCAAGACCTCAGCCGCTCAATAACTATTGTGAGTGCTCGGAAAAGATGAAAAAATAAGGGGGTAAGCAAACCACACGCTTAGTAAGGCAATTATGCAAGTAAGCAGATAGCTCCACTATCTACATGCTCATAATGCCATGCCCTTAAATCCATTTCTTATTATTAAAATCTCAAGCACAAAATCATGCGTACCTCAATGACATAGTTTATCAAAACTATTTGTGCATATAGAAATCATGTAATTCATGCATCAAAGGCATTTTATGTGACATCCTTAAATAATAATTAGCATGAAGTAAAACAAGATCATGCATTCTTTCATGTCATGTAAGACAAATCATGAATTTGAAATGAAAGCATGGAAAATTCATCATGCTACTGCATTTAAATCATTTAATTTAAAACGCAGTATAAAATAACCCAAAGGGGTTAAGATCTCATAATTCAATTCCAAACTCATAAAACAATTCATTAAAATTCATTATAAAACTTCGGTTATAAAATCACCCTTCTTTCAGGGTAACATATCATAAAATCATAAAATCGAGGGCCTAACCCCTCCATCGGGTCTACCCTGGTCTATCGAGACCACAAGTTATATCATGTAAGACAAGTAGGTGACTATCAGTAACAACGAGGACTATGGCCAAAACCTAGTTATCCTTGGCAACACGGTACCTAGTGTGCGGGGTATCACACCTGAAACGGGAGGTGGGTCGGTCCTACCCGTCAGAATCACATAACATCAGGATTGCGAGGGCAAGGCTTGCTGCCTCGTGGCTAATGCCAATCCACTCCAACAATTCCGATGGTACAACGTACTCCGCGTGACATACACGGTACAACGTACTCCGTGAACGCAAGCTCAGTCAGGGGTGCCTGCAATAGGTCTTATCCACCTATACCATCTCTGTCTCAGTATGCACGTGTGAGCATATCATCTTACTATGACACACAGTCTACAGGAGGCTCCAACACAGCTATATGTATGTCATATAAATCCCTGTGCGAGTGAACCTCTAGCATGGCTCCATGCGTATTCATGATATCTAAAAATCTCGTGCGAGCGAAGCTTTAGCACGGTTTCATAAAATCAGTAAAATTTGCGTACGAGTAGCACTCCAGTACGACTTTAAAATGAGTTATAAATCCATATAAAATCATGTGTGAGCAATGCTCCAGCACGATGTTATGCATCAATAAATCAAATCTCGTGCGAGTTACACTCCAGCATGGCTTTATGCAATTAAATCGATTAAATCACGTACGAGCAAGGCTCCAGCACGACTTTGTGCAATTTAATATCAAAACTGGATGCGAGCTAAGCTCCAGCATCTCTCGTGCATGTCAAATCATAAAAACTAGTGCGAGCAATCGCTCCAGCACCTTTTTATGCATATTCAGTCAAAACCGTCAAAACAGTCAAAACAGAGTGTGAGCTAAGCTCTAGCACCTCTCATGCATTTCACAATAGTAAAATCAATGCGAGCAACCGCTCTAGCACATTTCATGCATATGATGTCACACAAGTCGATGCGAGCAACCGCTCAAGCACATTTTATGCACACTCACAAACTCAGATTGTAAACTCCACGAATTTTCTTGTACTCAATTTTAATCGTGAATAGTAAACCTTATTTGACTGGAATTTATCAAGAACAAAGATATGCAAATATATATGTGATTACATATGAGTGTAATAATTTCTTTAAATTATGTATATGGATACGTCTTATAAATATATATATACTTGTATATATATATATAAATATATAAATGTAAGTGCATACAATATATACATATATATATATAAACATATAAATAAATATACCTACATAGCTACAAGGCCGAGAGCCCTATCAGGAATAAATAGATAAAATGAAATGCCTTAAAAGAAAAGTGAGCAACGAGAAAGGAAATGGCGTGACATCTACCAAGAAATCTGCAGTGGTTCAGTGAGAAGAGAAATGATGATTGAGGCAGTCTGATAGCTACCTAAATATGAAGGAAAGTAGAAGCCGAAGTGATAGGAGACTGAACAAAATGGCTATTAAAAAAGGGTAAAATCGAGAGACAAATCTTGAAACCAAAGGATCTAATAAGGCTATATCTATTGTAAAAACAGTAATAATAATAATAATAGTAATAAGAGAGAAGAAAGAATAGGAATTAATGCAGAGGCATGCGAAAACAGCAAAAGGAAGATATGGCAATGTGAGGTTACGTCTGTCTATATATATATAGACATATATTTTTATATACAAGGGCAGTTGTTAGAGTCTGGAAACAGAAAAATGAAGAGGAGTAGGAGGTGGGGTGATTGAGTGCCGAAGTGTACCTACATATTCAATAAAAATAAATATAGTACAGTGGTCAGAATAGCAGCAAAGAAGGAGTGATATAGAGGAAACCGAAGCCAAAATTGGAGAGAAATATAAGAGACAATAAGAGGGCTAATAAGGAAGAGGCCTAGACATAGGACAGTCTGCATGCAAGGATGCACAGGAGTTTCGGTGTTTTAATAGATGAAAAATAAGAAGACAGTAGAGGAGGGAGAGGGAGAAGGTAAAAATAGATTCGAGAGAAGTAAGGTCAGGAGACGACCCAAGCTGAATGCCCCTCGCGTATTGTTTTGATTAAGGAAGAAATGAAAACTGATCAAGGAGAATGTAGGCAAAATACAAGAAGGGAATGGCAAGCTGGAAAATGCAGTGAAGCAGGGCAACTAGCAAGGGAAGTTTACTGGTTGCTGCCATCGAAGTCGGTACACTGACTCGAAGTGAGCAGTAGGCTACTGCTCTGTTACTGCTTTGAATCGCCATCTTCAGTAAGAAAACATGACAACAGGGAGTTGTTAGTGAGGTTGATCTCAGCTGCATGCAAGGGGTAGTGAGTTGAAGCAATAGAAAAAACAGAGGAGTGGCACGAACCGGAGCTGAATCAGAGTCAAATAGGGGTGCTGGAAACCGGTGGCAGCAGGTGGACATCAGACCCGACAGTATTGAAAGAAGAAGTACGATGAAGTAGGTGGTCGGAACATGGGGATGGTGATGTGAAGTCGGGAAAAAAATAGAGGAAACAGAGAGGGAGGAGAGGAATGAACAGTGAGCAGGTTGTGAGAAGAAGAAATAAAGAATTTGGCGAGAAGCCAAATTTGAAGAAACAAAGAAAAAGAAAGAAAGAATGTTTATATATATATTATTTGTATATATGTATATGTAAATAAATAATGGAATTGAAGTTAGAGAAAAGTACATAAAAAAACTTGGGGAATTTGAGGAAATAGACAGTTCGGGAATATTATTGTAAATATTAGCTCAAAAATCCAACAGAGATAACCCGAGTGGACCAGAGTCGTCGACTCGCTACGTCGAGACAATCGAGGACTACAGACAGATATTGAGGTAAGGAAAATTCTCGTCGCTACTAGAGATAAATATGCGTAATTTTCGTTTATTTGTAGATATAAAATTTAGGTTAAATTTCGCAGTACCGAAATTACCGAAAAGATTAGGTCAAATTTTATGACTGAAAAATTATTTTAGCATAGTTGATGCAATCAAATTTTACGGACTAAATTTTATGATTTGTCGAAATTACGGTATGACTTGAATTCAATTTTAATTATTGAAAATCTTGAATTTTCATAGACCGTTTTCTGAGATTTTTCAAAAAAGGGCTAGTCAGCCTGTTTTGAACGATTTCATAAAACAAATGAATTTATATGTGATTTAAGGAAAAACGATCTGTTAAAAAATTATTCTGATTCTGATGAAATATGCTTAAGCGCGTACTGACTGTGTGTCGTACGGTCCGTCTTGCACTAATTTTGAGACAAAGGCGTTGGTGAGATCATGTTGCATTTCTGTCTATTTCTGTATCTGATTCTGTATCTATGGTCCACGAGTATGATGTACCATGCTTCTGATTCTGTTTATAGTCTTCGGACATTCTGATCTGTGAGCTGTTTGGGTAGCTTACCACTCCTACAGCGATTGACATCCGGCACACCAGGCCCGTGATTTGCCCGGAGTCACCGACATTGGCCAATAGTCATTTCTGATATCTGATATAGGATGCATGCCTTCTCTCGTCTATTTGAAAATATTTATTTGAATTTGTCTGCTTGAATTGAAATATATGGGAATAAGTTTGTTTTGCTACTAAAAAACTCTGAACTTTCTGGATTTATAACAGTAGTTAAATGTATTACTGATACATATTTTGTTTCTGAAAAAATCTGTTTCTGGTATTTGTACTTTTGCCAATACTAAATCTGTTTTCTGAAGTCTGAAATCTAGTATCTGAGAAATTACCAAATCATCTGTATACTTTGTGAAAATATTTCGGATTCG
Organism: Firmiana major; assembly: GCA_033439115.1. Taxonomy (NCBI): domain Eukaryota; kingdom Viridiplantae; phylum Streptophyta; class Magnoliopsida; order Malvales; family Malvaceae; genus Firmiana; species Firmiana major. The sequence continues at coordinate 27,940,505 of CM065905.1, forward strand.
GTAAATATAAAAATATATATTCATAGGTAGTGTATTTATCTACCTGTTATGGGGTTTTTCTTACTGCGCATGTTGAGCTCACCCCCTTACTTTCCTCCATAGAGTTCCTCTGTAGCTGGGATCGCATCCGTTAGTAAGGCATTTCGCATAATTAAGATTTCGCGGAGCGTATTTCTGTATCAAAAGTATACCCAATTGTAAGAAATTCTTTTGTATCTGAAATTATGTAAGCACAGTAATGCAATACAAGATGTGTCTGGGGAATGTGAACATATTCTATTTAAATTTGTTATTGAGAAAAAAATTTAATCACACTGAATGCTATTCTGACCTAATATCGACTTGTAGCCCAACCGAAATATCAGTAAATTCGAGTCATTACAAAGTGGTATTAGAGCAAGGTTAGCCTGATACGAGTCGATATTAAAAGTGGAAAAGACTTAGAAAGTTCACATCCCCGGCATTACTGTACGTTGTTTAGAGACAAACAGGTATACCTGACTGTGTTTTATGAAAAATTGTGTCAGTGAATGAAGGGAAACTGATAGATATAGCTGATTAGTATTATAGCCACATTGGCAGATGGAAATGAACCATTCCTCGAGGCCGTAGAAATAGGCTCGAGAGGTGTAATAAACCCTCGTCTTAGTGTACATCTTATAGTTTCAATGGAAATTTTAAAGTCTGCTTCATGGGATTTAAGCGGGACATGGAAACAATGATGATGATGTCGGGTCAAGTGATAGTGGCCCTGTGATAATGATAATGATTAAGGTGTGACTAAGAGAACGACCGAGTTAATTTCGAAAGATGGTACACTATTATATACTGGAGTCAAAATTCAAATGTGATGGAAAACTGGAATAAATAAATTAGAAGAATTTATATGGATTTGTTGGGTACGATTGTAAACCTAATAGAGGCAACTTCAGAAGTTTAAGCCTCCGTTTTTCAGTGGAGTTAAGAAATCTAATGATTGTGGAAGATTGGATAAGTGAGACAGAGAAATCCTATGGAATTTTATAGTAACTCTATCGACAAAGTTCTTTGTAATTTTTTTAGTAAAGAATTGGGAAAGTTACACAGATTTTTAGAGTGCGCTACTATAAAGAAATTAGCCCCTGTAGCATCAGTACTGAAATGGAAAATCGAATTCGGAGGGAAGTTTCTCGATTTAACCTGACAGCCAAAAATTAGAGAAATACATGAGAAATGTTTTTGGAGGCCTTTAGACGACAATACATTCTGGATGAAGCATATTGGAAATTATAATTGAAATGACTGAATCAGACATGAGAAATCCGAGAATGAATATGAAATTAAAAGAGTATAAATCCGAACAAGTAGAGATGTAAAACGGAAAAAGTCTAGGAAACTTGTAAGAGGTACTAAGATCCTTCATCGAGCTAAGTTAGCTCTATTGGATGTTATTTTAAGGAAGCAGTGTGCAAGGCGCAACTGTGATGATATGATATGCATATTTTGAGGTTACTAAGAAAATAAAAACGTAAAGAGAGTGACAGATAAAATGATGTACTAAGGAATCAGTGAGAGTGATAGAATAAAATCACTGTAACTGAAAAGATATATTACAAAACTAAAAGTATAAGTGAAGGTCACACTATTTATATGATTGATAAAGATAGGGCATGTTCTAAGTAAAAAGACACCCCAGTTGACAAAGGGATTTTCGACACGTATTCAGATGATCTATCAGAGTTACCACTAAATTGAAAGATGAAGTTTGTGTCACGACCCAAATTACCTAAAAATCAAAGTAAATTTTTCACTTTTCGATTATTATTTAATTCCTAGCTTTCTCTCATCGTGACTATCCTACAAACAGTTGGGCTATGATTCGGTGTTAGTCACCTCACACTATTTACCATTCCATTTCCATATCACATTCACATATCAGAGTTTACTATCTTTTGACTTAACTAAATACATACACATTGGTATTTATAACTCTACATCCCCGACATCATATCCGTTTACAGTACTGTGCATTACATATTTAGATACAATACTATACAAATGTGTATACCTGTCTCTCGATGGGAAGCGGCGGATACCAAGCATGCAAGTCCTCAGCCGCTTACTAATTACTGTGAGTGCTCTGAAAAGATGGGAAAATAAGGGGGTGAGCAAACCACACACTCAGTAAGGCAATTATGAAAGTAAGTAGATAGCTCCACTATCTACATGCTCATAATGCCATGCCCTTAAAATCCATTTCTTTTCATTAAAGTCTCAAGCACAAAATCATGTATGTCGTTAATGACTTAGTTTATTAAAACTATTTGTGCATATATAAATCATGTAATTTATGCATCAATAGCATTTTATGTGACATCTTTAAATCATAATTTACATGAAGTAAATCAAGATCATGCATCCTTTCATGTCATGTAAGACAATTTATGAAATTTGAAAGGAAAACATGGAAAACATAACCATGCTACTGCATTCAAATCATTTCATTAAAACTGCAGTATAAACTAACCCTTCCGGGTCAATCATCTCATAAAACAATTCATTAAAATTCATTATAAAACTTATGTTATAAAACCCCCCTTCTTTTAGGGTCACATATCATAAAATCATAAAATCGAGGGCCTGACCCCTCCATCGGGTCTACCCTGGTCTATCGACCAATAGTTATATTATGTGAGACATATAGGTAATTATATTAGTAACATCGAGGACTATGGCCATATCCTAATGATCCCTAGCAACACGGTACCTAGTGTGTGAGGTATCACACCTGAAACGGGAGGTGGGTCATCCTACCCGCCAGAACAGCATAACACCAGGATTGCGAGGGCAAGACTTGCTACCTCGTGGCTAATGCCACTCCACTCTAACAATCCCCACGGTACAGCGTACTCCGCGTGACATACACAGTACAATGTACTCCGTGAACCCAAGCTCAATCAGGGTGCCTGCAATTGGTCTTATCCACCCATATCATCTCTGTCTCAGTATGCACGTGTGAGCATATCATCTCACTGTGACACACAGTCTACAAGAGGCTCTAACACGGCTATATGCATGTAATATAAATCCCTGTGCGAGTAAAGCTCTAGCACGGCTGCATGCATATTCATGATATCTGAAAATCTAGTGGGAGTGAAGCTCTAGCACAGTTTCATAGAAATCAATGAAATCTGCGAACGAGCAGCGCTCCAGTACGACTTAAAATAATTATAAATTCAAGTAAAATCCACGTACGAGCAATGCTCTAGTACGTATATGTATAAAAAACTCAGTGAAAACCTCGTACGAGAAAAACTCCAGTACGACTTTAAAATGAGTTATAAAACAATATAAAATCATGTGCGAGCATTGCTCCAGCACGAATGAATGCTCAAGTAAATCAAAACTTCGTACGAGAAACGCTCCAGTACAGCTTTATGCATAAATACATCAAATCTCGTACGAGTTGCACTCCAGCACAACTTTTATGCAATATCATATCAAAACTAGATACGAGCAACCGCTCTAGCACATTTCATGCATATGATGTCACACAAGTCGGTGCGAGCAACCGCTCAAGCACATTTATGCACACTCACAAACGCAGATATAGTGCGAGTTATGTGCCAGCACTATCTGTTTCCATATAAACTTGATAGTTGGCCCATTTTCCAAAGAAATTTCATTTAAACCTTAATAACACATACGTAGTGTTATTTTGGGAAACTTATGCAATTATTGGCCAATCTACCGATTTGCTTTGCTTAAAACCAATAAAATTCCTTAATTCGAAAAACTTATACAATTATTGGCCAATCTACCAATTTGCTTTGCTTAAAACCAATAAAATTCCTTAATTCGAAAAATTCCTTAAATCATGCATTTCATGCATATTATGCTTTCACCATCCTTAGGTGAACTTCCCTTAATAGAGGTAAAATAGTCTTTACCTATTTTGAGTCCTTAAAATCTTTAAACCATTTTTAGGACTTTTATACATAATCAGTGTATACATACATATCCAGTGTACAGAAAAGCTATTAAAATACGCGTAGCTACCTCTAGCTACTCACACAATTCCCTTACCTCATTTTTCTCTGTACAGTCTGACCTTTCCACTGATGACTTGTCACGTTGTCCAATTTGCTCCCAATCCAAATCAAATCTTCGGCACTGCGGATAAATATTCATCAAGTCAAATACAATACAACTAATTGTATTTCATAATTTTCTGGCCTTAATTTAAATCATTAGGCTCGTTTACCCATATTGGGCCCGATTGTACCATAATGGGCCTTAATCGACCTTAAGCCCGTTTTCCACTCACTATTCACATTATCGAGGCCTATTGGGCTCACTGGGCCCATCAAAAATTATTGAGCCTTGTTCTAAACTCTCGAATAGCTTAATTTAGTATTTACGACAATTTATCCAATTTTTCAGAATTTAATTCATTAAATGCGAAATTTAAATCCGTAATTTATTCGATAATTTCTAACACGCATAACGATGTAATATTATCATAAATAAGGGTTACTTACCCGTGATTTCATGATAGTACGTAAATTGAAGCTGTCTCGAGCTCTTGTTCTACGTCAATTGTCGAGCTACACAATTAAATATTTTTTTGGGTAAACTTTCAGTCAAATATTAATCAAATTAAATATTTCAAAATTTAAATCGGTCAATTCGACCACTTACCGACTTACCCGTAGCTCGATTGCATCACTGAGATTTTTCCTCATTTTTTCTCTTTTCTTTTTCCCCTTTTTCTCTTTCTTTTCATTTCTTTTCTTTTTTTTTTTAATTTTTCCTTTTCTTTTTAGCTGAACCGGTCCAGTCCGATTCAACCCGATTTAGATCGCTAGTTCAGTTCGACTCGGCTGGTCCAGTCCGGTTCGATCAGTTTAGTCACCATTTCGTCGTTTCGACGCCGTTCGACCGGTTCTCGGTGCGATTCCAGCACCAATTGGCGCGCCACGGCCTGGGCTTCCATAATCGGGCCTCGGCTGGAGTCAAAACGGCATCGATAGCCGCCAATTGGGGCTTCTCTCCCGCGGTAAGCTCCCCCGTTTTCGGCGTGCTCCAGCATTTCCACGGCGCGTCACCACCGCTGTGATGTTGCCCGAGGTCGGGCTGTCTTCTCCTGCCCCTAAGCCTCGCCGGTGGCTCGCCAGTGAATCTTTTCCTCAGTCTCGGCTTGTTTCCACTTCTCTTCATTTCATTTTCTTGCGATTTCAGACCTCTTTTATTTATTTATTTATTTATTTATTTATTTATTTATTTATAATTTATTTTTAATATTATTTTATTCATTAAAATAATATTAAAATCCACAAATATCTTAAAAAATTTATATTTTATTCATTTAATCACTAAATGAATTTATCGATATTATTTCGACTTTTCGGTATAATTTTCGATTATTTTCGAGATTATTTTCCGAGGTGAAAATTTCAGTTAATTCCAATAAATTTATATCTTGATCAATTTAACCCGAAATTTAATTATTTCTTTGTCAATAATCAAGATTTCTCATTCTCATATTTTTAATTAAATTTTCTTGTCCCGATTAATATCGAATTTTGATCTTTTGACCGTTTTACCCTTACATGTGTTCAGGAATACTATTTCAATCCTTTTGCATTTTCAAATGCACTCGAAAATTTTTATTCATTCCCTTTTTGCTCTTACAATAAAAATCGGGTCTTACAATCTCCCCCACTTAAGAAATTTAGTCCTCTAAATTAGAACCAAGTCAAAATGGTCCATAAGCAACTCTGAGTACGTCTATTGCATCATACTCTTTAATTCTCATGTGACTTTTTCCCGAAGTGTAATACTACCAATGGACTTGACTAGGGAGATCATCTTAAACCTTAACACTTTCTCATTCCGTCTAATACCCTAATCGATTTCTCAACATACGTTATACTTTTATTGAGCTAAGTTGTTAAAGCTCATATCCGATTACATATGTTGGGTCCGGATAGTATTTTCGAAGCATTATAAGATAGGACACATTGTGGATGCCTGTTTATTCAAGTGGTAATGCCAACCTACAGGTCTTATCTCCCACTTGTCCAATATATCTTTCCGAATCTCTCAAAGGATTCAATCTAACGCAACTTAATACTGATTCACCCTTGGTGAATTCCAATGGTTTTCTATCTCTTGTCAGCATAACTTTCTATCTGCTCTGAGGTGTTCTTAATATCTCAAAATGCAACGGAACATCCTCAAAGGTTTATCTTACCAATTCGGAAATAATTCTCTATCTGTCACCCACTTCTTCTTATCCAAGTCAGAGAACAACTCCCTACGGCCATACAATGCCTCATATAAAATGTTATCCTGATACTCAAGTGACAACTGTCATTTTTGGCGAATTCGATTAGTAACAACTTATCATCCCAGGAGCTTATAAAATCAATGGCACACACTCTCATCATATCCTCCAGAACCTGTATAGTCCTCTCTGACTGACCATCTGTCTGAGGACAGAAAGCTATGCTAACACTCAATCGGGTTCCCATAGCTTCCTGAAAAACATTCCCAGAAGTAGGAAATGAAGCGAGGATCCCTATCTGATATCAAGCTCCCTGGAACGCTACATAATGTATAACAATTTTTCATACACATAAATTCGCCTACACACTCAGAGTATCTGGGGATTTCTATAGCCAGAAGGTAGGTAGACTTAATCAACCTATCGACTATCACCCAAACAGCCTCGTGATTTATCCGGGTCCTCTGTAACCCATCACGAAATTCATGGTAACTTGTTCCCATTTTCGTGTCAATATAGGTAGAGGCTGCAATAATCCTGCAGACTTCTCGTACTCTACCTTAATCTGCTGACATACGAGACACTTTTCTACAATCTTTACAATGTCTCTTTTCACATCTGACCACCAATACCCTTTTCAAAGATTCCGTTATATTTATTACTTCTCGATTGCACTGTATATCTCGAAGCGTGAGCTTCTGACAATAGCACTATCTATCAACTGTGGTCCTAGGGAGCACTTATACTGTCTCTGAACCTCTGTAAGTCATCATCACTCAACGTGAACTCTGTCACTATACCCTTCTGAATCTGACCCACACTATCGACACCATGTCGATCATCATGCTAAGCCTGGCAAATTCGGTCACACAAATCCGGTTCTAACCTCAGGCTAGCTGTCACAAAATCATCGTCATCATCAGAAGGGATCACATCACTACTGAGGGTCACTGTTGCTCTAGCAGCTCACGCTCCCTGACCATCATATGTGATACCATCCTGAGGTTCTTTCTTTTCGAGGCATCAGCCATTACATTAGCCTTTCCTGGGTGGTACAATTTTCACAATCATAATCCTTAGAAGCTCTAACCCCTTGGTTATCTCATATTCTACTCTTTCTGTGAAAATAGATACTCGAGGCTTTTACAATCAGTGCATATCTGAAATTTCTTACCATTTAAGTGGTGGTGCCATACTTTTAGTGTAAACACTACGGTTGCCAACTCTAAATCATGGGTCGGATAGTTTCTCTCATAGTCCTTGCTATCTAGATCCATAAATAACTATCTTCCCATTTTACATCAATACACAACCCAATCCTTATTTTGAGGTATCCATACTCATTGAAACCTCTTGAGTTGTTGGTTGTGGTGAGAATAATTACGGTATTTAGTTTATTACTTCAATATACCATAACTCACAAAAGCCATTTTCATACTTATCATCCTACTGGCATACAATCTTTTCCGAACAAGATGTATCAACTGAGCAGCTCATTTCAAGAAACTCACAACAACTCTTCTGTAAGACAGTTTCCTATTGCTACTCATGCTCTTCCCTGGACTTCGAATATAACAAAATATCATCTCTAAAGATGACAACCAATTAGTCCAAGTAAGGTTTAAATACCTCAGCGTAGTTGAGTTCCACTAAATATTTCAATCACCTATATTCTTGACCTACGTACGCATAAACGTATAATGTCATTTCGAAATCGCTTCTGTTTAAAATACTAACCCACGTCATTTCCTTTATTTTATTTTAACGGCTTTTTTTTTTAATTTTAATTTTTAAACTTCATGATTAATCAAATTCTACTAGTAAAGGTACCCAAATTTTAAATGCATATAAACGACTATCGATTTTAATCTATAGGTTATATGTGCGCCTCTAGACGCTGTCAAATCTTCAGGAGGGGAAAGTATTTTGAAATACCTTTATTAACCCTCAGACTTGACCACATGTACTAGGTGTAGATATATCCACCCCTTATCCTTGGCCACAATTCATATTCACTACATATCGCATAATCCAATTTACTTCACATATCAAAGATATTCTTATCTTGCATACACATCTTATTCCAATATATCTCGTATTCAGGATCTATCACATCTCAAAGCTTATCTCCTTTCATTTATCACTTATAACAAACTCTTTTATTACTTGTCAAACTTACAATAAACTTTTCAAGGATGTTTTCACCCCTATTTTCAATTTACAATCTCTATACCCATATTCAGTTAGTGATAATCATCTAACCATCATCATCTTGTCTACGGGTACAGGCATCACATCTTTCCCTAGCTTATAAGCAAATGAAGGCGGTATGAATAAGTGTGTGGCACCAGGATCAATTAAAATAATTACTTCATTATTCACAACTAGTGTGGTATCTTCCACCACATCAGATAAAACATCAGTAGTGTCCTGGTCCAAGGCATACACTCACCCTCATCCAAAATCTTATTTCCGTAGTAACTACCACATATCCAACCCTGCTTACAGTTGCTACGGAGTAGGTCGGGTCCTCAAATCATAATACCCCTCAAAAATACTGAAATGGCATACACTGGGGCCTTACCAATCATCTTACCCCGTGACTTATCAACTCTAATTTCTTATCAAATTACCTTTTTCTCATTCTGACATCTCTGTCATTCACTATTCTCTTTCTGTCTCTATTTTGAGCCTTACGACCTTTCCCAATCTCAAAGGCGTGCAACACATGATCTTATTCACACAACTGTAGTTTGCGCACTGCATCGGCATAGGTAGTGATATCTAACGGGCTAATCAGACTCTAATTGACAATCTGAGCCCTTCAATGAACTTTCAAACATCCCGACTCTCACTGTTCATAGTATCGGAGTCACATCTGTCCAGGTATATAAACTGAGATTCATACTCATTAATCAACCAGTTCCTCTGGGTCAGAGTAAAGAATTTTATTTGTAATTTCCTTTAAACAGTGTCTGGGATATTCTGTCACCGAAATACATCTAGAATTATTTCTCATGTCCATTCTGGATGTCTAACTCTTAAGATGGGTCGAGTGGACTTCCACCAATGCTCCGACTAACCCTCAAATCCCATGCATACTCTGAGCAATTAGCTCACAAAATATTCTCCACACTCCGCTCTAACCTCGCGAAGCGTGTCTCAATACTGTCTGATCTCTCTGTCGGACTCTGTCCGATCTTTCTGTCGAACTCTATGGGGCATACTCAATACCAGTCTCCACGTCAGTCTTATCTCGAGTCTCATGTGACGACTCAGTATGACTCTCAGGCCTACCTCTACGGCCTTGAGTTCGTGTACTCGCCTCTCTATCATAGCGGCTATCAATTAATGAGTCTATATTCTTGCATTCATAACCAAATTCTTAGCTGCACTTCCATCTCGATATACATAATTATATCTAAACAATGCACAGTACATGGGGATGTGAACTTTCTTAACCACTAACACCAACTCATATCAGGCCAACTCAAGCTCTGATACCATTAAACCTGTCACGACCCAAATTACCTAAAAATTAGAGTAAATTTTTTGCTTTTCGATTATTATTTAATTCTTACCTTTCTCTCATCGTGACTATCCTATAAACAGTTGGGCTATGATTCGGTGTTAGTCACCTCACACTATTTACCATTCCATTTCCATATCACATTCACATATCAGAGTTTACTATCTTTTGACTTTAACTAAATACATACACATTGGTATTTATAACTCTACATCCCCGACATCATATCCGTTTACAGTACTGTGCATCACATATTTAGATATAAAACTATACAAATGTGTATACCTGTCTCTCGATAGGAAGCAGCCGATACTAAGCATGCAAGTCCTCAGCCGCTTACTAATTACTGTGAGTGCTCTGAAAAGATGGGAAAATAAAGGGGTGAGCAAACCATATGCTCAGTAAGGCAATTATGCAAGTAAGTAGATAGCTCCACTATCTACATGCTCATAATGCCATGCCCTTAAAATCCATTTTTTTTAATTAAAGTCTCAAGCACAAAATCATGTATGTCATCTATGACTTAGTTTATCAAAACTATTTGTGCATATATGTGAGATCTGAGAATTTTAGATATATTTTAATGATGTAATAAGAATTTGAAGTGTAATTTATTGAGCGAAGTGAATTGTAGAAATTATATTTGGAGATTTATATGTTAAGTGTTTAAAATAAGTGTGAAGCTATGAGGACAGATCGATCTGGGAGAAGGAGAGATCGATCTGGTGAGTTAAAAATGACAAGGAAGGAGGATCGATCTCCTTATGATTCTGTTTGAAAGAAGATCGATCTCATGAGGAAGGGATCGATCTCCAAACATTTCTGTTTGGGAGAAGATAGATCTCCTCAAGGAGCAGATCGATCTCATAAACCCATAATGAGATTGATCTCACCCCTCGACAGATCGATCTCCTAGGCATAAATTGCCCTAAATCGTCCCCAAATTCAAATGCAGATCGATCTCATCAAGAGCTAGATCGATCTCCTACCCTCAGTCTATATAAGGAACCCCTACTTTCTCCTGCAATTTCACTTTCTCTCTCTTCTAACCCCCATTTTCACCGAGCCCTAGCTTTCTCACTCATCCAAGGCACCCATTTTCGTCCAAATCAGAGGTTGTGGCAAGAAGGAAAGTTGTTCCTCATCAAAGGGAGAACAACATACTTGGAAATCGTAAGACGGATCGAATTGAGGCAAGAGATAAGCTCTCCATAAGTTTTGGGTAATTTCTAAACCTCGATCTCGATATTTGAGATGATTTTGGTAATGATAGTTGTGGGCTTTGTGTTGAAGTAGTTGGAAAATGATTAGGGATTGATGAAATTACAATGTAGTTGGAGTGATGTTGATATTTAGCAATTTTGGTAATTTTGGGAATTTTGAACTATAAATGGAAATTTAGACAATGTGGTGAATTAGCATAGATAATTTGGCATGGGAAATGTAGGACGTTGAGATGTTGTGAATGAGATTGTAGTTTGGGGTAGAGTTAAGAGAATCAAGAGATTTGAGGTGTTATGAGCAATTATGCTCGATTTTAAGAATTGAGGTACTGTGATGATGAATATTGATGTTTTAACATCGTTTGGACAGCTCAGGAGTTCCAGAGTGGAATGCGAGACTAGTCCGTGACAAGGGGGAAACAATTGCACTATACGAGGTGCAAAGAGGTAAGGGAAACTAAACCATTTGTGTATGTGATTTGTGAACTATTATAGCATGATTTGTGATTTATAAAACAAGCATGTTGAGTGTTGTGTTGTGATATAATTGCACACGATTTTTATAGCCGGTTGGAGCCTATTATTTTATGGGTTTATAAGTTGAGTGTGAAATTGCTTTATAAACCGTTGAATTTGTGTGAGTAATGAATTGGGCTCCACGTTAAGGCAATATCGAGATTTGAGAAATGTGTACGAGCTATGTCGGTTGGAACTCGGTTTTAATTTGTTTTGTGTTGAGTACAAAACGGTTTTCAAATGAGTTTTATGAGAGAAAAACCACTATGAGTTCTACGTGAAGGCAAACCAGTCTTATGTGATAAGACTTAGGTGTGTGATTTTGGGTACACATCGGGCATTGCTCTGGTAGCATGTAAGCCCGATTCTTCTCCGTTCTGGTAATGTGAGATCCCCCATTTTGTGGCTATGCCACGTATATTTGGTGGCCGTTGCCACGGGAGAACCTTATTCGGTGGCCGTTGCCACGTGAGAACCCTATTTGGTGGCCGTTGCCACGTGAGAACCCTAATTGGTGGCCGTTGCCACGTGAGATCCCCCATTCAGTGGACATGCCACGTATATTTGGTGGCCGTTGCCATGTGAAACCCTATCTTGTGGCTGTGCCACGTGTGAATTTAAATCAGTGGCTATGCCACGTGTGTTTAGTGGCTGTGCCACATGTGAATTTAAATCAGTGGCTATGCCACGTGTGTTTAGTGGCTATGCCACGTGTGAATTTAAATCAGTGGCTATGCCACGTGTGTTTAGTGGCTGCGCCACATGCATTACTATTACAGTGATTTTATCACGTTTATTGAGAACGCGATTATCGCATTATTTTCACATGCTTTGTTACCGCTCTATACTGAGCATTTTACTTCATGTTTTCACATGATTTGAGATATGAGAATGTCATTTTGAGTTCCTTCATGCTATGGTTTTTAAATGAGTATAATGAGTTTCACATACAAATAAATATTTTGTGATGTGCATTTTGGTTTATAAAATGAGTCCCTTACCCCCTTACTGAGGGATTTAGAAGCTCACCCTGTTTTCTTTTCCCCCCAGATTTCTTCAAGTGAAAAAGGGTTTCCCTGCGACGTACGGAGTAGTGGCTAGTGGAGGACTTGAGCTCCATTCCATATATTGTATTTTGAGGTATCTTTTATCTTTTCATGTACCCAAACAATTATTGCAATTGCAGACACTTGATGTATAACATTGTATGGGATGTATTAGGATAAATTAACTTAATATTGAGTAATGTATATGGTACAATACTTGTTATCTAGTGATGAGATCCTGTGGTATGATAAATATGATGATGCATGACACTGCATAGGAATGCACCCTTAATTGTAAATTGATGAGTAAAAAGGTTTTTAAATTTGCCCTATTTTCCCCGGTTCTGGGGCGTGACAATATATAAATCATGTAATTTATGCATCAATAGAATCTTATGTGACATGCTTAAATCATAATTTACATGAAGTAAACCAAGATCATGCATCCTTTCATGTCATGTAAGACAATTTTTGAAATTTGAAATGAAAACATGGAAAACATCATCATGCTACTACATTCAAATCATTTCATTAAAACTGCAGTATAAACTAACCCTTCCGGGTCAATCATCTCATAAAACAATTCATTAAAAATTCATTATAAAACTTCTGTTATAAAACCCCCCTTCTTTTAGGGTCACATATCATAAAATCATAAAATCGGGGGCCTGACCCCTCCCTCGGGTCTACCCTGGTCTATCGACCAATAGTTATATCATGTGAGACATGTAGGTAATTATATCAGTAACATCGAGGACTATGGCCATATCCTAGTGATCCCTAGCAACACAGTACCTAGTGTGCGGGGTATCACACCTGAAACAGGAGGTGGGTCGTCCTACCCACCAGAACAGCATAACACCAGGATTGCGAGGGCAAGGCTTACTGCCTCGTGGCTAATGCCACTCCACTCCAACAATCCCCATGGTACAATGTACTCCGCGTGACATACACGGTACAACGTACTCCGTGAACCCAAGCTCAATCAGGGGTGCCTGCAATAGGTCTTATCCACCCATATCATCTCTGTCTCAGTATGCACGTGTGAGCATATCATCTCACTGTGACACACAGTCTACAAGAGGCTCCAACATGGCTCTATGCATGTAATATAAATCTCTGTGTGAGCAAAGCTCTAGCACGGCTCCATGCATATTCATGATATCTGAAAATCTAGTGCGAGCGAAGCTCTAGCACGTTTTCATAGAAATCAATGAAATCTGCGTACGAGCAGCGCTCCAGTACGACTTAAAATAATTATAAATTCAAGTAAAATCCACGTACAAGCAATGCTCTAGTACGTATATGTATAAAAAACTCAGTGAAAACCTCGTACGAGAAAAACTCCTGTACGACTTTAAAATGAGTTATAAAACAATATAAAATCATATGCGAGCATTGCTCCAGCACGAATGAATGCTTAAGTAAATCAAAACTTCGTACGAGCAACGCTCTAGTACGGCTTTATGCATAAATACATCAAATCTCATGCGAGTTACACTCCAGCACGACTTTTATGCAATATCATATCAAAACTGGATGCGAGCTAAGCTCCAGCATCTCTTATACAAGTCAAATCATAAAAACTAGTGTGAGCAATCACTCCAGCACCTTTTATGCATACCAAGTTAAAACAAGTCAAAACCTGTCAAAACATGTCAAAACAGAGTGCGAGCTAGGCTCCAGCACTTCTCATGCATTTCATAAGAATAAAAATTAGTGCGAGCAACCGCTCTAGTACATTTCATGCATATAATGTCACACAAGTCGGTGCAAGCAACCGCTCAAGCACATTTATGCACACTCACAAACGCAGATATAGTGCGAGCTATGTACCGGCACTATCTGTTTCCATATAAACTTGATACTTGGCCCATTTTCCAAAAAGAAATTTAATTTAAACCTTAATGACACATACGTAGTGTTATTTTGGGAAACTTATGCAATTATTGGCCAATCTATCGATTTGCTTTGCTTAAAACCAATAAAATTCCTTAATTCAAAAAGTTCCTTAAATCATGCATTTCATGCATGTTATGCTTTCACCATCCTTAGGTGAACTTCCCTCAATAAGGGTAAAATAGTCTTTACCTATTTCGAGTCCTTAAAATCTTTAAACCATTTTTAGGACTTTTATAAATAATCAGTGTATACATACATATCCAGTGTACAGAAAAGCTATTAAAATATGCGTAGCTACCTCTAGCTACTCACACAATTCCCTTACCTCATTTTTCTCTGTACAGTCTGACCTTTCCATTGATGACTCGTCACGCAATCCGATTTGCTCCCAATCCAAATCAAATCTTCGGCACTGCGGATAAATATTCATTAGGTCAAATACAATCAACTAATTGTATTTCATAATTTTCTGGGCTTAATTTAAATCATTGGGTCCGTTTACCCATATTGGGCCCGATTGTACCATAATCGGCCTTAATCGACCTTAAGCCCGTTTTCCACTCACTATTCACATTATCGAGGCATATTGGGCTCATTGGGCCCATCAAAAATTATTGAGCCTCGTTCTAAACTCTCGAATAGCTTAATTTAGTATTTACAACAATTTATCCAATTTTTCAAAATTTAATTCATTAAATGCGAAATTTAAATTCGTAATTTATGCGGTAATTTCTAACACGCATAACGATGCAATATTATCATAAATAAGAGTTACTTACCCGTGATTTCATGATAGTTGATAATTTTATATTTTTAGAATTATTTGTGCTTAATTTCCTAATTAATTATTTAAATCCCCAATCTATTTTGTTAATTATCCCCTTTATTTAGTTAAAATTCTCATGTTTGCAGATAAATTAAATCCGGATGAATTTTGAATATTTCGGTAGAAAATAGACCGAAATTAGGCTAAGATCGAGATATAGCCATGCGGACAACAAGAGTCATGCCACCTAGCCCATCCAATTGGACAAGAAGACCAATGACATGGAAATATCTTTTCAAGGAGCCAATGGTGTGAAGACAAGTGCCCAAAAAAATGCCAACTCATCAAGGATGTGGAAATTACCATTTTACCCCTAGTGTGTTTATAAATAGGAAAGGATGGCAATTGAAAGAGGATGTAATTTTAGGAGTAGGAATAGTGTAATGTAGTTAGGAGTAGTGTTAGAATAGTTTGAATTTTTTTTAGCTTCTCTTTCCCGTTTAGCTCCCATTTATTTTTACTATTCACAAACAATTTCCATTGTTATTTTTACAAGCTTTTCAATATAGTTTTTTCATTCTCTTGGCAGCCACCATTTCATCATTTTCATACTTCTAAGTTTTGTTAAACCCGATTCTGTTAATTGTCAAGTTTAATTTAACATAGTATTTTTTTCTAGTTGCTAGTCTCGGTTTGGCATTTTTCTCCTTTCCATTTTTCATTGCTGTGGATGTTGGCTGAGACAATACTCTCTCCTGGAGATGATCGATTGTTCACACACACATGAGTAGTGTTTAATCCTCTCGGGTTACTACTGAAGCAGAGAAGGAGGGCTGGTTGTTGTAATGTCGAGATGATGGACATGCTGATTGAAGCAGCAGCTAGCGTCGGTATAAGCTGGAACAAAGTGTTGCAGCTGATAAGAATCATAAGCACCCATCTTGTTTTGCTCTATTTTCATTCCTGAAACCATAATGCAGACTTGAACTAGCAGTCGGACAGATTGAGAGCAGAAACAGGATCAGTACAGCAGACAGCAGAAGTGGACATCGCCTGGATCACATCAAGAGTAGGAACCGAGAGTAGGTCTGGGCAGGAAGCAGTGTCGGGCCCTGCTGGATGTGATAGAATCGGGCATTACTAGACATTCTCTAATGCACTCTGGGTTGCTGAAGCACGGTGACAAGTTGCTGATCTGCATCACTATAGGTTGCTGCTGTGCGGATCTGCTAGAAGGAACAATGGTGGTTACTTCTCTTCGACGTGATTGCAGAGGTTGCGTGCAGTACTTGGTCAACAGCTGGGCAGTTGTAGCCATGGTAAAGTAGAACAGCATGGTGACAACAGTAATTTACAGATGTAGGACAGAACCGAGAATGGGAGTTGAACAGACTAGGCAGCAGCAACCCGTGAGCAAACAGCAGCAGCGGACCAGAGGACAAAAAGCAGCAGCCTGGACCAGAGGACAACAGCAACACCATGCCAAAATCGTGGAAGCCATACCTGGAAAATGTTTTAGAAAGACACGTGAACAGTAAAGGGAGGGGATGGTTTAAAATGCTTAAGGCTTGTTTGGCATTCAACTCTAGCAATTAACTCATTTTCATGTATTATTAGTTTAGTTTAATTTCAATTTAATTTGTTAGGCTTAGTTTAGAGTTTTTAATTAAATTGCATGTTAGTATTCTTGCATAGTAGTATAAAACTTAGTTTTAATTAGGATGATAGTTAATTAAGTGTTCATTTAGAATTAGATTAGGAGTAAATTTATTTCATTAAATCTTAGGTTAGTTTAAATTGCATTTTGATTAAGTAGTTTAATTGCATTTTAGGTTTGTTAAATTTAGTTTAATTTATCTTGCTGTGTTATTTTCATAATTGCATTTTATTTTAATTGCATTAATCAATTTAAACTGTTTTAATTATTTTCATAGGTATTTGCTTTTAATTGCATGGAGCTCGGTAAGTAATTTTGCTTGGTTTTATTTTCTTTATTTTATAGTTTTATTATTTTATTGCTTTCGGTATTTTCAATTCTAGCTATGTAGATCATCCACCTTAATTTTATAATTTGCTAGAATATACTTAGGGTAAGATTAACCGGTAGTTAATTAGGCTAGTCAACTTCTCTGTGAGACGATAATTCCGGGACTCAAATCTCATTATTACTTGTACGACTCGTGCACTTGCGGACATATACCCTTTGGGTGCATCAATAGTATGTAAATCGAAGCTATCTCGAGCTCTCGTTCTACGTCAATTGTCGAGCTACACAATTAAATATTTTTTCTCGTAAACTTTCAGTCGAATATTAAACAATTTAAATATTCCAAAATTTAAATCGGTCAATTCGACCGCTTACCGACTTATCGTAGCTCGATTGCATCACTGAGATTTTTCTCCCATTTTTTTCTTTTCTTTTTCCCTTTTTCTCTTTCTTTTCTTTTTTTTCCTTTTCTTTTTGGCTGAACCGGTCCAGTCCAATTCAACCTGGTTCAGACCACCGATTCGGTTCGGTTCGATTCGATCAGTTCAGTCCGGTTCGGTCGGTTCAGTCACCATTTCGTCGTTTCGACGCTGTCCGGTCGGTTCTTGGTGCGATTCCAGCACCAATCGACGCGCCACGGCCTGGGCTTCCATAATTGGGCCTCGACTGGAGTCAAAACGACGTCGATGGCCGCCAATCGGGGCTTCTCTCCCGCGACAAGCACCTCTATTTTCGGTGTGCTCCGGCATTTCCACGGCGCGTCACCGCAGCTGTGATGTCGCCCGAGGTCGGGCTATCTTCGCCGGTCCCTAAGCCTCGCCGGTGGCTCACCGGTAAATCTCTTCCTCGGTCTCAGCTTGTTTTCGCTTCTCTTCGTTTCGTTTTCTTGTGATTTCAGACATCTTTTTTTGTTTTATTTATTTATTTATAATTTATTTTTAATATTATTTTATTCATTAAAATAATATTAAAATCCACAAATATCTTAAAAAATTTATATTTTATTAATTTAATCACTAAATGAATTTATCGGTATTATTTCAGCTTTTCGGTATAATTTTTGATTATTTTCGGGATTATTTTCCGAGGTGAAAATTTCGGTTAATTCCAATAAATTTATATCTTGATCAATTTAACCCAAAATTTAATTATTTCTTCGTCAATAATCAAGATTTCTCATTCTCATATTTTTAATTAAATTTTCTTGTCCTGATTAATATTGAATTTTGATCTTTTGATCGTTTTACCCTTGCATGTGTTCGGGAATACTATTTTAATCCTTTTGCATTTTCAAATGCACTCGAAAATTTTTATTCATTCCCTTTTTGCTCTTACAATAAAAATCGGGTCTTACAAATTGAAATTAATTTAGCAGTGGTATCGAATTAATTATTTAGATCACTATACTGAATGACTTTGATTCAATTAGAAATGCTGAAAAAGCAATTACAAGGATTATATGAAGAGGGAATTATCGGACTAAGTGATCCATTTTGGAGTGTACTGACGTTAATTTTTAAGGAGACTCGGAGTCTTTTGGATCACGTTGTAATAAGAATGAGTGTCAATTGAATTCCCCAAACAAAGATTATAAATCAGTGGGAAAAACCCAAAACTGTTAAGAAGATTCAAAGTTTTGAGATATAAAAAGATACCTTGGAATATGAATTACGTATCGGATCTAAGGATTGTAAATTATATATACTTACGTTTTGAATACGAGGCTCAATTTGAGTAAGAAAATGATTTTGTTATAATTGATAAATGAAATAAGACAAGCGTTGAAGTGTGATAAATTATGAATACAAGTTATATTGGGATAAGAGGTGTATTCAAGGTAAGAATATCTCTGGTATGTGAAATGAATTCGAATTAAGTGATATGGATTGAAAATAGATTGTGTTCGAAGGATAAATGTGAAATTGCAATAAGTTTTGGTATCTACTTCTTATTGGGACTGAACCTTGAACCATTATATCCATAACCAGTTTATGTGGTCAAGTCTAATGGCTAATAAAGGTATTTCAAATTACCTCCCTGCCTGAGAGACTTGACAGTGTCTAGAAGTACCCTGATCCTTAACCCATGAACTTGAAATGACAACTGTAATATTCGTGTTTGAAGTCAATATACCATTATTGGTGCGGTGAAGAATTATGGAATTCTACTGATCAAGAAGGTTTAAATTTCACAAAGGTCGTCTAATACAAGAAAAAAGAAATGACTAGGATTAATGCTTTGAGCGAAAGTGATTTCTGGATGGTGTTACGCATATTGGTAAGGGACATGAGTTATTGAATTATTGGTAGACCTCGACTTGAATGTGGCCCTTCCCTGACATTGACATTCGTTACATGGTGGCTAGCCTGAGAGTTAAATCTAGACTTGATTGATCGAATTGAACAGGCACAGCGAAATGATAAACACTGTATTGATGTAACTAATCAGACCCAGATGGGTGCTACAGCAAGTTTTGGTATTGGTACTGATAATTTATTGAGATTTAAAAACAGAATTATGTACCAAATAATATATAGTTAAAGAAATTGATGTAGTCAAAAGCTCATTTATAGAGATATACTTTGAATCCAGAGAATAGTAAAGATTTATCAAATCTCCTGAAGGTATATTTGTAATCTGGTACGAAAAAAGAAATAACTGAATTTGTGGCAAAATGTCTCATAGGTCAACAAGTTGAGGTAGAACACCAAAAGCCTATGAGGTTATTACCCATGTCTATATGGAATTGAAAGCACGTGCTAAGGTTTTAAAGGCACCTAGAAGGACAAATTTCCAATTAACAAAGTTGCACATAATATCAGATAACTCTCAAGTATCGAGATGATACCGTATAAAGTATAGTATGGTCGAAAATGTCGTTCACCGATTAGAATGCTGGACAGAAAAGATAAGAGTGTTGCGGTCTAAGACGATTTCTTTGGTCAAGGATTTGTGGTAGTATCAGACTTCGGAAGAGGCCACGTAAGAATGAAAAAGTCTAATGCGAGAGAAATACCCACATTCGTTTAAGGGCTGATGTAAGATCAAATTTGGGGACCAAATTTTCTAAGGTTGGTAGAATGTAAACTCCACGAATTTTCTTGTACTCAATTTTAACCGTGAATAGTAAACCTTATTTGACTGGAATTTATCAAGAACAAAGATATGCAAATATATATGTGATTACATATGAGTGTAATAATTTCTTTAAATTATGTATATGGATACGTGCTTATATATATACTTGTATATATATATATATATAAATATATATAAATGTAAGTGCATACAATATATACATATATATAAACATATAAATAAATATACCTACATAGCTACAAGGCTGAGATCCCTATCAGTAATAAATAGATAAAATGAAATGCTTTAAAAGAAAAGTGAGCAACGAGAAAGGAAATGGCGTGACGTCTACCAAGAAATCTGCAGTGGATCGGTGATGAGAGAAAAGATGATTGAGGCAGTCTGATAGCTACCTAAACATGAAGGAAAGTAGAAGCCAAAGTGATAGGAGACTGAATAAAATGGCTATTAAAAAGGGGTAAAACCGAGAGACAAATCTCAAAACCAAAGGATCTAAGAAGGCTATATCTACTGTAAAAATAATAATAATAATAATAATAATAATAATAATAATAAGAGAGAAAAGAGAATAGGAATTAATGCAGAGGCATGCGAAAACAGCAAAAGGAAGATATGGCAATGTGAGGTTGTGTCTGTCTATATATATATACATATATTTTTATATACAAAGGTAGCTGTTAGAGTCTAGAAACAGAATGAAGAGGAGTAGGAGGTGGGGTGATTGAGTGCCGAAGTGTACCTACATATTCAATAAAAATAAATATAGTACAGTGGTCAGAATAGCAGCAAAGAAGGAGTGTTATAGAGGAAACCGAAGCCAAAATTGGAGAGAAATATAAGAGACAGTAAGAGGGCTAACGAGGAAGAGGCCTAGACAGATGACAGTCTGCATGCATAGGAGTTTCGGTGTTTCAATAGATGAAAAATAAGAAGACAGTAGAGGAGGGAGAGGGAGAAGGTGAAAACAGATTCGAGAGAAGTAAGGTCAGGAGACAGACCCAAGCTGAATGCCCCTCGCGTATTGCTCTGATTAAGGAAGAAATGAAAACTGATCAAGGAGAATGTAGGCAAAATACAAGAAGGGAATGGCGAGCTGGAAAATGCAGTGAAGCAGGGCAGCTAGCAAGGGAATTTTACGGGTTGCTGCCATCGAAGTCGGTACATTGACTCGAAGTGAGCAGTAGGCTATTACTTTGAAACGCCATCTTCAGTAAGAAAATGTGACAACAGGGAGCTGTTAGTGAGGTTGATCTCAGCTGCGTGCAAGCGGTAGTGAGCTGAAGCAATAGATAGAATAGAGGAGAGACACGAACCGGAGCTTGATCAGAGTCGAACAGGGGTGCTGAAAACCGGTGGCAGCAGGTGGACATTGGAGCCGGCAGTATTGAAAGAAGAAGTACGATGAAGTAGGTGGTCAGAACATGGGGATGGTAATGTGAAGTCGGGAAAAAAAATAGAGGAAACAGAGAGGGAAGAGAGGAATAAACAGTGAGCAGGTTGTGAGAAGAAGAAATAAAGAATTTGGCGGGAAGCCAAATTTGAAGAAAAAAGAAAGAAAGAAAGAATGTTTATATATATATATTATTTGTATATATGTATATGTAAATAAATAATGGAATTGAAGTTAGAGAAAAGTACATAAAGAAACTTGGGGAATTTGAGGAAATAGACAATTCGGGAATATTATTGTAAATATTAGCTCAAAAATCTGACAGAGATAACCCGAGTGGACTAGAATCGTCGACTCGCTACGTCGAGACAATCGAGGACTACAGATAGACATTGAGGTAAGGAAAATTCTCGTCGCTACTAGAGATAAATATGCGTAATTTTCGTATATTTGTAGATATAAAATTTAGGTTAAATTTCGCAGTACCAAAATTACCGAAAAGACTAGGTCGAATTTTATGACTTAAAAATTAGAGATTTTAGCTTAGTTGAAGCAACCCTTATTAAAATACGTGTAACTACCTCTACCTACTCACACAATTCTCTGACCTCATTTTTCTATACAGCCTGACATTTCCACTGTTGTCTCGTCATGCAGCCTGATTTGCTCTCAATCAAATCTCCGGAACCGCGGATAAATATTCATCAAGTCAAATACAATACAATTAATTGCATTTTATATTTTTTGGGCTTAATTTAAATCATTGGGCCCGTTTACCCATGTTGGGCCTAATTGTACCTTAATTGGTCTTAATCGGCCTTAAGCCCGTTTTCCACTTACTATTCACATTATCGAGGCCTATTAGGCTCATTGGGCCCATCAATATTTATTGAGCCTCGTTCTAAATTCCTGGATAGCTTAATGAATTATTTACGACAATTTATCCCAATTTCCAGAATATAATTCATTTAATGCGGAATTTAAATCTGTAATTTATGCGGTAAATTTTTAACACACATAACGATGCAATATTATCGTAAATAAAGGTTACTTACTTGAGATTCTATGATAGTACGCAAATCGAGGTTGTCTCGATGTGAAACCTGATATTTTTCCATGTTATAATGCTTATGAGAAGTAAATTATAACTCAATGTAACGTTTTACAGGCCCGTAGACGATTAAAGCACTCGGTTGTAGCGTGAGACCCAATGGCACGTAAATCGAGGTAAGGTCCTAGACCTGAGAATTCCTTTAAAATGTCATGTTCATGGATGGAATGATGTGTAGAAGGGAAAACTAAGTTATTGGAAATGCAAAAGTTAGTTAAACTCGCGTTTTAAATTAAATCGAGAAAACAGACCTAATAAGGGAAATAAATCCGAATAAAATTTTCAAAATTTGTGAAAATTATTCCGAGGCCATAGAAAATTATTATAAGGTGAAAGTGACATGGGAAATAAAAATCATGAAGAAATATGGAGATTTAGGGGTTCAAAAAAATTTTTAAAGCTAATCGAAAGCTTATTTCCATTTTTCTCGGTATTGGCCAAATCGCGCAAAATGAGCTCGTTCATGAACTTTTGTCTTAAACAAGTGACCCCAAAATTTTTATGGGACATACTATAGACATATTATAACAATTGAGAAGTGCATTTTGAAGAAATCTGATCAGGATTAATTTTGGTAAATTTTATAAACAGAATAGTCATTTCCCCTGCACTTAGTAAACTGTCAGCCAAAGAAAACAATCCCATTTGATGACCTTCCCGATTTTCTTTACCTCTGATATTTTCCAGATTCAAATTCAACTGGATAATCTTTCTAAAAAGGTAAGAACCATCCCTAACTGTTGCAAAACCCGAGAGTTATCCCTCACCCATTCTGCCGCAGACGTTACCCCTATTCCTGACTGGCGTGAATTTTTCGGCCACCTTCCAGCCATTTTCAGGCAACAGTCCCTCATATGAAATCTTTCTCTTCCTCCCCTCTACCACATATAAAATATTCAGACCTAACTGAAGTCATTTACCCCCTGAAACGTTAGAGAGACGAACAGGACAGAAAACTGCCCTGTTCTAAGGTAAGCAAAAATTCAATTTTTGGATGAATTTGATAAGGTTCTTTGATGATTCTGAACACTTCTAAGCTCTATACATGTTGTATTACAGCTGAGTGACAATTTGGAGACCTAAAACCGAAGTCAAACTTGGTCAATGGAGTGAAGAAGTTGAGGTATGGTGATGGTGATGTGATAAGTTGTTAATTTGTGAATTTTGATGAATTCTTGTTCAAAGAAAGTTGATGAATTGAATTATATGATTGAATTCAATTGCTGCCAGCATGATTTAGCTGCTGGAATGATGAAGATTGATGTAATTAAAATGAATTTACAGTTAAAATTATACTGTAAAGTTTCGGTTTAGTGTTTAACTAGGTGAATTATCGAAATAATGTAAGAATCGATACTTTAAGGTCTTGTATGAAGTGGAATGAGTTGCTGGAATGTAAGACACCATATAGAGGTATTGAAAATGAATTCAAAGGTGTCAAATATGTTAAGTAAGCTTAAATCGAGGTTTAAATCGATAAAACCGAGCAAACCGAGCAAGATAGTTAGAAAGTCAACTTTTGGTCAACATTTTAGATATAATCACATATTAAGTATATTAACATGAATTTGAGCTATATGTGATGAGATAACTTGGTATGTGACAGCTCGGGTTATCGACATGCATTTCAAGGCGAGCTCGAAAAATGAGAAACGTGCACTACCTCCAACGTTAAGAGGTAAGGGATATAATTTAGAGTAGCATTAGTAATCCTCAACCTTACCAAATGTTTATGTGGATAATTAGTTTATTTTCCATGAAAAAGAGCTTTCTCAAAAATTAGGAAGAATACTATTCACTCAAAATCGGAATAAACTTATCCTAACCTTTCAAAATGACTTTTATTTCATGAGATACATTTTAGTAATTATGTTTATGTATATAAAAGTGATTTTCACTTATGAAATGAAAGCGTAGTGTTTTCATGTGAGATTACGGGTTAAAGTCCCGATATGTTTTATGAAACCATGTTTTCATGATACGGGTTAAAGCCCCGAAACAGCTTTTAAGCTATATTTTCACGATACGGATATGAGTCCCAAGAAATAACTATTATAACTATGCTTTCCATATTTACACGGGCTAGAGTCCCATAATGATTTATGAAAATCATGTTTTCTATAAGAAACGGGCTAGAATCCCGTAATGATTTATGAAAATCATGTTTTTTATGAAAAACGGGTTAGAGTCCCGTAACGATTTTAATACACGGGTATGAGGCCCGAAATGATTTTGATAAATTGGGTAAGAGGCCCAAAATTATTTTTGTGGGGTAAAAAGGCATGACATGATGAAAGTCAGAGGATCTGGGGTCGATCTCGTATGGAGACGATCGAGGATCTACCTAGCCGACAGCCAGAGAACGGGCAGGCTCTGACTTGATATGAGAAACATGCGCATAGTCCACACTTGGTGATGCACGTGAGTTCGTGCGTATAGTCCCCATTTAGTGGTGCACGAGAGATAGGGCAGCGTATGACCCTGATCCAGTCCTACGGCTCCCCTGTACGATGGCCATATATACCTATGATGAACGTCCTATAGGACCAGATGCATGATGTCCTTCGGGACTAGTATATGAGACGATTGCCTAACCCTACACGATGAATTGACAGAATGATATATATACGTTTTCGCACATTTCATGCTACCTATTTTATGATTTGCTATTGAGCACATATTTTTTTTATGATGAGATTTTAAAGGTAGCCATGAGTATGTTTTACGAAATGTGCATATGACAATGCGATTTCATTTTCAAAGTGATAAGCATGTTATGATATGCATGATTAAGTTTTGAGATGCTTTTTACTTGTTTACACGACGTGATATGTATACTATATATAAGTTTTACCAAAGATGCATGATGTGTAAACTTATTATTTAAGCATGTTTTTACTGCTTTTATGAAATGTAAGCATCTCTACTCCAGTACATGTTTATGCTGATTTGTAAAACCATGAGTTTTACCATGTTTTGAGTATTTAAAGCTATTTTAAATGTATATCTTACTGAGTCTGAAAAACTCACCCCCTCATCTCCATCTCCCAGATTATCTATAGCGAGTCTACTGCACCTACGAGACTGTGGTCGTTGACAAGGTAGTCCGACCTTTCACGGATTCTTTCGTAACCTTGAGGTACAACTTTACTCATATTCCAGACATGATGTAATGCATGGACACTATTGTATATAACTTTTGGGATGTAATAGATGTAAATGATTGTATACAGAGTCTTAGTTATGCAGTATAAATGAATGAATATATTTAGTTGTTATATGATTCTAAGATATGAATGAAAAGTATTGAGGATGTAGGTTGAATAATATAAACTGCGTTTCAAACTCTGCAGGTTGGGTTAAGTCATAATGCAGCCGTTATGCTGCCGAAATTTTTAAAATAAAAGAGGTTTTAAATCTAGACATGGACAGGAAAACAACATAGTTAATGGATAAAAAGTTTAAATTAGCCACATTTTTTCGCGCTTCCGGGGCGTGACACTCGAGCTCTCGTTTGACGTTAATTGTCGAGTTACACAATTAAATATTTTTCTTGGTAAATTTTCAGTCGGATATTAATCAAATTTAATATTTCAAAATTTAAATCGATCAAATTCGACCGCTTACCGACTTACCCATAACTCGATTGCATCACTGGAATTTTTCCCAATTTTTCCTTTTTTTCTTTTCTTTTTTTTCTTCTTTTCCTTTTCTTTTTGGCTGAACCGGTTCGGTCTGGTTCAACCCGATTCAGACCGGTTCGATCTAGCCGGTTCAGTCTGGTTCCATCGGATCAGGGCTTCACCGATCGGTTCTACGTCGGTTTTCACCACCAAAAGCTCCGCGAGGTTGTCCGATACACGGATCTGGAGTCGGTTTCATCCGAGGACGCCGAAAAGTGGTCGATCTGGCCTCTTCTCTCCTCGTCTTTTCTCTTTCTTGCCATTTTTCGACGCTAGCCGTCGTCCTACCGACCGATTTAGCCATCGATCGGCCGGTCTTGGCGTGGGCCTCCTTCGGCTGGCGGTGGCCGAGCCTGAATCGGCGTCGCTCACCAAATTCTTTTTCTCCCTCTCTCGGCTCTCTTTCTCCTCTCTTTCACCATCGATCACCGCTTCCCTCTTTCACCCACCAACGCCGACGAGGCTCGGCTGGGCTGTCTCTCGCCTGGGCTCGTCTGTGGCAGGCAAAAGGGGCTCGGTTTTCTCTCGGTTCCATCGGCTGCTTTGTTCCTCTTCAGAAAATCGCATTTCGTGATTTTCTGTGTTGTTTTTTTATTATTAATTTTATTTTTTATTTATAATTTATTCTTAATATTATTTTAATCCATTAAAATAATATTTAAAATTCAAAATATCCCATAAAAAACTATATTTTATTCATTTATTCAATAAATGAATTTCTTGGTCTTATTTTAACTTTTCGGTATATTTTTCGATTATTTTCGGGATAATTTCCCGAGGTAAAAATTTCGGTTAATTCCAATAAATTCATATCTTGATCAATTTAACCCGAAATTTAATTATTTCTTCATCATTGATCAAGATTTCTCAATCCCATATTTTTAATTAAATTTTCTTATCACGATAAATACCGAATTTCTCTCTTTTGATCGTTTTACCCATGCACGTGTTCGGGACTACCATTTCAATAATTCCTTTCACGAACACACTCATTTCGTGTTTTAATTAAAATTGGGTCTTGCATTATTTACTGTTCATTTCCTTATTGTTTTTTCTTCTTTTGTTTAGCCTCTAGTTTGAATTTGTTTAAGTTTCTTGCTCCATTTAGCTTCTAGTTTCATATTACATATTTTCTCTGCTTGTGTTTTTTGTTGTTTTGCATTATTTTTGTTGGTTGATGATGTACTGGACCGTGACTTAGCCGTTTGTGAGCAGCACTGCATTGGTGTACAAATAGAGCTATATCGGGGCTGATGCTGTGCAGGACACATTTGAACTAAGGCTACTGGTGCAGGGAATGAACAACTGAGGCAGGAGGAAGCATGACCGGTTCCAGGAGATGCAGCTACTACAGCATTGTAGGGAACAAAAATGAAGCATTTATCTTGTACTATAGGTACACGATCTCATCAGCAGAGCAAGGCAGACGTAGGTGCTGATGTTGCTTGCACGATCTGTTGCAGCTACCCATGCAGCGAGGAGGACGTACCTAATGGCTGGGCAGGCCGAGGATGGTACTAGGAGGCAAAGGTTGCGGACAGTACCTGAGGCAGTACCTGGATGCAGAACCAAAACGAAGCAACAATGAACAGTATAATCGGGACCGATGCCAACTGGGAATTTTGGCTAAGGCCATGTTTGGCATTCCATTTCTGCATATTTCCATTTCTCATGCATACCTATCATTATATTTTTATTAGTATCCCTCTTTATTTTATTTGTTAGCTTAGATTATAGTCTTAGTTTAATTTACATATTATTGTTCCTTGCTTATTAAGTATAAACTTAGTTTTAATTAGGTTGATAATTTTTTAAGTGTTATTATCTTGCATTTAGAATTTGATTAAATTTGTTTCATGCATTTTTAAGTTAGTTTTCATTTTAAAATTAAAATCTAAAAATATTTATTTCTCATGCATTATTTAGATTTTATTTTTAAATTAGTAATTAGTGATAGTTAGGATTAATTTAGAATCAACACTTTAGACATTTTAGATTTATAGTTATTTTCTTAATTTCCTAGGATTTTATTTCATTGGACTTTAGGTTAGTTTAATTTGCATTTTTATTAATTAGTTTAATTACTGCATATTTTATTTTAGGCTTGTTTAATTTTAGTCTAATTAATTTTTTTCTTTATTTTCATATTTTGCATTTTAGTTTATTTTTGTTAATTATTTTTAACTGTTTTAATTATCTTTTGTAGGTTATTGCTTTTAATTACTCGAAGCTCTGTAAGTAATTTTAGCTCAGTTTTATTGTCTTTAGTTTACAATTTTTATTCACAGTATTTTTTTAATTCTAGCCTTGTAGGTCACCCATTAAAACTTCATAATTTGATAGGATATACTTAAGGTAAGATTAACCGGTAGTTAATTAGGCTAATCAACTTTTTTGTGCGACGATAATCCGAGACTCAAATCCCATTATTACTTGTACGACCCGTGCACTTGCGGATACACATCTAGGTCACTTAGAGTGGGTATTGTCGAACAATCAAGTTTTTGGTGCCGTTGCCGGGGACGATAATTAGCCAGTAATTAATATCGGTGAAATTATGCTTAGGTGTAATTCTAGCTTGTAAATACTTAGTTTGTAAATATTTAGAGCTTTAATCTAGATTAGTTAATTTTCTCTCTCATAAAAAATTTTGAAAAATTAAAACTTTTAAAAATTTTCTGAGGACTTTTTGATGTTTGCATGTGTAGAGCCAAGAGTTATGATTGCTTTCCTTTAGATCTTGTAATTGAACGAACTCTTAGAAAAATTAGAAAGGATTCTAGGAAATTAATAGCTCCACTGCAAAACACCATGGTAGAGAACAGAGAAATTAGGACCGTTGGAGATTACACAGTATCAACTATTGGAGGTTATTATACCGACATTAGGCCACCAGCTGTCCCTACAAACAATTTCGAAATTAAGCCTTCAATCCTTTAGATGATCCAAACTTCTTTATAGTTCAGTGGGCTTCCTTATGACGACCCACATGCTCACCTCGAGTAATTCCTGGACCTGTGCAACAACTTCAAGTACAATGGATTATCTGATGATGCGCTTAGGCTTAGGTTATTTCCCTTCTCGCTTAGGGATAGGGCACGACACTGGTTAACCTCCTTACCTCCAGGATCCATTTCTACTTGGGACGAGTTAGCCCATCAATTTTTAGCTAAGTTTTCCCTCCCTCTAAAATGGCCAAATTCCGTAGTGACATATCTTCCTTTGCCCAATTCGATTCTGAATCTCTTTACGAAGCTTAGGAATGATATAAGGAGCTTCTTAGGAAGTGCCCTCATCATGGCCTACCTTTATGGCTGTAAGTCCAGATCTTCTACAAAGGACTTACAAGCTAAAATAGGACCATTGTTGATGCTGCTGCGGGTGGAGCTCTAATGTGCAAAACAAAGGAGGAAACTTACGAGTTGTTAGACAAGATGACATCTAACAATTATCTATAGTCTTCAGAGAGGCAGCTGCCTAAGAAGTCGGGGGGTATCTATGAGTTAGACATATTGTCTACCTTGACGTCTCAAATAGCCAACCTTACGAAAAAGGTAGAGTCGCTCAGTACCCAGTATAATCATTCTACCAGTCCTAATCCTGTTTATTCTGTACAAAGTCCTTTTCTTTCTTGCAATCTGTGTGGTGGTACACACTCTGTAGATAGGTGTCCATTTAACTTGGAATCTATTCAGTATGTTGCTCCACCTTAGAAGTAACAAAACAACCTCTTTTCAAACACCTATAATCTAGGGTGGAGGAACCATCCTAATTTTTCATGGAGCCAAAATCAAGGGCAACCTTCTAATTCTAGACCTGTAGAACCCCCTGGTTTTCAAGTTCCACCAGTTCATGTACCAGCACATCAGCAATATCCACACCATCCACCTAATCATCCCCATCTACCTCAATTTCACCATCCACCACCACCACCACCACTTATGTAGCCCCAACATTACCATGCACCAGCAGCTGAGAAAAAGCCCTCGCTTGAGGAGATGTTCACGATTATCCTGCAAAATCAAGCAGCCTCAATTAAGAACATAGAAGTTCAAGTTGGACAATGAGCTAGTGCTCTTAGCCAGCGTCTACAAGGGACCCTTCCTAGTTAGGCAGAGGGAGGGTAAAGAACATGTGAAATCCATCACCCTTAGGAGCGGCAGAGAGCTAGATGATCCACAAGTTGAGTCCAGACCTAAAAAGCCCATAGTTGAAGAATCCTTAAGTTCTAAGGAGGCAGCTCAGAAAGAGCAGGAACATAAAGATCAGGCTGTAAAGGAAACAAAGTTTGGCACTTCTTCATCTATACCTTCTTCTTCTTCACAGCCTTCCTCATCCTTTGATGCTACACATGCCTCCATTGCATCCCCTCCAGTTAGACCGCCAGTACCTTTTCCTCAAAGGTTCCAAAATCAAAAACTCGATCAACAATTCGCCAAATTTCTTGAGGTTTGTAAGAAACTTCACATCAACATTCCTTTCGCAAATGCCTTAGAGCAAATGCTGAGTTATGTGAAGTTTATAAAGGATATCCTCTCTACGAAAAGAAGATTGGAAGATTATGAGACGGTGGCCTTAACTGAGGAATGTAGTGCAATTATTCAGAGGAAATTACCCCTAAGCTCAAAGATCCCGGGAGTTTTACCATACCCTGCACTATAGGAAATTTATTCTTTGGTAGAGCCCTGTGTGATATAGGGTCCAGTATCAATCTGATGCCTTTGTCTATTTATCAGAAGATAAGAGTAGGGGATGCCAACCCCACCATAGAGACCCTTCAGCTAGCTGATCGATCCATTAAATATCCGAAGAGGGTCATTGAGGATGTGTTAGTAAAGGTGGACAAATTTATTTTCACTCGAATTTTATTATATTAGGCATGGAGGAAGACAAAGAAGTCCCCATTATTTTAGGTAGACCTTTCCTAGCTACTGTAGGACGATAATTTATGTGCAGAAGTGGGAATTAACCATGAGAGTCCTAAATCAGGAGGTAACATTTAATGTTTTCAAACCTTTAAAACTCCTTGATGACTCTCAAAAGTGTTTTAAGATGGAGGTTAAGGAGGATATAAGGCTTGAGCACAAAAAATCTGAGAGAATGAGGGAAGTGGAGAGAGTTCAAGAGGATTTGACTGTCAGCATTCTGTCACCACTTTTGTTGACCCTCCTACTTCTCGCCCTGCTGCTGAGTGTTATTTTCTTCAGCTCCATTTGAAGTGGCTTTATCTCTCTTTTTACTTTTTGTACAATTCTTTTTTTTTTTTTTGCTTTTTCTTTCTTTGTTTATTTTACAGATTTCTTTTCTAGTATTACGTTTTCCATCAAGCTTCGGTTGTTCGTCATCATCATCAGATAGGGGAGTACTTTGCTTTTGAGCTTAAATGTTTATATTATCTACACACTGATGACACTATGCACTTTACGCTTGGGGGAAGGGATAGCACTTGAGCATTTTTGGGCAAAATTAAAAATAAATTTCAAAAATTTGAGCTTACATTGTTGGATTTAGGGATGATTTAGTACTTAGCATGTAGTTTTCCCATATTCCGATTATATAACTCCATGATTTAGTCTGACTGTGATTGAATAAGAAACATGATTATAGGAAAAGCATGAAGTTGAATTCTTGAATTTGTCTTGATTATGATTGTGATTTCCTCATTTTATGCACATGTCATGTCATGAATCTATGTCTTTATTTAGAGAAAGCTTATGTGGACATAGGATTGCATTTGTTCAGGTGATTTTGTGCATCATATTCCAGAATTTGTTTGATTTGATCTCGAGGTGAAATATTAGATCACACTTAATTAGGGAGATGATTTAGGCCATCTTTGGATCATTTGAGCCTTTCTAGCCATCCTTGTACATATTTTACCCCTAGTCACCCATCTGGGCCAAATAAGCTTTTCTTTGTAAATACACCTGCATAATATTTCCTTAGCTTGAGCACTCTGTTCCTATCCCTTACCCCGAAAGCATGAAAAGTCATATGGGTATTAGGTGATAGTGAAATTGTTTTAAAAATGATGAAAAAAAGAAACAAAAAGAAGAAAAAAAAAAGAAGAAGAAGAAAAATACAAAAATAGGAGGTTTAGTGAAATAAATAAGTTTGGCGGAAATAAATTTGAGATTTTACATTAAAGATCATAAAAGTAGTGCATGTTAAGGGGTAATTAAACCTAAATCGACTTTATTATACATTAACCCCAACCTTACATTACAAGCTTAAAGAAGTCCTATTGATCTTTGGTTAAGTGTGACTACATTAGTGGAAAGATAAGTGAAAAGTAAACTTATGGGAATGATCACATGTCATTGACTTTGCATTCACTGTGTTTACATAATCTGATCCAGGTAATGTACTATGAAGTGACTTTGACATTTTCACACACACACACGAGGAGTCCAATTTGGGTTAGGACTTATGATTAAATGATTCTGAATGTTGGACTTGTAATTGTGAGTCTTTGAGATCATAGTTTGCACTTTTTCTTTGAGGATAATATTGGGAAAATTATTATGTTTGGTACTTGTCATTCCCACATGTATTTTGTTTTGCTTGAGGACAAGCAAAAACTCAAGTTTGGGGGTGTGATAATTCTATCAAAATAGAGTTATTTGTGCTGAATTTCTTAATTAATTATTTTAATCCCCATATTATTTTATTAATTATCACCTTTATTTAATTAAAATTCTTTAATGTGCATGTAAATTAAATCCGGATGAAACTCAGTCGTTTCAGTCGAAAATGGATTGAAAATGGGCTAAAGGAGACTGGACCACCTCCAATTTGTAGGCCGAGTCACCAGTTGTCTGGACACACGTGATGTCAGGTGTTTATATTTTATTTTCCTCGAAATGATAAGATCGACGGACACCGTGCCAACCTTCTGGAAGACACACGTCGGGCTACATTGCACAGCCAATTGGACAAAAAGACAAGTGACGTGGAAATATCTACTCTGCAGCAAATAAAGTGAAGACAAGTGGCCAAACAATGCCAACTTATCTAGGATGAAAAAAATTACCATTGTACCCCTAAGTTTGTGTATAAATAGATTATGATGAGCAAATGAAAAAGGAGGTAGCCTAGGGTAAAGTAGTTTAGTTTTTTAGGTTAAAGTTTTTAGGGTTATTTTCTTTCTAGTATTTTCCAAGCTTTTTCGATTAGTTTGTTAGCCACAATTGATTTTTTTCTACTGTTCATAGCAAATGTTATTTTTATTTTATGAAATGTTTCACTTCTTTACTAATTCTGTGTAGTTCACGTTATTTGCAGCCATCATTTTTTCTCATTGTTCTTTTCGGTTTTCACAAGTATTCAATCCTTCGTTGATTTAATATTTTTTATTGTTATTTTTTTCTTCATTAAATCGTTGTTACTATTCAAATTTCTTTATGTTTGAATTTTTTATTGTTCACTAATCATTTAACGTTTATGGTTCCTTAATTTCTTGAAATATCGTTTTCTGTATTAAGGATACGATTGGTCATGTGAGGCAGAACCGAGAAGGCTACATGAAACAGGAAGCCTTATCTCACTGCTACTGCATTTTTCCAGACCTTAAGCTTTCTTACATTCTGTTTTCTTGTCACTCTCTAGTAAAAATGATGCATTGTATAACTTAGTTCTTCTTTCGACATTTGGAGTTTTCATCATTTAGCACTTTAAGGTTTACCAGCATTTTTGTAAGACCCATTTTGTATGTACTTGTTGATACATTTCCTTATGATTCATGTGATGTACACTTCCACATATTAATTGAATCATAAGAAGAGCTTTGAATGAATTAAATTTGCAAATAAAAGAAAACAAAATATCGGAGAATGTATGAAGTAGCCAAATACGGGCCGAGATGGCCATAGGTCAAACGAAAGTGATCGAAATTAAGTTGACAAAAAATAGGAATTTAAAATAAGAAAAGATAGTGGATGTATGAAGGAAATCGAGTTAAATTGGTTCTGAAACAAGTGCAGGGGTAAAACGGTCAAAAGATCGAAATTCGGTATAAATTCGATAAGAGAATTTTAATTAAAAATAAGGATTTAGGATATCTTAATCAATAATGAGGAAATTATAAAATTTCGAGTCCAATTGATCAAGATCCGAAATTTTTAAAAATATCGAAAAGTCACTTAGGACAATATCCCGAAAATACGAAGAAATTATATCGAAAAAAAAGGTTAAAAATATAATAAATAAATTAAATAAAATTAAATTAATTAATTTGGAATAAAATAATAAATTAGTATATATTTTTAAAATATTTTTTACTATTTTAATGAATATAATAATAATAAACTATTTATAAATAATAACAATAATAATAATAATAATAATAATAATAATAAAAGGCTAAAATCGAAATCGGGAAACCCAAAAATGAAAATCGAAGACCCACATAGTGCGTGACCCGAGCCACCCCAGTCCACCGACGATCAACGACGCCGATGAAGACCCGAGGAGGAAGAGGAGAGGCCGACGAAGCTCTTGGCACCAGAGACGCGCCGTCAGGAGGCCGAAAACTGTCGATCGGAAGAAGAGAAATTTGCGAGAGAAACAACCTGATTCCCAGTGACTCACGGCTGCTGGGAGTGAACGGAGGCCACCGAAGAGTTAGGGAGGAAGAGGCGGTCCTTTTGAGATCGGTATCGGCCGACGAAACCGTCGAAAATGTCGGCGACGGTAAAGAGCAGAAAATGGCACCGTTTGGCTGGAAGGAAAAGGAAGGAAAATAGGAAGGAAAGGGAAAGAAAAGAAAAGAAAGAAAAAGCGAAAAAGGAAAAAAATTATCGGGGATGATTCGAGATTCGACTAAGTTGACCGAGGGTCGAGATTGACCTATGGGTAAATTTCAAAAATTTAATTAATATAATATTTAATGAAAAATAACCCGGATTTACCTAATTGTGCAGTTTTACGACAACGCCTAAACGAGAGCCGATTGAGCTCCGATTCTCGTACTCTGCATCATCTTGGGTAAGTATATTTTAATTACGACAATATGAGTCCTTTAATACAGAGTTTCGATTATTTTACGAAATTTACGGATTAATTCTGTATAAAAAGGAATATTATTCGAAATCATAACGTAATTACCGTAAATAGTATACGGGCTATCCAATCAGTTCTGAATGAAGCCCGATGATTATTGGTAAGTTGAATGAGCCCAATAAACCCGAAGAAGGGATTTAATAAGTATAAACGGGCTGAAAATTGGTCGAGACCCATTAAGGTGCAACTGAGCCCAATAAAGTAAAACGGGCCAGTACTTTAGATTGATCAGTGACTGTGACATACTGATAAAGATAAGTGAATTGACCCAAAATATATGGTTATATGCAGTTTCGTAGACTTGGGTGACGCGCATTTGGACTGAGAGATCGGATATTATCGAGACGAGATAAGTTTGTGCGTGATTCCAGGTAAGGGAATTTTGTAGGTGCATAGAGATACCTATACGTATTTTTGAAGGTATTTACAGGGCCTAGAATTTCTCAAAGTATCTAGAAACAAAATAATAGTTTTTATGAAAATCGAGGCATGGGTGAATAAAGAAAAAGACGATATTGCCCTTAGGAGTAAGATTTACAAAAAGGGTAGTAAGGCAAGTAAATTGCATGATTATCATGTTTTAATGTTTTATATGAATGTGTTGCTTTGATTTAAGCAAATATGCACATAGGTTGGCTGTTGATTTCATGAATTATACGAAAGGGTACCGATTTGTACCGGTTACGATTTTAAAAGATGTTTTATCAAGATTGAGCCAACTATCATATTTACACGAGTAAAAAGAGTGTTAGAGTCTTACTCGCACTAAATTTTACTGATTTATTACTTATAAAAAGTCGTACTGGAGCATTGTTCATGCGAGAAATTTATGTGTGCACAAAAATTGTGTTGGAGCTTCGCTCGCACGAGATTTTAGATATCATGATATGCATAGCGTCGTGCTGGAGCTTCGCTCACACTAGACCTTAGTTGACAAGCATATAGTCGTACAGAAGCCTCTTGTAGACTGTGTGTCGCAAAGAGTTGATATGCTCGCACGTATACTTTGAGACATAGGTTGGTTATCGACATAGTATTGGGGTGGATAAGACCTACGGCAGGCACACCCAGAGTATGATATGGGTCCACAGAGTACATTGTACCGTGTATGTCACACGGAGTACGCTGTACCGTGATGTCATGATAACTCGATGATGTTACTTGATATTCTAGCGGGTAGGATTTGACCCCACCTCCCATTACAATTGTGATGCTCGGCACACCGAGATCCGTGTAGCCTAGGATCACAGGGACATAATATGGCCATAGTCCTCGATTTTTCATACAGTAACCTACATGCCTCACATGATATCATATGGTCTGAATAGACCAAGACAAACCCGAAGGAGGGGTAATATCCCGATTTATGTTTTTAAATGAGATGCGATTTAATGAATCAAGATATTCCCAAGAGATGGGGTTAGCCTTGATATGGTTATTTTATGATGAAACAAATAAGTTTTAACGTGATGAGCATGAGATGTCATACATGATGATTTTTCCATGTTTGTTTATATGTCGATTTCATGATTTCTCTTATATGATATATACATACCGTGGCATCGTTTTAGTCTTACCTCATGCTCCAAATGTAAATGATTTTATATCATGACATTATCAACACGTAGATAGTATAGTTATCTACCTGCTTACATTATTGCCATGCTGAGCTAGTTATGCTCACCCTTTCATTTTCCACCCTCCACAGAGCATCTACAGTAGTTGAGAGCGGGTAGAGACTGCATTCCTGGTTGTCCGCTGCTCCCATCGCGAATCAAGTATACACATCGAACAGTTTTGTATCTAAACAAATAATAGCACAGTTTTGTAACGAATATAATTATGGGGGATGTAAATATATGAAACATATGTACATATAGTTGTATAATATATGTTCTTATTATTACACTGTCTAAAATTCTAACGTTATTACCATGGTAAGACTGAAATGATCAAATGGGATAAGAGTTGGGATTATTACTCACTCATAGCCCAACTCGTTAAAAATAGAAATTGTCACGAGGAGGTAAGAAGTATAGAAAAAGTGAAAAATTTATAGTAATTTATGTAGAACAGGTCGTGACAAAATGTGGTATCAGAGCTAGAGTTGGTCGGATATGAGTCAGTAATAATAGTTAAAAAAATTAAGTCCTCATAGTACTGTGCTTTGTTTAGATATAACTGTGTATACCAATATGGGACTAGACTAATAAATGGTCATGGATGTAGGAACTTAGGCATTATGCCTGTCACTTGTCGTGGTAGAGGGGCAATCACGTGCTAGAGGCTGTAGAGTTAGGCCCGAGAGCCGTACAGAGCCACAAACTAGTCAGGCTCCGCAGGGCCCCATTGAGAGACCAGAGGATACTGAGGCACGCTTCGCTAGGATTGAGCGGAGTATAGAAAGTCTTGTTGAGATAGTTGCACAGACGTTAGGGGCTGGTGATAGACGAGGCCCAGTTGGACAGCCTACTGCTACTGGACAGACTACAGAGACTGTTACACCACCACCAGCTCAGGATACAGCTTCTCCTGTCGCTCCATAGCCAAGCGATAGTGATCTGGGTTATGACTGTGAGCTAGACAGATTACGGTAATTCTAAGAATTTAGACCTCCAATTTTCAGAGGGGTGAAGGACCCGGTTATTGCAGAGGATTGGATATATGAGATGGAGAAATTGTATAGGTTCTTCAGATGTACATCGACTGAGAGGGTTGCCTTTGTCGTATTTATGCTGAAGTGCGAGGTAGAGCATTGGTGGAGGTCTACTGTGTCTATCCTGAGAGCCTGACACCTAGTGATTACTTGGAAGATATTTTTGGAGGCCTTTAGAAGGCAGTATATTTCGGCCACTACACAACGGAGATTACAGATGAAGTTTATGAGTTTGGTTCAGGGGAACCTCTCCGTTGATGAGTATGAGTCGAGGTTCATATCCTTGGGGAGGTATGACCTGGATATATTGAGCAGTGAGAGTCGGAAGGTTCAAAAGTTCATAGATGGATTGAAACCAGCCATCGATCTAAATTAGCTCCGTTTGACGTCTCTACTTATGAGGAGGCAGTGCACAAGGCTCAGTTATGTGAGTAAGATTTTAAGCGGAGTGCCTCTGAGTTTGGGAAGGTTAGCAGAGCTAGAGATAGAGACCGAAAGAGATCCGGAAGGGATAGTGTGATCATGAGAGGATGTCAGAGGTTTGCTGATAAGAGACCTCGAATTGAGGAGGTACAAGAGAGGATGGGTAAGCCTCTTTTATATCCGGCTTTACCATCAGCGAGGGGTATAGTTATTGGAGGGACATAACCGACTACCAAGAAGTGTAGGAGATGTGGTAGATTTCATGGTACCAGGCCTTGTCCGACGACTACTAGAGTATGTTTTCGTTATGGGAAGCCAGGGCATGTCATAAGAAACTGTCCCAAGATGATTGTGACTGCCCCACAAAAGGGAAAAGAGCCAGAGAGAGCTCCTATTAAGACTCTTGCTCCTAGGAGAAGAGCCACTGCTGAGGAGAAGGGGAAGCAGGTTATGGGCAGAAGACGAGTGCATGAATTGGACCAGGACACCGCAGATGCTTTAACGGATGTGATTAAAGTTACCATCCTAATTTTTTATTTAGAAGCATTTGTGTTATTTGATTCGGGTGCTACACATTCCTTCATATCGCCTTCATTTGCACATAAGTTGTTGAAGTATGTACAACATACATTATTAGATAGAATGTTGTTAATCTCTACACCTATGAATGACAGTCAGTTGACTGAGTATGTATATAGAGATTGTACGCTGAAAATAGGGGGAAAGGATATGTCAGTCGACCTTGTCTTACTGAATATGAGGGATTTTGATTTAAGTTTAGGAATGGATTAGTTGACTGCAAACCATGTTGTTTTAGATTGCTATGCTAAGACAGTAATGTTTTCAGGGACAGATAGTCTTACTGTAAGTTTTGCTGAAAAGAAATAAAAGGCATATAATTATTGCATTTGGAAAAGTATAGTTGTAATTCATCATATTTGCGAGGTAAATTTATTTATTAATAATGGATACTTATATGATGAATTATGTTACTAATGGTGGAAATGGTATTTTGAAGGGTTCATTGCATATATGGTTGACATAGATAAGGCACGTTTGAAATTGAGAGACATTCCAGTTGTGACAGAATTTCCAGATGTCTTTTCGGATGAGTTACCAGGGTTACCTCCAGTGCGGGAGACAGAGTTCATTATTGATTTGACACCTGGTACAGAGCTGATATCTAGACCACCGTACAAGATGGCTCCGGTTGAGTTGGAGGAACTGAGAAAACAATTACAGGAATTATTAGAGAAGGGGTTCATCAGACCGAGTGTGTCGTCGTGGGAAGCACTGGTTCTGTTTCTGAGGAAGAAGGATGGAAGCCTTCGATTGTGTATCGACTACCGATTGTTGAACAAGGCTACCATCAAGAATAAGTACCCCCTTCCAAGGATTGATGATTTACTAGATCAGCTACGGGGAGCACAAGTCTTTTCTAAGATTGATCTGATATCTGGGTACCATCAGTTGAGAGTTCGAGATGGAGATGTACCCAAGACAGCTTTTTGCACCCGTTATAGTCACTTTGAGTTTATAGTTATGCCATTCGGGTTGACAAATGCTCCGGCAGCTTTTATGTCATTGATGAATGAGGTGTTTCGACCTTATTTGGATCGATTTGTGATAGTGTTCATCGATGACATCCTGGTTTATTCGAGATCCAAAGAGGAGCATGAGCAGCACCTGAGGATTGTATTGCAGACCCTCCGTGAGAAGCAGTTGTATGCTAAACTCAGTAAGTGTGATTTTTGGCTTGAGTAGATCTCTTTTTCAGGACATATTGTGTAGAGGGATGGTGTGTCAGTGGACCCATCCAAGATTGAGGCAGTAGTTCAGTGATAGAGGCCTCAGACAGTTACGGAGATCAGGAGCTTTCTGGGTTTAGCTAGATATTATAGACGGTTTGTGAAGGGGTTTTTGAGGTTGGCTGCTTCGTTGACACGTCTCACTCGAAAGAGTGTTGCATTTGAGTGGGACGACAGATGTGAGGAGAGTTTTCAGGAGTTGAAGCATCGATTGACCACTGCTCTGATTCTCACCATTCCTACCAGCTAAGGAGGTTTTTCTGTTTACACAGATGCTTCTTACCAAGGACTGGGCTATCTATTGATGCAAAACGGGAAGGTAGTCGCTTATGGATCCAGGCAGCTGAAGGATCATGAGAGGAACTACCCGACCCATGACTTAGAGTTGGCGACCGTAGTGTTTGCATTGAAGATATGGCGCCACTATCTTTTTAGTGAGAAATTCTAGGTATTTACCGATCACAAAAGCCTCAAGTATCTGTTCTCACAGAAGGAATTGGACATGAGATAGAGAAAGTGGCTTGAGCTTCTGAAAGATTATGATTGTGAGATCCTATACCACCCGGGTAAGACGAATGTAGTGGCTAATGCGTTGAGCAGGAAGCACCTCGGGTTGGTTTCTTATATGATGGTACGAGAACATGAGTTGTTAGAGCAGTTTGTGAGCCTCAGTTTAGATGTGACCCCGCCTGATGTTGAGAGTGGTTATATGATTGCTAGCCTGCGGTTAGAGCCGGATTTGATGGATCGGATTAGACAGACTCAGCATGATGATCAACAATGTATTGAGATAGTCAAGCAGATGCAGAGGGGTATAGAGACTGAGTTTGAGTTGAGGTCGAATGGATTACTGAGGTTCCAAGACAGGATATGTGTTCCCGAGGATCCTGAGATCAGGAAGTTGATCTTGACAAAGGCTCATTCGTCGAGGTATACCTTGCATCCGGGTAGTACAAAGATGTATCAGAATCTTCAGAAGGTATACTGGTGGTCAGGGATGAAGAGAGACATAGCAGAGTTTGTTGCGAGATGTCTCATCTGTCAGCAGGTGAAGGCAGAGAATCAGAAGCCTGCAGGATTATTGCAGCCTCTACCTATACCAACTTGGAAATGGGAGCATGTCACCATGGACTTTGTGATGGGTTTACCGAGGACTCGTAGAGGGAATGATGCCATATGGGTGATAGTTGACAGATTGACGAAGTCGGCACATTTCCTAGCTATGAGAGTTACCGATACTCTGAGTAGATTGGCGAAGCTATATGTGCCCGAGATTGTGAGACTGCATGGTGTCCCAGTGAGTATTGTGTCGGATAGGGATTCCCGCTTCACATCCTATTTCTAGGAACACTTTCAGGAAACTGTGGGGACCCAGTTAAGATTCAATACAGCTTTCCATCCTCAGACAGATGGGCAGTCAGAGAGGACTATACAGCCATTGAGGATATGTTGAGAGCTTGTGTACTTGATTTTAGAGGCTCCTGGGACCTACCACTCGCGGAGTTCGCCTACAATAACAATTATCATTCGAGTATCGGGATGGCACCATATGAGGCCTTGTATAGCCGTAGATGTCGTTCTCCTGTAGGATGGGAAGAGGTTGGTGACAAGCAGATATTCGCTCTCAATTTGATATGTCAGGCCTCTGAGGATGTCCAGTTGATTTGTGAGAGGTTGAGGATAGCTCAGAGTCGACAGAAGAGTTATGCTGATAGAAGATGTAGACCGTTGGAGTTTACAGCAGGGGAGTCAGTATTCTTGAAAGTTTCTCCTTCCAAGGGTATAACGAGATTCGAAAGAGAGGGAAGTTGAGCCCTCGCTTCATAGGACCTTTTGAGATACTCAAGAAAGTGGGAGATTGAGCCTATAGGCTAGCGTTGCCACCAGAACTAGCAAATGTCCATAACGCCTTCCACGTCTCCATGTTTTGGAAGTATCAGCCGGATCCGTCGCATGTGATCAAATATGAGCCACTGGAGCTCAGTGAGAGTATGTCCTATGTTGAGAGACCGATCTAGATTGTGGATAGGAAGGAGAAGGTATTGAGATTGAAGACGATTCCCTTGGTGAAAGTCCTGTGGCAGCATCACACTCTGGAAGAAGCGACTGGGGAGTTAGAGAGTTTGATGAAAGAGAAGTATCCAGAGTTGTTCAGAGACTGATTTGGTTCCAATTTGGAAGACCAAATTCTTTTAGTGGGGGAGATTATGTAAGACCCACTTTGTACGTACTTGTTGATACATTTCCTTATGATTCATGTGATGTACACTTCCACATATTAATTGAATCATAAGAAGAGATTTGACTGAATTAAATTTGCAAATAGAATAAAACGAAATATCGGAGAATGTATGAAGTAGACAAATACGGATCGAGATGGCCATAGGTCAAAGGAAAGGGATCGAAATTAAGTTGACAAAAAATACAAATTTAAAATAAGAAAAGATAATGGATGTATGAAGGAAAATCAGGTTAAATTGGTTCTGAAACAAGTGCAGGGGTAAAACAGTCAAAAGATCGAAATCCCATATAAATTCAATAAGAGAATTTTAATTAAAAATAAGGATTTAGGATATCTTGATCAATAATGAGGAAATTATAAAATTTCGAGTCTAATTGAACAAGATCCGAAATTTTTAGAAATATCGAAAAGTTACTCGGGACAATATCCCGAAAATACGAAGAAATTATACCCAAAAAAGGGTTAAAAATATAATAAATTAATTAAATTAATTAATTTGGAATAAAATAATAAATTAGTAGATATTTTTAGAATAGTTTT
The DNA here is from genome assembly GCA_033439115.1 of Firmiana major. NCBI lineage: Eukaryota > Viridiplantae > Streptophyta > Magnoliopsida > Malvales > Malvaceae > Firmiana > Firmiana major. The sequence goes on from CM065905.1 coordinate 27,983,754, forward strand.
GACTATTTTAATGAATATAATAATAATAAACTAATTTATAAATAATAATAATAATAATAATAATAAGGCTGAAATCAAAATTGGGAAACTCGAAAATGGAAACCGAAGATCCACATCACGCGTGACCAGAGCCACCCCAGTCTACCGACCATCAACGACGCCTACGAAGACCCGAGGAGGAAGAGGAGAGGCCGGCGAAGCTCTTGGCACCGGAGACGCGCCGTCAAGAGGCCAAAAACCGTCGATCGGAGGAAGAGAAACCCGCGAGAGAGACGGCCTGATTCCCGGTGACTCACGCCTACTGGGCGTGAACGGAGGCCACCAAAGAGTTCGGGAGGAAGAGGCGGTCCTTTTGAGACCGGTACCAACCGGCAAAATCGTCGAAAACGTCGGCGACGGTAAATAGCAAAAATGACACCGTTTGGTTGGAAGGAAAAGGAAGGAAAAGGAAGGAAAATGGGAAGGAAAGGAAAAGAAAAGAAAAGATAGAAAAAGGGAAAAAGGAAAGAAAAATTATCGGGGACGACTCAAGATTCGGGTAAGTTGACAGAGGGTCGAGATTGACCTACGAGTAAATTTCAAAAATTTAATTACTATATTATTTAATGGAAAATAACCCGAATTTACCTAATTGTGCAGTTTTACGACAACGCCCGAACGAGAGTATATTTTAATTACGACAATATGAGTCCTTTAATACAGAGTTTCGATTATTTTACGAAATTTACGGATTAATTCTGTATAAAAAGGAATATTAATCGGAATCATAACGTAATTACCATAAATAGTATACGGGTTATCCAATGAGTTTGGCTGAATGAGCCCAGTAAACCCGAAGAAGGGATTTAATAAGTATAAACGGGCTGAAAATAGGTCGAGGCCCATTAAGGTGCAATTGAGCCCAATAAAGTAAAACAGGCCCAGTACTTTAGATTGATCAGTAAATGTGACATACTGATAAAGATAAGTGAATTAACCCAAAATATATGGTTATATACAGTTCCCTAGACTTGGATGACACGCATTTGGACTGAGAGATCGGATATTATCGAGACAAGATAAGTTTGTGTGTGATTCCAGGTAAGGGAATTTTGTAGGTGCATAGAGATACCTATACATATTTTTGAGGGTATTTACAAGGCCTAGAATTTTTTAAAGTATCTAGAAACGAAATAATAATTTTTGCAAAAACCGAGGCATGGGTGAATAAAGAAAAAGATGATATTGCCCTTGGGAGTAAAATTTACAAAAAGGGTAGTAAGGCAAATAAATTGCATGATTATCATGTTTTAATGTTTTATATGAATGTGTTGCTTTGATTTAAGCAAATATGCACATAGGTTGGCTGTTGATTTCATGAATTATACGAAAGGGTACCAGTTTGTACCGGTTACGATTTTAAAAGATGTTTTATCAAGATTGAGCCACCTATCATATTTACACGAGTAAAAAGAGTGTTAGAGTCTTACTCGCACTAAATTTTACTGATTTATTACTCATAAAAAGCCGTACTGGAGCATTGCTCGTACGAGAAATTTATGTGTGTACAAAAATTGTGCTGGAGCTTCGCTCGCACGAGATTTTAGATATGATATGCATAGCGTCGTGCTGGAGCTTCGTTCGTACTACACCTGAGTTGACATGCATATAGTCGTGCGGTAGCCTCTTGTAGACTGTGTGTCGCAGAGAGTTGATATGCTCGCACATATACTTTGAGACATGGGTTGGTTATCGACATAGTATTGGGGTGGATAAGACCTATGGCAGGCACCCCCAGACTATGATATGGGTCCACAGAGTACATTGTACCTTGTATGTCACACAGAGTACGCTGTACCGTACAGTCATGATGACTCGATGATGTTACTTGATATTTTGGTGGGTAGGATTTGACCCAACCTCCCGTTACAGTTGTGATGCCCCGCACACCGGGATCAAGTAGCCTGGGATCACAGGGACATAATATGGCCATAGTCCTCAATTTTTTATAGAGTAACTTACATGCCTCACATGATATCATACGGTCTGAATAGACCAGGACAAACCCAAAGGAGGGGTAATGTCCCGATTTATGTTTTTAAACGAGATGTGATTTAATGAATCAAGGTATTCTCGAGAGATGGGTTTAGCCTTGTTTTGGTTATTTTATGATGAAACAAATAAGTTTTAACGTGGTTGTTTTATGATGAAACAAATAAGTTTTAACGTGATGAGCATGAGATGTCATACATGATGATTTTTCCATGTTTGTTTTATATGTCAATTTCATGATTTCTCTTATATGATATATACATACGTGTGGCATCGTTTTAGTCTTACCTCATGCTCTAAATGTACACGATTTTATATCATGACATTATCAGCACGTAGATAGTATAGTTATCTACCTGCTTACATTATTGCCTTACTGAGCTAGTTATGCTCACCCTTTCATTTTTCACCCTCTACAGAGCATCTACAGTAGTTGAGAGCGGGTAGAGACTGTATTCATGGTTGTCCGCTGCTCCCATTGTGAATCAGGTATATACATCGTACAGTTTTGTATCTAAACAAATAATAGCACAGTTTTGTAATGAATATAATTATGGGGGATGTAAATATATGAAAACATATGTACATACAGTTGTATAATATATGTACTTATTATTACACTGTCTAAAATTCTAACGTTATTACCATGGTAAGAATGACATGATCAAATGGGATAAGAGTTGGGATTATTACTGACTCATAGCCCAACTCGTTAAAAATGGAAATTGTCACGAGGAGGTGAGAAGTATAGAAAACGTGAAAAATTTGTAGTAATTTTGGTAGAACTGGTCGTGACAATTTTGTGCTTCATTTGGTGCAGGTTGTTGTTCTCGGTGCATCAACTTTGCTTGGCATTGTAGTAGCGTGGTGTACTACAGGGTTGATTGGGAATGAAGCAAATGGGGTTGCTGACAGTGACTGAACCGAGAGAGAAGCCAGGCAATAGGACGAGATTTTACATTTCCATAGTTTATTATTCTTTTCATTTTCAGTTTAGTCTTCAGCCGCCAGTTTGAAGCGAGAGCTAGCGTTGGTGCAGAACTAAGCAGCAGTAACAGGAGCTTTCCTCTATGTTCTCCCCTGTTCCAAGTTTTATTTACTGTTCATTTCCTTATTTTTTTCTTCTTTTGTTTAGTCTCTAGTTTCAATTTATTTAAGTTGTTGTGCTCCATTTAGCTTCAGTTTCATATTACATATTTTCTCTGCTTGTGTTTTCTATTGTTTTGCATTATTTTTGTTGGTTGATGATGTACTGGACCGTGACATAGTCGTTCGTGAGCAGCACTGCATTGGTGTACAAATAGAGTTGCAGCGGGGCTGATGCTGTATAGGACACATTTGAACCAAGGCTGCTGGTGCAGGGAATGAACAGCTGAGGCAGGAGGAAGCATGACGAGTTCCAGGAGATACAGCTAGTACAACATTGCAGGGAACAAAAATGAAGCATTTATCTTGTACTGCAAGTACACGATCTCATCAGCAGAGCAAGGCAGACACAAGTGCTACTGTTGCTTGCACGATCTGCTGCAGCTACCCTGTAAACTCCATAAATTTCCTACATTTAGTTAGACTATATAAAAATGGGAATAATATATTTTAATGGAAGTGTGAATATTCTCGTAGGGCTCGAGGAGTATAGGAGCCGAGAGGCCTGTGAATGACAGGGAACCCAAAAATAAGGAAGTGATAAAGTAAATGCAAGCATATAGGGATCAAAAATAATTTTGATGTAAAAACTTATATCGAGGATTTATAAGGAGTGATGAGATCCCAAAAATATTTCGTTTTCGAAATAATGAGAATTTCATGAAGACATGAATATTGTGTCATTGAATAATTTTATGAGAAGAAAATGTATGTATATATATATATATATATATATATATATATACTAGGAAAAATTTAAAATGGATAAATAATGATATATATATATATAACAAATATATATATATATATATTGTAATGTGTAGTATGTATTACATAGGTAGTAATAAATAAATAAAATAAAATAGGATGAAATGAAATAAAATAAATAAATGAAATGGAAATAAAATAAAAACAACAAACAAATAATAATAATAATAATAATAATAATAATAATAATACCAAACATTAAATAATATATATATTATTACAATTAAATTTAAAAAAAAAATGGGGTGTACGGAATTGGCTTTCCAAGAAAGCCAATCCCGTTTTCTGCAAATTGAAATGCAGAATTGGTAGCAGGGGGCAGGAAAAACAAAAGAGAAGAAAAGAAAAGAAAAGAAAGGAAAGAAGGGGGCTGGCTGGGAGAAAAGAAGAGAAAGTAAGGAAAGAAAAGAGGAGAAAGAAAGAGCTGCTCGGCCGGGAGAGAAAAGAGAAAAGGAAGAAGAAGGAAGGGGGGAAGAGAAAGCTAGCCAGTCGAGGGAGAAAGGAAGGAGAAGAAAGGAAAGAGAAGAAGGGAAAGAAGAAGAAAAGAAAGGGAAGAGAACAGATCAAACCGAGGAAAAGGGGGGAAGCATGAACCGAGGGGCTGGAAGAAAGTTGGAGCAGCTGGAAAACTGAAAGGCAGACTGAGAGCCGAGGGAGAAAGGAAATCAAAGTTGAACTGAGGCAGATCGGGAGCTGAGGGAGAAAGGAAATCGAAGCTGAATTGAAGCAGACCGAGAGCTGAGGGAGAAGGGAAACTGAAGCTGAATTGAGGCAGAATCAAGAGCCTTTCAAGCAATGCAGAAGAAATGCCACGAAGCCCAGTTGGTGGCTGCCATTGTAGTGCCGTGTTAGGCTGAAGCAGGGGAGAGAAGGCATAGGATTGATCAGGAAAGAAAGGGGTATTCGGTGGATTGAATAGAGGTTGGAGGTACCAAAACAGTTGCTGGAAACTAAAAGAAAACAGAACAGCAAAGAAATACAGAAAAAGGAAAAGAGCTGAAGAAAAAAAAGAGGAAAAAGAAAGACCAAGGTAAAATATACATAAGTGAATTTAATGTACATATATATATATATGCATATATACATGTGTTTGAGATATAAGCATGCTAGTATAGATTAAACTAGACAAAATGAGAAAGGTGAGAAATGGACAAAATATATATATATATATATATTTGTGTGATGGTGAATAAGGAAATTAAATGATAAAAATAAATATGTGTATATACTTAGGTGTATATACAAATAGGTGTATAAGATAAATGTGTGTGTTAGCATATGTACATACAAGAATATATACATGTGATAAGAAAAAAGGAAAACAAATAAAAATATATATAGGAGTATATATATATATATGTGTATATACATGTAGATGTATCTAATAAATGTGTATGTTAACATTTGTAGGTACAAAATAATATATAGTAAGGAAAATATATAAACGTGCGTGTTGGCCTAGGTATGTACAATAATACGTCCACATGAAGTAGTAACGAATATGTTACAATTTTAACGCAATTTTGACAATTCGCATGAATAGCGTGCTAAGTATACAATTTCGGTGTAGGTGATTGTAGAAGGAATTAAAGGAGGTACTAGGAGGCGTCACCACTCGAATTCTGAATTTTTGATAGATCGAGGTAAGGGGATATAATTTAAAACGGTAATAGTTACCTTCTGAACCATGATTAAGAAAAGCTTACAAAGACATGAAAATGATTTTCATGCATGTTTCTGAATTTGTATTTCTGAACAAGAATATGCTCTCTGTATTTATGTTTTTGAATAATTGCATATTTTTGAATTTGACTTCTGAAACAAGAGCATGTTCTCTGAAATTGTCTTTTGAATAAGATGATTTTATTTTGATATTTTTATTTAGGAAAACTATAGTATGTTTTGAGACTAAGGGCCATTTATGTTGCATGCTCACGCATGTCAACTTCGCCTGTGTGGCGTCTAGACTTCGCCTATGTGGCATCTGAACTTCGCCCTTGTGGCGTCTAAATTTCACCTTCAGGTTCTGAACGCTATATGACCTTGATCCCGTCTGCAGCCTTGCCATGTCTATAGGTTCTGAATTTCACCTTCGAGTTCTGAACGCTGTATGACCTTGATCCCGTCTACAGCCTTACCATGGCCATAGGTTCTGAATTCCCTCTACGGAGGATGATTTGGTTATTGCCGCATGATAATTATATGGGCCGATGTAGTCTCTATCTGAATTAAGCTCTGTTTTCAGAATATGATTTTATAATATGTGATTTGACATATATTCCTGTTTTGGAATTCTGATTATACAAAAAGTTTATGTAATATCTGTTAAGTTCATGTACTTAAAGAATTACGTTTTGAATCATGATGTTTCCAATTTTCCTTAATTTTGAATGCCCTTTATAGTAGTTTCAGAAAGAAATCATTATACGTATATTTATGTTTTCTACATATTTGAATCACTAAGATCGTTTTAAATGCATTCTTCTTACTGGGCTTTTTCCCGAAAGCTCACCCCTCTACCTCTCAGACTATTTACAGTGATCCATGGGCGTTACCTGCCATGTACACAACGTAAGCTGTGGGAAAGTGCTACCCTAGGCTACTTTTTGTACACGTAACTAAGGTATACAATTACATTCCTTTACCAGACGTATTTGTATGCATAGACATATATTAGAAACTTTTGTTGGGATGTAATATGTAAGGAAACGATGTAAAGAATATTATTTTTGGGATTAGGTTCAAGAAGATTTGTATTTAATACAAATGGATGTATTGAGTTGCAAATATGGATTTGGAAAGTATGCTTGGTAGTTGTGGATACCTACGATTGTTGGAAAGCATGCTTGGTAGTTGTGGATATCTAGGATTGTCAAAACAGTTAAATTGCAGGTGGGTAGGCTCATATAGAAGCCGTTATGCTGCCAAAATTTATACCGGCAATATATGTCAAATAGGGAAATTAAATATAATTACGGATAAAGAATTAGGAAAAGTGATCCGACTCTACACAGGAATACAATAAGTGAATAAGGGAATAAGTGGGTAAATTAAGTTCAAAAAAAAAAATTCCCCCGATTTTCAAGGGTGAAGGGTCGTTACAGTTTAAGTGTTATCAGAGTGAAGGTTGTCTAGTACTGTCCGTGTCGAAATAAGGCTAAAATTGCATCCTAATGTCTGTGCTTGTCTGGTTGTAGGTAATGTATACCTAATGGAATTAAGACTTGATCTTTGGAATTACGCGCAAGTATTAGATCACTTGCATGATGAGTGGAAGACGTGGACATCTTCGGAGGCAGGCCCAGCCACTTCCACCTCATCCACCATAGCCAGAGAGCCCCAATACTCGTATGGCTCAGTTTGAACAATGGTTGGAGCAGCGTCTCGAGCGAGGATTAGAATCGATAGCTGCCATGGTTGCCCAACACCTAAGGGCAAACGTTTCCGATTCAGCTGGCACGACACTAATTCCTACGCCGGTGCCGACTCCTCCAAAGCACCACCACCTCCTCCTCCACAAGTTCCTCCAGTACCTACGGCGCCTCAGCCTCCTGTACAGGCTCAGAGGGAGGAGAGGGATATCAGTAGAATGAGGGATTTCCAGAAGATGAAGCCTCTAATATTTAAGAGAAAGAACAGAGATAAGAGTAAGCGAATGGAGTTTGTGAGACAGGACTTTCGGAGGGGCCAGCCTATAGCTACCCCACAAACTACTAGAGGCTTCCAGCAGTATGATAGATTGTGCACTAGATGTGGTAATGTAAGACCCGATTTTTTTTCATAAGAGCAAATGGAATGAATATAAATGTTCGAGTGCATTTAAAAGTGCAAAAGGATTGAAATGGTATTCCCGAACATGTGCAAGGGCAAAACGATCAAAAGACCAAAATTCGGTATTAATCGGGATAAGAAAATTTAATTAAAAATATAGGATTGAGAAATCTTGATCAATAACGAAGAAATCATTAAATTTCGGATTAAATTGATCAAGATATGAATTTATTGGAATAAATCAAAATTTTTCGTATCGAAAAATAATCCCGAAAGTAATCGAAAAATATACCGAAAAGGTAAAATCGGACAGAGAAATTCATTTACAGATTAAATCAATAAAATATAATTTTTTAAGATATTTGTGGATTTTAATATTATTTTAATGAATAAAATAATATTAAAAATAAATAAATAAGTAAAAATAAAATATAAAAAAGAAAGCAGAAATCGCGTTTTGCGATTTCTGGGAAAGCCCGACGAAGCCAAACCCTTACCTTCACCAGACGGAGGCGACCGGCGGCAGCCCAGGCAAGAGGAAGCCCAGCCAAGCCACCACCAGCACCAACAAGGCGACGAACGGCGAAGAGAAAGGAAAACGGAGAGAACCGTGAGGGAGAAAGGAGTTTCCCGGCGACCGACGCCTATCTAGCCCCAACCGAGGCTTCCCCAGGCGCTGGCGACTCGATCGGTGGTGGCCATGACCGGTGAAACTGACGGACGGCGCCGAAAACGACGGAAAGGAAAATGGGTACCGACGGCCAGGAGAGAACAGGCCGAACCGACCCTTTCCGGCGGCCTTGAACGAAACCAACCCCAGATCTGTGCATCAGACGGCCCAACCGAGCCACTGGCAGTGGAAACCGGCGGAGAACCTGCCGGTGAGCCATTGAACTTGCCGAACCGGACTGAACCGACGGTCTGAACCGGGTTGAACCGGATCGAACCAGTTTAGCCAAAAAGAGAAGGAAAAATAAGAAAAAAAAGGGAAAAAGAAAAAGAGAAAAAGAGAAAAAAATTGGAGAAAATTTTAGTGATGTAATCAAGGTACAAGTAATTCGGTAAACGGTCGAATTGACCGATTTAAATTTCAAAATATTTAATTTTATTAATATTCGACTGGAAATTTACCCGAAAAAATATTTAAATGTGTAGCTCCACAATTGACGTAGAACGAGGACTCGAGACATCCTCGATTTGTGTACGATCATGGAATCTTGGGTAAGTAACCCTTATTTACAAAAATATTGCATCGTTAGCGTGTTGATAAATTACGGATTTAATTTTCACATTAAATGAATTAAATTATGAAAATTGAGATAAATTATTGTAAATAATTCAATAAGCTATTCGAGAGTTTAGAACGAGGTTAAATAAATACTGATGGGCCCAATAGGCCTCGATAAAGTGGGAAAACGGGCTTAAGGTAGATTAAGGCCCATTATGGTACAATCGGACCCAATATGGGTAAACAGGCCCAATGATTTAAATTAAGCCCAAAAAATATGAAATACAATTAAATTGTATTGTATTTGACCTAATGAATGTGTATCCGCAGTGCCAGAGATTTGATTTGGATTAGGAGCAAATCGGACTGCATGACGAGACATCAGTGAAAAGGTCAGACTGTATAAAAAAATGAGGTAAGGGAATTGTGTGAGTAGCTAGAGGTAGCTACGCGTATTTTAATAGCTTTTTTGTACACTGAATATGTATGTATACCCTGATTATGTATAATGATCCTAAAGGTGGTTTAAATGATTTTAAGGATCGAAATAGGTAAAAAGGTTATTTTACCCCTATTGAGGGAAGTTCACCTAAGGATGGTGAAAGCATGACATGCATAAAATGCATGATTTAAGGACTTTTATGATTAAGAAATTTTATTGGTTTTAATCAAAGCAAAATGGTAGTTTGGCCAGTAATTGCATAAATTTCATAAGATAACACTACGTAGGTGTTATTTATATTTAAATGGAATTTCTTTGGAAAATTGGCCAACTATCAAGTTTATATGAAAACAGATAGTGCCGACACGTAGTTCGCACTATATCTGGGTTTGTGAATGTGCATAAATGTGCTTGAGAGGTTGCTCGCACCGACTTGTGTGACACCATATGCATGAAATGTGCTGGAGCGGTTGCTCACACTGATTTTATGATTTGATATGCATGAGAGCTGTTGGAACCTAGCTCGCACTCTGTTTTGACATGTTTTGACATGTTTTGATTGTTTTGATTGTTTTGATTTGTTTTGATTGAATATGCATAAAAAGGTGCTGGAGCGATTGCTCGCACTAGTTTTTATGATTTGACATGCATGAGAGATGCTGGAGATTAGCTCGCATCCTGTTTTGATATGAAATTTGCATAAAGTCGTGCTGGAGTGTAACTCGCACGAGATTTGATTTAATTATGCATAAAGCTGTGCTGGAGTGTAACTCGCATGAGATTTAATTTACTTGAGCATTCATTTGTGTTGGAGCGATGCTCGCACAAAGTTTTATATTGTTTCTATAATTCATTTGAAAGTCGTACTGGAGTTTTTCTCGCAAGAGGTTTTCACTGAGTTTTTATACATATCCGTACTAGAGTATTGCTCGTACGTGGATTTTTCTTCAATTTATAATCAGTTTAAGTCATACTGGAGCGCTGCTCGCACGTAAATTTTACTAATTTTTATGAAAACGTGCTAGAGCTTCGCTCGCAATAGGTTTTCTGATATCATGAATATGCATGGAGCCGTGCTAGAGTTTTGCTCGCACAAGGATTTGCATTACATGCATATGCCATGTTGGAACCTCTTGTAGACTATGTGTTACAGTGAGATGATATGCTCACATGTGCATTCTGAGACAAAGATGATATGGGTGGATAAGACCTATTACAGGCACCCCTGACTGAGCTTGGGTTCACGGAGTACGTTGTACCATGTATGTCATGCGGAGTACGCTGTACCGTGGGGATTGTTGGAGTGGAGTGGCATTAGCCACGAGGCAGCAAGCCTTGCCCTCGCAATCCTGGTGTTATGCTGTTCTGTTCGGTAGGACGACCCACCTCCCGTTTCAGGTGTGATACCCCGCACACTAGGTATCATGTTGCCAGAGATCACTAGGATGTGGTCATTGTCCTCGATGTTACTGATATAATCACATGCTTGTCTCACATGATATAACTATTGATCGATAGACCAGGGTAGACCCGAGGAAGGGGTCAGGCCCCCGATTTTATGATTTTGTACTATGATGATAGATTTTTCTGAGAATTTTATAACGAATTATTTTATGAGATAATTGACCCGGAAGGGTTATTTTATACTGCGTTTTAAGTGAAATGATTTAAATGCAGTAGCATGATGTGTTTTTCCATGCTTTAATGATAAATTCATGAAATGATTATATCCCACGATGTGTTTTATATCGCATGAAGTAATGCATGATTTTGATTTAATTCATGCTGAATATTGATTTAATGATGTCACATAAAATGCCTTTGATTCATGAATTACATTATTTTTATATGCACAAATAGTTTTGATAAACTATGTCATTGATGTATGAACGATTCTGTGCTTGAGATTATAATGAAAAGAAATGGATTTTAAGGGCATGGCATTATGAGCATGTAGATAGTGGAGCTATCTACTTACATGCATAATTGCCTTACTGAGCGTGTGGTTTGCTCACTCCCTTTATCTTCCCATCTTTTCAGAGCACTCACAGTAATTAGTAAGCGACTGAGGACTTGCATGCTTGGTATCTGCTGCTTCCCATCGAGAGACAGTATACACATTTGTATGGTTTTGTATCTAAATATGTAATGCACAGTACTGTAAAAGGATATGATGTCGGGGATGTAGAGTTATAAATACCATTGAGTATATATTTATTTAAAGTCAAAAGATAGTAAACTCTGATATGTGAATGTGAATATGGAAATGGATTGGTAATAGTGTGAGGTGACTAACACCGAATCATAGCCCAACTCTGTGTAGGATGGTCACGATGAGAGAAAGGTAAGAATTAAATAATAAATGAAAAAGCAAAAAATTTACTCTGATTTTTAGGTAATTTGGGTCGTGACAGGTTTAATGGTATCAGAGCTAAGTTGGCCTGATATGAGTCGGTGTTAGAGGTTAAGAAAGTTTACATCCCCATGTACTGTGCATTGTTTAGATACAATTGTGTATATCGAGATGGAAGTGCAGCTAAGAATTTGGTTTTGAATGCAAGAATATAGACTCATTAACGGATAGCCGCTATGGTAAAGAGGCGAATACATGAGCTCAAGGTCGTAGAGGTAGGCCTGAGAGTTGTACTGAGTCGGCACATGAGACTCGAGATGAGCTTGAAGTGGAGGCTGGTATTGAGCATGCCCCACAGAGTCCGATAGAGAGATCGGACAAAGTCCGACAAAGAAATCGAACAGTATTGAGACATGCTTTGCGAGGTTGGTGCGAAGTGTGGAGAACTTTTGCGAGCTAATAGCTAAGAGTATGCATGAGAATTGAGGGTGAGTCGAAACATTGGTAGAAGTCCGCTTGACCCACCTTAAGAGTTAGACCTCTATATTGGACATGAGAACATAATTCTAGATATATTCCGGTGACAGAATATCTCGGACCCTGTTTAAAGGAAATTACAGATAACGTTATTTACTTTAACCTAGAGGAACTGATTGATTGATGAGTATGAAACTCAGTTTATATTCCTGAGCAGATATGACTCCGACACTATGGACAGTGTGGGTCGGAATGTCTGAAAGTTCAGGGAAGGGCTCAGATTATCAATTAGAGTCCGATTAGCCCCGTTAGATATCACTACTTATGCCGAGGTAGTGCGCACACTACAGTTGTGTGAATAAGATCATGAGTTGCATGCCTCTGAGATTGGGAAAGGTAGTAAGGGTCGAAATAGAGACAAAAAGAGAATAGAGAATAATAGAGATGTCAGAATGAGAAAAAGGTAGTTTGGTAAAAGCTGAGAGCTGATGAGTCATGGGGTAAGATGATTGGTAAAGACCCCAGTGTATCTAATTGCAACACTTATGAGGGGTATTGTGATTGAAGGACCTCGACCTGCTCTGTAGCAGTGTAAACAGTGTAAAATATGTGGTAGTTACCATGGAAATAAGATGTTGGACGAGGGCGAGTGTATGTCTTAGACCAAGACACTATTGATGTTTCATTTGATGTGGTGGAAGATACCACACTAGTTATAAATAATGAAGTAATTATTTTAAGTAATCCTGGTGCCACGTATATATTCATACCGCCTTCAGTTGCTTATAAGCTAGTGAAAGATGTGAAGCCTATACCCTTAAGCAAGATGATGATGATTAGATGATTATCACTAACTGAATATGGGTATAGAGATTGTAAGTTGAAAATAGGGGTGAAAACATCACTGAAAAGCATACTGTAAGTTTGATAAGTAATGAAAGAGTTGTTATAAGTGATATATGAAAGGAGATAAGCTTTGAGATGTGATAGATCCTGCATATGAGATATATTGGAATAAGAGGCGTATATAAGGTAAGAATATCTTTGATAGGTAAAGCAAATTGGATTGAGTGATATGTAGTGAATATGAATTACGACCAAGGATAAAGGGAGGATAAATATCTACACCTAGTCCATGTGGTCAAGTCTGAGGGTTAATAAAGGTATTTCAAAGTATCTCTCCACCTGAAGATTTGACAGCGTCTAGAGCGCACACATAACCTATAAATTGAAATCAACAGTCGTAATATATATTTAAAAATTGGGTACCTTTACTGGTATGATAAAGAAATATAGAATTTGAGTAATCATGAAGGTTTAAAAAAATTAAAATTTTAAAAAGCCGTTAATATAAGAAAAAGGAAATGACGTGGGTTAGTACCTTGAGCGGAAGCGATTTCGAAATGACAAGATACGTTTATACGTACATAGGTCAAGAATATAGATGATTGAAATATTTAGTGGAACTCAACTACGATGAGGTATTTAAACCTTACCTGGACCGATTGGTTGTCATCTTTAGCGATGATATTTCGATGTATTCGAAGTCCAGGGAAGAGCATGAGTAGCGACGAGAAACTGTCTTACAAACGAGTTATGGAGAGTTTCTCGAAATTGGCTGCTCAGTTGACATGTATCATTTGGAAAAAGATTACATGTCAGTAGGATGATAAGTATGAAAGTAGCTTCGGTGAGTTTTGGTATATTGAAGGAATAAACTGACTACCGTAATTTTTCTCACCATACACAACAGCTCAAGAGGTTTCAGTGTAGATGGATATCAAAATAAGGATTGGGCTGTGCATTGATGTAAAATGGGGAGATAGTCACTTATGGATCCAGATAGTTCAAGGACCATGAGAGGAACTATCTGACCCATGATTTATAGTTGGCAGTCGTAGCGTTTACATTGAAAGTATGGTGCCACCACTTAAATCGTAAGAAATTTTGAATATGCACTAATCGTAAAAGCCTTGAGTATCTTTTTTCACAAAAAGAGTAGAATATGATAACCAAGAGGGTTAGAGCTTCTAAGGATTATGATTGTGAACATTGTACCACTCAGGAAAGGCTAATGTAATGGCTGATGCCTTGAACAGAAAGAGCCTCGGGATAGTATCACACATGATGGTCTGCTAGAGCAGTTGTGAGCCTCAATAGTGATATGATCCCTTCTGATGATGACGGTGATTTTGTGACAGCTAGCCTAAGGTTACAACCGGATTTGAGTGACCGGATTTGCCAGGCTTAGCGTGATGATCGGCATGGTGTTGATAGTGTGGGTCAGATTCAGAAGGGTATAATGATAGAGTTCACAGTGAGTGATGATGACTTATAGAGGTTCAGAGACAATATAAGTGCTCCCTAGGACTACAGTGAAGATGATAGTGTTATTATCAAAAGCTCACTCTTCGAGATATACAGTGCATCCGAGAAATAATAAATATATCGAAATCTCTGAAAAAGGGTATTGGTGGTTAGATATGAAAAGTGATATTGTAGAGTTGTAGCAACATGTCTCGTATGTCAGCAGATTAAGGTAGAGTACTAGAAGTTTGCAGGGTTATTGCAGCCTCTACCTGTATTCACATGGAAATGGGAACAAGTTACCATGAATATTGTGATGGGTTATAGAGGACCCGAATGAATCACGAGGCTATCTGGGTGATAGTCGATAGATTGATTAAGTCTACCCACCTTCTGGCTATGAAAATCCCCAGATACTCTGAGTGTGTAGGCGGATTTATGTGTATAGAAAATTATGGAACATTATGTAATGTTCCAGTGAGCATAATATCAGATAGGGATTCCCGCTTCACTTCCCACTCTTGGGAATGTTTTTCAGGAAGCTATGAGAACCTGATTGTGTGTTAGCACAGCTTCCATTCTCAGACAGATGGTCAGTCAGAGAGGACTGTACAGGTTCTGGAGGATATGATGAGAGCGTGTGCCATTGATTTTATAAACTCCTAGGATGATCAGTTGTTACTACTCAAATTCGCCAATAATGACAGTTGTCACTTGAGTATTGGGATGACATTTTATATGAGGCATTGTATGGCCGTAGGGAGTTGTTCCCTGACTTAGATAAGAAGAAGTGGGTGACAGATAGAGAATTATTCTCAAATGGGTAAGACAAACCTCTGAGGATGTTCAGTTGATTTGTGAGAGATTAAGAACACCTCAGAGTAGACAGAAAAGCTATGCTGACAAGAGATAGAAAATCATTGAAATTCACCGAGGGTGAATCAGTATTGAGTTTTGTTAAATTGACTCCTTTGAGATATTGGACAAAGTGGAAGGTAAGACCTGTAAGTTGGCATTACCACCTGAATTAGTAGGCATCTACAATGTGTCCCATCTTTTGATGCTTCGAAAATACTATCCGGATTCAGCATATGTGATCAGTTATGAGCTCCAACAGCTTAGCTCAATGAAAGTATAACATATGATTGGAAAAAAAATCAATTCGGGTATTAGACGGAAGGAGAAAGTATTGAGGTTTAAGATGATCTCCCTAGTTAAGTATGATAGTAGTATTACACTCCGGAGAAAGTCACTTGAGGATGACAGTATATGATACGATAGATGTACCTAGAGTTATTTATGGGCTCATTTGTCTTGGTTCAAATTTGGAAGACCAAATTTCTTAAGTGGGGGAGATTGTAAGACCTAATTTTTTTCGTAAGAGCAAATGAAATGAATAGAAATTTTCGAGTGCATTTAAAAGTGCAAAAGGATTGAAATGGAATTCTCGAACAGGTGCAAGGGTAAAACGGTTAAAAGACCAAAATTCGATATTAATCGGGACAATAAAATTTAATTAAAAATATGGGATTGAGAAATCTTGATCAATAACGAAGAAATCATTAAATTTCAGATTAAATTGATCAAGATATGAATTTATTGGAATAAATCGAAATTTTTGTATTGAAAAATAATCCCGAAAGTAATCGAAAAATATACCGAAAAGGTAAAATCGGACTGAGAAATTCATTTACAGATTAAATGAATAAAATATAATTTTTTGAGATATTTGTGGATTTTAATATTATTTTAATGAATAAAATAATATTAAAAATAAATAAATAAATAAAAATAAAATAAAATAAAAAAAGAAAGCAGAAATTGTGTTTTGCGATTTCTGGGAAAGCCTGACGAAGTCGAGCCCTTACCTTCACCGGACGGAGGCGGTCGGCGGCAGCCCAGGAAAGAGGAAGCCCCGCCAAGCCACCACCGGTACCAACAAGGCGACGAACGGCGAAGAGAAAGGAAAATGGAGAGAACTGAGAGGGAGAAAGGAGTTTCCCGACGATCGGCGTCGTTCTAGCCCCAACCGACTACAACCGAGGCTTCCCCAGGCGCTGGCAACGCGATCGGTGGTGGCCACGACCGGCGAAACAGACGGACGACGTCGAAAACGACGAAAAGGAAAATGGGTACCGACGACCAGGAGAGAACAGGTCGGACCGGCCACTTTTTGACGGCCTTGAACGAAACCAACCCCAGATCCGTGCATAGGACGGCCCAACGGAGCCACTGACGGCAGAAACCGACGGAGAATCGACCGACGAGCCACTGAACCAGTCGAACCAGACTGAACTGGCGGTCTGAACAAGGTTGAACCGGACCGAACCCGTTCAGCCAAAAAGAGAAGGAAAAAGAAGAAAAAATGGAAAAAGAAAAAGAGAAGAAATTGGAGAAAATTTCAGTGATGCAATTGAGCTATGGGTAAGTCGGTAAACGGTCAAATTGATCGATTTAAATTTTGGAATATTTAATATTATTAATATTCGACTGAAAATTTACTCAAAAAAATATTTAAATGTGTAGCTCGACGATTGACGTAGAACGAGGACTCGAGACATCCTCGATTTGTGTACGATCATAGAATCTCGAGTAAGTAACCCTTATTTACAACAATATTGCATCATTATGCGTGTTGATGAATTACGGATTTAATTTTCGCATTGAATGAATTAAATTATGGAAATTGAGATAAATTGTCGTAAATAATTCAATAAGCTATTCGAGAGTTTAGAACGAGGTTAAATAAATAATGATGGGTCCAATGAGCCCAATAGGCCTCGATAAAGTGGGAAAACGAGTTTAAGGCCGATTAAGGCCCATTATGGTACAATCGGGCCCAATATGGGTAAACAGGCCCAATGATTTAATTTAGCCCAGAAAATATGAAATACAATTAAATTGTATTGTATTTGACCTGATGAATGTGTATCCGCAGTGCTGGAGATTTGATTTGGATTAGGAGCAAATCGGACTGCATGACGAGACATCAGTGAAAAGGTCAGACTGTACAGAAAAATGAGGTAAGGGAATTGTGTGAGTAGCTAGAGGTAGTTACGCATATTTTAATAGCTTTTTTGTACACTGAATATGTATGTATACCCTGATTATGTATAATGATCCTAAAAGTGGTTTAAATGATTTTAAGGATCGAAATAGGTAAAAAGGTTATTTTACCCCTATTGAGGGAAGTTCACTTAAGGATGGTGAAAGCATGACATGCATGAAATGCATGATTTAAAGACTTTTATGATTAAGGAATTTTATTGGTTTTAATCAAAGCAAAACGGTAGTTTGGCCAGTAATTGCATATATTTCATAAGATAACACTACGTAGGTGTTATTTATATTTAAATGGAATTTCTTTAGAAAATAGGCCAACTATCAACTTTATATGGAAACAGATAGTGCCGACACATAGTTCGCACTATATCTGCATTTGTGATTGTGCATAAATGTGCTTGAGCGGTTGCTCACACCGACTTGTGTGACATCATATGCATGAAATGTGCTAGAGCGGTTCCTCGCACTGATTTTATGATTTGATATGCATGAGAGCTGCTGGAGCTTAGCTCGCACTCTGCTTTGACATGTTTTGACATGTTTTGATTGTTCTGATTTGTTTTGACTGAATATGCATAAAAAAGTGCTGGAGCGATTGCTCGCACTAGTTTTTATGATTTGACATGCATGAGAGATGCAGAAGATTAGCTCGCATCCTGTTTTGATATGAAATTTGCATAAAGCCATGCTGGAGTGTAACTCGCACGAGATTTGATTTAATTATGCATAAAGCCGTGCTGGAGTGTAACTCGCACGAGATTTGATTTACTTGAGCATTCATTTGTGCTGGAGCGATGCTCACACAAAGTTTTATATTGTTTCTATAATTCATTTGAAAGCCGTACTAGATTTTTTCTCGTACAAGGTTTTCACTGAGTTTTTATACATATTCGTACTAGAGAATTGCTCGTACGTGGATTTTTCTTGAATTTATAATCAGTTTAAGTCGTACTGGAGCGCTGCTCGCACGCAGATTTTACTGATTTTTATGAAAACGTGTTAGAGCTTCTCTCGCATGAGGTTTTCTGATATCATGAATATGCATGGAGTCGTGCTAGAGCTTCCCTCGCACTGGGATTTGCATTACATGCATATAGCCGTGTTGGAGCCTACTGTAGACTGTGTGTCACAGTGAGATGATATGCTCACACGTGCATTCTGAGATAGAGATGATATGGGTGGATAAGACCTATTACAGGCACCCCTGACTGGGCTTGGGTTCACGGAGTATGTTGTACCATGTATGTGTTGCGAAGTACGTTGTACCGTAGGGATTGTTGGAGTGGAGTGGCATTAGCCACGAGGCAGCAAGCCTTGCCCTCGCAATCCTAGTGTTATGCTGTTCTGGCGGGTAGGACGACCCACCTCCCTTTTCAGGTGTGATACCCCGCACACCAGGTACCGTGTTGCCAAGGATCACTAGGATATGGCCATAGTCCTCGATGTTACTGATATAATCACCTGCTTGTCTCACATGATATAACTATTGGTCGATAGACTAGGGGAGACCCGAGGGAGGGGTCAGGCCCCCGATTTTATGATTTTGTACTATGATGATAGATTTTTTTGAGAATTTTATAACAAATTGTTTTATGAGATAATTGACCCGGAAGGGTTATTTTATACTTCGTTTTAAATGAAATGATTTAAATGCAATAGCATGATGTGTTTTTCCATGCTTTAATGATAAATTCATGAAATGATTATATCCCACGATTTGTTTTATATTGCATGAAGTAATGCATGATTTTGATTGAATTCATGCTGAATATTGATTTAATGATGTCACATAAAATGCCTTTGATGCATGAATTACATGATTTTTATACGCATAAATAGTTTTGATAAACTATGTCATTGATGTATGAACAATTCTGTGCTTAAGATTATAATGAAAAGAAATGGATTTTAAAGGCATGGCATTATGAGCATGTAGATAGTGGAGCTATCTACTTACTTGCATAATTGCCTTACTGAGCGTGTGGTTTGCTCACCCCTTTATTTTTCCATCTTTTCAGAGCACTCACAGTAATTAGTAAGCGGCTAAGGACTTGCATGCTTGGTATCCGCTGCTTCCCATCGAGAGACAGGTATACACATTTGTATGGTTTTTATTTACAGTACTGTAAACGGATATGATGTCGAGGATGTAGAGTTATAAATACCATTGAGTATGTTTTTATTTAAGTCAAAAGATAGTAAACTCTGATATGTGAATGTGAATATGGAAATGGATTGGTAATAGTGTGAGGTGACTAACACCAAATCATAGCCCAACTGTGTGTAGGATGGTCATGATGAGAGAAAGGTAAGCATTAAATAATAAATGAAAAAGTGAAAAATTTACTCTGATTTATACGTAATTTGGGTCGTGACAGGTAATTTCCATAGTGGTGCGTGTCACTGGTCCTCAGGGAGCTGTTTTAGGTGTGGACAAAAGGGACACCTGATTAAGGATTACCCACTGAATAAGTTTCCACATCCCCCAGAGCCACCATGAAAACCTGAGAGGCAAGCTCCCCAGAGACAAGTCCTACAGAGACGGGCTATCATAGTAAAGAAAGGCAAGAAGCTTGACACTCATGGAATGGTCTTTGCCTTAGACTGATATGGTGTGTAAGAATTGTGAAATTAAGGTAGGAGATAGGATCATGTCACGACCTAATAATACCAAAATCAGTACAATTTTTTTTTTTTTGCTTTTGAAAAATCTTTCTTACCTCCTCGTGACATATTCCTCTAAACAGGTCGGGCTGTGAATCAATATCGATATACCATTCAAACTGTGAGATCTGAGAATTTCAGACATATTTTGTTGATGTAATAATAATTTGAGTATAATTTATTGAGCTAAGTGAATTGTGGGAATTATAATTGGAGATTTATGTGTTAAGTGTGTAAAATAAGCATGATCCATGAGGACAGATCGATCTGGGAGAAGGAGAGATCGATCTGGTGAGTTAAAAATGACGAGGAAGGGGAAATTTGAGGAGCAGATCGATCTCCAATGGAAGAGATCGATCTCCTTATGAATCTGTTTGAGAAGGGATCGATCTCATGAGGAAGAGATCGATCTCCAAATGAATCTGTTTGAGAGAAGATCGATCTCATGAGGAGGAGATCGATCTCCAAATGCTTCTGTTTGGGGAGAAGATCGATCTCCTTAGGAGCAGATCGATCTCATAAAGCCATAAAGAGATCTATCTCACCCCTCGATAGATCGATCTCCTAGGCATAAAATTACCCAGATCGTCCCCAAATTTCAAACACAGATCGATCTCAGCAAGAGGCAGATCGATCTCCTACCTCCAGTCTATATAAGGAACCTATGTTTTCTCCTGAAATTTCACTTTCTCTCTCTTCCAAACCTCCATTTTTCTGAAAACCTAGTTTCTCACTCCTCCAAATCCCCCATTTTCGGCCGAATCAGCTATTGTGGTAAGAAGGGAAGTTGTTCCTCGTCAAAGGGAGAACAACATACTTGGAAATCGAAGGACGAATCGGATCGAGGCGTGAGTTGTGCGTCTCATAAGCTTTGGGTAATTTCTAAACCTCGATCTTGATATTTGAGCTGATTTTGATGTTATTGGTGGTTGTAATTGTGTTGAAATAGTTGAGGAATGATTAGGGATTGATGAGATTGTAATGTAGTTGGATTAATGTTGATATTTGGAAATTGTGGCAATTTTGAGAATTGTGCTATAAACGGAAATATAGACAATGTGGAGAATTAGCCTAGATAATTGGCATGAGGAATGTAGGATATTGGGATATTGTGAATAGAGTTGTAGTTTAGCGTTGATTTACGAGAAATCAAGAGAATTGAGGTGTTAGGAGTAATTATGCTCGATTTTGAGAATTGAGACTTATGTGATGTGGAGTATTGATGTTTTAACATCGTTTGGACAGCTCGGGAGTTCCAGAGTGGAATGCGAGACTAGTTCGTGATACGGGGGAAACGATTGCACTATACGAGGTGCAAAGAGGTAAGGGAAAACTAAACCATTTTGTGTATGTATTTTGATGAATTGTTAGCATGAACCATGATTTGAGAATACAAGCATGTTTTGTGTTGTGAGGTAATTGCACACGGTTTTTATAGCCGGTTGGAGCCCATTATTTTATGAGTTTATAAGCTAAGTGTGAAATTGCTTTATAAACCTTTGAGTTGCGTGAAAAGTAAATTGGGCTCTACGTTAAGGCGATATTGAGATTTGAGAAAATGTGTGCGTGTTTTACCGGTTGGAACTCGGTTTTAATATGTTTTGTGTTGAGTACACAAATGTTTTAAATGAGTTTTTAAGAGAAAACCATTATGAGTTCTACGTGAAGGCATAACGTTTTATAAGATAATGGCTAATGAGTGAGACTTAGGCGTGTCATGTTGAATACACATCGGGCATTGCTCTGGTAGCATATAAGACCGATATAGTGGGACGCCTGGGAACCGACCCAGGGACCACAGGCATTGTTCTGGTAACATATAAGTCCGATTATTCCTCCGCTCTGGTAGCGTTGGGAGGCATTGCTCTGGTAGCATGTAAGACCGAGAGAGTGGGCCGCCTGGGAACCGACCCAGGGACCCCAGGCCTTGTTCTGGTAACATGTAAGTCCGATTATTCCTCCGCTCTGGTAGCGTTGGGAGGCATTGCTCTGGTAGCATGTAAGACCGAGAGAGTGGGCCGCCTGGGAACCGACCCAGGGACCACGTGTCAGTGTGCATTAGGCAAGGCATTGCTCTGGTAGCAAGTAAGGCCGGGCCTTGTTCTGGTAACATATAAGTCCAATATACTTTGTACACGACCATATTGTCGACGTTCCCTCTATACGAGGATGCCTGGGATGCGCACCCAGAGGAGCTTATATATATTTGATGTGCCATGACGAATTTTAATTGAGTTTTATTGCCTAGTCTCGTTTTACACATGAGTTGTGTTTTGTGACCTTGTCACATGTGATTTACTGAGGTGATTTTTATCACGTAATTGAGAACAGCCATTATTGCATATCTTTACACATGCTTGTGAGTGCTCGATGTTGAGCCTTTTATCTTCATGTTTTCACATGATTTAACGAGTTATGAGATGATGTTTTGAGAACTTTCATGCTACGATTTCAAATGAGCTTTATAAACAAATACATATTTGTGATGTGTGAAATGGTTTATATAACTGAGTTCCTTTACCCCCCTTACTGAGCGATTTAGAAGCTCACCCTGTTTTCCTTTCCCCCCAGAGTTCTTCAAGTGAAAAAGGATCTCCCTGCGGCGTACGGAGTAGTGGCTAGTGGAGGACTTGAGCTCCAGGCCCTATCTATTGTATTTGAGGTAACTTTTATCTTTTCATGTACCCAGACTATTAATGTGATTACAGACACTCGATGTATGTCATTGTATGGGATGTATTAGGATTAATTAACTTGGAATTGAGTAATGTATATGATTCAATATACACTATGTTGTGATGAGATCCTGAGGCATGATATTTATGATGATGTATGACACTGCACAGGAATGCACCTTTAATTGTGAATTAATGAGAAAAAGTTTTAAATTAGCCCTATTTTCCGCATTTTCGGGGCGTGACAGAGTTTTCTTGGTATCAGAGCTTAGGGTGTCTAGTACTGTCAGTGTCGGTTAAGTGAAATAGAATACATCCCAAGTGTCTGTAATAGTCTGGTCATGAACTGAAATTGAGGATTGAGATTTCAATCGATTTTGATATGTACGTGCAGGAGACGAGTTGAGATTGAGAATGAGTAAACGACGAGGTCGTTCGAGGAGGCATGCAGAGTCCCCTCCACCACCTGTCCCACAACCAGAGAGTCCTAACTCTCGATTTAATCGGATTGAGACCGATGTGAGGCAAGGTTTTGAGCAGATGGCGGCGCTATTCGCGCAACACTTTGGAGTTAATGCCTCGGATACTACCCGTACACCACCACCAGGACCTCCCATACCCCCAGTGCCTCCCGCCACTCAGCCTGAGGACAGAAGTAAGGTCCGACTAAAGGAATTTTTGAAGATGAATCCACCCGCATTTAAGGGAAAGAAGGATCCTACAGAGGCTGAGGAGTGGTTGACGGAGTTGAGAGTTATATTTGATTTACTGGGGTGCACCGATGCTGAGAGAGTCAGTATGAGTGCCTATATGCTGAAGGGGAGAGCTCGAGATTGGTGGAGTACTACCTAGGGTATCTTGATGTCCCGCCAGGATGTGATTGGTTGGGAAGAGTTCCAGACAGCTTTTAGAACCCAATATGTACCACGAGCCGCCCAGAGAAGGAAACAGGCCGAGTTTTTGAGTTTGGTACAGGGTGACATGTCGGTGGATGACTATGAGAGCCAGTTCACCGCACTACTGAGATATGACCCAGAGACCTTCAAGAGTGAAGAGCTCCGCACAGAGAAGTTTGTGTATGGGTTGAAGCCCGTCATTAGAGATAGATTGATGGGGCTATGTATTACTGAGTTTGGAGATGCTCTGAGACGAGCACAAGAGGTTGAAAGAGGAATCGAAATGGTACAATCCCAGCATGAGCTCAGAGCAGTGCATAAAGATAAGGGCAAGAGGCCAGCGATTTTCCAAACAGAGGCTCGGAGAGGTTCCTTCAGGAGAGGAAGGATTGAGGTACAGAAGGACAGATTGGAGAGACCCAGAGCCTATCCTATTATCAAGGAGACCCCTCGATATGTCAGGCCTGAGATAAGGTTTTGTAGAGACTGTGGCCGATCGCATGAGGGAAGTTGTACTGGGTCGATCCGTGGGTGTTTTAGATGTGGTGACATGGGTCACAGAGTGAAAGACTGTCCCCAACCTCAGATACCACATGCTCCGGAGCCCACTAGACAACAGCCTCAGAGAGTGGATCCCCAGAGACGGGCCACTGCGGCAGAGAAAGGGAAGAAACCTGTGGCACAGGGACGTGTGTTTGCCCTGGATAAGGAGACCGCAGATGCTTCGGCAGAAACTATAAGAGGTACACTCTCTGTCTGTAATTATGAGGCTCATGTGTTGATTGATTCAGGATCCACGCATTCGTTTATTTCTGAGCATTTTGCATGTAGATTAAACTTGAAGTTTGAACCTCTAGAATATATACTACATGTAAATACCCCTATGCATGAATCCCAGAGAACTGAGTTAATCTGTAGAGGATGTGAAATTAAGGTGGGAGATAGAGTGATGTTAGCAGATCTAATCATGTTGAGTATACATGGGTTTGATGTAATTCTGGGAATGGATTGGTTGGCGACCAATCGAGTGAGTTTAGACTGCTACACTAAGATTGTAACTTTCTCCCTACCTGAACCTTACAGTGTACAATTGAGATATTGAGGAAATAATTATGTGGATTTCTAGTGAGTAATTTGAGAATCTTAACATTATTTTGGAGAATATTAAATGTGATTATTTATGTGAAGGTTATGAGACACTCATCTCAGACGATGAGCGGGAACATCCGAGGATTGAGGATATACATGTGGTTTGCGAATTTCTGGATGTTTTCCCAGATGAATTGCCAGGTTTACCACCAGAGAGAGAGCTGGAGTTTACCATTGATTTGGTACCGGATACTCAGCCGATCTCTAAACCTCCCTACAGGATGGCATTAGTGGAACTTGAGGAATTGAAGAAACAACTACAGGAGTTATTGGATCAAGGGTTTATTAGACCCAGTGTTTCGTCGTGGGGAGCGCCAGTACTGTTTGTTAAGAAGAAGGATGGTAGTCTCAGATTATGTGTGGACTACCGGCTATTGAATAAAGCCACGGTGAAGAATAAATATCCGCTGCCCAGGATTGACGATCTACTTGATCAGCTAAGAGGGGCATCAGTCTTTTCTAAGACTGATTTGAGATCGGGCTATCACCAATTGAGGATCAAGGAGGAAGATATTCCAAAGACGGCCTTTAGGACAAGGTATGGCCATTACGAATTTTTGGTGATGTCCTTTGGATTGACGAACGCCCCTGCAGCATTTATGAGATTGATGAACGAGGTGTTCAGAGACTATCTGGATAAGTTTGTGATAGTCTTTATCGATGATATCCTGGTGTACTCTCGGTCGTATGAGGAGCATGCACAGCATTTGTGGTTAGTACTTCAGATACTCCGAGATAAGCAATTATACGGAAAGCTTAGTAAGTGTGAGTTTTGGCTAAACCGGATAGCTTTCCTTGGGCATGTAGTCTCAGAGGAAGGAGTATCAGTGGATCCGAGTAAAATAGCAGCTGTGCTTAATTGGGAAAGACCGAGGACAGTGACTGAGATACGAAGCTTCCTTGGTTTGGCAGGGTATTACAGGAGATTTGTGGAAGGATTCTCAAGGATTGCCGCTCCTTTGACTAAGCTCACGCGTAAGGAGACTCCGTTCATATGGACTGATCAATGTGAGCTCAGTTTTCAAGAGTTAAAGAGGAGATTGACAGCGGCACCTGTGTTAACTATTCCTGAGGGATCAGGAGGATTCTCGGTGTATAGTGATGCATCTCACCAAGGATTGGGGTGTGTGCTGATGCAGCACGGAAGAGTGGTCGCATATGGATCGCGACAGCTGAAAGACCATGAGCGGAATTATCCCACGCATGATTTGGAGTTAGCCGCTGTGGTATTTGCTTTGAAGATCTAGCGACATTACTTATATGGGGAAAGATTCCAGATCTTCACTGATCACAAGAGTTTGAGATATCTCTTTGATCAGAAAGAGTTAAACATGAGACAAAGGAGATGGATGGAACTCTTTAAGGATTATGACTGCGAGATTCTTTATCATCCGGGTAAGACGAATGTGGTTGCTGATGCCCTGAGCAGGAAGAGTATGATATCTGATATGATGATCAGGGAATGGGATTTGTTAGAGCAGTTCACCGAACTTCGGATCAGAGTTAAAGAGGTAGAGACTGGATTTTTGGCTAGCCTGCGGATAGAGCCCAGGATCATGGATCAGATTAGAACTGGGCAGCGCAGTGATCAGAGATTGATAGATATGGTTAGCCAAGCTGAGCAGAGTTCGCAGTCGGATCTCACCATCAGTGAGGATGGATTGTTGAGATTCAGAGGACGGATTTGTGTACCGGACGATGATACCCTGAAGAGACAGATATTGAGAGAATCCTACTGCTCGCGATACACCATGCACCCAGGGAGTACTAAGATGTACCGAGACTTGAGAAAGGTGTATTGGTGGAGTGGTATGAAGCGAGATGTGGCAGAGTATGTGGCCAGGTGTTTAGTATGCCAGCAAGTGAAAGCTGAGCATCGGAAGCCCGGAGGACTACTACAGCCCTTACCTGTACCTACATGGAAATGGGAGCATGTCACTATGGACTTTATTATGGGTTTACCGAGGACCCGAAGAGGTCGTGACGCGATATGGGCCATTGTGGATAGATTGACCAAGAGTGCCCACTTCCTTGCCATCAAGAGCACAGATACTGTGGATGCCTTAGCTGAGCTATATGTCAGCGAGATAGCTAGATTACATGGGGCTCCAGTGAGTATTACTTCTGATAGAGATTCCCGATTTACTTCCAGATTCTGGACCCAGTTTCAGGAGTCCATGGGATCTCAATTGAGTTTTAGTCCCGCCTATCATCCTCAGACAGATGGTCAGTCAGAGAGGACTATTCAGACCCTGGAGGATATGTTGAGGGCGTGTACGATGGATTTTAAGGGATCATGGGATGATCACCTGCCCCTAACAGAGTTTGCGTACAATAACAGCTATCATGCGAGTATTGGAATGGCACCTTTTGAGGCTCTATATGGTAGGAGGTGTAGATCCCCTGTAGCTTGGGAAGAAGTCGGTGACAGAAAGATAAATGCTCCCGAGCTTGTTGAGCAAGCCGTACAGAGTGTGAAACTCGTATGTGAGAGGTTACGGGCTGCACAGAGTAGACAGAAAAGCTACGCGGATGTGCGTAGACGGCCACTCGAGTTTGATGTTGGTGATGCAGTATTTCTGAGAGTATCACCGAGTAAGGGTATCATGCGATTTGGGAAGAAAGGGAAATTGAGTCCGCGATACATAGGACCATTCGAGATTCTTGAGAGAGCGGGAGAGGTAGCCTACAGATTGGCATTACCCCCACAGATGTCTGGAATACACAATGTTTTTCATGTGTCTATGTTGAGGAAGTACCACCCGGACCCTTCTCATGTTATAGAGTATGATGAGATGGACATACAGGAGGACATGAGCTACACTGAGGAACCCGTCCGGATTCTCGATAGAAAGGAGAAGGTACTGAGAACCAAGAGCATCCCATTAGTGAAAGTTCTGTGGAAACATCACTCAATGGAAGAGGCAACGTGGGAACTAGAGAGCCTCATGAAGGAGAAATACCCCCATCTATTTTGATTAGTTGAGTTGAATTTGGAGGACCAAATTCTTTTAAGGTGGGGAGGATGTGAGATCTGAGAATTTCAGACATATTTTATTGATGTAATAATAATTTGAGTATAATTTATTGAGCTAAGTGAATTGTGGGAATTATAATTGGAGATTTATGTGTTAAGTGTGTAAAATAAGCATGATCCATGAGGACAGATCGATCTGGGAGAAGGAAAGATCGATCTGGTGAGTTAAAAATGACGAGAAAGGGGAAATTTGAGGAGCAGATCGATCTCCAATGGAAGAGATCGATCTCCTTATGAATCTGTTTGAGAAGGGATCGATCTCATGAGGAAGAGATCGATCTCCAAATGAATCTGTTTGAGAGAAGATCGATCTCATGAGGAGGAGATCGATCTCCAAATGCTTCTGTTTGGGGAGAAGATCGATCTCCTTAGGAGCAGATCGATCTCATAAAGCCATAAAGAGATCGATCTCACCCCTCGACAGATCGATCTCCTAGGCATAAAATTACCCAGATCGTCCCCAAATTTCAAACACAGATCGATCTCAGCAAGAGGCAGATCGATCTCCTACCTCCAGTCTATATAAGGAACCTGTGTTTTCTCCTGAAATTTCACTTTCTCTCTCTTCCAAACCTCCATTTTTTCGAAAACCTAGTTTCTCACTCCTCCAAATCCCCCATTTCCGGCCGAATCAGCTATTGTGGTAAGAAGGGAAGTTGTTCCTCGTCAAAGGGAGAACAACATACTTGGAAATCGAAGGACGAATCGGATCGAGGCGTGAGTTGTGCGTTTCATAAGCTTTGGGTAATTTCTAAACCTCGATCTTGATATTTGAGCTGATTTTGATGTTATTGGTGGTTGTAATTGTGTTGAAATAGTTGAGGAATGATTAGGGATTGATGAGATTGTAATGTAGTTGGATTAATGTTGATATTTGGAAATTGTGGCAATTTTGAGAATTGTGCTATAAACGGAAATATCGACAATGTGGAGAATTAGCCTAGATAATTGGCGTGAGGAATGTAGGATATTGGGATATTGTGAATAGAGTTGTAGTTTAGGGTTGATTTACGAGAAATCAAGAGAATTGAGGTGTTAGGAGCAATTATGCTCGATTTTGAGAATTGAGGCTTATGTGATGTGGAGTATTGATGTTTTAACATCGTTTGGACAGCTCGGGAGTTCCAGAGTGGAATACGAGACTAGTCCGTGATACGGGAGAAACGATTGCACTATACGAGGTGCAAAGAGGTAAGGGAAAACTAAACCATTTTGTGTATGTATTTTGATGAATTGTTAGCATGAACCATGATTTGAGAATACAAGCATGTTTTGTGTTGTGAGGTAATTGCACACGGTTTTTATAGCCGGTTGGAGCCCATTATTTTATGAGTTTATAAGCTAAGTGTGAAATTGCTTTATAAACCTTTGAGTTGCGTGAAAAGTAAATTGGGCTCTACGTTAAGGCGATATTGAGATTTGAGAAAATGTGTGCGTGTTTTACCGGTTGGAACTCGGTTTTAATATGTTTTGTGTTGAGTACACAAATGTTTTAAATGAGTTTTTAAGAGAAAACCATTATGAGTTCTACGTGAAGGCATAACGTTTTATAAGATAATGGCTAATGAGTGAGACTTAGGCGTGTCATGTTGAACACACATCGGGCATTGCTCTGGTAGCATATAAGATCGATATAGTGGGACGCCTGGGAACCGACCCAGGGACCACAGGCATTGTTCTGGTAACATATAAGTCCGATTATTCCTTCGCTCTGGTAGCGTTGGGAGGCATTGCTCTGGTAGCATGTAAGACCGAGAGAGTGGGCCGCCTGGGAACCGACCCAGGGACCCCAGGCCTTGTTCTGGTAACATGTAAGTCCGATTATTCCTCCGCTCTGGTAGCGTTGGGAGGCATTGCTCTGGTAGCATGTAAGACCGAGAGAGTGGGCCGCCTGGGAACCGACCCAGGGACCACGTGTCAGTGTGCATTAGGCGAGGCATTGCTCTGGTAGCAAGTAAGGCCGGGCCTTGTTCTGGTAACATATAAGTCCAATATACTTTACACACGACCATATTGTCGACGTTCCCTCTATACGAGGATGCCTGGGATGCGCACCCAGAGGAGCTTATATATATTTGATGTGCCATGACGAATTTTAATTGAGTTTTATTGCCTAGTCTCGTTTTACACATGAGTTGTGTTTTGTGACCTTGTCACGTGTGATTTACTGAGGTGATTTTTATCACGTAATTGAGAACAGCCATTATTGCATATCTTTACACATGCTTGTGAGTGCTCGATGTTGAGCCTTTTATCTTCATGTTTTCACATGATTTAACGAGTTATGAGATGATGTTTTGAGAACTTTCATGCTACGATTTCAAATGAGCTTTATAAACAAATACATATTTGTGATGTGTGAAATGGTTTATATAACTGAGTTCCTTTACCCCCCTTACTGAGCGATTTAGAAGCTCACCCTGTTTTCCTTTCCCCCCAGAGTTCTTCAAGTGAAAAAGGATCTCCCTGCGGAGTACGGAGTAGTGGCTAGTGGAGGACTTGAGCTCCAGGCCCTATCTATTGTATTTGAGGTATCTTTTATCTTTTCATGTACCCAGACTATTAATGTGATTACAGACACTCGATGTATGTCATTGTATGGGATGTATTAGGATTAATTAACTTGGAATTGAGTAATGTATATGATTCAATATACACTATGTTGTGATGAGATCCTGAGGCATGATATTTATGATGATGTATGACACTGCACAGGAATGCACCTTTAATTGTGAATTAATGAGAAAAAGTTTTAAATTAGCCCTATTTTCCGCATTTTCGGGGCGTGACAGAGTTTTCTTGGTATCAGAGCTTAGGGTGTCTAGTACTGTCAGTGTCGGTTAAGTGAAATAGAATACATCCCAAGTGTCTGTAATAGTCTGGTCATGAACTGAAATTGAGGATTGAGATTTCAATCGATTTTGATATGTACGCGTAGGAGACGAGTTGAGATTGAGAATGAGTAAACGACGAGGTCGTTCGAGGAGGCAGGCAGAGTCCCCTCCACCACCTGTCCCACAACCAGAGAGTCCTAACTCTCGATTTAATCGGATTGAGACCGATGTGAGGCAAGGTTTTGAGCAGATGGCGGCGCTATTCGCGCAACACTTTGGAGTTAATGCCTCGGATACTACCCGTACACCACCACCAGGACCTCCCATACCCCCAGTGCCTCCCGCCACTCAGCCTGAGGACAGAAGTAAGGTCCGACTAAAGGAATTTTTGAAGATGAATCCACCCGCATTTAAGGGAAAGAAGGATCCTACAGAGGCTGAGGAGTGGTTGACGGAGTTGAGAGTTATATTTGATTTACTGGGGTGCACCGATGCTGAGAGAGTCAGTATGAGTGCCTATATGCTGAAGGGGAGAGCTCGAGATTGGTGGAGTACTACCCAGGGTATCTTGATGTCCCGCCAGGATGTGATTGGTTGGGAAGAGTTCCAGACAGCTTTTAGAACCCAATATGTACCACGAGCCGCCCAGAGAAGGAAACAGGTCGAGTTTTTGAGTTTGGTACAGGGTGACATGTCGGTGGATGACTATGAGAGGCAGTTCACCGCACTACTGAGATATGACCCAGAGACCTTCAAGAGTGAAGAGCTCCGCACAGAGAAGTTTGTGTATGGGTTGAAGCCCGTCATTAGAGATAGATTGATGGGGCTATGTATTACTGAGTTTGGAGATGCTCTGAGACGAGCACAAGAGGTTGAAAGAGGAATCGAAATGGTACAATCCCAGCATGAGCTCAGAGCAGTGCATAAAGATAAGGGCAAGAGGCCAGCGATTTTCCAAACAGAGGCTCGGAGAGGTTCCTTCAGGAGAGGAAGGATTGAGGTACAGAAGGACGGATTGGAGAGACCCAGAGCCTATCCTATTATCAAGGAGACCCCTCGATATGTCAGGCCTGAGATAAGGTTTTGTAGAGACTGTGGCCGATCGTATGAGGGAAGTTGTACTGGGTCGATCCGTGGGTGTTTTAGATGTGGTGACATGGGTCACAGAGTGAAAGACTGTCCCCAACCTCAGATACCACATGCTCCGGAGCCCACTAGACAACAGCCTCAGAGAGTGGATCCCCGGAGACGGGCCACTGCGGCAGAGAAAGGGAAGAAACCTGTGGCACAGGGACGTGTGTTTGCCCTGGATAAGGAGACCGCAGACGCTTCGGCAGAAACTATAAGAGGTACACTCTCTGTCTGTAATTATAAGGCTCATGTGTTGATTGATTCAGGATCCACGCATTCGTTTATTTCTGAGCATTTTGCATGTAGATTAAACTTGAAGTTTGAACCTCTAGAATATATACTACATGTAAATACCCCTATGCGTGAATCCCAGAGAACTGAGTTAATCTGTAGAGGATGTGAAATTAAGGTGGGAGATAGAGTGATGTTAGCAGATCTAATCATGTTGAGTATACATGGGTTTGATGTAATTCTGGGAATGGATTGGTTGGCGACCAATCGAGTGAGTTTAGACTGCTACACTAAGATTGTAATTTTCTCCCTACCTGAACCTTACAGTGTACAATTGAGATATTGAGGAAATAATTATGTGGATTTCTAGTGAGTAATTTGAGAATCTTAACATTATTTTGGAGAATATTAAATGTGATTATTTATGTGAAGGTTATGAGACACTCATCTCAGATGATGAGCGGGAACATCCGAGGATTGAGGATATACATGTGGTTTGCGAATTTCTGGATGTTTTCCCAGATGAATTGCCAGGTTTACCACCAGAGAGAGAGCTGGAGTTTACCATTGATTTGGTACCGGATACTCAGCCGATCTCTAAACCTCCCTACAGGATGGCATTAGTGGAACTTGAGGAATTGAAGAAACAACTACAGGAGTTATTGGATCAAGGGTTTATTAGACCCAGTGTTTCGTCGTGGGGAGCGCCAGTACTGTTTGTTAAGAAGAAGGATGGTAGTCTCAGATTATGTGTGGACTACCGGCTATTGAATAAAGCCACGGTGAAGAATAAATATCCGCTGCCCAGGATTGACGATCTACTTGATCAGCTAAGAGGGGCATCAGTCTTTTCTAAGACTGATTTGAGATCGGGCTATCACCAATTGAGGATCAAGGAGGAAGATATTCCAAAGACGGCCTTTAGGACAAGGTATGGCCATTACGAATTTTTGGTGATGTCCTTTGGATTGACGGACGCCCCTGCAGCATTTATGAGATTGATGAACGAGGTGTTCAGAGACTATCTGGATAAGTTTGTGATAGTCTTTATCGATGATATCCTGGTGTACTCTCGGTCGTATGAGGAGCATGCACAGCATTTGTGGTTAGTACTTCAGATACTCCGAGATAAGCAATTATACGGAAAGCTTAGTAAGTGTGAGTTTTGGCTGAACCGGATAGCTTTCCTTGGGCATGTAGTCTCAGAGGAAGGAGTATCAGTGGATCCGAGTAAAATAGCAGCTGTGCTTAATTGGGAAAGACCGAGGACAGTGACTGAGATACGAAGCTTCCTTGGTTTGGCAGGGTATTACAGGAGATTTATGGAAGGATTCTCGAGGATTGCCGCTCCTTTGACTAAGCTCACGCGTAAGGAGACTCCGTTCATATGGACTGATCAATGTGAGCTCAGTTTTCAAGAGTTAAAGAGGAGATTGACAGCGGCACCTGTGTTAACTATTCCCGAGGGATCAGGAGGATTCTCGGTGTATAGTGATGCATCTCACCAAGGATTGGGGTGTGTGCTGATGCAGCACGGAAGAGTGGTCGCATATGGATCGCGACAGCTGAAAGACCATGAGCGGAATTATCCCACGCATGATTTGGAGTTAGCCGCTGTGGTATTTGCTTTGAAGATCTGGCGACATTACTTATATGGGGAAAGATTCCAGATCTTCACTGATCACAAGAGTTTGAGATATCTCTTTGATCAGAAAGAGTTAAACATGAGACAAAGGAGATGGATGGAACTCCTTAAGGATTATGACTGCGAGATTCTTTATCATCCGGGTAAGGCGAATGTGGTTGCTGATGCCCTGAGCAGGAAGAGTATGATATCTGATATGATGATCAGGGAATGGGATTTGTTAGAGCAGTTCGCCGAACTTCGGATCAGAGTTAAAGAGGTAGAGACTGGATTTTTGGCTAGCCTGCGGATAGAGCCCAAGATCATGGATCAGATTAGAACTGGGCAGCGCAGTGATCAGAGATTGATAGATATGGTTAGCCAAGCTGAGCAGAGTTCGCAGTCGGATCTCACCATCAGTGAGGATGGATTGTTGAGATTCAGAGGACGGATTTGTGTACCGGACGATGATACCCTGAAGAGACAGATATTGAGAGAATCCCACTGCTCGCGATACACCATGCACCCAGGGAGTACTAAGATGTACCGAGACTTGAGAAAGGTGTATTGGTGGAGTGGTATGAAGCGAGATGTGGCAGAGTATGTAGCCAGGTGTTTAGTATGCCAGCAAGTGAAAGCTGAGCATCGAAAGCCCGGAGGACTACTACAGCCCTTACCTGTACCTACATGGAAATGGGAGCATGTCACTATGGACTTTATTATGGGTTTACCGAGGACCCGAAGAGGTCGTGACGCGATATGGGTCATTGTGGATAGATTGACCAAGAGTGCCCACTTCCTTGCCATCAAGAGCACAGATACTGTGGATGCCTTAGCTGAGCTATATGTCAGCGAGATAGCTAGATTACATGGGGCTCCAGTGAGTATTACTTCTGATAGAGATTCCCGATTTACTTCCAGATTTTGGACCCAGTTTCAGGAGTCCATGGGATCTCAATTGAGTTTTAGTACCGCCTATCATCCTCAGACAGATGGTCAGTCAGAGAAGACTATTCAGACCCTGGAGGATATGTTGAGGGCGTGTACGATGGATTTTAAGGGATCATGGGATGATCACCTGCCCCTAACAGAGTTTGCGTACAATAACAGCTATCATGCGAGTATTGGAATGGCACCTTTTGAGGCTCTATATGGTAGGAGGTGTAGATCCCCTGTAGCTTGGGAAGAACTCGGTGACAGAAAGATAAATGCTCCCGAGCTTGTTGAGCAAGCCGTACAGAGTGTGAAACTCGTATGTGAGAGGTTACGGGCTGCACAGAGTAGACAGAAAAGCTACGCAGATGTGCGTAGACGTCCACTCGAGTTTGATGTTGGTGATGCAGTATTTCTGAGAGTATCACCGAGTAAGGGTATCATGCGATTTGGGAAGAAAGGGAAATTGAGTCCGCGATACATAGGACCATTCGAGATTCTTGAGAGAGTGGGAGAGGTAGCCTACAGATTGGCATTACCCCCACAGATGTCTGGAATACACAATGTTTTTCATGTGTCTATGTTGAGGAAGTACCACCCGGACCCTTCTCATGTTATAGAGTATGATGAGATGGACATACAGGAGGACATGAGCTACACTGAGGAACCCGTCCGGATTCTCGATAGAAAGGAGAAGGTACTGAGAACCAAGAGCATCCCATTAGTGAAAGTTCTGTGGAAACATCACTCAATGGAAGAGGCAACGTGGGAACTAGAGAGCCTCATGAAGGAGAAATACCCCCATCTATTTTGATTAGTTGAGTTGAATTTAGAAGACCAAATTCTTTTAAGTGGGGAGGATGTGAGATCTGAGAATTTCAGACATATTTTATTGATGTAATAATAATTTGAGTATAATTTATTGAGCTAAGTGAATTGTGGGAATTATAATTGGAGATTTATGTGTTGAGTGTGTAAAATAAGCATGATCCATGAGGACAGATGGATCTGGGAGAAGGAGAGATCGATCTAGTGAGTTAAAAATGACGAGGAAGGGGAAATTTGAGGAGCAGATCGATCTCCAATGGAAGAGATCGATCTCCTTATGAATCTGTTTGAGAAGGGATCGATCTCATGAGGAAGAGATCGATCGCCAAATGAATCTGTTTGAGAGAAGATCGATCTCATGAGGAGGAGATCGATCTTCAAATGCTTCTGTTTAGGGAGAAGATCGATCTCCTTAGGAGCAGATCGATCTCATAAAGCCATAAAGAGATCGATCTCACCCCTCGACAGATCGATCTCCTAGGCATAAAATTACCCAGATCGTCCCCAAATTTCAAACACAGATCGATCTCAGCAAGAGGCAGATCGATCTCCTACCTCCAGTCTATATAAGGAACCTATGTTTTCTCCTGAAATTTCACTTTCTCTCTCTTCCAAACCTCCATTTTTTCGAAAACCTAGTTTCTCACTCCTCCAAATCCCCCATTTCCGGCCGAATCAGCTATTGTGGTAAGAAGGGAAGTTGTTCCTCGTCAAAGGGAGAACAACATACTTGGAAATCGAAGGACGAATCGGATCGAGGCGTGAGTTGTGCGTCTCATAAGCTTTGGGTAATTTCTAAACCTCGATCTTGATATTTGAGCTGATTTTGATGTTATTGGTGGTTGTAATTGTGTTGAAATAGTTGAGGAATGATTAGGGATTGATGAGATTGTAATGTAGTTGGATTAATGTTGATATTTGGAAATTGTGGCAATTTTTAGAATTGTGCTATAAACGAAAATATAGACAATGTGGAGAATTAGCCTAGATAATTGGCATGAGGAATGTAGGATATTGGGATATTGTGAATAGAGTTGTAGTTTAGGGTTGATTTCCGAGAAATCAAGAGAATTGAGGTGTTAGGAGCAATTATGCTCGATTTTGAGAATTGAGGCTTATGTGATGTGGAGTATTGATGTTTTAACATCGTTTGGACAGCTCGGGAGTTCCAGAGTGGAATGCGAGACTAGTCCGTGATACGGGGGAAACGATTGCACTATACGAGGTGCAAAGAGGTAAGGGAAAACTAAACCATTTTGTGTATGTATTTTGATGAATTGTTAGCATGAACCATGATTTGAGAATACAAGCATGTTTTGTGTTGTGAGGTAATTGCACACGGTTTTTATAGCCGGTTGGAGCCCATTATTTTATGAGTTTATAAGCTAAGTGTGAAATTGCTTTATAAACCTTTGAGTTGCGTGAAAAGTAAATTGGGCTCTACGTTAAGGCGATATTGAGATTTGAGAAAATGTGTGCGTGTTTTGCCGGTTGGAACTCGGTTTTAATATGTTTTGTGTTGAGTACACAAATGTTTTAAATGAGTTTTTAAGAGAAAACCATTATGAGCTCTACGTGAAGGCATAACGTTTTATAAGATAATGGCTAATGAGTGAGACTTAGGCGTGTCATGTTGAATACACATCGGGCATTGCTCTGGTAGCATATAAGACCGATATAGTGGGACGCCTGGGAACCGACCCAGGGACCACAGGCATTGTTCTGGTAACATATAAGTCCGATTATTCCTCCGCTCTGGTAGCGTTGGGAGGCATTGCTTTGGTAGCATGTAAGACCGAGAGAGTGGGCCGCCTGGGAACCGACCCAGGGACCCCAGGCCTTGTTCTGGTAACATGTAAGTCCGATTATTCCTCCGCTCTGGTAGCGTTGGGAGGCATTACTCTGGTAGCATGTAAGACCGAGAGAGTGGGCCGCCTGGGAATCGACCCAGGGACCACGTGTCAGTGTGCATTAGGCGAGGCATTGCTCTGGTAGCAAGTAAGGCCGGGCCTTGTTCTGGTAACATATAAGTCCAATATACTTTGCACACGACCATATTGTCGACGTTCCCTCTATACGAGGATGCCTGGGATGCGCACCCAGAGGAGCTTATATATATTTGATGTGCCATGACGAATTTTAATTGAGTTTTATTGCCTAGTCTCGTTTTACACATGAGTTGTGTTTTGTGACCTTGTCACGTGTGATTTACTGAGGTGATTTTTATCACGTAATTGAGAACAGCCATTATTGCATATCTTTACACATGCTTGTGAGTGCTCGATGTTGAGCCTTTTATCTTCATGTTTTCACATGATTTAACGAGTTATGAGATGATGTTTTGAGAACTTTCATGCTACGATTTCAAATGAGCTTTATAAACAAATACATATTTGTGATGTGTGAAATGGTTTATATAACTGAGTTCCTTTACCCCCCTTACTGAGCGATTTAGAAGCTCACCCTGTTTTCCTTTCCCCCCAGAGTTCTTCAAGTGAAAAAGGATCTCCCTGCAGCGTACGGAGTAGTGGCTAGTGGAGGACTTGAGCTCCAGGCCCTATCTATTGTATTTGAGATATCTTTTATCTTTTCATGTACCCAGACTATTAATGTGATTACAGACACTCGATGTATGTCATTGTATGGGATGTATTAGGATTAATTAACTTGGAATTGAGTAATGTATATGATTCAATATACACTATGTTGTGATGAGATCCTGAGGCATGATATTTATGATGATGTATGACACTGCACAGGAATGCACCTTTAATTGTGAATTAATGAGAAAAAGTTTTAAATTAGCCCTATTTTCCGAATTTTCGGGGCGTGACACAAACCATTAAGAAATATCACACGTAAACATACATACTGATATCGTTAATCATATAACAGAGTGGTTGGTATGTTTATACATTAGATGATTCTATATTTACATCCCCAAATATTCTTTCATATACAATACTGTACTGTAAGCATACTAATACAATATTCTGTATGTGGTGTATACCTAATAGTCGATGGGAAACAAAGATATCAGGTATGCCGTCTACTCTCTACACCCGCTATCTCTATGGTGGAAACACTGAAAGAGGGTGGAAAATGAAAGGGTGAGCTCCACATTCTCAGTAAGGCAATAATAGAAACGGGTAGATAGCTATACTATCTACATGCTGATAAGAAATCAGGATATATGTGAGCATGAGGTAAAAACAATGATATGCCATATATATAATATCATCTGTTCTAAAACAGGAAATCGGCATATTAAAACATGGAATAATTCTCATCTGAAAACATCTTATGCTCAATGAAACAACAAGTTTTAAAATACCCCATCTGGGTCAAAATACGATACACGCACAAATCAAAATCCATTTCAACAAAATTCTTTATTTTCAAATCTCCATTATAAAATTCACCCTTCTCACAGGGTTTCAAATCAATGAAAGTCTCATAAAATCCCTTCATGGGAATAATCAAACCTCAATCGAAATCATAAGAAAATCGAGGCCTGACCCATCCCTCGGGTCTACCCTGGTCTATCAAGACCGATAGTTATATCATGTGAGACATGTAAGTGACTATATTGGTAATATCCAGGACTATGGCCATAACCTCGTGATCCCTGGCACACGGATCCTAGTGTGCGGGGTATCACACCTGAAACGGGGGGTGGGTCATCCTACCCGCCAGAACAGCATAATATCAAGATTGCGAGGGCAAGACTTGTTGTCTCGTGGCTAATACCACTCCACTCCAACAATCCCCACGGTACAGCGTACTCCGCGTGACATACATGGTACAACGTACTCCGCGTGACATACACGGTACATCGTACTCCGTGAACCCAAGCTCAATTAGGGGTGCCTGTAATAGGTCTTATCTACCCATGTCTAGTATGTCTCAGTCTGCACGTGTGAGCATATCATCTCACTGTGACAAATAGTCAACAGGAGGCTCCAACACGGCTATATGCATGTCATATAAGTTCCTATGCGAGCAAAGCTCCAGCACAGCTCCATGCATATTCATGATATCTGAAAATCTCGTGCGAGCGAAACTCTAGCACGGTTTCATAGAAATCAATTAAAATCTGCATACGAGCAGCGCTCCAGTATGACTTAAACTGATTATAAATTCAATTCAAATCCATGTACGAGCATTGCTCCAGTACGGATAAGTATTAAAACTCAATGAAAACCTCGTACGAGAAAAACTCCAGTACGGTAGTCATATAAAACAAATCTGTAAAATAGTGCGAGCAAGGCTCCAGCACTCTGAGTATGAGTTAAAATATAAAATCCAGAGTTAAAATATAAAATCCAGTGCGAGCAGTGCTCAAGCACGGTTACAACTCATATAACATTGATAGGTGGCTCAGTTTTATCAAAACATGTTAAATAAATATCAACTGGCACCTAACATGTGCCTTTTCACTTAAAACATGTAAATAATAGCCAACCTATCCATAAATTGCTTGAATTAAACAATATCATCATGAAAACATTAAAATCATGAAATTCATGCAATTTCATAGCCTTACTACCCTTTTTGAAATTTTCGTAACTGGGGGCAAAATAGTCATTTTTCATTATTTCCATATTTTTCCGCAAAAATTATTATTCTATTTTTGGGTAGCCTATTGAATTTAACGTAATGTAAATCCCCTCAAAATTACGTACAGCTACCTCTAAGTGTTCATAAAATTCACTTACCTGGAATCACGCGCGAGCTTATCCCGACTCGGTCGTACCAGGTCTCTCAGTCCAATTCGCTCGTCTACGGAGCTGCACATAACCACATATGGGTTCAGTTCAATATACAGATCAGTATTTCACTCTTACTGATCGAATCTAAAGCTCTGGGACCGTTTTACTCTATTGGGCCCAATTGCACTTTAATGGGCCTCGAACCCCTTTTTCAGCCCGTTTCCACTTTTAAATCCCTTCTTTGGGTTTACTGGGCTCATTTGATTTATCAATAAGCATCGGGCTTCGTTCCAAACTCAGTGGATAGCTCAGATACTGCTTACGATAATTACTTTGAAATTTCAAATAAAATTCCTTTTATGCAGAATTAATTTGTAATTTTCGTAAAATAATCGAAACTCTGTATTAAAGGACTCATATTATCGTAATTAAAATGTACTTACCCAATATGGTGCGGGATACAAAAATCGAAGCTAAATCGGCTCTCGTTCGGGCTCTCTAGTGACACTGCACAATTATTTAAATCCGGGTCATTTTCAAATAAAATAATATTAAATTGAATTCCTAGGATTCATCCGCAGGTCAATCCCGACCCTCGGTCACTTACCTGAATTTTCGAGTCGTCCCCGGGTACACTTTCTTCCTTTTTCCTTTTTTTCCTTTTTTTTCCCTTTTTTTTTTCTTTTCTCCCTTCTCGGCTATGGTGCCGTTTTGGCCGGTTTGCCGTCGCCGGAGATTCCGGCCATCTCGCCGGCAGCCAGTAGCTTCAACAGAGCCGTCCCGGCCAGGGGATCGTTTTGCGGGCTCGAATCGAAGCTAAGACGCCGCCGTTCGCCGGGACAGAGGCGATTTCTCCCCGAAACTTCCACCGATCGATTCGTCCGGAATAACTGCTGTCGGCGCTCGTCACCGGTACCACTGGAATCACCGGGCGTTGCTCTATCTTCTCCGACTGTTGGCTTGGCTCGTTGGACGCCGGTGGCTGGTCGGGGTGTCGGGTTGCAGACGGGTTCTTTGGGTGCGTTTTTCAAGTTTCTCTCTCCCCGAAATCAGATTTCCAATTTCCTTTTTTTAATTCATTTATTATTTATTAATTTATTTATTATTATTTTAATCAATAAATATATTAAATAATCCAAATATCTCTTAAAAAATCTAAAAAAAATATTTCTAAATTCATTTAATCAATAAATGAATTTATCAGTGTATTTTCGTCTCTCTCGGTATATTTTTCAATTCTTTTCGGGATAATTTTTTGAATTAAAGATCCCGATTAATTCCAAATTAATCCCCGTAAATTTCAATAAATTAATATCTAGATCCATCGACCTCGAATTTAAATATTTTCCTCGGTATTGATCCAGATTTCATAAATTCCATATTTTAACAAAAATTACTTATCAATTTTATACCGAATTTTGGTCTTTTGACCATTTTACCCTTGTACGTGTTGGGACCAAATTGAATCGACTTTCTTTCATCAATCCACAATCTTTTCCCTATTTCAATTTTTCATTTTCAGTCAACTCGATTTAATTCCTTAGACAACTTGTTTCTTCTTTATTTTCTCGATTTATCCTTATTCGATTTTACGTACAGTATTTCGTTTCATCCACATTTATCAAATCTGAATTAACCATCTTATGAATCCATTAACATATACTAATGTTATACAATATGGATATCATAAGGAATATCTTACAAAAATTGCGGATCTCACAATCTCCCCCATTAAAAAAAAATTTTGGTCCTCCAAATTAGAACCAAATCAATCGGTAAACAACTCCAGGTACTTCTCCTGTATCATGCTCTCTAGCTCCTAGGTAGCTTCCTTCGGAGTGTGATACTATCACAGAAACTTCACCAAGGAGATCGTCTTGGATCGCAATACCTTCTCCTTCCTATCCAAAATCCGAACTGGTCTCTCAACATATGTCATACTGTCACTGAGCTCTAATGGCTCGTAGTGAATCACGTGTGATGGATCTGGATGGTATTTTCGAAGCATAGAAACGTGGAAGACACTGTGTACACCTTCCAACTCTGGTCGCAATGCCAATATATAGGTCTTATCTCCCACTCGCTCCAAAATCTCAAAGGGTCCAATAAAACGAGGTTTTAGTTTACCTTTCTAACTGAACCTCATGATACCCTTGGAAGGAGAAACTCTCAAAAACATCGACTCACCCTCTGCAAACTCTAGTGGTCTGTGTCTCCTGTCAGCATAACTCTTCTATCAGCTCTGAGCTGTCCGCAATCTATCACATATCAATCTGACATCCTCAGTAGCTTGCTATACCAAGTCAGGAGCAAATAACAGTCTGTCACCAATCTCTTCCCATCCAATAGGGGAACGGCATTTGTGACCATACAGTGCCTCATACG
This sequence comes from Firmiana major, assembly GCA_033439115.1. Taxonomy (NCBI): domain Eukaryota; kingdom Viridiplantae; phylum Streptophyta; class Magnoliopsida; order Malvales; family Malvaceae; genus Firmiana; species Firmiana major. The sequence goes on from CM065905.1 coordinate 28,026,439, forward strand.
GTGCCATCCCGATACTCGAGTGATAACTGTTATTGTAGGCAAACTCGGCTAATGGCAAATGATCATCCCAGGAGCCTCCAAAATCTAGCACACACGCTCTCAACATATCCTCCAGAGTCTGTATAGTCCTCTTTAACTGACCATCTGTCTGAGGATGGAAAGCGGTGCTAAATCTCAACTGGGTCCCCAACGCTTCCTGAAAATGTTCCCAAAAATGAGAAGTGAAGCGGGCATCCCTATCAGAAACAACGCTCACTGGAACACCATGTAGCCTGACAATCTCTCGAACATATAAGTTCGCCAACGTACTCAGAGCATCTGTAGCTCTCATAGCTAAGAAATGGGCGGACTTCGTCAATCTATCCACAATCACCCCGATGGCATCGTGACCTCTGCGGGTCTTCGATAATCCCATCACAAAATCCATGGTGACATGCTCCCACTTCCATGTCGGTATCGGTAGAGGCTGCAATAATCCTGTAGGCTTCTGATGCTCTACCTTTACCTGCTAACAGATAAGACATCTCGCAACATACTCTGCTATGTCTCTCTTCATCCCAGACCACCAATAATCTCTTCGGAGATTCTGATACATCTTCGTACTCCCCGGATGTACTGTATACTTCGCTGAGTGAGCCTCTGATAAAATCATCCTCCTGATCTCAGGATCCTCGGGAACACATATCCTACCACGGAACCTCAGTAATCCATCAGTACTCAATATAAAATCTGTATCTGCACCTGCCTGTACCTACCTCATCAACTGAATATATCCCTGATCACTCTGCTGACCCTACCGGATACGATCAATCAACTCCGGCTCCAATCTCAGGCTCACAATGATCTCAACTCTGTCCATCTTAGGGGGTGCTATGTCCAAACTGAGGCTCGCGAACTGCTCTATCAAATTATGTTCCCGAACCATAATAAATGACACCAACCCTAGGCTCTTCCTGCTCAAAGCATCAACAACTACATTAGCCTTACCCAGGTGGTATAATATTGACGAGCCCTAAGGGTATCTATCCGCAAGTGCACGGGTCGTCCAAGTAATAATGGGATTTGAGTCCCGGAATTATCGTCCCACAGAGAAGTTGTTTGCCTAATTAACTGCCGGTTACTATTACCCTAAGTATATCCTAGCAAATTATGAAATTATCAAGGGTGATCAACTAATCTAAAATTGAAAATGCCGAAAGCAATAAAATAATAAAACTAGAAAATAAGTAACTAAACTTGAGCTGAAAATTACTTACTGAGCTCCACACAATTAAAAACAAGAACCTACAAAAGAAATTAAAACAGTTAAACTAATTAACTCAATTAAAATAAAATGCAATTAAGAAAATAACAAAGCAAGATTAATTAGACTAAAATTAAACTAACAAAAAAATGCATGTAATTAAACTAATTGCAAATTGAACTAACCTAAAATCTAATTAAAAATGCATGAAAAACATTTGGAATTTTTAATCACTACTTAAAATGCATGAAATGAATTTATCTAAATTAATTTAAGCAAATCCTAATGCTAGATTAAAAACTAACTAGTAACCTAATTAAATCAACATTAACTAATTAAACAAAGTAACTAAATGCAATTGAAAGATTAACTAAACTAACTAATAAACTAACTAACTAAACATGCATGCAAAAATGGATTAACATTATGCAAGGGTGAGCCAAACGTGGCCTTAAGAAATAAACCACCAAGTGGTCCCGAAATGCCACTATTCACTATCTTCCCCGTGGTGATGCTCTGCCTCCAGGTGCACTGCGTACGGGCTGTTGGTACTGTCCTTCAGGTGCTTCGACCTGCTGCTGCTCCCAGCTACTGCCCAGCTCCCTGCTACTGCCGTGCAACTGCTCCTGCTTGCTGTTTTGCCTCTGTCCAGCCACTGTCTGCTGCAGTATGATTATTCTGGTTCTGCACCCATTCAGTTCGTATGCGCAATTGAGTATCCAAGGATTGCTTCAACAACAGCAGCTGCTGCATCCTAGTATAACACCATCTTCAGCCTCCTCGGTGACCAAATTAAAGCTCAACAACAATCACAACATAGCAACAAAATCTATTAATAAACCATTTATAGAAACAGTCAGCAAACACCGAACCAGAGCAGAACAGAGAAGAAGTTACTCACCGACTTGCTGCCATAATGAACTCAAGCTATAGTCTATAATGAATGATGACAAGTTGTAACAAAGAACAAGATGAGAATACTTAGCTAAATAAAAGGAAAACAACATGTAATGCAATGGGAACCGAAATGCAGAACCGAGAGCAGAAATAAAATCAATAGAAAATAACAGATGCTATCCTTAATATGCAGTAGACAGGCAAGCAACCGAACCTTTCAAAAACACCAACAATAAATCGAATAGGAGAAAGCACTAGTTAACCACAAACATTAAAATGAGACTGCAGATGACTGAATAGCAAGTGATGAAAAACCAGTCTCGGGTTGCTTCATTCCCTTTCTCCGGTCACGGTTCCATATTGCCATTGATGAGAATAGATCTAAGCATCAACCCACATCAAAGCATCAAAACCAGAAGGGATGATTAAGGGAAGAAAGTGCTGCCGAAAACATCAAAGGAGCCTACACCGAGAACTTCATTTGCTGGGTTAACAAAATAAAGAAATCAAAGCACAAATGGTGCATTTAGGAGAGAAACCGAGACTTGGAATGATGAAGATAACTGAATGCTTGTAAGAAAACAAGAAGATGGAAAAGAAAATTAAAACGAGAGCATATACATTATAAGAAACCGAGAGCATATAAAACCATGGAGAAACCGAAAGTAAGCAAACTAAAAGCTAAAAACTTTTAATTAAAATTCAAACAGTAAAATAATAATAGACTGAAAACTGAACAAATCCTAGAAAAATTATGATCAATGGTGGCTGCTGTCACCAGCCACAAACATAAAAGTTTAAAGAAAAATAAAACCTAAAAAAAAAAAATGTTTAACCTAAAAAACTAAAAGCTAAAAAACTACCCCTTTTTCAATTGACATCTTTTTCTATTTATACACACACTTAGGGGTACAATTGTAATATTTCTATCCTAAATGAATTGGCATTGTTTGGCCACTTGTCTTCACACTATTGGCTCCTTGAAATAAATATTTCCATGTCATCTGTGTTTTTGTCCAATTAAATGTGCTGGGCTCGTGTTGTCCGCGTGGTCCAATCTCGATTTTAGCTCAATTCCGGTCCATTTTCTACCGAAATATTCAAAATTCATCTGGATTTAATTTATCTGCAAACATGAAAATTTTAATTAAATACAAGGGATAATTAACAAAATAAATTGGAGATTTAAATAATTAATTAGGAAATTAAGCACAAATAATTCTAAAAATATAGAATTATCACACCCCCAAACTTGAGCTTTTTCTTGTCCTCAAGCAAAATAAAATAATTGTAAGAATGACAAGTACTAAACACAATACTTTCCCCAATATTATCCTCAAAGAAAAAGTACAGACTATGAAATCAAAGAATCACAAGTATAAGTCCAGCACTCAAAATCATTCAATCATAAGTCCTAACCCAAATTAGACTCCTCGTGAGTGTGTGAAAAATGTCAAAATCACTTCACAGTACATTATCCGGATTAGATTATGCAAACATAGTGAATGCAAAGTTAATGAAATGTGATCATTTCCATAAGTTTGCTTTTCACTTCTCTCTCCACTAATGTAGTCACACTTAACTAAAGATCAATAGGACTTTATTAAGCTTGTAATGTAAGGCTGAGGCTAAGGTATGATAAAGTCAATTTAAGTTTAATTACCCCTTAACATGCATTACTTTCAGGATCTTAAAATGTAAGAGCTCAAATTTATTCCCCCAAACTTATTTATTTCATTAAACATTTTTTTTTTGTATTTTTCCTCTTTCTTCTTTTTCTTTTTCTTTTTCTTTTTCTTTCTTTTTTTTTTCTTTTTTTCTTTTTTTTTTTTGCATTCACTATCACCAGATACCCATATGTACAAAGCTCAAAATATATCCCAATGACTTTCATGCTTTCGGGGTTGGGGATAGGAACAAAATATTTAAGCTAAGGAAAATTAATAGCAGGTGTATTTACAGAGAAGGTCTTATTTGGCCCAGATAGGTGACTAGGGGTAAAGTATGTACAGGGATGGCTCGAAAGGCTCAAACGATCCAAAGATGGCCTAAATCATTTCCTTAATTAAGTGTGATCTAATATTTCGCCTTGAGATTAGATCAAACAAATTCTAGAATATAATACACAAAATCAACTAAACAAATGCAATCCTATGTCCACATAAGCTTTCTCTAAATAAATATACAGATTCATGACATGACATGTGCATAAAATGAGGAAATCATAATCAGAGTCAAGACCTATTCAAGAACTCAACTTCATGCTTTTCTTATAATCATGCTTCTTAGTCAATCAAAATCATACTTAATCGTGGGGTCATATCATCGGAATATGGGAAAACTACATGCTAAGCACTAAATCATCCAAGAATCAAACAATTTAAGCTCAGATTTTCGAAAAAATTTTGAAAAATTTTCAATTTTGCCCAAATTTTCAAAAAATGCTCAAGTAATATCCCCTCCCCCAAACTTAAAGTGCACAGTATCCTCAGTGTGCAGATAATATAAACAATTAAGCTCAAGAACAGAGTACTCCCCTATCTGATGTTGATGAACAACTGAAGCTTTTATTGAAAGCATAAACTTAGACACTAAACCTGCAAAATAAACAAGGAAAGAAACAACAGAAAAGAAAAAGAAAAAAAACTATATACAAAAAGTTAAAAGGAAAATACAACCACTTCATATGAAGCTAAAGAACACAACACTCAGTAGCAGTGTAAAGAGTAGGAGGATTATCCAGAATGGTGACAGAATGTTAACAGTTAAATCCTCCTGCACTCTATCTACTTCCTTCTTTCTCTCAGATTTCCTATACTCAAACATTTTATCTTCCTTAACCTCTATCTTAAAACACTCTTGAGAGTCATCTGGGAGCTTCAAAGGTTGGAAAACATTAAATGTCACCTCCTGATCTAAGACTCTCATTGTTAATTCCCCTTTTTGTACGTCAATTAATGTCCTACCAGTAGCTAGGAAAGGTCTGCCTAGAATAATGGGGACTTCCCTGTCTTCCTCCATATCTAACATGATAAAATCTGCAGGGAAAATAAACTTGTCCACCTTAACTAGCACATCCTCAATGATCCCTTTCGGATATTTAATGGATCTATCAGCTAATTGAAGGGTCACTGTGGTGGGCTTTGCATCTCCTATTCCTAGCTTCTGGTATATGGACCAAGGCATAAGGTTTATACTAGCTCCTAGATCACAAAGGGCTCTACCAAAGAACTGATCTCCTATAGTGCAAGGTATGGTAAAACTACCTGGATCTTTGAGCTTGGGGGGCAATTTCCTCTGAATAATGGCACTACACTCCTCGGTCAAGGCCACTGTCTCATAATCCTCTAATCTTCTCTTCCTCAAGAGGATATCCTTCATAAACTTCACATAACTAGGCATTTGCTCTAAAGCATCCGCGAAAGGAATGTTAATGTGAAGCTTCTTAAAAACCTCAAGAAATTTAGCAAACTGCTGATCAAGCTTCTGGTTTTTGAACCTCTGAGGAAATGGTAATGGGGGTCTAACTAGAGGAAGTGTAGTGGTAACAAGTGGAACATCAGATGAAGAGGAAGGTTGTGAAGAAGAAGAAGGTAAAGATGAAGAAGCACCTGACTTAGAATCCTTTGTAGCTTGATCCTGATGTTCCTGCTCTTTCTGAGCTGCTTCTTTGGGACTTATGAGTTCTTCAACTATGGGCTCAACAGGATTGGACTTAACTTGTGGTTCCTCTAGCTCTTTGCCGCTCCTAAGAGTAATGGATTTCACATGTTCTCTACCCTCCCTTTGCCTAACAGGATTAACTTCAGTATTACTAGGGAGGGTCCCTTGTGGACGCTGGTTAAGAGCACTAGCTATTTGTCCTACCTGAACCTCTAAGTTCTTAATTGAAGCAGCTTGATTTTGCAGGATAGTCGTGAACATTTCCTCAAGCGAGGGCTTCTTCTCAGCTGCTGGTGCTGGTGCAAATATATGCTGTGGCTGGATATGTGGAGGTGGTGGTGGTGGTGATGGATGATGTGGGTATGGGTGATGTGGTGGATGGTATGGAAATTGTGGCTGTGGTGGTGCCTGAACCGGGTGAGCTTGAAAACTAGGGAGTCCTACAGGTCTAGAGATAGAAGTTTGCCCTTGGTTTTGGCTCCAGGAGAAGTTAGGATGGTTCCTCCACCTTGGATTATAGGTGTTTGAAAAAGGGTTGTTCTGTTGCGTTTGAGAAGGAGCAACATACTGAACCGATTCTATGTTAAGCGGACACCTATCTACAGAGTGGGTACCACTACACAGCTCACAAGAGAGAAAAGGACTTTAGACAGAATAAACAGGATTAGGACTGGTGGGAGTATTATGCTGGGTACTGAGAGACTCTACCTTCTTTGTAAGATTAGCTATTTGAGAAGTCAAGGTAGACAGTGTGTCTAACTCATATATACCCGCAGCTTTCTTAGGCAACTGCCTCTCCGACGACCATAGATAATTGTTAGCTGCCATTTTATCTAACAGATCATAAGCTTCCTCCTCCGTCTTACACATTAAAGCTCCTCCCGCAGCAGCATCTACTATGGTCCTATTCTGGCTAGAGAGCCCGTTGTAGAAGGTTTGGACTTGAAGCCATAAGGGTAGGCCATGGTGGGGACACTTCCTAAGAGGGTCTTTGTATCGTTCCCATGCTTCATAAAGGGATTCAGAATCGAATTGAGCAAAGGAAGATATATCACTACGGAGTTTAGCCATTTTGGAGGGAGGAAAGAACTTAGCTAAAAATTGATAGGCTAACTCGTCCCATGTGGAGATGGATCCCGGAGGTAAAGTGGTCAACCAGTGTCTTGCTCTATCCCTAAGAGAGAAGGGAAATAGTCTAAGCCTAAGTGCATCGTCCGAGAGTCCATTATGCTTGAAAGTATTGCACAGATCTAAAAATTGCCCTAAGTGAGCATGTGGGTCATCATGAGGAAGCCCACTGAACTGTAACGAACTTTGGATCATCTGGAGGATCGAAGGCTTAATTTCAAAGTTATTAGTAGGGACTGCTGGTGGCCTAATGCCAGTGTAGTATCCTCCAATCGTCGGCATCGCATAATCCCCGACAGTCCTGATTTCCCTATTATCTGCCATTGTGTGTTGCAGTGGAGCTATGGATTTTCTAGATTCCTTTCGTATTCTCCGAAGAGTTCGTTCGATTTCAGGATCTAGAGGAAGGCAATCAAAGCTTTGGGCTCTACGCATACAAACATCTAAAAGTCCTTAGAAATTTTTTTTTTTGAATTTTTAGATTTTTGAATTTTTTTTTATAAGAAAGTGAACTAAACTAAACCAAGGATCTAAATATTTACAAGCTAGAATTACACCTAAGCATAATTTTACCGATATTAACTAAGGACTAACTAAAACTTCCCCGGCAACGGCGCCAAAAACTTGACGAGCCCTAAGGGTATCTATCCGCAAGTGCACGGGTCGTCCAAGTAATAATGGGATTTGAGTCCCGGAATTATCGTCCCACAGAGAAGTTGTTAGCCTAATCAACTACCGGTTACTATTACCCTAAGTATATCCTAGCAAATTATGAAATTATCAAGGGTGATCAACTAATCTAAAATTGAAAATACCGAAAGCAATAAAATAATAAAACTAGAAAATAAAGTAACTAAACTTGAGCTGAAAATTACTTACTGAGCTCCACACAATTAAAAACAAGAACCTACAAAAGAAATTAAAACAGTTAAACTAATTAACTCAATTAAAATAAAATACAATTAAGAAAATAACAAAGCAAGATTAATTAGACTAAAATTAAACTAACAAAAAAATGCATGTAATTAAACTAATTGCAAATTGAACTAACCTAAAATCTAATTAAAAATGCATGAAAAACATTTGGAATTTTTAATCACTACTTAAAATGCATGAAATGAATTTATCTAAATTAATTTAAGCAAATCCTAATGCTAGATTAAAAACTAACTAGTAACCTAATTAAATCAACATTAACTAATTAAACAAAGTAACTAAATGCAATTGAAAGATTAACTAAACTAACTAATAAACTAACTAACTAAACATGCATGCAAAAATGGATTAACATTATGCAAGGGTGAGCCAAACGTGGCCTTAAGAAATAAACCACCAAGTGGTCCCGAAATGCCACTATTCACTGTCTTCCCCGTGGTGATGCTCTGCCTCCAGGTGCACTGCGTACGGGCTGTTGGTACTGTCCTTCAGGTGCTTCGACCTGCTGCTGCTCCCAGCTACTGCCCAGCTCCCTGCTACTGCCGTGCAACTGCTCCTGCTTGCTGTTTTGCCTCTGTCCAGCCACTGTCTGCTGCAGTATGATTATTCTGGTTCTGCACCCATTCAGTTCGTATGCGCAATTGAGTATCCAAGGATTGCTTCAACAACAGCAGCTGCTGCATCCTAGTATAACACCATCTTCAGCCTCCTCGGTGACCAAATTAAAGCTCAGCAACAATCACAACATAGCAACAAAATCTATTAATAAACCATTTATAGAAACAGTCAGCAAACACCGAACCAGAGCAGAACCGAGAAGAAGTTACTCACCGACTTGCTGCCATAATGAACTCAAGCTATAGTCTATAATGAATGATGACAAGTTGTAACAAAGAACAAGATGAGAATACTTAGCTAAATAAAAGGAAAACAACATGTAATGCAATGGGAACCGAAATACAGAACCGAGAGCAGAAATAAAATCAATAGAAAATAACAGATGCTATCCTTAATATGCAGTAGACAGGCAAGCAACCGAACCTTTCAAAAACACCAACAATAAATCGAATAGGAGAAAGCACTAGTTAACCACAAACATTAAAATGAGACTGCAGATGACTGAATAGCAAGTGATGAAAAACCAGTCTCGGGTTGCTTCATTCCCTTTCTCCGGTCACGGTTCCATATTGCCATTGATGAGAATAGATGCTAAGCATCAACCCACATCAATGCATCAAAACCAGAAGGGATGATTAAGGGAAGAAAGTGCTGCCGAAAACATCAAAGGAGCCTACACCGAGAACTTCATTTGCTGGGTTAACAAAATAAAGAAATCAAAGCACAAATGGTGCATTTAGGAGAGAAACCGAGACTTGGAATGATGAAGATAACTGAATGCTTGTAAGAAAACAAGAAGATGGAAAAGAAAATTAAAACGAGAGCATATACATTATAAGAAACCGAGAGCATATAAAACCATGGAGAAACCGAAAGTAAGCAAACTAAAAGCTAAAAACTTTTAATTAAAATTCAAACAGTAAAATAATAATAGACTGAAAACTGAACAAATCCTAGAAAAATTATGATCAATGGTGGCTGCTGTCACCAGCCACAAACATAAAAGTTTAAAGAAAAATAAAACCTAAAAAAAAAAATGTTTAACCTAAAAAACTAAAAGCTAAAAAACTACCCCTTTTTCAATTGACATCTTTTTCTATTTATACACACACTTAGGGGTACAATTGTAATATTTCTATCCTAAATGAATTGGCATTGTTTGGCCACTTGTCTTCACACTATTGGCTCCTTGAAATAAATATTTCCATGTCATCTGTGTTTTTGTCCAATTAAATGTGCTGGACTCGTGTTGTCCGCGTGGTCCAATCTCGATTTTAGCTCAATTCCGGTCCATTTTCTACCGAAATATTCAAAATTCATCTGGATTTAATTTATCTGCAAACATGAAAATTTTAATTAAATACAGGGGATAATTAACAAAATAAATTGGAGATTTAAATAATTAATTAGGAAATTAAGCACAAATAATTCTAAAAATATAGAATTATCAAATATCTCATAATCATAATCCTTCAGGAGCTCGAGCCATCTCCTCTGTCTCATGTTCAGCTCTTTCTGCGAGAATAAATACTTCAGACTCTTGTGCTCTGTAAAGATCTGAAACTGTTCACCATATAAGTAATGGGGCCATATCTTCAGTACAAACACTATGGCCGCCAACTCCAAATCGTCGGTCGGATAGTTCCTCTCGTGATCTTTCAGTTGTCTAGATCCATAGGCAACTACCCTCCCATCCTGCATCAATACACAGCCCAGTCCCTGATGCGATGCATCTGTATATACTAAGAAACCTCCTGAGCTAGTAGGTATGGTGAGAACTGGAGTAGTGGTCAATCGACGCTTCAGCTCCTGAAAACTCCTCTCACAGGCATCATCCCACACAAACTCAATAGCCTTACGTGTGAGACGTGTCAACGGAACAGCTAATCTGGAGAAACCCTCTACAAATCTCCTGTAGTATCTTGCCAAACCCAAAAAACTTCGAATCTCTGTGATCGTCCTGGGCTGCTCCCACTGAATAACTGCCTCTATCTTGGATGGGTCCACTGACACTCCATCCCTCGATACTACATGGCCCAGAAAAGAAATCTGTTCCAACCAGAAGTCACATTACCGAGTTTGGCATACAACTGTCTTTCTCTGAGGGTCTGTAGCACTATCCTCAAGTGCTGCTCGTGGTCCTCCCTGGATCTGGAGTATACCAAAATATCATCGATAAACACAATTACAAATCGATCCAGGTATGGCATGAACACATCGTTCATCAAAGCCATGAATGCTGCAGGGGCATTAGTCAACCCGAATTGCATAACTAAAAACTCATAATGACCATAACGGGTCCTAAATGTTGTCTTGGGCATATCCTCCCTCTGTATCCTCAGCTGATCATACCCAGACCTCAGATCAATCTTAGAAAAGACCTGTGCTCCCCGAAACTGATCCAACAGATCATCAATGCGTGGAAGGGGATACTTATTCTTAATGGTAGCCTTATTCAACAATCTGTAATCCATACACAATCGGAGGTTGCCATCCTTGTTCCTCACAAACAAGACCGGAGCTCCCCAAGGTGATACACTCGGTCTCACAAACCCCTTCTCAAGCAAATCCTGTAACTGCTTCCTCAGCTCGTCCAACTCAATCGGAGCCATCCTATACGGTGGTCTCGAAATCGATTCTGTACCAGGTACTAAATCTATCCCAAACTCCATCCTCTGGCTGGAGGTAATCCTGGTAAATCATCTAGAAAGACGTCAGGAAACTCCCTAACCACTGGAATATCTCTCAAATTCGATCGTACCTAGTCCGTATCAACCACATATGCGATGAATCCTTCAAAACATAAATCATTAAGTCAGCAAAATTCATTGCTCCATTTAGAACAGCCACTGATTTCATTACTTTTTAGGAAAATTTTACAACACATCTTTCGGGGATATTGAACGTTAACGTCATAGAAAAACAATCTTGGCAGCCAACCAATCCATTCCTAATATGACATCGAAGTCCCTCATATACATCACAATAAGGTCGGCTGACATTTCTTTTTCCCCGACTTTCAACTTACAGTCCCTGACTACATACTCTACTACCTGACTTGTGTTTATGGGAGTAAGTATTAACAATTTACTACTCAGAGGAATAGATTTTACATACTTAGACAATTTACATGCAAATGAAGGCGATACGAATGAATGCGTGGCACCAGGATCAATCAAAACATATGCTTCTAAATCAAAGATTAGGATGGTACCTTTCACCACATCAGACGATTAATCTGACGTATCCTGGTCCAAAGCATGAACTCGCCCTGTACCCATCACTGGCTTCCCTTTCTCTTCGGTAGTAGCTCTCCTCCTCTGAGCAGGAACCTGAACTGGAGCTCTCTCTGGTTCCTTGCCCTTCTGTGGGGCAGTGTCTAGTCTCTCTAGGCAATATCTTATCACATGCTCTGGCCTCCCACATCGATAACATACAACAGTAGTAGCTATAGGCACTGGACAAGGTCTGGTACCATGATATCTGCCACATCGCCTACATCAATCAGTAGTAGGGCGTGGTCCTCCAATGACAATGCCTCTAGCTGGTGGTAAAGCCGGATGAACAGGGGGTCTATCTATCCTCTCTTAAACCTCTTCAATCTTCGGCCTCTTATCAGAGAGTCGTACACCTCTCCTGAAAAATCTATCTCTCTCGGGTCTCTTCCAATCTCTATCTCAACTCCTATTGAACTTTTTTATCTCAGAGACGTTCCACTCATAATCCTGCTCACACAGCTGAGCTCTATGTACTGCCTCCTCATAGGTTGAAACATCAAAGGGAGCTAACCGAGATCTGATGGCTGGTCTCAGTCCATCTATAAACTTCTGAACCTTTCGATCCTCACCGCCCATCGTCTCCAAATCATATCTCCCCAAGAGATGAATCGAGTCTCATACTCATCAATAGATTGGTTCCCCTGAACCAAACTCAAAAACTCCATCCTCAACTTTCACTGTGCAGTAGCGGGAACACACTGCCTCTTAAAGGCATCCAAAAATATCTCCCATGTGACCTCATCATGTCGAGCTCTCAAGATCGGCTTGGTAGATCTCCACCAATGCTCTGCCGCTCCCTGAAATACAAATACGATAAAAGCAACCCTCTCAGTAGTAGTGCACCTGAAAAGCCTATATAGCTTATCCATCTGATACACCCAATCCTCAGCTACTACAGGGTCCTTCCTCCCTTGGAAGACTGGAGGTCTAAACTTCTGAAAATGTCTAAATCTATCCAAGTCACACTTATATCCAACATCCTGAACTGGCTGGGGTCTCACTGCCTCTGCAGCTTGAGCCTAAACCTCGGGTAACTCTGCGGCCTGTGCCGGCATCTCGAGATCAGGTGCTGTCTGTCCCACCGGATCTCACCTATCTCTAGCCCCGAGTGCTGCCTGCTGCGCTACTATCTCAGCCAGGCTCTCAATACTCTGCTCAAGTCTAGTGAAGCGTTCCCCAGTCTCATCTGGTCTCACAGCAGTACCCTCGGGTACCTGACCAGTCTGTATACCATCACCACGGTCTCTAGGCTTGCCCCTACGGCCTTTAGCACGTGTACTAGCCCCACTACCACTGCGGGTGACCGACATAATGTAAATCCTGTATTCCAAATTCATTTATTAATTTAATTCCCATCTAGTATACACTTTGACATCTCATACAGCACAATACTAAGGGGGATGTAATTTTCCTTAACGACCACTATCGACTCTTATCCAACCAACTCTAACACATAATTGCTTACTTATCGATACTGATTGATGTCTAGCCAACCTCTGCTCTGATACCACTTTTACTATCACGACCCAATACTACCAAAATCAGTACAATTTTTTTTTTTTTGCATTTGAAAAATCTTTCTTACCTCCTTGTGACATATTCCTCTAAACAGGTCGGGTTATGAATCAATATCGATATACCATTCAAACCATTAAGAAATATCACACGTAAACATACATACTGATATCATTAATCATATAATAGAGTGGTCGGTATGTTTATACATTAGATGATTCTATATTTACATCCCTAAATATTCTTTCATATACAATACTGTGCTGTAAGCATACTAATATAAAATTCTGTACGTGGTGTATACCTGACAGTCGATGGGAAACAAAGATATCAACTATGCCGTCTACTCTCTACACCTGCTATCTCTATGGTGGAAACACTGAAAGTGGGTGGAAAATGAAAGGGTAAGCTCCACATGCTTAGTAAGGCAATAATACAAACGGGTAGATAGCTATACTATCTACATGCTGATAAGAAATCAGGATATATGTGAGCATGAGGTAAAAACAATGATATGCCATATATATAATATCATCTGTTCTAAAACATGAAATCGATATATTAAAACATGGAATAATTCTCATGTGAAAACATCTCATGCTCAATGAAACAACACGTTTTAAAATACCCCATCTGGATCAAAATACGATACACTCACAAATCAAAATCCATTTCAACAAAATTTTTTATTTTCAAATCTCCATTATAAAATTCACCCTTCTCACAGGGTTACAAATCAATGAAAGTCTCATAAAATCCCTTTATGGGAATAATCAAATCTCAATCGAAATCATAAGAAAATCGGGGCCTGACCCCTCCTTCGGGTCTACCCTGGTCTATCAAGACCGATAGTTATATCATGTGAAACATGTAAGCGACTATATCAGTAATATCCAGGACTATGGCCATAACCTCGTGATCCTTGGCACACGGATCCTAGTGTGTGGGGTATCACACCTGAAACGGGAGGTGGGTCATCCTACCCATCAGAACAGCATAATATCAGGATTGCGAGGGCAAGACTTGCTGTCTCGTGGCTAATACCACTCCACTCCAACAATCCCCACGATACAGCGTACTCCACGTGACATACATGGTACATCGTACTCCATGAACCCAAGCTCAATCAGGGGTGCCTGTAATAGGTCTTATCCACCCAGGTCTAGTATGTCTCAGTCTGCACGTGTGAGCATATCATCTCACTATGACACACAGTCAACAGGAGGCTCCAACATGGCTATATGCAAGTTATATAAATTCCTGTGCGAGCGAAGCTCTAGCACGGCTCCATGCATATTCATGATATCTAAAAACCTCGTGCGAGCGAAACTCTTGCACGGTTCCATAGAAATCAATTAAAATCTGCATATGAGCAGCGCTCCAGTACGACTTAAACTGATTATAAATTCAATTCAAATCCATGTACGAGCATTGCTCCAGTACGGATAAGTATTAAAACTCAGTGAAAACCTCGTACGAGAAAAACTCCAGTACGGTAGTCATATAAAAGAAATCTGTAAAATAGTGCGAGCAAGGCTCTAGCACTCTGAGTATGAGTTAAAATATAAAATTCAGTGTGAGCAGTGCTCAAGCACGGTTATAACTCATATAACACTGATAGGTGGCTCAAATTTATCAAAACATGTTAAATAAATATCAACTGGCACCTAACCTGTGCCTTTTCACTTAAAACATGTAAATAATAGCCAATCGATCCATAAATTGCTTGAATTAAAGCAATATCATCATGAAAACATTAAAATCATGAAATTCATGCAGTTTCATAGCCTTACTACCATTTTTGAAATTTTCCTAACTTGGGGCAAAATAGTCATTTTTCACTATTTCCATATTTTTTCGCAAAAATTATTATTCTATTTTCGGGTAGCCTATTGAATTTAACGTAATGTAAATCCCCTCAAAATTACGTACAGCTACCTCTAAGTGTTCATAAAATTCCCTTACCTGAAATCACGCGCGAGCTTATCCCGACTCGATCGTACCAGGTCTCTCAGTCTAATTTGCTCGTCTACGGAGCTGCATATAACCACATATGGGTTCAGTTCAATATACAGATCAGTATTTCACTCTTAGTGATCGAATCTAAAGCTCTGGGCCCGTTTTACACTATTGGGCCCAATTGCACTTTAATGGGCCTTGAACCCCTTTTTCAGCCTGTTTCCACTTTTAAATCCCTTCTTCGGGTTAACTGGGCTCATTTGATTTATTAATAATCATCGGGCTTCATTCCCAACTCAGTGGATAGCCTGGATACTGTTTACGATAATTACTTTGAAATTTCGAATAAAATTCCTTTTATGCAGAATTAATTCGTAATTTTCGTAAAATAATCGAAACTCTGCATTAAAGGACTCATATTATCGTAATTAAAATGTACTTACCCAATATGGTGCGGGGTACGAAAATCGGAGCTAAATCGGCTCTCATTCGGGCTCTGTAGTGACACTGCATAATTATTTAAATTCGGGTCATTTTCAAATAAAATAATATTAAATTGAATTCCCGAGATTCATCCGCAGGTCAATCCCGACCCTCGGTCACTTACCCGACACTTTCTTCCTTTTTCCCTTTTTTTCTTTTTCTTTTTCCTTTTCTTTTTTTTCTTTTCTCCCTTCTCTGCTACGGTGCCGTTTTGGCCCGTTTGCCATCGCCGGAGATTCCGGCCATCTCGCCGCAGCCAGTGGGTTCAACAGAACCGTCTCGGCCAGGGGATCATTTTGCGGGGTCTAATCGGAGCTAAGACCCTGCCGTTCGTCGGGACAGAGGCGATTTCTTTCCGGAACTTCCGTCGGTCGATTCGTCGGGAATAGCTGTCGTCGGTGCGCGTCACCTGTACCACTGGAATCGTCGAGCGTTGCTCTATCTTCTCTGACCGTTGGTTTGGCTCGTCTGACGCCGGTGGCTGGTCGGGGGTGTCGGGTTTCAAACGGGTTCTTTAGGTGCGTTTTTCAGGTTTCTCTCTCCCCGAAATCAGATTTCCAATTTCTTTTTTTTTCAAATTCATTTATTATTTATTAATTTATTTATTATTATTTTAATCAATAAAATATATTAAATAATCCAAATATCTCTTAAAAAATCTAAAAAAATTATTTTTAAATTCATTTAATCAATAAATGAATTTATCAGTGTATTTTCATCTTTCTCGGTATATTTTTCAATTCTTTTAGGGATAATTTTTCGAATTAAAAATTCCGATTAATTCCAAATTAATCCCCGTAAATTTCAATAAATTAATATCTAGATCAATCGACCTCGAATTTAAATATTTTCCTCGATATTGATCTATATTTCACAAATTCCATATTTTAACGAAAATTACTTATCGATTTCATACCGAATTTTGGTCTTTTGACCATTTTATCCTTGTACGTGTCCGGGACCAAATTGAATCAACTTTCTTTCATCAATCCACAATCTTTTCCCTATTTTCAATTTTTCATTTTCAGTCAACTCGATTTAATTCCTTAGACAACTTGTTGCTTCTTTATTTTCTCGATTTATCCTTATTCGATTTTACGTACATTATTTCGTTTCATCCACATTTATCAAATCTGAATTAACCATCTTATGAATCCATTAACATATACTAATGTCATACAATATGGATATCATAAGGAATATCATACAAAAATTACGGATCTCACAGATCATATTAGCAAATCTAATCTGGTTGAGCATGTATGGCTTTGATGTAATTTTGGGTATGGATTGGCTAGCCACCAACCGTGTAAGTTTAGATTGTTACACCAAGAATGTAACCTTCTTCTAACCTAGTAAGTTTAATGTATGCTTTGCTGTTAAGGAATAAAGTGTATGATTTTGACTATTAATGAAAGTTTTTGATGAACGTGTTAATGTGAAGGTTATGTTGCATTCATCCTCGATACTAGTAGGGAATGTCCAAGTATTCAGGACATACCAGTGGTATGCAAGTTCCTGGATGTGTTTCCTGATGAACTACTGGGATTATCACCAGAGAGAGAGTTGGAATTCACTATAGATTTGGCACAAGAGAATCAGCCAATCTCGAAGTCTCCTTACTAAATGGACTTTGTGGATCTTGAGGAATTGAAAAAGGAGTTGCAAGAACTGTTAGATAAAGGAAGTTCAGACACTCATAGGAGGCATTGGGATATTTAGTCAAGCTAAGATGACTCCATTTGAAATTATTTTGAGGAAGCAGTGCGCAAGGCGCAATTATGATGATATGAATTGTATATTTCTAAAGTCACTAAGAAAAGGGAAAGATAAAGAGAATGACGGAAAAGAAATCTACAAGGGAAATAGTGACAATGAAAGAGCACAGTCACTATAGCTGGAAGAATGAATCAGGGAACTAACGATATAAATAAGACTCTAAAGGTATCACTGCTTACATGATTGATAAAGATAGGGCGTGTTCGGAGTATAGAAACATCGCTGTAAATAGAGAAAGTTTTCTGACACAATTGCATGATTTGTAAAAGTTACCCATAAAGAAAAAGGAGAAGTTCTAAAATTGATTTAGCAGGTGGTGTCGAATTAATTACTCAAGCCACTGTACTGAGTGAATCTGCTTAGATTAGAAATGCTGAGAGAGCAATTATAAGAACTATATGAAGGGGAGATTTTTGGACCGACTGACCCACTTTGGAGTGAACTCGTGTTAAATTTTAAGGAGACTCGGAGTCTCTTGGGTCACAGTGTATTAAGAATGGGTGTAAGTAGGATTTTCCAAACAGAGGTTACATGTTAATGGGAAAAATCTGAACTATTATGAAGATTTAGAGTTTGAGATATAAGGAAACTTTAGAATATGGATTACGTATTGAATCTAAGGATTGTAATTTCTATATTCTTATGCTTTGAATGTGAGACTTAATTGGTATAAGGAAAGAGTTTTGCTATAGTTGATGTACGAAATGAGACGAGCTTTGAGGCGGGATAAATCTTGAATATACGAGTCATATTGGAATGAGAGATGTATGCAAGGCACGAACATCTCTAGTATGTGAAATGATTCGGATCAAGTGATATGAATTGAGAATAAGTTCTCACTAAGGATAAATGTGAAATTGTGATAAGTTTGGTAACCTATTTTCTTATTGAAATTGAATCATGAATACTTGTATCCATAATCGGTTTGCGTGGTCATGTCTGATGGCCAATAAAGGTTTTTAAAAAATACATCACCGCCAGGGAGACCTGACAGCGTTTAGAAGTACCCTCATCTATTTTGAAGGACCAAGAGGAATTTGGAGGACCAAATTCTTTAAAGGTGGGGAGAATGTAAACACCACAAATTTCCTACATTTAATTAGACTATATAAAAATGGGAATAATATATTTTAATGGAAGTTTGAATATTCGTCGTAGGGCTCGAGGAGTATAGGAGCCGAGAGGCCTGTGAATGCCAGGGAACCCGAAAATACAGGAAGTGATAAAGCAAATGCAAGCATAGAGGGATCGAAAATAATTTTGATGTAAAAACTTATATCGAGGATTTATGAGGAGTGATGAGATCCCAAGAACATTTCGTTTTCGAAATAATGAGAATTTCATGAAGACATGAATATTGTGTCATTGAATAATTTTATAAGAAGAAAATGTATGTATATATATATATATACTAGGAAAAATTTAAAAAGGATAAATAATGATATATATATATATATATATAACAAATATATATATATATTGTAATGTGTAGTATGTATTACATAGGTAGTAATAAATAAATAAAATAAAATAGGATGAAATGAAAGAAAATAAATAAATGAAATGGAAATAAAATAAAAACAACAAATAATAATAATAATAATAATACCAAACATTAAATAATATATATATATATATATTAATATAATATATATATTATTATAATTAAATAAAAAAAGAGGGGTGTACGGAATTGGCTTTCAAAGAAAGCCAATCCCGTTTTCTGCAAATTGAAATGCAGAATTGGTAGCAGGGGCGGGAAAAACAAAAGTGAAGAAAAGAAAAGAAAGGAAAGAAGGGGGCTGGCCGGGAGAGAAGAAGAGAAAGCAAGGAAAGAAAAGAGGAGAAAGAAAGAACTACTCGACCGGGAGAGAAAAGAGAAAGGAGAAGAGGAAGAAGAAGGAAAGGGGGAAGAGAAAGCTAGCCAGCCGAGGGAGAAAGGAAGGAAAAGAAAAGAAAGAGAAGAAGGGAAAGAAGAAGAAGAGAAAGGGAAGAGAACAGATCAGACCGAGGAAAAGGGGGGGAGAAGCATGAACTGAGGGGTTAGAAGAAAGTTGGAGCAGCTGGAAAACTGGAAGGCAGATCGACAGCTAAGGGAGAAAGGAAATCAAAGCTGAACTGAGGTAGACCGGGAGCTTAGAGAGAAAGGAAATCGAAGCTGAATTGAGATAGACCGAGAGCTGAGGGAGAAAGGAAACTTAAGCTGAATTGAGGTAGAATCGAGAGCCTTTCAAGCAATGAAGAAGAAATGCCACGAAGCCTAGCTGGTGGCTACCATTGTAGTGCCGTGTTAGGATGAAGCAAGGGAGAGAAGGCACAGGATTGATCAGGAAAGAAAGGGTTATTCGGTGGATTGAATAGAGGTTAGAAGTACCAAAACAGTTGCTGGAAACTAAAAGAAAATAGAACAACAAAGAAATATAGAAAAAGGAAAAGAGCTGAAGAAAAAAAAGAAGAAAAAGAAAGACCAAGGTAAAATATACATAAGTTAATTTAATGTACATGTATATATACATGTATATATACATGTGTTTGAGATATAAGCATGCTAGTATAGATTAAACTAGACAAAATGAGAAAGGTGAGAAATGGACAAAAATATATATATATATATATGTGTGATGGTGAATAAGGAAATTAAATGATAAAAATAAATATGTGTATATACTTAGGTGTATATACAAATAGGTGTATAAGATAAATGTGTGTGTTAGTATATGTACGTACAAGAATATATACATGTGATAAGAAAAAATGAAAACAAATAAAAATAAATATATATATAGGAGTATATATATTTATTTGTATATATATTTAGATGTATATAATAAATGTGTATGTTAACATTTGTAGGTACAAAATAATATATAGTAAGGAAAATATATAAACGTGTGTGTTGGCCTAGGTATGTACAATAATACGTACACACGAAGTAGTAACGAATAGGTTATGATTTTAACGTAATTCGGACAATTCGCATGAATAGCGTGCTAAGTATACAATTTCGGTAGGTGATCGTAGAAGGAATTAAAGGAGGTACTAGGAGGCATCACCACTCGAATTTGGAATTTTTGATAGATCGAGGTAAGGGGATATAATTTAAAACGGTAATAGTTACCTTTTGAACCATGATTAAGGAAAGCTTACAAAGACATGAAATATGATTTCCATGCATGTTTCTGAATTTGTATTTCTGAACAAGAATATGCTCTCTGTATTTGTGTTTTTAAATAATTGCATATTTTTGAATTTGACTTCTGAAACAAGAGCATGTTCTCTGAAATTGTCTTTTGAATAAGATGATTCTATTTCGATATTTTTATATAGGAAAACTATAGTATGTTTTGAGACTAAGGGCTATTTATGTTGCATGCTAACGCATGTCAACTTCGCCTGTGTGGCGTTTGGACTTCGCTTGTGTGGCGTCTGAACTTTGCCCTTGTGGCGTCTGAATTTCACCTTCGGGTTCTGAATGCTGTATGACCTTGATCCCGTCTACAGCCTTGCCATGTCCATAGGTTCTGAATTTCACCTTCGGGTTCTGAACGCTGTATGACCTTGATCCCGTCTACAGCCTTACCATGGCTATAGGTTCTGAATTCCCTCTACGGAGGATGATTTGGTTATTGCCGCATGATAATTATATGGGCCGATGTAGTCTCTATCTGAATTAAGCTCTGTTTTCAGAATATGATTTTAATATGTGATTTGACATATATTCCTGTTTTGGAATTCTGATTATACGAAAAGTTTACGTAATATTTGTTAAGTTCATGTACTTAAAGAATTACGTTTTGAATCATGATGTTTCCGATTTTCCTTAATTTTGAATGCCCTTTATATTAGTTTCAGAAAGAACTCATTATACTTATATTTATGTTTTCTACATATTTGAATCACTAAGATCGTTTTAAATGCATTTTTCTTACTGGGCTTTTTCTCGAAAGCTCACCCTCTACCTCTCAGACTATTTGCTGTGATCCATGGGCGTTACCTGCTGCGTACACGACGTAGGCTGTGGGAAAGAGCTACCCTAGGCTACTTTTTGTACAAGCAGCTAAGGTATACAATTACATTCCTTTACCAGACATATTTGTATGCACAGACATAAATTGGAAACTTTTGTTGGGTTGTAATTTGTAAGGAAACGATATAAAGAATATTATTTTTGGGATTAGGTTCAAGAATATTGGTATTTAATACAAATGGATGTTTTGAGTTGTAAATATGGATTTAGAGAGTATGCTTGGTAGTTGTGGATACCTAGGATTGTTGGAAAGCATGCTTGGTAGTTGTGGATATCTAGGATTGTCAAAACAATTGAATTGCAGGTGGGTAGCTCATATATAAGTCGTTATGCTGCCGAAATTTATGTCAGCCATATATGTCAAATAGGGAAATTAAGTATAATTACGAATAAAGAATTAGGAAAAGTGATTTGACTCTGCACAGGAATACAACCTAAGTGAATAAGAGAATAAGTGGGTAAATTAAGTTCCAAAAAAAAAATTTCTCCCGATTTTCAAGGGTTAAGGGTCGTTACATACCCATGCAGCGAGGAGGATGTACCTGATGGCTGGGTAGGCCGAGGACGGTACCAAGAGGCAGAGGCTACAAACCGCACCTGGGACAGTACCTGGATGCAGAACCAAAATGAAGCAACAATGAACATTACAGTCGGGACCGAGGCCAATTGGGAATTTCGGCTAAGGCCATGTTTGGCATTCCATTTCTGAATATTTCCATTTTTCATGCATACCTATCATTATATTTTTATTAGTATCCCTCTTTATTTTATTTGTTAGCTTAGATTATAGTCTTAGTTTAATTTACATATTATTGTTCCTTGCTTATTAAGTATAAACTTATTTTTAATTAGGTTGATAGTTTATTAAGTGTTATTATCTTGCATTTAGAATTAGATTAAATTTGTTTAATGCATTTTTAAGTTAGTCTTCATCTTAAAATTAAAATCCAAAAATATTTATTTCTCATGCATTATTTATATTTTATTTTTAAATTAGTAATTAGTGATAGTTAGGATTAATTTAGAATCAACACTTTAGACATTTTAGATTTATAGTTATTTTCTTAATTTTCTAGGATTTTATTTCTTTAGACTTTAGGTTAGTTTAATTTGCATTTTTATTAATTAGTTTAATTACTTGCATATTTTATTTTAGGTTTGTTTAATTTTAGTCTAATTAATTTTGTTTCTTTATTTTCATAATTTGCATTTTAGTTTATTTTTGTTAATTATTTTTAATTGTTTTAATTATCTTTTGTAAGTTATTGCTTTTAATTAATCGGAGCTCTGTAAGTAATTTTAGCTCAGTTTTATTGTCTTTAGTTTACAATTTTTATTCTCAGTATTTTTTTAATTCTAGCCTAATAGGTCACCCATTAAAACTTCATAATTTGCTAGGATATACTTAGGGTAAGATTAACCAGTAGTTAATTAGGCTAATCGACTTCTCTGTGGGACAATAATCCGAGACTCAAATCCTATTATTACTTGTACGACCCGTGCACTTGTGGATACACGTCTAGATCACTTGGAGTGGGCGTAGTCGAACAATGAAACATTTAATGTTTTCAAACCTTTAAGGTTCCCGATGACTCTCAAGATTGTTTTAGGATAGAGGTTAAGGAAGATAGACTGCGTAAGCACGAGATATTTGCTAGAAGGATAGAATTAGAAAGAGTTAAGGAGGATTTAACTGTCAATTTTTTGTCACCACTTTGGCTGACCCTCCTACTTCTAGCCATACTGCTGAGTGTCGTTTTCTTCAGCTGTATTTGATATGCTTTATCTCTCTTTTTACTTTTTGTACAGTTCTTTTCTTTTTTTCTTTCTTTATTTCTTTTGCAGATTGCTTTTCTAGTAACACGTTCTCAATCAAGCTTCAATTGTTCTTCACCATCAGATAGGGGAATATTCTATACTTGAGCTTTAGTTCTTATATTATTTGCACACTGAGGACATTGTGCACTTTAAGTTTGGGGGAGGGGATATCACTTGAGCATTTTTGAAAATTTTGGGTAAAATTACAAAATTGTTTCGAAAATATAAGCTTATATTGTTTGATTTTGGGATGATTTAGTGCTTAGCATGTAGTTTTCCCATATTTCGATGATATAACTCCATGATTTAGTCTGACTTTGATTGAATAAGAAGCATGATTATAGGAAAAACATGAAGTTAAATTCTTGAATTTGTCTTGATTTTGATTGTGATTTCCTCATTTTATGCACATGTCATGTCATGAAAATGCATACTTATTTAGAGAAAGTTTATGTGTGATGGCTCTACCGAGAGCGGGGGTGAATCGATTTTCTAAACTTAATGGCAAATTTAAACTTAATCAAGTAAAATTGCAGATAATAAATAATCAATAACACAAAATACAATGAATTGAAAAAGGATAAGGGAGAGAAATATCAAACACAGTAGTTTATACAGGTTCGGCCAATCTCTTGCCTACGTCCTCTCTTCTAGACCTCCTTGTCAAGAGCTTTCTTTCTCTCTTTCAATAAAAGTTACACACTCCCTTTTTCAAGTTAAGGAATAACCTCTCTACCCTTTTTACAAAGATGGATTCACCCTTTTACAAAGTTTATCTCATTGAGGAACAATCTTCTTCTCTCTTAAAGTAAGGATGAATACAGAATCAAGAATTTTATGTGGGTAGGAAAAATACAGCTTTTACACACAGGCTTATACAACAAACTCAATAAATGAAGATTGAAGACAAATAGAATGTGGGAATTAAACTCTTGAGAATGTACAGATTGTGTAGCAATAGTGTCTCTGTTCCCAGTGTCTTCAATGCTTGATTTTATACTGAAGGATTGGTAGTTGAAGCATTTAATGCTATTTTTTCGGTTGAGATTTTTGCAAAAAGAGCCATTGGGAACCTCCTGTAGAATGCCAGATCGATATGCTATCTTGACCAGATCGATCTCTTAGTTGTAATTCTTGCAAAGTCAAGGCAAATTGAAGCAAGGAGATCGATCTCATAAATGAGAAGATCGATCTCACAATTTGAAAATGTTAGAGCAGATTGATCTGTCGAACATGCAGATCGATCTTCCAATCTCTCTATTTGAGACAAGATCGATCTATAGATCGATCTGCCAGGTATTCTCGTAGTGAGGAGATCGATCTCTTATCAACCCAGATCGATCTCCTTAGCTCTCTGACTTTGAGGAGATCGATCTCTTCCTATACCAGATCGATCTCATGATCTCTCTGTTTGAGTACAGATCGATCTATCAGATCGATCTACTACCTTTACCTTTTGTTTTAGAGGAGATCGATCTCTTCCTAGACCAGATCGATCTCATCAACATCCTGTATTTAGACAGATCGATCTTATAACCCTTATAGAACAATCTCAGCTTCCTCAATACCTTGTACAGGTTCAATCCTTTAGTAGATCGATATCATATCCTCATGAGATCGATCTCTCATCCTAGAAGACCCAGGAGATCGATATCTCATTTCACCAGATCGATCTCTCATCTTCAGGAACTTAAATTTCTGGTACTGATAACCTCTAAACATGTTTTTATATCATCTTTATATTATTGAATTTACTTATTTTGTCATTTCAAAATATATTAACTCAACAATCTCCCCCTTTTTGATATGACAAAACCTATTCAATAAACATGTTTAGTTATCTATTTGCATTGTGCACAAACTCCCCCTTTTTGTAAGCTTCCCCTTACTTTTGGCTTTTGGCCTCTTAACTCTCTTAACTCCCTCTCAATTTAATCATTCCTTTAAACCATTTAAAGCATGTTTTCTTATTCTTCTCCCCCTTTTTATCATATCAATGGCACTAAAGGTTAAAAGATCATTTTAACTTTCAACACACATTTCATTTTAAAATAGTAATTCAGTATAGCACATTTCAAAGGTACTGTCAAGTTAATTTCAAAAATGAACCATTCAAGCAAATGATGTTTCAAATAACATACATTAAGCATAAAACATAGCTAAAATATTCCTAGCAAATATGTCCTAAGGTTGAGGAGGGAAGCACTCTAGAAGTTCCTCGACGCGAGTACGAGTGACCTGAAGATCGTCAAACATCGCCTGTTGTGTGGCATGAAGGTTTGCAAAACCTTCATCCATCTTCCGGTTAAGCTCCATGATCATCGTCACAATCGACTCCATTCCAGTGGGTGATGGGGCAGGTGCATCGGGCTGAGCAGTCAAAGAAGATGGACCCTCAGTAGGTGCAGCAGGTGGATCCATGGGCTCATCCGATGGGTCTTCTTCCATGGCTACCTCAGGCTGCTGTTCTCGTTTCTTCTTCCAATCCCCTCGGAAATCCTTATAATACCCCATGTGGTGAAGTGTCCCGATGTTTAAGACGCTCTTTGGGGAGGGCACTTCACCCGTTTCACAACTGCAATCAACTCTAAGTCGTTGTAGAAGATACGCCAACGGTTGCGAAAAAACAATCGTCGAGGCTTGTCCGCGTACGATCTTCAACAATCTCCATAGATGAAGTGGACCAAATTGGGTTTTTGACTTGTGGAGTGGATGTGGTGGAGCCAAAAGCTATCTAACCTCCTAACTATGGAATAACGGGTACCGAATGGGTGGAGGTTCCATAAAATGATAAGGTGGAGTAACCTTGGGTGCATCGGTAGGTCACTCGACTTATTACCGGGAAGGTCAAACTCTAGGGGACTTCATTTTCTTCCTCGGTTAATCCCTCATCTCTTATCTCAAATACTCGGGCTAGAATGGATGTGTTTATTGACAATGTTTTAGACATGCCAAATGTTTTAAACCCGAGGATTTTACAGGTATCATCAAGATTGTAGATGAGTTCGGTATTAGAAAAGAATGCCCTGATGATGTTTGGGGGTACGGGGGTATTGATTTTGAGAAACGGAAGCCATCCAAATTCTTTAAATTTGGATAGATAAGGAAAATAAATACAGTTTAGGAATGAAAAATCAATGGTTCGCCAATGTTTAATTGGTATTGTTGAGAAATACTCTTCATATCGCTTCCTTTTTGCAGGTGTTTGAAAACACCTATTAAAGGTAGTGACTGAAGAGGGAGGGTTTGATTGGGAAGAAAACCCTTGATCAACACTTGGTCTAGGGGGTTTTTGGCCTACTCTCTTAAGTCTTGGCATTTTTCTAGACACAGAAAACTCTCTAGACAATCTTAAAACTATTTTTCTAAAAACCTAACCAATGGAACAGTGATAGAGTTGACCTAGTGAAAATTTTAAGCACAAAACTAAGACATTTTGAGAAAAAAACAGTAATGTGGGTTACTATAACAGTAAACGAAGAAGAGATTTGACAAAGACCTTATCGAGATCGATCTGGAAGGAAGACTCGAGGGCTGAGGTGCGACATGGGGTTCGAGATTTGAAGATTTGGGTTTTTTGAATTTTTGGGATTTTGATCAATTTTTATAGTCCAGGGCACAGGAGATCGATCTGTCGAGGCGACAGATCGATCTATCATTTCCAAAAACTTGAAGAGATCGATCCTCAAAATACAGAGGCTCAAGGAGATCGATCTGGTGTTTAATATAGGCTTAAGGAGATCGATCTTATAGTGGAGAAGATCGATCTGCCTAGCTTAACCTTTCTGCTTTAGGCCTATTTGAAGTATGGAGATCGATCTGTAGTGACTGAAGATCGATCTCTCATACCTTTTGCCCAGAAAAATCATTGAAAAACTCATTTAAAAACATCTTGAAATCAAGGTTTTGAAACAGATCAATCCTAAAGAACATTCATGAGTCCTAATTCACCTCTAAGGACACAAAACCTATCTCTATCAAGAGGTTTGGTGAATATATTAGCTATTTGATGTAAAGTGACAATGTACTCTAGAATTATCTCTCCCTTTTGAACAAGGTCTCTAAGAAAATGGTGCCTAATCTCAATGTGCTTAGTTCTAGAGTGTTGAATAGGATTTTTAGATAGACTGATGGCACTGGTATTATCACATTTAATTGAGACTTGTTTCATGTCAATATCATAGTCTTTCATTTGTTGTTTAATCCACAACACTTGAGCATTACAACTACCTTCTGCTATGTATTCAGCTTCAGTTGTGGACTGAGCTATACTACTTTGTTTCTTAGAGAACCAAGAGATTAATCTATTCCCTAAGAATTGACAGGTACTTGAAGTACTTTTCCTATCTATTTTGCAGCCCCGAAAGTCTGCATCAGAAAATGCATAAAGAGCAAAAGTGGAGTCCTTAGGGTACCAAAGTCCTAGAGAGGGAGTGTCCTTGAGGTATCTAAAGATCCTTTTAGTTGTTAATAAGTGTGATTCCCTAGGAGAGGATTGAAATCTAGCACAAAGGCATACACTAAACAAAATATCTGGTCTACTTGCAGTTAAATAGAGCAATGAACCAATCATAGACCTATAAAGTTTAGTGTCTACACACTTACCACTTTTATCTTTATCAAGCTTGATGTTGGTGCCCATTGGAGTTGCTTGAGGTTTGCAATTGTCCATTCCAAATCGCTTGAGCAATTCCTTTGTATATTTTGCTTGATTGATGAAGGTTCCATCCTTTGTTTGCATGATCTTAGCAAGAAGAAAGTGAGCTCTCCCATCATGCTCTTTTCAAATTCACCTTGCATGATCTTAGCAAACTCTTGGCATAAAGATTCATTAGTTGATCCAAAAATAATATCATGTACATACACCTGAACAACTAGTAAATCCTTATTTTTATTTTTGATAAACAAATTAGTATCTACTTTTCCTCTTGAGAATCCTTTTTCTATTAAGAATTTTGACAGCCTTTCATACCATGCTCGAGGAGCTTGCTTCAAACCATAGAGTGCCTTGGATAGTTTGAAGACATGTTCAGGAAATTCATGGTTTTCAAAACCGAGAGGTTGCTCTACATAAACTTCTTCATTAATGAAACCATTTTAAGAATGCACTCTTTACATCCATTTGGTATAACTTGAAGTTTTTATAACATGCAAAGGCAAGTAGCATTCTTATTGCTTCTAGTCTAGCTACCGGTGCATAAGTTTCATCATAGTCTATACATTCTTCTTGTCTATAGCCTTGTGCAACTAACCTAACCTTATTTCTTATGATCACACTATTTTCATCCATCTTGTTCTTGAATATCCATTTAGTTCCAATTATAGAGTGATCACTAGGTCTAGGAACTAGTGTCTATACTTTTCTTCTTTCAAATTGATTTAATTCTTCTTGCATTGCTTAGAACCAATTATTGTCATCTAAGGCTTCATTGACATTTCTAGGTTCTATTTGAGATACAAATGCTATATATTGACACACATTCCTTAGAGATGATCTAGTTCTAACTCCAAGAGTTGGATCTCCTACTATTTCACAATCTTTTACATATCCTAATTCTCTTGGTGCTCTAGACTCTCTCTCTAATATCTCTATTTCTTCTTCATCTTCTTTATTTATGTCAAGTTTTTCTAATAGATCATTTTTTAAGTTTGGAATTTCCTCCAAGTTTTCATCAAATATACCAACATCCTCATCATTGGTTGAATTTTTAGATAAATCATTTGACTCATCAAATATTACATGAATTGATTCTTCAACCATCAATGTTCTTTTGTTATATACTCTATATGCCTTTGAATTCAAAGAATATCCTAGAAAAATTCCCTCATCACTCTTGGCATCAAATTTTCCTAAATTGTCTTTCCCATTATTTAAGACAAAACATTTGCAGCCAAATGGATGAAAGTAGCTAATGTTAGGCTTCTTACCCTTGTAAAGCTCATAAGGAGTTTTCTTTAAAATTGGTCTAATCATGGCTCTATTCTCACACAATGTTAGACCCTAACTACTTGACCAGGTGCCTAGCTCGCAAGGGATCGACTGGGGGCGCTGTGACAAGTGCGGAGCGCGGGAAAGCTTTGCACGGGGCGCAACAGGACGCGCACCGAAATAGGCAAGACAGATACTTGGCTTGGGTGGATTGCCAAGCATGAAACAGAGACGCTAACGGACGATGATCGTAGTTTGCGGTGACAAGCTAAGGCGAATCCTTAAAAATCGGGATAAGGATAAGGATAAATGCGAGTCATAAGCCAGGATAAGCGGAGAAGTCTTGGCAGACTGAATCACTGGAGATTATCACAGATATAAACTCTGAAGAGCATTGAGGTGGCGATCATCCGAAAAGTCCTTAGTTTAGTAGGAATTAATCCTATAGAGTTTTTGTTGCAATCAAACTCAGTTGCCTACGTGAGGGGGATGTCCTCACTTGCCTATATAAACCCCAGGAGAGGGGGTAGAATGTATTCAATCATCATTCAGTGAGAGAATCATTCAGGGAGAAAGAGAGTGATAGCTAAGAGCGGTCTTCTTGGCTAAATATTGTATTCCTTTTTATTGCGGATTAATAGAAAGGCTCTTTTCTCTAAAGTTTGAGTGTTCGTTTTCTTGCTCAAGTGCTATATCATTGCGTATTGACCCAGATTTGGGTTAGTGAGAAGATAGGCTGTACTAAGTTGCGGGAAACTTAGGCCATCACTGGAAAAAGTTCTATAGGAGAGAACGACCCCGTGATAATTTGGTATCAGAGCTGAGTTTTGGATCATGGCACATGAGTTGGCTGACAGAGTTGCTGTACTTGAAGCAATGATAGGCGTACCGCAATAGTAGGCGGGTACAATGGCTGAGCAGATTCAGGCCATCGCAGGTAGTGTCCAGGAGCTGACACAGCTGGCATTTGACATGCAAAAGAAGCATGCTAATCGCTACACCAACATCATGCAGCATGTTCGTGATCTATCGGATAAGTTTGAGGTGCAGTTAAATTTCCTGAAGGCTAACGTTTTACTGATGAAACGCGCAATGACTGCTACAGACCATGGGGAGGCGTCTAGTAGTAGTAGGGGAGGTGATAGTAGCGATCTTCAGAAGAAGATCAAGGTGCTTGAACCTAAGGAGTTGGCAGGAGTTCGCAATGCGAAGGAGCTTGAGAATTTTCTTTGGGATATGGAGCAGTACTTCAAAGCTGCCTGAATATCGGAGCAGGACCAGGTTACAATCACTAGCATGTACCTCTCAGGTGATGCTAAGCTATGGTGGCGAAGCAGATTGGCAGATGATGATAGTGCTGGTCGTCTGAGGATTGAAACATGGGATGCACTGAAGAAGGAGTTACAGGATCAATTCCTTCCCTTGAACGTGGCATGGGTCGTGAGAGAGGCACTCAAGAAATTGAAGCACACGGGTTCTGTGCGAGATTATGTCAAGGAATTTAGCTCTTTGATGTTGGACGTCAAGAATATGTCAGAGGAGGACAAGTTGTTTAACATTTTCTCAGGACTTCAGCTATGGGCTCAGGCTGAGTTACGTAGGCAAATGTGAAAGACCTGCCATAGGCAATTGCGACTGCAGACAGTTTGGCGGATTACAAACTGGGTTCTTCTTTGAACATTGGGGAAAGGAAGAAGAACCACCTGATGGAAATAGGGGGAAAGGTAAGAAGGACTGGAAGAAGCACCAGAGAAATAAGGAGAAGGGTGAGTCTTCTAAGCCGAGGGGCAAGATCCACCCCAAAGCAAGGGAGATTGGAGTTGTTTCTTGTGTAATGGGAATCACAAGGCCCGAGATTACCCTAGATGGACCAAGTTAGCGGCCCTCATGAGTAAGGAGGATTTGGATGACGAATGTCCAATAGTTACCCCGATGCAGTTGCTCAACGCTATTCGGACCGAGCAACAAGCTCCTTATAAGGGACTAATGTATGTTAAAGCTGAGGTGAATGAGAGACCGATTCGAGCAATGCTTGATACAGGAGCAACCAACAACTTCGTTTCATTGAACGCGGTTGAGCATCTTAGCCTGAAAGTCACGAGAATAACAATCAGGTGAAAGCAGTAAATTCTAAAGCCCAAGGTATCCAGGGAACGGCTACTGCATCGGTGAAGATAGGGACTTGGCAACAGGATTGTAAGTTCTTGGCTTTGTCTATAGATGATTTTGATGTGATCATGGGCATTGAATTCTTTGTGCAAGCGAAGGCATTTTCTATTCCACATTTGGGTGGATTAATGATATCTGACGAGATGTGTCCAAACTTTGTCCCTGCGGAGAGAGGACAAGGTACTGGGATGCCGTTGCTGCAGTCGACTTCACAAGTAAACACCGGGTTGAAGAAGGGGGAGACAACCATACTTGCTGCCCTGGTTGAGGTAAAACCAGACACGGTTGTTGAGGTACCGAATGAAGTAGCGGCGTTGCTGAACGATTACAAGGATGTAATGCCCCCAGAATTACCCAAGGCGCTACCACCTAAGCGCGCCATTGACCATAAGATTGAGTTGGAACCGGGAACTAGACCACCTGCACGAGCACCTTACAGGATGAGTCCTTTGGAGCTGGCCGAGTTAAGGAAACAACTTGGTGAGTTGTTGGATGCAGGATATATCCAACCATCGAAGGCACCATATGGAGCCCCAGTTTTGTTCTAAAGGAAGCAGGATGGCACACTGAGAATGTGTGTGGATTATCGAGCCCTGAACAAGGTAACGGTCAAGAATAAATATCTAGTTCCAAATGTCGCTGATCTATTTGACCGGTTGTCGAAAGTGGCATATTTTACAAAGTTAGATCTGAGATCAAGATATTGGCAAGTAAGGATTGTCGAAGGAGATGAAGCTAAGACAGCTTGTGTGACGAGGTATGGCTCTTTTGAATTTTTAGTTATGCCTTTTGGTTTAACTAATGCACCTGCGACATTTTACAACTTGATGAATGATGTGCTTTATGAGTACCTGGATCACTTTGTGGTGGTATACCTAGACGATATTGTGGTGTATAGCCAGACGCTTGCAGAACATGTGAAGCACCTCAGGGTGGTGTTTGAGACCTTGAGAAAGTACTCTCTCTATGTGAAGAAGGACAAGTGTGAGTTTTGCCAGTGGGAGATTATGTTCCTAGGTCACAAAGTTAGCAGTGGGAGAATATGGATGGATGAGAGGAAGATCCAAGCCATTGTCGAATGGCAAACCCCTGCAAAGGTCCCGGAGTTGCAGTCTTTCTTAGGATTGGCCAACTATTACCGACGGTTCATCAAGGGATATAGCAAGATGGCGAGTCCTTTAACTGATCTTTTGAAAAAGGACAAGAGGTGGGTGTGGTCTGATGAATGTGAGCGAGCGTTCCAAGAAATCAAGGAGGCAGTGACATCCGAGCCAGTGTTGAGACTACCAGATTTCAAGCTACTGTTTGAAGTTCACACGGATGCCTCAGACCGAGCCATTGGAGGGGTGTTGGTCCAAGAATGACACCCCATTGCTTATGAAAGTCGCAAGCTGAAGGATGCGAAAATGCGATACTCAGCTCATGAGAAGGAGATGACGGCGGTTGTGCATTGTTTAGAGGTGTGGAAGCATTATCTTTTGGGAACGAAATTTGTGGTAGTGACAGACAATGTGGCTAACACTTATTTCAAGACACAGAAGAAGCTGAGCCCGAAGCAGGCACGATGGTAAGAATTCCTTGCAGAGTTCGATTTCACCTAGGTACATAGACCAGGAAGGGAGAACCAGGTGGCGGACGCACTAAGTCGTAAGATAGTCCAGTCTTATGTTGCTTCATTATCCGCTATTGAAACTAACCTGATTGACAGGATAAGGCAGCAGGCATCAGTAAATAAAACTTATGAACAGCTCAGGGAGAACATAAAGTTGGGCAAAGTTCGTAGGTATTGGCTTGAGGGAGATTTGCTGTATGCCAAAGGCAATCGACTCTATGTTCCATCCGACGGGGGACTAAGGAAAGAGTTGCTGAAAGAAACCCACGACCCTCAGTGGGCAGGACATCCTGGAGTGGAGAGGATGTTGGCATTGTTGTCAAGGACATATTACTAGCTGAAGATGGAGGAAGACATCGAACTATATGTCCGTACATGCCACATATGCCAGATTGATAAGACTGAGAGGAAGAAGCAAGCTGGTTTGCTTCAACCACTGCCTATCCTTGAGAGGATATGGGAATCAGTTTCTATGGATTTCATTACAAGATTTCCGGAGATAAACAAGATGAAATCTATAATGGTGGTGGTAGATCATTTTTCTAAATATGCTATGTTCATAGCAGCCCCACATGCATGTACCGCACATGAAGCTGCAGAGTTGTTCTTGAATCATGTGGTGAAGATCTTTGGATTGCCTAAAGATATAGTGAGCCATCGGGATACTCGGTTTACTGGAAGATTATGGACGTACTTGTTCAAATTGATAGGTTCAGAATTAAAGTTTTTAACGGCTAATCATCCGCAGACAGATGGCCAGACGGAGCGGATTAATGCATTGTTGGAAGAGTATTTGAGGCACTATGTGACCTCGAGCCAAAAGAATTGGGTGAGTTTGCTCGATTCTGTACAGTTTTGCTATAATATGCATAGATCATCTTCCACGGGTATGAGTCCAGCGGAGTTAGTATTTGGACATTAACTTACTACACCTTTGGAGATAGCAAAGACTAAGTCCCAAGGGGAATGCCTAGCGGCATACAGATTTGTGCGAAACCGTCAGGAGTTGATGGAACAGGCTAGGGAGAGCTTGGAGAAGGCACAAAGGAGGATGGTGAAATATGCGGATCAGCATAGGCGGGCACTAGAATTTGAGATGGGTGACAAGATGTTACTCAAACTGACGCCTCAGATATGGAGACAAGTCACAGACAAGCGGTATCACAAAGGTCTAGTGCAAAAATACGATGGCTCTTTTGAAGTTATAAAGCGGGTAGGTGCGGTGGCTTATCAGCTGAAACTGCCAGAGAGGATGAAGTTGCATCTTACTTTTCACGTGAGCTTTTTGAAGCCTTACCACGAAGATGTTGATCCGGGGAGACAACAGGTAAGGAAAGCTCCACCTACTGTGAGAAGCCATTTCGAGTAGAAGGTGGCGAAGATACTTGACCGCAAGGTTGAGGGAACTAGTAGGAAGAATCAGAGAACCTACTACTTGGTGCAGTGGGAAGGTGAAGATGAGGCTGATGCTACTTGGGAGAAAGACACTTCTTTGTGGCAATTCGAGGATGAGATCAAGGCGTATTTGGAGCTCATTTCGATGAGGGCATTGGCTTCCTCCGACGGGAGGAGGGTTTGTTAGACCCTAACTACTTGACCAGGCACCTAGCTCGCAAGGGATCGACTGGGGGCGCTGTGACAAGTGCGGAGCACGGGAAAGCTTTGCACGGGGCACAACGGGACGCGCACCGAAACAGGCAAGACAGATACTTGGCATGGGTGGATTGCCAAGCATGAAACAGAGACGCTAACAGACGATGATCGTAGTTTGCTGGTGGCAAGCTAAGGCGAATCCTTAAAAATCGGGATAAGGATAAGGATAAATGCGAGTCATAAGCCAGGATAAGCGGAGAAGTCTTGGCAGAACGAATCACTGGAGATTATCACAGATATAAACTCTGAAGAGCATTGAGGTGGCGATCATCCGGAGAGTCCTTAGTTTAGTAGGAATTAATCCCATAGAGTTTCTGTTGCAATCAAACTTAGTTGCCTACGTGAGGGGGATGTCCTCACTTGCCTATATAAACCCCAGGGGAGGGGGTAGAATGTATTCAATCATCATTCAGTGAGAGAATCATTCAGGGAGAAAGAGAGTAATAGCTAAGAGTGGTCTTCTTGGCTAAATATTATATTCCTTTTTATTGCGGATTAATAGAAAGGCTCTTTTCTCTAAAGTTTGAGTGTTCTTTGCTTTATTGGTATACTTTGTCGAGTCGTTTTCTTGCTCAAGTGCTATATCGTTGCGTATTGACCCGGATTTGGGTTAGTGAGAAGATAGGCTGTACTAAGTTGCGGGAAACTTAGGCCATCACTGAGAAAAGTTCTATAGGAGAGAACAACCCCGTGACACACAACATGGTTCTAGCCATTTCTTCCAATGTTCTATTTCTTCTCTCAACTACTCTATTTTGTTGTGGTGTCCTAGGGGCTAAAAATTATGACTAATTCCTTGATCATTGCAATAATCATCAAATCCTATATTTTCAAACTCCTTGCCATGATCACTTCTAATACTAGTTATTGTGTATCCTTTTTCATTTTGAGTCACTTTTGTATAAGCTATGAATTTTTCTAAAGCTTCATTTTTCACTCTCAAAAAGAACACCCAAGTGAACCTAGTGTAATCATCAACGATTACAAATCCATAATGTTTCCTACCTAGGCTTGTTGTTCTAGTTGGTCCAAATAGATCTAGGTGTAGTAATTGAAGAGGCCTAGTGGTAGATAAAATATTCTTAGGCTTAAATGTTGTCCTTTTATGTTTTCCTTTAACACAAGCTTCACATATTTTGTCATAGTCAAAGGACAACTTAGGTAATCCTATAACTAGATCTTTTCTAGCTAACTTAGATAATACATGCATGCTAGTATTCTATGCCACAACCAAGGTTCTTTTTCTTTGTCTACCATTTGGCATATGTTTTCATTTTTAAGTTCATTAAGATAGACTGTATATATTACCTTGCCTATGACCTAGGAAAAGAACTTTATTTGACTTAGGATCTATAACATGACATTTCAAGCAATCAAAAATTACTTTGTAACCTTTGTCACAAAGTTGACTAATGCTTAGTAAGTTATGTTTTAGACCCCTAACAAGCAATACTTTTTCTAATGAAAAGTAGTCATTACCTATTGAACCACTTCCTTCAACTTGGCCTTTGGAGTTGTCCCCAAATGTGACTTCTCCACTAACTTTCGATTTAAATGAGTTAAAGTGGCTTCTATCTCCGGTCATGTGCCTTGAGCATCCACTGTCCAAGTACCAAGCTTCCTTTGTTTTAGCTTTGTGGCAATGCTCAATCACCTACAATCAAAATTCAAACTTATGTCTTAGGTACCCAAATTCTCTTGGGTCCTTTGAGGTTAGTGAATACAATTCTTGATTCCTTTGGGATCCATTTTACTAAAGCATTAATATCTTTTGAGTTAATTACTTCTTTTGGAACCCAAATTCTTTTTACTATTTTTCCCTTAAGAGTGGTCTTCTTCATATTGCAATTATGTGATGCATGTCCCTTTCTATTACAATATGAATAAATAGTTGAAGGTTTATTCATGCTCTTTCTAGCAATGAAGCTTTTGAGATGAGTCTCCCTACTTTTTGCATTATATCCTAACCCATTTTTATCAAAGAATGCCCTTTGAGTTTCTAGCATGTTATCTAACTTTTGTTGACCCATATAGAATCTATTAAAAGAATTATGTAAATTACTATTTTTTTCTTTTAGGTCACAAATTTCAAGATTTGTAATTTCTAGTTTCTTTTCACATTCTAATTTGTCCTCTAGCATTAACTCATTTTCTTTCTTCAATTTCGATATTATCTTTTTATATTTCATACTCATGCATTCATATTCCAATGCAAGGTCATCAAAGGCATCTTGCAATTCATCAAAAGAGTATTCATTGAGGTTTGAAGTTACCTTTTCATCCTCAATAGCCATGAAGCACAAGTTGGCATTATCGTCATTTGAATCATCATCGGAGCAGTCACTGTCGCTCCATGTTGCCACCATTGCCTTCTTTTTGTGGAACCTATCATTGGATCTTTTAAGAAGAGGACAGTTAAATTTAATGTATCTTGGTTTTTTACATTCATAACATACAATTGTATCTTTTCTACCTAACTCTTCTTGATCTTTCTTGTGGTTTCTCCTATTACTACCACTTGCTCTCATTCTCATGAATTTGTTAAATCTTTTGGCAAACATTGCCATCTCAAGATCTTCTTCACTACCACTCACATTTTTATTTTCCTCTTGAGTAGTAGATTTTAGAGAAACTTCCACTTTCTTGGGTGGTTCTTCATTTCTTCTCAACTTCATCTCATATGTGAGTAGTGATCCTATTAATTCATCTAATGACAATGTGTAAGGGTCCTTGGATTCCTCAATTGCAGTCACTTTAGCTTCTCATGATTTAGGTAGACTATTTAATATTTTCTTGACCATTTCTATATTAGAGTATATTTTTCCTAAGGACTTTAATCCATTAATTACATCAGTGAATCTAGTGAACATATCACTAATTGATTCTCCTTCCTTCATCCTAAATGGCTCATAGTCATGTGTGAGCATTCCTACCTTAGTCTCCTTTACTTAGATTGTACCTTCATGAGTTATTACCAATTATCCCAAATTTGCTTGGCATTGTCACAACCGGAGACTCTATTGTATTCAATTGATCCTAAAGCACAAAATAGGGTGTGCATGGCCTTAGCATTCAGCTGAGCACATTTAACATCATTTGAATCCCACTCATCCTCTTCTTTAGGGATATCTCTTCCCTCTACTCTTTTAGTAGGGATTTGAGGTCCTTTAGTTATAATCCTCCAAACTTCATAATCATTTGCTTGAATGAACAACATTATCCTAGTTTTCCAATAAGCATAATGTTCACCAATAAACATTGGGGGCCTAACCGTAGAATGCCCCTCTCCTACTAAATTGGTTGCTACGTTGTTGTGAGCCATTAGATCGTTTCTAACTCTTAGGAAGTTATTCCTATGTGATCAAAGAGTCCAAGCTCTGATACCAATTGATGGCTCTACCGAGAGGGGGGGTGAATCGGTTTTCTAAGCTTAATGGCAAATGTCAGGACCTGTTCTCAATCCATGACTTTAACCAAAAACCACTGCAAATTTTTCACATTTTGACCTCCCTTTCCTCTCTTCAATGGTTGGGCTGTGATTCGATGTCAGAGTCCTCACTTACCACATTTTCCATTATCATACATACATGTCAATATACTATTACTGACTGTAACAACTTTTATTATACATGTGAGATTATATAAAATCTAATACAAATACATTCCCCATAATATATAACGTATACATCACTGTGTTGTTTCTATGTTTAGATACACAACTGTACATAATAGGTATACCTGGCGATCGATAGGAACTAGCAATGGACTCAGGAATACTATTCCTCGATAGCTCTCGCTCTACTGCCGACGCTCTGTAGAGAGATTTAGAGAAAGGGGGTGAGCATACAACGCGCTCAGTAAGGAAATTAGGCAAGCAAGTAGATATCTACACTATCTACTCAAAATAATGCTATGCCTTAAAAATATTATTTCCTTAACTCATTTCAAAAGCATGTCTTGAAATATAATATATATATATATACTTGCACAGATTAAATCCCATGTACAGAAATCATGCTTTCTTTCTCAAATGTAGGAATGTAGAGCAATGCATCTTTATATAAGTCATGCCTTTATGTAAATCATGCCATGTATATTTAAATCACAATAAATATGGCATTAAATAATTCACAACACAAAATCGGAGTCCGACCCATCCCTCAGGTCTGTCTGCAATTTAAATCAGTCAATCAATGTGATATATCATGTGAGACTCTGTGGTTAAATGCAAATAGTATCTTGGACTATGATCATATCCGAAATGTGATCCCAAGCAACACAGTACTCGATGTGCGGGGCATCACTGCTGCAACGGGAGGATGGTCAATCCACTACAGCCGCCAGCTATACGTAACACACGGTATAGCATACTCCTCGTGCCCCAGGCACGGTACAAAGTACACCCGTGGACCCTACATCACAGCCAGGGTGCCTGCCATAGGACTTAGCCCTCGGCACCATGGAATATCAACATCACAGTCAGGGTGCCTAACATAGGTCTTAGCCCTCGCACCTATGGAATATCATACCACATCTCTAATACCCTCATGCTGGCCATCCTCTCAAAATGTGACACTCAGTCACACGAGAATGCGGCATGAGTGGGTAACATGTAAATAATATCACATACAGTACGCGCCCTTGAGTGCGACACACAGTCGACACTACGCTCGAACACTGTTTCACATCATAAACTCAACTCTAGTGCGAGTAAACCTCCAGCAACTAGGTCAATGCATAGTTCATGTATTAAATCAAGTACGAGCAATAGCTCCAGTACTATGTCATGTATAAACCATGAAGAATCGAGTACGAGCAACGCTCCAGTACTCTATCATGTATCTCATGTAAAACTAGAGAACGAGCAAATCGCTCCAGCACTCTGTGTCATGCATATATCATTAAAAGCTGAGTACGAGTAAAACTCCAGTACTCTATCATGCATGTCATGGAAATCTAGTGCGTATTAAAATCCAACACTAATGTATGTGGAAAACATATGAAATCCAGTGCGAGCTATGCTCTAGCACGATTCATTCTCACATAATATGATAGATGGCTCTTTAAAAAGGGATTGTTTACAAAACATCAAAATCAGCACTATAAAGTGTGCTTAATTCACATCAACCTTAAAATCATTAGCCCATCTATTTATTTTCATGCTAAACAACAATTAAACACTCACAATAGTATTTCCATGCTTTTTGCAACTTTTCACAAAAGTTGACTTTTTGACTAACTAGGGGCAAAATTGTAATTTGCCACTATCGGGTCTCAATAATTATTATTCACTTTCTCTGACCCTCAGAGTTTTTAAGTGAATGTAAAAGCAGATGAAAATACGTGTAGGTATCTCTAACTACTCGCAAAAGTCCCTTACCTCGGATCACGTCAAGTGACCTCACTTCCTCGGTGCTGCTAACTCTCGCAGTCTGATCAGCTCTCAATGCAAACTCCGGAGCTGTAAATAACCATTCCTCAAGTTAATTATAATTTTCCTACTGTATTACACATTAATACAGTCCATTTTCCCTTAATGGGCCTTAATCCGTATTAAGCCCGTTTTCCACTTATTATTTCCCTTCATCAGGGTCTATCGACTCATTGGGCCTATCAATACCCATTGGGCTTTATTCCAAACTCTTTGGATAGCCAGTATATCATTTACGACATTTAATTCAAAATTTCGAATATAATTCACTAAATACGAAATTTAATCCGAAATGCGTAAAATAAATCTTAAATACGAAATAATCACATAATTTATCGTAAATGAACTTTACTTACCCGAGATATGCGATGGTATGCAAATCGAAGTTCGATCGGGCTTTCGTTCGGAATTTATCGTCGAACTGCACAATTTATTATATTGAACTTCGGGTCAATTTTCAATTAAATATAATTTAAATAAATTCATCAAAAATTAAATCGGTCACTTTTGACCTCGTATCGACTTACCCGAAGTCTGGTGAAATCTCGAAAATTTCCCTTTTCCTTTTTCTTTCTTTTTCCTCATTTTCCCCTTTTCTCCTTGGCTGAACCGATCCGGTCCGGTTCAGCACAGAACCTTCTCCCTTGAACCGCCGACCGGTTCAGGCATCCTTTGGCCGTGCCGGAGTCTTCCGGTCGGTTCCCGACGTATCACCACAGCAGTTCGGCGCGCCTTAGCCTGGGCAACACTCGGCTGGGCTCGATCGGGACCAATCACCGCTGATGGCAGCCGAATCTCTTCTTTTCCTCCGCAGCTTCTCCTCTTCGATTCGTCAACGTCCGACGTCGGTGGAGGTCGTGACCAGTGCCGATTGGTGCGCACGGTCCTCCTCTTCCTTTTTCGGCCTCTTTCTTGGCCGTAGGGTCGCCGGTGGTGGCCGTCCGGTGGTCTTCTTCTTCCTCGGCTTCCGCGCGGTTTCCCTCTTTTCTCTCTCCTCGATTTCTAACTTTCAGATTTCCTTTTTTTCTTTTATTTATAATATATTTTTATTATTATTTTATTATAAAATAATAATAAAAATCCCAAAAATATCCCATAAATATCTAAAAATATCTTCAAAAATCATATTAAATTCATTTAATCCGTAAATGAATTTATCAGTCCGATTTTACCTTTTCGGTATATTTTTTTCACTATTTTTGGGCTCATTTTTCGAGGCAAAAATTTTGATAAATTCTAATAAATTTTTATCTTGATCAATTGGGCTCGAAATTAAATATTTTCCTCGATTTTGATCAAGATTCCTCAATTTCATATTTTTAATGAAATTGTCTTATCGAAATTATACTGAATTTCAGTCATTTGACCGTTTTACTCCTGCACTCGTTCGGGAATTAACTTAACCCTTATCTCGCTGTTATATAGCTTACATGCATTTTTAATTTCTCAAATTGTCGATTGCATGTTAGTAAATGCTCTTCTTATGATTCAACTATATAATAAAGTGTTCATACACATATGAATCATAAGGAACAAGCTACATAAAAAATTCGGGTTTGACAATCCTCCCCCACTCAAAAAATTTGGTCCTCCAAATTAGAACCAAGTCAGTCATCAAATAGGTGAGGGTACTTCTCTCGCATCAGACTCTCTAGCTCTTAAGTAGCTTCCTCTGAAGTATGATGCTGCCAGAGAATCTTCACTAACCCGATGGTCTTTGATCTCAATACCTTCTCCTTCCTATACAATATCTGAATCGGTCTCTCAACATATGACAAGTCCTCTCGGAGCTCCAAAGGCTCGTAACTAATCACATGCGCCGGATCCGGGTGATACTTCCGAAGCATCGATATGTGGAAGATGTTATGGACACATGATAAGTCTGGTGGCAATGCCAGCCTGTACACCTTATCTCCCACTCGATCAAGTATCTCAAAGGGTCCAATATAGCGAGGATTTAGTTTCCCTCTCTTCCCAAATCTCGCAATACCCTTGGAAGGAGAAACTCTCAAAAACACAAATTCACCAACTGCAAACTCTAGTAGCCTACGTCTCCTGTCAGCGTAACTCTTCTGTCTGCTCTGAGCTGTCCTCAGTCTCTCTACTATCAAGCGGACGTCCTCAGATGCTTGTGTAACCATGTCAGGAGCGAAAATCTTACAGTCACCCACTTCTTCCCATCCAATAGGGGAACGACATCTACGGCCAAATAAAGCCTCATACGGTGCCATCCCGATACTCGAATGATAACTATTGTTGTAGGCGAACTCGGCTAGTGGCAGGTGGTCATCCCAAGAGCCTCGATAATCTAGCACACATGCTCTCAACATATCCTCCAGAGTCTGTATAGTCCTCTCTGACTGACCATCTGTCTGAGGATGGAAAGCGGTGCTCAAACTCAACTGGGTTCCCATGGCTTCCTGAAAATGTCCCCAAAAGTAGGATGTGAAGCGGAAATCCCTATTAGAGACTATGCTCACTGGTACACCGTGAAACCTCACTACCTCGCGTACATACAGTTCCGCTAATGAACTCAAAGTATCGATCGCTCTCATAGCTAAGAAGTGGGTTGACTTCGTCAGTCTGTCCACGATCACCCATATAGCATCGTGATTCCTGCGGGTTCTCGGTAAACCCATCACGAAATCCATGGTGATATGCTCCCATTTCCATGTCGGTATAGGTAGAGGCTACAATAACCCTACGGGTTTCTGATGCTCTACCTTCACCTGCTAACATACGAGACACTTTGCCACGAAGTCTGCTACATCTCTCTTCATACCCGACCACCAGTATACCTTCCGGAGGTTCTGATACATCTTGTTACTCCCCGGATGTAACGTATACCTCGACGAATGAGCTTTCGCCAATATCAATCTCTTGAGTCCTGGATCCTCAGGAACACACAATCTGCCTCTGAACCTCAGTAGTCCATCTGAACTCAACTCAAAATCAGTCATTGTGCCCTTCTGCATTTGACTACTCACATCCATACAAAATGGATCAGTCTGCTGAGCCACTCTGATCCTGTCCAACAGATCCGGCTCCAAACGTAGACTAGCTATCACATAACCTGTATCCATGTCAGAAGCCACGACTCCCAAACTAAGGCTAGCAAACTGCTCTAGCAAATCATGTTCCCTAACCATCATGTACGATACCATCCCTAGGCTCTTCCTACTCAAGGCATCGGCTACAACGTTAGCCTTACCCGGATGATAAAGTATCTCACAATCGTAGTCCTTCAGAAGCTCTAGCCATCTTCTCTGTCTTATGTTCAATTCTTTCTGCGAGAACAGATACTTGAGGCTCTTGTGGTCGTTAAATATCTGGAACTTCTTGCCATACAAGTAGTGGCGCCATACCTTCAACGCAAACACTACTGCTGCTAACTCCAAATCATGGGTCGGATAGTTCTTCTCATGATCCTTCAGCTATCTGGATCCATAAGCAACTACCTTCCCATCCTGGATCAATACACAGCCCAGTCTTTGATGCGAAGCATCGGTATACATTGCAAATCCTCCTGAGCTGGTAGGGATAGTGAGGATCAGAGCGGTGGTCAATCGATGCTTCAACTCCTCAAAACTCTTCTCACAATCCTCGTTCCATACGAACGATGCACTCTTTCGAGTAAGACGTGTCAACGGAGCAGCCAACTTCGAAAATCCCTCAAAGAATCTCCGATAGTATCCAGCTAAACCCAGAAAACTCCTGATCTCGGTGACTGTCCTCGGCTGTTCCCACTGAACTACAGCCTCTATCTTAGATGGATCAACTGATACACCATCTCTCGATACAACATGTCCCAAAACGAGATCTGTGACACTAAAAGTCACACTTACTGAGCTTAGCATATAACTCATGCTCACGTAACGTCTGCAACACGATCCTGAGGTGCTTCTCATGCTCCTCCTTGGATCTCGAATACACTAATATGTCATCGATAAAGACGATAACAAACCGGTCTAAATATGGCTTGAACACATCGTTCGTCAAAGCCATGAAAGCAGCTGGAGCATTCGTCAATCCGAATGGCATGACCAAGAACTTATAGTGGCCATATTGGGTACGAAATGCTGTCTTGGGTACATCTCCACCCCGAAC
Source organism: Firmiana major (assembly GCA_033439115.1). Taxonomy (NCBI): domain Eukaryota; kingdom Viridiplantae; phylum Streptophyta; class Magnoliopsida; order Malvales; family Malvaceae; genus Firmiana; species Firmiana major. The sequence goes on from CM065905.1 coordinate 28,070,684, forward strand.
TTTCAGCTGATGATACTCAGACCTCAGGTCAATCTTGGAAAAGACCTGTGCTCCCTGAAGCTGATCTGACAAGTCGTCAATGCGAGGAAGGGGGTACCTATTCTTGATGGTGGCCTTATTCAACAATCGGTAGTCTATACATAATCGGAGGCTCCCATCCTTCTTCCTCATAAACAGAACTGGTGCTTCCCAAGGTGAAACACTTGGTTGAACAAAACCCCTATCCAACAGCTCCTGTAACTGTCTCTTGAGCTCCTCCAGCTCAACTAAGGCCATGCAATATGGTGGTCTCGAAATAGGCTCTGTACCAGGTATCAAATCTATGCAGAACTCCATCTCTCTGTCTGGTGGTAACCCTGGCAATTCATCCGAAAAAACATCTAGGTACTCACTGACCACAGTAATATCTAACAACTCTGGATGTGCCTTATCCATATCTACCACGTACGCAATGAAACCATGATATGTTGAAGGTTTTCTAAATCAGAAATCATGTAATAATCATAACTATTCCTTTCATTTATTCTTATTAAACTTTACAACATATCTAGTAGGGTTAGGGAACATAACTGTCTTAGCATAACAATCTAAAACAACATGGTTTGCAGATAGCCAATCCATTCCTAATATTATATCAAAGTCACTCATACTTAGTAATATTAGATTGGCTGTCATCTCCTTATCCCCTACTCTCAACTTGCAGTCATTAAATACATATTCTACAACTTGACTACTATTCATAGGCGTACTAATCAACATCATCAAACATAAAGGTGTATGCTCTACATATCTTGCTAATTTACATGCAAATGAAGGCGATACAAAAGAATGCGTGGCACCAAGATCAATTAAAACATATGCTTCAATATCATAAATTAGGATGTCACCTCGAATCACATCCGATGAAGCATCAGCTATTCCCTGGTCTAAAGCATGTACTCGCCCTTGACCCATCACTTGTTTCCCCTTCTCCTCTGCCGTCGCTCTACCTCTCTGAGTCGACGTACCAGCTGGAGTTCTATCAGGCTCCCTGCCCCTCAGTGGTGCAGTCACAAATGTCTTTGGGCACTCTCTAGCCATGTGCCCTTGTTTCCCACATCGAAAACACACAATAGGAGTTAGCGGACACGGTCTACTTCCATGTTGTTTATCGTATCTTCTGCACTGATCAACAGCAGGTATCTGTCCTCCTATGACAATGCCCTTTGCTGGGCTGCAGCTGGATAAGTAGGAGGTCTAGCATATCTCTCTCGTGCCTCCTCTACCCATGATCTCTTACCGAAGAGTCTCCTCCCTCCTCGATAACTGAAATCTCTAGCCGACCTCTTCTTCTGTATATCTCGGCTACGGCTAAACTTCCCAAACTCGGAAGCATTCCTCTCGTAATCCTGCTCACATAATTGCGCCCTGCGCACTGCTTCTTCATAGGTCACTATGTCTAATGGGACTAACTTGGACCGTAGCACCGGTCTCAACCCGTCGATAAACCTGTGGACCTTCCTGGTCTCACTGTACATGGTATCCGGGTCATATCTTCCTAGGGATAGGAATCGAGTCTCATACTCATCCACAGATAAACTCCCCTGGTTTAGTCCCAAAAACTCTGCCTGTAGTTTCCGCTGTGCGGTATCGGGAACAAATTGCCTCCTGAAGGCCTCCCGAAATATATCCCAACTGAAATCTATGTGTCGAGATCTCAATATAGATCGGGTGGACTTCCACCAATGTTCTGCAGCTCCCTTCAGTAGGAATGCAACAAACGCGACCATCTTCGAGGTCGTACACTCGAAGAATCCATAAAGCTTCTCCAGCTCTGCCAACCACTCCTCAGTGGCTACGGAGTCCTTGACCCCACTAAATGATGGAGGTCTAAACTTCTGAAATTCTCGCAACCGATGCAGATCACATCCATACCCTAATCCAATACCACTAGAAATCGGTGGGGGTGTAGGTGTATCTACAGTCCTCTGTGCATCAGCTGTCTGTGTAGGTGTATCAGGGGCAACGGCCTCTCCTGTCGCAGCTCCTGCCTCCTGTCTCTGCCAACCTGGCATCGTTTGTGCCAATATCTCGATAATAGTCTCGAGAGCACGCTCTAATCTCGTGAAGCACGTCTCAGCACACTCAGGTGCCTCAGCAGCACTTGGAGTCTCATGTGTAGGTAATGGTCCGGCAGCGGCTCATCCCTCGGGTCTATCTCCCCGGCCTCGAGCCCTAGCTCTCGTAACTCTACCACTACGCGCGTATTTGCCATATAGGCAAAGTTCCTGCATTCATAATAATGAATTAGTCCGTCTCCTATCTGGTATACACAGTTACATCTAAACACAGCACAGTACTATGGAGATGTACACTTTCCTATTTTTCTAACACTGACTCACATCAGACCAACCTCTGCTCTGATACCATTCTGTCAGGACCCGTTCTCAATCCATGACTTTAACCAAAAACCACGACAAATTTTTCACATTTTGACCTACCTTTCCTCTCTTCAATGGTTGGGCAGTGACTCGATGTCAGAGTCCTCACTTACCACATTTTCCATTATCATACATACATATCAATATACTATTACTGACTGTAACAGCTTTTATTATACATGTGAGATTATATAAAATCTAATACAAATACATTCCCCATAATATATAAAGTATACATCACTGTGCTGTTTCTATGTTTAGATACACAACTGTACATAATAGGTATACCTAGCGATCGATAGGAACTAGCAGTGGACTCAAGAATACTATTCCTCGATAGCTCTCGCTCTACTGCCGACGCTCTGTAAAGAGATGTAGAGAAAGGGGGTGAGCATACAACGCGCTCAGTAAGGAAATCAGGCAAGCAAGTAGATATCTACACTATCTACTCAAAATAATGCTATGCCTTGAAAACATTATTTCCTTAACTCATTTCAAAAGCATGTCTTGAAATATAATATATATACTTGTACAGATTAAATCCCATGTACAGAAATCATGCTTTCTTTCTCAAATGTAGGCATGTAGTGCAAAACAATGCATCTTTATATAAATCATGCCTTTATGTAAATCATGCCATATATATTTAAATCACAATAAATATGGCATTAAATAATTCACAACACAAAATCGAAGTTTGACCCATCCCTCAGGTCTGTCCGTAATTTAAATCAGTCAATCAATGTGATATATCATGTGAGACTCTGTGGTTAAATGCAAATAGTATCCTGGACTATGATCATATCCGAAATGTGATCCCAAGCAACACAGTACTCGGTGTGCGGGGCATCACTGCTGCAACGGGAGGATGATCAATCCACTACAGCTGCCAGCTATATGTAACACATGGTACAGCGTACTCCTCGTGCCCCGGGCACGGTACAAAGTACACCCGTGGACCCTACATCACAGCCAGGGTGCCTGCCATAGGACTTAGCCCTCGGAACCATGGAATATCAACATCACAGTCAGGGTGCCTAACATAGGTCTTAGCCCTCGCACCTGCGGAATATCATACCACATCTCTAATACCCTCATGCTGGCCATCCTCTCAAAATGTGACACTCAGTCACACGAGAATGCGGCATGAGTGGGTAACATGTAAATAATATCACATACAGTGCGCGCCCTTGAGTACGACACACAGTCGACACTACGCTCGAACACTGTTTCACATCACAAACTCAACTCTAGTGCGAGTAAACCTCCAGCAACTAGGTCAATGCATAGTTCATGTATTAAATCAAGTACGAGCAATAGCTCCAGTACCATGCTATGCACAATATCAAATCAAGTACGAGCAATAGCTCCAGTACTATGTCATGTATAAACCATGAAGAATCGAGTACGAGCAACGCTCCAGTACTCTGTCATGTATCTCATGTAAAACTCGAGTACGAGCAAATCGCTCCAGCACTCTGTGTCATGCATATATCATTAAAAGCTGAGTACGAGTAAAACTCCAGTACTCTATCATGCATGTCATGGAAATCTAGTGCGTATTAAAATCCAGCACTAATGTATGTGGAAAACAAATGAAATCCAGTGCGAGCTATGCTCTAGCATGATTCATTCTCACATAATATGATAGATGGCTCTTTAAAAAGGGATTGTTTACAAAACATCAAAATCAGCACTATAAAGTGTGCTTAATTCACATCAACCTTAAAATCATTAGCCCATCTATTTATTTTCATGCTAAACAACAATTAAACACTCACAATAGTATTTCCATGCTTTTTGCAACTTTTCACAAAAGTTGACTTTTTGACTAACTAGGGGCAAAATCGTAATTTGCCACTATTGGGTCTCAATAATTATTATTCACTTTCTCTGACCCTCAGAGTTTTTAAGTGAATGTAAAAGCAGACGAAAATATGTGCAGGTATCTCTAACTACTCGCAAAAGTCCCTTACCTCGGATCACGTCAAGTGACCTCACTTTCTCGGTGCTGCTAACTCTCGCAGTCCGATCAGCTCTCAATGTAAACTCCGGAGCTGTAAATAACCATTCATCAGGTTAATTATAATTTTCCTACTGTATTACACATTAATACAGTCCATTTTCCCTTAATGGGCTTTAATCCGTATTAAGCCCGTTTTCCACTTATTATTTCCCTTCATCAGTGTCTATCGACTCATTGGGCCAATCAATACCCATTGGGCTTTATTCCAAGCTCTTTGGATAGCCCGTATATCATTTACGACATTTAATTCAAAATTCTGAATATAATTCACTAAATACGAAATTCAATCCGAGATGCGTAAAATAAATCTTAAATACGCAATAATCACATAATTTATCGTAAATGAACTTTACTTACCTGAGAATATGTGATGGTACACAAATCGAAGTTCGATCGGGCTTCCGTTCGGAATTTATCCTCGAACTGCACAATTTATTATATTTAACTCCGAGTCAATTTTTGATTAAATATAATTTAAATAAATTCATCGAAAATTAAATCGGTCACTTTTGACCTCGTATCGACTTACCCGAAGTCCGGTGAAATCCCAAAAATTTCCCTTTTCCTTTTTCTTTCTTTTTCCTCTTTTTCTCTTTTTCTCCTTGGCTGAACCGGTCTGGTCCGGTTCAGCACAGAACCTTCTCCGCTGAATCGCCGACCAGTTCAGGCATCCTTTGGCCGTGTCGGCGTCTTCCGACCAGTTCACGACGCATCACCACCGCAGTTCGGCGCGCCTCAGCCTGGGCAACACTCGGCTGGGCTCGATAGGGACCAATCACCGCCGGTGGCCGCCGAATCTCTTCTTTTCCTCCGCGGCTTCTCCGTCGGTGGAGGTCGTGATCGGTGCCGATGGGTGCGCACGGTCCTCCTAATCCTTTTTCGGCCTCTTTCCTGGCCGTGGGGTCGCTGGTGGTGGCCGTCCGGTAGTCTTCTTCTTCCTCGGCTTCCATGCGGTTTCCCTATTTTCTCTCTCCCCGATTTCTAACTTTCAGATTTCCTTTTTTTTTCTTTTATTTATAATATATTTTTATTATTATTTTATTATAAAATAATATTAAAAATCTCAAAAATATCCCATAAATATCTAAAAATATCTCTAAAAATCATATTAAATTCATTTAATCTGTAAATGAATTTATCTGTCTAATTTTACCTTTTCGGTATATTTTTTCACTATTTTTGGGCTCATTTTTTGAGGTAAAAATTCTGATAAATTCTAATAAATTTATATCTTGATCAATTGGGTTCGAAATTAAATATTTTCCTTGATTTTGATCAAGATTCCTTAATTTCATATTTTTAATGAAATTGTCTTATCGAAATTATACTGAATTTTAGTCATTTGACCGTTTTACCCCTGCACTCGTTCGAGAATTAACTTAACCCTTATCTCGCTGTTATATAGCTTACATGCATTTTTAATTTCTCAAATTGTCGATTGCATGTTAGTAAATACTCTTCTTATGATTCAACTATGTAATAAAATGTTCATACACATAAGAATCATAAGGAACAAGCTACATAAAAAATTCAGGTTTGACAGCAAATTTAAACTTAATCAAGTAAAATTGCAGATAATGAATAATCAATAACACAAAATACAATGAATTGAAAAAGGATAAGGGAGAGAAATATCAAACACAATAGTTTATAGAGGTTCGGCCAATCTCTTGCCTACGTCCTCTCTTCTTGACTTCCTTGTCAAGAGTTTTCTTTCTCTCTTTCAATGAAAGTTACACACTCTATTTTTCAGGTTAAGGAATAACCTCTCTACCCTTTTTACAAAGATGGATTCACCCTTTTACAAAGTTTATCTCACTGAGGAACAATCCTCTTCTTTCTTAAAGTAATGATGAATACAGAATCAAGCTTTTTATGTGGGTAGGAAAAATACAGCTTTTGCACACAGGCTTATACAACAAACTCAATAAATGAAGATTGAAGACAAATAGAATGTGAGAATTAAACTCTTAAGAATGTACAGATTGTGCAGCAATAGTGTCTCTGTTCTTAGTGTCTTCAATGCTTGATTTTATGCTGAAGGATTGGTAGTTGAGCATTTAATGCTGTTTTTCCCGTTGAGATTTTTGCAGAAAGAGCCGTTGGGATCCTCCAGTAGAATGCCAGATCGATCTGCTATCTTGACTAGATCGATCTCTTAGTTGTAATTCCTGCAAAGTCAAGGCAAATTGAAGTAAGGAGATCGATCTCATATATGAGAAGATCGATCTCACAATTTAAAAATGTTAGAGCAGATTGATCTGTCGAACAGGCAGATCGATCTTCCAATCTCTCTGTTTGAGGCAAGATTGATCTATAGATCTATCTGCCAGGTATTCTCGTAGTGAGGAGATCGATCTCTTATCAACCCAGATCGATCTCTTTAGCTCTCTGACTTTGAGGAGATCGATCTCTTCCTATACCAGATCGATCTCATGAACTCTCTGTTTGAGTACAGATCGATCTATCAGATCGATCTACTACCTTTACCTTTTGTTTTAGAGGAGATCGATCTCTTCCTAGACCAGATCGATCTCATCAACATCCTGTATTTAGACAAATCGATCTTATAACCCGTATAGATCGATCTCAGCTTCCTCAATACCTTGTACAGGTTCAATCCTTTAGCAGATCGATCTCATATCCTCATGAGATCGATCTCTCATCCTAGAAGACCTAGGAGATCGATCTCTCATATCACTAGATCGATCTCTCATCTTCAGGAACTTAATTTCTGGTATTGATAACCTCTAAACATGTTTTTATATCATCTTTATATTATTGAATTTACTTGTTTTGTCATTTCAAAATATATTAACTCAACAATGTGGACATAGGATTGCATTTGTTTAGTTGATTTTGTGCATCATATTCTTGAATTTATTTGATCTTATCTCGAGGTAAAATATTAGATCACACTTAATCAGGGAGATGATTTAGGCCATCTTTGGATCGTTTGAGCCTTTCTAGCCATCCTTGTACTTATTTTACCCCTAGTCACCCATCTGGGCCAAATAAGCTTTTCTTTGTAAATACACCTGCATATTTTTCCTTAGCTTAAACACTCTTTTCCTATCCCTTACCCCGAAAGCGTGTAAATTCACTAGGATATATTTTGAGTTATGTACATATGGGTTATAGGTGATAGTGAAGTTAAAAAAAAAAAAGAAGAAGAAGAAAAATAAAAAAATAGAATAAATGTTTAGCAAAGTAAATAAGTTTGGGAGAGTAAATTTTGAGCTTTTACATCAAAGATCCTAGAAGTAATGCATGTTGAGGGGTAATTAAACCTAAATCGACTTTATCATACCTTAGCCCTAGCCTTACATTACAAGCTTAATGAAGTCCTATTGATCTTTGGTTAAGTGTGACTACATTAGTAGAGAGAGAAGTGAAAAGCAAACTTATGAGAATGATCACATGTCATTGACTTTGCATTCACTGTGTTTGGACAATCTGATCCGGGTAATTTACTGTGAAGTGGCTTTGACATATTCACACACACACAAAGAGTTTAATTTGTGTTAGGACTTATGATTGAATGATTCTGAGTGTTGGACTTATAATTATGAATCTTTGATATCAGAGTTCGTACTTTTTCTTTGAGGATAATATTGGTGAAATCATTATGTGTAGTACTTGTCAGTTCCTACATGTATTTTGTTTTGCTTGAGGGCAAGCAAAAGCTCAAGTTTGGGGGTGTGATAATTCTATTAAAATAGAAATATTTGTGCTTAATTTCTTAATTAATTATTTTAATCCTCATATTATTTTATTAATTATCCTCTCAATTTAATTAAAATTCTTTTATGTGCAGGTAAATTAAATTCAGATGAATTTCAGTCGAAAATGGGCTGAAAATGGGCTAAAAAGAGACTGACCACTACCATTTTGCAGTCTGAGTCACCATTCGTCTGGACACGTGTGATGCCGGGTGTTTGTATTTTATTCGCCTTGAAAAGATAAGATCGAGGGATACCATGCCCACCTTCTGGAAGACACACGTCGGGCCACATCGTACAGCCAAGTGGACTAGAAGACGAATGACGTGGAAATATCTTCTCTACAGCGAATGGAATGAAGACAACTGGCCAAACAATGCCAACTAATCTAGGATTAGAAATTACGATTATACCCCCAATTTTGTGTATAAATAGAATATGATGGGGCAATTGCAAAACAAGTAGGTAAAGTAGAATAGAAGTAGTTTTTAGGGTAAGGTAGAATAGGAGTAGAAAGTAGAGTAGAAGTAATTTTAGGGTAGTTTTTAGCATAGTTTTGTTTTTTATGAAAATTTTCTTTCCTTAGTTTGTTTTAGGTTTTTAGCAAGCTTTCATACTTTTTATTTTAACCTCCTCAAATGAAAAGATTTCATTGACACTGTTACTAGTTTCTTTAATATTCTATTTGTTTTTATTTTTGTTGTTGCTCATTCGGGTTACTTCCTACTCTGTTTTCATTAAGTTCTTCAGCTGTTCATATTTTTTTTTATTTGCTGATTACTGTGCAATCGGCTAGATCGGGTTAGAGGGGCTGGTGACAACAGCACTCTCACTCAATCCGTGCTCCTGTTTCATTTTCAATCATTATGTATTTTTCTTTATTTTTGTTTATCTTCCATTTTCTAGTTTGAGCAGTTTATCATTATCTAATTTTTCTGTTTACAGTCCGGTAGTTCTATGTCTATCCATTATTTTCTATTTGCATTTTATAAAGTTTAAGATGAGTATGCCACGGTTCTGAGTAGAGGCTTGTTGCTGTTAATCAGAGCTGTTGAATGGCTAGACATGGTTCCTGCATTGTTAGACAGTGAATGATGGAGGCTGAACTGAGAGAGAAGCAAGGCAGTGGCATGGGATCTTGCGTTTCCATAGTTATTTACTCTTTTCATTTTCGGTTTAACCTTCAACTACTGAGTTTACCCATTCTTTTTTTGCTTTAAGTTGAATGAATATTTCACGACCCAAATTACCAAAAATCAGAGTAAATTTTTTTCGCTTTTTCATTTATTATTTAATTCTTACCTTTCTCTCATCGTGACCATCCTACAAACAGTTGGGCTATGATTCGGTGTTAGTCACCTCTCACTATTTACCATTCTATTTCCATAATCACATTCATATATCAGAGTTTACTATTCTTTGACTTTAACTAAATACATACACAATGGTATTTATAACCCTGCATCCCCGACATTATATCCGTTTACAGTACTGTGCATTACATATTTAGATACAAAATTGTACAAATGTGTATACCTGTCTCTCCATGGGATGCAGCTGATACCAAGCATGCAAGTCCTCAGTCGCTTACTAATTATTGTGAGTGCTCTAAAAAGATGGGAAAATAAGGGGGGTGAGCAAACCACACGCTCAGTAAGGCAATTATGCAAGTAAGTAGATAGCTCCATTATCTACATGCTCATAATGCCATGCCCTTAAATCCAATTCTTTTCATTAAAATCTCAAGCACAAATCATGCATATATCATGACATAGTTTATCCAAAACTATTTGTGCATATAGAAAAGCATGTAATTCATGCATCAATAGCATTTTATATGACATCAGTAAATCATACTTAGCATGAATTTAATCAAAATCATGCATTCTTTCATGTCATGTAAGACATCATGAATTTGAAATGAAAGCATGGAAAACACCATCATGCTATTGTATTCAAATCATTTCATTAAAACTGCAGTATAAACTAACCCTTCCAGGTCAATCATCTCATAAAACAATTCATTATAAAACTTCGGTTATAAAACCACCCTTCTTTCAGGGTCACATGCCATAAAATCCTTTAAAACATAAATTAGTATAGTAAAAATCATAAAATCGGGGGCCTGACCCCTCCCTCGGGTCTACCCTGGTCTATCAGACCACAAATTATATCATGTGAGACATGTAGGTGACTATCAATAACATCGAGGACTATGGCCATATCCTAGTGATCCCTGGCAACATGGTACCTAGTGTGTTCGGGGTATCACACCTGAAACGGGAGGTAAGTCGTCCAACCCGCCAGAACAGCATAACACTAGGATTGCGAGGGCAAGGCTTGCTGCCTCATGGCTAATGCCACTCCACTCCAACAATCCCCATGGTACAGCATACTCCGCGTGATATACACGGTACAACGTACTCTGTGAACCCAAGCTCAATCAGGGCTGCCTGCAATTGGTCTTATCCACCCATATCATCTCTGTCTCAGTATGCACGTGTGAGCATATCATCTTACTGTGACACACAGTCTACAGGAGGCTCAAACACGGCTATATGCATGTCATATAAATCCCTGTGCGAGCAAAGCTCTAGCACAGCTCCATGCATATTCATGATATCAGAAAACCTCGTGCGAGCGAAGCTCTAGAACGGTTTCATAAAAATCAGTAAAATCTGCGTACGAGCATCACTCTAGTATGACTTAAACTGATTATAAATTCAAGTAAATTCCACGTACGAGCAATGCTCTAGTACTGATATGCATAAAAACTCAGTGAAAACCTCATATGAGAAAAACTCTAGTGTGGTTTTAAAATGAATTATCAAACCATATAAAACTTCGTGCGAGTAACACTCCAGCACGAGTGAATGCTCAAGTAAATCAAAACTTTGTACGAGCAATGCTCCAGTACGACTTTATGCATAAATACATCAAATCTCGTGCGAGTTACACTACAGCACGGCTTTTATGCAATATCATATCAAAACAGGATGCGAGCTAAGCTCCAGCATCTCTCATGCATGTCAAATCATTAAAACTAGTGCGAGCAATCGCTCCAGCACCATTTTATGCATACCACGTCAAAACAAATCAAAACATGTCAAAACAGAGTGCGAGCTAGGCTCCAGCAGCTCTCATGCATATCAAATCATAAAATCAGTGCGAGCAACCGCTCAAGCACATTTATGCACATTCACAAATGCGGATATAGTGCGAACAATGTGTCGGCACTATCTGTTTCCATATAAACTTGATAGTTGGCCCATTTTCCAAAGAAATTCCATTTAATTATGAATAACACCTACGTAGCGTTATCTTGTGAAATTTATACAATTACTGGCCAATCTATCGATTTGCTTTGATTAAAACCAGTAAAATTCCTTAAATCACAATTTTCTTAAATCATGCATTTCATGCATGTCATGCTTTCACCATCCTTAGGTGAACTTCCCTCAATAGGGGTAAAATAGTCTTTTCACCTATTTCGATCCTTAAAATCATTTAAACCACTTTTAGGATCATTATACAATAACAGTGTATACATACATAATCAGTGTATACAAAAACTATTAAAATACGCGTAGCTACCTCTAGCTACTCACACAATTCCCTTATCTCATTTTTTTTGTACAGTCTGACCTTTTCCACCAATGACTCGTCACGCAGTCTGATTTGCTCCGAATCTAATCTTCGAAACTGCAGATAATTCAGGTCAAATACAATACAATTAATTGTATTTTCATATTTTCTGGGCTTAATTCAAATCATTGCGCCCGTTTACCCATATTAGGCCCGATGGCTCCATAATGGGCCTTAATCGACCTTAATCGACCTTAAGCCTATTTTCCACTCACTATGCACATTATAGAGGACTATTGGGCTCATTGGGCCCATCTGTATTTATTTAGTCTCATTCTAAATTCTCGGATATCTCAATTTAGTATTTACGACAATTTATTCAAATTTCCAAAATTTAATTCATTTATGCGAAAATTAAATCCATAATTCATCAACACGCATAACGATGCAAAATTATCGTAAATAAGGGTTACTTACCCATGATTCCATGATAGTACACAAATCGAGGCTGTCTCGAGCTCTCGATGGATTCCAATTGTCGAGCTACACAATTTAATATTTTTTTGGGTAAATTTCCAGTCGGATATTAATCAAATTAAATATTTCAAAATTTAAATTGGCCAATTCGACCGCTTACCGACTTACCCGTAACTCAATTGCATCACTGGAATTTTCCTCAATTTTTCCTCTTTTTCTTTTTCCCTTTTTCTCTTTTTTTTCCTTTTCTTTTTGGCTGAACCGGTTCGGTCCAGTTCGGTTTAACCCGGTTCAGGCCGCCGGTTCAGTCTGGCTCGGCCGGTTCAGTGCCTTGCCGGTCGGTTCTCCGTCGGTTTTCGTCACCAGTGGCTCCGCTGGGTCGTCCGATGCACGGATATGGGGTTGGTTTCGTTCAAGGCCGCCGAAAAGTGGCTGGTTCAATCCTTCTCCCTCGGCGTTGGTACCCATTTCTGTTTCTTGCCGTTTTTCGGCGTTAGTCGCCACCTCACCAGCCGATTCAGTCGCTGATCGGTCGGTCTTTGCTCAGGCTTCCTTCGGTTGGTGGTGGTCGGCCCGAATCGGCTCCGGTCACCGATAAATGCCTTTCCTCTCTCTCCCTCGTTGTTCGCCGCCGTTCGTCGGCTTGATGGTCTGGTGGTGGCTCGACTCTCGTCGGGCTTCCCTTCTCCGACCTCGCCTAGCCGCCGCCGTTCACCGACTGTGATGGCAGAAGGAAGCATCGGCTTCCGTTTCGTTTTCCAGCTCGCGTTTCACGAGTTTTCGTTTTTTTTTTTTTACATTTACTTTATTTTTTATTTTTATTATTATTTTGTTTTAATAATATTTTAATCAAGTAAAATATTATTAAAATCCAAAAATATCTAAAAAAAATACTATTTTATTCATTTAATCCGTAATTAAATTTATCAGTCCGATTTTACCTTTTCGATATATTTTTCGATTATTTTCGGGATTATTTTTCGATACAAAAATTTCAGTTTATTCCAATAAATTCATATCTTGATCAATTTAACCCGAAATTTAATTATTTTTTCGTTATTGATCAAGATTTCTCAATCTCATATTTTTAATTAAATTTTCTTGTCCCGATAAATACCGAATTTTGATCTTTTGACCATTTTACCCTTCACGTGTTCGGGAATACCATTTAAATCCTTTTGCATTTTTTAAATGCACTCAAAAATTTCTATTCATTCCCTTTTTGCTCTTACGATAAAAATCGGGTCTTACAATCTCCCCTACTTAAGAAATTTGGTCCTCCAAATTAAAACCAAGTTAAATGAGTCCATAAATAACTCTGGGTACATCTATCGTATCATATACTGTCATCCTCAAGTGACTTTCTCCGGAGTGTAATACTACCATCATACTTAACTAGGGAGATCATCTTAAACCTCAACACTTTCTCCTTCCTGTTTAATACCTGAATCAATTTTATACGTTATACTTTCACTGAGCTAAACTGTTAGAGCTCATATCCGATTACATATGTCGGGTTCGGATAGTATTTCAGAAGCATCATAAGATAAGACACATTGTGGATGCCTGTTTATTTAAGTGGTAACTCCAACCTACAGGCCTTATCTCCCACTTTGTCCAATATCTTTCGAATCTCGTTATGTCCTTATGCATTTAGGACAAATAACTGCCAACAATAATGATTCACCCTCGGTGAATTCCAATAGTTTCTGTCTCTTGTCAGCATAGCTTCTCTGTGCTCTAAGGTGTTCTTAATCTCTCACAAATCAACCAAACATCCTCAGCGGTTTATCTTACCAATTCGGAAACAATTCTCTATCTGTCACCCACTTCTTCTTATCCAAGTTGGGGAATAATCCCTATGGCCATACAATGCCTCGTATAAAGTCATCCCGATACTCAAGTGACAATGTCACTATGGGCGAATTCTATTTGTAACAACTGATCATCCCAGGAGCTTATAAAATCAATGGCACACGCTCTCATCACATCCTCCAAAACCTGTACAGTCTTCTCTGACTGACCATCTGTCCGAGGATGGAAAGCTGTGCTAACACACAATCAAGTTCCCATAGCTTCTATAAACAATATTCCCAGAAGTGGGAAGTGAAGTGGGAATCCCTATCTGATACCATGCTGCCTGGAATGCTACATAACGTTTCATAATTTTCCATACACATAAATCTGCATACGCACTCAGAGTATCTGGGAATTTCATAACCAGATAGTGGGTAAACTTAATCAATCTATCGACTACCACCCAGATAGCCCCGTGATTCATCCGAGTCCTCTGTAACCCATCACAAAATTCATGATAACTTGTTTGCATTTTCGTGTCAATATAGGTAGAGGCTGCAATAACCCTGCAGACTTCTCGTACTCTACCTTAATCTGCTGGCATACGAGACTTTGCTACAACTCTACAATATCACTTTTCATGTCTGACCACTAATACCTTTTTCAGAGATTTCGATATATTTCTTACTTATCGGATGCACTGTATATCCCGAAGAGTGAGCTTCTGACAATAGCACTATCTTATCAACTGTGGTCCTGGGGAGCACTTAGACTGTCTCTGAACCTCTGTAAGTCATCATCACTCACTGTGAACTCTGTCATTATACCCTTCTGAATCTGACCCACACCATCAACACCATGCCGATCATCACGCTAAGCCTGGCAAATTCGATCACTCAAATCCGGTTCTAACCTCAGGCTAGCTATCACAAAATCAACGTCATCATTAGAAGGGATCACATCACTACTGAGGTTCACAACTGCTCTAGCAGCTCACGCTCCCTGTTCATCATGTGATACCATCCCGAGGCTCTTTCTGTTCAAAGCATCAGCCATTACATTAGCCTCTCCTTGGTGGTACAATGTTCACAATCATAATCCTTTAGAAGCTCTAACCCTCTTGGTTATCTTATATTCTACTCTTTTGTGAAAACAGATACTCGGGGCTTTTTATGATCAGTGCATACCCGAAATGTCTCACCGTATAAGTGGTGGCCCCATACTTTTAATGTAAATGCTACGGTTGCCAACTCTAAATCATGGGTCAGATAGTTTCTGTCATGGTCCTTGAACTATCTGGATCTATAAACGACTATCTTCCCATTTTACATCAATACACAGCTCAATCTTTATTTCGAGGTATCCATACACACTGAAACCTCTTGAGCTGTTGGTTATGGTGAGAATACTTACGGTGGTCAATTTATTACTTCAATATACCAAAACTCACCGAAGCTACTTATATACTTATCATACCACACATATGTAATCTTTTCCGGAATGAGATGTGTCAACTAAGTAGCCAATTTCGAGAAACTCACAACACCTCGTCTGTAAGACCGTTTCCAATTGCTACCCATGTTCTTCCCTGGACTTCGAATACATCAAAATATCATCGCTAAAGATGACAACCAATCGGTCCAGGTAAGGTTCAAATACCTCATCATAGTTGAGTTCCACAGAATATTTCAATCACTTGTATCCTTGACCTATGTACGCATAAACGTATAATGTCATTTCGAAATCGCTTCCGTTCAAAACTAACCGCGTCATTTCATTTTTTATATTAACGACTTTTATAAAATTTTAATTTTTAAACCTTCATGATTAATCGAATTCTATATTTCTTTATCGTACCAGTAAAGGTACCCAAATTTTAAATGTATAAATTTACGACTGTCGATTTCAATTTATAGGTTATGTGTGCGCTTCTAAACGCTGTCAAATCTTCTGGCAAGGAAGTATTTTGAAATACCTTTATTAACCCTCAGACTTGACCACATAGACTGGGTATGGATATATTTACCCCTTATACTTGGTCGATATTCATATTCACTACATATCGCTTAATCCAAATTACTTACATGTCAAAGATATCCTTACCTTACATACACCTCTTATTCCAATATATCTTATATGCAGGATCTATCACTTATAACCAACTCTTTCATTACTTGTCAAAACTTATAATCTCTATACCCATATTCAGTTAGTGAAAATCAGCTAACTAGCATCATCTTGCTTAAGGGTACAAGCTTCACATCTTTCACTAGCTTATCAGTAACTGAAGGCGGTATGAATATATACGTGGCACCAGGATCAATTAAAATAGTTACTTTATTATTTATAACCAGTATGGTATCTTCCACCATATCAGATGAAACATCAGTAGTGTCTTGGTCCAAGGCAAACACTCGCCCTCGTCCAACATCTTATTTCTATGGCAACTACCACACATCCTAACACTGTTCACACTACTACACTGCTTACGCTGCTACATAGCAGGTTGGGGTCCTCAAATCACAATACCCCCCAAAAGTATTGAAATTGAATACACTAGGGCTTTACCAAATCATCTTACCCCGTGAGCCATCAACTCTAAACTTTTACCAAACTAGCTTTTTTCCATTATGACATCTCTGTTATAGCGACGATCAATTAATGAGTCTATTCTTGCATTTAAAAATCAAATTCTTAGCTGCACTTCCATCTCAACATACACAATTGTATCTAAACAATGCACAGTATATGGGGATGTAATTTCCTTAACCACTAACACCGACTCATATCAGGACAACTCAAGCTCTGATACCATTAACTGTCACGACCCAAATTACCAAAAATCAGAGTAAATTTCTTTCGCTTTTTCATTTATTATTTAATTCTTACCTTTCTCTCATCGTGACCATCCTACAAACAGTTGAGCTATGATTTGGTGTTAGTCAGCTCTCACTATTTACCATTCTATTTCCATAATCACATTCATATATCAGAGGTTACTATTCTTTGACTTTAACTAAATACATACACAATGGTATTTATAACCCTACATCCCCGACATTATATCCATTTACAGTACTGTGCATTACATATTTAGATACAAAAATGTACAAATGTGTATACCTGTCTTTCAATGGGAAGCAGCTGATACCAAGCATGCAAGTCCTCAGCCGCTTACTAATTACTGTGAGTGCTCTGAAAAGATGGGAAAATAAGGGGGTGAGCAAACCACACGCTCAGTAAGGCAATTATGCAAGTAAGTAGATAGCTCCACTATCTACATGCTCATAATGCCATGCCCTTAAATCCATTACTTTTCATTAAAATCTCAAGCACAAATCATGCATATATCATGACATAGTTTATCCAAAACTATTTGTGCATATAGAAAAGCATGTAATTCATGCATCAATAGCATTTTATATGACATCAGTAAATCATACTTAGCATGAATTTAATCAAAATCATGCATTCTTTCATGTCATGTAAGACATCATGAATTTGAAATGAAAGCATGGAAAACACCATTATGCCATTGTAGTCAAATGATTTCGTTAAAACTGCAGTATAAACTGACCCTTCCGGGTCAATCATCTCATAAAACAATTCGTTATAAAACTTCAGTTATAAAACCACCATTCTTTCAGGGTCACATACCATAAAATCCTTTAAAACATAAATTAACATAGTAAAAATCATAAAATCGGGGGTGACCCTACCCTCGGGTCTACCCTGGTCTATCATACCACAAGTTATATCATGTGAGACATGTAGGTGACTATCAGTAACATCGAGGACTATGGCCATATCCTAGTGATCCCTGGCAACACGGTACCTAGTGTGCGGGGTATCACACCTAAAACGGGAGGTGGGTCATCCTACCCGCCAGAACAACATAACACTAGGATTGCGAGGGCAAGGCTTGCTGCCTCGTGGTTAATGCCACTCCACTCCAACAATCCCCATGGTACAGCGTACTCTGCGTGATATACACGGTACAACGTACTCCGTGAACCCAAGCTCAACCAGGGGTGCCTGCAATAGGTCTTATCCACCCATATCATCTCTGTCTCAGTATGTACGTGTGAGCATATCATCTCACTGTGACACACAGTTTACAGGAGGCTCCAACACGGCTATATGCATGTCATATAAATCCCTGTGTGAGCAAAGCTCTAGCTCGGCTCCATGCATATTCATGATATCAGAAAACCTCTTGCGAGCGAAGCTCTAGCACGGTTTCATAAAAATCAGTAAAATCCGCGTACAAGCAGCGCTCCAGTACGACTGAAACTGATTATAAATTCAAGTAAATTCCACGTACGAGCAATGCTCTAGTACGGATATGCATAAAAACTCAGTGAAAATCTCGTAAAAGAAAAACTCCAGTACGGTTTTAAAATGAATTATAAAACCATATAAAACTTTGTGCGTGTAATGTTCCAGCACAAGTGAATGCTCAAGTAAATCAAAACTTCATACGAGCAACGCTCTAGTACGGCTTTATGCATAAATACATCAAATCTCATGCGAGTTATACTCCAGCACGACTTTTATGCAATATCATATCAAAACAGGATGCGAGCTAAGCTCCAGCATCTCTCATGCATGTCAAATCATTAAAACTAGTGTGAGCAATCGCTCCAGCACAATTTTATGCATACCTCGTCAAAAAATCAAAACATGTCAAAACATGTCAAAACATAGTGCGAGCTAGGCTCTAGCAGCTCTTATGCATATCAAATCATAAAATCAGTGCGAGCAACCGCTCTAGCACATTTTATACATATGCTATCACACAAATCGGTGCAAGCAACCGCTCAAGCACATTTATGCACATTCACAAATGCGAATATAGTGCGAATTACGTGTCGGCACTATCTGTTTCCAGATAAACTTGATAGTTGGCCCATTTTCCAAAGAAATTCCATTTAATTATGAATAACACCTACCTAGTGTTATCTTGTGAAATTTATACAATTACTGGCCAATCTATCGATTTCCTTTGATTAAAACTAATAAAATTCCTTAAATCACAATTTTCTTAAATCATGCATTTCATGCATGTCATGCTTTCACCATCCTTAGGTGAACTTCCCTCAATAGGGGTAAAATAGTCTTTTCACCTATTTCAATCCTTAAAATCATTTAAACCACTTTTAGGATCATTATACAATAATAGTGTATACATACATAATCAGTGTATACAAAAACTATTAAAATACGCGTAGCTACCTCTAGCTACTCACACAATTCCCTTACCTCATTTTTTTGTACGGCCTGACCTTTTCCACTGATGACTCATCAGGCAGTCCGATTTGCTCCGAATCCAATCTCCGAAACTGCAGACAATTATTCATCAGGTCAAATACAATACAATTAATTGTATTTTCATATTTTCTGGGCTTAATTTAAATCATTGGGCCCGTTTACCCATATTGGGCTCAATGGCACCATAATGGGCCTTAATCGACCTTAAGCCCGTTTTTCACTCACTATTCACATTATCGAGGCCAATTGGGCTCATTGGACCCATCTGTATTTATTTAGCCTCATTCTAAATTCTCGGATATCTCAATTTAGCATTTACGACAATTTATTCAAATTTCCAAAATTTAATTTATTTATGCGAAAATTAAATCCGTAATTCATCAACACGCATAACGATGTAAAATTCTCGTAAATAAGGGTTACTTACCCGTGATTCCATGATAGTACACAAATCGAGACTGTCTCGAGCTCTCGATGGATTCCAATTGTCGAGCTACACAATTTAATATTTTTTTCGGGTAAATTTCGAGTCGGATATTAATCAAATTAAATATTCCAAAATTTAAATCGACCAATTCGACCGCTTATCGACTTACCCGTAGCTCGATTGCATCACTGGAATTTTTTTCAATTTTTCCTCTTTTCCTTTTTCCATTTTTCTCTTTTTTTCCTTTTCTTTTTTGCTGAACCAGTTCAGTCCGGTTCAGTTCAACCCGGTTCAGGCTGTCGATTCAGTCTGGTTCAACCGGTTCAGTGCCTTGTTGGTCGGTTTTCACCGCCAATGGCTCCGCTGGGTCGTTCGATGCACGGATCTGGGGTTGGTTTCATTCAAGGCCGTCGAAAAGTGGCCGTTTCGGTCCTTCTCCTTCGGCGTCGGTACCCATTTCTGTTTCTTACCATTTTTCAACGTTAGCCGCCACCTCACCGGCCGATTTAGCCGCTGATCGACAGGTCTTTGCTCGGGCTTCCTTCGGATGGCGGTGGTCGAGCTCGAATCGGCTCCGGTCATCGGGAAATGCCTTTCCTCTCTTGGCTCTCTTTCCTCTCTCTCCCTCGCTGTTCACCGCCGTTCGTCAGCTTGATGGTCCGGTGGTGGCTCAGCTCTCGTCGGGCTTCCCTTCGTCGACCTCACCTGGCCGCCGCCGGTCACCGACTGTGATGGCAGAAGGAAGCATCGGCTTTCGTTTCATTTTCTAGCTCGCGTTTCGCGAGTTTTCGTTTTTTTTTTTTTTTACCTTTACTTTATTTTTTATTTTTATTATTATTTTATTTTTAATAATATTTTAATCCATTAAAATATTATTAAAATCCAAAAAATCTAAAAAAATACTATTTTATTCATTTAATCCGTAATTAAATTTATCAGTCCGATTTTACCTTTTCGGTATATTTTTCTATTATTTTTGGGATTATTTTTCGATACGAAAATTTCAATTTATTCCAATAAATTCATATCTTGATCAATTTAACCCGAAATTTAATTATTTCTTTGTTATTGATCAAGATTTCTCAATCTCATATTTTTAATTAAATTTTCTTGTCTCGATAAATATCGAATTTTAGTCTTTTAACCATTTTATCCTTCACGTGTTCGAGAATACCATTTAAATCCTTTTGCATTTTTTAAATGCACTCGAAAATTTCTATTCATTCCCCTTTTGCTCTTACGATAAAAATCGGGTCTTACAGAATATTACTGCCCTATAGTTTCTGTTTCATTATCTAATCCCATTCACTACATTATATTAATACCTCACTTCTCTGCATTTTAGAATATTAGCTTTCGATTACTATTATAGCATCTAGTTTGTATTTGTTTTGCATTTGCTTATCTCGATATTTTCTTTTTCTTTTTTGCTGGCTGGTACTGAAGAGGGCAGGTTTGCTGCCGTGCGGTGCAGAGCATTGGATGAGTGAACTAATGCAGTGGAAATGGATTACACACTCTCCCCTGTTCTGCTGTGTTCTATAACTATTGTACTGTTTATTTTCATTTATCGGTTTAATTAGCATTAATCCATGGTTACTTAGTTTCTGTTGTGTTTCTGCTGGTTTTTTGTTTAGATTATATAGTATTTGTTGATCGGTGCTACTGCAGGAGGTTGGATAAGGACATGGCTGTTGGTTTTGATAGAAGCAGATCGTATGTCAGATTTGAGAATTTTACACATATTAAATTATGTAATGAGAACATGAAGTGTAATTGATTGAACTAAATATGATGTACTCATATATTGAGGTGGTATGGGATGAAATTTTAAGTGATGAATGAGTTATAAATGAGATTTTATGTTAAAGTGTGAAACTATGGGGCCAGATCGATCTTGGAGAAGAGAGGATCGATCTACTAGGTCAAAAATGACAAGGAATGAGGAATTTAAGCGAGCAGATCGATCTCCAATGGAAGAAGATCGATCTCCTTATGATTCTGTAATGAAAAGATCGATCTCATGAGGAAGGAATCGATCTCAAAATGTTTTTGTTAAGGAGAAGATCGATCTCCTCAAAGAGCAGATCGATCTCATAAAGCATTCTGTAAACTAGAGATTGATCTCATAATTGGAGCAGAGCGATCTCATAAAGCTATTAAGAGATCAATCTCACCCCTCGATAGATCAATCTCCTAGGTATAAAATTACCCCAAATCATCCCCAAATTCAAATGCAGATCGATCTCATCAAGAGCCAAATCGATCTCCTACCCTCGGCCTATATGAAGACCCCTTTGTTTTCCTAGAAATCAATCTCTCTCTCTCTCCCAAATAGCTATTTTTGAACCCTAGCAACATACTTGGAAATCAAAGGACGGATTGAATCGAGGCAAGAGTTAAGCACTCCACAAGTTTTAGGTAATTTTCTAAACCTCGATTTTTTATTTTGAAGTAATCTTTGGTGATTGTGAGCATGAGCATTGTGATGAAATAGTTGGGAAATGATTAGGGATTTATGAAACTATGATTTTGTTGGAGTAGAGATGTTATTATGCAATTGTGATAATTTTGAGAATCATGGCTATAAATTGGAATTGAGACAATGTGGTGAATTTAGCATAGGATATGGTATGAGAAATATAGGATTGTGAGGTGTAGTAGATGAGTATGTGAATTGTGATACAGTTATGAGAATTGAGTAATTTGAGGTGTTAATGAGAATATGAGAAAATGAGTGCTCAATAATGCGATTGAGTTGAGATATTGATGTTTTTAACATTGTTTGTACAGCTCGTGAGTTTCAGAGTGGAATACGAGGATAGTCCGTGATACGGGGTAATGATTGCATTATACGAGGTGTAAAGAGGTAAGGGAAAACTTAAACTCATTTGTGTATGCGATTTTGTTGATGATATTATAGCATGAAATGTGATTTGAGAAAACAAGCATGTTTTTATGTGTTGTGAATGAGAATTACACACAATTTTATAATCGGTTGGGGCCCAACTTTTATGAGTTGTAAACTATATGTGAAAACATTTTATAACCATTTTATGTTTAAAATGTGAAAAGTGTTTTGGTCCCTATGTTAAGCCGTATTGAGGTTTGAGAAAATGTGTGCGCGATTTTGTCGGTTGAAGCTCGATTTTAACATGTTTTGTGTTGAGTACAAAACAGTTTGAAATGAGTTATATGAGAGAAAACCATTATGAGTTTTACGTGAAGGCAAAACGATTTTTATGATAATGGCTATTGATTGAGACTTAGGTGTGTCATTTTGAATACACACCGAGCATTGCTCTAGTAGCATGTAAGTCCGATATTCCTCCGTTCTGGTAATGTGAGATGACCCCTACTCTGGTAGCGTTGGTTACCTACCACGTGTGAATTCTAATCAATGGCTGTGCCACGTGTATTTGGTGGCTGTACCACATGTGAATCCTAATCAGTGGTTGTGCCAGGTGTATTTGGTGGCTGTGCCACGTGTGTTTGGTGGCTGTGCCACATGTAGATTTTATTTAGTGGCTGTGCCACGTGCATTACTATTGCAGTGATTTTCATCACGTTTTAAAGAGAAAAGCCATTATCGCATCTTGATTTCTACATGCTTGTAACCTTGAATTGAGTAATTTATTATCATGTTTTTACATGGGCTTTGAGATGATGTTTTAACTATTCATGCTACATTTTCCACTAAGTTTATTGAGTTTATCATGTAAAAAAAATGATAATGTTGTGCAAATCATTTTCTTATTAATGAATCCCTTACCCTCTTACTGAACGATTTAGAAGCTCACCATGTTTTACCTTTCCCCCAGATTTCTTCAAGTGAAAAGGGTTTCCCTGCGATGTACGGAGTAGTGGCTAGTGGAGGACTTGAGCTCCAGGCCATATATTGCATTTTGAGGTATCGTTTATCTTTTCATGTACCCAGATAATTATTGTAATTACAGACACTTGATGTACAACATTGTAGGGGATGTATTAAGATTAATTAACTTGAGATTGAGTAATGTATTTGATATGATATGTACTATTTAATGATGAGATCCTGAGGCATGATATGTATGATGATGTTTGACACTGTACAGGAGTGCACCCTTAATTGTGATTTGAATTTAAAAAGTTTTAAATTTGCCCTATTTTTCGTGCTTCATGGGCGTGACAGAGTTTTCTTGGTATCAGAGCTTAGGGTGTCTAGTACTGTCAGTGTCGATTAAGTGAAATAGAATACATCCCAAGTGTCTATAATAGTCTGGTATTGAACTGAATTTGAGGATTGAGATTTCAATCAAGCTTAATGTGTACGCGCAGGAACGGAATTAAGATTGAGAATGAGTGGACGATGAGGTCGTTTGAGGAGGCAGGCAGAGCCACCTCCACCACCTACCCCACAACCAAAGAGTCCTAACTCTCGATTTAACCTAATTAAGACCAATGTGAGGCAAGATTTTGAGCAAATGGCAACGCTATTCGTGAAACATTTTGGAGGGAACACCTCGGGTACTACTCCTACACGACCAGAAGGACCTCCCGTACCCTCAGTACAGATGGACCCAGTGCCTCCCATCATTCAACCTGAGAACAGAAGTATGGTCTGACTGAAGGACTTTTTCAAAATGAATCCACCCGCATTTAGGGGAAAGAAGGATCCTATAGAGGCTGAGAGTGGCTGACAGAGTTGAGAGTTATACTTGACTATCTAGGGTGCACAGCTGCTGAGAGGGTTAGTATTAGTGCCTATATGTTGAAAGGGAGAGCTCGATATTGGTGGGGTACTACCCAGGGTATTCTGATGTCCCGCCAGGATGTGATTTGTTGGGAAGAGTTTTAGACAGCCTTTCGAACGTAATATCTACCACGAGCTGCCTAGAGAAAGAAGAAGGCTGAGTTTTTTAGTTTGGTACAGGGTGATATGTCTGTGGATGACTATGAGAGCCAATTCATCGCGCTATTGAGATATGACCCAGAAACCTTCAAGAATGAAGAGCTCCGTACTAAGAAATTTATATATGGATTGAAGCCCAACATCAGAGATAGATTGATAGGGCTATGTATTACTGAGTTTGGAGATGCTCTGAGATGAGCACAAGAGATTGAGAGGGGAATCGAGATGGTACAATCCCAGAATGAGCTCAAAGCGGTGAATTGGGATAAGGGTAAGAGGCCAACGATTTCCCAAACAGTTGTTCGAAGAGGTTCCTTCAGAAGAGGAAGGATTGAGGTGCAGAAGGGCAGATTAGAGAGACTTGGAGCTTATCCCATCATTAGAGAGACCTCTCGAGATGTCAGGCCTGAGATAAGGGTTTGTCGAAATTATGATCGAATGCATGAGGGAAGTTGTACTGGGCTGATCCATGGATGTTTTAGATGTGGAGACATGGGTCATATGGTGAAAAACTACCCTCAACCTCAGAGACCACATGCTTTGGAGCTTACTAGACAACAGCCTCAAAGAGTGAATCCCCAGAGACGGGCCACTGCTGCAGAGAAAGGGAAGAAGCCTGTTACACAGGGACGTGTGTTTGCCCTGGAGAAGGAAACCGCAGACACTTCTGCAGAAAATATAAGAGGTACACTCTCTGTCTGTAACCATAAGGCTCATGTGTTGATTAATTCAGGGTCCACGCATTCATTTATTTCTGAGTATTTTGCATGTAGATTAAATTTGAAGTTTGAACTTCTAGAATATATACTATATGTAAATACCCCTATGCGTTAATCCCAGAGAACTAATTTGATCTGTAGAAGATGTGAAATAAAGGTGGGAGATAGAGTAATGTTAGCAGATCTAATAATATTAAATATGCATGGGTTTGATGTAATTTTAGGAATAGATTGGCTGGCAACCAATAGAGTGAGTTTAGACTGCTACACTAAGATTGTAACTTTCTCCCTACCTGAACCTTACAGTGTACGTATGAAATATTGAGTAAGTAGACGTATGGAATTTTGTAAGCAAATTGAAATTTTGATGTTGCTCATGAGAGTACTAAATATGATTGTTTATGTGAAGGTTATGAAACACTTATCTCAGATGATGATCGGGAACATTCGAGGATTGAGGATATACCTGTGGTGTGTGAATTTCTGGATGATTTCCCAGATGAGTTACCATGTTTACCACCAGAGAGAGAGCTGGAGTTTACCATTGATTTGGTACCAGATACTCAGCCGATTTCTAGACCTCTGTTGAGTTAATATATTTTGAAATGACAAAACAAGTAAATTCAATAATATAAAGATGATATAAAAACATGTTTAGAGGTTATCAGTACTAGAAATTAAGTTCCTGAAGATGAGAGATCGATCTGGTGATACGAGAGATCGATCTCCTAGGTCTTCTAGGATGAGAGATCGATCTCATGAGGATATGAGATCGATCTGCTAAAGGATTGAACCTGTACAAGGTATTGAGGAAGCTGAGATCGATCTATAAGGGTTATAAGATAGATCTGTCTAAATACAGGATGTTGATAAGATCAATCTGGTCCAGGAAGAGATCGATCTCCTCTAAAACAAAAGGTAAAGGTAGTAGATCGATCTGATAGATCGATCTGTACTCAAACAAAGAGTTCATGAGATCGATCTGGTATAGGAAGAGATCGATCTCCTCAAAGTTAGAGAGCTAAGGAGATTAATCTGGGTTGATAAGAGATCGATCTCCTCACTACGAGAATACCTGGCAGATCGATCTATAGATCGATCTTGCCTCAAACAGAGAGCTTGGAAGATCGATCTGCCTGTTCGACAGATCGATTTGCTCTAACATTTTTAAATTGTGAGATCGATCTTCTCATATATGAGATCGATCTCCTTGCTTCAATTTGCCTTGACTTTGCAGGAATTACAACTAAGAGATCGATCTGGTCAAGATAGCAGATCGATCTGGCATTCTACTAGAGGTTCCCAACGGCTCTTTCTACAAAAATCTCAATGGGAAAAAATAGCATTAAATGCTCCAACTACCAATCCTTCAGTATAAAATCAAGCATTGAAGACACTGAGAACAGAGACACTATTGCTGCACAATCTGTACATTCTCAAGAGTTTAATTCCCACATTCTATTTGTCTTCAATCTTCATTTATTGAGTTTGTTGTATAAGTCTGTGTGCAAAAGTTGTATTTTTCCTACCCACATAAAAAGCTTGATTCTGTATTCATCCTTACTTTAAGAGAGAAGAGGATTGTTACTCAGTGAGATAAACTTTGTAAAAGGGTGAATCCATCTTTGTAAAAAGGGTAGAGAGGTTATTCCTTAACCTGAAAAAGGGAGTGTGTAACTTTCATTGAAAGAGAGAAAGAAAGCTCTTGACAAGGAGGTCAAGAAGAGAGGACGTAGGCAAGAGATTGGTCGAACCTCTATAAACTACTGTGTTTGATATTTCTCTCCCTTATCCTTTTTCAATTCATTGTATTTTGTGTTATTGATTATTTATTATCTGCAATTTTACTTGATTAAGTTTAAATTTTCCATTAAGCTTAGAAAATTGATTCACCCCATCTCGGTAGAGCCATCAATTGGTATCAGAGCTTGGACTCTTTGATCACATAGGAATAATTTCCTAAGAGTTAGAAAAGATCTAATGTCTCACAACAACGTAGCAACCAATTTAATAGGAGAGGGGCATTCTACGGTTAGGCCTCCAATGTTCAATGGTGAACATTATGCTTATTGGAAAACTAGGATGATGTTGTTCATTCAAGCAAATGATTATGAAGTTTGGAGGATTATAACTAAATGACCTCAAATCCCTACTAAAAGAGTATAAGGAAGAGATATCCCTAAAGAAGAGGATGAGTGGGATTCAAATGATGTTAAATGTGCTCAACTGAATGCTAAGGCCATGCACACCCTATTTTGTGCGTTAGGACCAAATGAATACAATAGAGTCTCTGGTTGTGACAATGCCAAGCAAATTTGGGACAAATTGGCAATAACTCATAAAGGTACAACCCAAGTAAAGGAGACTAAGGTAGGAATGCTCACACATGACTATGAGCTATTTAGGATGAAGGAAGGAGAATCAATTAGTGATATGTTCACTAGATTCACTGATGTAATTAATGGATTAAAGTCCTTAGGAAAAATATACTCTAATATAGAAATGGTCAAGAAAATATTAAATAGTCTACCTAAATCATAGGAAGCTAAAGTGACTGCAATTGAGGAATCCAAGGACCCTCACACATTGTCATTAAATGAATTAATAGGATCACTACTCACATATGAGATGAAGTTGAGAAGAAATGAAGAGCACCCAAGAAAGTGGGAGTTGCTCTAAAATCTTCTACTCAAAAGGAAAATAAAAATGAGAGTGGTAGTGAAGAAGATCTTAAGATGGCAATGTTTGCCAAAAGATTTAATAAATTCATGAGAATGAGAACAAGTGGTAGTAATAGGAGAAACCACAAAAAAGATCAAGAAGAGCTAGGTAGAAAAGATACAATTGTATGTTATGAATGTAAAAAATCAGGGCATTCTTTGATAAAAATGGGTTAGGATATATTGCAAAAAGTAGATAGACTCATCTCAAAAGCTTCATTGCTAGAAAGAGCATGAATAAACCTTCAACTATTTATTCATATTGTAATAGAAAGGGACATGCATCGCATAATTGCAATATGAAGAAGACCACTCTTAAAGGAAAAATAGTAAAAAGAATTTGGGTTCCAAAGGAAGTAATTAACTCAAAAGATATTAATGCTTTAGTAAAATGGATCCCAAAGGGATCAAGAATTACATTCACTAACCTCAAAGAACCCTAGAGAATTTGGGTACCTAAGACATAAGTTTGAATTTTGATTGTAGGTGATTGAGCATTGCCACAAAGCTAAAACAAAGGACTCTTGGTACTTGGACAGTGGACGCTCAAGGCACATGACCGGAGATAGAAGCCACTTCAACTCATTTAAATCGAAAGTTGGTGGAGAAGTCACATTTGGGGACAACTCCAAAGGCCAAGTTGAAGGAAGTGGTTCAATAGGTAATGACTACTTTTCATTAGAAAAAAGTATTGATTGTCAGGGGTCTAAAACATAACTTACTAAGCATTAGTCAACTTTGTGACAAAGGTTACAAAGTAATTTTTGATTGCTTGAAATGTCATGTTATAGATTCTAAGTCAAATAAAGTTCTTTTCCTAGGTCATAGGCAAGGTAATATATACACTGTCTATCTTAATAAACTTAAAAATGAAAACATATGCCTAATGGTAGACAAAGAAAAAGAACCTTGGTTGTGGCATAGAAGACTAGGTTATGCTAGCATGCATGTGTTATCTAAGTTTGCTAGAAAAGATCTAGTTATAGGATTACCTAAGTTGTCCTTTGACTATGACAAAATATGTGAAGCTTGTGTTAAAGGAAAACATAAAAGGACAACATTTAAGCCTAAGAATAGTGTATCTACCACTAGGCCTCTTCAATTACTCCACCTAGATCTATTTGGACCAACTAGAACAACAAGCCTAGGTGGGAAACATTATGGATTTGTAATCATTGATGATTACACTAGGTTCACTTGGGTGTTCTTTTTTAGAGTGAAAAATGAAGCTTTAGAAAAATTCATAGCTTATACAAAAGTGACTCAAAATGAAAAAGGATACATAATAACTAGTATTAGAAGTGATCATGTCAAGGAGTTTGAAAATATAGGATTTGATGATTATTGCAATGATCAAGGAATTAGTCATAATTTTTCAGCCCCTAGGACACCACAACAAAATGGAGTAGTTGAGAGAAGAAATAGAACATTGGAAGAAATGGCTAGAACCATGTTGTGTGAGAATAATTTACCTAAATATTTGAGGGCTGAAGCTATAAATACATCTTGCTATATCATTAATAGAGCCATGATTAGACAAATTTTAAAGAAAACTCCTTATGAGCTTTACAAGGGTAAGAAGCCTAACATTAGCTACTTTCATCCCTTTGGCTGCAAATATTTTGTCTTAAATAATGGGAAAGACAATTTAGGAAAATTTGATGCCAAGAGTGATGAGGGAATTTTTCTAGGATATTCTTTGAATTGAAAGGCATATAGAGTATATAACAAAAGAACATTGATGGTTGAAGAATCAATTCATGTAATATTTGATGAGTCAAATGATTTATCTAAAGATTCAACCAATGATAAGGATGTTGGAATATTTGATGAAAACTTTGAGGAAATTTCAAACTTAGAAAATGATCTATTAGAAAATGACATAAATAAAGAAGATGAAGAAGAAATAGAGATATAAGAGAGAGAGTCTAGAGCACCAAGAGAATTAGGATATGTAAAAGATTGTGAAATAGTAGGAGATCCAACTCTTAGAGTTGAACTAGATCATCTCTAAGGAATATGTGTCAATATATAGTCTTTGTATCTCAAATAGAACCTAGAAATGTCAATGAAGCCTTAGATGACAATAATTGGTTCTTAGCAATGCAAGAAGAATTAAATCAATTTGAAAGAAGCAAAGTATGGACACTAGTTCCTAGACCTAGTGATCACTCTATAATTGGAACTAAATGGATATTCAAGAACAAGATGGATGAAAATAGTGTGATCATAAGAAACAAGGCTAGGTTAGTTGCACAAGGCTATAGACAAGAAGAAGGTATAGACTATGATGAAACTTATGCACCGGTAGCTAGACTAGAAGTAATAAGAATGCTACTTGCCTTTGCATGTTATAAAAACTTCAAGTTATACCAAATGGATGTAAAGAGTGCATTCTTAAATGGTTTCATTAATGAAGAAGTTTATGTAGAGCAACCTCCCGATTTTGAAAACCATGAATTTCCTGAACATGTCTTCAAACTATCCAAGGCACTCTATGGTTTGAAACAAGCTCCTAGAGCATGGTATGAAAGGCTGTCAAAATTCTTAATAGAAAAAGGATTCTCAAGAGGAAAAGTAGATACTACTTTGTTTATCAAAAATATAAATAAGGATTTACTAGTTGTTCAAGTGTATGTAGATGATATTATTTTTGGATCAACTAATGAATCTTTATGTCAAGAGTTTGCTAAGATCATGCAAGGTGAATTTGAAATGAGCATGATGAGAGAGCTCACTTTCTTCTCGAGACTTCAAGTGAAGCAAACAAAGGATGGAACCTTCATCAATCAAGCAAAATATACTAAGGAATTGCTCAAGCGATTTGGAATGGACAATTGCAAACCTCAAGCAACTCCAATGGGCACCAACATCAAGCTTGATAAAGATGAAAGTGGTAAGTGTGTAGACACTAAACTCTATAGGTCTATGATTGGTTCATTGCTCCATTTAACTGCAAGTAGACCAGATATTTTGTTTAGTGTATGCCTTTGTGCTAGATTTCAATCCTCTCCTGGGGAATCACACTTATTAGCAACTAAAAGGATCTTTAGATACCTTAAGGACACTCCCTCTCTAGGACTTTGGTACCCTAAGGACTCCACTTTTGCTCTTCATGCATTTTCTGATGCAGACTTTAGGGGCTGCAAAATAGATAGGAAAAGTACTTCAGGTACCTGTCAATTCTTAGGGAATAGATTAATCTCTTGGTTCTCTAAGAAACAAAATAGTGTAGCTCAGTCCACAACTGAAGCTGAATACATAGCAGTAGGTAGTTGTAGTACTCAAGTGTTGTGGATTAAACAACAAATGAAAGACTATGGTATTGACATGAAACAAGTCTCAATTAAATGTGATAATACTAGTACCATCAATCTATCTAAAAATCCTATTCAACACTCTAGAACTAAGCACATTGAGATTAGGCACCATTTTCTTAGAGACCATGTTCAAAAGGGAGAGATAATTCTAGAGTACATTGACACTTTACATCAAATAGCTGATATATTCATCAAACCTCTTGATAGAGATAGGTTTTGTGTCCTTAAAGGTGAATTAGGACTCATGAATGTTCCTTAGGATTGATCTGTTTCAAAACCTTGATTTCAAGATGTTTTTAAATGAGTTTTTTCAATGATTTTTCTAGGCAAAAGGTATGAGAGATCGATCTTCAGTCACTACAGATCGATCTCCATACTTCAAATAGGCCTAAAGTAGAAAGGTTAAGCTAGGCAGATCGATCTTCTCCACTATAAGATCGATCTCCTTAAGCCTCTGTTAAACACCAGATCGATTTGTGCATTTGGCAGATTGATCTCCTTAAGCCTCTATAAAACAGCAGATCGATCTATGCATTTGGCAGATCAATCTCCTCAAGCCTCTGTAAAACAGTAGATCGATCTATGCATTTGGCAGATCTATCTCCTTCAACCTCTGTTAAACACCATATCGATCTGTGCATTTGGCAGATCGATCTCCTTGAGCCTCTGTATTTTGAGGATCGACTCTTGGTACAACAGATCGATCTCTTCAAGTTTTTGGAAATGACAGATAGATCTGTCGCCTCGACAGATCGATCTTTTGTGCCCTGGACTATAAAAACTGCTCAAAATCCCCAAAATTTGAAAAACCCAAATCTTTAAATCCCTAATCCCCTGTCGCACCTCAGCCCTCAATTCTTCCTTCCAGATTGATCTCGGTAAGGTCTTCGTCAAATCTCTTCTTCGTTTACTATTATAGTAACCCACATTACTGTTTTTTCCTTAAAATTTCTTCGTTTTGTGTTGAAATTTTCACTAGGTCAACTCTATACTGTTCCATTGGTTAGGTTTTTAGAGAACTGGTTTTAAGATTGTCTAGAGAGTTTCCAGTGTCTAGAAAAATGCCAAAACTAAGAGAGTAGGCCAAAAACCCCCTAGACCAAGTGTTGATCAAGGGTCCTCTTCCCAATCAAACCCTCCCTCTTCAGTCACTACCTTTAACAGGTGTTTTCAAACACCTATAAAAAAGGAAGCGATATGAAGAGTATTTCTCAACAATGCCAATTAAACATTGGCGAACCATTGATTTTTCATTCCTAAACTATATTTATTTTCCTTATCTATCCAAATTTGAAGAATTTGGATGGCTTTCGTTTCTCAAAATCAATACCCCGTACCCCCAAACATCATCAGGGCATTCTTTTCTAATGCCGAACTCATCTACGATCCTGATGATACCTACAAAATCTTCGGGTTTAAAACATTTGTCATGTCTAAAACATTGTCAATAAATACATCCATTCTAGCCCAAGTATTTGAGATAAGAGATCAGGGATAAACCGAGGAAGAAAATAAAGTCCCCCTAGAGTTCGACCTTCCCGGTGATAAGGCGAGTGACCTACCGATGCACCCAAGGTTACTCCACCTTATCATTTCATAGAACCTCCGCCCATTCGGTACCCGTCATTCCACAGTTAGGAGGTTAGATCGCTTCTGGCTCCACCACATCCACTCCACAAGTCAAAAACCCAATTTGGTCCAGTTTATCTATGAAGATTGGTTGAAGATCGTTCGCGAACAAGCCTCGACGATTGTTTTTCCACAACCATTGGCGTATCTTCTACAACGACTTGGAGTTGATTGCAGTTGTGAAACGGGTGAAGTGCCCTCCCCAAAGAGCGTCTTAAACATCGAGACACTTCACCACATGGGGTATTACAAGGATTTCTGAGAGGATTGGAAGAAGAAACGAGAACAGCAGCCTAAGGCAGCCATGGAAGAAGACCCATCAGATGAGCCCATGGATCCACCTGCTGCACCTACTGAGGGTCCATCTTCTTCGACTGCTCAGCCTGATGCAGCTGCCCTATCACCCGTTGGAATGGAGTCGATTGTGACGATGATCATAGAGCTTAACCAGAAGATGGATTAAGGTTTTCCAAACCTTCATGCCACACAGCAGGCGATGTTTGACGATCTTCAGGTCACTCGTACTCGCGTCGAGAAACTTCTAGAGCACTTCCCTCCTCAGCCTTAGGACATATTTGTTAGGAATATTTTAGTTATGTTTTATGCTTAATGTATGTTATTTGAAACATCATTTGCTTGAATGGTTCATTTGTGAAATTAACTTGATAGTACCTTTGAAATGTGCTATACTGAATTACTATTTTGAAATGAAATGTGTGTTGAAAGTTAAAATGATCTTTTAACCTTTAGTGCCATTGATATGACAAAAAGGGGGAGAAGAATAAGAAAACATGCTTTAAATGGTTTAAAGGAATGATTAAATTGAGGGGGAGTTAAGAGAGTTAAGAGGCCAAAAGCCAAAAGTAAGGGGGAGCTTACAAAAATGGGGAGTTTGTGCACAATGCAAATAGATAACTAAACATGTTTATTGAATAGGTTTTGTCATATCAAAAAGGGGGAGATTGTTGAGTTAATATATTTTGAAATGACAAAACAAGTAAATTCAATAATATAAAGATGATATAAAAACATGTTTAGAGGTTATCAGTACCAGAAATTAAGTTCCTGAAGATGAGAGATCGATTTAGTGATATGAGAGATCGATCTCTTGGGTCTTCTAGGATGAGGGATTGATCTCATGAGGATATGAGATCGATCTGCTAAAGGATTGAACCTGTACAAGGTATTGAGGAAGCTGAGATCGATTTATAAGGGTTATAAGATCGATCTGTCTAAATACAAGATGTTGATAAGATCGATCTGGTCTAGGAAGAGATCGATCTCCTCTAAAACAAAAGGTAAAGGTAGTAGATCGATCTGATAGATCAATCTGTACTCAAACAGAGAGTTCATGAGATCGATCTGGTATAGGAAGAGATCGATCTCCTCAAAGTTAGAGAGCTAAGGAGATCGATCTAGGTTGATAAGAGATCGATCTCCTCACTATGAGAATACCTGGCAGATCGATCTATAGATCGATCTTACCTCAAACAGAGAGATTGGAAGATCGATCTGCCTGTTTGACAGATCAATCTGCTCTAATATTTTCAAATTGTGAGATCAATCTTCTTATATATGAGATCGATCTCCTTGCTTTAATTTACCTTGACTTTGCAGGAATTACTACTAAGAGATCAATCTGTTCAAGATAGCAGATCGATCTGGCATTCTACTGGAGGTTCCCAACGGCTCTTTCTGTAAAAATCTCAACGGGAAAAATAGCATTAAATGCTCCAACTACCAATCCTTCAGTATAAAATCAAGCATTGAAGACACTGGGAACAGAGACACTATTGCTGCATAATCTGTACATTCTCAAGAGTTTAATTCCCACATTCTATTTGTTTTCAATCTTCATTTATTGAGTTTGTTGTATAAGCTTGCGTGCAAAAGCTGTATTTTTCCTACCCACATAAAAAGCTTGATTCTGTATTCATCCTTACTTTAAGAGAGAAGAGGATTGTTCCTCAGTGAGATAAACTTTGTAAAAGGGTGAATCCATCTTTGTAAAAAGGGTAGAGAGGTTATTCCTTAACCTGAAAAAGGAAGTGTGTAACTTTCATTGAAAGAGAGAAAGAAAGCTCTTGACAATGAGGTCAAGAAGAGAGGACGTAGGCAAGAGATTGGCCGAACCTCTATAAACTACTGTGTTTGATATTTCTCTCCTTTATCCTTTTTCAATTCATTGTATTTTGTGTTATTGATTATTCATTATCTGCAATTTTACTTGATTAAGTTTAAATTTACCATTAAGCTTAGAAAACTGATTCACCCCCTCTCGGTAGAGCCATCAACCTCCATACAGGATGGCATTAGTGGAACTTGAGGAATTGAAGAAACAACTACAGGAGTTATTGGATCAAGGGTTTATTAGACCCAGTGTTTCACCGTGGGGAGCACCGATTTTATTTGTTAAGAAGAATGATGGTAGTCTAAGATTATGCATAGACTATCGATTATTAAATAAAGCCACAGTGAAGAATAAATAACCATTACCCAGGATTGATGATCTACTTGATCTGCTGAGAGGGGCCTCAGTCTTTTCTAAGATTGATTTGAGATCAGGCTGTCACCAATTGAGGATTAAGGAAGAAGATATTTCGAAGACGGCCTTCAGGACAAGGTATGGCCATTATGAATTTGTAGTGATGTCCTTTAGATTGACGAATGCCCCTGTAGCCTTTATGAGATTAATGAACGTGGTGTTTAGAGACTATCTAGATAAATTTGTGATAGTCTTTATTGATGATATCCTGGTATACTCTCAATCATATGAGGAACATGCACAACATTTGTGGTTAGTACTTCAGATGCTCTGAGATAAACAATTATATGGAAAGCTTAGTAAGTGTAAGTTTTGGCTGGATCGGATCGCTTTCCTTGGTCATATAGTCTCAAAGGAAGGAGTATCAGTGGATCCAAGTAAAGTAGAGGCTGTACTTAATTGGGAAAGACCGAGGATAGTTACAGAAGTACGAAGCTTCCTTGGTTTGTCAAGGTATTACAAAAGATTTGTGGAAGGATTTTCCAGGATTGCCGCTCCTTTGACTAAGCTCATACGTAAGGAGACTCCGTTCATATGGACTGATCAGTGTGAGCTCAATTTTCAGGGATTAAAGAGGAGATTGACAATGGCACCTGTGTTGACTATCCCTGAGGGATCAGGAGGACTTTTCGTGTATAGTGATGCTTCTCATCAAGGATTAGGGTGTGTGCTTATGCAGCATGGAAGAGTGGTCACTTATGGATCATGACAATTGAAAGATCATGAGCAGAATTACCCCACGCATGATTTGGAGTTAGCCGCTGTGGTATTTGCCTTGAAGATCTGGCGGCACTACTTATATGGGGAAAGATTCTAGATCTTCACTGACCATAAGAGTTTGAGGTATTTGTTTGATCAAAAGGAGTTAAACATGAGACAAAGGAGATGGATGGAACTCCTTAAGGATTATGACTGCGAGATTTTGTACCATCCGAGTAAGGCGAACGTAGTTGTGATGCCCTAAGCAAAAAAAGTATAATATCTGCTATGATGATCAGTGAATGGGGTTTATTGGAGCAGTTCGCTGAACTCCGGATCAGAGTTAAAGAGGTAGAGACTGGATTTTTGGTTAGCCTGCGAATAAAGCCCAGGATCATGGATCAGATTAGAACTGGGCAGTGCAGTGATCAGAGGTTGATCGATATGGTTAGCCAAGCTGAGTAGACTTCGCAGTCGGATCTCACAATAAGTGAGGATGGATTGTTGAGATTCAGAGGATGGATTTGTGTACCAGACGATGATACCTTGAAGAGACAGATATTGAGAGAATCCCACTGCTCGTGATACACCATGCACCCAGGGAGTACTAAGATGTACCGAGATTTAAGAAAGGTGTATTGGTGGAATGGCATCTAGCGAGACGTGGCAGAGTATGTGGCCAGATGTTTAGTATGCCAGCAAGTGAAAGCTGAGCATCGAAAGCCCGGAGGACTACTACAGCCCTTACTTATACCTACATGGAAATGGGAGCATGTCACCATGGACTTTATTATGGGTTTACCGAGGACCCGGAGAGGTCATGACGCTATATGGGTTATAGTGGATAGACTGACGAAAAGTACCCACTTCCTCGAGATCAAGAGCACAGATATTGTGGATGCCTTAGCTGAGTTATTTGTCAATGAGATAGCTAGATTACATGGGGCTCTAATGAGTATTACTTCTGACAGAGATTCTAGATTTACTTTCAAATTTTGGACCTAGTTTCAGGAGTCCATGGGATCTCGATTGAGCTTTAGTACCGCCTATCATCCTCAAACAGATGGTCAGTCAGAGAGGACTATTCAGACCCTGGAGCATATGTTGAGGGCATGTACAATGGATTTTAAGGGATCATGGGATGATCACCTGCCCCTAGCAGAGTTTACGTACAACAATAGCTATCATGCGAGTATTGGAATGGCACCTTTTGAGGCTCTATATGGTAGGAGGTGTAGATCCCTTGTAGCTTGGGAAGAAGTCGATAACAAAAAGATAAATGCTCCCAAACTTGTTGAACAGGCTGTACAAAGTATGAAGCTCATATGTGAGAGATTACGGGCTACATAAAGTAGAAAGCAAAGCTACACGGATGTGTGTAGACATCCACTCGAGTTTGATGTTGGTGATGCAATATTTCTGAAGATATCACTGAGTAAGGGTATCATGAGGTTTGGAAAGAGAGGGAAGTTGAGTCCTCGATACATAGAACCCTTCGAGATTATTGAGAAAGTGGGAGAACTAGCCTAGAGATTGGCGTTACCCCCACAGATGTCTGGAATACACAACGTCTTTCATGTATCAATGTTGAGGAAGTACCACCCGGACCCTTCTCATGTCATAGAGCACGAAGAGATGGATATACAAGAGGACATGAGCTACATTAAAGAACTCGTCTGGATTCTTGATAGAAAGGAGAAGGTACTTAGAACCAAGAGCATCCCATTAGTGAAAGTTTTATGGAAACATCACTCAATGGAAGAGGTAACATAGGAATTGGAAAGTCTCATGAAGGAGAAATACCCCTACCTATTTGACGAGTTGAGTTGAATTTGGAGGACCAAATTCTTTTTAAGGTGGAGAGGATGTGAGATCTGAGAATTTTACACATATCAAATTATGTAATGAGAACATGAAGTGTAGTTGATTGAACTAAATATGATATACTCATATATTGAGGTGGTATGGAATGAAATTTTAAGTGATGAATGAGTTATAAATGAGATTTTATGTTAAAGTGTGAAACTATGGGGCCAGATCGATCTGGTAGGTCAAAAATGACAAGGAATGAGGAATTTAAGCAAGCAGATTGATCTCCAATGGAAGACGATAGATCTCCTTATGATTCTGTAATGAAGAGATCGATCTCATGAGGAAGGAATTGATCTCAAAATGTTTCTGTTAAGGAGAAGATCGATCTCCTCAAGGAGCAGATCGATCTCACGAAGCATTCTGTAAACTAGAGATCGATCTCATAATTAGAGCAGATCGATCTATAAAGCCATTAAGAGATCAATCTCACCCCTCGACAGATCGATCTCCTAGGCATAAAAGTGCCCTAAATCGTCCCCAAATTCAAATGCAGATCGATCTCATCAAGAGCCAGATCGATCTCCTACCCTCGGCCTATATAAAGACTCCTTTGTTTTCCTAGAAATCAATCTCTCTCTCTCTAAATTACCATTTTTGAACCCTAGCTTTCTCTCTCTTCCAAAGTCCCCATTTTCGTCCAAATCAAAGGTTGTGGTAAGAAGGAAAGTTTTTCCTCATCAAAAGGAGAACAACATACTTGGAAATTGAAGGACGGATTGAATCGAGGCAAGAGTTATGCACTCCACAAGTTTTGGGTAATTTTCTAAACCTCAGTTTTTGATTTTGAAGTAATCTTTGGTGATTGTGAGCATGGGCATTGTGATGAAATAGTTGGGAAATGATTAGGGATTGATGAAACTATGATTTTATTGGAGTAGAGATGTTTTTATGCAATTATGGAAATTTTGGGAATTATGGCTATAAATTAGAATTGAGACATTGTGGTGAATTTAGCATAGGATATGGTATGAGAAATATAGGATTGTGAGGTGTAGTGGATGAGTATGTGAATTGTGATACAGTTATGAGAATTGAGCAATTTGAGGTGTTAATGAGAATATGAGAAAATGTGCGCTCAATAATGCGATTGAGTTGAGATATTGATGTTTTTAACATTGTTTGGATAGCTCAGGAGTTCCAGAGTGGAATGCGAGGCTAGTCCGTGATACGGGGGAACGATTGCACTATACGAGGTGCAAAGAGGTAAGGGAAAACTTAAACTCAATTGTGTATGCGATTTTGTTGATGATATTATAGCATGAAATGTGATTTGAGAAAACAAGCATGTTTTTATGTGTTGTGAATAAGAATTGCACACAATTTTATAGCCGGTTGGGGCCCAACTTTTATGAGTTGTAAACTATATGTGAAAACGGTTTATAACCATTTTATGTTTAAAATGTGAAAAGTGTTTTAGGCCCTACGTTAAGGCGTATTGAGGTTTGAGAAAATGTGTACGCAGTTTTGTCGGTTGAAGCTTGGTTTTAACATGTTTTGTGTTAAGTACAAAACGGTTTGAAATGAGTTTTACGAGAGAAAACCATTATGAGCTTTACGTGAAGGCAAAACGATTTCTATGATAATGGCTATTGATTGAGATAGCTGTGTCATTTTGAATACACATCGGCCATTACTCTAGTAGCATGTAAGTCCAATATTCCTCCGTTCTGGTAACGTGAGATGACCCCTACTCTGGTAGCGTTGGTTACCTACCTCATGTGAATCCTAATCAGTGGTTGTGCCACGTGTATTTGGTGACTGTGCCACGTGTGAATCCTAATCAGTGGTTGATCCACATGTATTTGGTGGCTGTGCCACGTGCAAATCTAAATCAGTGGCTGTGCCACGTGTATTTGGTGGTTGTGCCACGTGCGAATTTAAATCAGTGGCTATGCCACGTGTGTTTGGTGGCTGCGCGACGTACGGATTTTAATAAGTGGCTATGCCACATGTAGATTTTATTTAGTGGCTGTGCCATGTGCATTACTATTGCAATGATTTTTATAACGTTTTAAAGAGAAAAGCCATTATCCCATCTTGATTTCTACATGCTTGTAACCTTGAATTGAGCCATTTATTATCATGTTTTTACATGGGCTTTGAGATGATGTTTTAGCTATTCATGCTACATTTTCCACTAAGTTTATTGAGTTTATCTTGTAAAACAAAATGATTGTGCTGTGCAAATCATTTTCTTATTAATGAATCCTTTACCGTCTTACTGAGCAATTTAGAAGCTCACATTGTTTTACCTTTCCCCTAGATTTCTTCAAGTGAAAAGGATTTCCCTGCGACGTACGGAGTAGTGGCTAGTGGAGGACTTGAGCTCTAGGCCATATATTGCATTTTAAGGTATCGTTTATCTTTTCATGTACCTAGACAATTATTGTAATTACAGACACTTGATGTCCAACATTGTATGAGATGTATTTGGATTAATTAACTTGGGATTGAGTAATGTATATGATATGATATATACTATTTAATGATGAGATCCTGAGGCATGATATGTATGATGATGTTTTACACTGTACAAGAATGCACCCTTAATTGTGATTTGAATTTAAAAAATTTTAAATTTGCCCTATTTTTCACGTTTTTGGGGCGTGACATCGTAGCATTGTTGAAGCTGGTGGGACTGCTATCGTTAGTACAGAACAGATGCTGGACTATTTCGTGGCAGTAGACAGGGACCAATTCCTTCCTCTGTTGCTCTCAGTTGCGGGATGGTGCACGCTAAAGCTGAAGCACGTACTGCTAGCTGGGCCGATAACTGCTTGCTGCTGTGTGTGTTGGGTTTGCTGTGTGCTTGATTTTGTAGAGAATGAAGCAGACGATAGTACTGTGCAGGTTGTACCGAGCAGAGGACAGGTGCTGAAGTCTGTAGCATGATTCTAGGTTGTGCAAGGCAAGGGCAGCACCTGGAGTGTAGAAATACTATGTATAGTGCAGGTGGTTTGCAGAGCACTGTACAGTGCGCAACACAGACTGCTTATCGATAAATAGTATAATGGCTTGTTTGGCATTATGGAAATTTCTTAATTTAATTTTCATGTTTTTATATTTATTTTCTAAATGTTATTTCTTTTATTATTATTTGTTAGCTTAGGTTAAAATTAGATTTTTGAATTAATTTGCATGTTAGTTATATTTTCTTTACTTGTTAGTTTAAAACTTAGTTTTATTTATGTTAATAGTTAATTTTATGCAAGAGGATTTAAGATTTAATTCTAGTGTTTAGGTGTTGCATTTAGAATTAAATTAGGGGTAGAATTATTTTATGCATTTTTAAGTTAGTTTTATTTTAAATTTAAAAATCCAATAAAATTTATTTCATTAAGTTAGTAATAAGCTAGAGTTATAATTAATTTAGAACCACCATTTTAGACATTTAGATTTAGAGTTATAATTAGGAATTTCCTTAGGTTAATTGAATTAGACCTTAGGTTAGATTAATTTGCATTTTTATTTTTAAATTAATTAGATTAATTACATGCACATTTTATTTTTATCTTTGGATTGTCTAGTTTTATTCTAGTTAATTTTATTTCTTTATTTTCTTATTTGTATTCTAGTTTATTTGCACTAATTAATTTTAGTTTCAGTATTTTTCTCTTTTGCAGATTATTGCTTTTATTTGTCAGGAGTTCGGTAAGTAATTTTAGTTTTGCTATGTTATATTTATAATTTTCATTATTTTTATTGCTTTACTGTATTTTCAATTCAAAACTTGTATATCACCCTCTGAAAATTCATAATTTGCTAGGATATACTTACGGTAAAATTAACCGGTACTTAATTAGACTAATTAGATTCTTTGTGGGACGATAATCTATGACTCAAATCCTATTATTACTTGTATGACCCGTGCACTTGCGGTTAACACATCTAGGTCACTTAGGGTGGGTAGTCATATCAGCTATAACTATGGTAATTGCTAGGAGTGGTAAGCATTTTAATCAAGCCTTTTAGTTTGCTATTTGTACTAGAAAGCATCCATTTGTAAAATTGAGTTAAATCTTGTTTTTGACAAAGCTGTGTTTGTAATCGGTTTTATAAATATTTGAGATTTTGATTTGGTTTCGAATAATGCCTTGTGTATGCTTTCATTGTGTATATGATTAGGCCATGTATATATAGATGTTAATTTGACACATGTGTTTTGTAAAAGTACGATTATTGTGTATGCAGTCATTTTATGAGATTTGTGTTTATAACTCGCTTTATAAGTGTTTTGAGATTTTGATATGTTTTTGAAAATTACCTTAAATATGATTTCATTGTGTACATGATTTGGCGCCGTGTATACACACACACATTGAATTGATTTCGGCATGTGTTTGATATAACTGTGATGATCTTTACTTGGATTTCTCATTTATGCTTTGTGAACTATAGTTCCCTCTAAGGATATTGCTTTTTAACTTGAAGAAATGGGAACTCCATTAGAGCTATGTAGGATTTTGTGATCAATGACTTAGATACATCCCATTAGGGTATAAGGACTGATTGTCTAATAACATCCGGTTGATCTATGGTTGGCTCCTAGAGAAATAAGGATCGATTAAGGCATCGGAGGGTAGTGGGATACCCAATCTCGATGCACGAATTTATGAGCCATCATAGTATGCATATTACTATTTTGTGCGTTCCCAACAGGGAACATGTTACTAGAGTGTCTACGTGACATTGGTAACGCTTGACAAGTGATTGGAGTGGATGTATACATTTCATGAGAGTATGAGGATTGTTGCCTATGTAACAACATGTGAATGTGACCTATCACGTTAGTTCTAAGAGATTACTAGCCCATATCTTACCCACTTTAGTAGGATTATAGTTTTCAGTCCGATGATTTCTACATGGATTTCAGTTTAGCTTTGAGTTATACTACGATAGGATTTTGTAATTGTGTTTGAGATTTTTTTATGGCGTATATGTAAAACTTCGATTTTTCATTGTATAAGCTCGATACTATATTGAATAAGTCGATTTTGTAATGTATGGATGCTGTGAGTGGTTGGATTTATTTGTAAGAGTCATGAGTGTTTATGAATCAATGCCTTAAGATGATTGCAGTTGAGATGAATTATGTTAATTGATTTTAGATATGTATGAAGTATAAAGTATAAGTTAAGGATTTGAATCTTATTAAATGTTGTGGATGTTCTATCATTGGTTTGAATGTGTTTATGAATGTATTGTGGAATGATTTTTGATGTGTTATGATGTTGATAGAAGTTAGGGGTTGAAAGTTATGTGTTTTTAGGGTTTGAACATCAAAGGAAAGATGTTTCAAGATAATGGATCGATCCCCTACCTAAAAAGAACCGACCCCCAACTGGCAGAAGCCAAAATTGAAGAGTAAAGGAGGAAGGGATCAATCCCTTAAGCCAAGGGATTGATCCCTTGAACATAGAATGCTTAAAACGTGCAGAAAAGCATAAGGGGATCAATGCCCTTCATAAAGGGATAGATATCTGTCACGACCTTCAAATTATCGAAAATCCACTATAATTTTTTTCATTTTTTGTTCCATTATTTATTGTTTGTTCTTTACTCTTACCTTACTTGATCGTGAACAGCTACACCACCAACAGTTGGGCTGTGTATCTGTGTCAATCTCATCCAACCAAACCATTTCAAACTATAATTTATTTAAACGTAAACACTTGTATTTCTTAATCAGAGTTGTTGTTTACATGTGTTTACAATTCTTTACATCCCCAAAAGTTACATTCAAAATATTACTGTGCTATGGTATGTCTAGATACAAAACTATACAAATGTGTATACCTTGTGTGATTGGATGCAGCGGGCACCAAAATCCAATCCTCAACCTCTCTATATCTACTGAAAGTGCTCTGTAAAAGGGGAAATAAGGAGGGGGTGTGAGCAAACCACACGCTCAGTAAGGCAATCA
Source organism: Firmiana major (assembly GCA_033439115.1). Taxonomy (NCBI): domain Eukaryota; kingdom Viridiplantae; phylum Streptophyta; class Magnoliopsida; order Malvales; family Malvaceae; genus Firmiana; species Firmiana major. The sequence continues at coordinate 28,114,727 of CM065905.1, forward strand.
TGCGAGCAGGTAGATAACTTTACTAACTACATGATCGTGATGCCATGCATAAAACCAAGCATTTACTTGTCATAATCCAAAACATCAGTTTATGCACGTGTTTATGATATATAAAGCAATTCATGCTGTTCAAATCAGTGCACAATTCTTAAACAAAGCATGGAAAATCATCATGCACAAGTCATAATTTAAAGCATGGAAAATCATCATGCGAGGAACACTTAAAACCATTTTATACTCAACACAAATCAATATAAAATCACCATTCGTCAAGACTCAGCTCCTCCCTTGGACTGTCCTGACCCACAAAACAATTTAAAACATGTATTCATCATAAACCAAGTGACATGTGAGATAGGCAAATAATAATAAGGGTAATAACTAGGACTATGGCCATATCCTCTATGATCCCAGGCTACACGGATCCTAGTGTGCGGGGTATCACCTATATCTGCTTTCGCACGAGTGGTGGGTCATATCCAACCCATCGGTCCATAGTAGATCTAACCTTCGTTCGAAGATAGTATATATATCATATCCATACACAGTACAGTGTACTCTATGTAATATCCACGGTACATCGTACTCCGTGGACCCATATCATCACATCATATCACGCCACATCTCAATACGTACGTGCGAGCCTATTTAATCGATGTAACACACAGTCTACCCGAAACTTCTAGAACGGCTTCCAACATGTCATAAAAATCACGTGCGAGTAATCTCTAGCACGACTGTAATGGAGAGTAGACATCTAATGCGAGCAATGCTCCAGCACCATGCCATAAAATCCATGTGAAAACTAGTACGAGCTAGGCTCCAACACTTATGCATGTAAAACTCTAGTGCGAGCTATGCTCCAGCACTATATCAAAAAATCCATTTGAAAACTAGTGCGAGCTAGGCTCCAGCACTCATGCATATAAAACTCTAGTGTGAGCATCGCTTCAGCACTAATGCATGTATAAACACGTCAAATCTCATGCGAGCAACGTTCTAACACGCTTTATTTCCATAAAACTCATGTAGGTGGCTCATTTGTGTGCAACGAAATGTTATTAAAACTGAATCAACATATTTTCTTACAAAACATTTAAATGCTAGCCAACCTACCAATTCACATGCTAAGAAGCAGTAGAAAGACCCAAGAACATCATGTTCTTGCTTTCCATGAACTTTTCTAAAATCCTAATTTTTTTACCCTTCAAACATCTATTTCTTTTCCTATGACCCATAAACATTCTAGAAAATCATAATGCGCCCAAAAACGCGTACAGATACCTCTAGGGGCCAACACAATTCCCTTATCTCAATCATCTGTGAAGTAACTCCTTCCTTTCTTGATTTTTCGTGATTAGGCTCAATTTGCTCCGAATATGTCCTCGGGAGTTACAAACATTCATTTATCACATGAGTTAATTACAAATAACTCATATTCTAACTTAATCCTAGTCAATATATCTTATTGAGCCTAATTCTCTTCTTAAGTTGATTTCAATTACATTGATCATTTCAGCTAGGCCCATTGGGCTCCTTAGGCTCATTATCACACGTTGGACCGAATTCTTGGTCCATCAACCTCATCGAGTCGATTGAATTCAAACTAGGCCTATGACACATTCGGCCATGGCATGGTGGATGAACACCCATCCAGCCATTCCTAGCCAATTTGGCTAACACTCACCTAGTTTCTTATCAAGAACTTAGCTTGCATGCTCTAACCTTAGCTCTTTCATTCATTCATGCGTTTTTTTTACAAACACCAAATATGTACATTTCATCACTTTGACTAATCCCATAAATTTGATTTCACATAACCATCTCAAAATCATCCATATAACATTACTAACACCTTAGTATATTCCATTTATCATTTAATCAACCATATCTCATTTTCTTACACTAAACCCATTTTAGGTCATGCTTGATTCATCATATTCTAGGTAGTTTCAACCAATAATACATACACCAATAAACTCCTAACAACATCTAGATAAACATACTTAGAGTTGGTGTATTAGAAACTCACCTAGCTTGACTTTTCTATTGTTCAAAATTGGAAGACCCTCTTGCTCCTTCAATCCAAGAAGTTGACTTTTGATACCAAACTATGTTGTTCTCCTCCTCATAATGAACAACTTTGCTCAAATAGCTTTTTCTCAAATCTTTTTGGAAGGGGGTGGTATTCTAGAGTGAGAAAGCTTACTCTTTTTAGGTATGGAGGATTGTTTAAATTCTTTGAAGAAGAAGGTTTGGCCGTCAGGTTTTTATAGGATAGGTGTGGTGAGATTGATCTCCTAGGGTAAGAGATCGATCTTCCCTTATTTTGAGCTATCAAAATATTCAGGCTTGTAAGGGAGAGATCGATCTGATTTTTGGGGAGAGATCAATCTTTGCTAGGCAGAAGCAACTGGAGATCGATCTGCTCTTGACAGATTCAAATGGGGATCGATTTGCACTAGGGAAGGGATCAATCTGTTCCTTACAGAATCATATGAGGGTCGATTTACTTGAATGAGAGATCAATCTGCTTTGAATAAGAGATCGATCTGGCCTTCATTTGGAGCATTCCTGCTACAATTTTTTCCAGATTTCCAAAGGTAAACTCATATTTCATTACTTCAATACTCATTTTGCATTATAATCCCACTTAGAGCATGGAAGGGTTCATTTCCGATGATTCACACACTATGTGACTTGTGTGTACTGCTTGGAATCATAAAAGATTCTTAGAATTCATGTTTTTTACATTATCATTTTGTGTTTTAAGTGTTTATACTCAGTTTGAATGTTTTAAATTCCATTCGTTTTATCTCTGGCCACTTCAGCCCTTATTTAACCATTACGTGAATTCATGAATACTCATTTATTGCATTTGCAATTTCCTTCAAGCCAAAAAGCTCTTCTTATGATTCAATTAACGTATATAAATGTGTTACATCATATGAATCATAAGGAATACATCACTAAAAGTGGGTCTTACATAATCTCCCCCACTAAGAAAATTTGGTCCTCCAAATTGAAATTAAATCAGTTGGTGAATAACTCGGGGTACTTCCCCTGCATCAAACTCTCCAATTCCTATGTAGCTTTTTTCGCAGTGTCATGTTGCCAAAGAACTTTCCCAAAGGGGATCGTCTTCGATCTCAACACCTTTTCCTTTCTATCCAATATTCGAAATGGCTTCTCAACATACGACATGTTCTCGTTGAGCTCCAATGGCTCATTCTTATCACATGTGTCGAATCCAAGTGGTACTTCCGTAAGATAGAGATATAGAAGACGTTATGAACACCCACTAGCTTAGGTGGCAATGCTAGGCTATAGGCCTTATTTTGCACTCTATCAAGTATTTCAAAGGGTCCAATGTAATGAGGACTTAACTTTCCTTTCTTTTTGAACCTCGTTATACCCTTGAAAGGAGAAACTCGTAAAAATACTGATTCACTCACAGTAAACTCCATTGGTCTCCATCTCCTATCAGCATAACTCTTTTGTCTACTCTGAGCTGTCTGTAACCTCTCACAAATCAATTGGACATCCTTAGAGGCTTGTCTCACTAAGTCAAGAATAAATATCTGTTGGTCACCCACCTCTTCCCATCCAATAGGGGGACGACATCTACAGCCATACAAAACCTTATACAGTGCCATCCCAATACTCGAATGATAACTGTTATTATAGGTGAACTCTGTAAGTGGTAAATGGTTATCCCAAGAGCCTCTAAAATCAAATGTACACGCTCTCAACATGTCCTTCAAGCTCTGTATAGTCCTCTCTGACTGACCATTTGTCTGAGGATGGAAAGCAGTGCTAAAACTCAATTGGGTCCCAATTGCTTCCTAAAAGTGTTCCCAAAAGTGGGAAGTGAAGCGAGAATCCCTATCTGACACAATGCTCATCGAAATACCATGCAACCTCACTATCTCGTGCCCATACAATTCTGTTAGAGTACTCAGAGTATCAATGGCTCTCATAGCTAGAAAGTGTGCCGACTTTGTCAATCTATCCACTATTACCCAAATCGCATCATGATTCCTGCAGGTTCTGGGTAAACGCATCACGAAGTCTATAGTGACATGCTCCCATTTTAGAGTCGGTATAGGTAGAGGTTGTAATAGCTCTGCAGGCTTTTGATGCTCTACCTTCACCTGCTGACAGATGAAACACTTTACCACATATTTCACCATATCTCTCGTCATCCCTGACCACCAATACACTTTCCGGAGGTTCTGATACATCTTGTTATTTCTCAGATGCAATGTATACTTCGACGAATGAGCTTATGCCAAGATCAACTGTGAGACCTGTGAATTTTGTATACCTTAACAATGAGATTTATAATTTGGAGAGTGTAGTTATGATATTGCAATGTACACGCAAGTTTTGAATCTAATGAAGTATAAGAAGATGAAGCTTTTAAGTCTTAAATATGTATGGACTGAAATATGACCTATGGAGTAGACTGTGGTAAGTTTGACTTTGAGTTTCTTACAAATTTATGCAGTAACAGTGGGATTTATGAAGGTCGGATTGATCTCATAAGGATGGCAGATCGATCTCATGACTCCATAATGCAATGAATGTGCAATAGCAGATAGGCAGATCGATTTCATAAGGGAGCAAATCGATCTTATAAGGAAGCAGATCGATCTCCTACTACCTCTGCCTAGCAAAGATCGATCCTGTCACAAGGGCAGATCGATCTCTATTTGCCTCGGCTAGGAAGAGATTAATCTTCTATGGAAAGCAAATCGATCTCCATTTAGTTTTTGTGAAGAAACAGATCAATCTCCACCCTCTAGCAGATCAATCTCTACCTTCAAACAGATAGATCTCTACCCTCTCTCAGATCGATCTTGTAGTTGGTATTGGAGCAGTTGGAGTAGTTAAAACCAGGCAGAGATCGATCTCCCCATGATACCAGATCAATCTCATACGCCCTGCCTATATAAGAATCATGAGATTTTGCCTGAAAACCGATTCTCTCTCACCTACAAACACCAACACTCACCATTTTTAACCAAACTAAGCTTTCTCTATCTAAGATTCACCACATTCTAGACAGAGTTAGTAAAAGTGGCAAGAGGCAAAGTTGTTCCTGTTGGTAAAGAGAACAACATACTAGGAAATCAAAGGGTGGTTTGAACAAAAGGGAAGGAATAAGCATTCTACAAGTTGGTCAAGAGAAGACAAGCTAGGTGAGCACACAAGACCTTGTTTTCAAGCAGTATCACTTTACATATATTGGTGAATAAATGTATGTATATTTTATTGGAAATGTGTAAGTCAAGAATGAACTAATAATGGGTTTACTTAAAAGAGGAAATATGGATGTCTTGCGATGATTATGAGTTAGATATGGTGTAAATAGATTAAAAAGGGGAAATATTGAGTTAGAATGAGTAAGAGAAAGAAATCGACAATGAGAATGATGTATATTGACGATTTGATAATGTTTGAACAGCTCAAAAATCTGACATGAGAAACGAAGCTAGTCTGAGACCGGGGGGACATTGCACCATTCAGGGCCCGAGAGGTAAGGGAAATAAAATGTTTGTGCATGTGAGTTTCTAAAATGATGAAAATACCTTTTAATGTGAAAAAGGTTTGATGAATGAGCATGTTTGTGAGAAATGAGTCGATTTGATGTTTTGATGAATGTGTGAGTGTTTTGCTGGCTTGAGCTTGATTTTGATGAATTTTGTGTAGTTGTGAACACAATGTGCTGTAACAGAAATGAGTTTCCTTCGAGATAACCACTATGAGCCCTATGTAAAGGCAAAACGATTTTATACAATAATGGCATATTTTACTGAGACTACGGCTTGTCATAAGAAGCACATCGATACTCCACTTGATGGAGTGGCCTTACTCTAGTAGCATATAAGACCGAGATGACCTCGCTTTGGTAGCGATTGGTGGCCTTGCTTTGATAGCATGTAAGATCGTAGCTGTATGACTCTGATCAAGTCTATAGCAATATCGTGGCCATGGATACATGTCGACGATTCCCTCTTTTGAGGATGCCTCCATTTTGGTAAATGAGAGATGCCTCCATTATGGTAAATGAGAGATGCCTCCATTATGGTAACGTGAGATACCCTCTTTGAGGATAATGTGATGTGCTATGGTGATTGTGTTATCTGAGTTTTATTAAATGCCTAGTCTCAATTATTTTTATATTATGACGATTTGTGATTTTATCACGTAAATTGTGTTAATGTAAATTAATGCCATTATTACTGTTATCATTATTACCATGATGTTTCTCATGCTCAAAAATACTACTATCATGTTTTTACATGCCAAACTGATGAGTTGTGATGTGATAATGATTTCATTAAATCTCCCTTATCCTCCTTATTGAGCGCTTTGAGAGCTCACCCTTTTTCGTCCCCCTTTTAGATTTATTGCAGTAAACGAGATAGTGCCTATCGCGTATGTGATATAGGCTGGTGGATAAGATCTCCCTAGGCTATCACTTGTACACGCATAAGGTATAATTCAGTTCATTTTGTACCAAGATAATGATGTAATACATATATTTATGTTAAGTATTTTTGGGATGTAACTAGGATGACATGAGGAAAATGAATCTTGTTTTGTGGATTGACCCCCTTTGGGATATTATGTGTTTGATTTTATGAATTAGAAATTGTGTGATCTTGGGGTTAATGATTTATTATAAACACAAGTGATTAAATGACACTATACAGGAATGCAACCCGAGTAAGAGGTTTAATATGAGAAAATTTTAAATTAGCCATATTTTTCGCGCTTCCGGGCCGTCACAGATTTGTTTGTATCAGAGCAAAGGTTGCCTAGTACCATCAGTGTCGAGTAATTAGAAATAGATTACACCTTAAGTGTATGTATACGCCCAAGTATGAAACAGATAAAAGATGAGCGGGAGACGAGGTCATCTCGGGAGGCAGGCATAGCCACAACCACCTCCACCACCTGACCCCCAACCTGAGAGTCCTAACTCTCGGATGAATCATCTAGACCATGATGTGGGATAGGGATTAGGGCAGATGGCAGCGCTATTTGCACAGCATTTTGGGGCTAATGCCTCGGGTACCACACCTACCCCGGTGCCCACACCACCTAGGATCCGTAGACTAACCCGGTGCCACTAGTGGTTCAACCACTAGCATAAACCAAGCCTGATGATGGGGGCAATGGCCTGTTGAAGGATTTGCTTAAGATGAATCTGTTGGTATTTAAAAGAGTGAAGGGTCCAGTAGAGGTGGAGGAGTGGTTGACTGAGATGAAGATCATCTTCGACTTTCTTGGATGCATAGATGCTGATAGGGTTAGTATGAGTACCTACATGCTTAAGGAACAGGCTCGATGTTGGTGGAACACGACGTAGAGTATATTGGCTGCCATTCATCCAGTGATCAGTTGGGAGATTTTTCAGTCAGCATTTAGAACCCAGTATGTGCCACGAGCAACCCAGAGGAGAATGCAAACTGAATTCCTAAATTTGGCTCAGGGTAATATGTTGGTTGACGAGTACGAGAACCCATTGACCACCCTACTAAAGTAAGATCTAGAGACCCTTAAGGATGAGGAGCTCCGTACAGAGCGATTCGTGTATGTATTGACACTGGTTGATAGGGATCTGCATTACTGAGTTTAATGATGCTCGGAGATGGGCACAGGAGGTTGAGAGGGGACTAAAGTCAATACAGTCCAAGTCTGAATCCCAAGTGATAACCAGGGATAAGGGTAAGAGACCTACTACTCCCCACACCGACTTCAGAAAGGGTTGTTTTAAGAGATATACAGTCGAAGGACCTAGAGGTTGAGTGGATAAACCCAGAGTTTCTCCCAGTACTATGGAAACCCCTTAAGGTGCAAGTCCAGAGGTTAGAGTTTGCAGACATTGCGACCGACCACATAAGAGAAGTTGTTCCAAAACCATACAAGGATGTTTTAGATGCGGGGACATGGGTCATAGAGTGAGGAACTGCCCGTAGCCGCAGAGGGTAATTCCCCAGAGATGAACTACGACTGCTGATAAAGGTAAGAAGTCGGTTGCAACAGGACATGTGTTTTCTTTGGATAAGGAGACCGCAGACACTTTGTCTGGGACCATACAGGGTATGCTTCTTGTCTATAATCATGAGGCTCATGTGTTGTTTGACTTGGGATCCATGCATTCTTTCATTGATGTACACTTTGCATGTAAACTAAGTTTAATGCATGAATCCCTAGATTATATTTTACATGTAAACACCCCTATGCGGGAGTCCCAGAGGACTGATATGGTATGTAGAAGGTGTAGGATTAAGGTGGGAGATAGGGTAATGCTGGTAGATCTAATTTTGTTAAGTATGCGCGATTTTAATGTGATTTTAGGGATGGATGATAATTCTATATTTTTGAAATTATTTGTGCTTAATTTCCTAATTAATTATTTAAATCCCCAATTTATTTTGTTAATTATCCCCTTTATTTAATAAAAATTCTCATGTTTGCAGATAAATTAAATCCTGATGAATTTTGAATATTTTGGTAGAAAATGGACCGAAATTAAGCTAAAATCGAGATTGGACCACGCGGACAACATGAGCCTAGCACATCCAATTGGACAAAAAGACAGATGACATGAAAATATTAGTTTTCAAGGAGCCAATGGTGTGAAGACAAGTAGCCAAACAATGTCAACTCATCTAGGATGAAAAAATTACTATTGTATCCCTAAGTGTATATATAAATAGAAAAGGATGGCAATTGAAAAGGGGGAGCCTAGGTTAGAATAGAAGTAATTTAGGGTAGAATAGCTTTTAGGTTAATTTCAAAGCTTTCTTTAAATTTTTGAATAGTTTTTTTTCAAGCAAGCAATTTTACTGTTCATGGCACTTTCTTAATGTTTTTATGAAGTTTTTCATTTTCTTTGCTCGGTTACTTGTAGTTCATATTATCAAAGTTATTTTCTTTGCAATTGATTCAATGAAAGTTAATGGAAATTGTTTGCCTCTCTTTTTCTCATTCTCAGTTTTCCTTAATCGTTGATGTTTTTGGTTTGATTAATCTTTAATATTTTTGTTCTTATTCTCGGTTATTTCTCTTAGTGCATTCGGGTAGCCACCAAATCCTAGTTTTGTAGTCTCGATTCTTCCTTTATTTATGCCTTTGGTTTTGATGCTTTGATGTGGGTTGATGCTTAGCATTTATCCACATCAATGGTAATGTGAAACCTCGGTTGGAGAGAGGAAGGAAGCAACCCGAGCTAAGGATTCTTGTTGATGAAGTTCACGGGTTTGAGTGTTATCTTTAGTTGTGTTTTGTTTTTTTTTCTATTTCCTCTCGGTTTTAATCTCTCATTCTATTTTGCCTCATTGTTCTTTTCTTTTCTTATTTCGTTTTTAATTCTCTGCACTACATGAATTCAATCCGTATGCTTCTTTAACTTCTGTTTTGTTCCTCTGTTTATCTCTGTTTTCTGTGTTCGATTACTGTTCAGCATATTTTAGTTGGTTTCTTTTCTGCAATCCTCATTAGTTGATGCTGTTGGTGTTGGCGTATTCCTGTGTTGTTCAATCATTGACAGCAAAGCTGCTTCCAGGTTACTCTCGGTAGTGCAAGCAACACAAGGCAGAACATAGTGCAGCAGAGAACAGCTTGCAACTATGTGGTTGTTGGTGGCAGAAGAAGAGCAGTACTGAACCAAGAACAGCACTTGGAAATTGAGCTGCAACTGGGCACTGCTGGGTGTTTCCTGGAGGACTCGGGATGCTGGCATAGTTGATGTAGATGTTGGGCAGCAGTGCGGTGAAGAAGCAGGACAGCAGCTGGTTTGCACCTGCAGCACCTAGAAATGTAGCAGACAGCAGCTAGAATGAGCTGGGCAAACCGAGAGCACACCAGTAGCTGGAATCGACAAACCATGAGCAGCAGTCGGACAGAAGCAAACCTCGCCTGGACAGCAGCTGATGAAGACAGCAGGCCTAGAACCGAGAGCACTACCTGGAAATGAAACAAAGAAGACATGTGAACAGTGTTTGGAGGGACATTTGGATGATTTAAAATTGGTTAAGGCTTGTTTGGCTAGTGCATAATAGTTAATTAATTCATTTTCATGCATTGTTAGTTTAGTTTAATTTCAATTTAATTTGTTAGCTTAGTTTAGAGTCTTTAATTAAATTGCATGATTAGTATTCTTGCTTAATGGTTTAGAACTTAGTTTTAATTTGGTTGATAGTTAATTAAGTGTCCATTTAGAATTAGATTAGGGGTAAATTTATTTCATTAAATCTTCACTTAGTTTAAATTGCATTTTGATTAAGTAGTTTAATTGCATTTTAGGTTAGTTTAATTTTAGTTTAATTAATCTTGCTTTGTTATTTTCATAATTGCATTTTATTTTAATTGCGTTAATTAGTTTTAACTGTTTTAATTATTTTTGTAGGTTTTTTATTTTAATTGTGTGGAGCACTGTAAGTAATTTTGCTCGATTTTATTTAGTTCTTTTTATTTTATTGCTTTCCAGTATTTTTAACTTTAGACTTAGTAGATCACCCACCTTAATCTCATAATTTGTTAGAATATACTTAAGGTAAAATTAACCAGTAGTTAATTAGGCTAACCAACTTCTCTGAGGGACGATAACTCGGGACTCAAATCCCATTATTACTTGTACGACTCGTGCACTTGCGGTAACACCTTTTAGGCGTGTTAAGTTTTTGGCGCTGTTGCCGGGGAAGTTTTAATTAGTCGTTAATTAATATCGGTGAAATTATGCTTAGGTGTAATTCTAGCTTGTGAATATTTAGGGTGTAAATATTTAGAAGTTTAATCTAGATTAGTGAATTGAAAAATTAAAATAAAAAAAAATATTGAAAAATTAAAAAAAAAAACTTAAAAAAAATTCTAAGGACTTTTAGATGTTTGTATGCGTAGAGCTAGGAGTTACAATAGCTTTCCTCTAGATCCTGAAATTGAAAGAACCCTTAGGAAAATTCAAAAGGATTCTAGGAAATTAATAGCTCCGTTGCAAAACATCATGGCAGAAAATAAGGAAATTAGAACTGTTGGAGATTATGTAATGCCGACGATTAGAGGATATTATACCGGCATTAGGCCACCAGCTGTCCCTGCAAACAATTTTGAAATTAAGCCAGCAATCCTTCAGATGATCCAGACTTCTTTACAGTTCAGTGGGCTTCCGCACGATGACCTACATGCCCACCTTGGGCAATTCTTGGACCTGTACAATACGTTCAAGCACAATGGATTATCTGATGATGCACTTAGGCTTAGATTATTCCCTTTTTCACTTAGGGATAAGGCGCGACACTGGTTAAACTCCTTGCCTTCAAGATCCATTTCTACATGGGACAAGTTAACCCATCAATTTCTAGCTAAGTTTTTCCCTCCCTCTAAAATGTCCAGAATCCGTAGTGACATATCTTTCGTTGCTCAGTACGACTCTGAAACTCTTTACGAAGCATGGGAACGATATAAGGAGCTTCTTAGGAAGTGCCCTCACCATGGCCTACCTTTGTGGTTGCAAGTCCAGACCTTCTACAATGGACTTAGAAGCCCAAATAGAACCATTGTTGACGCTACTGCGGGTGGAGCGCTAATGTGTAAAACAGAGGAGGAAGCTTACGAGTTGTTAGAAAAGATGGCGGCTAACAACTATCTATGGTCCTCAGAGAGGCAATTGCCAAAGAAGTCGACGGGTATTTATGAGCTCGACACACTGTCTACCTTGACCTCTCAAATCGCTAACTTTACGAAAAAGGTAGAGTCACTCAGTACCCAACATAATCCTCCCACTAGTCCTAACCATGTGTATTCTGTCTAAAGTATTTTTCTTTCCTGCGAGCTGTGTAGTGGTACCCACTCTGTAGATAGGTGTCCACTCAACTTAGAATCGGTTCAGTATGTTGCCCTTTCTCAAACGCAACAGAACAACCCTTTTTTCAAACACCTATAATCCAGGGTGAAGGAACCATCCTAACTTCTCCTAGAGCCAAAAGCAAGGGCAAACTTCTAACTCCATATTTGTAGGACCCCCTAGTTTTCAAGCTCCACCGGTTCAGGTACCACCACAGTCGTAATTTCCATACCATCCACCACATCATCCATCCCCACCTCAATTTAAGCATCATCCACCTCACTTCCATCAACCACCACCACCACCACCACCACCACCACCACCACAACCCTTGCAGCCCAAACATTACCACTCACCAGCAACTGAGAAGAAGCCCTCGCTTGAGGAAATGTTCAGGACTATCTTGCAAAATCAAGCTGCCTCAATTAAGAACTTAGAAGTTCAGGTTAGACAAATAGCTAGTGCTCTTAGCCAACATCCTCAAGGGAACCTTCCTAGTAACACTGAAGTTAATCCTGTTAAGCAAAGGGAGGATAAGGAACATGTTAGATCTATCACCCTTAGGAGTGGTAGAGAGCTAGATGAGCCACAAGTTAAGTCCAATCCTGTTGAGCCCATAGTTGAAAAACCCATAGGTTCTAATGAAGCAGCTCAGAAAGAGCAGGAACATCAAGATCAGGCTGCAAAGGAAACAAAGCTAGGCGCTTCTTCATCTTTACCTTCTTCTCCTTCACCGCCTTCCTCATCCTCTGATTCTACACAGGTTCCCATTACATTGCCACTAGTTAGACCACCAGTACCTTTTCCTCAGAGATTCCAAAATCAAAAATTGGAACAACAATTTGCTAAATTTCTTGAGGTTTTTAAGAAACTCCACATCAATATTCCTTTCGCAGATGCCTTAGAGCAAATGCCAAGTTATGTGAAGTTTTTAAAGGATATCCTTTTGAAGAAGAGAAGATTAGAAGAATATAAGACGTTGGCCTTAACTAAGGAATGTAGTGCAATCATCCTAAGAAAATTACCCCTCAAGCTCAAGGATCTCGAGAGTTTTACCATACCTTGCACTATTGGAAATATGTTCTTTGGTAAAGCCCTATGTGATTTAGAAGCTAGTATAAATCTAATGCCTTTGTCAATCTACCAAAAGTTAGGAATAGGGGATATCAAGCCTACCACAGTGACCCTTCAGCTAGTTGATCGGTCCATTAAATATCCGAAAAGGGTCATTGAGGATGTGTTAGTAAAGGTGGACAAGTTTATTTTCCCTGCAGATTTATTGTTCTAGACATGGAGGAAGACAGGGAGGTCCCCATTATACTAGGAAGACTTTTCCTAGCGACTGGTAGAACCTTAATTGATGTACAAAAGGGGTAGTTAACTATGAGAGTCCTAGATCAGGAAGTGAAATTTAATGTTTTCAAACCTTTAAAGCTCCCTGATGACTCTCAAGAGTGTTTTAAGATGGAGATTGAGGATAATATAAGGCTTAAGCACAAGATATCTGAAAGAATGAGGGAAGTAGATAAAGCTTAGGAGGATTTAACTGTTAACATTTTGTCACCACTCTGGATGACCCTTCTACTCTTCGCACTATAGCTGAGTGTTGTCTTCTTCAGCTGCATTTGAAGTGGCTGTGTTTTTATTTTCACTTTGTATATAGTTTGTTTTTCTTTTTCTTTTCTGTTGTTTCGTTCTTTGTTTATTTTTGCAGGTTTATTTTCTAGTTTTACGCTTTCAATCAAAGCTTCAGTTGTTCATCATCATCAGAAAGGGGAGTACTTTGTTCCTGAACTTTAATTCTTATATTATCTGCACACTGCGGACACTGTGCACTTTAAGTTTGGGGGAGGGGATATCACTTGAGCATTTTTCAAAAATTTGAGCAAAATTGAAAAAATTTTAAATTTTTTTCGAAAATCTGAGCTTAAAATTTTTTGATTTTGGGATGATTTAGAGCTTAGGATGTATTTTTCCCATATTTCGATGATATGACCCCATGAATTAGTCTGATTTTGATTGACTGAGAAGCATGATTATAGGAAAAGCATGAAGTTGAATTCTTGAGTTTGTCTTGATTCTGATTGTGATTGCCTCATCTTATGCACATGTCATGTCATGAATCAATATATTTATTTAGAGAAAGCTTATGTGGACCTAGGATTGCATTTGTTGAGTTCATTTTGTGTATCATAGTCTAGAATTTGTTTGATCTTGTCTCGAGGCGAAATATTAGATCACACTTAATTAGGGAGATGATTTAGGCCATCTTTGGATCGTTTGAGCCTTTCTAGCCATCCCTGTACATATTTTACCCCTAGTCACCCATCTGGGCCAAATAAGCTTTTCTCTGTAAATACACCTGCGTTATTTTCCTTAGCTTAAATATTTTTTTCCTATCCCTTACCCTGAAAGCATGAAAATTTATTGGGATATATTGTGAACTTTGTACATATGGGTATTAAGTGATAGTGAAGGAGTATTTATTTGAAAAAAAATTTGAAAAAAAGAAAGAAAAAGAAAAGAACAGAAAATGAAAGAAAAAGAAAAGAAAAAAGAAAAGAATAAAGAAGAAAAATACAAAAATAGAATAAAATGTTTAGAGAAATAAATAAGTTTGGGGGAATAAATTTGAGCTCTTACATTAAGATCCTAGAAGTAATGCATGTTAAGGGGTAATTAAACCTAAATCGACTTTATCATACCTTTGCCCCAGCCTTACATTACAAGCTTAATGAAGTCCTATTGATCTTTGATTAAGTGTGACTACATTAGTGGAGAGAGAAGTGAAAAGCAAACTTATGGGAATAATCACATGTCAATGACTTTGCATTCACTTTGTTTGCATAATCTGATCCGGGTAATGTACTGAGTAGTGGCTTTGACATTTTCACACACACACACAAGGGATCTAATTTGGGTTAAGACTTATGATTGAATAATTTTGAATGTTGGACTTGTAATTGTGAATCTTTAAGATTATAGTCTGTACTTTTTCTTTGAGGATAATATTGGGGAAATTATTGTGTTTAGTACTTGTCATTCCTACAATTATTTTGTTTTGCTTGAGGACAAACAAAAGCTCAAGTTTGAGGATGTGATAATTCTATATTTTAAGAATTATTTTTTCTTAATTTCCTAATTAATTATTTAAATCCCTAATTTATTTTGTTAATTATCCCCTTTATTTAATTAAAATTCTCATATTTGTAAATAAATTAAATCCAGATGAATTTTGAATATTTCGGTAGAAAATGGATCGAAATTGAGCTAAAATCGAGATTGGACTACGCGGACAACACGAGCCTAGCACATCCAATTGGAAAAAAAGACAGATGACATGGAAATATTATTTTTCAAGGAGCCAATGGTGTGAAAACAAGTGGCCAAACAATGCCAACTCATCTAGGATGAAAAAATTACAATTGTACCGCTAAGTGTACATATAAATAGAAAAATATGGCAATTGAAAAATGGGAGCCTAGATTAGAATAGAAGTAATTTAGGATTAGTTTTAATTTAGGGTAGAATAGCTTTTAGGTTAATTTCAAAGTTTTCTTTAAATTTTCGAATAGTTTTTTTTCAATCAAGCAATTTTACTGTTCATGTCACTCTCTTAATGTTTTTATGAAGTTTTTCATTTTCTTTGCTCGGTTACTTATAGTTCATATTATCAAAGTTATTTTCTTTGCAATTGATTCAATGAAAGTTAATGGAAATTGTTTGCCTCCCTTTTTCTCATTCTCGATTTTCCTTAATAGTTGATGTTTTTGGTTTGATTAATCTTTAATATTTTTGTTCTTGTTCTCGGTTATTTCTCTTAGTGCATTCGGGTAGCCACCAAATCCCAGTTTTATAGTCTCGGTTCTTCCTTTATTTATGCCTTTGGTTTTGATGCTTTGATGTAGGTTGATGCCATTTATCCACATCAATGGCAATGTGAAACCTCCGTTGGAGAGAGGAAGGAAGCAACCCGAGCTAAGGATTCTTGTTGATGAAGTTCACGGGTTTGAGTGCTATCTTTAGTTGTGTTTTATTTTTTTTTTCTATTTCCTCCAGGTTTTAATCTCTCATTCTGCGTTGCCTCATTGTTCTTTTCTTTTCTTATTTCATTTTTAATTCTCTGCACTACATGAATTCAATCCATATGCTTCTTTAACTTTTGTTTTGTTCCTCTATTTATCTCTGTTTTCTGTGTTCGGTTGCTGTTCAACATAGTTTAGTTGGTTTCTTTTCTGCAATCTTTATTAGTTGATGTTGTTGGTGTTAGTGTATTCCTGTGTTGTTCAATCATTGACAGCAAAGCTGCTTTCAGGTTACTCTCGCTGGTGCAAGCAACACAAGGCAGAACATAGTGCAGCAGAGAACAGCTTGCAGCTATGTGGTTGTTGGTGACGGAAGCAGAGTAGTACTGAACCAAGAACAACACTTGGAAATTGAGCTGCAACTGGGCACTTCTAGGCGTTTCTTGGAGGACTCGGGATGCTGGCATAGTTGATGTAGATGCTGGCCACTATGAGTTTTTAGTGATACCCTTTGGTTTGACAAATGCCCCTGCTGCTTTCATGAGTCTAATGAATGAAGCATTTCGAGACCATCTAGATCAGTTTGTGATAGTCTTCATTGATGATATCCTTGTGTATTCTCGATCTCATGAGGAACATGCACAACATTTGAGGATTGTACTGCAGATACTCAGAGATAGGCAGCTTTATGGGAAGATCAGTAAGAGTGAGTTTTGGTTAGATCAAATAGCTTTCCTTGGTCATATTGTATCTAAGGACGGGATGTCAGTTGATCCGTCTAAGATAGAGGTTGTACTTAATTAAGAGAGACTGAGGATAGTTACAGAGATTTAGAGTTTTCTGGGGTTCACAGGGTATTATAGAAGGTTTGTTGAAGGATTTTCCAGGATTGCCACTCCTTTGACCAAGCTCACACGTAATGAGATTTCTTTTTTATGGTTTGAGTAGTGTGAGCAAAGCTTCAAAGAATTAAAGAGGAGAGTAACGACAGCACCTATGTTGACTATCCTAATTGGACCTGGAGGCTTCGCAGTGTATAGTGATACCTCTCAACAAGGATTGGGGTGTGTGCTCATGTAGCATGGGAGAGTGGTCACCTATGGTTCGTGACAGCTAAAGGATCATGAGCGGAACTACCCCACACATGATTTGGAGTTAGCCGCAGTGGTGTTTGCATTAAAGATCTTATGGCATTACTTATATGGGGAAAGGTTCCAAAAATTTACTGACCATAAGAGCCTGAGATATATATTCGACCAAAAGGAGTTAAACATGAGATAAAGGAGATGGATGGAACTACTTAAGGACTATGACTGTGAGATTTTATATCTCCCGGGGAAGGCGAACGTAGTGGCTGATGCCTTAAGCAGAAAGGGTATGGTTTCTACTATGATGATCAGAGAGTGAGACTTGTTAGAATAGTTCACTGGGCTCAGGGTCAGAATTAAGGAAGCAGTGGCCGGATTTATGGCTAGCCTACGGATAGAACCCAGTATTATGGATCAGATTAGGAGCGGGCAGTGAAATTATCAAAGGCTACTAGAATTTGTTAGCCCAGCTGAGGTAACCCTGCAGTCAAATTTTACAGTCAATGACGATGGATTATTGAGGTTTAAGGGTCGTATTTGCGTCCCAAGTGATGATACCTTAAAGTAGCAAATATTGAGAGAGTCTCACTATTCCAATTACACCATGCACTCAGGTAGTACCAAGATGTATCAAGATCTACGTAAGGTATATTGGTGGAGTGGTATGAAACAGGAAGTGGTTGAATTTATGGCCAAGTGTTTGGTATGTCAGTAGGTAAAAGATGAGTATCAAAAGCCCGAAGGATTACTTACATCCTTACCAGTGCCTAAGTGGAAATGGGAGCATATCACCATGGACTTTATCATGGGATTACCGAGGACCTGGAGAGGTCATGATGCGATTTGGGTGATAGTAGACAAATTAACCAAGAGTGCCCACTTCCTTGCCATCAAGAGTATAGATACCTTAAGTACCTTAGCTGAGCTATATGTTAGAGAGATAGCTTGACTTTATGCGGCTCCAATGAGTATCACATCTGATAGAGATTCTCGATTCGCCTCCAGGTTTTGGACTCATTTTCAGGAGGCCATGGGTTCTCGATTGAGTGTTACTACCACCTATCATCCTCAAACTAATACTAAACTCGAGTAGACTATACAGACCTTGGAGGATATGTTGAGGGCATGTACGATGGATTTTAAAGGATCATGGGATGATCACCTGCCCCTTGTCGAGTTTGCATATAATAATAGCTATCATGCGAGTATTGATATGGCACCTTACGAGGCTCTATCTGGTAGGAAGTGTAGATCCCCTATAGCTTGGGATGATGTGGGCGACAGGAAAATAAATGCTCCCAAACTTGTTGAACAAGCAGTTCAGAATGTGAAGATTATTTGTGATAGATTAAGGGCTGCTCAAAATCGGCAGAAAAGTTACGCAGATGTGCATAGACAACCACTTGAGCTTCAAACTGGGGATGTTGTGTTCTTAAAGCGTCTCCAAGGAAGGGTATCATGCGCTTCGGGAAGAAAGGAAAATTGAGTACTTGATATATAGGACCATTTGAGATTTTGGAGAGAGTGGGAGATGTTGCCTACCAGTTGGCCTTACCTCCGTAGTTCTCCAGGATACACAATGTCTTTCACGTATCCATGTTGAGGAAATATAATCTGGATCCCTCCTATGTTATCGAGTATGAAGTATTGGATATTCAAAGTGTCACGACCCAAATTACCTAAAAATCCCTACAAATTTTTCGCTTTTTCATTTCCTTACTCGTCGTGAACCTTTACACTACTAAACAGTTGGGCTATGATTCGGTGTTAGTCACCTCTCCCCTATTTACCATTCAATTTATTTAAACTGAATACATCCCCAATATTACATCATATATAGTACTGTGCATCTATATGTTCAGATACGAAATTATACAAATGTGTATACCTGATATTGATAAGAAGCAGCGGATAACCGAATTGCGAAGCTATTGTCGCTCTCTTCTACTGAGTGTACCCTGTGGGGTGGAAAATGAAAGGATGAGCGAAACGTGCTCAGTAAGGCAATAATGTAAGCAGGTAGATAACTATACTATCTACGTGCTGATAATGTCATGATGTAAAAATCGTTTACTTTCGGGGCATGAGGTAAGATTAAAACAATGCCACATGAATGTATATATCATATACAAGAAATCATGAAATCGACATATAAAGCACACATGGAAAATCATCATGTATGACATCTCATGCTCGTCACATTAAAACTCATTTGTTTAATCACAAACTCATCACTTTGAAACTTATTTGTTTCATTATAAATTCATCTCATTTAAAACTCATTTATTTCATCATAAACTCTCACTTTAAAACTCATTTGTTTCATTATAAAACAACTTCATCAAGGTCAAACCCATCTCTCGGGAATACCTTGATTCATCAAATCAAATCTCTTTTAAAAACATAAATCGGGACTACCCCTCCATCGGGTTTGTCCTGGTCTATCCAGACCGTATGATATCATGTGAGGCATGTAGGTTACTGTATGAAAAATCGAGGACTATGGCCATACTATGTCCCTGTGATCCCAGGCACACGGATCCCGGTGTGCGGGGTATCACAACTGCAACGGGAGGTGGGGTCAAGTCCTACCCGCCAGAATGTCGAGCAACATAATAGTCATCATGACTGCACGGTACAGCGTACTCCGTGTGACATACACGGTACATCGTACTCCGTGAACCCATATCATAGTCTGGGGGTGCCTGCCGTAGGTCTTATCCAGCCCAATACTATGTCGATAACCAACCCATGTCTCAAAGTATATGTGCGAGCATCTCAACTCTCTGTGACACACAGTCTACAGGAGGCTTCCGCACGACTATATGCATGTCAACTCGCGTCTAGTGCATTTATGTGAGCATCCTGCTGCCCGCCCCACACCAGGTCACAGGCTTACGGATCTCATCACAGCACCACGCTATGCATATCATGATATCTAAAATCTCGTGCAAGCGAAGCTTCAGCACGGTTTGTGCACACACAAATTTCTCGTACGAGCAATGCTCCAGTACGGCTTTTCATGAAAATAAATCAGTAAACTTGAGTGCGAGTAAGTCTCTAACACTCCTTTTTACTTGTATAAATACGATAGGTGGCTAAGTCTTTGCAAAACATCTTTTAAAAATAGTAACCGGTACAAACCGGTACCCTTTCGTATAATTCACGAAATCAATAGCCAACCTATGTTTATATTTGCTTAAATCACAGCAGTCTATTTATATTAAATATCAAAGCATGAAAATCATACAATTTATATGCCTTACTACCCTTTTTGTAAATTATACTCCTAGGGGCAAAATCATCATTTTTACTTTATTTATCTAAACCCCGGTTTTCGTAAAAATTATTACTTTATTTCTAGATGCTTTAAGAAATTTCTAAGCCCTGTAAATCCCCTCTCAAAATACGCATAATTATCTCTATGCACCTACAAAATTCCCTTACCTGGAATCGCGCGTAGACTTAGCCTGTTTCGATAATACCGAACCTCTCGGTCCAAGTGCGCGCCAATCAAAAATACGTCACTGCATATAACCACGAAATCGAGGTTAATTCACTTATCTTGATCAGTATATCGCATTTACTGACCAACTTTAAGCTATTGGGCCTTATCTACCTTATTGGGCCTGGACCCATTTTAGCCCTTTTTATATTCATTTATTCCCATCTTCGGGTATACCGAGCTTATACAGCTTTCTAATAATTATCGGGCTTCATCCCAAATTCATCGGATAGCCCGTATACCATTTACGGCAATTTATTACAACTACGAATTAATATTCCTTCCTATGTGAAATTAATCCGAAATTCCGTAAAATAATTAAAAATCGATATTTAAAGAATTCTTAGTGCCGAAATTAAATCGTACTTACCCGATACGATGCGGGGTACGAAGATCAGAGCTCGATCGGCTCTCGTTCGGTCTCCGTCGTGAAACTCATAATTAGGTAAATCCGGATTATTTTCCATTAAAATAATATTAAATTAAATTTCCGGAATTCACCCGTAGGTCAATATCGACCCTCAGTCAACTTACCCGAACCTCGAGTCGTCCCCCGGTAATTTCTTTCCCTTTTTCCCTTCTTTTCCTTTATTTTCTTTCCTTTTCTTTCCTTTTCCTTCCCCTTTTCCTTCCTTTTCCTTCCCTTTCCTTCCCTTTCCTTCCAGCCAAACGGCACCGTTTCAGTCTCCTCACTGCCTCTGGCCGTCGCCGGCGGTTCCGGCGGTCTTACCGACCAATACCGGTACCAAAATGACCGGCTTCCTCCCCTGAACGCGTCGGTAGCTTCCTTTCCGGCCCAGTCGCGGTGGTTCGCCGGCGATCACCTCTTTTCTCCCTCGGAATTTCGGTGCTCGGATCGGACTACTCCGGCCACCTGACGGCTCGGTTTCGGTGTCCACGTGTTCACCGGAGTCTGCTCTTCCTCCTGGCAGCTTCGTCGGACCTCGAACGGTCGCCGGTGGTCGAGATTCGGCGATGGGTTCTCACGGGTGAGAAACGGGTTTCGGTTCTCTTTGTTTTCGGGTTTCTCGTTTTTCAGTTCTTTTTTTTTACTATTATTTAACTATTTACTTTATTATTAAACTAATCATTAAAATAGTCAAAAAAATCTGAAAATATCTACAAAAAATATTATTTTATTCCACCAATTTAATTTAACTAAATTAAATTAAATTTATTTAGTGTTTAAATTATTTTTCCAGTATAATTTCTCCGTATTTTCGAGATATCGTCCCGGTGACTTTTCGGTATTTCTAAAAATTCCGGATCTCGATCAATTTGACTCGAAATTGAATAATTCCTCATTATTGATCAAGATATCCTAATTCCTTATTTTTAATTAAATTTTTCTTATCGTATTTATCCCGAATTTCGGTCTTTTGATCGTTTTGCCCTTGCGCTTGTTCGGGATTAATTCAGTCAAACTTTCCTTCACGAATATTCATTCATTTTATGATTTGAATCCTTATTTTCAGTCCGAATCCCATTCCTTTAAATTTGTGAACTCTTTTTCTACCTCATAAAATTTACGATTAAATTTCGGGTCTTACAAATCTCCCCCACTTAAGGAATTTGGTCCTCCAAATTAGAAACAAGTCATATGAGTCCATATACAACTCCGGGTACATCGTACTCTTAAATTCTTATGTGACCTTCTCTGAAGTGTATTACTACCAAAGGATTTTAATTAGGGAGATCGTTTTAAACCTCAATACTTTCTCCCTCCTGTTTAATGCCCGAATCAACTTCTTCAATATACTTATACTTGCATTAAGCTGAACTGTTGGGTCTCATATCCCATCATCTATGCTGGATCTGGATAGTATTTTTGAAGCATCAAAAGCTGGGACATATTGTGGGTGCCTGTTAATTCAGGTGATAACACCAACCTACAGGTCTTATCTCCCACTTGTCCAATCTCTCAAAATATTCAATCCAGCGCAACTCAATTTACCTTCTTCCAAAAGTTCGCTATGTCCTTATTCTCTTAGGACAAGAAACCTTTCAATCATACTAATTCACCAAGGGTGAATTCCAATACTTGTCTATCTGCTCTGAGGTGTCTTAATCTCTCATCCTTAACTAAACATTCTCAGAGACTTATTATCCAAAGTCGAAATTAATTCTGTTCTGTCACCCACTTTTCTTATCCAATTTGGGGAACAACCCCTACAGCCATACACTGCCTCATATCTCGTTATCCCGATACTCAATTGCCAACTGTCGTTATTGGCAACTTTAATTAGAAATCAACTGATCATTCCAAGAGCATAAAAATCAAGGGCACACGCTTTCATCGGATCCTCCAGAACTTGTACAGTCCTCTCTGACTGACCATCTGTATGAGGATGAAAAGCTGTGCTAATACTCAGTTCGGGTTCCCATAGCTTCCTAAAAATATTCCCTGAAGTAGGAAGTGAAGCGGGAATCCCTATATGATACCATGCTCACTGGAACGCTACATAATGTTCCACAATCTTCCTTATACCTAAATCCTCATACACACTTTGAGTATTTGGGGATTTCATAACCAGAAGGTGGGTAGACTTAGGCAATCTGTCGGCTATCATCCAAATAGCCTCGTAATTCACCTGGGTTCTCTGTAACCCATCATAAAATTCATGGAGACTTGTTCTCATTTTCGTGCCATGTCGATATAGGTAGAGACTGCAATAACCCTGCAGACTTTTAATACTCTACCTTATTCTGTTGACATACTAGGCACTTTTCCACAATCTCTATCATATCTCTTTCCTCATCTGACCACCAATACCCTTTTCGAGATTTCAATATATAATCATTACTTTTCGTATGCACTGTATATCCCGAAAAGTGAGCTTCTGACAACATTACTATCTCATCAACTGTGGTCCTGGGGAGCACTCATACTATCTCGGAACCTCTGTAAATCATTATCATATTCTATGAACTCTGTCACTGTACCCTTCTGAATCTGACCCAAACTATCGACATCCTGCCGATCATCACGCTAAGCCTGGTAAATCCGGGCACTCTCATCCGGTTCTAATCATCAGGCTAGCTGTCACACAATCACTGTCATCATCAGAAGGGATTACATCAATACTGAGGCTCATAACTGCTCTAGCAGCTCACGCTCCCTGACCATCATATGCAATACCATCCCAAGGCTCTTTCTACTCAAAGCATCAGCCTTTCCTGGGTGGCACAATTTTCACAATCAAAATTTCTCAGAAGCTTTAGCCCACTATGTAATCCATATTTGCCTCTTTCTGTGAAAACAGATACTCGGGCTTTATGATCAGTGCATATCCACAATTTCTCACCCTGTACATAATAGTACCATATCCTCGGTACAATTACTGTTGCCAACTTTAAATCATGGGTCAGATAGTTTATTTCGTGATCAAGGAGTTGTCTGACTCCAAAATTGACTATCTTCCCATTATACATCAATACACAGCTCCATCATAATTTTGAGGTATCCATACTCACTGAGAACCTCTTGAGCTGTTGGGTATGGTGAAATTAATCACGGTGGTCAGTTCATACTTCATCACGCCAAATTCACGTCACATCAATCATCTTATTTATCATCTTATTCAATGACCACGTTTTCATAGTTAAACGTGTCAACAAAGTATATCCTTTTTAAACTCGCAGCAACCCGTTGCAAAAGAAATTACTCAATTGTTGCTTATAAATCGCCCTAGACTTTAACTACACCCAATATATCATCGATAATGATGTTTACGAATCGGTCCAATCCTTGGCTTATCTATGCGTAAGCGTATAAGATCCTTCAAAATCGCTTACGTTTTCAGGTACTAACCTGCGTCATTTCCTTTTCTTATCTTAACGGCTCTTATTAAATTTTAATATGTTAACCTTTATGATTTGTCGAATTTTAATATTCTTATCGTCTTAGTAAAGGTATCCTAATGCTAAAGGTATTTATTACGATGATCGATTTCCCGTTATAGGTTATATATATATATATATCTAGACGCTGTCAAGTCTTCAGGCGGGGAGGTATTTTGAAATACCTTTATTAACCTTCAGACTTAACCACAACTACGTTATATCTCAGTCTCTATGGTCACAATTTATATTCGCTACTAATTGCTTTAATCCTAATGACTCCATATATAAAGATGTTCCTACCTAGCATACGTCTCTTACTCCAATACATCTTGTATACATATCTCAAAGATTATCTCCTTAGTGTATCAATCATGAGAAAACTCTTGCCATTATTCATTCCGTGAGTACAATCCTTTACTCCTGTAATTTCAACCGTTGCACCCCTTTTTATCACTTGTCAACACTTACAGTATACTTCTCAGTGATGTTTTCACTACCTGTTTTCAACTTAAAATCTCTATATCCATATTCCGTTAATTAATCCTCCTCTATTGCGGTACTCATTTATCAGTATTGTGCCCAATGATGTAGGCATTCATGCCTTTTACTCACTTATATGCGAATGAAGGCGGTATAAATAAATATGTGGCACCAGGATCAATAAACATATGTACTTCATTATTCATAACAAGTGTGGTATCTTACACCACATCCATGAAACATCAATAGTGTCCTGGTCCAAGACATCCTCTCGCCTTCGTCCAACAACCTACTTTCCTTTTTCTTTTCGGCTATGGCCTCACTTTTTACGTTGCAGCTATTCCAACGAAGTTTTTTTCTCTGTCTCTTTACTTTTCTGGGGGGGCAATCTCGCCCAAATATGTACAATCAACATCAATGGTCCGTCTTACCACACTTAACGGCCATTTTCATCAATACAGTGTAGGTATAGACCTTACTTCCGTGGTATCTACCACACATCCTACACTGCTTACACTGCTCACTCTGCTTACACTGCTACACTACTTCGTAGCAGGTCGGGGTTTTCCAATCACAATGCCCCTCAAGAGTGCCAAAATTGGATGCACTGGGCTTTACCAATTATCTTACTCCATAACTCGTCAACTCTAATCTCTTACCAACTGGTCTCTTTCCTGCTTGACATCTCTGTCATTCTCTAATTTCTTCTATCTCTATTTTGGCCCTCGCTACCTTTCCCATCTCAGAGGCGTGCAATTCATGTTCTTATCTACCCAACTGTAAATCTGCGCACTGCCTCGATATAGGTAATATCTCACGGGCCAATCGGACTCAAATTGAAAAGTTGAGCCATTTCATGAACTTTTAGACATCTCGACTGTCACCTGTTCATAGTGTCGAGGTAATATCTGCCAAAGAATATAACTGAGTTTCATACTCATAATCAATTTAGTATTCCTGGGCAGTGTAAGAAATTTTTCCTTTAAATCATGTCCGGGATATCCTGCCACCGGAATACACCCAGAAATATTTCTCATGTCGACTCCGGATGTCTAACTCTTAAGTTGGGTCGAGCGGACTTCCATCAATGCTCCGCTACGCCCTCGTATCTCATTCATAATCTGAGCAATTAGCTCCTCAAAATAATCTTCACACTCCGCTCCAATCTCGCGAAGCGTGTCTCAATACTATCCGATCACTCTGTCGGACTCTGAGAGGCATGCTCAACATTAGCCTCCATATCAATTTCATCCTGATTCTCACAAATCAACTCAGCACGACTTAGCAGACTCAGGTCTACCTCTACGACCTCTGCCTCGTGCACTATCTCATCTTGAGTCTCATATCATGACTCATTCGATTTTCAGGCCGATCTCTACGGCCTCGAGCATGTGTACTCGCCACTCTACCATAGCCGCTATCAGTTATAAAACTAGATTCTTGCACTCGAAGCTAAAATCTTAGCTGCTGTTCCATCTTGATATACACAATTGTATCTAAACAATGCATAGTACATGGGGATGTAAATTTACTTAACCACTAACACCGACTCATATCAGGCCAACTCTGCTCTGATACCATTAAATTTGTCACGACCCAAATTACCTAAAAATCCCTACAAATTTTTCGCTTTTTCATTTCCTTACTCGTCGTGAACCTTTACACTACTAAACAGTTGGGCTATGATTCGGTGTTAGTCACCTCTCCCCTATTTACCATTCAATTTATTTAAACTGAATACATCCCCAATATTACATCATATATAGTACTGTGCATCTATATGTTCAGATACGAAATTATACAAATGTGTATACCTGATATTGATAAGAAGCAGCGGATAACCGAATTGCGAAGCTATTGTCGCTCTCTTCTACTGAGTGTACCCTGTGGGGTGGAAAATGAAAGGATGAGCGAAACGTGCTCAGTAAGGCAATAATGTAAGCAGGTAGATAACTATAATATCTACGTGCTGATAATGTCATGATGTAAAAATCGTTTACTTTCGGGGCATGAGGTAAGATTAAAACAATGCCACATGAATGTATATATCATATACAAGAAATCATGAAATCGACATATAAAGCACACATGGAAAATCATCATGTATGACATCTCATGCTCGTCACATTAAAACTCATTTGTTTAATCACAAACTCATCACTTTGAAACTTATTTGTTTCATTATAAATTCATCTCATTTAAAACTCATTTATTTCATCATAAACTCTCACTTTAAAACTCATTTGTTTCATTATAAAACAACTTCATCAAGGTCAAACCCATCTCTCGGGAATACCTTGATTCATCAAATCAAATCTCTTTTAAAAACATAAATCGGGACTACCCCTCCATCGGGTTTGTCCTGGTCTATCCAGACCGTATGATATCATGTGAGGCATGTAGGTTACTGTATGAAAAATCGAGGACTATGGCCATACTATGTCCCTGTGATCCCAGGCACACGGATCCCGGTGTGCAGGGTATCACAACTGCAACGGGAGGTGGGGTCAAGTCCTACCCGCCAGAATGTCGAGCAACATAATAGTCATCATGACTGCACGGTACAGCGTACTCCGTGTGACATACACGGTACATCGTACTCCGTGAACCCATATCATAGTCTGGGGGTGCCTGCCGTAGGTCTTATCCAGCCCAATACTATGTCGATAACCAACCCATGTCTCAAAGTATATGTGCGAGCATCTCAACTCTCTGTGACACACAGTCTACAAGAGGCTTCTGCACGACTATATGCATGTCAACTCGCGTCTAGTGCATTTATGTGAGCATCCTGCTGCCCGCCCCACACCAGGTCACAGGCTTACGGATCTCATCACAGCACCACGCTATGCATATCATGATATCTAAAATCTCGTGCAAGCGAAGCTTCAGCACGGTTTGTGCACACACAAATTTCTCGTACGAGCAATGCTCCAGTACGGCTTTTCATGAAAATAAATCAGTAAACTTGAGTGCGAGTAAGTCTCTAACACTCCTTTTTACTTGTATAAATACGATAGGTGGCTAAGTCTTTGCAAAACATCTTTTAAAAATAGTAACCGGTACAAACCGGTACCCTTTCGTATAATTCACGAAATCAATAGCCAACCTATGTTTATATTTGCTTAAATCACAGCAGTCTATTTATATTAAATATCAAAGCATGAAAATCATACAATTTATATGCCTTACTACCCTTTTTGTAAATTATACTCCTAGGGGCAAAATCATCATTTTTCCTTTATTTATCTAAACCCCGATTTTCGTAAAAATTATTACTTTATTTCTAGATGCTTTAAGAAATTTCTAAGCCCTGTAAATCCCCTCTCAAAATACGCATAATTATCTCTATGCACCTACAAAATTCCCTTCCCTGGAATCGCGCGTAGACTTAGCCTGTTTCGATAATACCGAACCTCTCGGTCCAAGTGCGCGCCAATCAAAAATATGTCACTGCATATAACCACGAAATCGAGGTTAATTCACTTATCTTGATCAGTATATCGCATTTACTGACCAACTTTAAGCTATTGGGCCTTATCTACCTTATTGGGCCTCGACCCATTTTAGCCCTTTTTATATTCATTTATTCCCATCTTCGGGTATACCGAGCTTATACAGCTTTCTAATAATTATCGGGCTTCATCCCAAATTCATCGGATAGCCCGTATACCATTTACGGCAATTTATTACAACTACGAATTAATATTCCTTCCTATGTGAAATTAATCCGAAATTCAGTAAAATAATTAAAAATCGATATTTAAAGAATTCTTAGTGCCGAAATTAAATCGTACTTACCCGATACGATGCGGGGTACGAAGATCAGAGCTCGATCGGCTCTCGTTCGGTCTCCGTCGTGAAACTGCATAATTAGGTAAATCCGGAATATTTTCCATTAAAATAATATTAAATTAAATTTCCGGAATTCACCCGTAGGTCAATATCGACCCTCAGTCAACTTACCCGAACCTCGAGTCGTCCCCCGATAATTTCTTTCCCTTTTTCCCTTCTTTTCCTTTCTTTTCTTTCCTTTTCTTTCCTTTTCCTTCCCATTTTCCTTCCTTTTCCTTCCCTTTCCTTCCCTTTCCTTCCAGCCAAACGGCACCGTTTCAGTCTCCTCACTGCCTCTGGCCGTCGCCGGCGGTTCCGGCGGTCTTACCGACCAATACCGGTACCAAAATGACCGGCTTCCTCCCCTGAACGCGTCGGTAGCTTCCTTTCCGGCCCAGTCGCGGTGGTTCGTCGGCGATCACCTCTTTTCTCCCTCGAAATTTCGGTGCTCGGATCGGACTACTCCGGCCACCTGACGGCTCGGTTCCGGTGTCCACGTGTTCACCGGAGTCTGCTCTTCCTCCTGGCAGCTTCGTCGGACCTCGAACGGTCGCCGGTGGTCGAGATTCGGCGATGGGTTCTCACGGGTGCGAAACAGGTTTCGGTTCTCTTTGTTTTCAGGTTTCTCGTTTTTCAGTTCTTTTTTTTTTTTTTTTACTATTATTTAACTATTTACTTTATTATTAAACTAATCATTAAAATAGTCAAAAAAATCTGAAAATATCTACAAAAAATATTATTTTATTCCACCAATTTAATTTAACTAAATTAAATTAAATTTATTTAGTTTTTAAATTATTTTTCCGGTATAATTTCTCCGTATTTTCGGGATATCGTCCCGGTGACTTTTCGGTATTTCTAAAAATTCTGGATCTCGATCAATTTGACTCGAAATTGAATAATTCCTCATTATTGATCAAGATATCCTAATTCCTTATTTTTAATTAAATATTTCTTATCGTATTTATCCCGAATTTCGGTCTTTTGATCGTTTTGCCCTTGCGCGTGTTCGGGATTAATTCAATCAAACTTTCCTTCACGAATATTCATTCATTTTATGATTTGAATCCTTATTTTCAGTCCGAATCCCATTCCTTTAAATTTGTGAACTCTTTTTCTACCTCATAAAATTTACGATTAAATTTCGGGTCTTACACAAAGGGATATGAGCTATGTGGAAGAACCCATCCAAATACTCGACAGAAAGGAAAAGGTACTTCAGAAGAAAAGGATTCTATTGGTTAAAGTCCTCTAGAAGCACCACTCAATGGAGGAAGCAATTTGGGAACTAGAGAGCCTTATAAAGTAGAAGTACCCTTAACTATTTAATGGATTGAGTTGAATTTGGAGGACCAAATTCTCCAAAGGTGGGGAGGATGTGAGATGTGTGAATTTTGTATACCTTAACTATGAGATTTATAATTTGGGGAATTTAGTTATGATATTGTAATTTACACTCAAGTTTTGAATCTAACGAAGTATAAGAAGATGAAGTTTTTAAGTCTTAAATATGTATGGACTGAAATATGACATATGGAGTAG
Organism: Firmiana major; assembly: GCA_033439115.1. Classification (NCBI taxonomy): domain Eukaryota; kingdom Viridiplantae; phylum Streptophyta; class Magnoliopsida; order Malvales; family Malvaceae; genus Firmiana; species Firmiana major. The sequence goes on from CM065905.1 coordinate 28,144,904, forward strand.
ACTGTGGTAAGTTTGGCCTTGAGTTTCCTGCAAATTTATGCAGTAACAGTGGGATTTATGAAGGCCAGATTGATCTCATAAGGATTACATATCGATCTCATGACTCCAGAATGTAATGAGTGTGCAATAGCAGATAGGTAAATTGATCGCATAAGGGAGCAGATCGATCTCATAAGGAAGCAGATCAATCTCCTACTACCTTTGCCTAGCAAAGATCGATCCTGTCACAAGTGCATATCGATCTCCATTTGCCTCGGCCAGGAAGAGATCGATCTCCCATGGAAAGCAGATCGATCTCCATTTGGTTTTTGTGAAGAAATAGATCGATCTCCACCCTCTAACAGATCGATCTCTACCTCAAACAGATTGATCTCTACCCTCTCCCAGATTGATCTTGTAGTTGGTATTGGAGCAGTTGGAGTAGTTGAAACCAGGAAGAGATTGATCTCCCAATGTTACCACATCGATCTCATACGCCCTGCCTATATAAGAATCATGAGATTTTGCCTGAAAATCGATTCTCTCTCACCTGCAAACACCAACACTCACCATTTTTACCCAAACCAAGCTTTCTCTCTCTAAGATTCACCACATTCTGGATAGAGGTAGTAAAAGTGGTAAGAGGCAAAGTTGTTTCTCTTGGTAAAGAGAACAACATACTAGGAAATCAAATGGTGGTTTGAACAAAAGGGAAGGAACAAGCATTCTACAAATTGCTTAAGAGAAGACAAGCCAGGTGAGCACACAAGACCTTGTTTTCAAGCAGTATCATTTTACATATATTGGTGAATAAATGTATGTATATTTTGTTAGAAATGTGTAAGTCAAGAATGAACCAACATGGGTTTACTTAAAAGAGGAAATGTGGATGTCTTGCAATGATCATGAGTTAGATAAGGTGTAAATAGATTAAAAAGGGGAAATGTTGAGTTAGAATGAGTAAGAGAAAGAAATCAACAATAAGAATGATGTATATTGACGAATTGATAATTTTTGGATAGCTCAAAAATCTGACACAAAAAACGAGACTAGTCCGAGACCCGGGGGATATTGCACCACTCAAGGTACGAGAGGTAAGGGAAATAAAATGTTTATGCATATGAGTTTCTAAAATGATGAAAATACCTTTTAATGTGAAAAAGATTTGATGAGTGAGCATGTTTATGAGAAATGAGTCGATTTGATGTTTTGATGAATGTGTGAGTGTTTTGCCTGCTTGAGCTCGATTTTGATGAATCTTGTGTAGTTGTGAACATAATGAGCTTTAACAGAAATGATTTTCATTCGAGATAACCACTATGAGCTCTATATAAAGGCAAAATGATTTTTATACAATAATGACATATTTTACTGAGACTACGGCTTGTCATGAGATGCACATCGATACTCTGCTTGATGGCGTTGGGTGGCCTTGATCTAGTGGCATGTAAGACTGAGATGACCCCACTTTGGTAGCGATGGGTGGCCTTTCATTGATAGCATGTAAGACTGAGCGTTGCTTTGATAACATGTAAGACCGCAGCTGTACGACTCTAATCAAGTCTACAGCGATATCATGGCCATGGATAGATGTCGACGATTCCCTCTTTTGAGGATGCCTCCAGTTTGGTAAATGAGAGATGCATCTTTTCTGGTAACGTGAGATTCCCTCTTTGAGGATGATGTGATGTTCTATGAGGATTCTTTTATCTGAGTTTTATTAAATTAAAAGTCTCGATTATTTTGATATTATGACGATTTGTGATTTTATCACGTAAATTGTGTTGATGCAAATTAATGCCATTACTACTATTATCATTATTATCATGATGTTTCTCATGCTCCAAAATAATACTATCATGTTTTTACATGCCAAACTGATGAGTTGTGATGTGATAATGATTTCATTAAATCTCCCTTATCCTCCTTACTGAGCACTTTGAGAGCTCACCCTTTTTTCCTTCCCCCTCCAGATTTCTTGCAGTGAGCGAGATAGTGCCTGCTGCGTACGTGATATAGGCTAGTGGACAAGATCTCCCCAGACTATCGCTTTACACGCACAAGGTATAATTCAATTCATTTTGTATCCAGACAATGATGTAATATAGACATTTGTGTTAAGTATTTTTAGGATGTAACTAGGATGACATGAGGAAAATGAATCGTGTTTTATGGATTGATCCCCTTTGTGTTATTATGTGTTTGATTTTATGAATTAGAAATTGTGTGATCTTAGGGTTAATGATTTATTACAAACACAAGTGATTAAATGACACTGTACAGGAATGCAACCTGAGTAAGAGGTTTAATATAAGAAAATTTTAAACTAGCCCTATTTTCAGTGCTTTCAGGCTGTCACATCAACCTTTTGATATTTGGGTCATCGAGAACACATATCCTCCCCTTAAACCTTAACAATCCATCTGAACTCAACTCAAAATCAATCTTTGTACCCCTCTGTATCTGCCTGATAATATCTTTGTACTGTTGATCAATCTGCTATGCCTACCGGATACGATCTACCACATCCGATTCCAACCGCAGGCTAGCTACTATTAAGCCACTATCAATATCAGGCGGGGTCACATTCAAACTGAGGCTCGCGAACGGTTCCAACAGCTCGTGTTCCCTGAATCATCATGTATGATACCAACTTTAGATGTTTCCTACTTAGTGCATCAGCTACTACATTCGCCTTAATCGGGTGGTACAAAATCTCACAATCATAGTCCTTCAGAAGCTCAAGCCATCTTCTCTATCTCATGTTAAACTCCTTCTTTGTAAACAGACACTTGAGGCTCTTGTAGTCAGTAAATACCTAAAATTTCTCACCGTAAAGATAATGGCACCATATTTTCAATGCAAATACCACGACCGCCAATTCTAGATCGTGGGTTGGGTAGTTCCTCTCATGATCCTTTAGTTGTCTAGATCCATAGGCGACTATCTTCTCATCCTGCATCAGTACACAGCCCAATCCTTGGTACGAAGCATCTGTATGTACAGAAAAACCTCCTGAGCTGGTAGGAATGGTGAGAATCGGAGCTGTGGTTAATCTCCTCTTCAACTCCTAAAAACTCTTCTCACATCTATCATCCCACACGAATTCAACACTTTTTCTTGTGAGATGTGTCAATGGAGCAACTAATCTCGAGAATCCCTCCTCAAACCGTTGATAATACCTAACTAAACCCAGGAAACTCCTGATCTCCGTGACTGTTTGGGGTCTCTGCCACTAAACCACTGCTTTAATCTTGGATAGGTCCACTGACACACCATCCTTCGATACAATATGACCCAAAAAAAGATATGCTCTAACCAAAAATCACACTTACTGAGTTTAACGTATAACTTCTTCTCTCAGGGGGTCTGTAGGACTATCCTTAGGTGTACCTCATACTCTTCCCTCGATCTCGAGTGCACCAGGATGTCATCGATAAACACGATAACAAATCGATCCAAGTACTGGTGAAACACCTCATTCATCAACGACATAAAAGTTACGGGAGCATTCGTCAACCCGAATGGCATAACCATAAACTCAAAATGACCATACCGGATGCGAAAAGCTATCTTTCGATATCATATGACCTAAAAATGATATCTATTCTAACTAGAAGTCACACTTACTTAGTTTGGCATATAACTGTTTCTTTAGAAGGGTTTGCAAATCAATTTTTAAGTGCTGCTCATGTTCTTCCTTAGACCTTGAATACACCCAAGTATCATCACTCAAGATACTAACAAATTGGTCTAGGTAAGGTTTAAATACCTCTGTAAGGTCCATAAATTTCTATGTATTCTTTATGATTTCGTGATGTACAGACAAGTTACATTATATATGAATCATAAGAAATGGATATTTTTAAGTTCTAAGTATGAATGAAATGCAAAATGAGAAGTGAATGCAAAGTTACCTTTGGAAATCTAGGAAAATTACAGCAGGAATGCTGCAGATAAAGGGCAGATCGATCTCATTACAAGGGGAGATCGATCTCATTGCCTTGAAATGCAATGCCAAAGCATTCTGCAAAAGGGAGATCGATCCCTCATTCAAAGTAAATCGATCTCGGATGGATTCTAGTTAGTAAAGATCAATCTCTTCCCATAAGGCAGATAGATCTCTATTTGCCTCTGCCTAGCAAAGATCGATCCCTTCTCAAAGCCAGATCGATCTCTAAGTGATTCTACCTGGCCAAGATTGATCCCTACTAATGATCAGATCGATCCCATAGCCTGCAGATCAAATTTTAAAAAAGTTCAAGCAAAGGGCAGATCAATCTCCCACTTTTGGAGATCGATCTCATTAGGCCAATTCTATAAAACCTGACAGCTGAGTTCTTCTTCCACGAAATAACTCATCTTCCTCCATTGAAAATAAAAAACCTAACTTTCTCACTCTAAAAATCATCACCTTACAATCAGATTTGAGAAAGATTTCTTTGAGCAAAGTTGTTCCTAGTGAGGAAGAGAATAACATAGTCAAATATTGGAAGCTGAAACTTTTGATTGAAGTAGCAAAGTGATTTTTCCCCAAATTTGGCAAAAAGAAGAAAAGTCAAGCTAGGTAAGATTTCAATACACTAACTTCTAGTTTGTTAATCTAGACAAGTGTATGAGTTGATTGGTTTTTGTAATATTGGCTGAAACATCCTTGAACTTGCCTAATCCTTCATGACCTAAAATAAGCTTAGTGTGAGAAAGTAAGAGAAAGTTGAAATGGCATGGAGTTAATGATGATTTAAGCGTACATTAATGTTATTAAGCATGTATACATGATTCTAAGATGTTTATGAGAAACTCATATGTTGGAATAGATAATGATTAAAAATAAGCATATGAGGTGTTTGAGGAAATGCCATAGTGAAAGAGATTAATGAACTTAAGGCATTGTGAGCTTAAGGCCAACTCAATATGAATCAATAGACTTGATGAGTCTAATAGATTCTCGAGCAATGAATAATACAATCAAAATTGACTTAAGAGAGAGTTAAGTCCAATAAGATGTAACAAGGCCAAATTGATGTAAAATGGCAAAATACATTGAATTGAACTTCATGCAAGTGAGAATTAAGTATATTACGATATACTGACATGAGAAGTAAATACTTGCAGCTCTTGGATATATAATTGGATTCGATTAGACAGATCATGAGAAGTGGAAATCAAGGAAAGTGATTCAAGCGTGATTCGAGGTAAGGGATTTATGCGAGCTATTAGAGATAGCTATACGTATATTTCTTACCTTCTATTTGCAAATGAATACTATAAAGTATATAGATATTTAAATATCTATGTGAAAATCAAGCTATAAGAAGAAGCTTATATGCTTAAATTGCATGTCTTCGATGTCTTCATTGTGAAAAGATGATTTGTAAGGGTCTTTAAGAAAGAGTAATAATAGACTGGCTCTCGGTTCAGTTATTTTAAATGAAAATGCATGTTTTTCTAAATAAAAGAGCGTGTAACGAGTGATTGAAGGGAAATTGCCCTCTCACTCATACTTTGTGATTTGTCGAATTGAATTCGGTCAAAGATACCGTTTTCACCTTATTGGAGCCGTCTATCAGATTTCTGTGTGAACTTGTGCTAGAGCCAATATGGTAACAGTAGATTTACCAACTATACTTGAACACCATTTTAAACGGGTTTTGAGAAAGCAAATGGTACTAGAGCTGAGTGATGTGTGATACACTAGAGAGCTCGCACTAGATTTTGGGGAAAACATGTTAGAGCCATCTAGTACTGCTAAGTGATCTTACTCTAACTATGCTCGCATGTAACCTCCTTGACGTAAAGTGATTTAAAGCAAAAATGTACTAGAGGGCTCAGGTATTATTGTGTGATCTTACACTGAGTTGCTCGCACGAGGTTTATGATTTTTCTATTTGATGAGTAAAATTATGCTAGAAGCCTCAAGTATTAGGGCTCAGGTATTATTGTGTGATCTTACACTGAGTTGCTCGCACGAGGTTTATGATTTTTCTATTTGATGAGTAAAATTATGCTAGAAGCCTCAAGTATTACTATGTGATTTTACGCTGAGTTGCTCGCATGAGATTTTATCAGTTTTGTTGTGTGATGAGTAAAACCATGCTGGAGCCGTCGTGTATTACTGAGTGATCTTGCACAGACTTGCTCGCACGTGATTTTGAAACAATGAAAATGAGTGGTAAAGGATCCACGGGAGCACGCTGTACCGTGAGCGTTAGCCACAGAGTACGATGTGTCATGATATCTTAGTGATTCTTAGTGGGCTGAAGGGATGGTTAATCCTCCTCCCCAAGCATGGGATTCCCGCACACCTGATCAGTGATTGCTTGGAATCCAGACTATGGCCAAAGTCCTTATTCTGTGTGATATGACATTTTGTCACTACTATGTGAGGTGACATATGTCCCCTGCTATGTGATACTGGGTGATATGATAACTTATCCTATGTCTCATGTATATTGATTTACTAATTGATTTTGCTAAGTGTAAAGTATTTTCAAAGAGTATGCTGTGTGATTTTAAAGATGAGCTGTGTGATTCTGTGTGATTTGAAAAGAATATGCATATGCACATCTAGGGAATTAATGGTTTCACATCGATGAAAGTTATTTTATAAGAATGCATATGTTTTTTAAGGAAAATGAATGTATATATTTTAAGCATGTAGATAGTGTAGTTATCTACCTACTTTCATATTTTTCTTACTGAGCGTGTTAGCTCACCCCCTTATTTCCTCCTTCACAGATTCTACACAGTAGTGAGTTACTGCAGTTGTTCCTGCTACCATGTTCTCCAACTCTTGAGCAGTACAAAGGTATACACTTATGAGAAAATTTTGTATCCTATAAAATAATGCACAATAAAGCTATCTTTTGTACATAAGGGATGTATATAATAGAAACTAATGTAAACGCTTTCGCATATTTATAAAAGTACAGTTTCTATTTTATTAAATGATTTTCAATTTATAAAATGGATGAGATGTGGACATAGATGTTGACTCACAGCCCAACTGTTAGTAGTAAGGTAAGTCACGAGTAGAGGGTTATGACAAAGGTGGTATCAGAGCAGAGTTGGTTGGATGTGAGTCAATATCCATAGTTAGGAAATTATACATCCCTAAAGTACTGTGCATTATTTGGATACAATTGTGTATACCAAGCTGAAAATGTGACTAAGAGACTTGTTATTAAGTATGTAGGATGTCTGATAGACGACGTACTCGTAGAGGAAAGAGTTCACACTCTCCAGGGCATAGAGATGAGCCCAAGAGGCGCAATGGGTCCAGTTCTAGTAGAGATCCACTTGATCTTAGTGATGCCGTTGAGGCACGTATAGTTCAAATACAGTGCAGTGTAGACACTATCATAGAGATGTTTACATAGGAAATGGCCAGATTTGAGGGTAGACAGGAGAGCCCTAATGGTTAGGCTGTTGCACTTGAGAGACATGAGCCTATACAGCCTACACCGAGACCTCAGGCTGTAAAGGTAGAGATTCCTGTACCCCCTCCAGTTTAGGATATTCCCTCACCAGTTTAGGATCCTATAGCTCCACAACGGGATGGTGGTGAAGGAGTTTATGATTGTGATCTGGGCAGATTGAGATAGTTCAAGAAATTTGGATCACCATCATTTAGTGGGGTAAAGGACCTAGTGTTATCGGAGCATTAGATTCGCAGTATGGAGAAACTCTACTGATTTTTCCATTGCCCTGCCACAGAAAAGGTCACTTTTGTGGCTTTTGTATTAGAAGGTGAGGTTAAGCATTGGTGGATGACCACACAGCCAATTCTAAGTGCACTTCACTCGGTTGTGACTTAGGATATATTTTTGGATACCTTTAAGAGGCAGTACATTCCAGCCACTGCTCAGAGTAAGATGCAGATGGAATTTATGACCATGACTTTGGGGAATCGTACAGTTGATGAGTATAAGTCTGGATTTACATCACTCGGTAGATATGACACAGTTACCATGAACCTCGAGGACATGAAGGTTCAAAAGTTTCTTAAGGGGTTGAGACCTTCGATCAGAGCTCGATTAGCCCCATTTGACATTACTACATATGACGAGGCAGTACGCAGAGCTCAGCTATGTGAGTAGGATTATGAATTGCATGCCTCTAGAAGATTCAGAAAAGGCCGAAGCTTATTTGGTAAAAGGCCAAAGATTGAGGAGGTACTAGAGAGGCCTGTGAAGCCTCTAGTATATCTAGCTTTACCTTCAGCACCGAGGGGTATAGTTATTGGTGGATCCCGACCTACCATCGAATAGTACAGAATGTGTGGTAGATATCATAGGAGTAGGCCACGCCATTTGATGATGAGGTCTTGTTATAGATGTGGTAAACCAGGGCATATAGCTTGTGAATGCCCAGAATTGGTTGATACAGTCCCTTATAAAGGTAAAGAGCCAGAGAAAACTATAGTTGAGACACCTACTCCTAAGAGGAAGGCAACAGCTAAAGAGAAGGGGAAACAATCTGTTGGTCGAGGGCGAGTGTTTGCATTGGACCAGGCATCTGCAGAAGCATCCACAAATGTGATTAAAGGTACCATCATAGTCTTTGATTTTAAAGCATTAGTGTTAATAGATCCTGGTGCCACACATTCATTTATATTGCCTTCATTTGCTTGTAAATTGTTTCAACATGTGAAACCTATACCTTTAGGTAGAGTGTTGCTTATAAGCACTCCAGTGAGAGATAATGTAGTGACAGAGTATGTATGTAATGGTTTTAAGTTAAAAGTAGGGGAAAATGATATGTTGGCTTATCTTATTCTGATAGACATGAAGGATTTTGATGTAATACTTGCAATGGATTGGTTGGTTCCAAATCATGCTATTTTAGATTGTTATGCTAAGACAGTAATGTTCTCCAAACCTGAAATGTATGTTGTAAGATTTGCAAAGTAATGAAAGAAGTAGTAAATTATTTCCAAGAATAGACAATTTTATTAACAGATTTAATGATAATATGTTGAAGGTCTTATTGAATACGTGGTTGATTTGGATAAGGCACACCCAGAATTAGCTAACATCCTAGTGGTTAGAGAGTTCCCTGATGTCTTTCAAAAAGAATTACCAGGGTTGTCACCAGATAGAGAAATGGAGTTCTGTATTGATTTGGTACCTGGTACTGAACTAATATTCAAACCACCGTATAGAATGGCTCCAGTGGAATTGGAGGAGGTAAAGAGGTAATTGAAAGAGTTGTTGGACAAGGGTTCGTCAGACTAAGTGTATCACCTTGGGGAGCACTAGTTCTATTTGTGAAGAAGAAAGATGGGAGTCTTCGACTGTGTATAGATTATCGGTTGTTGAACAAGGCTACCATTAAGATTAAATATCCCCTTCCACAGATTGATGATCTATTGTATCAGTTACAAGGAGCACAGATCTTTTCTAAGATTGATCTGAGGTCTGGGTATCATCAGTTGAGGATTCAGAGTGGAGATGTGCCCAAGACAGCGTTTCGATCCCGTTATGGCCATTATGATTTTTTGGTTATGCCATTTGGGTTGACAAATGCTCCTGCAGCGTTTATGGCTTTGATGAATGATGTGTTTAAGCCATACCTGGATAGCTTCGTGATTATCTTTATAGATGACATATTGGTGTACTTGAAGTCCAGGGAAGAGTATAAGCAACACTTGAGAACAGTGTTACAGACCCTCTAAGATCAGGAGTTGTATGCTAAACTCAATAAGTGTGATTTCTGGCCGAGTCAGATATCATTTTTGTGTCATGTAGTGTCGAGAGATGGGGTATCAGTGGATCCATCCAAGATAGAGGCTGTGATACAGTGGCAAAGACCTAAGATGGTTACAGAGATCCACAATTTTTTGGGTTTGGCAGGTTTTTATCGACAGTTTGTCGAGGGATTCTCTAAGCTGGCTGCTCCGTTGACATGTCTCACTCGAAAGAATGTGGCATTTGAGTGGGATGAGAAGTGTGAAAGTAGTTTTTGCGAATTGAAACTTAGACTGACCACCACACCTATTCTCACCATACCCACCAGCTTAAGAGGTTACTCAGTGTATACTGATGCCTCGGGATAGGGACTGGGCTATGTGTTGATGCAGAACGGGAAGGTAGTAGCCTATGGATCCAGAAAGCCATGGTATTTACAGTAAAGATATAGCGCCACTACTTGTGCAGTGAGAAATTTTAGGTGTTTATAGATCATAACGCCTCAGATATTTGTTTTCGTAGAAAAAGTTGAATATAAGGCAGATACAGTGGATAGAGCTTCTGAAAGATTTTGATTATGAGATATTGTACCATTTGGGAAGGGCTAATATTGTGGCTAATGCTTTGAGTATAAAGAGCCTCAGAGTGGTATCGTACTTGATGGTCAGGGAACATGAGCTGCTCGAGCAGTTTACTCACCTCAGTCTGGATATAGACCCTCTTAATGTTGACAGTGACTATGTGATAACTAGCCTGTGAGTGGAATCGAATTTGATTGACCGGATACGACAGGCTCAGCATGCCGATCCGCTGTGTGACGATCGTGCAAGTTAGATTCAGAGGGGTGATATGGCCGATTTCTTAGTGAGTGATGATGACCTACTAAGGTTTAGAGGCAGAATTTGCATTCCCGATGACCCACAATTAAAGAAAGTGATTTTGACAGAAGCTCATTCATTGAGATATACATTGCATGCGGGGAGTAATAAGATGTATCAAAATCTCTGAAAAGTGTATTGGTGGTCAGGGATGAAAAAAGACATCGCAAAGTTTGTGGCAAAGTGTCTTGTATGTCAACAAGTGAAGGTAGAGCATCAAAAGCCTACAGGATTATTGCAGCCTCTACCTATACCGACTTGGAAATGGGAGCATGTCACCATGGATTTCATCATGGGATTGCCAAGGACTAAGAGGAACCATGATGTTATCTGGGTAGTGGTAGACAAATTGACGAAATTCGCCCATTTTCTAGCTATGAAATCCATAGATACTCTAAGTACTTTAGCAGAATTGTATGTACGGGAGATAGTAAGGTCACATGGTGTTCCAGTGAGCATTGTATCGAATAGGGATTCTCGCTTCACTTCACTTTTGGGACCATTGTCAGGAAGCTATGGAAACCCAGTTAAGTTTCAGTAACACTTTCCACCCTCAAACTGATGGTCAGTCAGAGAGAACAATCCAGACGTTAGAGGATATGTTGAGAGCGAGTGTTATGGATCTTAAAGGCTCATGGGATGATCGCCTTCCATTAACCTAATTTGCTTACAATAACAATTATCACTTGAGTATTGAGATGGCACCATATGAGGCATTGTATGGTAGAAGGTGTCGTTCCCCTGTTAGTTGGGAAGAAGTGAGTGATAGAAAGACTTTTGCTCCCGATTTAGTGCAACAAGTCTTTGAGGTTATTCAGCTGATATGTGAGAGATTGGGAATAGCTCAGAACAGGCAGAAGAGTTATGCTGACATGAGATGGAGGCCACTAGAGTTCATTATAGGTGACTCAGTATTCTTGAGAGTTTCTCCCTCGAAAGGGATTATGAGGTTCGATAAGAAGGGTAAGTTGAACCCTCGGTATATCGGACTATTTGAGATACTAAAGCGAGTGGGAGACAAGGCCTACAGGCTAGCGTTGCCACTAGAGCTAGCAAGCATTCATAATGTCTTTCATGTATCGATGTTTTGGAAGTACCATCCAGATCCGACTCATGTGATTCAGTGTGAGCCATTAGAGCTTAAGGATGATCTGTCATTTGTACAGAGACCGACCAGATACTGGATAGGAAAGCAAAAGTGTTACAGAACAAGACGATTCCCCTTGTTAAGGTTCTCTAGCAGTACCACACTTCAACGGAAGCTACCTAGGAGTTAGAGAGCCTAACTTTTCGATCAATGACTTGTTTCTAATTTGGAGGACCAAATTTCTTGAAAGACGGGAGGAATGTAAGCCCATAAATTTCTATGTAGTCTTTATGATTTCATGATGTACAGACAAGTTACATTATATATGAATCATAAGAAATGGATTTTTTAAGTGCTAAGTGTGAATGAAATGCAAAATGAGTAGTGAACCAATTGAATGTGAAGTTTACCTTTGAAAATCTGAGCAAATTGCAGATAGAATGCTGTAGATGAAGGGCAGATCGATCTCATTACAAGGGGAGATCGATCCCATTGCCTTGAAATGCAATGCCAAAGCATTCTACAAAAGGGAGATCGATCCCTCATTCAAAGCAAATCGATCTCGGATGGATTCTGGTCAGCAAAGATCGATCTCTTCTCATAAGGCAGATTGATCTCTAATTGCCTCTGCCTAGCAAAGATCGATCACTTCTCAAAACCAGATCGATCTCAAAGTGATTCTGCTTGGCCAAGATCGATCCCTTACCAATAAGCAGATCGATCCCACAGCCTACATATCGAATTCTAAAAGAGTTCAATTCTATAAAAACCCAACAGCTGAGTTCTTCTTCCACGAAATAACTCATCCTCCTCCATTGAAAACAAAGAACCTAGCTTTTTCACTCTAAAAAATCATCACCTTACAATCAGATTTGAGAAAGATTTTTTTGAGCAAAATTGTTCTTAGTGAGGAAGAGAACCACATAGTCAAATATTAGAAGTTGAAACTTTGGATTGAAGAAGCAAAGTGATTTTTCCCTAAATTAGGCAAAAATGAGAAAAGTCAAGCTAGGTAAGATTTCAATGCACCAACTTCAAGTATGTTAATCTAGACATTTTAATGAGTTGATTGGTGTATGTATTGTTGGCTGAAACATCCATAAGCATACTTAACCCTCCATTACCTAGAATGGGCTTAGTGAGAGAAAGTTGAAATGAAATGGAGTTAATGATGATTTAAGCATGTAGATATGTTAGTAATCATGTGTACATAATTCTAAGATAGTTTTATGAAATCCAAATGTTGGAATAGATGGTGATTGAAAATGGGCATAAGAGGTATATGATGAAATGCTATAGAGAAGGAAAATGATAAACTTAAAGCATTGTGAGAGTAATGCCGGTTCAGTATGAATCAGTAGACTTGATGAGTCTAATAGATTCTTGAGAAATGAATAATACAATTGAAATGAACTTAAGAGAGAGTTAAGTCCAATAAGATGTAACAAGGCTAAATTATTGTAAAAGGGCCTAATGCATCAATTTGAAGTTCATGCAAATGAGAATTGAGTATATTAAAGTATACTATGTGAGTAGCAAATACTTGTAGCTCCTAGAGATAAAATTGGAGCCGATAAGTCCGGATCACGAGCATTGAAAATCTAAGGAAAGTGATTCGAGCGTGATTCGAGATAAGGGATTTATGTGAGCTATTAGAGATAGCTATATGCATGTTTCTTACTTTCTATGCGCAAATAAATACGATAAGTATATAGATAGAAGCTTATATGCATAAATTGCATGTCCTAATATCTTCATCGTAAGTATATGCTTGTGAATGTTATGTAAGTGTTTTGAGAAAGAGTAATAATAGACTAGCTCCCAATTTAACTATTTACCATAAAAATGCATGTGTTTTTAAGTGAAAAGCATTTAACGAGTGATTAAAGGGAGATTGCCCTGTCACTCATACTTAGTGAATATAACCATATATTTCTTTTTCTATGTAAACTTGAGCTAGAGCCAATGTGGCAACGGTAGACTTACCAGCCTTGCTCGTATAACATTTCAAAAGATTTTGAGAAAAATAAATGGTGCTAGAGCTGAGTGTAAGCTGTGTGATCCACTCGAGAGCTCGTAATAGATTTTGGAAATCATGCTAGAGCCATCGAGTACTGCTAAGTGATCTTACTCTAACTATGCTCGCATGTGACACCCTCGACTTAATGTGATTTTAAGCAAAAACATGCTAGAGGCCTCAGGTATTACCTTGTGATCGTACGCTGAGTTGCTCGCACGAGGTTTTATAAGCTTTTTGTTTGATGAGACAAAACCGTGCTAGAGGCCTCAGCTATTGCTATGTGATCTTACGCTGAGTTGCTCACACGTGGTTTTATGATGTTTACTGTGTGATAAGTAAAAACTGTGCTAGAGGCTTCAGGTATTGCTGTGTGATCTTATGCAGAGTTACTCGCACGAGGTTTTATGATTTTTGCTGTGTGAGGAGTAAAACCGTGCTGGAGCCGTCATGTATTGCTGAGTGATCTTACATAGACCTGCTTGGGGAGGGGGATCAACCATCCTTTCAGCTCACACAAAATCACTAAGATATCACAGCACATCGTACTCCATGGCTAACGTTCACGATACAGCGTGCTCCCGTGGATCCTTATCACCCATTTCCATTATCTCAAAATCACATATTTCGATGATATAACCCCATGATTTAGTCTGACTTTGATTGAATAAGAAGCATGATTGTAATTCTTGAATTTGTCTTGATTCTGATTGTGATTTCCTCATTTTATGCACATGTCATGTCATAAATCTGTATACTTATTTAGAGAAAGCTTTTGTGGACATAGGATTGCATTTGTTCAGTTGATTTTGTGCATCATATTCTAGAATTTGTTTGATCTTATCTCCAGGCAAAATATTATATCACACTTAATTAGGGAAATGATTTAGGCCATCTTTGGATCATTTGAGCCTTTCCAGCCGTCCTTGCACTGATTTTATCCCTAGTCACCCATCTGGGCCAAATAAGTTTTTCTCTGTAAAGACACCTGCATATTGTTCCTTAGCTTAAACACTATTTTCCTATCTCGTACCTCGAAATCATGTAATTTTACTAGGATATATCTTGAGCTATGTACATATGGGTTATAGGTGATAGTGAAAAAAAATAGAAAAATAGAATAAGTTTGGGGGAATAAAAATGTTAGCAAAATAAATAAGTTTAGGGGAATAATTATGAGCTCTACATCAAAGATCCTAGAAGTAATGCATGTTAAGGGATAATTAAACCTAAATCGACTTTATCATACCTTAGCATTGACCTTACATTACAAGCCAAATGAAGTCTTATTGATCTATGGTTAAGTGTGACTACATTAGTGGAGAGAGAAGTGAAAAGCAAACTTATGGGAATGATCACTTGTCATTGACTTTGCATTTACTGTGTTTGCATAATCTGTTCCAGGTAATATACTGTGAAGTGGCTTTGACATTTTCACACACACACGAGGAGTCCAATCTGGGTTAAGACTTATGATTGAATGATTATGTGTGTTAGACTTATAATTGTGAATCTTTGATATCAGAGTTTGTACTTTTTCTTTGAGGATAATATTTGGGAAATCAATATGTTTGGTACTTGTTAGTTCCTACATATGTTTTGTTTTGCTTGAGGATAAGCAAAAACTCAAGTTTTGGGGTGTGATTAAAATATAATTATTTATATTTAATTTCTTACTTAATTATTTTAATCCACATATTATTTTATTAATTATCTTCTCATTTTAATTAAAATTCTCATGTTTGCAGATAAATTAAATCCAGATGAATTTCAGTCATTTCAGTAGAAAATAGACTGAAAATGGGTTAAAAAGGAGACTAGACCACTACCATTTCATAGCATGAGTCACCATTCTTCTAGACACATGTGATGCCAAGTGTTCATATTTTATTCACCATTAAAGGATAAGATCAAATGACACCTTGGCCACCTCACGGAAGACACAAGCCATGCCACATTAGACATCCAAGTGGACAAGAAGATAAATGACATGGAAATATCTTCTCTAGAAGCCAATGGTGTGAAGACAAGTGGCGAAATAATGCCAACTCATCTAGGATAAAAAATTCCCTTTGTACCCCCATTTTAATATGTATAAATAGAACAAGATGAGACATTTTTAAAGGGGAGTAGTTTTTTTTAGAGTTTTTAGGTTAAAGTTTTTAAAATTGGCGGCTAGGTTTTTCTTTAAATTTTTTCTTTTATTTCTTTTATGTTTTGAAAGTTGTTGGATGAAAGGGAGAATTTTTGGATGGTGACAATGGCCATAGTCTTTCTTCACATTTCGGCTTCTTCTTCTTCTGTTTTAGGTTTTAGCTTTATTTCAAGCCCGTTATTTCCTATTTTTAAGTTGTTTAAGATAGTTACCAAGTTAAATTCATTTTGAAAATTTTCTTTCTTTACAGTAATAGTCATTTTAAGCTTCTCTTCTTTATTGCTTCAATTTACATTATTGCTTCATGAGTTAGACTTATTTTTTTTTTTTTTTTTTTGTATTATCCTTTCAGATTTTTATGGTTTCTTTAATTTAGATCAGTTTTTGGTTAAAGTATATATTAACTGTGCCCCTGTTTCATTCAGTTTCCTGTAATTTTTTTTATTTCTTTTTTATCTTACATTTTCTAGTTCTTTTGTTTCGTCATTCTGTCCATGGTGGTTCTATTGATAGAGGATACTGACTGAGTGACAGTAGCCTTCTTCACCGTCGTTTCTGCAGCTTCATCGCCATTATTTTCCCTTAAGAGTAGTTTAATAACTTTATTTTCAAGCATAGCTTAGGTTTAGAAGAGGATGAAATCGGTTGAATGGAAAAATAAAATTTCCTCATCTGTTCTGCGTTTCGGCTTTTTCAAGTTCTACTCTGGTTTCAATTTTCTTGATTTATTTACGTTAGTATATTGTCTTAAGACTTTTTATTTTGATTAATCATAATATAGGTTGCTAAGGTTTATAAAAAAAAAAAAAAAACAGTAGTCGGTGACGGAAGCCTCTTCCTCAACCTTTACTGCATTTCGTTTGTTTTGTTTTCCTTAATTTTGGAGTAGGTTAAAATCCTTAGTTTTACCAGCTTCAGTGTCGATTTAAAGAGGGAGAGATAGAGCTGGTGAGAGCAGCTATAATATCTTGTCCTGTTTTTTATTTTCATCCTCTATTTCTGCATTTTAGTTTCGGTTCTTTACTTCAATGTAGCTTACTATTTATTTTTATTTTTTTCTTCTTAAAAATTATTTCTTTAAGTTTTTCTCTTTTATAGCTTAATTAGTTTAGGTTAGAATCAACAAAAATACACTTCAGTTTTTATAAAGCCTTGATAGGGTATCGTGGTGGTCCGAATCTGTATTGCTAGCTACGATTTTCTGTCTTGCGTTTTGCTGATTGAAATTACTAGAATGGTGATTGCTGCTGCTGCTGTGTTTTTGGGAAGGGGTTTGTGCTTGAAGAT
Source organism: Firmiana major (assembly GCA_033439115.1). NCBI lineage: Eukaryota > Viridiplantae > Streptophyta > Magnoliopsida > Malvales > Malvaceae > Firmiana > Firmiana major. Next base: position 28,161,996 of record CM065905.1, read on the forward strand.
ACAGCTCACATTCATGCTCCCGTCTGTCGTGTGATGGAGGCGTGACACAGTCACTATCTTGCTCTGCTCTGCTCTGTTTTATGGTTGCCACTACTGTTCAATTTTCTTTCTTTTCTCTGGCTCTTGGTTTTATTTCATTTTACATTTTTATATTTTATATTTACTGCTTTAAGCTTATAAATTAACAACTTCTGCTTTTGTTTTTTTTTTTTTTAATTTCTTGTTCTGCATTGCTAAATTCTTCAAGCTCCTGCTTTACTATTCTGTTCTGCCTCTTGCTGCTGTGCTGGGTAACTTACAGTCTATTGCAACAAGAGGAAGACGGTGCTGGGCATTTGCTGGAAGGGTGCTGGACAATTTGTTGATGCTGTTGTGTGTGCGAGCTGCGACAAAGCTGGTCGGTGTTAGTACAGGAGACTGGATTGTTGCTGCTCGGATTTGCCAGACATTCCCTGGTGTGCTCTGTTCTGCTGAGCGTGGCAGCAGTTGGCAGGATTTTGGTGCTGGCGTGGCTGTGTTTGACATTGGGCAGTGCAGGAGGTGGTAAGGCTGCAGGTGCTTATGTTGTACAGTGAAATTGGAGCTGATCGATGGCTTTTGTGGTGCAAGGACGTGTTGGCTGCAGCTGCATGAGACACACGTGAGGCAAGCAAGACGTGGCCACAGGCTGATGCATGCCTACATCCGCTAGTTACTGGTGAAGAGAAGTAGGATATGGAACGAAGGATGAAGGGAAGGCGTGGAATGTCGCATGATGGCCGGACAACTTGCAATTGTCCTTTACTCATTTTAAAGTGTGGTTAATAGTTTAGTATCATATATTAGTTGTTTATTGTTTTATTAGATTAGTTAGCAATTTAGTTTAAAAGTTAATTAGTTTATCATTTTAGAATTAGTTAATTTAAATAAAATAATTTGTTATTTAATTTTTTTAAAAAAAAAATTATTTCTCATGCATCAATTAGAGTAGATTTTAGGCTATATATAATTAGGCATTTTATTAATTTAGTAATTATCTAGAGCTATATATAATTTACAGTTACCAATTTAGGCATTTAGGGTTAAAGTTATACATAGGGGTTTTTAGAAATTTTATTAGAATTTTATTTCATTAGGCCTTAAGTTAGATTATTTTGCATTTTTATATTTTTAAACACATGCAATTTTTATTTTCATATTATGATTTTCTAGTTTTAATCTATTTTTTTATTTCTTTATTTTCTTAATTGCATCTTTAGTCCATTTACACTAATTAATTCTAGTTTCAGTATTTTTCTTTTGCACATTCTTTCTTTTATTGTACTTGGAGCTCTGTGAGTAATTTTTGCTCTATTTTATTTATTTATAGTCTTAATTATTATTATTGTTTTCCAGTATTGTCAAATTAAACCTTGTAGGTCACCCTTTTTGATCTTATAATTTGCTAGGATATATTTAGTGTAAAATTAACTGGTACTTAGTTAGGCTAACTGTGTTTCTATATGGGACGATAATCTGGGACTCAGTTCCCTTTATTACTTGAGCGACTCGTGCACTTGCAGTATACACGTCTAGGTAATTAGGACGCGGACCAAGTTTTTGGTGCCGTTATCGAGGAACACGATTAGCCATTGACTAAAATCAGTGAAATTATGCTTAGGTATAGTTCTAGTTTTGTACATGCTTAGGTTGTAAATATTTAGAGCCTTAATTTAGATTAGTTAATTTTCTCTCTCTAAAAAAACAATTTCATTCTTGAGGACTTCTGAATGTTTGCATGCGTAGAGCCAAGAGCTCTGACTGCTTTCCTTTAGATCCCGAAATAGAAAGAACACTCAGAAAAATTAGGAAGGATTATAGGAAAATAATAGCTCTGCTGCAAGACAAGATGGCTAAAAACAGAGAGATTAACATTGTGGGAGACTATGTTGTCCCGACCATAGGAGGTTACTACACTGGCATTAGGCCACCAATTGTCCTAGCAAACAACTTTGAAATTAAGCCATTGATCCTCCAAATGATCCAAACTTCGCTTCAGTTCAGTGGGCTTCCCCATTATGACCCTCATGCTCACTTAGGGCAATTTCTAGATCTGTGCAACACTTTCAAGCATAATGGACTCTCGGACGATGCACTTAGGCTTAGGCTATTTCCTTTCTCTCTTAGAGACAGAGCCAGACACTGGTTGATCTCTTTACCTCCTGGATCTATCCCCACCTGGGATGAGCTAGCCCATCAGTTCTTAGCCAAGTTCTTCTTTTTTTCCAAAATGGCTAAACTACGCAGTGATATATCTTCTTTTAGAGTCCCTTTATGAGGCATGGGAACGATGCAAAGACCTTCTTAGGAAGTGTCCCAATCATGGCTTGCCCTTATAGCTTCAAGGCCAAACCTTATACAATGGATTCATTAGCCAGAATAGTGTAAGACCTATGAATTTTGTGTACTTTAACTATGAGATTCATAGTTTAGAGAATGTAATTATGCTATATCGATGTACACACAAGTTTTAAATATAATGAAGTATATGGAGATGAAGTTTTTAAGGCTGAAATGTGCATGGATTGAAATATGGACTAGGGAGTAGATTATGGTAAGTTTTACATTGAGTTTCCTATAAATTTATGCAGCAGTAGTAGAATCTGTGAAGGCCAGATCGATCTCCAAGGGAAGAGAGATCGATCTCATGGCTCCAGAATGCAGAAATTGTACAAGAGCAGGTAGGCAAATCGATCTCCTATTGCTTCTGCCTAGCCAGATCGATCTCGTCACAAGAGCAGGTCGATCTCCTTAAGTCTCAGCCTGAAAGAGATCGATCTCTACCTTCGGGCAGATCGATCTTGTAGTTATTGATGGAGCAGTTGAATCAAGCAGATATCGATCTCCATTAATGCCAGATCGATCTCATACGCCCTGCTTATATAAGAATCACGGGATTTTGCTTGGAAACTGAGCCTCTCTCACCTACAAACCCCAACACTCACCATTTTTAACCAAACCAAGCTCTCTCTCTCTCTCTCTCTCTCTCTCTCTCTCTCTCTCTCTCTCTCTCTCTCTCAGATTTACCATTTTCTAGACAGAATTAGACAAAAGGTTAAGAGATAAAGTTGTTCCTCTTGGTAAAGGGAACAACATACTAGAAAATCAAGGATTGGATTGAAACAAAGGAAAGGGCAAGCATTCTACAAGTTTGGTCAAGAGGAGACAAGCTAGGTGAGTTCACAAGATCCTTGTTTTCTTAAGCATTATCATTTTATATATATTGGTGAAAGGATATATGTCTGTACATATATATATATATATATATTTGGTTGGAAATGTCTAAGTCATGAGGGAAACACCCAATGAGTATAGTTGGAAAATGAAATGTGGATATCTTGTATTGATTATGAGCTAGCTAAATTGATGATTAAGATGTAGGAGAAGTTTTGAGATAATGTATTTGTTAAGAATGGTAACTTGGATATAGTATAGGTATAGGAACAAATGAGGTGAAAAGATAAATGAGAATGATGTGTGACGACCCAAATTACCTAAAATCACTACAAATTTCTCGCTTTTCGATTATTATTTAATTCTTACCTTTCTCTCATCGTGACCATCTTACCAAACAGTTGGGCTATGATTCGGTGTTAGTCACCTCTCACCTATTTACCATTCCATTTTCATAATCACATTCACATATCAGAGTTTACTATCTTTTGACTTTAACTAAATACATACACAAAGATATTAAATTAACCTTACATCCCCGACATCATATACGTTTACAGTACTGTGCATTACATATTTAGATACAAAACTATACAAATGTGTATACCTGTCTCTCGATGGGAAGCAGCGGATACCAAGAATGCAAGTCCTCAGCCGCTCACTAACTATTGCGAGTGCTATGAATAGATGGGAAAATAAGGGGGGCTGAGCAAACCACATGCTCAGTAAGGCAATTATGCAAGTAAGTAGATAGCTCCACTATCTACATGCTCATAATGCCATACCCTTAAATCCATTTCTTTTCATTAAAATCCCAAGCACAAAACTATGCATACATCAATGACATAGTTTATCAAAACTATTTGTGCATATAGAAATCATGTAATTCATGCATCAAAGGCATTTTACGTGACATCATTAAATCATACTTAGCATGAGGTAAATCAAGATCATGCCATGTAAAACAAATCATGAGAAACAATTCTTTTCATGAATTTATCATTAACGCATGGAAAAACTCATCATGCTACTGCATTTAAATCACTTCATTAAAGCTGCAGTATAAAATAACCCAAAGGGGTTAAGCATCTCAGAAATCAATCTCTTAAAAATTCATTATAAAATTCTCTTTGAAAAATTTAACATCATAGTAGAAAATCACAAAATCGGGGGCCTGACCCCTCCCTCGGGTCTACGCTGGTCTATCGAGACTACAAGTTATATCATGTGAGACATGTAGCTGACTATATCAGTAACATCGAGGGCTATGGCTATAACCTAGTGATCCCTGGCTACACGCTACCTAGTGTGTGGGGCATCACACCTGAAACGGAGGTGGGTCAATCCTGCCACCAGAACAACATAACATCAGGATTGTGAGGGCAAGACTTACTGCTTAGTGGCTAATGCCACTCCACTCCAACAATCCCCATGGTACAACATACCCCATGTGATATACGCGGTACAACGTACTCCATGAACCCAATCTCAGTCAAGGTGTGCCTGCAATAGGTCTTATCCACCCATGCCAAATATGTCTTAGTATGCACGTGTGGCATATCATCTCACTGTGACACACAATCTATAGGAGGCTCTAACACGGCTATATGCATGTCATATAAATCTCTATGCAAGCGAAGCTCTAGCATGGCTCCATGCATATTCATGATATCTAAAAATCTCATGCGAGCGAAGCTCTAGCACATTTTCATAAAAATCAGTAAAATCTGCGTACGAGTAGCACTCTTGTACGACTTTAAATGAGTTATAAATCCATATAAAACTTCGTATGAGTAAGCTCCAGCATGGTGTTATGCATCAATAAATCAAACCTCGTGCGAGTTACACTCCAACACGGCTTTATGCATAAATAAATCAAATCTCGTGCCAGTTACACTCCAGCACGGCTTTTATGCAATTATCATATCAAAACAGGATGCGAGCTAAGCTCCATCACCTCTCATGCATGTCAAATCATTAAAGCTAGTGCGAGCAATCGCTCCAGCACCTTTTTATGCATATTCAGTCAAGACAGTCAAAACTGTCAAACCGGTCAAAACAAGGTGCAAGCTAGGCTCCAGCACCTCTCATGCATTTCACAATAATAAAAATCAGTGCGAGCAACCACTCTAGCACATTTTATGCATATGATGTCACACAAGTCGGTGCGAGCAATCGCTCAAGCACATTTTATGCACACTCACAAACGCAGATATAGTGCGAGCTATGTGCCAGCATTATCTGTTTCCGTATAAACTTGATAGTTAGCCTATTTTTCAAAGAAATTTCATTTAAATCTAAATAACACTTACGTAGTGTTATCTTATGAAATTTATACAATTACTGGCCAATCTACCAATTTGCTTTGCTTAAAAACTAAGAAAATTCCTTAAATCAGAAAATTCCTTAAATCATGCATTTCATGCATGTCATGCTTTCACCATCCTTAGGTGTATTCCCTCAGTAGGGGTAAAATAACATTTTTACCTATTTTGAGTCCTTAAAATCTTTAATTTATTTATAGGACCTTTATACATATTCTGTGTATACATACATATTCAGTGCATACAAAAACTATTAAAATACGCGCAGCTATCTCTAGATACTCACACAAATCCCTTACCTCATTTTTCTATACAGTCTGACCTTTTCCACTGATGTCTCGTCACACAGTTCGATTTGCTCCTAATCCAATCTCCAGAACTGCGGATAAATATTTATCAAGTCAAATACAATACAATTCATTGTATTTCATAATTTTTTGAGCTTAATTTAAATCATTAGGCCAATTTACCTATATTGGGCCTGATTGTACCAGAATGGGCCTTAATCGGCCTTAAGCCCGTTTTCCACTTACTATTTCAATTATCGAGGCCTATTGGGCTCATTGGACCTATCAGTATTTATTGAGCCTCATTCTAAATTTTCGGATAGCTTAATGAATTATTTACGACAATATATCTCTAATTCCAGGATATAATTCATTTAATGCGAAAATTAAATCCGTAATTTATGCGGTAAATTTTTAACACGCATAATGATGCAAATTGTCATAAATAAGGGTTACTTACCTGAGATTCCATGATAGTATGCAAATTGAGGCTCACTCGAGTCCCCGTTTGACATCAATTGTCGAGCTATACAATTAAATATTTTTTCGGGTAAACTTCCTGACAAATATTAATCAAATTAAATATTTTGAAATTTAAATCGGTCAATTTTGACCGCTTACCGACTTACCCCTAGCTCGATTGCATCACTAGGATTTTTCCCCAGTTTTCCTCTTTTTCTTTTTCATTTTTTCTCTTTCTTTTCCTTCTTTTCTGGTTGAACTGGTTCGGTCCGATTTAGCCCGATTCAGACCAATTCGATCTAGCTGGTTCAGTCTGGTTCGGCCTGTTTAGGGCCTCATCGACCGATTCTCCACCGGCTTCCATCGCCAGTAGCTCCGTAGGATCGTCCGATGCACGGATCTGGTCTCGGTTTCGCCCGAGGTGGCCGAAAAGTGGCCGATTCGGCCTGTTCTCTCCTTGCCGTTGGTGCCCTTTCTTCCCTTCGCCGTTTGCGTGTTTTTCGGTGGCTGGGGGTGCGTGTTCCGGTGGCTAGGGGTTCTCACAGGGTCGGGCTTCCCTCGGCTGTCGGTGGCCGGGCCTAAATCGGTGCCGACGACAGCGAATTCCTTTTCTCCCTCTTAGTTCTCTCTTTCCCCCTTTCTCTCGCCGTCATTTGCCTCCTCGTCGGATTTGTCTGGGGTCGGCATCGGCGTGGGTTCCTCCCCTCTCGACTGGGCTTCCTCTGGGCTCGCTTCCGATCGTCGGTGCTTCATCGGACGAGTTCGGCTTCGGCTTCTCTGTTTCCCTTCGCGCAATTTACGCGAAATGTTTTTTAATTTATTTATAATTAAATTTTTTATTATTTTATTCATTATTTTATATTATTCAAAATCTAAAAATATCTAAAAAAATTATATTTTATTCATTTAACCAAATAAATAAATTTATCGATCTTATTTCGTATTTTCGGTATATTTTTTGATTATTTTCGGGATAATTTTTCGAGGTGAAAATTTCGATTTATTCCAATAATTTCATATCTTGATCAATTTAATCTAAAATTTAATTATTTCTTCATTATTGATCAAGATTTCTCAATTTCATATTTTTAATTAAATTTTCTAGTCACAATTAATACCGAATTTTGATCTTTTGACTGTTTTACCCTTCAACGTGTTCGGGAATTCCATTTCAATCCTTCATTTGATTTTTTTTCTGATTTCGTGTTTTAAATAAAATCAGGTCTTACAATCTCCCCTACTTAATAAATTTGGTCCTCCAAATTAGAACCAAGTCAAATGGGTCTATAAACAACTCCGGGTACGTCTATCACATCATAGTCTTTAATTCTCATGTAACCTTTTCCAGAGTGTACTACTACCAAAGGACTTTGACTAGGGATATCATCTTAAACCTAAACACTTTCTGCTTCCATCTAATACCCGAAGCGATTTTTCAACATACGTTACTTTCATTGAGCTAAGCTGTTGGAGCTCATATTCGATCACATATGCTGGGTCCGGATAGTATTTTCGAAGTATCAAAAGATAGGACACATTGTGGATGCCTGCTTATTCAAGTGGTAACGCCAACCTATGGGCCTTATCTCCCACTTTGACCAATCTCTCAAAGGATTCAATCTAACGAAACTCTATTTGCATTCTTTCCAAATCTCGTTATGTCCTTATGCCCTTAGGACAAGTAACTGCCACAATACTGATTCACACTCAGTGAATTCCAATGGTTTCTGTCTCTTGTCAGCATAGCTTTTCTGTTTGCTCTGAGGTGTTCTTAATCTCTCATAAATCAATTGAACATCCTCAGAGGTTTGTCTTACCAATTTGGGAACAATTCTCTATCTGTCACTCACTTCTTCTTATCTAAGTCGGGGAACAACCCCTAAAGTCATACCATGTGGCATATAAAGCTATCCCGATACTCGAGTGATAACAGTCATTATTGGCGAATTCGGTTAGTAACAACTGATGGAGCTTATAAAATCAATGGCACACGCTCTCATCATATCCTTTAGAACCTGTACAGCCCTCTCTGACTGACCATCTGTCTGAGGACGGAAAACTGTGCTAACACTCAGTTGGGTTCCCATAGCTTCCTAAAAAATATTCCCAGAAATAGGAAGTGAAGCGAGAATCCCTATCTGATACCACGCTCACTGAAACACTATATAATATTCCACAATCTTCCTTACACATAATTTCTCCTACATACTCAGAGTATCTGGGGATTTCATAACCAGACGGTAAATAGACTTAGTCAATCTATTGACTATCACTCAGATAGTCTCGTGATTCCTTCGGGTCCTCTGTAACCCATCACGAAATTCATGATAACTTATTCCCATTTTCATGTCAATATAGGTAGAGGCTGTAATAACCTTGCAAGCTTCTAGTACTCTACCTTACTCTGCTGACATACAAGACACTTGGCTACAACTCTATAATGTCTCTTTTCATATCTGACCACCAATACCCTTTTCAGAGATTTTGATATATTTATTATTTCCTAAATGCATTTTATATCCCAAAGAGTGAGCTTCTGACAATAACACTATCTCAGCAACTATGGTCCTGGGGAGCACTTATACTGTCTCTGAACCTCTGTAAGTCATCATCACTCATTGTGAACTCTGTCACTGTACCCTTCTGAATCTGACCCACACCATCGACACCATGTCGATCATCATGCTAAGCCTGGCAAATCTAGTCACACAAATCCGGTTCTAACCTCAGGCTAGCTGTTACACAATCACTGTCATCATCAGAAGGGATCACATCACTATTGAGGCTCACAACTGCTCTAGCAGCTCACGCTCCCTGACCATCATATGTAATACCATCCCGAGGCTCTTTCTGCTCAAGGCATCAGCCATTACATTAGCCTTTCCTGGGTGGTACAATGTTCACAATCATAATCCTTAGAAGCTCTAACACTCTTGGTTATCTCATATTCTACTCTTTCTGTGAAAATAAATACTTGGGGCTTTTATGATCAGTGCATATCTGAAATTTCTCACCGTCTAAGTGGTGGCATATACTCAGTACAAACACTACCACTGCCAGCTCTAAATCATGGTTTGGATAGTTTCTCTCATAGTCCTTGAACTGTTTGATCCATAAGCGACTATCTTCTTATTTTACATCAATACACAGCCCAATCCCTTTTTTTTTTTAGGTATCCATACACACTGAAACCTCTTGACCTGTTGGTTATGGTGATAATAATTACGGTAGTCAGTTTATTACTTCAATATACCAAAACTCACCGAAGCTACTTTCATACTTATAATCCCACTCGTATGAAATCTTTTTCCAAACGAGACGTGTCAACTGAGCAGCCCATTTCGAGAAACTCTCAACAACTCATCTGTAAGACAGTTTCTTGTTGCTACTCATGCTCTTCCCTGAACTTCGAATACATCAAAATCTCATCGTTAAAGATGACAACCAATCGGTCCAGGTAATGTTTAAATACCTCATCGTAGTTGAGTTCCACTAAATACTTCAATCACCCATATCCTTGACCTATGTACGCATAAACGTATAATGTCATTTCGAAATCGCTTCCGTTCAAAATACTAACCCGCGTCATTTCCTTTTTCTTATATTAATGGCTTTTATAAAATTTTAATTTTTTTAAACCTTCATGATTAATCGAATTCTATATTTGTTTATCATACTAGTAAAGGTACCCAAATTTTAAATGTATATATACGACTGTCGATTTCAATTTATAGGTTATGTGTACTTCTAGACGCTATTAAGTTTTCAGGCGGGGAGGTATTTTGAAATACCTTTATTAACCCTCAGACTTAACCACATAGACTGGTTATGGATATATCCTCCTTTTATCCTTGGCCGCAATTCATATTCACTACATATTGCTTAATCCAAATTACTTTACATATCAAAGATATCCTTACCTTGCATACGCCTCTTATTCCAATATATCTTGTATTTAGGATCTATCACATCTCAAAGCTTATCTCCTTTCATATATCACTTATAACAAACTCTTTCATTACGTGTTAAACTTATAGTACACTTTTCAGGGGTGAAAACATCACTCTCTTAGGATAGCAATCTAAACGACATAGTTTGCAGGCGAATCAATCTATTCTTAAATATTACTTCAAAATTATTCATATTCCATTGAATAAAATCGGTTGACATATCCTTTTTCCCCCGTTTCAACTTGCAATCCCTATACCTATATTCAGTTAGTGATAATCAGCTAACTAGCATCATCTTGCTTAAGGGTACAGGCTTCACATCTTTCACTAGCTTATAAGCAACTGAAGGTGGTATGAATAAATGCATGACACCAGGATCAATTAAAATAATTACTTCATTATTCACAACTAGTGTGGTATCTTCCACCACATCAGATGAAACATCAGTAATGTCCTAGTCCAAGGCATACACTCGCCCTCGTCCAACATCTTATTTTCGTGGTATCTACCACACATCCTACATTGTTCTGTAGTAGGTCGGGGTCCTCCAATCACAATTCCCCTTAAAAGTACTGAGATTGGATACACTGGGGTCTTACCTATCATCTTACCCCGTGACTTATTAGCTCTAAGCTTTTACCAAACTACCTTTTTCCTATTTTGACATCTCTGTCATTCTCTATTCTCTTTTTATCTTTATTTCGGCCTTTACTACCTTTCCCAATCTCAGAGGCGTGCAACTCATGATCTTATTCACATAACTGTAGTCTGCGCACTGCCTCGGCATAGGTAGTGATATCTAACGGGGCCAATCGAACTCTAATTGACAATCCGAGCCCTTCCATGAACTTTCAGACTTTTCGACTCTCACTGTTCATAGTGTCGGGGTCATATCTGGGCAGGTATATAAATTGAGATTCATACTCGTTAATCAAACCAGTTCCGCTAGGTCAGAGTAAAGAATTTTATCTGTAATTTCCTTTAAGCAGTGTCTGGGATATTGTCACTATAATACATCTAGAATTATGTTCTCATGTCCAATATGGATGTCTAACTCTTAAGGTGGGTCGAGCGGACTTCCACCAATGCTCCGACTCGCCCTCAAATCTCATGCATACTTTGAGCAACTAGCTCGTAAAATATTCTCCATAATCCGCTCCAACCTCGCGAAGCGTGTCTCAATACAGTCCGATCTCTCAATCAGACTCTGTGGGGCATGCTCAACATCAGCCTCCACTTCAATCTCATTTTAAGTCTCATGTGGCGACTCAGTTCGACGCTCAAGCCTACTTATATGGCCTCGAGCTCATGTACTCGCCTCTCTACCATAGCGGCTATCTGTTAATGAGTCTATTCTTGCATTCAAAACCAAATTCTTAGCTGCAATTCCATCTCAATATACACAATTGTATCTAAATAATGCACAGTACATGAGGATGTAAACTTTCTTAACCACTAACACCGACTCATATCAGGCCAACTTAGCTCTGATACCAAAAACTGTCAAGACCCAAATTACCTAAAATCACTACAAATTTTTCACTTTTCGATTATTATTTAATTCTTACCTTTCTCTCATCGTGACCATCTTACCAAACAGTTGGGCTATGATTCGGTGTTAGTCACCTCTCACCTATTTACCATTCCATTTCCACAATCACATTCACATCTCAGAGTTTACTATCTCTTATGCTTTGAAAAGATGGGAAAATAAAGGGGTGAGCAAACCACACGCTCAGTAAGGCAATTATGCAAGTAAGTAGATAGCTCCACTATTTACATGCTTATAATGCCATGCCCTTAAATCCATTTCTTTTCATTAAAATCTCAAGCACAAAACCATGCATACATCAATGACATAGTTTATCAAAACTATTTGTGCATATAGAAATCATGTAATTCATGCATCAAAGGCATTTTATGTGACATTATTAAATCATACTTAGCATGAGGTAAATCAAGATCATGTCATGTAAAACAAATCATGAGAAACAATTCTTTTCATGAATTTATCATTAATGCATGGAAAAACTTATCATGCTACTGCATTTAAATCACTTCATTAAAGCTGCAATATAAAATAACCCGAAGGGGTTAAGCATCTCAGAAATCAATTTCTTAAAAATTCATTATAAAATTCTCTTTGAAATATTTAACATCATAGTAGAAAATTAAAAAATTGGGGGCCTGACTCCTCCCTCGAGTCTACCCTGGTTTATAGAGACCACAAGTTATATCATGTGAGACATGTAGGTGACTATATCAATAACATCGAGGGCTATGGTCATAACCTAGTGATCCCTGGCTACACGGTACCTAGTGTGCGGGGCATCACATTTGAAATAGAAGTAGGTCAATCCTGCCGCCAGAACAACATAACATCAGGATTGCGAGGGCAAGGCTTGCTGCTTCGTGGCAAATGCCACTCCACTCAAACAATCCCCACGGTACAGCGTACCCCATGTGATATACACGGTACAACGTACTACGTGAACCCAATCTTAGTCAGGGGGTGCCTGTAATAGGTCTTATCCACCCATGCCAAATATGTCTCAGTATGCACGTGTGGCATATCATCTCACTGTGACACACAGTCTAGAAGAGGCTCCAACACGGCTATATGCATGTCATATAAATCCCTGTGTGAGCGAAGCTCTAGCACGGCTCCATGCATATTAAGGATATCTAAAATCTCATGTGAGTGAAGCTTTAGCACGTTTTCATAAAAATCAGTAAAATCTGCATACGAGTTGCACTCCTATACAACTTTAAATGAGTTATAAACCCATATAAAACTTCGTGCGAGCAAGCTCTAGCACGGTGTTATGCATCAATAAATCAAATCTCGTTCGAGTTACACTCCAGCATGGCTTTATGAATAAATAAATCAAATCTCGTGCGAGTTACACTTTAGCACGACTTTTATCCAATTATCATATCAAAACAGGATGCGAGCTAAGCTCCAGCACCTCTCATGCATGTCAAATCATTAAAATAGGGAGGTTGCTCAACATAAACTTCCTCATTGATGAAGCCATTTAAAAATGCACTCTTCACATCCATTTGATATAATTTGAAGTTTTTGTAGCATGCAAAAGCAAGTAGCATTCTTATTACTTCTAATCTAGCTACCGGTGCATAAGTTTCATTATAGTCTATTCCTTCTTCTTGCCTATAGTCTTGTGCAACTAGCCTAGCCTTGTTTCTTATGATCATACTATTTTCATCCATCTTTCTTGAAAATCCATTTAGTTCAAATTATAGAGTGATCACTAGGTCTAGGGACTAAATTCCATACTTTGCTTCTTTCAAATTGATTTAGTTCTTCTTGCATGGCTAAAAACCAATTATTGTCATCTAAAGCTTTATTGACATTCTTTGGTTCAATTTGAGATACAAAGGCTATATATTGACATACATTTCTTAGAGAGGACCTTGTTTTAACTCCAAGAGTTTGATAACCTACAATTTCACAATCTTTGTCATATCCTAATTCTCTTGGCGCTTTAGACTCTCTTTCTAATATTTTTAATTCTTCATCATCCTCTTTATTAATGTCAAGTTTTTCTAATAGATCATCTTCTATCTTTGAGGTATCTTTCAAGGTCTCATTAAATATTTCAATATCCTCATTATTGGTTGAACATTTAGATGCATCGTTTGACATATCAAATATTACATGTATTGATTCTTCAACCATCAAGGTTCTTTTGTTATATACTCTATATGCCTTTGAATTCAAGGAGTAGCCTAAAAATATTCCCTCATCACTCTTGGCATCAAATTTTCCCGAAGTTGCCTTTTCCATTATTTAAGACAAAGCATCTACAACCAAAAAGGTGAAAATAGCTAATATTAGGCTTCTTTCCCTTGTAAAGCTCATAAGGGGTTTTCTTTAAGATTGGTCTAATCATGGCTCTATTAATGATATAGCAAGATGTATTTATAGCTTCAGCCCAAAAATATTTAGGCAAGTTATTTTCACATAACATTGTTCTAGCCATTTCTTCTAATGTTCTATTTCTTTTCTCAACTACCCCATTTTGTTGTGGTGTCTTAGGGGCTGAAAAATTATGACTAATTCTTTGATGATTGCAATATTCATCAAAACCAATATTTTCAAATTCCTTGCCATGATCACTTCTAATGCTAGTTATAGTGTAACCTTTTTCATTTTGGGCTACTTTTGTATAGACAATGAATTTTTCTAAGGCTTTATTCTTTACACTTAAGAAAAATACCCAAGTGAACCTAGTGTAATCATCTACAATCACAAACCCATAATGCTTACCACCTAGGCTTGTAGTTCTAGTTGGTCTAAATAGATTTAGGTGAAGTAATTGAAGGGGCCTAGTGGTTGATACACTATGTTTAGGTTTAAATGTTGTCCTTTTATGTTTTCCCTTGACACAAGCTTCACAAATTTTGTCATAGTCAAAGGACAACTTAGGTAATCCTACAACAAGGTCTTTTCTAGCTAGCTTAGATAATACATGCATGCTAGCATGACCTAGTCTTCTATGCCACAACCAAGGTTCTCTTTCTTTATCTACCATAAGGCATACATTTTCATTTTTAAGTTCATTTAGATAAACAATGTATATGTTACCTTGTCTATGTCCTAGAAAAAGAACTTTATTTGACTTAGGATCTATAACATGACATTTCAAGGAGTCAAAAATTACTTTGTAACCTTTGTCACAAAGTTGACTAATATTTAGCAAATTATGTTTTAGACCTCTAACAATTAAAACTTTTTCTAGTGAGAAATAGTTACTATTAATTGAACCATTTCCTTCAACATGGACTTTGGAGTTGTCCCCGAATGTGACTTGTCCACCAACTTTTGATTTGAATGAGTTGAAGTGGTTTCTATCACCGGTCATGTGTCTTGAGCATCCACTATCCAAGTGCGAATCTTCCTTTGTTTTTGCCTTGTAGCAATGCTCAATCACCTATAATCAAAATTCAAACTTTTATCTTAGGTACCCAAATTTTCTTGGGTCCTTTGGAGTTAGTGAATAGAATTCTTGATCCCTTTGGGATCCATTTTAATATTACATTAATGTCTTTTGAATTAACTACCTCTTTTGTGACCCAAATTCTTCTAACTAACCTTTCTTTAAATGTGGTCATCTTCACATTACAACTATATGATGCATGCCCTTTTTTATTACAATGTGAGCAAGTAGTTGGGGGTTTATGCATATTCTTTCTAGCTAAGAAACATTTGAGGTGAGTTTCTCCACTTTTTCCATCATAACCTAACCCATTCTTATCAAAGAAAGCCCTTTGAGTTTCTAGCATGTTATCTAGTTTTTGTTGATCCATGTAAAATCTAGTAAAGGAGTTATGTAAGTTACTATTCTTTTCTTTTAGGTCATGGATTTCAAGATTTGTACTTTCTAATCTCTTTTCACATTCTATCTTTTCCTTTAGTATTAATTCATTTTCTTTCTTTAGTTTAAAGATTAATTTTTTGTACTTCAAATTCATGCATTCATATTCTAATGCAAGATCATCAAATGCATCTTGTAGTTCATCAAAAGAGTACTCATTGAGATCTGAAGTTACCTTTTCATCTTCAATTGCCATGAAACATAGATTGGCAATATCCTCATTTGAATCATCATCGGAGCTGTCATTGTCGCTCCATGTTGCCATCATTGCCTTCTTTTTGTGATTCCTATCACTTGATCTTTTGAGAAGAGGGCAGTTAAATTTAATATGTCCAAGTTTTTTGCATTCATAGCATACAATAGTATCTTTTCTACCCAGTTCTTCTTGTTCTTTCTTGTAGTTTCTCCTACCACTACCATTTGCTCTCATTCTCATAAATTTGTTAAATCTCTTGGCAAACATTACCATTTCGAGATCTTCTTCATTACCACTCTCATTTTTATTCTCTTTCAAATCTTCTTGAGTAGTGGATTTCAGAGCTACACCCACTTTCTTGGGTGGCTCTTCATTTCTCCTTAATTTCATTTCATATGTGAGTAGTAACCCTATCAATTCATCTAATGATAGTGTGTGTGGGTCTTTGGACTCTTCAATTGCTGTTACTTTAGCTTCTCATGATTTCGGTAGGCTATTCAAGATTTTCTTAACCATTTCTATATTTGAATAGATTTTACCTAAGGACTTTAGTCCATTTATTACATCAGTAAATCTAGTGAACATGTCACTAATTGACTCTCCTTCTTTCATCCTAAATAGCTCATAATCATGTGTGAGCATTCCTACCTTAGTCTTCTTTACTTGAGTTGTGCCTTCATGAGTAATTATCAATTTGTCCCAAATTTGTTTGGCATTGTCACAATCGGAGACTCTATTATACTCATTGGACCCTAATGCACAAAATAAGGTGTGCATGGCCTTTGCATTTAGCTGAGCACATTTTACAATCCCACTCATCTTCTTCTTTTGGGATATCCCTTCCTTCTATCCTTTTAGTTGGGATTTGAGGACCTTTAGTTATAATCCTCCATACCTCATAATCATTTGCTTGAATGAAAAGTATCATTCTAGTGTTCCAATAAGCATAATGTTCACCATTGAACATGGGAGGCCTAACTGTAGAGTGCCCCTCTCCTACTAGACTGGTTGCTACATTTCTATGAGCCATTAGATCATTTTTAACTCTTAGGAAGTTATTCCTTTATGATTAAAGAGTCCAAGCTCTGATACCAATTATTGGCTCTCCTGAGTGGGGGGTGAATCAGTTTTCTAATGATAATGCTAAATTTTAACTTAATTGAATCGTATTACAAACAATCAAAGAATATGCAATAAAGTACAGTGCAATAAATTAAAGGACATAAGGGAAGGAAGCAGCAAACTCAGTAATTTATAGAGGTTCAGCCAATCGCTTGCATACGTCCTCTCTTCTTGACCTCCTTGTCAAGATCTTTCTTTCACTATATCAATAGCTTATACAAACTCCCTTTTTAAGGTTAAAGAATAACCTCTCTACCCCTTTTTACAAAGACAAGCATTCACCCCTTACAAAACTATCTCACAGAGGAACTCTCCTTTTCTCTCTTGAATTAAGGATGAATACAAATAGAAGCTTTCTTTTATGGGTAGGAAAAATTAACTTCTACATAAGGTTTCTTTCACACAATACAATCAATGTGATGTTGAAGACAAAGAGAATATTAGATAATATCTCTTAAGAATGTACAGAATTTGCAGAACAAGTCTCTTATTTTCCAGTGTCTTCAATGCTTGATTTTATACAGCAGGATTGGTAGTTGAAGCATTTAATGCTATTTTTCCCATTGAAGATTTTGCAGAAAGAGTCGTTGGGAACCTCCAGTAGAGTACCAGATTGATCTTCCATCATGACCAGATCGATCTCTTAGTTTAAATTCTTGCAATTACAAAGCAACTTGAAGCATGGAGATCGATCTCATATTTATAGAGATCAATCTTATAATTTAAATAATGTTAGTGAAAATCGATCTGTCGAACCATCAGATTGATCTTCTAATCTCTCTATTTGAAGCAAGATTGATCTCCAGATCGATCTAGCAAGCATTCTCGTTGAGAGGAGATCGATCTTTAATCACCCTAGATCAATCTTCTAAACTCTCTGACTTGAGGAAATCGATCTCTGTCCACAAAAGATCGATCTCATAAACTCTCTGTTTGAACATAGATTGATCTGTAGATCGATCTAATACCTTTAACCTTTGTCTTAGAGGAAATCGATCTCTTCCTAGACTAGATCGATCTCTTAGGCATTCTGTAATTTAAAGATTGATCTCATAACCCCTACAGATCGATCTCTTCTTCCTCAACATCATATACATGCTCTTTGAGTTTTTTTTAATCCTTTAGCAGATCGATCTCATATTCTTATGAGATCGATCTCTCATACTTGAAAACCCAGGAGATCGATCTCTCATCTTATGAGATCGATCTCTCATCCTTTAATACTCAGTTTCTGGCAATGACATGTATTTAATTAAACTCTTAACATGTTTAAAACATTTCTAGATTTATAATATCCATTATTGAATTACTGTTTTGTCATTTCAAAAGATATTTACTTAACAATCTCCCTCTTTTTGATATGACAAAACTTATTCAATAAACTAATTTTATAAACATGTTTAGTTTCCCCCTTAACATTATGCATCTAGTTTTCTAGTTTCAAAAGCTTCCTTTTTGTTCAAAAACTCCCCCTTAATTTAAGCTCCCCTTAACATGTTTTCTTAACATATTCTCTTCTCCCCCTTTTTGTCATATCAATGGCAATCAAGGCATTAAAACCATGTATCATATATCAAGAAATTACTAAGCATAATATCAACACATGTCTTAAAATATATTCGGTCATTTCAAAAGATAAACGTTCAATCA
This sequence comes from Firmiana major, assembly GCA_033439115.1. Lineage (NCBI taxonomy): Eukaryota > Viridiplantae > Streptophyta > Magnoliopsida > Malvales > Malvaceae > Firmiana > Firmiana major. The sequence continues at coordinate 28,180,578 of CM065905.1, forward strand.
ATCATGTCTCAAAATAACAACACATCGAGGACAATCTAATCAAGCATGCCCTAAGGTAGAGGAGGAAATTGTTCAAAAGTTCCTCGACTCGTGTACGGGTGACCTACAACTCATCAAACATGGCTTGTTGTGTGGCATGAAGATTTGCGAAACCTTCATCCATCTTCCAATTAAGCTCCACAACCATAGCCATAATTGATTCCATTGCGTCAGATGATGAGGCAGGTGCAGTAGGCTGAGCAGTAGACGAAGAAGGAACCTCAATAGACGGGGCAATATGCTCAGCTGGTAGATCCTCTTCCATGCCTGCATCATGATGGGTTTCTCATTTCTTCGTCCATTGACCTTGGAAATCTTTGTAATACCCCATATGGTGAAGTCTGCCAATATTTAAAACGCTCTTTACAGAGGGCACTTCATCGGTCTGACAAGAGCAGTCAACCCCGAGTTTTTGGAGCAGTTATGCAAGCGATTGCATGAAGACTATTGTGGAGGCTTGTCCACGCACGATTTTTAGACAGTCTTCGTAGATGAAGTGGACTAGATTCGATTTTTGATCTTGAGAAGTGTGAAGGTGTCACGACCCAATTCCATTCTCTTTAACCGAAAATCACTGAAAATGTTTCGCGTTTTACTGTGACCTTACCCGGTCGTGAACTAAACTCACCACACACTGTTGGGCTGTGAGTCAATAATAAACACCACATCTCATTCATTCTCAATTAATTAAAATGATGTCATATGTTTGCATTTAATCGTGTACTTATACGAATACATGTTTTACTGACATCTACATCCCCCATAATTACAACTCAAAGGAATACTGTGCTTTTACATTGTTTAGATACAAAAAGAATCACTGTGTATATACCTCTTAGCAATGGAGATGCAGCGGAGTCCAAAATACCATGCCTCAGTCCTTACTGGGCTACTATGCACGCTCTGTAGGGGGGAAAATAGAGTGGGATGAGCAACCACACGCTCAGTAAGGCAATAATGCAAGCATGGTAGATAACTACTCTATCTACATGCTGATAGTGTTATGCATAAATCATTTATAGTAGGAGCATGAGGAATAAAACTATGCCATGTCAATATACATATATATCATGTATCAAAATCATGTGCATTGGCATATAAAACATGGTAGAAACATCATGTATAAATCATCTCATGCTCGATCTCATTTAATTTCATAAAAAGGGCAATTCATTAAGAAACCTCCTTTTTAAACCAACATCATAAACACCACCAAATCAACTCACAATCACAACCACATTTTCATTCCACAATTCACGCATGTGTATAAATCTAGGTCACTATATCAAAAGTGCCTATGTGAACCATTACATCATAAATCATCCCAGACCACACGCATCCAGGTGTGCGGGGTATCATGCTGGCACGAAGATGGATTATCCCTCGCCAGACTTTCTCATCACATAACCATCATGCGGTACATCGTACTCCATGTGATATACACGGTACAGCGTACTCCGCAACACATATCGTGATTGGGGTGCCATTCCTAGGTCTTATCTACCCCATACCAAGAGTTTTCCATATTTCGTGAAGGAGAGCCTCCCTGCCGAACAGAGCCTCCCCACCTAACAGAGCCTCCCCGCCTCTTTGGGCTTAAGGATGTTGGCTTAAGGATGTAGGGCTTAAGGATCCTTCCGTAAGAGAGCCTCCCCACCGAACAGAGCCTCCCCACCTAACAGAGCCTCCCCGCCTCTTTGGGCTTAAGGATGTTGGCTTAAGGATATAGGGCTTAAGGATCTTACCGTACCCATGTAGGAGAGCCTCCCTGCCTAACAGAGCCTCCCCGCCCCTCCAGGGCTTAAGGATGTTGGCTTAAGGATCCCACCGTAAGAGAGCCTCCCCACCGAACAGAGCCTCCCCGCCTAACAGAGCCTCCCCGCCTAACAGAGCCTCCCCGCCTCTTTGGGCTTAAGTATGTTAGCTTAAGGATGTAAGGCTTAAGGATGTAAGGCTTAAGGATCTTACCAACTTTCACAACCTTATGCTTATCACAATGTGCAAACTTGTGCGAGCAAATCTCTAGCACGACTCATGCATCCTCTCATAAAGAGACGCGTACGAGCATAGCTCCTAGTACAGTTATACTCATAAGACAACCACTCAAAATCCACGTACGAGCAGAAGCTCCAGTACGGTTTATAAACATCATCATAGTTTCTAATCAAGGTGCGAGCTAAGCTCCAGCACGTTTCATACAAATGAAAACATAGAAATCCAGCGCGAGCGAGGCTCTAGCGTGATTTATGTCATACAAATATGATAGGCGGCTCATACACAATCAAACAATCCCAAAAATCGGGTTTAGCACTCACAAATGCTTTTCCACAACAACCATACAATACTAGCCGACCCATCTACTAGCTTGCTTAAAACCAAGCAATTTCGTTTTGAAAAGCATCAAAACATTAGATTTATGCAATTATTAGCCTTACTATCCCATTTCATAAAATCCACTTCAAATCTAAAACCACGCATATACTCATCATCATTCACGAATACCATCAATCATTTATTTGAGCAACCATGCATTTCATAAAACTCCCGATATTCACCCACAAGTTCAAAGTACGAGCAGCTACCTCTATATACTCACAAAATTCCCTTACCTGGAATCGCGGTGCGTGATTCCACTTCCTTAAGCTGCTTACTCGTACGGTTCGATTCGTCTTCAACGAACTCTTCGGGACTGCACAAAATCGTATCCCGCATTTATTCGATCCATATAATGCAACCCTTGTGTTTGCTATAGTCAATTAAATCTATAGCCTCTATTAAAGCTTATTTGGCCTCGTTTCATTACTTTACCCATAGCTCGAGTCTATGGATCTTCTTAGGCCTATTATCTTATTCAAAATCGATATCAAATCGACATAAAGCTCATAGTGTTCATATTTCATGACTCCCCTCACTATGGCATTTATCAATCATATACATACCCATTTCCACAATTCCTCCAAACTCACAATGTAATCTCATTTTACCATCTAAAATCATAAGCATTACCTCACTAACAACTTTAGCATGCCCATAAATCATAAACTCATTCAACCCATATATTCTCACATCATACCCATTCTAGGTTTTCTAGGTCACACCAATTCCACCACATCCCTAGATAATTCATCCATCAATAGTCATGCCAAACAACTCCAAAATCAATTAAATAGACAATGTATTTGGATTGGAGTGTTAGAATCTTACCAAATATGATTTTTCTTCTTGTTCCAAATGGCAATGCCCTTAACTCCTTCAATACCAACAATGGAAAAATGCCCTCTCACTATGTTGTTCTTCTCTTTGATAGGAACAACTTTGCCTCTAATGATCTCTCTTCAAATCTCACTGAAAATGGCTGATTTTAGAGAGGGAAAGTTAGGTTTTTGGGGTTGAGATTGTAAAGTTAAGTGTTTTTCCGAGATTTCCAGATTTTCAGCCCTCCTTATATAGAAATAGCTTGAGGAGATCGATCTGGTCCAAGAGAAGATCGATCTGGTCCCTTAAAATCCCTCTTTTTCACGGCATTTTTAAGCTTGAGATCGATCTGTCGAAGCATGAGATCGATCTGTCTAGGCATGAGATCGATCTGTCGAAGCATGAGATCGATCTGCTCCCAAACAGAGAGCTAAGGAGATCGATCTGGGTGCTTGGGGATCGATCTTTTCACTACAGAATGCTTGGGAGATCGATCTGGCTCCATTGGAGATCGATCTGCTCTATTCTTTCGCCCAAATAAGAGCATTCTGGCTCTTCCAGATCGATCTCTCATCCTATGAGATCAATCTGGCCCTCATGTTTTTCCAGATTTCCTGCAGTTTCCTTGCTACAACTCATACCAACACACCCTTAATCTATTGCCATGGCCATTTTCTCATCCATCCACCTCATAACTTGAAAATGGCATCCATCCATACCTTATGCACATTGAAACTTGTGTGCATTCATTGTATGTTCAAAGGTATGCTACATAAAACCAAATTGAAGCATAACTCCATTCCATTTTTACCACACTACTCATCTTGAGTTTCAATCACATCCATCTCTTGCCAGAACTCATTTCTTCATATTCATTCTCAATGAAACTTGTATGTACGTTACAATTCATATTACGCATACATACATTGAATCCATGGACTTACATCAATCATACTTTACATTACAAGTCCATTCATATTATTTGATCCAATTATACATATTACCACTATACATAAACGGGGTCTTACAATCTCCCCTCCTTCAAGGAATTTGGTCCTCCAAATTAGAACCAAGTCACTCTTCAAAAAGTTGGGGGTGCTTCTCTCGTATCAAGTTCTCCAATTCCCACGTGGCCTCTTCTGCCGTGTGGTGTTGCCAAAGAACTTTCACCAAGGGAATTGTCTTATTCCGCAACACTTTCTCTTTTCTGTCCAATATCCGAACCGGCTTCTCAACATACGTCATACTCTCATGAAGCTCCAACGGCTCATATCTTATCACGTGTGCCGGATCCGGGTGATACTTCCGAAGCATCGAGATGTGGAAGACGTTGTGGACATTTGCCAAGTTCGGTGGCAATGCCAACCTATACGCCTTATCTCCCACTCTCTCCAAAATCTCGAAGGGTCTGATATATCTAGGGCTCAGCTTGCCCTTCTTACCAAATCTCATAATACCCTTCGATGGTGATACCCTCAGAAACACCGACTCACCCTCATCAAACTCCAGTGGTCTTCGTCTCTTGTCAGCATAACTCTTTTGTCGGCTCTGAGCTGTCCGTAATCTCTCACATATCAACTGGACGTCCTCAGATGCCTGCTGCACTAAGTCCGGAGCAAAAATCTATCTGTCACCAACCTCTTCCCATCCAATGGGGGAACGACATCTACGCCCGTACAATGCCTCATAGGGTGCCATCCCGATACTCACATGATAGCTATTATTATAAGCGAACTCGGCTAACTGTAGGTGGTCATCCCAAGAGCCTCTAAAATCCAGCACACACGCTCTCAACATATCCTCGAGGGTCTGTATAGTCCTCTCTGACTGCCCATCTGTCTGAGGATGAAAAGCGGTGCTAAAACTCAATCGGGTCCCCAGCGTTTCCTGAAAATGTTCCCAAAAATGGGAAGTGAAGCGGGCATCCCTATCAGAAACAACGCTCACTGGTACACCATGTAGCCGTACTATCTCTCGAATATACAGGTTCGCCAACTGACTCAGTGTATCGGTAGCTCTCATAGCCAAGAAATGGGCGGACTTAGTCAACCGGTCCACAATAACCCATATGGCATCATGACCTCTACGGGTCCTCGGTAACCCCATCATAAAATCCATGGTGACATGCTCCCACTTCCATGTCGGTATCGGTAGAGGCTGCAATAATCCTGCAGGCTTCTGATGCTCTACCTTCACTTGCTGACAAACGAGAAACTTAGCGACATATTTAGCAATGTCTCTCTTCATTCCAGACCACCAATAAACCTTTCGAAGGTTTTGATACATCTTGGTACTTCCCGGATGTATCGTATACTTCGATGAGTGAGCCTTTGATAAAATCATTCTCCTGATCTCAGGATCCCTGGGAAGGCATACTCTGCCTCTGAACCTCAATAAGCCATCAGCAGTCTGCTCAAAATCAATACCCACACCTGTCTGTATCTGCCTCAGCCAATCGATACATCGTCGATCGCTCTGCTGGGCTTGCCGAATACGGCCAATCAACTCTAGCTCTAGTCTCAAACTAGCCATGATCTCAAGTCTCTCAGATCCAGGTGGGGTTACATCTAAACTGAGGTTCGCAAAGTGTTCTAACAATTCATGTTCCCGTACCATCATATAAGACACCAACCCAAGGTTCTTTCTACTCAAAGCATCGGCAACTACATTTGCCTTACCCGAGTGGTACATGATTTCACAATCATAGTCCTTCAGGAGTTCGAGCCATCTCCTCTGTCTCATATTCAGCTCTTTCTGCGAGAACAGGTACTTAAGGCTCTTATGAACTGTGAACACCTGAAATTTCTCACCATAGAGATAGTGGCGCCATATTTTCAAAGCAAATACTACAGCCGCCAACTCCAAATCATGTGTCGGGTAGTTCCTCTCATGATCTTTCAACTGTCTAGATCCATAGGCAACTACCTTCCCATCCTGCATAAGCACACAGCCCAGTCCCTGGTGTGATGCTTCCGTATACACCGAGAATCCTCCTGAGCTGGTAGGGATGGTGAGAACTGGAGCAGTCGTCAGTCGACGCTTAAGCTCCTCAAAACTCCTCTCGCATGCCTCAACCCATGTAAACTTAACATCCTTACGCGTGAGGCTTGTCAACGGAGCAGCTAGTCTGGAGAAACCCTCTACAAATCTTCGATAATATCCTGCCAATCCCAGGAAACTTCTGATCTCAGTTACTGTCTTGGGCTTTTCCCACTGTACAACTGCCTCTATCTTGGATGGATCCACTGATCCCCATCCTTTGACACAACATGCCCCAAAAATGAGATCTGTTCCAACCAAAAGTTACATTTGCTGAGTTTGGCATACAATTCTCTCTCTCGAAGGGTCTGCAGAACTATCCTCAAGTGCTCCTCATGATCTTCCCTGGACTTAGAGTACACCAAAATATCATCTATGAAAACAATCACAAACTTGTCCAGGTATGGCTTGAATATGTCATTCATCAATGCCATAAATGCTGCGGGAGCATTCGTCAATCCGAATGGCATCACCAAAAACTCGTAGTGGCCATAACTGGTATGAAATGCTGTCTTGGGTATATCTCCACTCCTGATCCTCAACTGATGATACCCTGACCGCAGATCTATCTTAGAAAATACTTCGGCTCCCTGGAGCTGATCCAACAAATCATCGATTCTCGGAAGGGGGTACTTGTTCTTAATGGTGGCCTTATTCAACAACCGGTAATCTATACACAGTCGGAGGCTTCCATCCTTCTTCCTTACAAATAGAACTGGTGCTCCCCAAGGTGAGACACTCGGTCTAATAAACCCCTTCTCCAGCAACTCTTGTAGTTGTTTCTTCAGCTCTTCCAACTCTATCGAGCCATTCTATAGGGTGGTTTCGATATCGGCTCTGTACCAGGCACTAACTCAATGCAAAATTCCATTTCCCTTTCAGGTGGTAGTCCTGGTAATTGGTCCGGAAAGACATCAGGGTAATCCGTAATTACGGGTATGTCCTTCAATTCCGGGTGTGCCTCATCTATATCGACCACATATGCAATGAACCCTTCACATTATCCTCTCCATCGTTAGTAACATAAACCATCACTCCAAATTCGACATTTATCATAAACAATAATTTATCTCCTAAGCAATATGCAATTTAAAATCATACTCCTTGATTTACAACAATCATACAAGTTTCATATCATTTCTTTTCATCAAAATTTACAATAAGATTGTCTAATCCTGAAAACATCAATGTTTTGGCATGACAATCCATCACAACACGATTGGTAGCTAACCAATCCATTCCCAAAATTACATCAAAATCATTCATATTCAATAAAATCAAATTGGCTATCATTTCCTTCCCCTCTATCTTTAACTTACAATCCCTACATACATGCTCAGTCAATTGACTATCATTCATGGGTGTGGAAATCATCAACATTTTATCCAACAATGTTGGTTTCACATATTTCAACAATTTATGTGCAAAGGAAGGTGATATGAAAGAATGTGTGGCACCAGGATCCAATAATACCAATGCTTCTAAATCAAAGATTCGGATGGTACCTTTAATCACATCCGTCGATGCGTCTGCAGTGTCCTGGTCCAGTGCATGTACTCTTCCTCTGCTCACACCCGCAGCCTGTTTCCCTTTTTCCTCAGCTGTAGCCCTCCTCCTCGGGGCTGCTGTCTCAACTGGAGCTCCCTCAGGCTCCTTGCCCTTCTGTGGGGCAATCTCCATCTTCTCGGGACAATACTTAGCTACATGTCCTGGTCTCTCGCATCTAAAACACACCATAGGGGCCATCAGACAGGGTCTATTCCCGTGAAATCTCCCACATCTCCTACACTGATCAGTAGTAGGTCGTGGTCCTCCAATAGTCATGCCCCTCGGCGCAGTCAAGGCTGGGTATACGGGAGGTCTAGCAGCTCTCTCCTGCACCCCCTCAATCTTAGGTCTCTTCTCAAAATACCTTGGGCCTCCTTTCCTGGCCACTCTATCCCTCCCAGATCTCTTTCGGTCTCTGTCCTTTCCAACGCTGATTCTCCCAAGCTCGGAGGCATTTCGCTCAAAGTCTTGCTCACATAACTGAGCCTTATGTACAGCCTCCTCATAGGTCAAGATGTCAAAGGGAGCTAGCTTAGTCCGGATGGCCAATCTCAATCCATCCATGAACTTCTGAATCTTTCGGGTCTCACTACCCATCGTGTCAGGGTCATATCTTCCCAATGACATAAACTTGGACTCATACTCGTCCACAGTTCGGTTCCCTTGAACCAGGTTCATAAATTCCATCCGTAATTTCCTCTGTGCGGTAGCTGGAATATACTGTCTCCTAAAGGCCTCTAGAAATATCTCCCACGAGATCTCAGAGTGTCTGGCCCTCAAAATAACCTCGGCGGACCTCCACCAATGCTCGGCCTCGCCTTTCAACATAAACACGGCAAAGGCTACCTTTTCAGCTGAAGTGCATCGGAAAAACCTATATATTTTCTCCATCTCATACACCCAATCCTCCGTAACCACTGGGTCCTTCACCCCTCTAAACACTGGGGTTTTCAGCGCTTGAAACTCTCGCAACCTGCTCAAGTCGCAGTCATATCCCAAATCGCTACCGCTCTACTGTGGAGCGATAGGAGAAGCTATATCCTGAGCTGGAGGTGGTGTAACTCTAGCTGTCTCAGCAGTATGAGGTCTCTCCGCCTCTGCAGCTGCCTGTTCCATAGTAGGCTGTGCCGCGGGACCTCGTCTGTCACCGGCGCCCAAGGCCTGCGTGACTATCTCCACCAAACTCTCAATACTCCGCTCTAACCTAGCGAAGCGAGCCTCAGTATCCTCTACTCTCTCAACAGGGTTCTGTGGAGCCTGCTCAGTCGTGGCTCCGCACGGCTCTCAGGCCTACCTCTACGGCCTCTAGCACGTGCTCTCACCCCTCTACCTTGGCGTGTAACGGGCATAATGCCTAACTTCCTGTATTATAATAATTCATTAAGCTCAATCCATCACGGTATACACAGTTATATCAAAACAAAAGCACAGTACTATAGGGATGTACTTTCCTATGTTTTATTAATGACTCACATCAGGCCAACACAGCTCTGATACCAATCTCTGTCACGACCCAATTCCATTCTCTTTAACCGAAAATCACTAAAAATTTTTTGAGTTTTACTGTGACCTTACCCGGTCGTGAACTAAACTCACCACACACTGTTGGGCTGTGAGTCAATAATAAACACCACATCTCATTCATTCTCAATTAATTAAAACGATGTCATACGTTTACATTTAATCGTGTACTTATACGAATACATGTTTTACTGACATCTACATCCCCCATAATTACAACTCAAAGGAATACTGTGCTTTTACATTGTTTAGATACAAAAAGAATCACTGTGTATATACCTCTTAGCAATGGAGATGCAGCGGAGTCCAAAATACCACGCCTCAGTCCTTACTGGGCTACTATGCACGCTCTGTAGGGGGGAAAATAGAGTGGGATGAGCAACCACACGCTCAGTAAGGCAATAATGCAAGCATGGTAGATAACTACTCTATCTACATACTGAGAGTGTTATGCATAAATCATTTATAGTAGGAGCATGAGGAATAAAACTATGCCATGTGAATATACATATATATCATGTATCAAAATCATGTGCATTAGCATATAAAACATGGTAGAAACATCATGTATAAATCATCTCATGCTCGATCTCATTTAATTTCATAAAAAGGGCAATTCATTAAGAAACCTCCTTTTTAAACCAACATCATAAACACCACCAAATCAACTCACAATCACAACCACATTTTCATTCCACAATTCACGCATGTGTATAAATCTAGGTCACTATATCAAAAGTGCCTATGTGAACCATTACATCATAAATCATCCCAGACCACACGCATCCAGGTGTGCGGGGTATCATGCTGGCACGAAGATGGATTATCCCTCGCCAGACTTTCTCATCACATAACCATCATGCGGTACATCGTACTCCATGTGATATACACGGTACAGCGTACTCCGTAACTCATATCGTGATTGGGGTGCCATTCCTAGGTCTTATCTACCCCATACCAAGAGTTTTCCATATTTCGTGAAGGAGAGCCTCCCTGCCGAACAGAGCCTCCCCACCTAACAGAGCCTCCCCGCCTCTTTGGGCTTAAGGATGTTGGCTTAAGGATGTAGGGCTTAAGGATCCTTCCGTAAGAGAGCCTCCCCACCGAACAGAGCCTCCCCACCTAACAGAGCCTCCCCGCCTCTTTGGGCTTAAGGATGTTGGCTTAAGGATGTAGGGCTTAAGGATCTTACCGTACCCATGTAGGAGAGCCTCCCTGCCTAACAGAGCCTCCCCGCCCCTCCAGGGCTTAAGGATGTTGGCTTAAGGATCCCACCGTAAGAGAGCCTCCCCACCGAACAGAGCCTCCCCGCCTAACAGAGCGTCCCCGCCTCTTTGGGCTTAAGGATGTAAGGCTTAAGGATGTAAGGCTTAAGGATCTTACCAACTTTCACAACCTTATGCTTATCACAATGTGCAAACTTGTGCGAGCAAATCTCTAGCACGACTCATGCATCCTCTCATAAAGAGACGCGTACGAGCATAGCTCCTAGTACAGTTATACTCATAAGACAACCACTCAAAATCCACGTACGAGCAGAAGCTCCAGTACGGTTTATAAACATCATCATAGTTTCTAATCAAGGTACGAGCTAAGCTCCAGCACGTTTCATACAAATGAAAACATAGAAATCCAGCGCGAGCGAGGCTCTAGCGTGATTTATGTCATACAAATATGATAGGCGGCTCATACACAATCAAACAATCCCAAAAATCGGGTTTAGCACTCACAAATGCTTTTCCACAACAACCATACAATACTAGCCGACCCATCTACTAGCTTGCTTAAAACCAAGCAATTTCGTTTTGAAAAGCATCAAAACATTAGATTTATGCAATTATTAGCCTTACTATCCCATTTCATAAAATCCACTTCAAATCTAAAACCACGCATATACTCATCATCATTCACGAATACCATTAATCATTTATTTGAGCAACCATGCATTTCATAAAACTCCCGATATTCACCCACAAGTTCAAAGTACGAGCAGCTACCTCTATATATATACTCACAAAATTCCCTTACCTGGAATCGCGATGCGTGATTTCACTTCCTTAAGCTGCTTACTCGTACGGTTTGATTCGTCTTCAACGAACTCTTTGGGACTGCACAAAATCGTATCCCGCATTATATTCGATCCATATAATGCAACCCTTGTGTTTGCTATAGTCAATTAAATCTATAGCCTCTATTAAAGCTTATTTGGCCTCGTTTCATTACTTTACCCATAGCTCGAGTCTATGGATCTTCTTAGGCCTATTATCTTATTCAAAATCGATATCAAATCGACATAAAGCTCATAGTGTTCATATTTCATGACTCCCCTCACTATGGCATTTATCAATCATATACATACCCATTTCCACAATTCCTCCAAACTCACAATGTAATCTCATTTAACCATCTAAAATCATAAGCATTACCTCACTAACAACTTTAGCATGCCCATAAATCATAAACTAATTCAACCCATATATTCTCACATCATACCCATTCTAGGTTTTCTAGGTCACACCAATTCCACCACATCCCTAGATAATTCATCCATCAATAGTCATGCCAAACAACTCCAAAATCAATTAAATAGACAATGTATTTGGATTGGAGTGTTAGAATCTTACCAAATATGATTTTTCTTCTTGCTCCAAATGGCAATGCCCTTAACTCCTTCAATACCAATAATGGAAAAATGCCCTCTCACTATGTTGTTCTTCTCTTTGATAGGAACAACTTTGCCTCTAATGATCTCTCTTCAAATCTCACTGAAAATGGCTGATTTTAGAGAGGGAAAGTTAGGTTTTTGGGGTTGAGATTGTAAAGTTAAGTGTTTTTCTGAGATTTCCAGATTTTCAGCCCTCCTTATATAGAAATAGCTTGAGGAGATCGATCTGGTCCAAGAGAAGATCGATCTGGTCCCTTAAAATCCCTCTTTTTCACGACATTTTTAAGCTTGAGATCGATCTGTCGAAGCATGAGATCGATCTGTCTAGGCATGAGATCGATCTGTCGAAGCATGAGATCGATCTGCTCCCAAACAGAGAGCTAAGGAGATCGATCTGGGAGCTTGGGGATCGATCTTTTCACTACAGAATGCTTGGGAGATCGATCTTGCTCCATTGGAGATCGATCTGCTCTATTCTTTCGCCCAAATAAGAGCATTCTGGCTCTTCCAGATCGATCTCTCATCCTATGAGATCGATCTGGCCCTCATGTTTTTCCAGATTTTCTGCAGTTTCCTTGCTACAACTCATACCAACACACCCTTAATCTATTGCCATGGCCATTTTCTCATCCATCCACCTTCATAACTTGAAAATGGCATCCATCCATACCTTATGCACATTGAAACTTGTGTGCATTCATTGTATGTTCAAAGGTATGCTACATAAAACCAAATGGAAGCATAACTCCATTCCATTTTTACCACACTACTCATCTTGAGTTTCAATCACATCCATCTCTTGCCAGAACTCATTTCTTCATATTCATTCTCAATGAAACTTGTATGTACGTTACAATTCATGTTACACATACATACATTGAATCCATGGACTTACATCAATCATACTTTACATTACAAGTCCATTCATATTATTTGATCCAATTATACATATTACCACCATACATATACGGAGTCTTACAGAAGGTAGTGGAGCCAAAAACGATCTAGTTTTCTGACTGTGGGATGGCGGGTATCAAAAGGTCTGAGGTTCCATGAGATTATAAGGTGTAGTACCCTAGGGTGCATTGGTAGGTCACTAGCCTTATCCTCGGGTAGGTTAAATTCGAGTGGTACCGCCTTCTCTTCATCAATCAATCCATCATCTTCAATCTCAAACACTCGGGCTAATAGATTTGTGTTTACGAAAATCATTTTGGCCATGATGAATGTTTTGAATCCTAGAATCTTACAGGTATCGTCATGGTCATTTATAAGCTCAGAGTTTGAGAAGAAGGCCCTAATAATGTTTGGAGGTGTCGGTGTGTTTATCTTGAGAAATGGAAGCCAACCAAACTCTTCCATTTTCGCCAAATAGGGGAAATCTATACGATTAAGGAATGAAAAGTCAATTGTCCTCCAGTGTTTTATGGGCATGGTAGAGAAGTACTCTTCATATCATTTTCTTTTTGCAGGTGTTTGAAAACACCTGCTAAAGGTGGTGACAGAAGAGGTAGTGGGTGGTTGTAAGGAAGAGGGTCTAGACTCTTTGTTGGCAGCTCTCTTAATACGAGGCATTATTGTATACTAAGGAATTACCTAGACACACTCAAAGATTGTTTTAAACACACCTAGGCAATAGTTTGAAGAGCTCTCTAAAAACCTAGGCAATGAAACAGTTCAAGAAGTGCCCTAATGATGATTTCAAGAAAAACAAAGCAATTTTTTAAGAAAACTCAATAATGTAGGTTACTAAAATAAAGATTGATGAAAAGATCGGACGAGAACCTTACCGAGATTGATCTGAGAGTGAAAATTGGAGGAAGAGGCGTGACAGACGGTTAGGGATTTGAAAATTAGGGATTTTGAAATTTGGGAATTTTGAAGCAGTATTTATAGTCCAGGGCTAAGGAGATCGATCTGTCGAGGTACCAGATCGATTTGATATTTCCAGAAACTTGAAGAGATCGATATGATGTTTTAAGGGATCGATCTTCAAAATACAGAAGCTCAAAGAGATCGATCTGCCAAATGCAAAGATCGATCTGCCAAATGCAGAGATCGATCTGTACAATACAGAAGCTTAAGGAGATCGATCTTATGGGATAGAAGATCGATCTTCTTAGCTGAACCTTACTGCTTTAGGCTAATTTGGAGCATGAAGATCAATCTATAGTGATAGGATATCGATCTCTCATACTTTTTGCCCAGAAAATGAGTTGAAAATTCAGTTGAAAATCAATTTGAAATAAAAGTTTAGAAGGCAATAAATCTTAAGGAGCATTCATAAGTCCTAATTCACCTCAAGAACACAAAACCTATCTCTATCAAGAGGTTTGGTGAAGATATCAGCTATTTGACGTAAAGTATCAATATATTCTAGAATTATATCTCCTTTTTGTACATGATCTCTAAGGAAATGATGCCTAATCTCAATATGTTTAGTTCTAAAGTGTTGGATTGAATTTTTAGAGAGATTAATGGCACTGGTATTATCACATTTGATTGAAACTTGCTTCATGTCTACACCATAATCTTTCATTTGTTGTTTAATCCACAACACTTGAGCACTACAACTACCAACTGCTATATACTCAACTTCTGTTGTGGATTGTGCTATGCTATTTTGTTTCTTAGAGAACCATGAGATTAAACTATTCCCTAAGAATTGACATGTTCCTAAAGTGCTTTTTCTATCTATTTTACAACCTCCAAAATCTGCATCAGAAAAAGCATGAAGAGCAAAGGTGGAATCTTTAGGGTACCAAAGTCCTAGAGAGGGAGTGTCTTTAAGGTGCCTAAAGATCCTTTTTGTAGCTAGTAAGTGTGACTCTCTAGGAGAGGATTAACAAAATATCAGGTCTACTTGCAAAAAGATAAATCAATGAACCAAACATACACCTATATAGTTTAGTATCTACACACTTACCACTTTCATCTTTATCAAGCTTGATGTTGGTGTCCATTGGAGTTGCTTGAGGTTTGCAGTTATCCATTCCAAATCGTTTGAGTAAATCTTTAGTATATTTAGCTTGATTGATGAAGGTTCCATCTTTAGTTTTCTTCACTTGAAGTCCCAAGAAGTAGGTGAGCTCTCCCATCATGCTCATTTCAAATTCACCTTGCATGATCTTAGCAAACTCTTGACATAGAGATTCATTAGTTGATCCAAAAATAATGTCATCTACATATACTTGAACAACTAGTAAATCTTTATTCTTATTTTTTATAAACAAAGTGGTATCTACTTTTCCTCTTGAAAATCCTTTTTCTATTAAGAACTTTGAAAGTCTTTCATACCATGCTCTAGGGGCTTGTTTCAAACCGTAAAGTGCCTTAGAAAGTTTGAAGACATGTTCAGGAATTTCATGACTTTCAAAACCGTGAGGTTGCTCAACATAAACTTCCTCATTGATGAAGCCATTTAAAAATGCACTCTTCACATCCATTTGATATAATTTGAAGTTTTTGTAGCATGCAAAAGCAAGTAGCATTCTTATTGCTTCTAATCTAGCTACCGGTGCATAAGTTTCATCATAGTCTATTCCTTCTTCTTGCCTATAGCCTTGTGTAACTAGCCTAGCCTTGTTTCTTATGATCACACTATTTTCATCCATCTTATTCTTGAAAATCCATTTAGTTCCAATTATAGAGTGATCACTAGGTCTAGGGACTAAATTCCATACTTTGCTACTTTCAAATTGATTTAGTTCTTCTTGCATGGCTAAAAACCAACTATTGTCATATAAAGCTTCATTGACATTCTTTTGTTCAATTTAAGATACAAAGGCTGTATATTGACATACATTTCCTAGAGATGACCATGTTCTAACTCCAAGAGTTGGATCACCAATAATTTCACAATCTTTGACATATCCTAGTTCTCTTGGTGCTCTAGACTCTTTTTCTAATATTTCTAATTCTTCATCATCCTCTTTATTAATGTCAAGTTTTTCTAATAGATCATCTTCTATCTTTGAGGTATCTTTCAAGGTCTCATTAAATATTTCAATATCCTCATCATTGGTTGAACCTTTAAATGCATCGTTTGACTCATCAAATATTACATGTATTGATTCTTCAACCATCAAGGTTCTTTTGTTATATACTCTATATGCCTTTGAATTTTAGGAGTAGCCTAAAAAAATTCCCTCATCACTATTGGCATCAAATTTTCCTAAGTTGTCTTTTCCATTATTTAAGACAAAGCATCTACAACCAAAAAGGTGAAAATAGCTAATATTAGGTTTCTTCCCCTTGTAAAGCTCATAAGGGGTTTTCTTTAAGATTGGTCTAATCATGGCTCTATTAATGATATAGCAAGATGTATTTATAGCTTCAGCCTAAAAATATTTGGGCAAGTTATTTTCACACAACATTGTTCTAGCCATTTCTTCTAATGTTCTATTTCTTCTCTCAACTACCCCATTTTGTTGTGGTGTCCTAGGGGCTGAAAAATTATGACTAATTCCTTGATCATTGCAATATTCATCAAAACCATTATTTTCAAATTCCTTGCCATGATCACTTCTAATGCTAGTTATAGTGTAACCTTTTTCATTTTGGGCTATTTTTCTATAGACAATGAATTTTTCTAAGGCTTCATTCTTTACTCTTAAGAAAATTACCCAAGTGAACCTAGTGTAATCATCTATAATCACAAACCCATAATGCTTACCACATAGGCTTGTTGTTCTAGTTGGTCTAAATAGATCTAGGTGAAGTAATTGAAGGGGCCTAGTGGTTGATACACTATGTTTAGGTTTAAATGTTGTTCTTTTATGTTTTCCCTTGACACAAGCTTCGTAAATTTTGTCATAGTCAAAGGACAACTTAGGTAATCCTACAATAAGATCTTTTCTAGCTAGATTAGATAATACATGCATGCTAGCATGACCTAGTCTTCTATGCCACAACCAAGGTTCTTTTTCTTTACCTACCATAAGGCATACATTTTCATTTTTTAAGTTCATTTAGATAAACAATGTATATGTTACCTTGTCTATGTCCTAGAAAAAGAACTTTATTTGAATTAGGATCTATAACATGACATTTCAAGCAGTCAAAAATTACTTTGTAAGCTTTGTCACAAAGTTGACTAATACTTAGCAAATTATGTTTTAGACCTCTAACAAGTAAAACTTTTTCTATTGAGAAATAGTTATTACCAATTGAACCACTTCCTTCAACTTGGCCTTTGGAGTTGTCCCCGAATGTGACTTCTCCACTAACTTTTGATTTGAATGAGTTGAAGTGGTTTCTTTCACCGGTCATGTGTCTTGAGCATCCACTATCCAAGTACCAAGCTTTCTTTGTTTTTGCCTTGTAGCAATGCTCAATCACCTATAATCAACATTCAAAATTTTGTCTTAGGTACCCAAATTTTCTAGGGTCTTTTAAAGTTAGTGAATAGAATTCTTGAACCCTTTGGGATCCATTTTAATATTACATTAATGTCTTTTGAATTAACTACCTCTTTTGGGACCCAAATTCTTCTAACTAACCTTCCTTTAAATGTGGTCATCTTCACATTACAACTATATGATGCATGCCTTTTTTTATTATAATGTGAGTAAGTAGTGGAGGGTTTATGCATATTCTTTCTAGCTAAGAAACTTTTGAGGTGAGTTTCCCTACTTTTTCCATCATATCCTAACCCATTCTTATCAAAGAAAGCCCTTTTAGTTTCTAGCATGTTATCTAGTTATTGTTGACCCATGTAAAATCTAGTAAAGGTGTTATGTAAGTTACTATTCTTTTCTTTTAGGTCATGGATTTCAAGATTTGTACTTTCTAATCTCTTTTCACATTCTCTTTTTTCCTTTAGTATTAATTCATTTTCTTTCTTTAGTTTAGAGATTAATTTTTTGTACTTTAAATTAATGCATTCATATTCTAATGCAAGATCATCAAATGCATCTTGTAGTTCATCAAAAGAGTACTCATTAAGATCTAAAGTTACCTTTTCATCTTCAGTTGCCATGAAGCATAGATTGGCAATATCCTCATTTGAATCATCATAGGAGCTATCACTGTCGCTCCATGTTGCCATCATTGCTTTCTTTTTGTGATTCCTATCACTTGATCTTTTGAGAGGAAGGCAATTAAATTTAATATGTCCAGGTTTTTTGCATTCATAGCATACAATTGTATCTTTTCTACCTAGTTCTTCTTGTTCTTTCTTATAGTTTCTCCTACCACTACCGTTTGCTCTCATTCTCATAAATTTGTTAAATCTCTTGGCAAACATTGCCATTTCGAGATCTTCATTACCACTCTCATTTTTATTATCTTTCAAATCTTCTTGAGTAGTGGATTTTAGAGCTAATCCCACTTTCTTGGACGGCTCTTCATTTCTCCTTAATTTCATTTCATATGTGAGTAGTGACCCTATCAATTCATCTAATGATAGTGTGTGGGGGTCTTTGGACTCTTCAATTGTTATTATTTAGCTTCCCATGATTTCGATAGGCTATTCAGGATTTTCTCAACCATTTCTATATTTGAATAGATTTTGCCTAAGGACTTTAGTCCATTTATTACATCAGTAAATCTAGTGAACATGTCACTAATTGACTCTCCTTCTTTCATCCTAAATAGCTCATAATCATGTGTGAGCATTCCTACCTTAGTCTCCTTTACTTGAGTTGTGCCTTTATGAGTAATTACCAATTTGTCCTAAATTTGTTTGGCATTGTCACAACCGGAGACTCTATTATACTCATTGGGCCCTAACGCACAAAATAAGGTGTGCACGGCCTTTGCATTTAGCTGAGTACATTTTACATCATTAGAATCCCACCCATCTTCTTCTTTTGGGATATCCCTTCCTTCTATCCTTTTAGTTGGGATTTGAGGACCTTTAGTTATAATCCTCCAGACCTCATAATCATTTGCTTGAATGAAAAGCATAATTCTAGTTTTCTAATAAGCATAATGTTCACCATTGAACATGGGAGGCCTAACTGTAGAGTGCCCCTCTCATACTAGACTGGTTGCTACATTGCTATGAGCCATTAGATCGTTTTTAACTCTTAGGAAGTTATTCCGTTATGATCAAAGAGTCCGAGCTCTGATACCAATTGTTGGCTCTACTGAGAGGGGGCAGTTTTCTAATGATAATTCAACTTAATTGAATCTTATTACAAACAATCAAAGAATAAGCAATAAAGTAAAGAGCAATAAATTAAAGGAGATAAGGGAAGGAAGCAGCAAACTCAGTAATTTATAGAGGTTCGGCCAATCGCTTGCCTACGTCCTCTCTTCTTGACCTCCTTATCAAGGGCTTTCTTTCACTATATCAATAGCTGATACAAACTCCCTTTTTAAGGTTAAGCAATAACCTCTCTACCCCTTTTTACAAAGACAAGTATTCACCCCTTACAAAACTATCTCACAGAGGAACTCTCCTCTTCTCTCTTGAATTAAGGATGAATACAAATAGAAGCTTTCTTTTGTGGGTAGGAAAAATTAACTTCTACACAAGGTTTCTTTTACACAATACAATCAATGTGATATTGAAGACAAAGAGAATGTTAGAAAAGATCTCTTGAGAATATACAGAATTTGTAGTACAAGTCTCTTATTTTCCAGTGTCTTCAATGCTTGATTTTATACAGCAGGATTGGCAGTTGAAGCATTTAATGTTGTTTTTCCCGTTGAAGATTTTGTAAAAAGAGTCGTTGGGAACCTCCAGTAGAGTACCAGATTGATCTTCCATCATGATCAGATCAATCTCTTAGTTTAAATTCCTGTAATTACAAAGCAACTTGAAGCATGGAGATCGATCTCATATTTGTAGAGATCGATCTTATAATTTGAACAACGTTAGTGAAGATCGATCTGTCGAACCATCAGATCAATCCTCTAATCTCTCTTCTTGAAGCAAGATCAATCTGGCAAGCATTCTCGTAGAGAGGAGATCGATCTCTAATCACCCTAGATCGATCTTCTAAACTCTCTGACTTGAGGAGATCGATCTCTATCCACAAAAGATTGATCTCATAAACTCTATGTTTGAACATAGATCGATCTAATACCTTTAACCTTTATATTAGAGGAGATCGATCTCTTCCTAGACCAGATCGATCTCTTAGGCATTCTATAATTTAAAGATCGATCTCATAACCCCTACAGATCGATCTCTTCTTCCTCAACATCCTATACATGCTCTTTGAGTTTTTTTAATCCTTTAGCAGATTGATCTCATATTCTCATGAGATCGATCTCTCATACTTGAAAACCCAAGAGATCGATCTCTCATCTTATGAGATCGATCTCTCATCCTTTAATACTCAGTTTCTGGCAATGACATGTATTTAATTAAACTCTTAACATGTTTAAAACATTTCTAGATTTATAATATCCATTATTGAATTACTGTTTTGTCATTTCAAAATATATTAACTTAACACATACATATTCAGTGTATACGAAAGCTACTAAAATACGCATAGCTACCTCTAGCTACTCGTACAATTCCCTTACCTGATTTTTCTATACAGTCTGACCTTTTCCACTGATGTCTCGTCACATAGTCCGATTTGCTCCCAATCCAATCTCTGAAACTGTGGATAAATATTCATCAGGTCAAATACAATACAATTCATTGTATTTCATTATTTTTTGGGCTTAATTTAAATCATTGGGCCCGTTTACCCATATTGGGCCAGATTGCACCAAAATTGGCCTTAATAGCCTTAAGCCTGTTTTTCACTTACTATTTACATTATCGAGGCCTATTGGGCTCATTAGGCCCATCAGTATTTATTGAGCCTCATTCTAATTCCAGGATATAATTCATTTAATGCGAAAATTAAATCCATAATTTTTGTGGTAAATTTTTAACATGCATAACGATGTAAATTGTTGTAAATAAGGGTTACTTACTTAAGATTCCATGATACTATGCAAATCGAGGCTGACTCGAGTCCCCGTTTGACGTCAATTGTTGAGCTACACAATTAAATATTTTTTCGAGTAAACTTCCAGTCGAATACTAATCAAATTAAATATTTTGAAATTTAAATCGGTCAATTTCAACCGCTTAGCGACTTACCCATAGCTCGATTGCATCACTGGGATTTTTTCCTAATTTTTCATCTTTTTCTTTTTTCCTTTATCTCTTTCTTTTCCTTCTTTTCTGGCTGAACCGGTTCGGTCCTGTTCAGCCCAGTTCAGACCGATTCGGTCCAACTGATTCAGTCCAATTCGATTGGTTCAAGGCCTCGCCGGTCGATTCTCTGTCGGCTTTCGTCACCAGTAGCTCCGCGAGATCGTCCGATGCACGGATCTGGTCTCGGTTTCGCCTGAGGTGGTCGAAAAGTGGTTGGGTCTGACCTGTTCTCTCCTCACTGTTGGTGCCCTTTCTTCCCTTCGTCGTTTGTTGGTTTTTCGGTGTTTGGGGGCGCGTGTTCTGGTGGCTGGGGGTTCTCACGGGGTGGGGCTTCCCTCGACGGTCGGTGGTCGAGCCTGAATCGGCGCCGACAACAGCGAATTCCTTTTCTCCCTCTCGATTCTCTCTTTCCCCCTTTCTCTCGCCGACGTTCGCCTCCTCGCCGAATTTGTCTCGGGTCAGTGTCAGCGTAGGTTCCTCCCCTCTCAGCTGGGCTTCCTCTGGGCTGGCTACCGATCGCTGGTGCTTCATCGGACGGGTTCGGCTTCGGCTTCTCTGTTTCCCTTCGCGCGATTTTTGTGAAATTGTTTTTTAATTTATTGATAATTAAATTTTTTTATTATTTTATTCATTATTTTATATTATTAAAAATCCAAAAATATCTAAAAAATTATATTTTATTCATTAACCAATTAAATGAATTTATCGATTTTATTTCGTATTTTCGGTATATTTTTCAATTATTTTCGGGATAATTTCCTGAGGTGAAAATTTTGATTTATTCCAATAATTTCATATCTTGATCAATTTAATCTGAAATGTAATTATTTCTTTGTTATTGATCAAGATTTCTCAATTTCATATTTTTAATTAAATTCTCTTATCACGATTAATACCGAATTTTAATCTTTTGATCGTTTTACCCTTCAACGTGTTCGAGAATTCCATTTCAATCCTTCATTTGATTTTTTCCTCATTTTGTGTTTTAAATAAAATCGATTCTTACATGATGAATATTGGAAATTTAATGATGTTTGGACAACTCGAGAATCTGAAAAGGGAAACGAGGCTAGTCCGAGGACCGAAGGATATTGTTCCACTCAAGGTGCAAGAGGTAAGGGAAACAAACTGTTTGTGTTTGTGAGTTTTCGAATGACTGAAAACGTTTTGATAGCATGAAAAAGGTTTAATGAAATGAGCATGTTTATGAGAAATGAGATGAATTGTTGCTTTGATGAACGAGTGAGTGTTTTGCCGGTTTGAGCTCGATTTTGATGAGTTTTGTGTAATTGTGAATATAATGTTTTATATTCGAAATGAGTTTTGTAATAACCGCTATGGGCTCTACGTGAAGGCAAAATAGTTTTAATACAACAATGGCATATTTTACTGAGACTATGGCTTGTCATGAGATGCACATTGATACTCCACTTTGACAGCGTTACTGGCCTTGCTCTGGTAGCATGTAAGACCAGGCCTTGCTCTAGTAGAGTGTAAGACAGATACCTCCGTTCTGGTAACGAGAGATGACCCTGCTCTGGTAGCAATGGGCCTTGCTTTAATAGCATGTAAGACCGTGGTTGTACGACTCTGATCAAGTCTACAGCGAATCATGGCCATGAATTTATGTCGACGTTTCCCTCTTTTGAGGATGTCCACCTAGCGGATGATTTGATTTGATGTGATGTGCCTATGATGATGATTTTATCTGAGTTTTATTAAATGCCCAGTCTCGATTTCCTTAATGAATGATGTGTTTTACAACTGTGATTTCTATGACGTAACGATGATTTGATGTTATGATGATTTATGTTCTTTATCATGTGGATTATGCCGATGCCATTGTTTCCACTGTTATTTCTATAACATTTTTACATGCTAGAATATTTCCTTCATTTTGTGTTGTGATGATGATTTTATAAATTTCCCTTATCCTCCTTACTAAGCGTTTTGAGAGATCACCCTTTCTTTTTCCTTCCCTCTCCAGATTACTTGAAGTAGCATGTTAGAGCTTACCACGTACGTGATATATGCTGGTGGACAAGATCTCCCCAAGCTATCGCTTGTACACGCACAAGGTATAATTCAGTTCATTTTGTATCCAGACAATGATGTAATACAGACATTTATGTTAAGTATTTTTAGGATGTAATTAGGACGATATGAGGAGAATAAATCATGTTTTGTGGATTGATTCCCTTTGGATATTTTATAACTGATTTTATAAAATAGAAATTATGTGATCTTGGGGTTAATGATATATTATAAACATAAGTGATTAAAAAACATTGTACAGGAATGCAACCCAAGTAAGAGGTTTAGTATAAGAAAAATTTTAAATTAGCCATATTTTTCACGCTTTCGGGCTATCACAGATTTTCTTGGTATTAGAGAAAAGATTGCCTAATACTATCAGTGTCGAGTAATTGGAAATAAATTACATCCTAAGTATCTGTATTCTCTGGTAATGAATTGAATTGAACAGGTAGAATTATAATCAATGTTTAATAAATACGGGTAGGCACATAAGAGATAAGATATGAGGGGGAGAAGAGGACATTCTGGGAGGTAGGCACAATCACCTCTGCCACCTGCCCCACAGCAGGAGAGTCCTGACTCTCGAATGAACCGGCTAGAGTATGATGTGCGGCAGGGATTCGAGTAGATGGCAGCACTATTCACGTAGCATTTTAGGGCTAATGCCTCGGGTACTACACCTGTTTTGACTCCTCAACCACCGCAAGGACTACCCGTACCTCCATTACAAACTGACCCGTGTGCCCCCTTCCACACAACCTTCGATACAGACCCAGGTTGATAACAGAGATAAAGGTCGATTAAGGGCTTTCTGAAGATCAACCTGCCAGCTTTAAGATGGGTGAAAGATCCCGTAGAGGCTGAGGAGTGGCAGACGAAGTTGTGAGTTATTTTTGGCTTTTTGGGATGCACCGATGCCAAGGTTAGTATGGGTGCTTACATGTTAAAGGGACAATCTCGAGATTGATGGAGCACTACTCAGAGTATAATGGCAACTAGCCATGAAGTGATTAGCTGGGAGGTGTTTCAGTCGGCATTTAGAACTCAGTATGTGCCAAGAGCTGCTCAGAGGAGAATGCAAGCTGAATTTCTAAACTTGACTCTGGGCAATATGACGGTTGATGGGTATGAGAGCCGAGTCACCACCCTATTGAAGTATGACCCAAAGACTCTTAGGGATGAGGAGCTTCGTACAAAGTGATTCATGTATGGACTGAGACCCATCATTAGAGACCGTTTGATAGGGCTCTGTATCACTGAGTTTAGGGATGCTCTGAGACGAGCACAAGAAGTAGAGAAAGGACTAGAGTTGGTACAGTCTTAGACTAAGTCCCAAATTTTGACCAAGGATAAGAGTAAGCAACTCGTGACCTCCTACACAGAGTTTTAGAGAGGTTCTTTTAAGAGGAGGCAGTTTGAGGGATTGAGAGGAAGAGTTGACAGGCTTAGGGTTCCTCCCATTGTTATGGAGACCCATCGAAGTGCCAAGCCAGAGGTTATAGTTTGTAGAGATTGTGGTCGACCACATGAGGGAAGTTGTTCTAAAACCATACACGGGAAGTTGTTCCAAAACCATACAAGGATGTTTTAGATACAGGGACATGAGTCATAGAGCGAGGAATTGGCCGCAACCATAAATGCCACACTCTCAAGCCTCCTAGACAGCAGCCTCAGAGGACGATTCCTCAGAGACGGGCTACGACTGCTGATAAGGGAAAGAAGCTGGTCATAGAAGGACGTGTGTTTGGTTTAGATAAGGAGATCGTAGACACTTCGTCTGAGACCATACGAGGTACACTTCTTGTCTATAATCATGAGGCTCATGTGTTATTTGATTCGGGATCCACGCATTCTTTTATTGATGTACATTTTGCATGGAAACTGAGTCTAAAGTATGAATCCTTAGATTAAATTTTACATGTAAATACCCATATGCGTGAGTCCCAGAGGACTGATATGGTGTGTAGAAGGTGTGAGATCAAGGTGAGAGATAGAGTAATGTTAATAGATCTAGAGTTATTAAACATGTGTGGTTTTAATGTGATTTTAGGGATGGACTGGTTAGCGACCAACTATGTGAGTCTAGACAGCTACACTAAGATTGTAACTTTCTCCCTATCTGAAATGTTTATTGTACATTTGAATGTTAAGGAATGAAAATGTACGAAGTTATTGTGAGAAATTTAAAGATATGGTCATATGACTATAAAACACTGACTAAATTATTGATGTGAATGTTACATCGCACTCGTTTTCGATACACGTCGAGAACATCCAAGGATAGAAGACATACTAGTAGTATTTGAGTTTTCGGATGTATTTCTTGATGAATTGCATGGCTTACCACCGAAGAGAGAGCTAGAGTTTACTATCGATTTAGTGTTGGATACCCAGTCGATCTCTAAACCTCCTTATAGGATGGCATTAGTCGAATTGGAAGAGTTAAAGAAACAGTTGCAGGAATTGCTTGACCAAGGTTTTATTGGACCTAGTGCGTCGCCATGGGGAGCTTCAGTGTTGTTCATAAAGAAGAAGGATGGTAGCCTTAGATTATGTATAGATTACAGATTGCTGAACAAGGCTACGGTGAAGAACAAGTATCCTCTGCCAAGAATAGGCGATTTATTTAACCAGCTGAGAGGGGCTTCTGTCTTTTCTAAAATTGATCTAAGATCGAGCTATCACCAGTTAAGAATCAAGAAAGAGGATATTCCGAAAATGATCTTCAGAACTAGCTATGGCCACTATGAGTTCTTTGTGATGCCCTTGGGTTTAACGAATGCCCTTACTGCTTTTATGAATTTGATGAATAAGGTATTTAGAGACTATCTAGATCAGTTTGTGATAGTCTTCATTGATGATATCCTTGTGTATTCTCGGTCTCATAAGGAACATGCACAACATTTGAGGATTGTGTTGTAGATACTCAGAGACAGGAAGCTCTATGGAAAGATAAGTAAGAGTGAGTTTTGGCTAGACCAAATAGCTTTTCTCGATTATATTGTATCTAAAGACAGGGTGTCAGTTGATCTGTCTAAGATAGAAGTTATACTTAATTGGGAGAGACCGAGGACAGTTACAGATATTTGGAGTTTTCTAGGACTCAGAGGGTATTATAGAAGGTTTGTTGAAGGATTTTCCAAGATTGTCGCTCCTTCGACCAAGCTCACACGTAAGGAGACTCCTTTTGTATGGTCTAAGCAGTGTGAGCAGAGTTTTCAAGAATTAAAGAGGAGGTTAACGATGGCACCTGTTTTGATTATTCCAAATGGACCTGGAGGCTTAGCAGTGTACAGTGATGCCTCTTAACAAGGATTGGGGTGTGTGCTCATGCAGCAAGGGAGAGTAGTCGCCTATGGTTTGCTACAACTGAAGGATCACGAACGGAACTACCCCATGCATGATTTGGAGTTAGCCGCAGTGGTGTTTGCACTAAAAATCTGGCGGCATTACATATATAGGGAAAGGTTCCAGATATTTACTGACCATAAGAGCCTAAAATATATACGACCAAAAAGAGTTAAACATGAGACGAAGGAGATGGATGAAACTTCTTAAAGACTATGATCATGAGATACTCTACCATTCGGGGAAGGCGAATGTAGTTGCTGATGCCCTGAGCAGGAAGAGTATGGTATATGCTATGATGATCAGGGAATGAGATTTGTTAGAACAGTTCGCCGGACTCACCATCATAGTTGAGGAAACAACCTCACTCTTCCATTTCAACCTAAAACCTAACTTTCTCACTCCTAAATCCACCCATTTCCAGTAAGATTTGAGGAAACACCATTAGATACAAAGTTGTTCTTATCAAAGAGAAGAACAACATACTTTGGAATCAAAGCGTCATTTGTTAGATTGAAGGAGCAAGTGACATTTTCATTTGGAGCAAGAAGAGAAACTAGATTGGTAAGTTTCTAATACTTCAGCCCAAGTACATTAGTCTATTTATTGATTTTGGAGTTGATTTGTATGTGTATTGATGGTTAAAACTACCTAGGATGCAATGAAACAAGTAAAACCTAGAATAAGTCTAGTGTGAGAAAATGTGGGTTGAATGAGATGATGATTTATGGGTATGCTAAAGTGTTTATGAGATAATGTGAATGATTTGAGATGGGTAAATGAAGTTACATTGTGAGGATAGTCAATTTATGGAAATGAGTATATAAGATGTTGATAAAACGCCATAGTGAAGAAATTGATGAAATATGAACACTATGAGCTTAATATCAATTTAATATCGAATAGATGAATCAATAGACTCGAGTTATGAGTAGAACAATAAAACGAGGCCTTATAAGTATTAATGGAGGCTATAGGTTGAATTGACTATAGCAAACACAAAGAGTTTTGTTATATGGACTAAATTGATACGATATACGACTTTGTACAGTTCCGAAGAGTTCGTTGGAGATGAATCGAACCGCACAAGTAAGCAGCTCTAAGGAAGCGAAATCACGCGACGTGATTCCGGGTAAGGGAATTCTGTGAGCATATAGAGATAGCGCTTGTACTTTGAACTCGTGGGCGAATATAGGGCATTTATGAAATGCATGATTAGTTACGAAAATGATTGTTGGTATGTGTGATTTTCTACGAGTATGTATATGATTTGTATTATGAAATGATTCTTGAAAAGGGGATAGTAAGGTTAATAATTGCATAAATCGCATGTTTTGATGTTTTTACAAAACATATTGCTTTGTTTTAAGTAAATCTACAAGTAGGCTGGCTAATGTTTGAATGATATTGTGAAATAGCACATGTGAGGTGCTAAACATGTTTTGAGATTGTTTTGAATGTATATGAGCCGCCTATCGTGTTTGTGTGAATTAAATCGTTCTGGAGCCTCGCTCGCACAAGATTTTGGTATTTTCACTTGTATGAAATGTGCTGGAGCTTAGCTCGTACTTTGATTTGAAATTGTGATGATGTTTTATAAACCGTACTAAAGCTTCTGCTCATACGTGGATTTCGAGTGATTTTCTTATGCATATAATCGTACTGGAGCTATGCTCGTACGTGGTTTCTTCATGTTTTTATGTATAAATGTTGTATTAGAGCATTGCTCGTACGAGGAGGTTTATCTATGATGAATGTATCGTGCTAGAGCCTAGCTCGCACAAGTTTTCACAATGTGGTTTGTATGATGCCGTGGTGAGGGTAATACGAATTGGTGTTCAAGGAACCCAAAAAGGGGCGAGCAAGACCATGAGGGGCTAGGACCTGACACTAATTAATTCAAGGAACCTAAAAGGGGCGAGCAAGGCCATGAGTGGCTAGGACCTGATATGGTGTGCAGGGAACCCAAAAGGGGCAAGCAAGGCCATGAGAGGCTATGACCTGAAATTAGAAGAAAATACTCCCATGTGCACTTGAGACTGATTAGGTTACACGTGGTATGGGTTAGATAAGACCTACAGCTGGCACCCCCAACCATGATATGGGTACATGGAGTATGTTGTACCATGTATATCACATGGAGTACGCTGTACCGCGTGGTTGAGTTACTGATGAGAAAGTCTGGTGAAGAACTAACCCACCTTCGTTCCAGCATGATACCCCGCACACCAGGATCCGTGTGGTTTAGGATGATTTATGACATAGTTGGCCAACATAGTCCATTGAGATATAGTGACCTATCTCACTTAATATTACATAATACCACATGATTTTTATACATGAGTGTGATTGCAATTTGTCCAGGGTAGACCCGAGGGAGGGGTCGAGCCTTGTGGGATTCGTGATTTAAAGAAATGATAATTTGAATTATGATGTGATGCGATGGAATTTGAAAAGTGATTTGTGATAAGATGTGATGTGATGTGATTTAAAAAGGAGGTTTCTTAAATGAATTTCCTTTTTTGTGATAAGATTTAATGAGACTGAGCATGCGATGATTTTACATGTTGAGATTTCCATGTTTTATGCCTATTTACATGATTTTCAATACATGATATATGTATATCCATGTGGCATAGTTTTATTTCCTCATGCTCCTATTATAAATTATTCATGCATAACATTATCAGCATGTAGATCGAGTAGCTATCTACCATGTTTGCATTATTGCCTTACTGAGCGTGTGGTTGCTCATCGCTCTTTATTTTCCCCTTCTACAGAGCGTACATAGTAGCCCAGTGAGGACTAAGGTGTTGTATTTCTGACATCCGCTGGTTCCATAGCCAAAAGGTATACACACAGGGATTCTTTTTGTATCTAAACATGTAAAGGCACAGTAGTAATTTTTTATTGTAATGTGGGGGATGTAAAAGTTAGAAACGTGTCATGTATAACTTAACTTTCAAATGAATGACATTTCTTTTGTTTAATTTGAGAATGAATGATGAGTGATGAATATTATTGACTCACAGCCCAACTGTGAAATGGTGAGTTTGTTCTCAACCGGGTAAGGAAAGGAAAAATACAAAACGTTTATAGTGATTTTTGGCTAAAAAGGATAAAATGGGTCATGACACTGAAAATCAGGGGGTCCCATAGGTCTGAGATTAGAAGAGTACCCCTGATTTTGGTTCTAAGAAAAATTAGGGTGATTCCTCCACCTTGGATTGTAGGTGCTCGAAAATGGATTGTTCTGTTGCCTTTGAGGTGGGGCAATGTAATAAACAGACTCTAAGTTTAATGGGCACCTATCAATTGAGTGTGTACCACCACACAAAGTGCAAGAGATGAAAGGACTTTGGACGGCTAGCACAGGACTGGGACCATTGGCAGAACTATTATGTGTACTAAGAGACTGTACCTTCTTTGTGAGATTGCCAATTTGAGAAGTTAAGGTAGAAAGTGTGTCCAACTTATAACTACCCACAGCTTTCTTAGGTAACTGCCTTTCTGATAACCACTGATAATTATTAGCTGCCAGCTTATCCAACGGACTATAAGCTTCCTCCTCTTTCTTACACATTAAAACTCCTCCCGCAGCAGCATCGACTATGGTCCTATTTGTGACAGCCCGAAAACACGAAAAATATGGCTAATTTAAAATTGTTCTTATACTAGACCTCTTACTTAGGTTGCATTCCTGTACAGTGTCATTTAATCACTTGTGTTTATAATAGATCATTAACCCCAAGATCACACAATTTCTATTTTATAAAATCAGTTTCAAAATATCCAAAGGGAATTAATCCATAAAACACGATTTATTCTCCTCATATCGTCCTAATTACATCCCAAAAATACTTAACACAAATGTCTGTATTATATCATTGTCTGGATATAAAATGAACTGAATTATACCTTGTGCGTGTACAAGCGATAGCCTGGGGAGATCTTATCCACTAACCTATATCACGTACTCAGCAGGCTCTAACACGCTACTTCAAGTAATCTGGAGGGGGGAGGAAAAAGAAAGGGTGACTCTCAAAACGCTCAGTAAGGAGGATAAGGTAAATTTATAATCATCATCACAACACAAAATGATGGAAATATTCGAGCATGTAAAAATGTTATAGAAATAACAGTGGAAACAATGGCATCGACATAATCCACGTGATAAAGATCACAAATCATCATTACGTGATAGAAATCACAGTTGTAAAACACATCATTCATCAAGAAAATCGAGACTAGGCATTTAATAAAACTCAGATAAAATCATCGTCATAGGCAAATCACATCAAATCAAATCGTCCCCTAGGCGGACATCCTCAAAAGAGGGAAACGTCAACTTAAATACATGGCCATGATTCACTATAGACTTGATCAGAGTCGTACAGCCACAGTCTTACATGCTATTCAAAGTAAGGCCTGGTCTTACATGCTATTAAAGCAAGGCCACCCATCACTACCAGAGCGGGGTCATCTCTCATTACCAAAACGGAGGTATCGATCTTACATGCTACAGTGCAAGGCCACTCAACGCTGTCAAAGCGGAGTATCGATGTGCATCTCATGACAAGTCATAGTCTCAGTAAAATATGCCATTGTTATATTAAAACTGTTTTACCTTCACGTAGAGCCCATAACGGTTATTATAAAACTCATTTCGGATATAAAACATTATATTCACAGTTACATAAAACTCATCAAAATTGAGCTCAAACTGGCAAAACACTCACTCGTTCATCAAAGAAACAATTCATCTCATTTCTCATAAACATGCTCATTTCATTAAACCTTTTTCATGCTATCAAAACATTTTCAATCATTCAAAAACTCACAAACACAAATGGTTTATTTCCCTTACCTCTTGTACCTTGAGTGGTATAATATCCTTCGGTCCTCAGACTAGCCTCATTTCCCGTGTTAGATTCTCGAGCTGTCTAACATCATTAAATTGTCAATATTCATCATTCTCATTTCTCTTTTCACCTCATTTGTTCCTATACCTATACTATATCCAAGTTACCATTCTTAACACATACATTATCTCAAAACTTCTCCTACATCTTAATCATCACTTTAGCTAGCTCATAATCAATATAAGATATCCACATTTCATTTTCCAACTATACCATTGGGTGTTTCCCTCATGACTTAGACATTTCCAACCATATATATATATATATACATATATCCATTCACCAATATATATAAAATGTGATAATGCTTAAGAAAACAAGGATCTTGTGAGCTCACCTAGGTTGTCTCCTCTTGATCAAACTTGTAGAATGCTTGCCCTTTCTTTTGTTTCAATCCAATCCTTGATTTTCTAGTATGTTGTTCCCTTTACCAAGAGGAACAACTTGGTCTCTTACCCCTTTGTCTAATTCTGTCTAGAATATGGTAAATCTGAGAGAGAGAATGCTTGGTTTGGTTGAAAATGGTGAGTGTTGGGGTTTGTATGTGAGAGAGGCTCAGTTTCCAGGCAAAATCCCATGATTCTTATATAAGCAGGGCATATGAGATCGATTGGGCATTAATAGAGATCGATCTATGCTTGATTCAACTGCTCCATCAATAACTACAAGATCGATCTGGTTGAGGGTAGAGATCGATCTCCTCCAGGTCGAGACTTAAGGAGATCGATCTGTTATTGTGACAATATCAATCTAGCTAGGCAGAGGCAATAGGAGATCGATATGCCTGCCTGCTCTTACACATTTTCTCCATTTTGGAGCCATGAGATCGATCTCTCTTCCCTTGGAGATCGATCTGGCCTTCACAGATTCTACTACTACTGCACAAATTTGCAGGAAACTCAATGTAAAACTTACCATAATCTACTCCCTAGTACATATTTCAATCCATGCACATTTCAACCTTAAAAACTTCGTCTCTATATACTTTATTATATTTAAAACTTGCGTGTACATCGATATAACATAATTACATTCTCTAAACTATGAATCTCATAGTTAAAGTATAAATAATTCACAGGTCTTACATCTTCCCCACCTTTGGAGAATTTGTTCCTCCAAATTCAACTCGGTCCACTGAATAGTTTGGGGTACTTCTCCTTCATAAGGCTCTCTAGTTCCAAGTTGCTTCCTCTATTGAGTGATGCTTCCAGATAACTTTAACCAATGGAATCCTCTTCGTCTGAAGTACCTTTTCCCTTTTGTCGAGTATTCAGATGGGTTCTTCCACATAACTCATATCCCCTTGAATATCCAATGTTTCATACTCGATGACATGGGAGGGATCCGATTATATCTCCTCAACATGGATACATGAAAGACATTGTGTATCCCGAAAAACTATGAACGTAAGGCCAACTGGTAGGCAACGTCTCCCACTCTCTCCAAAATCTCAAATGGTCCTATATATCGAGGTCTCAATTTCCCTTTCTGTCCTAAGTGTATGGTACCCTTACTTGGAGACACTTTAAGGAACCCAAAATCCCCAGTTTGAAACTCAAGTAGCCATCTATGCACATCTGCATAACTCTTCTGTCGACTCTGAGCAGCCCGTAACCTTTCAAATATGATTTTGACACTCTAAACTGCCTGCTCGACTAGGTTAGGAGCAATTATTTTTTTGTCACCTACTTCTTCCCAAGCTATGGGGGATCTACACCTCCTACCATATAGAACCTTATACGGCGCCATACAAATACTCGTATGATAGCTATTATTATACACAAACTCGACAAGGGGTAAGTGATCATCCCATGATCCCTTAAAATCCATCGTACAGACCCTTAACATGTGCTTCAAGGTCTGTATAGTCCGCTCAGACTGACCATCAGTCTGAGGATGATAGGCGGTACTAAAGCTCAATCGAGATCCCATGGCCTCTTGAAAATGAGTCCAAAATTTAGAGGTGAACCGGGAATCTCTATCAGATGTAATACTTACTGAGCCCCATGCAGTGTAGCTATCTCTCTAACATATAGCTCGACTAAGGTACTCAAGGTATCCATGCTCTTGAGGGCAAGGAAGTGGGCACTCTTCGTTAATCTTCTACTATCACACAAATCGCATCATGACCTCTTCGGGTCCTCGGTAATCCCATGATAAAGTCCATAGTGATATGCTCCCATTTCCACTTAGGCACTGGTAACGATTTAAGTAATCCTTCGAGCTTTTGATGCTCAACTTTTACCTGTTGACATACCAAACACTTGACCACAAATTCAGCCATTTCCCATTTCATTCCACTCCACCAATACACCTTACACAGATCCTGATACATCTTGGTACTACCAGGGTGTATGGTGTAACAGGAACAATAAGACTCTCAATATTTGCTGCTTCAAGGTATTATTGCTCGGGACTCAAATACAACCCTTAAACCTCAATAATCCATCGACACTGACCATAAAATATGACCGTAGGGTCACCTCAGCTTGGCTGACCAATTCTAGCAGCCTCTGATCTTTTTGCTGCCCATTTCTAATCTGATTCATAATACTGAGCAGATTTCACTGCTCCTATTTATAGAAATTGCTTGATGAGATCAATCTGCATTGGAAGGAGATCGATCTGGTTATCTTAAATCCCTCATTTTCACTTCAATTTGAATGCATGAGATCTATCTGTCGAGGCTTGAGATCAATCTATTTTCAGATAGTCGCTTAAGAAGATCAATTTGGCTAAAGAGGAGATTGATCTGCTCTAACCCGAGAGCTATGGAAATCGATTTGCTTGCATTAAGGATCGATCTTTTCTTTACAGAATGTTTAGCAGATCAATCTGACACCACTGGAGATCGATCCGCTCTGTTTCGTTGCTCGAATAAGAGTATTTTTTTGCTCTTCTAGATCAGTCTCTCATTCTATGAGATCGATCTGTCATTCATATTTTCCAGATTTTGCTGCAGTTTTCTGTAGTAACTCACACAAACATCCTTAATTTTGCTGCCATAGTCATTTTCTCATCCAACCACCTTTAAGACTTGAAAATGACATCCATTCATACTTTATACATATTAAAACTTATGTGCGTTCATTGTACAACCAATGGTACACAATACAAAACTCAATGGAAGTATAAAGATTTATGCAACTCATGTAACTTCATTCCATTTTACCACACTACTCATTTTTCATTCCACTCAAATTCATCACATACAAAAGTCTATTTCTTCATATTCATACATAATAAAACTTGTACGTACATCACAAACTCTTATTACTAGTGTGTACATTGAATTTATGGACTTTACATTACTTATGCTTCACATTACGAATACATCACCATACTTATGAATTCATAAGGTTTACATCTGAAAATACGGGTCTTACAATCCTCCCCTCCTCCAAGAAATTTGGTCCTCCAAATTAGAATAAAGTTACTCTCAAAACAACTCCGAGTACTTCTCTTGCATCATGCTTTCCAATTCCCAGGTAGCTTCCTCCAGAGTGTGATATTGCCAAAGCACTTTCACTAAGGGGATCGTCTTTGTCCTTAACACCTTTTCTTTTCTGTCCAATATACGAACCGGCTTCTCAACATATGTCATACTCTCATTCAGCTCCAACAGCTCATTCTTATCACATGTGCTAGGTCCAGGTGATACTTCCGAAGCATAGAGACGTGGAAGACGTTATGAAGATTTGCCAAGTCTGGTGGCAACGCCAACCTATACGCCTTATCTCCCACTCTCTCTAAAATCTTGAAGGGTCTAATATATCTATGGCTCAGCATGCCCTTCTTGCTAAATCTCATAATACCATTCGAAGGAGAAACTCTCAGAAATACCGACTCACCCACATCAAACTCTAATGGTCTCTGTCTCTTGTCAGCATAACTCTTCTGTCGGCTCTGAGCTATCCATAATCTCTTACATATCAATCAGACATAATTAGATGCCTGCTGTACTAAGTTCGGAGTGAAAATCTGTCTGTCACCAACCTCTTCCCATCCAATAGGGGATCGAGGCCCAAAGCGGACAATACGTGGATGTTGTGGAGTAACGCTGTCTGCCCTCGGAGTTATCCAACAGGCCCAAAAGTCTACCAGTGAGGTAGTGAGGGTGAGGATAGCGGCCTTGTGGGGATGTAAAGTGGGCTCTGACAATTAAAACACGCGTTTTTGTTGTCAGAGCCCGCTTTACATCCCCACAAGGTCGCTATCCTCACCCTCACTACCTCACTGGTAGACTTGTGGGCCTGTTGGATAACTCCAAAGGCAGACAGTGCTACTCCACAACATCCACATATTGTTCGCTTTGGCCCATTGGACCTCACGGCTTTGTTTCATTCGGGTACTCCAGCCCACATGGCCTGCTTCCCCTCAAAATGCGTCCTCGGAGGCTTGAATTCGGGTTAACACCCTTGTTCTCACACTCCTGATGCCAATTGAGCCAGTGGTTCAATTGGCATCAGGAGTGCGAGAACAAGGGTGTTAACCCGAGTTTGAGCCTCTGAGGACGCGTTCTAAGGGGAAGCAGGCCATATGGGCTGGAGTACCCGAATGAAACAAAGCCGTGAGGTCCAATAGGCCAAAGCGGACAATACGTGGATTTTGTGGAGTAGCGCTGTCTGCCCTTGGAGTTATCCAACAGGCCCAAAAGTCTACCAGTGAGGTAGTGAGGGTGAGGATGGCGGCCTTGTGGGGATGTAAAGCGGGCTCTGACAACAAAAACGCATGTTTTAATTGTCAGAGCCCGCTTTACATCCCCACAAGGCCGCTATCCTCACCCTCACTACCTCACTGGTAGACTTTTGGGCCTGTTGGATAACTCCAAGGGCAGACAGCGCTACTCCATAACATCCACGTATTGTCCGCTTTGGCCCATTGGACCTCACAGCTTTGTTTCATTCGGGTACTCCAGCCCACATGGTCTGCTTCCCCTCAAAACGCGTCCTTGGAGGCTCGAACTCGGGATAACACCCTTGTTCTTGCACTCCTGATGCTAACACCCTTGTTCTTGCACTCCTAATGCCAATTGAGACCGAGGGCTCAATGGCATCAAGAGTACAAGAACAAGGGTGTTAACCCGAGTTCGAGCCTCCGAGGACGCGTTCTGAGGGGAAGTAGGCCTTATGGGCTGGAGTACCCGAATGAAACAAAGCCGTTGGGTCCAATAGGCCAAAGCGGACAATACGTGGATGTTGTGGAGTAGCGCTGTCTGCCCTTGGAGTTATCCAACAGGCCCAAAAGTCTACCAGTGAGGTAGTGAGGGTGAGGATAGCGGCCTTGTGGGGATGTAAAGCGGGCTCTGACATACAGAGTCACCATATGAGACTCAGATGAGATTGACGTGGAGGCTGGTGTTGAGTATGCCCCACAGAGTCCAACAGAAAGATCAGACAGAGTCTGATAGAGAGATCAGACAGTATTGAGACACGCTTCGCGAGGTTGGAGCAGAGTGTGGAGAATATTATGGAGCTATTTGCTCAAAGAATGCATGAGATTTGAGGGCGTGTCGGAGCATCGGTGGAAGTCCGATTAGCTTGTTAGATATCACTACTTATGTCGAGGAAGTACGCAGACTACAGTTGTGTGAATAAGATCATGAGTTGCACGCCTCTGAGATTGGGAAAGGAAGTAATGGCCGAAATAGAGATAAAAGAGAATAGAGGATGACAAGGATGTCAGAACGGGAAAAAGGTAGTTAGTAAAAGCTTAGAGCTGATGAGTCATGAGGTAAGATGATTGGTAAAGCCCCAGTGCATTCAGTTTTAATACTTTTGAGGGGTATTGAGATTGGAGGACTCCGACATATTTCGTAATAGTGTAAACAGTGTAGGGTGTGTGGTAGTTACCACGAAAATAAGATGTTGGACGAGGGCGAGTGTATGCCTTGGACCAGGACACTACTGATGTTTCATCTGATGTGGTGGAAGATACCACACTGATTGTGAATAATGAAGTAATTATTTTAATTGATCTTGGTGCCACACTCTTATTCATACCGCCTTCATTTGCTTATAAGCTAGTGAAAGATGTGAAGCCTGTACCCTTTGACAAGATGAGGATGATGGTTAGCTGATTTTCACTAACTGAATATGGGTATAGGGATTATAAGTTGAAAATAAGGGTGAAAACATCCCTGAAAAGTATACTGTAAGTTTTAACAAGTAATGAAAGAGTTTGTTATAAGTGATATATGAAAGAAGATAAGCTTTGAGATGTGATAGATCCTGAATACAAGACATATTGGAATAAGAGGCGTATGCAAGGTAAGAATATCTTTGATATGTAAAGTAAATATGGATTAAGCAATATGTAGTGTATATGAATTGCGACCAAGGATAAGGGGTGGATATATCCATAACCAATCTATGTGGTCAAGTCTGAGGGTTAATAAAGGTATTTCAAAATACTTCTCCGCCTAAAGACTTGACAGCGTCTAGAAGCGCACACATAACCTATAAATTGAAATCGACAGTCGTACATATACATTTAAAAATTGGGTACCTTTGCTGGTACGATAAAGAAATATAGAATTTGATTAATCATAAAGGTTTAAAAAAATTAAAATTTTATAGACGCTGTTAATATAAGAAAAAGGAAATAACAAGGGTTACTATCTTGAACGGAAGCGATTTTGAAATGACATTATACGTTTATGCGTACATAGGTCAAGGATATGGGTGATTGAAATATTTAGTGGAACTCAACTACGATGAGGTATTTAAACCTTACTGGACCGATTGGTTGTCATCTTTAGAGATGATATTTTGATGTATTCGAAGTCCAGGGAAGAGCATGAGTAGCAATAGGAAACTGTCTTACAGATAAGTTGTTGAGAGTTTCTCGAAATGGGCTGACACATTTTGTTCGGAAATGATTGCGTACGAGTAGAATGATAAGTATGATAATGACTTCGGTGAGTTTTGGCATATAGAAGCAAAAAACTGACCACCGTAATTATTCTCACCATAACCAACAGCTCAAGAGGTTTCAGTGTGTATAGATATCTTAAAATAAAGACTGGGCTGTGTATCGATGTAAATTGGGAAGATATTCATTTATGGATCCAGATAGTTCAAGGACCATGAGAGAAACTATCCGACCCATGATTTAGAGATGGCAGCCGTAGCGTATACACTGAAAGTATGGCGCCACCACTTAAATGGTAAGAAATTTTGGGTATGCACTGATCATAAAAGCCCCGAGTATCTGTTTTGATAGAAAGAGTAGAATATGAGATAACCAAGAGGGTTTGAGCTTCTAAGGATTATGATTGTGAACTTTGTACCACCCAGGAAAGGCTAATGTAATGGTTGATGCCTTGAACAGAAAGAGCCTCAGAATGGTATTACATATGATTGTCAGGGAGCGTGAGCTACTAGAGCAGTTCTGAGCCTCAGTAGTGATGTGATCCCTTCTGATGATGACGGTGATTTTGTGATAACTAGCCTGAGGTTAGAACCGAATTTGCCAAGCTTAGCGTGATGATCGGCATGGTGTCGATAGTTTGGGTCAGATTTAGAAGGGTATAGTGACAGAGTTCATAGTGAGTGATGATGAATTACAGAGGTTCAGAAATAGTATAAGTCCTCCCTAGGACCACAGGTATGAGATAATGTTATTGTTAGAAGCTCACTCTTCGGGATATACAGTGCATCCAGGAAGTAATAAATATATCGAAATCTCTGAAAAGGGTATTGATGGTCAGATATGAAAATAAACATTGTAGAATTATGGAGAAGTGTCTCATATGTCAGCAGATTAAGGTAGAGCAATAGAAGTCTGCAGAGTTATTGCAACCTTTACTTATATTGACACGGAAAAGAGAACAACTTACTAAAAATTTTTTGATGGGTTACAGAAGACCCGAATGAATCACGAGGCTATCTGGGCGATAGTCGATAGAGTGACTAAGTCTACCCACCTTCTGGTTATGGAAATCCCGAGATACTTTGAGTGCGTAGGCGGATTTATGTGTATGGAAAATTGTGAAATATTATGTAGCATTCCAGTGAGCATGGTATTAGATAGGGATTCTCGCTTCACTTCCCACTTCTGAGAATCTTTTTTAGGAAGTTATGGGAAATCGATTGAGTGTTAGCACAGCTTCCATCCTCAAACAGATGGTAAGTCAGAGAGGACTGTACAGGTTCTGGAGGATTTAATGAGAGTGTGTGCCATTGATTTTATAAGCTCTTGGGATGATTAGTTGCTACTAATCGTATTCGCAAATAATGACTGCTATCACTTGAGTATCGGGATGACTTTAGATGAGGCATAATATGGCCGTAGGGATTATTCCCTGACTTGGATAAGAAGAAGTGGGTGACAGATAGAGAATTGTTCCCGAATTGATAAGACAAACCTCTGAGGATGTTCAGTTGATTTGTGAGAGATTAAGAACACCTCAGAGCAAACAAAAAAGCTATGCTGACAAGAGGCAGAAAACCATTGGAATTCATCGACGGTGAATCAGTATTGTTGGAAGTTACATGCCCTTAGGACATAGCAAAAGGACATAACGAGATTCGAAAAGAAGGCAAATTGAGTTTCGTTAGATTGAATCCTTCGAGATATTGGACAAAGTGGAAGATAAGGCCTGTAGGTTGGTATTACCACTTGAATAAGCAGGCATCCACAATGTGTCCCATATTTTGATGCTTCAGAAATAATATCCGGACCCAACATATGTGATCGGATATGAGCTCCAGCAGTTTAGCTCAATGAAAGTATAACATAAGTTGAAAACTTGATTCGGGTATTAGACAGGAAGGAGAAAGTGTTGAGGTTTAATATGATCTCCCTAGTTAAGTATGTTGGTAGAATTACACTCCGAAAAAAGTCCCATAAGAATTAAAGAGTATGATGCGATAGACGTACCCCTTTGAAAGGTATTTAAGTCTAGTTTCATGGGCTAAAATTTTTGGCCAAAATTCGATCTGTAGTTGGGTCAAAATTGAGCTTTTCCAAGTACTAGTTTGTTTACTGAAGTAGAGAAATTTTCTGTTTTGCTTTGATAAATTCATAAAAATTATTTCTAGCCCAATTTCCTCCAAGTTCTCACTTCTCAAATGTTCTACTGTGTCTCTAGTATCTCTCATAAAAATTTGGGGCCCACCTGTTTAAGAAAAGTTTCCTGATTGGGCCCATTTTGCACAACGTGGTCATTACCGAACAATGTAACTTAAGGTTTTCGGTTTACTTTAAAAATTCATTCAGTCACCATAACCTCCTTATTTCCACTCAATATTCAATCCTCTTGTAAATTATACTTTTTACTAATTTCCCATAGCCTCAAAATAATTTTTGTGAATTTTAAGAATTTATTCCGAATTTATTTCTCTTATTAAGCCTATTTGCCCAGTTTAGAAGAAACTCGAGTTTTACTAACTTTTTCACTTCAACACCTTAGTTTCACTTTCCAATCATAAAAAAATTCTTAAAATCATACTTTTGAAGAATATTTAAAATTGCATTCTTACCTCGAAGTGCATATGTAATGTAAGACCTATAATTTAATATGTACTCTTTATGATTTTGTGATTTACGGACAAGTCAAATTTGATATAAATCATAAGGAATGAATTTTTTAAGCTGAAATTGTAAAAAATGTAAAACGGGTAGTTAAGCAAATTAGTTATCAATGTAACAGTGAATTTTGGGAAAATATACAGCAAAACTATAGCTGAAGAGGAGCAGATCGATCTCATTAGCAAGGAAGATCGATCTCATGGCTTAGAAATGCAATGTCACAGCATCTGCAAGAGGCAGATCGATCCCTCAATATGTAAGACCCGTATTTTTAGATGTAAACCTTATGGATTCATAAGTGTGGTAATGTACTTGTAATGTAAAGTACAATTGATGTAAAGTCTATAAATGTAATGTACATACATGTAATATGAGTTTGTAATGTACATACAAGTTTCATTGTGTATGAATATGAAGAAATGAGCTTTTATAAGTGATGAATGTGATTGGAACTCAAAATGAGTAGTGTGGTGAAATGGAATGAAGTTGTACTTCAATTTAGCTTAGTATGGTATACTTTTGGCTATACAAAGAATACACACAAGTTCTAATGTGTATAAGGTATGAATGGATGCCATTTTCAAGTCTTAAAGGTGGTTGGATGAGAAAATGACTATGGCAGCAAATTAAGGATATTTTGTGTGAAGTTACTGCAGAAAACTACAGCAAAATCTGGAAAATATGAAGGCCAGATCGATCTCATATGATGAGAGATTGATTTAGAAGAGCCAGAATGCTCTTATTTGAGCAATGGAATAGGGCAGATCGATCTCCAATGGGGCCAGATCGATCTCCTTAGCTCTCTAGTTGGAGTAGATCGATCTCAAGCTTCGATAGATCGATCTCATGCTTGAAAATGCCGTGAAAAAGAGGAATTTAAGGGGACCATATCGATCTCCTACTAGTGCAGATCGATCTCATCAAGTGATTTCTATAAAAAGGGCAATAAAATCTGTAACTTTCGGGAAAAACATCACCCTTTCCATTTCTAACCTAAAACCTAACTTTCTCACTCCTAAATCTACCCATTTCCAGTAAGATTTGAGAGGGAGCTATTAGACAAAAGTTGTTCATTTCAAAGAGAAGAACAACATAGTTTGAAACCAATGTCCCATTGTTTGTATTAAAGGAGCAAGGAGCATTTCCCAATTTGGAGCAAGAAGAGAAACTAGATTTGGTAAGTTTCTAATACTTCAACCCGAGTACATTGGTTCATTTATTGATTTTGGAGTTGATATGTATGTGTATTGATGATTGGAATCACTTATAAGGTATTAAAACTAATGTGACCTAGAAAATGGAATAAGTCTAGTGTGAGAAAGTGTAAATTGAATCAATTGATGAAATGGTGGGTATGCTAAGTTGTTATTTGAGTAAGGTGGCTAATTTGAGATAGTTAAATGGAGTTGCATTGTGAGTTTGGAGAAACTATGGAAAATGAGTATGTAAATGCTTGATAAATGCCATAGTGATGAAATCAAGGCAATATGAACACTATGAGCTTAATATCGATTTAATATCAATTTCGAATGAATAAATAGGCCTAAAGGAATCCATAGACTCAATATATGAATAGAGAAATGAAATGGGGCCTTATAAGAGATAATGGAGGCTATAGAGTGAATTCACTATAGCAAACCCAAAGGTTGCCTTATAATAGACTAAAATAATGTGAAATGCAATTATGTGTAGTTCCGAAGAGTTCATTGGAGACGAATTGAACCACACATGTAAGCAGCTTTAAGGAAGTGGAATCAAGCGATGCGATTCCAAGTAAGGGAATTCTGTAAGTATATAGAGGTAGCTGCTCGTATTTTGTCGGTATATAGGGTTTTTGAAATGTGCATGAGTTTATAGAATATGTTTGATAATGTATGGAAATTGTTTCGAGTATTCGCTTAAGATTTTGTTGTTTGAGATGGTATTATAAAGAAATGGGATAGTAAGGCTAATAATTGCATAAATCAAATGTTTTGAATGTTTTCACAAAACATATTGCTTTGTTTTAAGCAAATTGATGGATAGGTTGGCTAGTGTTTGAATGATGTTGTGTAATAGCACATGTGAGGTGCTAAATGTGTTTTGAGACTGGTTTTTGAATGTTTATGAGCCGCCTATCATGTTTATAAGAATTAAATCGTGCTGGAGCCTAGCTCGCACTGGATATTGATGTTTTTACATGTTTGAAACGTGTTGGAGTTTAGCTCGCACTTTGATTTGAACATTGTGGTGATGTTTTATAAACCGTATTGGAGCTTTTTCTCGTACATGGATTTCGAGTGGTTTCTTATACATATAACCGTACTGGAACTATGCTCGTACGTGGTTTTCTTCATGTTTTATGCATAAATACCGTACTAGAGCGTTGCTCGTACAAGGTAATTTGTTTATGATGCATGAATTCGCGCTAGAGAGTAGCTCGTGCAAGTTTTTAAACTGTGGCATGTATGATGTCGTGGTGAGGTTAATACGGGTTGGTGTTCAGGGAACCCAACAGGCCTAACAGAGCTCTTGAGTGGGGTAAGGGCTTAGGACCTGACATTAATTCATTCAGGGAACCCAACAGGACTAACAAACCTCTTGAGTGGGGTGAGGGTGAGGGGCTAGGACCTGAATCAGGGAACCCAACAAGGGTGACCAAGGCTATGAGGGGCTAGGACCTACTATTAAAAGTACTCCCACATGCACTTGAGACTAGAGGTTTCACTCGGTATGGCGTAGATAAGACCTACTGCAGGTACCTCCAACCATATTATGGGTCCACGAAGTACGATGTACCGTGTATACCACATGGTACGATGTACCGCGTGGTTGAGATACTAGTGAGAAAGTCTGGCGGAGAACTAACCCACATTCATTCCAGTATGATACCCCGCACACCGAGATCCATGTGGTCTGGGATGATTTATGACATAGATGGCCAACATAGTCAGTCCTGATATAGTGACATGTCTCATTGCTTATTACATAACACCACATGGTCTTGATACTTGAGTGTGATTTTGACTGTCCAGGGTAGATCTGAGAGAGGGGTCGAGCCTTGTGGGATTTGATTTGTGAAATGGTAATGATATTTGTGAATGAGAAAATGATTTGTGATGGGATTGTATGTATTTGACAAAGAGATGTGAAGTCAAAGGATGTTTCTTAATGAATTGCCCTTTTCTATGAGATTTGACTATTCATGAGCATGAAATGATTTGTACATAATGATTTTACCATGTTTTATATGCCAATTTCCATGATTTAAATGCTTGATATATGTATA
Source organism: Firmiana major (assembly GCA_033439115.1). Lineage (NCBI taxonomy): Eukaryota > Viridiplantae > Streptophyta > Magnoliopsida > Malvales > Malvaceae > Firmiana > Firmiana major. The sequence continues at coordinate 28,224,806 of CM065905.1, forward strand.
CTCATATGGCATAGTTTTAATTCTTCATGCTCTTGTTATAAATGATTTATGCACAACATTATCAACATGTAGATAGAGTAGTTATCTACCATGCTTGCATTATTACCTTACTGAGCATGTGGTTGCTCATCCCTCTCTATTTTCCCCCTCCTATAGAGTGTGCATAGTAGCCCAGCGAGGACTGAGGCCTTGTATTTTTAGATATCCGCTGCTTCCATCGCCAAAAGGTATATACACAAGATTTTTTTGTATCTAAACAATGTAATGGCACAGTAATCATCGAGTTGTAACTATGAGGGATGTAGATGTAATTAATTGTAATTTGTATAAGTAAATGATTGACTTTCAAATATATGACATCACTTTTATTAACTGAGAATGAATGTTATGAATGAATTATTATTGACTCATAGCCCAACAGTATAGTGGTAAGTTCGTTCGCGACCGAGTAAGGAAAGGAAAAATGCAAAAAATTCATTGAGATTTTTTGTTAAAAGGGAAATGAAATGGCCCGTGACTGAGATTGGTATCAGAGTTGTGTTGGCCTGATGTGAGTCAGTAATAAAAAGTAGGAAAAGTACAACCCTATATTACTGTACTTTTGTTTAGATATAACTATGTATACCGTGATGGATTAAGTTTGATAAATGATTTTAATACAAGATGTTAGGCATTATGCCAATTACACGCCAAGGTAGAGGGGCAAGAGCACGTGCTAGAGGCTATAGAGGTAGGCCTGAGAGCCGTACGCAGCCACAGATTGATCAGGCTCCATAGGACTCTATTGAGAGAGCAGGAGATACAGAGGCACGCTTCGCTAGGATATAGCGAAATATTGAGAACCTAGTAGAGATAGTCACACAGGCATTGGGTGTCGGTGATAGACGAGGTCCTTAGCACAGCCTACGACTAGACAGGCAGCTACAGAGGTGGAAAGACCTCAGACTGTAGAGAAAGCAACAGTTACACCACCTCCAGTCTAGGATACAGCTTCTCCTATCGCTCCACAGCATAGCAGTAGTGAGTTGGGTTATGACTGCGAGTTAAGCAGATTACGAGAGTTCCAACGGTTGAAACCCCCAATGTTCAGAGGGAAGAAGGACGCAGTGGTTACAAAAGATTGGGTATACGAGATGGAGAAACTGTATAGGTTCTTCAGGTGTACTTCAACTAAGAAGGTAGCCTTTATTGTGTTTATGCTAAAAGGTGAGGACGAACACTGGTGGAGATCCACCAAGACTATTTTGAGGACCAGACACCCCGAGATCAATTAGGAGGTATTTTTGGAGGCATTCAGGAGGCAATACATCTCAGCCACCGCACAGAGGAAAGTGCGGATGGAATTTATGAATTTAGTTTAGAGGAACCGAACTGCGGATGAGTATGAGTCCAAGTTTATGTCTTTTCGAAGATATGACCCAGACACGATGGGTAGTGAGGCTCGGAAGATTCAGAAGTTCGTTGATGGGTTAAGGTTGGCCATCCGAACTAAGCTAGTCCCGTTTGACATTCAGACTTATGAGGAGGCGGTACATAATGCTCAGTTATGCAAGCAAGATTTTGATGAGAATGCCTCTGCATTGGGAAAGTTTAGTGTCCGAAGAGACAGAGATCGGAAGAGATCCAGGATGGATAGAGTGGTCAAGAAGGAATGCCAAAGGTTTTTCGAGAAGAGACCTAAGATCGAGGAGGTGTAGGAGAGAGCTGCTATACCTCCCCTGTACCCGGCTTTAACTGCACCAAGGGTTATGGTTATTGGAGGACCACGACCTACTACTGACTAGTGTAGGAGATGTGGGAGATACCATGGGACTAGACCATGTCAGATACCCCCTGTATCATGTTTTAGGTGTGGGAGGCTCGGACATATTTTTGAGGTACTGTACTGAGATAATTGAGACTACCCAGCAGAAGGGCAAGGAGCCAGAGAGAGCTCTAGTTGAGACAGCTACCTCGAGGAGGAGGGCTATAGTTGAGGAAAAAGGGAAGCAGACAGCGGGTGTGAGCAGAGGAAGAGTACATGCATTGGATCAGGACACCGCAGATGCTTCGACGGATGTGATTAAAGGTACCATCCTAATCTTTGATTTAGAAGCATTGGTATTGTTTGATCCCAGTGCCACACATTCCTTCATATCACTTTCTTTTGCACGTAAATTATTAAAGCATGTGAAACTAACATTGTTGGATAAAATGTTGATGATTTCCATACCCATGAATGATAGCCAATTGACTAAGCATGTATGTAGGGACTGTAAACTGATGATAGAGGGAAAGGAAATGACAGCCAATTTAATTTTATTAAATATGAATGACTTTGATGTAATTTTGGGAATGGATTGGTTGGTGGCCAATCGGGTTGTTATGGATTTTCATGTTAAAACCTTGATGTTTTTCAAGATAAGAAACCATGTTGTAAGATTTATGAATTAAAATGAAATCACATGATTATGAGGAATGAAATGAGTATGATTTAATTTTAATGCTTGAGAGAAGAATGTACTGTTTATTTTGAATATAGATGTGATGACTTGTGATACTAACGGTGGAAAGAATGATGTGAAGGGTTCATTACCTACGTGGTCGATATAGATGAGCCACACCCAGAATTGAGGGACATACCCGTAATTGTAGATTACCCTGATGTCTTTTCAGATGAATTACCAGGACTACCACCTGAAAGGGAAATGGAATTTTGCATAGAGTTAGTGCCTGGTACAAAGCTGATATCGAAACCACCATATATAATGACTCCGATTGAGTTGGAAGAGCTAAAGAAACAGCTACAAGAGTTGCTAGAGAAGGGGTTTATAAGATTGAGTGTCTCACCTTGGGGAGCACCGGTACTGTTTGTAAGGAAGAAGGATGGAAGCCTTCGACTGTGTATAGACTATCGGTTGTTGAATAAAGCCACCATTAAGAACAAGTACCCCCTTCCACGCATAGATGATTTGTTGGATCAGCTCCAGGGAGCCTAAGTATTTTTTAAGATAAATCTACGGTCAGGGTATCATCAGTTAAGGATCAGGAGTGGAGATGTACCCAAGACAGTATTTCGTACCCGTTATGGCAACTACGAGTTCTTGGTGATGCCATTCAGATTAACGAATACCCCTACAACATTTATGGCACTGATGAATGATTTGTTTAAGCCATACCTGAACAAGTTTGTGATTGTATTCATTGATGACATTTTGGTATATTCCAAGTCCAGGGAAGATCATGAGGAGCACTTAAGGATAGTTCTGCAGACCCTCTGAGAGAAAGAGTTATATGCCAAACTCAGCAAGTGTAACTTTTGGTTAGAACAGATCTCATTTTTGGGGCATGTTGTGTCAAAGGATGGGGTATCGGTGGATCCATCCAAGATAGAGGCAGTTGTACAGTGGGAACAGCCCAAGATAGTTATTGAGATCAAAAGTTTTCTAGGATTGGTAGGGTATTATCGAAGATTTGTTGAGGGTTTCTCCAGACTAGCTGCTCCGTTGACACGCCTCACGCGTAAGGATGTTAAGTTTGTATGGGATGAGGCAAGTGAGAGGAGTTTTGAGGAGCTTAAGTGTCGATTGACCATTGCTCCAGTTCTCACCATTCCTACCAGCTCAAGAGGACTCTTGGTGTATACGGATGCATCACACCAGGGACTGGGCTGTATGCAGGATGGGAATGTAGTTGCCTATGGATCTAGACAGTTGAAAGATCATGAGAGGAACTACCTAACACAAGATTTAGAGTTGGCGGCTATGGTGTTTGCTTTGAAAATATGGTGCCACTATCTCTATGGTGAGAAATTTTAAGTGTTCACAGATCATAAGAGCCTTAAGTACCTGTTCTCGTAGAAAGAGCTGAATATGAGACAGAGGAGATGGCTCGAACTCCTGAAGGACTATGATTGTGAAATCATGTACCACCCGTGTAAGCCAAATGTAGTTGTCAATGTTTTGAGTAAGAAGAACTTAGGGTTGGTGTCTTATATGATGGTACGGGAACATGAATTGATAGAGCAATTTGTGAACCTGAGTTTGGATGTAACCCCACCTTGATCAGAGAGATTGGATATCATGGCTAGTTTGAGATTAGAGCCAGAGTTGATTAGCCGTATTTGGTAGGCCCAGCAGAGCGATCGACGGTGTACTGATTGGCTGAGGCAGATACAGACAGGTATGGGTATTGATGTAGATCTGAGTGCTGATGGCTTATTGAGGTTTAGGGGAATAGTATGTGTTCCCAAGGATCTTGAGATCAGGAGGTTAATTTTGACAGAGGCTCACTCATCAAAGTATACGATACATCCGGGAAGTACTAAGATGTATCAAAACCTTTGAAAGGTTTATTGGTGGTCTGGAATGAAAAGAGACATTGCAGAATATGTCAATAAGTGTCTCGTTTGTCAGTAGGTGAAGGTAGAGCATCAGAAGCCTACAGGATTATTGCATCCTCTACAGATACCGACTTGGAAGTGGGAGCACGTCACCATGGATTTTGTAATGAGATTATCAAGGACCCGTTGAGGTCATGATGCCATATGGGTTATTGTGGATCGGTTGACTAAGTCTACCCATTTCTTGGCTGTGAGAGCTACCGATACACTGAGTCAGTTGGCGAACCTATATATTCGAGAGATAGTATGGCTACATGGTTTTCCAATGAGCATTGTTTTTTATAGGGATTCCCGCTTCACTTCCTATTTCTGGGAACATTTTCAAGAAGTGTTGGGGACCCAACTGAGTTTTAGCATCGTTTTTCATCTTCAGACAGATGGGCAGTCAGAGAGGACTTACAGACCCTGGAGGATATGTTGAGAGTGTGTGTGCTGGATTTTGGAGGCTCTTAGGATGATCACTTACAGTTAGCCGAGTTCGCTTATAATAATAGCTATCATGCGAGTATCGGGATGGCACCGTATAAGGCACTGTATGGACGCAAGTGTCGATCCCTCATTGGATGGGAAGAGGTTGGTGACAAACAGATTTTTGCTCCTGACTTAGTACAACAGGCATCTGAGGACGTCCAACGAATATGGGAGATAATACGGACAGCTTAGAGCCGACAAAAAGAGTTATGCTGACAAGAGATGAATACCACTAGAGTTTGATGTGGGTGAGTCGGTATTTCTGAGAGTTTCACCATCGAAGGGTATTATGAGATTTGGTAAGAAGGGTAAGTTAAGGCCTAGATATATCAGACCTTTCGAGATTTTGGAGAGAGTGGGAGATAAGACGTACTAGTTGGCATTGCCGTCGGACTTGGCAAATGTTTACAACGTCTTCCACGTCTCTATGCTTCGAAAGTATCACCCGGACCCAGTACATGTGAGAAGATATGAGTCGCTAGAGCTCAATGAGAGTATGACATATGTTGAGAAGTCAGTTCGGATATTGGATAGAAAAGAGAAGGTGCTACGAAATAAGACAATTCCTTTGGTGAAAGTTCTTTGGCAACATCACACGACGGAAGAGGCCACATAGGAATTGGAGAACTTGATACGGGAGAAGTACCCCAAACTTTTTAAAGAGTAACTTAGTTCTAATTTGGAGGACCAAATTCCTTGAACGAGAGGAGGAATGTAAGACCCACATTTTTAGATGTAAACATTATGGATTCATAAGTGTGGTAATGTACTTGTAATGTGAAGTACAATTGATGTAAAGTCTATAAATGTAATGTACATACGTGTAATATTAGTTTGTAATTTACATACAAGTTTCATTATGTATGAATATGAAGAAATGAGCTTTTATAAGTGATGAATGTGATTAGAACTAAAAATGAGTAGTGTGGTGAAATGGAATGAAGTTGTACTTCCATTTAGCTTGGTATGGTATACTTTTGGCTATGCAAAGAATACACACAAGGTCTAATGTGTATAAGGTATGAATGGATGCCATTTTCAAGTCTTAAATGTGGTTGGATGAGAAAATGACTATGGCAGCAAATTAAAGATGTTCTGTATGAAGTAACTGTAGAAAACTACAGCAAAATCTGGAAAATATGAAGACCAGATCGATCTCAAAGCATGAGAGATCGATATGGAAGAGCTAGAATGCTCTTATTTAAGCAATGGAAAGGGCAGATTGATCTCCAATAGGGCCAGATTGATCTCCTTAACTCTCTGGTTAGAGTAGATCGATCTCAAGCTTCGATAGATCAATCTCATACTTGAAAATGCCGTGAAAAAAGAGGAATTTAAGGGGACGAGATCGATCGCCTCCTAGTACAGATCGATCTCATCAAGTGATTTCTATAAAAAGGGCGCTGAAATCTGCAACTTTTGGGAAAACATCACCCTTTTCATTTCCAACCCAAAACCTAACTTTCTTACTCCTAAATCTACCTATTTCCAGTAAGATTTAGAGAGAGCTATTAGACACAAAGTTGTTCATTTCAAAGAGAAGAAAAACATAGTTTGGAACCAATGTCCCATTGTTTGTATTGAAGGAGAAAGAAGCATTTCATAATTTGGAGCAAGAAGAGAAACTAGATTTGGTAAGTTTCTAATACTTCAACCCAAGTACATTGGTTTATTTGTTGATTTTGGAGTTGATATGTATGTGTATTGATGATTGGAATCACTTAGAAGGTATTAGAACTAATGTGACCTAGAAAATGGAATATGACTAGTGTGAGAAAGTGTAAATTGAATGAATTGATGAAATGGTGGGTATGCTAAGTATTTGAGTAAGGTGGATAATTTGAGATAGTTAAATGGAGTTGCATTGTGAGTTTGGAGAAATTACGAAAAATGAGTATGTAAATGCTTGATAAATGCCATAGTGAAGAAATCAAGGCAATATGAACACTATAAGCTTAATATCGATTTGGAATGAACAAATAGGCCTAAAGGAATCCATAGACTTGAGATATGAATAGAGAAATGAAACGAGGCCTCACAAGAGATGATAGAGGCTATATAGTGAATTGACTATAGCAAACCCAAAAGTTGTGTTATAATAGACTAAAATAATGTGAAATGCGATTATGTGCAGTTCCAGAGAGTTTGTTAGAGACGAATCAAACTGCACACGTAAGCAGCTTTAAGGAAGTGGAATCAAGCGACGCGATTCTAGGTAAGGGAATTCTGTAAGTATATAGAGGTAGCTGCTCATATTTTCTGGGTATATAGGGCTTTGGAAATGTGCATGAGTTTATAGAATATGTTTTATAATGTATGGAAATTGTTTCGAGTATTCGCTTGAGATTTGGTTGTTTGAAATGGTATTTATAATGAAATAGGATAGTAAGGCTAATAATTGCATAAATCAAATGTTTTGAAAATTTTCACAAAACATATTGCTTTGTTTTAAGCAAATTGATGGATAGGTTGGCTAGTGTTTGAATGATGTTGTGTAATAGCATATGTGAGGTGCTAAATGTGTTTTGAGATTGGTTTTTGAATGTTTATGAGCAGCCTATCATGTTAATGAGAATTAAACCGTGCTGGAGCCTAGCTCGCACTGGATATTGATGTTTTTAAGTGTTTGAAATGTGCTGGAGCTTAGCTCGCACTTTGATTTGAACTGTGGTGATGTTTTATAAATCGTACTGGAGCTTTTGCTAGTACGTGGATTTCGAGTGGTTTCCTATGCATATAACCGTACTGGAGCTATGCTCATACGTGGTTTTCATCATGTTTTATGCATAAATGTCTTACTAGAGCATTGCTTGTACGAGGTAATTTGTTTTTGATGCATGAATTTGCGCTAGAGCGTAGCTCGCGTAGGTTTTTACACTGTGGTATGTATGATGCCGTGGTGAGGGTAATACGGGTTGGTGTTTAAGGAACCTAACAGGCCTAACAGACCTCTTAAGTGGTGTAAGGGTGAAGGGCTAGGACTTGACATTAATCCATTCAGGGAACCCAACAAGCCTAACAGACCTCTTGAGTGAGGTGAGGGTGAGGGGCTAGGACTTGAATCAGGGAACCCAACAGGGGAGAGCAAGGCCATGTGGGGCTAGGACCTGGTATTAAGAGTACTCCCACGTGCACTTGAAACTAGAGGTTTCACTCGGTATGGGGTAGATAAGACCTACTGCAGGCACCCCCAACCATATTATGGGTTCGCGGAGTACGATGTACCGTGTATATCACATGGAGTACGATGTGCCGCGTGGTTGATACTAATGAGAAAGTCTGACGGAGAACTAACCCACCTTCGTTCCAGCATGATACCCCACGCACAGGGATCCGTGTGGTCTGGGATGATTTATGATATAGTTGGCCAACATAGTCAGTCGTGATATAGTGACCTGTCTCCTTGCTTATTACATAACACCACATGGTTTTGATACTTGAGTGTGATTTTTACTGTCCAGGGTAGACCCGAGGGAGGGGTCGAGCCTTGCGGGATTTGATTTGTGAAATGGTAATGATGTTTACGAATGAGAAAATCATTTGTGATGGGATTGTATGTATTTGAGAAAGAGATGTGAAATCAAAGGATGTTTGTTAAATGAATTGTCATTTTCTATGAGATTTTACGATTGCTGAGCATGAAATGATTTGTACATAATGATTTTACCATGTTTTATATGCCAATTTCTGTGATTTAAATACTTGATATATGTATACTCATATGGTATAGTTTTAATTCCTCATGCTCCTGTTATAAATGATTTATGCATAACATTATCAGGATGTAGATAGAGTAGTTATCTACCATGCTTGCATTATTGCCTTATTGAATGTGTGGTTGCTCATCCCTCTCTATTTTCCCCCTCCTACAGAGCGTGCATAGTAGCCCAGCGAGGACTGAGGCCTTGTATTTTTGGATATCCGCTGCTTCCATCGCCAAAAGGTATATACACAGGATTCTTTTTGTATCTAAACAATGTAATGGGACAGTAATCATCGAGTTGTAACTATGGGGGATGTAGATGTCATTAATTGTAATTTGTATAAGTAAATGATTAACTTTCAAATATATGACATCACTTTTATTAACTGAGAATGAATGTTATGAGTGGATTATTATTAAATCACAGCCCAACAGTATAGTGGTAAGTTCGTTCACGACCGAGTAAGGAAAGGAAAAATGCGAAAAATTTATTGAGATTTTCGATTAAAAGGGAAATAAAATGGGTCATGACACAATAAGAGCATATCGATCTCTCAGTAATGCAGATCAATTTTTAGTAAGTTCTGGCTGAAGCAGATCGATTTCCAAAGGGTTCTGGATAGAATAGATTGATCTCATAGCAAGGCCAGATCAATCTGCTTAAGGTTCTATGTAAAATAGATCAATCTCATGCTAAGACAAGATTGATCTCCTAAGCTTGAAAAGTCATTTTCTAAAGAGAAAAATGCAGGGCAGATCGATCCCTCACCGATAGAAGATCGATCTTCAAGAGCAATTCTATATATACACGACTCCTGCACTTCTATTTTCTCGAGAACACCAAACCCCATTGAAACCAAAGTTAAACCTGGCCTTTCTACTCCAAAATTCTTCATCTTTCAAGCAGTTTTGAGTGAGATTCATTTCAGCAAAGTTGTTCTTCATAAATAGTAGAACAACATAGTTGGAAACTAGAAGTTAGAATCAAAGATTGAAGGAACAAGGTGGATCTTACCAAATTTGGCAAAACGAAGAAAAGTTTAAGCTAGGTAAGATTCCATACACCAATTTCATATATGTTAATATAGGTATCTTGGTGAGTTGATTGGTGTATGTTTGAATGGTTGAAAACAAATTGATCATGTTAAATATCCATGAACTAGATATTGGCATGAAATTGAGAAAATGATGAGGAAGTTGAGTAAACATGGATTTGAGGATGAAATAAGCATGTATGTAAGATTGTAAGGTATTTTTATGAAATACATAAATTGGAATAGATGAGAAATGAAAATAGGTAAATGAAAATTATGGTGAAATACCATAATGGGAGAAAGTGATGAGATTGAGGCATTGAGAGGAGTTAAATGCATTGATTTAGAGTCATGTAAGTGAAAACAAGTATATTAAGATATACTGATGTGGATAATTATTAACAATTTTGAAAGTTGATATTGGAAGCTGATCGGACTGCGAGAGTGAGTAACACTGATGAAGTGAGGTCACGCGACGTGATCCCAGGTAAGGGAATTTCGTGAGTAGCTAGAGGTAGCTACACGTATTTTGAATAGAATTTTGATCATTATATTATATATGAAATTCTGAGTATAGAAAAGTTCGATAGGAACCGATAAGGTAAAAATTATGGATTTATCCAAATTAAGGATAAAAAGCTTAGGAAGCATGTTGTTACTAGTTTTGATAGTTGCATTGATAGAATGGCTAATGTTTTCATGTATATGTGAAACAGAACATTTGAGTGCCAATTTGATTTGATTGTGTGAAATTCAATTTGAAATAAGTTATCTATCGATTTGTGTAAAAACCACCGTGTTAGAGCACAGCTTGCACGAGATTTCATGAGATATGCATCACATAGTACTTGAGTATATTCTCGTATTGATTTTAATGCGATCTATGCATGATATTGTACTGGGAGCATTGTTCATACTCAATTTTATTGATTGATGCATGATAGAGTATTGGAGCATCGCTCATACTCAGTTTACATGACATAGTGCTAGGAGCATTGCTCGCACTAGATTTATATAACTTATGTATACGGTTGTGTTAGGAGTTTACTCGCACATACCAGTTTTGAAAGAGAGAGCATGAAACAGTCATGTTGGGAGCCTGTGCTGACTGTGTGTCGCACGGATTAAATGCTCACACGTGCGACATTTTGAGATATGGCCAAGGGCTATCAAAAATATTATCTATAGTATAAGGGCTAAGACTTATGGCAAGCACCCCGACTATGAGGTATATCCATGGTTTGAGGACTAAGACCTATGACAGGCATCTTGACCTTGAGAGTTAGGTCCATGGAGTACTTTGTATCGTGTATGTCACATGGAGTACGTTGTACCATGAGTACACAATGTTAGAGTTATGAGCTGACGGTTGAGGTTTTGACCCACCTCCTGTTACAGCAAATGTGAGACCCCCGCACATCGAGTATTGTGTAGCCTAGGATCATGAAAAATGAGTTATGATCATAATCTCGGAACATGTAGTCGCCTATCTCGTTTCATTCACTTGAGATTTCTTGATCGAATTATCACATGATTTTATAATCTGAACATGTGATTTTGTGAATTATGAAAGGGTAACCCGAGGGATGGGTGAGGCCCAGATTTTCATGTTTTTAACATGATGATATGCCATATTGTTTTGATTTCGTTGAAATGACATGATAAAATGTGATTTACATTAATTACATGAGAAATGAAATATTTTGCATAAACTGCTGAGATTTATTAAACCAGCATGTTTTCAATTTCATAACTGAGGATTTATATATATTGTATAAATGTTTCGAGAAGTACACATACTTTAGATATGAATCAATAAGGAAATGATTTCAAGGCATGAGTATTGTATTTTATAGATAGTGTGGTTATCTACTTGCTTGCCTTATTTTCATACTGAACTGTGAGCTCACCCCCTTTTTATTACCCCTCTCTACTGAGCGTTCACAGTAGTTGAGCCTGGCTGAGGACCCGTATTCCTTTATCCCCTGCATATCCATCTTACAAAAGGTATACACATTTGAAACGTTTTGTACTGAACATTGTAAAAGCACAGTTATATAAACGAATGTACAGTCGAGGATATATATGTATTAGTATTTGTATTAATGTATATGAAGTTTCTTTTAAGAAAAAAGTACTTACAGTCAATGGATAATTGTGTTGACATGTATGCTTGTTATGAAATGAATGTGGTTGAGGTGACTAATATCGAATCACAGCCCAACAGTTTAGTGTTGAGTTATGACAGAAGGATAGGTAAGTGAAAGACGAAAAATTTGTGGTGATTTTGGTAAGTCACGAGAGGGGAGGGTGCGGCAGAATGGTATCAGAGTAGAGTTGGTTTGATGTGAGTCGGTATTAGCATTTAGGAAAGTGTACTTCCCCATATTATTGTGCTTTGTTCAGTTACAATTATGTATACGAGATGGGAGTCAAACTAATTAATGGTTATAAATGCAGGAATTGAGCCATTATAGCAAATATCAGCTGTGGTAGAGGGGCTAGAGGTAGGGCTCGAGACTGTAGAGGTAGGCCTGAGACCCGTGATATGATGACAGATTCCACTCAGGTACTACAGAGTACTGAGGCACGCTTCGTGAGATTAGAATGTTGCCTTGAGAATATAGTGGAGTTACTCGCACAGACTTTGCCAAGTGGATAGGGACAAGATGCAAGGACTGCGCTTGGAGAGGCAGCTGCACCTAGTATGCCTATATAGGATACGCCTTCTCATGTTACTCCACGACAGGGCGGTAGTACGTTGGGGTATGGTTGTGAGCTTGACATACTGCGACAATTTCAAAAGCTTGGATCCCCGTCGTTTAGAGGGGTGAATGACCCTGTTGTCGCAAAGGTTTGGCTGGGAGAGATAGAGAAGTTTTATGGATTCTTTGAGTGTACGACGATCGAGATGGTCACGTTTGCTACGTTCCTACTGAAGGGATCGACAGAGCATTGGTGGAAGTCCACCAAGGTTATATTAAGAGCCCGACACTCAGAGATCATGTGGGATATCTTTCTGGATGCCTTTAGGAGGTAGTATGTCTCAAACACAATGCAAAGGAAGTTACAGAGGGAATTCTTGGTGTTGAACCAGGGGACTCAGTCTGTAGATGAATACGAGATAAGATTTATATCCCTAGGTAGGTATGACCCCGATACCATGAGTAGTGTGACCAGGAAGGTCCAAAGATTTATTGATGGACTAAAACCAGTATTGTGGTCCAAACTGGTTCCATTTGATATCTCTACCTATGACGAGGCAGTGCGCAGGGCACAACTCTGTGAGCAAGACTATGAGAGGAATGTCTCTAAGTTTAGGACAATCGACATGGATAGAAAATGAGATAGGATGAGGCCGGTGAGTGACAGTGCTAGAGGTTTTGGATATCAAGGAGGGATGAGACTCTTCGATAAGAGACCAAGGATCGACGAAGTACAGGAGAAGACTGTTAGATCTCCTGCATATCTAACTATAGCTCTAGCAAGAAGTGTTGTTATTAGAGGATCGAGACCTACCACTGAGCAGTGTAGTAGATGTGATAGATTCCATGGAGGTAGACCTTGTCTAGTTTCTAGCGGATTATGCTTCAGATGTGGGAAGTCATGGCATATGGCAAGAGTTTGCCCAGAGGTTATAGATATTACCCCACAAAAGGGCAAGGAGTCGAAGAGAGCTCCAGCTGATACGTCTGCCCTGAGGAGGAGAGCGATAGTAGAAAAGAAGGGGAAACAGGTCATTGGACGAGGGTGGGTACGTGCCTTGGACCAAGGTACAGTCGATGCTTCGTCGAATGTGATAAGAGGTAACATCCTGGTGTTTGATTTAGAAGCATATGTTTTAATTGATCATGGTGCCACACATTCATTTGTATCGCCTTCATTTGCATGTAAGTTAGCAAAACATATAGAGCATACACCGTTAAGTAGGATGAAGTTGATTAGTACGCCTATGGATAATAGTCAGCTAGTTGAGAATGTGTTAAATGATTGCAAACTAAGAGTAAGGGAAAATGACATGACAACCAATCTAATATTGTTAAGTATGAGTGATTTTGATGTAATCTTAGGAATGGATTGGTTATTCTTAAACCATGTTGTGTTAGATTGTTATGCTAAGATAGCTATGTTTCCTAACCCTGAATAATATGTTGTAAAGTTCGATGAAAAGAAATGAAAGTAGTAGTTATGGTTACAATAACTATGTTGACTGAGAAATGAAAATCTTGAAGGTTTTATTACATACGTGGTTGATACGGATGAGGAACATCTGGAGTTTGCAGATATTCCAGTGGTTAGTGATTTCCCATATGTCTTTTCGGATGAATTGCCAAGATTACCACCAGACTGAGAGATGAAGTTCTATATAGACTTAGTGTTTGGTACTGAACCTATATCGAAACCACCATATCGCTGGCCTTAGTTGAGCTAGGGGAGCTTAAGAAACAGTTACAGGAACTATTGGATAAGGGGTTCACCAGACTGAGTGTTTCACTTTGGGGAGCACCAGTTTTATTTGTAAAGAAGGAGGATGGAAGCCTTCGATTGTGTATAGATTACAGATTTTTGAATAAGGCAACCATCAAGAATAGGTATCCCCTTTCACGTATTGATGACTTGTTAGATTAGCTCCGGGGAGCGCAGGTCTTTTCTAAGATTGATCTAAGGTTTGGGTATCATCAGTTGAGAATTCGAAGTGGAGATGTACCCAAGACAGCATTTAGGACCCGATATGGCCACTATGAATTTTTGGTTATGCCATTCGGATTGACGAATGCTCTTGCAGCTTTCATGGCTTTGATGAATGATGTGTTCAAGCCATATTTGGATCAGTTTGTTCTCATCTTCATCGATGACATATTGGTATACTCGATATTCGAGGAAGAGTATGAGAAGCACCTCAGTATTGTATTGTAGACCCTACAAAAGCAGAAGCTGCATGCTAAACTCAGTAAATGTGACTTTTGGTTGGCACTGATATCTTTTTTGGGACACGTTGTGTCGAGGGATGGAGTATAAGTAGATCCATCAAAGATTGAGGCTATATTTTAGTGGGAATAGCAGAGGATAGTTACCGAGATCAGGAGTTTTCTAGGTTTAGCAGGGTATTATCAGAGATTCATTGAGGGATTTTCGAAGTTGGCTGCTCTGTTAACACGTTTTACTCGGAAGAGTGTAGAATTCGTGTGGGATGACGATTGTGAAAAGAGTTTTCAGGAGCTGAAGCGTTGATTGACCACCGCTCCGATTCTCACTATCCCTACCAGCTTACGAGGATTTTCAATGTATACTGATGCTTCACATCAGGGACTGGGCTACGTATTGATGCAGGGTGGGAGGGTAGTTGCTTATGGATCCAGACAGCTGAAGGACCATGAGAAGAACTGTTAGACTCGTATTTTTATGTAGGTTGTTCCTTATGATTTATATATGTACAGACATGTATAAAGTTATTTAAATCATAAGAAGAGTATTTACTAGATTTAAGTGTTAGTGAAATGCTTTAACACTTAAAAGCTACATAGAAGCCTAACGTGAGCTATAAGAGCCACAGGTTAAAGCGAATGGATCAGAATCATTCTGACCGAAGAGAAGAACTTAAAATGAGAAAATATAGAGAGCTCATGAAGGAAAGTTGGTTTGATTTAGTCCTGAAAACAAAGAACGAGAGTAAAACGCTAAAAAGGGTAAAACGAACCTTTTTAACGGTTTAAGGTATTTAAGGTATTTAAGGCATAAATCGGTTAATGTACATATGTTCATGATTATGGTATAGTTAGAATTAATCAATTTGATTAACTGATACATGAATTTTAGTTGGCAATCAAGGTGTTTGATAAAATGCCTAAATGAACTATGTGAAGCTTAAGAACATTGCCAACCAAGTGTTTGTGAAAATGCCTAAGTGAATTGGCTAAACAAATAGACATGGACAGCATGCCATGGTGTGACTGACGACATGGGATGCTCTCGGCCATGGCATGTGGCCGAGAGGTTCAATGGGCCAAGCCCAATTGGCTTTGGCCTAATGTGATGTAATGGTCCCGAATAAGCCCAATAAGAGTTTGTGGGCCCCACAAGCCCAATAGGCCCAACAAAAATAAATAGTAAAATGGAAATGGGCTTAAGGCATAATTAGGCCCATTAAGGTTTATTAAAGCCCATTAAGTGAAATAAACTAAATTTAATGTGAAATACAATAGGAAAAATATAATTAACTTGATAATTGGTTATATGCAACTCCAGAAATTAGTGAAGGAGCGAATTGGACTGCTGGATCGAGTAGCGTTGAGAAAGTAAAATTTCTCAAGTGATTGCAGGTAAGGGACTTTTGTGAGTAGTTAGAGATACCTGCACGTATTTTTATCTGCTTTTACCTTTACTTAAAAACTCTAAGGGTCAGAGAAAGTGAATAATAATTATTGTGACCCGATAATGGTAAATTACGATTTTACCCTTAGTGAGGAAAAAAGTCAACTTTTGGAAAAAAGTTGTGAAAAGTATGGAAGCCACCATTTTGAGTGTTTTACTACTGTTTAGCAGAAGAGTAAATAGATGGGCTAATGTTTTAAAGGTTGATGTGAATTAAGCACACTTTATAGTACTGATTTTCATATTTTAAAAATCATCCCTTTTTAAAGAGCCATCTATCAAATTATGTAAGAATAAATCGTGCTAGAGCACAGCTCGCACTTGATTTCATATATTGTCCACATATATTAGTGCTGATGTATGATTCGCACTAGATTTCCATGACATGCATGATAGAGTGCTGGATTTATTACTCGTACTCAGTTTTATATGATTTATGCATGAGAGAGTGCTGAAGCGATTAGCTCATACTCCAATTTTACAAGAGATGCATGACAGAGTGCTAGAGCATTGCTAGTACTCGATTCTTCATGATTTATACATGAAATAGTACTTGAGCGATTGCTGGTACTTGATTGATGAGTTTTGTGCATAGATGGTACTGGAGCTATTGCTCGTACTTGATTCGATACATGAACTATGCATGACCTAGTGTTGGAGGTTTACTCGTACTAGTGTTTGAGTTTGTGATGTGAAACAGTGTTTGAGCTGAGTGTCAACTATGAGTCGTGCTCAAAGGCGCGCACTGTATTTTATGTGATATATAAGACGTTAAAAATCATGTTTGATTTCCTCATGTAGACTGAGTGTCACACTATGACATGTTCGCATGTCGATTTAGAGACGTGGTATTTATATTCCATGGTATGATGGCTAAGACCTATTGTAAGACCCCGTATATGTATAAGGGTAATGTGTGTACTTGGATCAAATAATATGAATGGACTTGTGATGTAAAATATGATTGATGTAAGTCCATGGATTCAATGTATGTATGTGTAATATAAGTTGTAACGTACATACAATTTTCATTGAGTATGAATACGGAGAAATGTGTTCTAGCAAGTGATGGATGTGATTGAGACTCAAAATGAGTAGTGTGGTAAAATGGAATGGAGTTATGCCTCCATTTGGTTTTATGTTGCATACCTTTGAATATACAATGAATGCACACAAGTTTCAATGTGCATAAGGTATGAATGGATGCCATTTTCAAGTTATAGAGGTGGATGGATGAGGAAATGGCCATGGCAATAAATTGAAGGTGTGTTGGTATGAGTTGCAGCAATGAAACTGCAGGAAATCTGGAAAACATGAGGTCCAGATCGATCTCCTAGGATGAGAGATCGATCTGGAAGAGCCAGAATGCTCTTATATGGGCGAAAGAATTGAGCAGATCGATCTCCAATGGAGCCAGATCGATCTCTCAAGCATTCTGTAGTGGAAAGATCGATCCCCAAGCACCCAGATCGATCTCCTTAGCTCTCTGTTTGGGACCAGATCGATCTCATGCTTCGACAGATCGATCTCATGCCTCAACAGATCGATCTCATTGCTTCGACAGATCGATCTCAGGCTTAAAAATGTCGTGAGAAAGAGGGATTTTAAGGGACCAGATCGATCTCCTCTTGGACCAGATCGATCTCCTCAAGTCATTTCTATATAAGGAGAGCTGAAAAATCTGGAAATCTCGGAAAACACTTAACCCTACAACTTCAACCCTAAAAACCTAATTTTCCCTCTCTAAAAATCAACCATTTTCAGTGAGATTTGAAGAGAAATCATTAGAGGCAAAGTTGTTCCTATCAAAGAGGAGAACAACATAGTGAGAGGGCATTTTCCCATTTTTGGAATTGAAGGAGTTGAGGGCATTACCAATTGGAGCAAGAAGAGAAATCATATTGGTAAGATTCTAACACTCCAATCTAAATGCATTAGCTATTTAATTGATTTTGGAGTTGATTGGTATGAGTATTGATGGATAAACTACCTAAGAATGTAGTGGAA
Source organism: Firmiana major (assembly GCA_033439115.1). Taxonomy (NCBI): domain Eukaryota; kingdom Viridiplantae; phylum Streptophyta; class Magnoliopsida; order Malvales; family Malvaceae; genus Firmiana; species Firmiana major. The sequence goes on from CM065905.1 coordinate 28,242,774, forward strand.
GTGGTGTGACCTAGAAATCTAAAATGGGTATAATGTGAGGATATGTGGGATTGAGTGAGTTTATGATTTGTGGCACGCTAAAGTTGTTATTGGGGTATTGTTTATGATTTTAGATGGTTAAATGAGATTACATTGTGAGTTTGGAGGAATTGTGGAAATGGGTATGAATATGCTTGATAAATGCCATAGTGAGGGGATTCATGAAATATGAACGCTATGAGCTTTATGTCGATTTGATATCGACTTTGAATAAGTTAATAGGCCTAAGAAGGTCCATAGACTCGAGTTATGGGTAAAGTAATGAAACGAGGCCAATAAGCTTTAATAGAGGCTATAGGTTAAATTGACTATAGCAAGCACAAGGGTTGCAATATATGGGTCGAATATAATGCGGGATACGATTTTGTGCAGTCCCGAAGAGTTCGTTGAAGGCGAACCGAATCGTACGAGTAAGCAGCTTAAGGAAGTGGAATCACGCATCGCAATTCCAGGTAAGGGAATTTTGTGAGTATATAGAGATAGCTGCTCGTATTTTGAACTGGGTGAATATTGGGTGTTGTATGAAATGCATGAATTGCTCAAATAAATGTTGATGGTATTTGTGAAAGATGATGGGTATATGCGTGGTTTTGGTTTTGAAGTGGGTGTTATAAAAAAGGGATAGTAAGGCTAATAATTGCATAAATCATGTGTTTTGAATGCTTTTACAAAACACAATGCTTTGGTTTGAGCAAATAAAAGGATAGGCTGGCTAGTACTTGAATGATGTTGTGAGATAGCCCATACGAGGCACTAAGCATATTATGCGATGTTTTGAATGCATGTAAGCCGCCTATCGCGTGAATGTGATATAATTCGCGTTAGAGCTTCGCTCGCGCGAGATTTCTATGTTTTCACTTGTGTGAAACGTGCTTGAGCTTAGCTCGCACTTTGAAATTTAATTGTGATGATGTTTATAAACCGTACTGGAGCTTCTGCTCGTACGTGGATTGTGAATGGTTATCTTATGAGTATGACCGTACTAGAGCTATGCTCGTACGCGCCTCTTTATGAGAAGATGCATGATGCATGAGTCGTGCTAGAGCTTTGCTCGCACAAGCTTGTACAATGGGATTCGTATAGGGTTGTGAAAGTGGGTAAGATCCTTAAGCCTTACATCCTTAAGCTAACATCCTTAAGCCCGAAGAGGCAGGGAGGCTCTGTTAGGCGGGGAGGCTCTGTTTGGTGGGGAGGCTCTCTTACGGTGGGATCCTTAAGCCAACATCCTTAAGCCCAAAGAGGCGGGGAGGCTCTGTTAGGCAGGGAGGCTCTCCTACATGGGTATAGTAAAGGTAAGATCCTTAAGCCCTACATCCTTAAGCTAACATCTTTAAGCCCAAAGAGGCAGGGAGGCTCTGTTAGGCGGGGAGGCTCTATTCGGTGGGGAGGTTCTCTTACGGAAAGGACCCTTAAGCCCTACATCCTTAAGCTAACATCCTTAAGCCCGAAGAGGCAGGGAGGCTCTGTTAGGCGGGGAGGCTCTGTTCGGTGGGGAGGCTCTCTTACGGAAAGGACCCTTAAGCCCTACATCCTTAAGCTAACATCTTTAAGCCCGAGGAGGCAGGGAGGCTATGTTAGGCGGAGAGGCTCTGTTCGGCAGGAAGGCTCTCCTTCACGGAATATGGAAAACTCTTGGTATGGGGTAGGTAAGACCTAGGAATGGCACCCCCAATCACGATATGAGTTGCGGAGTACGATGCACCGTGTATATCACATGGAGTACGATGTACCGCATGATGGTTATGTGATGAGAAAGTCTGGCGAGGGATAATCCATCTTTGTGCCAGCATGATACCCCGCACACCGGGATGCGTGTGGTCTGGGATGATTTATGATGTGATGATTCACATAGGCACTTTTGATATAGTGACCTAGATTTATACACATGCGTGAATTGTGGAATGTAAATGTGGTTGTGATTGTGAGTTGGTTTGGTGGTGTTATGTTGTTGGTTCAAAAAGGAGGTTTCTAAATGAATTGCCCTTTTATGAATTTAAATGAGATTGAGCATGAGATGTTTTATACATGATGTCTCTACCATGTTTTATATGCCAATGCACATGATTTGATACATGATATATATGTATATTCACATGGCATAGTTTTATTCCTCATGCTCCTACTATAAACGATTTATGCATAACACTATCAGCATGTAGATAGAGTAGTTATCTACCATGCTTGCATTATTGCCTTACTGAGCGTGTGGTTGCTCATCCCACTCTATTTTTCCCCCTACAGAGCGTGCATAGTAGCCCAGTGAGGACTGAGGCGTATTATTTTGGACTCCGCTGCATCTCCATCGCTAAGAGGTATATACACAGTGATTCTTTTTGTATCTAAACAATGTAAAAGCACAGTATTCTTTTGAGTTGTACTTATGGGGGATGTAGATGTCAGTAAATCATGTATTCGTATAAGTACACGATTAAATGCACATGTATGACATCATTTTAATTAATTGAGAATGAATGAGATGTGGTATTTATTATTGACTCACAGCCCAACAGTGTGTGGTGAGCTTAGTTCACGACTGGGTAAGGTAACAGTAAAACGCGAAAAATTTTCAGTGATTTCGGTTAAAGAGAATGGAATTGGGTCGTGACACCTATGGCAGGCACCCTGACTGTGATGTAGTGTCCACGGAGTACGTTGTACCGTGCGAGTGGCATGGAGTACACTGTACCATGTGGTGTTACGGAGTTGAGGAGTTGATAGCTGGCGGTTGTGATGGACTGGCCCCCCTCCCGTTACAGCAGTGATGTCCCGTACACTAGGATTCCGTGTTGCCTGGGATCACCACTATAGGATGTCGCCATAGTCGAGGATATTATTGCATTTCACCTCAGAGTCTCACACGATATATTACCTGACTGATTTATTTATGATACGAATAGACCTGAGGGATGGGTCAAAATCAGATTATTGTGTTGTGAATGATTTAAATGTCATATTTACAGTGATTTGAACATAAGTGGCATGATTTATCTAAAGGCATTGTGATATTATAAAGATGTATTATTTTGCACTACATGCCTACATTTGAGAACGAAAGTATGATTTCTGTACATGGGATTTAATCTGTATAAGTATATGAATATATTTTAAAGACATCGTTTGAAAGTGAGTTAAGGAAATGATATTTTGAGGCATAGCATTATTTTGAGTAGATAGTGTAGATGCCTACTTGCTTGCCTGATTTCCTTACTGAGCTGTGAGCTCACCCCCCTTTTCTTTTACATCTCTCTATAGAGCATCACCAGTAGAGTGAAAGCGTTTGAGGGATAGTATTCTTTTTGTCCGCTGTCATTTCCTATCGATCGACAGGTATACATATTTTGTACGGTTCTATATCTAAACATATAAACAGCACAGTGATATATACGACATATATTATGGGGAATGTATTTCTATCAGATTTTATATGAGCTCACATATATTATAAAATGAATTACGGGCAGTATATAGCGTATTGACATATATGTATGTAAATAAATGGATGATATGGTAAACGAGGATGCTGACATCGAATCACAACCCAACCATTGATAAGGAGAAAGGTATGTTAAAAACGTAAAAAATTTGTAATGATTTTGGTTAAGTCATAGAGGGTCATGATAGAATGGTATCAGAGCAGAGGTTAGTCTGATGTGAGTCGATGTTAGAAAATAGAAAAATGTAAATCCCCATAGTATTGTGATGTGTTTAGATACAATTGTGTATACCAAATGGGAAATGGACTAATTCATGATTTTGAATGCAGGAACTTAGCCTATATGGCGAATACTCTTAGTAGAAGAGGGACGAGAGCTAGGGCTCGAGGTCATAAAGATAGGCCTGAGAGATAAGCTGCTACTGAGCCATTACTTACCCATGAGACTCCAGGTGCTACTGAGGTACCAAAGTGTGCTGAGACGCACTTCACGAGATTAGAGCGTAGCTTAGAGATGATAGTTGAGATATTGGCACAGACGATGCTAGGTAGGCAAAGACAGGAGGCAAAAACTGTGACAAGAGAGGGAGTTACCCCAGACACACCTACGCAGACAGCTCATACACCACAGACTAAAGATACTCCTACACCTCCACCAGTTTCGGGTAGTAGTGGGTTAGGGTACAGATGTGATCTGGATCAGTTACGACAGTTCCAGAAGTTTAGACCTCCATCTTTTAGTGGGTCAAGGACCCTGTTGCTGCTGAGGAGTAGGTTGGTGAGATGGAGAAGCTTTATGGATTCTTCGAGTGTATGATATCGAAGATGGTCACATTTGCTGCGTTCCTACTGAAGGGAGCTGCAGAGCATTGGTGGAAGTCCACCAGACCCATGTTGAGAGCCCGACATACATATATTAGTTGGGAGATATTTTGGGATGCCTTTAGGAGGCAGTTTGTTCCCGATACCATACAGCGAAAACTTCAGGCTGAGTTTTTGGGATTGAACCAAGGGAGTTTTGTCGTGGATGAGTATGAGACTATATTCTTATCCCTGGGGAGATATGACCCAGACACCATGTATAGTGAGACCTGAAAGGTCCACAAGTTCATAGTTGGACTGAGGCCAGTTCTGCCGTCTAGATTAGTCCCATTTGATATAGCCACATATGAGGAAGCAATGCGCAAGGCGTAACTGTGCGAGCAGGATTATGAAAGGAATGCTTTCGAGTTCGGGAAGTTTAGTCAAAGCCATGATAGAGAGAGGAGGAGACAGGCTAGAGATACAGGTTTCAGTTATCAAAGAGAGAGGAGACTCTTCGGTAAGAGACCACGGACTGAGGAGGCACGAGAGAGACCTGCTAGACCTCCTGCTTATCTAGCCGTAGCTCCAGCGAAGGGTATTATCATTGGAGGACAGAGACCTACTACCGATTAGTGCAATAGATACGGTAGACATCATAGAGGTAGACCTTATCCGCTGACTCCTATAGTGTGTTTCCAATGTGGGAAACCAAGGCATATTCCTAGAGCTTGCCCGGATATGGTTGAGATTGCCCCACTGAAGGGTAGGGAGCCAAAGAGAGCTCCAGTTGATCCTTTAGAGAGTGACAACAGAAGAGAAGGGGAAGCAAGTGATCGGTCGAGGGCGCGTACATTATTTAGACTAGGGCACAATTGATGCTTCATCGGATGTGATACGAGGTAACATCCTGATTTATGATATTGAAGCATATGTTTTAATTGATCCTGGTGCCACACATTCATTTGTATCACCTTCATTTTCATGTAAATTAGTAAGACATGTAGAGCATACACTGTTATGTATGATGATGTTGATTAGTGCGCCTATAAATAGTAGTCAACTTCTAGAATATGTATTTAATGATTGCAAGTTGAGAGTAGGAAACAAGGATATGACAGCCAATCTAATATTGCTAAGTATGAGCGACTTTGATGTAATCTTAGGAATGGATTGGTTATCTGCAAACCATGCTATTTTAGATTGTTATGCTAAGACAATTATGTTTCCTAACCCTACTAGATATGTTGTAAAGTTTAACGAAAAGAAATGAAAGTAGTAGTTACGATTACAATAATGATATACTCTGCTGACTGAGAAACAAATATGTTAAAGGTTTCATTGCGTACGTGGTAGATACGGATAAGGCGCATCTAGAGTTGTTAGATATTCTTGTGGTCAATGAGTACCCAAAGGTTTTTTCGGATGAGTTACCAGGATTACCACCAGACAGAGAGATGAGTTTTGTATAGACTTGGTGCCTGGTATGGGGCTTATTTCGAGACCACCTTATCGTATGGCCTTAGTTAAGTTGGAAGAGCTCAAGAGACAGTTACAGAAGCTGTTGGATAGGGGTTTCATTAGACCGAGTGTTTCACCTTGGGGAGCACCGATTTTATTCGTAAGAAAGAAGGATGAGAGCCCTGAATGTGTATAGATTATCGATTGTTGAATAAGGCCACCATCAAGAATAGGTACCCCTTTCCACGCATTAACGACTTATTGGATTAGCTTCGAGGAGCACATGTGTTTTTCAAGATTGGTCTGAGGTCTGGGTATCATCAGCTGAGAGTTCGGAGAGGAGATGTACCCAAGACAGCGTTTCGCACCCGATATTGTCATTATGAGTTCTTGGTTATGCCATTCGGATTGACGAATGCTCCCGCGGCTTTCATGGCTTTGATGAACAATGTGTTCAAGCCATATTTAGATCAGTTTGTTATCATCTTTATCGATGACATATTTGATAATTCTGTATTTTTAAAATTATTTGTGCTTAATTTCCTAATTAATTATTTAAATTCCCAATTTATTTTGTTAATTATCCCCTTTATTTAATTAAAATTATCATGTTTGCAGATAAATTAAATCCAGATGAATTTTGAATATTTCATAGAAAATGGATCGAAATTTGGCTAAAATCGAGATTGGACCATGCGTACAACACGAGCCATGCCACCTATCACATCTGATTAGACAAGAAGACCAATGACATGAAAATATCTTTTCAAGGAGCCAATGGTGTGAAGACAAGTGGCCAAAAAATTACCAACTCATCTAGGAAGGAAAAATTACAATTGTACCCCTAGTATATGTATAAATAGGAAAGGATGGCAATTGAAAAACGAGGTAGTTTAGGAGTAGTGTAATGTAGTGTAGAAGTTAGGAGTAGTGTTAGAATAGTTTTAATTTTTTTGCTTCTCTTTCCCATTTAGCTACCATTTACTATTCAAACAATTTCCATTGTTATTTTTACAAGCTTTTCAATGTAGTATTTCATTCTCTTGGTAGCCACCATGATTGTTAGCTCTCGGTTACTCCTAGCTCACTATTTATGTTTCCTTTGTTTTATTTAAAAAACAAACATCTATTCTCGCTATTGGTTTACTGTCTTGATGCATTCGGATAGCCACCTCTTCCTTCGTTTAAGCCTTTTGGGTTTGATGCTTTGATGTGGGTTGATGCTTAGCATTTATCCACATCAATGGCAAAGTGGACCCTCGGTTGGAGAAAGGAAAGAAACAACCCGATGCTATTGGATTCTCATTTATGTGCAGTACAAATATTGACAATCTCATTTTAATGTTCTGTTATTAAGTGTTGCTTCTTTCTTTTCGGTTTATTGCTAGTATCCTTGAAAGGTTTTGTTCTTGTTTCATTGATTGAACTATACAAATGTTAATCTTTACTACATATTAACGCCAGCTTCTGTTATTTTCTATTGCATGTTAGTCATTCTTCTCAGTTTTGCATTTGTTCATCACTACATTTCCTATTTTTCCTTTATTTAGTTATTTATTTCCATCTTGCTTATCGTTACTTATTGTCACCATGCATCACAGAGCAGGGACTGAGCGCACCATGGCAGTGATCGGGGATTAACAACCGCACTCTGTTATGCTCTGTTTTAGTGTAATGTTACTATTCATCTCTGTGTTATTTGTAATCTGCATTGCTCATTATTTTCTGCTGCATTATGTGCTGGCACGGTGGATGTTGATGCTGGACAGCAAGACCAAAGGTCATGCCCTGCAAGTTTGTTGCAAACTGAAACAGTTGCAGTAGTACAAAGTAGAAGCCATTGACGTAAGTAGTAGCTAACGCCTGGAGCAGAAGCACTAGACCAAGGAACAACCTAGACCAGAGGATAGTGGCCTGTAGCAGTTAGCTGGGCAGACCGAAAGCAACGCCTGGAGCAGAAGACAACCCGAGAGGTGTGGACAGACCGGATGCAACAGATATGCGAACCTGGACAAAAACTGATGCAGAGGTTGCAGGCCGATTGGAGACAGCACGAACAGTAGCCTGGAGCAGAACGAGAGCAGCAGCAGGCAGTCTGGATGTAGCACGGACAAAAGCTAGAGGGCCTGTGCAATTAGATGGCAAACCTAGAGCAGCCTGGAGCAAGTTGTTGTGCGCATCTGACTCAGTAGTGCATGACAAACTGAGAATGGAAGCTGAACAGAAGACAACAGCCTAGACCAGAGGACAAACCGAGAGCATCTGGAAAATGCAAATTGAAGATATGAACAGTGAATGGAGGGATTTGGATGATTTAAAATTCTTTAAGGCTTTCTTTGGCTAGTTCATTGTAGTTAATTAATTTATTTTCATGCATTTTTAGTATAGTTTAATTTCAATTTAATTTGTTAAGCTTAGTTTAGAGTCTTTAATTAAATTGCATGTTAGTATTCTTACGTAGTATAAAACTTAGTTTTAATTAGGATGATAGTTAATTAAGTGTTCATTTAGAATTAGATTAGGGGTAAATTTATTTCATTAAATCTAAACTTAGTTTAAATTGCATTTTGATTAAGTAGTTTAATTGCATTTTAGGTTAGTTTAAGTTTACTTTAATTAATCTTGCTTTGTTATTTTCATAATTGCATTTTATTTTAATTGCGTTAATTAGTTTTAACTGTTTTAGTTAATTTTGTAGTTTTTTATTTTAATTGCGTGGAGCACTGTAAGTAATTTTGCTCGGTTTTATTTTCTTTATTTTATAGTTTTTATTATCTTATTGCTTTCAATATTTTTAATTTTAGCTATGTAGATCACCCACCTTAATTTCATAATTTGCTAGAATATACTTAGGGTAAGATTAACCGGTACTTAATTAGGCTAGTCAACTTCTCTGTGGGACGATAATTCCGGGACTATTAGTCATTCTTCTCGGTTTTGCATTTGTTCATCACTATATTTCCTATTTTTCCTTTCTTTAGTTATTTATTTCCATCTTGCTTATCGTTAGTTATTGTCACCATGCATCGCAGAGCAAGGACTGAGCGTACCATGGCAGTGATCGGGGATTAACAACCGCACTCTGTTATGCTCTGTTTTAGTGTAATGTTACTGTTCATCTCTGTGTTGTTTGTAATCTCCATTGCTCATTGTTTTCTACTGCATTGTGTGTTGGCACGGTGGATGTTGATGCTGGACAGCAAGACCAAAGGTCATGTCCTGCAAGTTTGTTGCAAACCAAAACAGTTGCAGTAGTACAAAGTAGAAGCCATCGACGTAAGCAGTAGCTAACACCTGGAGCAGAAGCACTAGACCGAGGAACAACCTAGACCAGAGGACAGTGGCCTGTAGCAGTTAGCTGGGTAGACCGAAAGTAACGCTTGGAGCAGAAGACAACCCGAGAGGTGTGGACAGACCAGATGCAGCAGATATGCGAACCTGGATAGCAACTGATGCAGAGGTTACAGGTCGATTGGAGACAGCACAAACAGCAGCCTGGAGCAAAACGAGAGCAGCAGCAGGCAGTCTGGATGCAGCACGGGCAACAGCTGGAGGGCCTGTACAGTTAGATGGCAAACCTATAGTAGCATAGAGCAAGTTGCAGTGTGCATCTGACTCAGTAGTGGATGACAGACCGAGAATGGAAGCTGAACAGAAGACAACAGCCTGGACCAGAGGACAAACCAAGAGCATCTGAAAAATGCAAATTAAAGATATGAACAGTGAATGGAGGGATTTGGATGATTTAAAATTTGTTAAGGCTTTCTTTGGCTAGTTCATTATAGTTAATTAATTTATTTTCATGCATTTTTAGTATAGTTTAAATTCAATTTAATTTGTTAAGCTTAGTTTAGAGTCTTTAATTAAATTGCATGTTAGTATTCTTGCATAGTAGTATAAAACTTAGTTTTAATTAGGATGATAGTTAATTAAGTGTTCATTTAGAATTAGATTAGGGGTAAATTTATTTCATTAAATCTTAACTTAGTTTAAATTGCATTTTGATTAAGTAGTTTAATTGCATTTTAGGTTAGTTTAATCTTAGTTTAATTAATCTTGCTTTGTTATTTTCATAATTGCATTTTATTTTAATTACGTTAATTAGTTTTAACTGTTTTAATTAATTTTGTAAGTTTTTATTTTAATTGCGTGGAGCACTGTAAGTAATTTTGCTCGGTTTTATTTTCTTTATTTTATAGTTTTTATTATTTTATTGCTTTCAGTATTTTTAATTCTAGCTATGTAGATCACCCACCTTAATTTCCTAATTTGCTAGAATATACTTAGGGTAAGATTAACCGGTACTTAATTAGGCTAGTCAACTTCTCTGTGGGACGATAATTCTAGGACTCAAATCCCATTATTACTTGTACGACCCGTGCACTTTCGAAAAATACCTAGTGGGCGTGTCAATATTAGTGTATTCGAGATCCGAGGAAGAGCATGAGGAGTACCTCAGGATTGTATTGCAGACTCTACGAGAGCAAAAGTTATATGCTAAGTTCAGTAAGTGTGACTTTTGTTGTCACAGATCTCGTTTTTGGGACATGTTGTATCGAGGGATGGTGTGTTGGTTGATCCATCCAAGATAGAGGCTGTAGTTTAGTGGGAACAATCGAGGACAGTCACCAAGATTAGGAGTTTCCTAGGTTTAGCAAGATACTATCAGAGATTCGTTGAGGGATTTTCGAAGTTAGCTGCTCCGTTGACACGTCTCACTCGGAAGAGTGTACCGTATGGAACGAGGATTGTGAGAAGAGTTTTCAGGAGTTGAAGCATCGATTGACCACCGCTCCTATTCTCACTATTCCTACCAGCTCAGGAGGATTTACAGTGTATACCGATGCTTCACATCAGGGACTGGGCTGTGTATTGATGCAGGATGGGAAGGTAGTTGCTTATCGATCCAAACAGTTGAAGGATCATGAGAAGAACTATCCGACCCATGATTTGGAGTTAGTAGCAGTAGTGTTTGCATTGAAGGTATGGCGCAACTACTTGTATGGTGAGAAATTCCAGATATTTACTGACCACAAAAGCCTTAAGTATCTATTCTCGCAGAAAGAATTGAACATGAGATAGAGAAAATGGCTAGAGCTTTTGAAGGACTACGATTGGGAGATATTTTATCATCAGGGTAAATCTATCGTTGTAGCGGATACTTTGAGTAGGAAGAGCCCAGGGATGGTATCGTATATGATGGTTAGGGAACATGAGTTGCTAGAACAGTTTGCTAGCCTCAGTTTCGGAGTTGTGCCTTCTAATATGGATACAGGCTATGTTATAACTAGTCTACGCTTGGAGCTGGATCTATTGGACTGCTGAGGTTCAGAGGTAGATTATGTGTTCCTGAGGATCTAGGACTCAGGAGATTGATATTGGCAGAAGCTCATTTGTCGAGGTACACGTTACATCCTGAAAGTAACAAGATGTATAAGAATCTCCATAAGGTGTATTGGTAGTTGGGGTATAAAGAGAGATGTAGAAGATTTTATGGCGAAATGTCTCATATGTCAGCAGGCGAAGGTAGAGCATCAGAAGCCTGCAGGGTTATTGCAGCCTCTACCTATACTGACATGGAAATGAGAGCATATCACTATAGATTTCGTGATGGGTTTACCGAGAACCTGCAGGAATCACGATACTATATGGGTGATCATCAACAGACTGACGAAGTCAACCCACTTCCTAGCTAAGAGAGCTACCGATACTCTGAGTTCATTGGCAGAGCCGTACGTATGTGAGGTAGTGAGGTTACATGGTGTACCAGTGACCATAGTCTCTGATAGGGATTCTCGCTTCACTTCCCACTTTTGGGAACATTTCTAGGAAGCCATGGGAATCCGGATGAGTTTGAGCACCGCTTTCCATCCTCAGACAGATGGTTAGTCAGGGAGGACTATACAGACTTTGGAGGATATGTTGAGAGCATTTGTGCTAGATTTTAGAGGCTCCTCGGATGACCACTTGCCACTAGCCAAGTTCGCATACAACAACAACTATTATTCGAGTATCGGGATGGCACCATATGAGGCTTTATATGACCGTAGATGTCGTTCCCTATTGGATGGGAAAAAGTGGGTGACCGTAAAATTTTTTCTCTTAACTTGGTTACACAAGCATCTAAGGATGTCCGTTTGATTGTAGAGAGACTGAGGACAGCTCAGAGCAGACAGAAGAGCTAGGTTGACAAGAGATGAAGGCCACTAGAGTTTACAATTGGTGAATTAGTCTTTCTAAAAGTGTCTCCTTCCAAGAGCATAACGAGATTTGGAAAGAGAGGGAAGCTGAGTCCTCGCTATATTGGACCTTTTGAGATACTTGATCGAATGGCAGATAAGGCCTATAGGTTGGCATTGCCACTGGACTTATCAGGTGTCCATAACATCTTCCACATATCGATGCTTTGGAAGTATCACCCGGATCTAGCACATGTGATTAATTATGAGCCGTTGGAGCTCCTAGAGGACATGTCATATGTTGAGAGACCGATTCAGATACTGGATAGGAAGGAGAAGGTCTTGAGATTGAAGACTATCGAATTACTGAAAGTTCTCTGGTAGCATCATTCTTTAGAGGAGGCTACTTGGGAGCTGGAGAGTCTGATGCGAGATAAGCACCCTTATCTGTTTAATGACTGACTTGGTTCTAATTTGGAAGACCAAATTTTCTTAGCTGGGGAGGATTGTCAGACCCGTATTTTTATGTAGCATGTTCCTTATGATTTATATATGTACAAACATGTATTAAGTTATTTAAATCATAACAAGAGTATTTACTAGATTTAAGTGTTAGTGAAATGCTTTAACACTTAAAAGCTACATAAAAGCCTAACGTGAGCTATAAGAGCCACAGGTTAAACCGAGTGGATCTGAATCATTCTGACCGAAGAGAAGAACTTAAAATGAGAAAATATAGATAGCTCATGAAGGAAAGTCGATTTGATTTAGTCCCAAAAACAAAGAACAAGAGTAAGTGCTAAAGAGGGTAAAACATACCTTTTTAACAGTTTAAGGTATTTAAGGTATTTAAAGCATAAATGGGTTAATGTACATATGTTCACGATTATGGTATAGTTAGAATTAATCAATTTGATTAATTGATACATGAATTTAGTTGGCAATCAAGGTGTTTGATAAAATGCCTAAATGAACTATGTGAAGCTGAAGAACATTGCAAACCAAGTGTTTGTGAAAATGCCTAAGTGAATTGGATAAACAAATGGACATAGACGACATGCCATATTGTGACCGACGGCATGGGATGCTCTTGGCCATGGCATGTGGCCGAGAGGTCCAATAGGCCAAGCCCAATTGGTTTCGGCCCAGTGTGATGTAATGGGTCCCAGATAAACCCAATAAAAGTTGGTGGGCCCCACAAGCCCAAAAGGCCCAACGAAAATAAATAATAAAATGGAAATGGGCTTAAAGCATAGTTAGGCCCATTAAGGTTTATTAAAGCCCATTAAGTGAAATAGATTGTATTTAATGTGAAATACAGTAGGAAAAATTTAACTAACCTAATAAACGGTTATATGCAGCTCCAAAAATTAGTGGAGGAGCAAATTGGACTGCTAGATCGAGCAGCGTTGAGAAAGTAAAATTTCTCGAGTGATTGCAGGTAAGGGACTTTTGTGAGTAGTTAGAGATACTTGCACGTATTTTCATCTGCTTTTACCTTCACTTAAAAACTCTGAGGGTCAGAGAAAGTGAATAATAATTATTGTGACCCGATAGTGGTAACTTACGATTTTACCCTTAGTTAGGAAAAAAGTCAACTTTTGGGAAAAGTTGTAAAAAGCATGGAAGCCACCATTTTGAGTGTTTTACTATTGTTTATCAGAAGAGTAAATAGATGAGCAAATGTTTTTAAGGTTGATGTGAATTAAGCACACTTTATATTGCTGATTTTGATATTTTGAAAATCATCCCCTTTTAAAGAGCCATCTATTGCATTATGTAAGAATAAATTGTGCTAAAGCACAGCTTGCACTTGATTTCATATATTGTCCACATATATTTGTGCTGATGTATGATTCGCACTAGATTTCCATGACATGCATGATAGAGTGCTGGAGTTATTACTCGTACTTAGTTTTATATGATTTATGCATGAGAGAGTGCTGGAGCGATTAACTCGTACTCGAGTTTTACATGAGATGCATGAAAGAGTACTAGAGCAGTGCTCGTACTTGATTCTTCATGATTTATACATGAAATAGTACTTGAGCGATTGCTCGTACTTGATTGATGAGTTTTATGCATAGCATGGTACTGGAGCTATTGCTCGTACTTGATTTGATACATGAACTATGCATGACCTAGTGTTGGAGGTTTACTCGTACTAGTTTTTGAGTTTCTGATGTGAAACAGTGTTTGAACGGAGTGTCGACTATGAGTCGCGCTCAAAGGTGCGCACTATATTTTATGTGATATATAAGACATGTTGAAAATTGTGCTTGATTTCCTCGCGTAGACTGAGTGTTACACTATGAGATGTTCGCATGTGGATTTAGAGACGTGGTATTTATATTCCATGGTAAGAGGGCTAAGACCTATGGCAGGCACCCCGACTGTGATGTAGGGTCCACAGAGTATGTTATACCGTGCGAGTGGCATGGAGTACACTGTACCATGTGGTGTTATGGAGCTGAGGAGATGATAGGTGGCGATTGTGATGGACTGCTCCCCCTCCCGTTGCAGCAGTGATGCCTCGTACACTAGGATTCTGTGTTGCCTGGGATCACCACTATAGGATGTGGCCATAGTCCAGGATATTATTGCATTTCACCCTAGAATCCTACATGATATATCACCTGATTGATTTATTTATGATACAGATAAACCTGAGGGATGGGTCGAAATCTGATTATTGTGTTGTGAATGATTTAACTGCCATATTTACTATGATTTGAACATAAATGGCATGATTTATGTAAAGGTATTGTGATATTATAAAGATGCATTATTTTGCACTACATGCCTACATTTGAGAACGAAAGCATGATTTCTGTACATGGGATTTAATCTGTACAAGTATATGAATATATTTTAAAGACATGCTTTGAAAGTGAGTTAAGGAAATGATGTTTTGAGGCATATCATTATTTTGAGTAGCTAGTGTAGATGTCAACTTGCTTGCCTGATTTCCTTACTGAGCTGTGAGCTCACCCCCCTTTTCTTTTACATCTCTCTACAGAGCATCAGCAGTAGAGTGAGAGCGTTTCAGGGATAGTATTCCTGTTGTCCGCTGCCATTTCCTATCGATCGACAGGTATACATATTTTGTACGGTTCTGTATCTAAACATATAAATAGCACAGTGTTGTATACGACATATATTATGGGGAATGTATTTGTATCCGATTTTATATGAGCTCACATATATTATAAAATGAATTATAGTCAGTATATAACGTATTGACTTATTTGTATGTAAATAAATGGATGATATGGTAAACAAGGATGCTGGCATCGAATCACAGCCCAACCATTGATAAGGAGAAAGGTAAGTTAAAAACGTAAAAAATTTATAGTGATTTTGGTTAAGTCACGGGTGGTCGTGACAAGAACTATCCGACCCACGATTTGGAGTTAGCAGCAATAGTGTTTGCGTTGAAGGTATGGCGCCACTACTTATATGGTGAGAAGTTTCAGATTTTTACCGACCACAAGAGCCTCAAGTATTTGTTCTCATAGAAGGAGCTGAACACAAGACAGAAAAGATGGCTAGAGCTTCTGAAAGACTACGATTGTGAGATGCTTTATGATCCGGGTAAGGCTAACGTTGTAGTTGATGCTTTGAGCAGGAAGAGCATTGGGATGATATCGTATATGATGGTTAGGGAACATGAGTTGTTAGAGCATTTTGCTAGCCTCATTTTAGGAGTTGTGTCGTCTGACATGGATATGAACTGTGTGATTGCTAATCTACGCTTGGAGCCAGATCTATTGGACATGATCTGACAGGCTCAGCAGATTGATTTGTATTGCATTGACATGACTGATCATATACAAAAGGGCACATAGATCGATTTTGAATTGAGTCTTGATGGATTACTGAGGTTCAGAGGCAGATTGTGTGTTCCCGAGGACCCAGAGCTCAGGAAGTTGATTTTGTCGAAAGCTCATTCGTCGAGGTACACGTTACATCTGAGGAGTAATATGATGTATCAGAACCTCCGAAAGGTGTACTGGTGGTCAGGTATGAAGAGAGATATGGCGGATTTCATGGCAAGATGTCTCGTATGTTAGCAGGTGAAGGTAGAGTATCAAAAGCCTGTAGGGTTATTGCAGCCTCTACCTATACCAATATGGAAATGAGAGTATATCACCATGGATTTTGTTATGAGTTTACCGAGGACCTGGAGGAATCACAATGCGATATGGGTGATCGTGGATAGACATATGAAGTCAGCCCACTTCTTAGCTATGAGAGATATCGATACTCTGAGTTCATTGGCAGAGTTGTATGTACGCAAGGTTGTGAGGTTACATGGTGTTCCAGTGAGCATCGTCTCAGATAGGGATTCCCACTTCACTTCCCATTTTTGGGAACATTTTTAGGAAGCCATGGGAACCCAGTTGAGTTTGAGCACCGCTTTCCATCCTCAGACAGATGGTCAATCAGAGAGGACTATACAGACTCTGGAGGACATGTTGAGAGCATGTGTTCTAGGTTTTATAGGCTCCTAGAATGATCATTTGCCACTAGCCGTATTTGTCTACAATAACAGTTATCATGCGAGTATCAGGATGGCACCGTATGAGGTTTTGTATGGTCATACATGTCTTTCCTCTATTGGTTAGGAAGAAGTGGGTGACCGAAAGATTTTTGCTCCTGATTTGGTTACACATGCCTCTAAGGATGTCTAATTAATTGTTGAGAGATTGAGGACAGCTCAGAGTAGACCGAAGAGCTATGCTGACAGGAGACGAAGACCACTTGAGTTCGCAGTTGGTGATTTAGTGTTTCTGAAGGTTTCTCCTTCCAAGGTTATAGCGAGCTTCGGGAAGGAGGTAAGCTGAGTCCTCGCTACATAGACCCTTTGAGATACTTGATCGAGTGGAAAATAAGGCATATAAGTTGGTTTTGCCACCGAATTTATCGGGAGTACATAATGTCTTCCACATTTCGATGCTACATAAGTATCATCCAAATCCAAACCATATGATTCGGTATAAGCCATTGGAGCTCAAGGATGACTTGTCATATGTAAAGAAACTGATCCGAATACTGGATAGAAAGGAGAAAGTCTTGAGAAATAAGATCATCGGGTTAGTGAAGATTCTCTGGCAGCATCACACGTCAGAAGAGGCTACTTGGGAGCTAGAGAGTCTGATACGAGAGAGATACCCCAGTTGTTTAGAGATTTACTTAATTCTAATTTGGAGGACCAAATTTTCTAAGGAGGGGAGGATTGTAAGACCAGTAATTTAATATGTACTCTTTTTTATTTGTGATGTAAGGACAAGTCACATTTGATATAAATCATAAGGAATGAATGTTTTTAAGTTACAAATGTGTAAGAAATGCAAAACGAGTAGTTAAACAAATTGGATATCAATGTAACAGTGAATTTTGGAAAAATATGTAGCAGAACTGCAGCTGAAGAGGAACAGCTCGATCTCATTAGCAAGGAAGGTCGATCTCATGGCTTGGAAATACAATGTCACAGCATCTGTAAAAGATAGATCGATCCCTCAATAAGAGCAGATCGATTTCCAAAGGGTTCTAGATAGAACAGATCAATCTCATAGCAAGGCTAGATCAATCTCCTTAAGGTTCTATGGAAAGTAGATCGATCTCATGCTAAGAGCAGATCGATCTCCTAAGCTTGAAAAGTCATTTTATGAAGAGAAAAATGCAGGGTAGATCGATCTCTCACCGATAGGAGATCGATCTCCAAGAGCAATTCTATATATACACGACTCCTGCACTTCTGTTTTCCCGAGAACACCAAACCCCATTGAAACCAAAGTGAAACCTGACCTTTCTACTCCAAAAATCTTTATCTTTCAAGCAATTTTAAGTGAGATTCATTTCAGCAAAGTTGTTCTTAGTAAAGAGTAGAGCAACATAGTTGGAAACTAGAAGTTGGAATCAAAGATTGAAAGAACAAGGTAGATCTCACCAAATTTGGCAAAAAGAGGAAAAGTTCAAGCTAGGTAAGATTCCATACACCAATTTCATATATGTTAATATAGGTATCTTGGTGAGTTGATTGGTGTATGTTTGAATGGTTGAAAACAAATTGATCATTTTAAATATCCATGACCTAGATTGTAAGACCCGATTTTTATCGAAATTTATTATGATTCAAATGATGTAAATTGAATCACAAGAACAGTTGTACGTGAATGAAAAATGCAAATGGAATGAATAAAAATTCTCGAAGGCATTTAAAGATCAAATGAAGGATTGAAATGGTATTCCCGAACATGTGAAGGGTAAAACGGTTAAAAGATTGAAATTCAGTATAAATTTGATAAGAAAAATTCACTAAAAATATGGAAATGAGAAATCTTGATCAATAAAAATGCAATAATTGAATTTCGAGTCCAATTGATCAAGATATGAATTTATTGGAATTAATTAAAGTTTTTACATTGAAAAATTATCCCGAAAGTATTCGAAAAATTTTCCCAAAAGACGAAATAAGACCGATAAATCCATTTAGGGATAAAATGAATTAAATAAGAATTGTTTTGGGATATTTTGATTTTTAATATATTTTAATGATTAAAATAATAATTAAAATAAATTATAAATAAAAAATTAATACAAAATCGCGAAAATCGTGATTCTGCAGAAACAGAGGCAAAACGAGGGAGCCTCACCGACGGAGGCGACTGACGGTGATCCCAGACGAGGTGCCGAGGAAGCCAGACGAGAACCGAACCACCACCGGCACTAGCTGTAAGACCCGATTTTATTTAAAACACGAAATGCTTGAGTGTTCGTGAAATAAAAGATTGAAATGGTATTCTCGAACACGTGCAAGGGTAAAACGATCAAAAGACAAAAATTCGATATTTATTGTGACAAGAAAATTTAATTAAAACTAGGGATTTAAGAAATCTTGATCAATAATGAAGAAATAATTAAATTTCGGTTTAAATTGATCAAGATACAAATTTATTGAAATTAACCAAAATTTTCACCTCGGGCAATTATCCTAAAAATAATCCAAAAATATACCGATAAGACGAAGTAAGACCAATAAATTCATTTATTGAATAAATGAATAAAATAATAATTTTTTTAGATATTTTAGATTTTAATTGAATATAATAATTATTAAAATAAATTATAAATTAATTAATTAAATTAAATTAAATTAAAAAACAGAAAAGAAAATCGTGAAACGTAATTTTCTAGAAAAGCCGAGGAAGCCGAGTCCCCTTTACCGGCCACCGACGAGCCCAGAGGAGTGGCCGACGAGGGAAAGGCAGCCCAACCGTGTCAGACCCGGATTTTTTGTAGCTTGTACCTTATGATTCCTATGTGTATAAACACTCTGTTATTATAGTTCAATCATAAGAAGAATATTTACTAGACAGACTTAAAGTGTTAGTAAAATGATTTAACACGCAAAAGCTACATAAAATGCCTAATGTGAGCTATAAGTGTCACAGGCTAAACCGAGTGAATCTAAATCATTCTGACAGAAAATAAGAACTTAAAATGAGAAAGCATAGAGAGCTCATGAAGGAAAGTCAGCTTGATTTAGTCCCGAAAACAGAAAACGAGGGTAAAAGATAAAAAGGGTAAAATGGACCTTTTTGGCGAGATAAGGTGTTTCGGGTATAATTATCCATCGGGAACGGTTGAAACATAAAGATGAGTGTGTAAGACATGAGATATGACACTTTCGAAATTTTGAGAAAAGGTCCATTAACCTCTGTGGACTTTTACGATAGTTGACTAATCATGGTTAAAAATTAACCATAGTTGACTAATTATGGTTAAGAAAGTGGACTTTTACCATAGTTGACTAATCATGGTTAAAAATTAACCTAAGTGTGGAGAAAAATTTGGGAAAAAATATTCTTGGCCAGAATACAAGATAATCATCCCCGAAAGTAAGGAAAATTTATTCGGAAGGATTCTGGATAAAATTTAATGGTTAAAAACGTAATGGGCCTAAGGTGAAAATTTTAAAGCCCATTAAGGTATACTAAACCATATCGAAATTCTTAGGTCCTTTAGACCAAATTCTTGGACCAATTGATTGGCCAAATATTTAGACAATTAAAGGCCTGAGATATAGTAAAAATTTCAGCCTGAAAGCCCATTAAGAAAGCCCAAACCGAGAAGCCCAAATGGAAAGCCATGAGATAAATATCTAACCATAGTTAAAGCTAACCATGACTCATAAGGTGACTCATTAGGTGACTCATGGCTAAGGCTTAGAAAGTCAAGCTTAATGGCTGGAAAGTAAAGCTTAATGGCTAAGTAAGTGGCTTATAAAATCAGCCACACCATTGTCATCTTTATCACACCAAATTCGGCTAGAAGAAGAAACCATTGAAACAAATTATCCAAGCTTTCTCTCACTAGAAATCACTAGGAATTAGGCATATTTGGAACTTGCATTCTTCATGGAAGTTGTTCCAAATTGAAAGGAGAGTGACATATGTTGGAATTGGCTATCAAGGAGCCATAGAGTACAAACCGAGAGCCTCCAAAGGGTGAACACAACAATTGGTATATTTTCTAGTTTTCAATTTCATATATGTTAATGTATAAATGATTTTAAGTATATTGATATATATTTTAAGCATTGAAACATATTAAGTCACCATGATGTTGGTTAGGCTGAGAGTGAGTATTGAGATATTGATTTATGTCCATATGATTTTAAGGCATAAATGGATTAATGTACATGTGTTAATGATTATGGTGTAATTAGAATTAATCAATTTGATTAATTAATACATGTAATTAGTTGGCAATCAAGGTGTTTGATAAAATGCCTAAATGAACTATATGATGTTTAGGAATGTTGCCAACCAAGTGTTTGTGGAAATGCCTAAGTGAATTGGCTAGACAAATAGGCATGGATGGCATGCCATGGTGTAACCGAGGACATGGGTAGCTCTCGGCCATGGCATGTGGCCGAGAGGCCCAATGGGCCAAGCCCAAATATTTTAGGTCCAATGTGATGTAATGGGTCTAGGACAAGTCCAATCAGAGTTGGTGGGCCCCACAAGCCCAATAGGCCCAACGAAAATGAATAGTAAAATAAAATGGGCTTAAGGCATAGTTAGGCCCATTAAGGGAAATAGACTGTATTTAATGTGAAATACAGTAGGAAAAGTGTAATTAACCTGATAAATGGTTATATGCAGCTCCAGAGATTATTGGAGGAGCAAATCAGACTGCTGAAACGAGCAGCGCAGAGAAAGTGAAATTTCTTGAGTGATTGTAGGTAAGGGACTTTTATGAGTAGTTAGAGATAGCTGCACGTATTTTCGTCTGCTTTTACATTCACTTAAAAACTCTGAGGGTCAGAGAAAGTGAATAATAATTATTGTGACCCGATAGTAGCAAATTACGATTTTACCCCTAGTTAGTCAAAAAGTCAACTTTTGTGAAAAGTTGTAAAAAGCATGGAAACCACTATTTTGAGTGTTTTAACTGCTGTTTAGCAGGAGAATAAATAGATGGGCTAATGATTTTAAGGTTGATGTGAATTAAGCACACTTTATAGTGCTGATTTTGATGTTTTGTAAATCATCCCTTTTTAAAGAGCCATCTATCATATTATGTGAGAATGAATTGTGCTGGAGCACAGCTCGTACTGGATTTCATATATTTTCCACATACATTAGTGCTGGATTTTGATTTGCACTAGATTTCCATGACATGCATGATAGAGTACTGGAGTTATTACTCGTACTCAGTTTTATATGATATATGCATGAGAGAGTGCTGGAGCGATTAGCTCGTACTCGAGTTTTTCATGAGATGCATGACAAAGTGCTGGAGCGTTGCTCGTACTCGATTCCTCATGATTTATACATGACATAGTACTGGAGCTATTGCTCATACTTGATTTGATGATATTGTGCATAACATGGTACTGGAGCTATTGCTCGTACTTGTTTTAATACATGAACTATGCATTGACCTAGTTGCTGGAGGTTTACTAGCACTAGAGTTGAGTTTGTGATATGAAACAGTGTTTGAGCGGAGTGTCGACTGTGAGTCGCGCTCAAAGGCGCGCACTGTATGTGAAATATAATACATGTTACAAACCCATGCCCGAATCCTTGTGTGACTGAGTGTCACATTATGTGAGAGGATATCCGCATGAGGGTATTAGAGATGTGGTATGATATTCCATGGTTTGAGGGCTAAGACCTATGACAGGCACCCCGACTGTGATATAGGGTCCACGGAGTACGTTGTACCGTGCGAGTGGCATGAGAGTACACTGTACCGTGTGGTGTTGTGGAGTTGAGGAGGATATAGCTGGCGGTTGTGATGGACTGACCCCCCTCCCATTGCAGCAGTGATGCCCCGCACACTAGGATTCCGTGTAGCTTAGGATCACATGTCGGATATGATCATAGTCCAGGATACTATTTACATTTCACCACAGAGTCTTACATGATATATATCACTTGATTGACTGATTTAAATTATGGACAGACCTGAGGGATGGGTCAGACTCCGATTTTGTGTTGTGAATTATTTAATGCCATAATTATTGTGATTTAAATATACATGGCATGATTTACCTAAAGGCGTGATTTATATAAAGATGCATTGTTTTGCACTACATGCCTACATTTGAGAAAGAAAGCATGATTTCTATACATGGGATTTAATTTGTACAAGTATACATATATATATATATATTTAAAGACATGCTTTTAAAGTGAGTTAAGGAAATAATGTTTTCAAGGCATAGCATTATTTTGAGTAGATAGTGTAGATATCTACTTGCTTGCCTGATTACCTTACTGAGCGCGTTGTATGCTCACCCACCTTTCTTTACATCTCTCTACAGAGTATCAGCAGTAGAACGAGAGCTATTGAAGTGTTCTTGAGTCCACTGCTAGTTCCTATCGACCGCCAGGTATATAGATCTTGTACGGTTATATATCTAAACATAGAAACAGCACAGTGATGTATAAGACATATATTATGGGGAATGTATTTGTGTTAGATTTTATATAATCTCACATGTATTATAAAAGCAGTTACAGTCAGTAACAATATATTGACATGTATGTATGATAATGGATAATGTGGTAAGCGAGGATTCTGACATCGAATCACAACCCAACCATTGAAGAGAGGAAAGGTAAGTTAAAAATGCGAAAAATTTGTAGTGGTTTTTGGTTAAGTCATGGATTGAGAACGGGTCCTGACAAGCCGAGCCTCCCTGGAGCTGGTAGACGGAGGGAACGACGACCGACGAGGAAGACACCAAGAGAAAATCGACGGGGGAGGAAAAGAGAAATCTGGTCATTCGCTGACGATCTAGCCCCCAACCAACCCTAGCTGCCGGTTCCCCAGGCGCAGGAGACGCGATTGGTGGTAGCACCGGCCAGTAGAACGGTTGGTAAAGATGAAAATAGCGACCAAATAAAAACGGTACCGGCGGCGAAAAGGAGAAGAGCCGAATCGGCCACTTTCTGGCCACCTCCAACGAAACCCACCCCAGATCTGTACATCGGACGATCCCGCGGAGCTACTGGCGATGGAAACTGACAGAGAACCGGTCGACAAGCACCGAATTGGTCAAACCGAACTGGATCGACTGGACTGAACCGATCTGACCCGGGTTGAACTGGACCGAACCCGTTCAGCCAGAAAAGAAGGAAAAGAAAGAGAAAAAGGAAAAAAGAAAAAGAGGAAAAATTGGAAAAAAATCCCAGTGATGTAATCGAGCTATGGGTAAGTCGATAAGCGGTCGAAATTGACCGATTTAAATTTTAGAATATTTAATTTGATTAATATCCGATAGAAAATTGACCTAAAAAATTTAACTGTGTAGCTCGACAATTGACGTCAAACGAGAGCTCGAGATAGCCTCGATTTATGTACTATTATGGAATCTCAGGTAAGTAACCTTTATTTATGATAATTTGCATTGTTATACGTGTTAGAAATTTACCGCATAAATTACGAATTTAAATTTCGCATGAAATGAATTATATCCTAGAATTTGAGATATATTATTGTATATAATTAATTGAGCTATCCGAGAGTTTAGAACGAGGCTTAATAATTACTGATGGGCCCAATAAGCCTAATAGGCCTCGATAATGTAAATAGTAAGTGGAAAACGGGCTTAAGGTCGATTAAGGCCCTTTATGGTGCAATCGAGCCCAATATGGGTAAACAAGCCCAATGATTTAAATTAAACCCAAAAAATATGAAATACAATTAATTGTATTGTATTTGACCTGATGTATATTTATACGCAATTTCGAAGATTTGATTGAGAGCAAATCGGACTGCATGACGAGACATCAGTGAAAGGTCAGACTGTACAGAAAAATGAGGTAAAGGAATTGTGTCAGTAGCTAGAGGTAGCTATGCATATTTTAATAGCTTTTGTATACACGGAATATGTATGTATACACCGAATATGTATAAAGGTCCTAGAAATAAATTAATGATTTTAAGGACTCGAAATAGGTAAAGGCTATTTTACCCCTAATGAGGGAAATTCACCTAAGGATGGTGAAACTGTGACATGCATGAAATGCATGATTTAAGTAATTTCTGATTTAATGAATTTTCTTGGTTTTTAAGTACAGCAAATCGATAGATTGGCCAGTAATTGCATAAATTTCATAATATAACACTACGTAAATGTTATTAAGATTTAAATGAAAATTATTTGGAAAATGGGCCAACTATCAAGTTTATATGGAAATAGATAGTGTTGGCGCATAGCTTGCACTATATCTGAGTTTGTGAGTGTGCATAAAATGTGCTTGAGCGGTTGCTCGCATCGACTTGTGTGATATCATATGCATGAAATGTGCTAGAGCGGTTGCTCCCACTGATTTTACTATTGTGAAATGCATTAGAGGTGCTGGAGCTTAGCTCGCACTCTGTTTTGAATGTTTTGATTTGTTTTGACTTGATTTGCAGAAAAGGTGTTGGAGTGATTGCTCGCACTAGTTTTTATGACTTGATATGCATAAAAAGGTGCTGGAGCTTAGCTCGCATCCTGTTTTGATATGATAATTGCATAAAAGCCATGCTGGAGTGTAACTCGCATGAGATTTGATTTATTTATGCATAACACCGTGCTGGAGCTTGCTCACACGAAGTTTTATATGGATTTATAACTCATTTTAAAGACGTACTGGAGTACTACTCGTATGTAGATTTTATTGATTTTTATGAAACCGTGCTAGACCTTCACTCGTACGAGGTTTTTAGATATCATGAATATGCATGGAGCCGTGCTAGAGCTTTGCTCGCATAGGGATTTATATGACATGCATATAGCCGTGTTGGATCCTCCTGTAGACTGTGTGTCACAGTGAGATGATATGCTCACACGTGCATACTGTGACAGAGATGGTATGGGTGGATACGACCTATTGCAGGCACCCCTAACTGAGGTTGGGTTCACAGAGTACGATGTACCGTGTATATCACATGGGGTACGTTGTACCGTGGGGATTGTTAGAGTGGAGTGGCATTAGCCACGAGGCAGCTAGCCTTGTCCTCGCAATCCTGATGTTATGTTATTCTGGTGGCAGGATTGACCCACCTCCCGTTTCAGGTGTGATACCCTGCATATTAGGTACCGTGTAGCCAGGGATCACTAGGTTATGGCCATAGTCCTTATTGTTACTGATATAGTCACCTACTTGTCTAATGTGATATAACTTGTGCTCTCGATAGACCAGGGTAGACTCGAGGGAGGGGTCAGGCCCCCGATTTTGTGATTTATACTGAGATGTGATTTTTAATAGAATTTTATTACAAATTGTTCTAATGAATTTTTGTGAGATGCTTAACCCCTTCGGGTTATTTTAAACTGCAGCTTTAATGAAGCGATTTAAATGCAGTAGCATGATGAGTTTTCCAAGCGTTAATCATAAATTCATGAAAAGAATTGTTTCTCATAATTTATTTTACATGGCATGATCTTGATTTACCTCATGCTAAGTATGATTTAATGATGTCACATACAATGCCATTGATGCATAAGTAGTATGATTTATATATGCACGAACAGTTTTATAAACTAAGTCATTGATGACATACATGATTTTGTGCTTGAGATTTTAATGAAAAGAAATGGATTTTAAGGGCATGGCATTATGAGCATGTAGATAGTGGAGCTATCTACTTACTTGCATAATTGCCTTACTGATCATGTGGTTTGCTTACCCCCTTATTTTCCCATCTTTTCAGAGCACTCGCAGTAGTTAGTGAGCGGTCGAGGACTTGTATTCTTGGTATCCGTTGCTTCCCATCGAGAGATAGGTATACACATTTGTATAGTTTTGTATCTAAACATGTAATGCACAGTACTGTAAACGTATATGATGTCGGGGATGTAAAGTTAAGTAAATACCATTATGTATGTATTTAGTTAAAGTCAAAAGATAGTAAACTCTGATATGTGAATGTGATTATGGAAATGGAATGGTAAATAGGTGAGAGGTGACTAACACTGAATCATAGCCCAACTGTTTAGTAAGATAGTCACGATGAGAGAAAGGTAAGAATTAAATAATAATCGAAAAGCAAAAAATTTGAAGTGATTTTAGGTAATTTGAGTCGTGACAGTTTTTGCTATCAGAGCTTAAGTTGGACTGATATGAGTCGGTGTTAGTGGTTAAGGAAGTTTACATCCCCATATACTGTGCATTGTTTAGATACAATTGTGTATATCGAGATGGAATTGCAGCTAAGAATTTGGTTTCAAATGCAAGAATAGATTCATTAACTGATAGCCGCTATGGCAGAGGGGCGAGTACACGAGCTCGAGGCCATAGAGGTAGGCTTGAGAGTCATACTGAGTTGCCACATTAGACTCAAGATGAGGTTGAAGTGGAGACCGATGTTGAGCATGCCCCATAGAGTCTGATAGAGAGATCAAACAAATTCTGACAGAGAGATCAACAAGTATTGAGACACGCTTTGCGAGGTTAAAGCGGAGTGTGGAAAATATTTTAGGAGCAAATTGCTCAAAGTATGCATGGAATTTGAGGGCGAGTCGGAACATTGGTGGAAGTCCGCTTAACCCATCTTAAGAGTTAGACATCCAGAATGGACATGAAAAGTAATTCTAGATATATTCTGGTGACAGAATATCTCGAAAACTACTTAAAGGAAATTATAGATAAAATTCTTTACTCTGACCCAAAGGAACTGGTTGATTAACGAGTATGAATCTCAGTTTATATACCTGCCCAGATATCACCCCGACAATATGAACAGTTAAAGTCAGAATGTTTAAAAGTTCATGGAAGGGCTCAGATTGTCAATTAGAGTCTAATTGGCCTCATTAGATACCACTACCTATGCCGAGGCAGTGCGCACACTACAATTGTGTGAATAAGATCATGAGTTGCACACCTCTGAGATTGGAAAAGGTAGTAAGGGTCCTAATAGAGACAAAAAGAGAATAAAAAATGATAGAGATGTCAGAACGGGAAAAAGGTAGTTGGTAAAAGATTAGAGCTGATGAGTCATGGGGTAAGATGATTGGTAAGGCCCCAACGTATCCAATTTTAGCACTTTTGAGGGGTATTGTGATTTGAGGACCCCGAGATACTACGGAACAGTGTAGGATGTGTGGTAGATACCACAAAAATAAGATGTTGGACGGGGGCGAGTGTATGCCTTGGACCAGGACACTACTGATGTTTCATCTGATGTGGTGGAAGATACCACACTAGTTGTGAATAATAAAGTAATTATTTTAATTGATCCTGGTGCCACACATTTATTCATACCACCTTCAGTTGCTTATAAGCAAGTGAAAGATGTGAAGCTTGTACCCTTAGGTAAGATGATAATAGTTAGCTAGTTAGCACTAACTGAATATGGGTATAGGGATTGTAAGTTGAAAACGGGGAGAAAAAGGATATGTCAGCCGATTTTATTGTCACGACCCGAATTACCTAAAAATCAGAGTAAATTTTTCGTTTTTTTTTTTCATTTATTATTTAATTCTTAACTTTCTCTCGTCGTGACCATCCTACAACACAGTTGGGCTATGATTCGGTGTTAGTCACCTCTCACTATTACCAATCCATTTCCATAATCATATATCAGAGTCTACTATCCTTTTGACTTTAAATAAACACATACCCAATGGTATTTGCATGACTCTACATCCCCGACATCATATCCATTTACAGTACTGTGCATTACATATTTAGATACAAAACCATACAAATGTGTATACCTGTCTCTCGATGGGAAGCAGCAAATATCAACCATGCAAGTCCTCAGCCGCTCAATATCTATTGCAAGTGCTCTGAAAAGATGGGAAAATAAGGGGGGTGAGCAAACCACACGCTCAGTAAGGCAATTATGCAAGTAAGTAGATAGCTCCACTATCTACATGCTCATAATGCCATGCCCTTAAATCCATTTCTTTTCATTTAAAATTACACGCACAAAGTCATGCATATTCAATGCCATAGTTTATCCAAAACTATTTGTGCATATATAAATCATGTAACTCATGCATTCAAAGCATTTTATGTGACATCATTAAATCATATTAAGCATGAATTTAATCAAGATCATGCAGTCTTTCATGTCATGTAAGACAATTCAAGGTTTTCAAATGAAAGCATGGAAAACACATCATGCCACTGCATTTAAATCAATTCATTTAAAACGCAGTATAAAATAACCCCTCTGGGTCAATCATCTCAAAACTCATAAAACAATTCGTTATATTTCATTATAAAACTTCGGTTATAAAACCACCCTTCTTTCAGGGTCACATATCATAAAATCATCTGAAATCATCAAATCATCCAATCGGGGGCCTGACCCCTCCTTCGGGTCTACCCTGGTCTAACAGACCACAAGTTATATCATGTGAGACAATCAGGTAATTAACAGTAACATCGAGGACTATGGCCATATCCTAGTGATCCCTGGCAACACGGTACCTAGTGTGCGGGGTATCACACCTGAAACGGGAGGTGGGTCGTCCTACCCGCCAGAACAGCATAACACCAGGATTGCGAGGGCAAGGCTTGCTGCCTCGTGGCTAATGCCACTCCACTCCAACAATCCCCACGGTACAGCGTACTCCGCGTGACATACACGGTACAAAGTACTCCGTGAACCCAAGCTCAATCAGGGGTGCCTGTAATAGGTCTTATCCACCCATAACATCTCTGTCTCAGGATGCACGTGTGAGCATATCATCTCACTGTGACACACAGTCTACAGGAGGCTCCAACACGGCTATATGCATGTAATATAATCCCTGTGCGAGCGAAGCTCAAGCACGGCTCCATGCATATTCATGATATCTGAAAATCTCGTGCGAGCGAAGCTCTAGCACGGTTTCATAAAAATCAGTGAAATCTACGTACGAGCAGCGCTCCAGTACGACTTAAACTGATTATAATTTCATGTAAATTCCACGTACGAGCAACGCTCTAGTACGGATATGTATATAAATTCAGTGAAAACCTCGTACGAGAAAAACTCCAGCACAGCATTCAAATGAATTATGAAAACCATATAAAACTTTGTGCGAGCAACGCTCCAGCACAAATGAATGCTCAAGTAAATCAAATCTCGTGCGAGTTATACTCCAGCACGGCTTTATGCATAACTAAATCAAATCTCGTGCGAGTTTCACTCCAGCACGGCTTTTATGCATAATTAAATCAAAACAGGATGCGAGCTAAGCTCCAGCATCTCTCATGCATGTCAAATCATTAAAAGTAGTGCGAGTAATCGCTCCAGCACTATTTTATGCATACCACGTCAAAACAAATCAAAACATGTCAAAACATGTCAAAACATGTCAAAACAGAGTGCGAGCTAGGCTCCAGCAGCTCTCATTTCACAATATTAAAAATCAGTGCGAGCACCATGCTCTAGCACATTTCATGCATATGATGTCACAAGTCGGTGCGAGCAACTGCTCAAGCACATTTATGCACATTCACAAACGCAGATATAGTGCGAACTATGTGTCGGCACTATCTGTTTCCATATAAACTGATAGTTGGCCGTTTTCCAAAGAAATTTCTATTTAAATATTAATAACACCTACGTAGTGTTATTTTGTGAAATTCATCCATTTACTGGCCAATCTATCGCTTTACTTTGATTAAAATCAAGAAAATTCCTTAATCATCAAAAATCCTTAAATCATGCATTTCATGCATGTCATGCTTTCACCATCCTTAGGTGAACTTCCCTCAATAGGGGTAAAATAGACATTTCACCTATTTCGATCCTTAAAATCATTCAAACCATTTTTAGGATCATTATACAATATCCATGTATACATACATACTCAGTGTACAGAAAAACTATTAAAATATGCGTAGCTACCTCTAGCTACTCACACAATTCCCTTACCTCATTTATCTGTACAGTCTGACCTTTCCCACTGATGTCTCGTCACGCAGTCCGATTTGCTCCGAATCCAAATCAAATCTCCGGCACTGCGGATACACATTCATCAGGTCAAATACAATACAATTAATTGTATTTCACAATTTTCTGGGCTTAATTTAAATCATTGGGCCCATTTACCCATATTGGGCCCGATTGCACCATAATGGGCCTTAATCGGCCTTAAGCCCGTTTACCACACTTTATCGAGGCCTATTGGGCTCATTGGACCCATCAATATTTATTTAGCCTCGTTCTAAATTCTCAGATAGCTTATGAATTATTTACGACAATTTATCCCAATTTCTAGAATTTAATTCATTTATACGGAAATTAAATCCGTAATTCATGCGTTAAATATTAATCACGCATAACGATATAAAATTGTCGTAAATAAGGGTCACATACCCGTTATTCCATGATCGTACACAAATCGAGGCTGTCTCGAGCTCTCAGTGGATGCCAATTGTCGAGCTACACAATTAAATATATTTTCGGGTAAACTTTCAGTCGATTATTTATCAAATTAAATATTCTAAAAATTAAATCGGTCAATTTGACCGCTTACCGACTTACCCGAAGCTCGATTGCATCACAGGAATTTTCCCCAATTTTTTTCTCTTTTTCTTTTTCCCTTTTTCTTCTTTTTTTCCCTCTCTTTTTGGCTGAACCGGTCCGGTCCGGTTCAACCCGGTTCGGACCGCCGGTTCGATCTGGTCCGGTTCGGCCGGTTCTGTCCGGTTCGGCCGGTCCAATCTCCCTTTGGTCGTGCCGGCGCCGTCCGGCCGGTTCCCGGCATGATTTCGGTGCCGTTCAGCGCGCCATGGCATGGGCTCCCTAAATCGGGCCTCGGCTGGGGTCGAATCAGCCCCATCGCCGGCGAATCGGGGTTCTCTCCTCCGCGGTCTTCTCCTCCGTTTCCGACGTTTTCCGGCCACCTCGCCGCGCGTCTGGCCGCCTGTGAGCTCGCCTGAGGTCGGTCGACCTTCGCCGACCCTCGCCTGGGGCCCTTGGCCGTCGGTGGTGGCTCGTCCGGTCTCTTCTTCCTCGGTCTCTGCTCGTTTTCTGCTTCGTTTTTGCCTCTGTTTCTTTCTCCAGATTCACGTTTTTCGCGAATTCTGTTTTTTTTTTTTTTTTTTTTTTTTTTTTTTTTTTTTTAATTTCATTTTTTTTTTTATAATTTATTTTTAATATTATTTTAATCAATAAAATAATATTAAAATACACAAATATCTTTTAAAAAATATATTTTTTATTCATCTAATCTGTAAATAATTTTCTCAGTCCGATTTTACCTTTTCGGTATATTTTTCGATTATTTTCGGGATTATTTTTCGATACGAAAATCCCGGTTTATTCCAATAAATTCATATCTTGATCAATTTAACCCGGAATTTAATTATTTCTTCGTCATTGATCAAGATTTCTCATTTTCATATTTTTAATTAAATTTTCTTGTCCCGATTAATACCGAATTTTGGTCTTTTGACCATTTTGCCCTTGCACGTATTCGAGAATGCCATTTAAGTCCTTTTGCATTTTTAAATGCACTCGAAAATATCGGGTCTTACATTTATTCAATGGAATATGAATAATTTTGAAGTAATATTTGAGAATAAATTGATTCGGCTGCAAACTATGTTGTTTAGATTGCTATCCTAAGATAGTGATGTTTTCACCCCTGAATAGTATACTGTAAGTTTTAATAAGTAATGAAAGAGTTTGTTAAAAGTGATATATGAAAGGAGATAAGCTTTGAGATGTGACAGATCTTGAATACGAGATATATTAGAATAAGAGGCGTATGCAAGGTAGGGGTATCTTTCATATGTAAAGTAATTTGGATTAAGCGATATGTAGTGAATATGAATTGTGATGAAGGATAAGGGGAGGATATATCCACACCCAGTCCATGTGGTCAAGTCTGAGGGTTAATAAAGGTATTTCAAAATACTTCCCCGCCTGAAGACTTGACAGAGTCTAGAAGCACACAAATAACCTATAAATTGAAATCGACAGTCATAATATATACATTTAAAATTTAGGTACCTTTACTGGTACGATAAAGAAATATAAAATTCGAGTAATCATGAAGGTTTAAAAATTAAAATTTTATAAAAGCCGTTAATATAAGAAAAACGAAATGACGTGGGTTAGTATCTTGAACGGAAATGATTTCGAAATAACATTATACGTTTATGCATACATAGGTCAAGGATATAAGTGATTGAAATATTTAGTGGAACTCAACTACGATGAGGTATTTAAAGCTTACCTGGACCGAGTGGTTGTCATCTTTAGCAATGATATTTTGATGTATTCGAAGTCTAGGGAAGAGCATGAGTAGCAACAGGAAATTGTCTTACAGACGAGTTGTTAAGAGTTTCTCGAAATGGGCTGCTCAGTTGACAGATCTTGTTCGAAAAAGATTGTATGCCACTAGGATGATAAGTATGAAAGTAGCTTCGGTGAGTTTTGGTATATTGAAGCAATAAACTGACTACCGTAATTATTCTCACCATAACCAACAACTCAAGAGGTTTCAGTGTGTATGGATACCTCAAAAGAATTAGTGGGTTGTGTATTGATGTAAAATAGGAAGATAGTCGCTTATGGATCCAGATAGTTTAAGGACCATGAGAGAAACTATCCGACCCATGATTTAGAGTTGGCAGCCGTAGCATTTATACTGAAGGTATAGCGCCACCACTTATACGGTGAGAAATTTCATATATGCGCTGATCATAAAAAGCCCCGAGTACTTGTTTTCACAGAAAGAGTCGAATATGATAATAAAGAGGGTTAGAGCTTCTAAGGATTATGATTGTGAACATTGTACCACCCAGGAAAGGCTAATGTAATGGCTGATGCCTTGAACAGAAAGAGCCTTGGGATGGTATCACATATGATGGTCAGGGAGCGTGAGCTGCTAGAGCAGTTGTGAGCAACAGTAGTGATGTGATCCCTTCTGATGATGACAGTGATTTTGTGATAGCTAGCCTGAGATTAAAACTGGATTTGAGTGACCGAATTTGCCAGGCTTAGCATGATGATCGACATGGTGTCGATAGGGTGGGTCAGATTCAGAAGGGTATAGTGACAGAGTTCACAGTGAGTGATGATGACTTACAGAGGTTCAGAGATATTATAAGTGCTCCCTAGGACCACAGTTGATGAGATAGTGTTATTGTCAGAAGCTCACTCTTTGGGATATACAGTGCATCCGAGAAGTAATAAATATATCGAAATCTCTGAAAAGGGTATTGGTGGTCAGGTTTGAAAAAAAAAGACATTGTAGAGATTGTGAAAAAGTGTCTCGTATGTCAGCAGATTAAGGTAGAGCAAAAGAAGTTGCAGGGTTATTGCAGCCTCTACCTATATTGACATGGAACAAGTTACCATGAATTTCGTGATAGGTTATAGAGGACCCGGATAAATCAAGAGGCTATCTGGGTGATAGTTGATAGATTGATTAAGTCTACCCACCTTCTGGCTATGAAATCCCCAAATACTCTGAGTGTGTAGGCGAAATTATGTGTAAGGAAGATTGTGGAACATTATATAGTGTTCCAGAGAGCATGGTATCAGATAGGTATTCCCTCTTCACTTCCCATTTCTGGGAATATTTTTCAGGAACCTTTAGGAACCCGATTGAGTGTTAGCATAGCTTGTCCTCAGACAGATGGTCAGTTAGAGAGGACTGTACAGGTTTTGGAGGATGTGATGAGAGTGTGTGCCATTTATTTTATAAGCTCCTGGGATGATCAATTATTACTAATCGAATTCGTAAATGATGACAGTTGTCACCCTAGTATCGGGATAACATTTTATATGAGGCATTGTATGGATGTAGGAAGTTGTTTCCCCGATTTAGATAAGAAGAATTGGGTGACAGATAGAAAATTGTTTCCGAATTGGTAAGACAAACCTCTGAGAATGTTCAGTGGATTGTGAGAGATTAAGAACACCTCAAAGCAGATAGAAAAGCTATGCTGACAAGAGACAGAAAACCATTGGAATTCATCGAGGGTGAATCAGTAATATGGCAGTTACATGTCCTAAGAACATAACGAGATTTGGAAATAAGGCAAATTGAGTTTCGTTAGACAGAATCCTTTGAGAGATTAGACAAAGTGGGGGATAAGGCCTATAGGTTGGCGTTACCACCTAAATAAGCAGGCATCCACAATGTGTCCTATCATTTGATGCTTCGAAAATCCTATCTGGGCCCAGCATATGTGATCAGATATGAGCTCCAATAGTTTAGCGCAATGAAAGTATAACGTATGTTGAAAAATCGATTCGGGTATTAGACGGAAGGAGAAAGTGTTGAGGTTTAAGATGATCTCCCTAGTCAAAGTCCTTTGGTAGTATTACACTCCGAAAAAAGTCACATGAGAATTAAAGAGTATGATGCGATAGACGTACTCGGAGTTGCTTATGGACTCATTTGATTTGGTTCTAATTTGGAGGACCAAATTTCTTAAGTGGGGAAGATTGTAAGACCCGATTTTATTTAAAACACGAAATGCTTGAGTGTTCGTGAAATAAAGGATTGAAATGGTATTCCCGAACAAGTGCAAGGGTAAAACGATCAAAAGACCAAAATTCAGTATTTATCGTGACAAGAAAATTTAATTAAAAATAGGGATTTAAGAAATCTTGATCAATAACGAAGAAATAATTAAATTTCGGGTTAAATTGATCAAGATACGAATTTATTGGAATTAACTGAAATTTTCACCTAGGGAAATTATCCCAAAAATAATCGAAAAATATATCGGAAAGACGAAGTAAGACTTATAAATTCATTTATTGAATAAATGAATAAAATAATATTTTTTTAGATATTTTGGATTTTAATTGAATAAAATAATGATTAAAATAATATTAAAATAAATTATAAATTAATTAATTAAATAAAATTAAAAAACAAAAGAAAATCGCGAAACGCAATTTTTTGGAAAAGCCGAGGGAGCCGAACCCCCTTTACCGGCCATCGACAAGCCCAGAGGAGTGGCCGACGAGGGAGAGGCAACCCAGCCGAGCCTCACCAGCGCTGGTAGACGGAAGGAACGACGACCAACGATGGAGAAACTGAAAGAAAACCAACGGGGGAGGAAAAGAGAAGTACGGACATTCGCCGGTGATCTGGCCCCCAACCAACCCTAGCTGGTGGTTCCCCAGGCGTAGGCGATGCGATTGGTGGTAGCACCGGCCAGTAGAATGGCCTGCAACGCCAAAAACAGCAGCCAAATAGAAACGGTACCGACGACGAAAAGGAGAAGAGCCGAACCGGCCACTTTTCGACCACCTCGGATGAAACCGACCCCAGATCCGTGCATCGGACGATCCCGCGGAGCTACTGGCGACGAAAATCGACGGAGAATCGATCGGCAAAGCACTGAACCGGCCGAACTGGACTGGATCGGCGGGATCGAATCGGTTCAGCCAGAAAAGAAGGAAAAGGAAGAGAAAAA
Organism: Firmiana major; assembly: GCA_033439115.1. Classification (NCBI taxonomy): domain Eukaryota; kingdom Viridiplantae; phylum Streptophyta; class Magnoliopsida; order Malvales; family Malvaceae; genus Firmiana; species Firmiana major. The sequence continues at coordinate 28,278,587 of CM065905.1, forward strand.
GGGAAAAAGAAAAAGAGAAAAAATTGGGGAAAAATCCCAGTGATGCAATCGTGCTACGGGTAAGTCAGTAAGAAGTCGAAATTGATCGATTTAAATTTCAAAATATTTAATTTGATTAATATCTGACTGAAAATTGACCCGAAAAAATATTTAATTGTGTAGCTCGACAATTGACGTCAAACGGGAGCTCGAGACAGCCTCGATTTATGTACTATCATAGAATCTCGAGTAAGTAAACCTTATTTATGACAATTTACATCGTTATGCGTGTTAAAAATTTACCGCATAAATTATGGATTTTAATTTTGCATTAAATTAATTATATCCTAGAATTAGAGATATATTGTCGTAAATAATTAATTGAGCTATCCGAGAGTTTAGAACGAGGGTCAATAATTACTGATAGGCTCAATGAGCCCAATAGGCCTCGATAATGTAAATAGTAAGTGGAAAACGGGCTTAAGGCCGATTAAGGCCCATTATGGTGCAATCGGGCCCAATGATTTAAATTAAGCCCATAAAATATGAAATACAATTAATTGTATTGTATTTGACCTGATGTATATTTATACGCAGTTTCGAAGATTTGATTGAGAGCAAATCGGACTGCATGACGAGACATCAGTGAAAGGTCAGACTGTACAGAAAAATAAGGTGAGGGAATTGTGTGAGTAGCTAGAGGTAGCTACGCGTATTTTAATAGCTTTTGTATACACTGAATTGTATGTATACACAGAATATCTATAAAGATCCTAGAAATAAATTAATGATATTAAGGACTCGAAATAGGAAAAGGCTATTTTACCCCTATTGAGGGAAATTCATCTAAGGACGGTGAAAGCATGATATGCATGAAATGCATGATTTAAGTAATTTCTAATTTAAGGAATTTTATTGGTTTTTAAGCAAAGCAAATCGATAGATTGGCCAGAAATTGCATAAATTTCATAATATAACACTATGTAAGTGTTATTAAGATTTAAATGAAAATTATTTGGAAAATAGGCCAACTATCAATTTTATATGGAAACAGATAGTACTGGCGCATAACTCGCATTATATCTGAGTTTGTGAGTGTGCATAAAATGTGCTTGAGCGGTTGCTCGCATCAACTTGTGTGACATCATATGCATGAAATGTACTTGAGCGATTGCTCGCACTGATTTTACTATTGTGAAATGCATGAGAGGTGCTAGAGCTTAGCCCGCACTCTGTTTGAATGTTTTGATTTGTTTTGACTTGATTTGCATAACAAGGTGCTGGAGCGATTGCTCGCACTAGTTTTTATGACTTGATATGCATAAAAGGTGCTGGAGCTTAGCTCCCATCCTCTTTTGATATGATAATTGTATAAAAGCCGTACTGGAGTGTAACTTGCACGAGATTTGATTTATTTATGCATAAAGTCGTGCTGGAGTGTAACTCGCATGAGATTTGATTTATTGATGCATAACACCGTGCAGTAGCATGATGAGTTTTTCATGCTTTAATGATAAATTCATGAAAGGATTGTTTCTCATGATTTGTTTTACATGACATGAACTAATACATGATTTTGATTTAATCCATGCTAATTATGATTTTATGATTTTACATAAAATGCCATTGATGCATGAGTTGCATAATTTCTATATGCAAGAATAGTTTTTATAAACTATAGCAATGATGTATGCATGATTTTGTGCATGAGATTTAAACGAAAAGAAATGGATTTTAAGGGTATGGCATTATGAACATGTAGATAGTGCTGCTATCTACTTGCATAATTGCCTTATTGAGCGTGTGGTTTGCTCACTCCCTTATTTTCCCATCTTGTTAGAGCACTCGCAGTAGTTAGTGAGTGGCTAAGAACTTGCATCTTGGTATCCGCTGCTTCCCATCGAGAGGCAGGTATACATATTTGTATAGTTTCGTATCTAAATATGTAAATGCACAACACTGTAAACGGATATGATGTCGGGGATGTAAGGTTATGTAAATACCATTGTGAATGTATTTAGTTAAAGTCAAAGGATATTAAATCCTGATGTGTAAATGTAACATGGAAATGGAATGGTAAGTAGTGTGAGGTGACTAACACTGAATCATAGCCCAACTGTTAGTAGGATGGTCACGATGAGAGGAAGGTAAGAATTAAATAATAAATAAAACGAAAAATTTGTAGTGATTTTTATGTGTCATGCCCTGGAAGCGCGGAAAATAGGGCTAATTTAAAACTTTTTATTCATTAATTCACAATTAAGTGTGCATTCCTGTGCAGTGTCATACATCATCACCTATATTATACCTCAGGATCTCGTCATTGAATAGTATATAGTATATCATATACACTACTTGCTCTCAAGTTAATTAATCCTAATACATCCCATACAATGTTATACATCAAGTGTCTGCAATTATGATAATTGTCTGGGTACATGAAAAGATAAAAAATACCTCAAAATACAATATATATGACCTGGAGCTCAAGTCCTCCACTAGCCACTACTCCGTACGTCGCAGGAATATCCTTTTCACTTGAAGAGATCTGGGGGGAAAGAAAACAGGGTGAGCTTCTAAATCGCTCAGTAAAGGGGGTAAGGGACTCATTTCATAAACCAAAATGCACATCACAAAATATTTATTTGTATGTGAAACTCATTAATCTCATTTGAAAACCATAGCATGAAAGTACTCACAACGACATTCTCATGTCTCAAATCATGTGAAAACATGAAGTAAAAAGGCTCAGTCTAGAGCAATAACAAAGCATGTGAAAATAATGCGATAATCGCTTTCTCAATAAACGTGATAAAATCACTGAAATAGTAATGCACGTGGCACAGCCACTAAACACACGTGGCATAGCCACTGATTTAAATTCACACGTGGCACAGCCACTAGACACACGTGGCATAGCCACTGAGTTAAATTTACACGTGGCACAGCCACAGGATAGGGTTTCACGTGGCAACGGCCACCAATAAGGGTTTCTCACGTGGCAACGGCCACCAAATAGGGTTCTCACGTGGCAACGGCCACCAAATGGGGTTCTCACGTGGCAACGGCCACCAAATATGGTTTCTCACGTGTCAACGGCAACCAAATAGGGTTCTCACGTGGCAACGGCCACCAAATAGGGTTTCTCACGTGGCAACGGCCACCAAATAGGGTTTCTCACGTTACCAGAATGGAGAAGAATCGGGCTTACATGCTACCAGAGCAATGCCCGGTGTGTACTCAAAATTACACACCTAAGTTTTAATCACATAAGACTAGTTTGCCTTCACGTAGAACTCATAGTGGTTTTTCTCTATAAAACTCATTTGAAAACCGTTTTGTACTCAACACAAAACATATTGAAACCTAGTCCCAACCGGCAAAACACGCACACATTTCTCAAATCTCAATATTGCCTTAACGTAGAGCCCAGTTATAAACTCATAAAAACATTGGGCTCCAACCGGCTATAAAAAATTGTGTGCAATTGTATCACAACACAACACTCAACATGCTTGTTTTATAAATCACAATTCATGCTATAATAGTTCGCAAATCACATACACAAATGGTTTAGTTTCCCTTACCTCTTTGCACCTCGTATAGTGCAATCGTTTCCCCCTTGACACGGACTAGTCCCGCATTCCACTCTGGAACTCCTGAGCTGTCCAAACGATGTTAAAACATCAATATTCAACTATCACATCAACCTCAATTCTCAAAATCGAGCATAATTGCTCATAACTCCTCAAATTTCTCAATTCTCATAACTCCACCACAAACCACAATCTCACTCACAACACCTCAACATTCTATATTTCCTATGCCACAATATCTATGCTAATACACCACATTGTCTAAATCTTTATTTATAGCTCAAAATTCCTAAATTGCTAAATATCATTATCACTCCAACCACATTGTAATTTCATCAACCCTAATCATTTCTCAGCTATTTCAACACAATGACAACAACCATTATCATAAAAATCATCTCAAATATCAAGATTGAGGTTTAAAAATTACCCCAAAACTTGTGGAGAGCTTATCTCTTGCCTCGATTCGATCCGTCTTTCGATTTCCAAGTATGTTGTTCTCCCTTTGATGAGGAACAACTTTCCTTCTTGCCACAACTTCTGATTTGGAAGGAAATGGGTGCTTTGGATGAGTGAGAAAGCTAGGTTTCGGTGAAAATGGGTGTTGGAAGAGAGAGAAAGTGAGATTGCAGGAGAAAAATAGGGGTTCCTTATATAGACTGAGGGTAGGAGATCGATCTGGCTCTTGATGAGATCGATCTGCGCATTTGAATTTTTGGGACGATTTGGGGTAATTTATGCCTTGGAGATCGATCTGTCGAGGGGTGAGATCGATCTCTTTATGGCCTTATGAGATCGATCTGCTCCTTAAGGAGATCGATCTTCTCCCAAACAGAATCATTTGGAGATCGATCTCTTCCTCATGAGATCGATCTTCTCTCAAACAGAATCATAAGGAGATCGATCCTCTTCCATTGGAGATCGATCTGCTCCTCAAATTCCTCCTTCCTTGTCATTTTTAACTCACCAGATCGATCTCTCCTTCTCCTGGATCGATCTGTCCTCATAACTTCACACTTATTTTAAACACTTAACATATAAATCTCCAATTATCATTCCCCAATTCACTTAGCTCAATAAATTACACTTCAAGTTCATATTACATCATTCAAATATATCTAAAATTCTCAGATCTCACATTATGTAATTTGGGTCATGACAGATTTTGGTATTAGAGCTTGAGTTGGCCTGATATGAGTCGGTGTTAGTAGTTAAGGAAGTTTACATCCCCATGTACTATGCATCATTTAGATACAATTGTGTATATCGAGATGGAATTGCAGATAAGAATTTGGTTTGAATGCAAGAATATTGACTCATTAACTGATAGCCATTGGTAGAGGGGCGAGTACACAAGCTCGAGGCCGTAGAGGTTGGCCCGAGAGTCGTACTGAGTCGCCACCTGAGACTCAAGATGAGATTGAAGTGGAGGCTGGTGTTGAGTATGCCCCACAAAGTCCGACAGAGTGACCTGATAGTATTGAGACACGTTTCGCGAGGTTGGAGCTGAGTGTAGAGAATATTATGGAGCTAATTTCTCATAGTATGCATAGGATTTGAGGGTGACTCAGGGCATTGGTGGAAGTTCGCTCGACCCATCTTAAGAGTTAGACATCCTGAGCTGAAATGAGAAATATTTCTAGATGTATTTCGATGACAGAATATCCCGGACACTGCTCAAATGAAATTGCAGATAAAATGCTTTACTCTGACCCAGAGGAACTGGTTGATTGATGAGTATGAATCTCAGTTTATATACTTGGGCAGGTATGACCCCAATACTATGAACAGTAAGAGTTGAGATGTCTAAAAGTTCATGGAACGACTAAGATTGACAATTAGAGTCTAATTGGCCCCATTAGATATCACTACCTATGCTGAGGTAGTACGCAGACTACAGTTGTGTGAATAAGATCATGAATTGCACGTCTCTAAGATTGGGAAAGGTAGTAAAGGCCAAAATAGAGACAAAGAGAATAGAGAATGACAAAGATGTCAGACCGAGAAAAAGGTAGTTTGGTAAAAAGATTAGAGTTGATGAGTCACGGGGTAAAATGGTTAGCAAGGCCCTAGTGTATCCAATTTTAGCACTTTTGAGGGGTATTGTGATTAGAGCACCCGACCTGCTACGAAGCAGTGTAGGATGTGTGGTAGATACCACGAAATTAGGCGCTACACCTTCTTGACTAAAATAGGCTTTAAGTGTGGTAAGACGAGCTATTTATTTAATGATTGCTCAAAGTTAGGTGAGACTGCCCCACAAAAGGGCAAAGAGATAGAGAAAACCCTATTGATATCTCTACACCGAAAAGGGAGGCCACAACTGAAGAGAAAGGGAAAGTAGTGTATGCCTTGGACCAGGACACTACTGACGTTTCATCTGATGTGGTGGAAGATACCACACTAGTAGTGAATAAAAAAGTAATTATTTTAATTGATCCTGGTGCCACGTATTTATTCATATCGCCTACAGTTGCTTATAAGTTAGTGAAAGATGTGAACCTTGTACCCATAGGCAAGATGATGATAGTTAGCTGATTATCACTATATGCGTATAGGGATTGTAAGTTGAAAACGAGAGAAAAAGGATATGTCAGCCGATTTTATTCAATGGAATATAAATAATTTTGAAATAATATTTGAGAATAGATTGATTTGGCTGTAAACTATGCTGGTTAGATTGCTATCATAAGATAATGATGTTTTCACCCCTGAAAAAGTTTACTGTAAGTTTGACACAGTAATGAAAGGGGTGTAGCGATTGAAATTAAAGGAGTAAATGATTGTACTCACCGAATGAGTAATGATGCGAATGTTTCATCGCTTGTGTGGTTGGTAGGGATAAGGCACATCCGGAGTTAACAGATATCATTATGGCAGGGAGTTTCCTAATATGTTCCCGAATAATCTACTAGGGCTACCATCAGATAAAGAGATAGAATTTTGTATTGATTTGGTACTTGGTACAGAGCCGATATCCTAACCACAGTATAAAATGATATTAGTGGAACTGGAAGGAATAAAGAAACAAGTACAGGAGTTATTGGATAAATGTTCCTCTGACCGAATGAGTAACTTGAGGAGTACTTATTCTGTTTGTAAAAAGAGAATGGAAGCCTCCGACTATGTATTGAATTTTAATTGTCGAATGAGGCTAACATCAAGAATAAGTGTTTCCTCTCACTATAGATGATTTATTGGATTAGCTATGAAAAACGCATATCTTTTTAGAGATCGATTTGAAGTCTGGGTAACAACCGTTAAGAATTCAGAAGGTGAATGTGTCGTAACTGTTAGGACATTGATGAACAAGGTATTTAAACCTTACCTAGATCGATTGGTTATCATCTTTAGCGATGATATTTAGATGTATTCGAAGTCTAGGGAAGAGCATGAGTAGCAACAGGAAACTGTTTTACAAATGAGGTGTTGTGAGTTTCTCGAAATGGGCTGTTCAATTGGCACATCTCATTCGAAAAAGATTGCATACGAATGGGATGGTAAGTATGAAAGTAGCTTTGATGAGTTTTGGTGTATTGAGGTATGAACTGGCCACTGTAATTATTCTCACCATAACCAACAGCTCAAGAGGTTCTCAGTGTGTCTGGATACCTCAAAATAAGGATTGGGTTGTGTATTGATGTAAAAAAGGAAGATAGTCATTTATGGATCCAGATAGTTCAAGGACCATGAAAGAAACTATCTGACCCATGATTTAGAGTTGGCAGCCGTAGCATATACACTGAAGGTATGACGCTACTACTTATACGGTGAGAAATTTGGGTATGCACTGATCATAAAAAGCCTCAAGTATCTGTTTTCACAGAAAGAGTCAAATATGATAACAAAGATAGTTAGAGCTTCTGAGGGATTATGATCGTAGAAATTGTACCACCCAAGAAAGACTAATGTAAAGGCTGATGCCTTGAGCAGAAAGAGCCTCGGGATGGTATCATATATGATGGTCAGGGAGCATGAGCTGCTAGAGTAGTTGTGAGCCCTCAACAGTGATGTAATCCCTTCTGATGATGACAGTGATTGTGTGACAGCTAGCCTGAGATTAGAACTGGATTTGAGTGACCGAATTTGACAGGCTTAGCGTGATGATCTACATGGTGTCGATAGTGTGGGTCAGATTCAGAAGGGTACAGTGCCAGAGTTCATAGTGAGTGATGATAACTTACTGAGGTCCAGAGAAAACATAAGTGCTCCCAGGATCACAGTTGATGAGATAATACTATTGACAAAAGCTCACTCTTCGGGATATACAGTACATCCGAGAAGTAATAAATATATAGGAATCTCTAAAAAGGGTATTGGCGGTCAGATATGAAAAGAGACATTGTAGAGATTGTGGAGAAGTGTCTCGTATATCAGCAGATTAAGGTAGAGCAATAGAAATCTGCAGGATTATTGCAGCCTCTACTTATATTGGCACGAAAAAGAGACAAGTTACCATGAATTTCGTGATGGGTTACAGAGGACTCGGATGAATCACGAGGCTATCTGGGTGATAGTCGATAGATTGATTAAGTCTACCCACCTTCTGGTTATAAAATCCCCAAATACTCTGAGTGTGTAGGCGAATTTATGTGCACGAAAAATTGTGAAACATTATGTAGCGTTCCAGTGAGCATGGTATCAGATAAGGATTCCCGCTTCACTTTCCACTTCTGGGAACGTTTTCAGGAAGCTATGGGAACTCAACTGAGTGTTAGCACAGCTTTTCGTCCTCAGATAGATGGTCAGTCAGAGGGGATTGTACAGGTTCTGGAGGATATGATGAGAGCGTGTGCCATTGATTTTATAAGCTCCTGGGATGATCAGTTACCACTAATTGAATTTGCCAATAGCGACAATTGTCACTTAAGTATCGGAATAACATTTTAAGAGGCATTGTATGGCTGTAGGGGTTGTTCCCCGACTTGGATAAGAAGAAGTGGGTGACAGATTGAAAATTGCTCCCGAATTGGTTAGACAAACCTTTGAGAATATCCAGTTGATTTGTGATAGATTAAGAACACCTCAGAGCAGACAGAAAAGCTATGATGACAAGAGACAGAAAACCATTGGAATTCACCGGGGGTGAATCAGTATTGTTAGAAGTTACTTGTCCTAAGGGCATAAGGACATAATGAGATTCGGAAAGAAGGCAAATTGAGTTTCGTTAGATAGAATCCTTTCAGATATTAGACAAAGTGGGAGATAAGGCCTGTAGGTTGGCGTTACCACTTGAATAAGCAGGCATCCACAATGTGTCCCATCTTTTGATGCTTCGAAAATGATATCTGGACCCAACATATGTAATCGGATATGAGCTCTAACAGCTTAGCTCAGTGAAAGTAAAACGTATGTAGAAAAATTGATTCGGGTATTAGACGAAAGGAGAAAGTGTTGAGGTTTAAGACGATCTCCCTAGTCAAAGTCCTTTGGTAGTATTACACTCCGAAAAAAGTCACATGAGAATTAAAGAGTATGATGAGATGGACATACTCGGAGTTGTTTATGGACCCATTTAACTTGGTTCTAATTTGAAGGACCAAATTTTTTAAGTGGGGGAGATTATGTAAGACCCGATTTTTATCGAAATTTATTATGATTCAAATGATGTAAATTGAATCATAAGAAGAGTTGTATGTGAATGAAAAATGCAAATGGAATAAATAAAAATTCCCGAAGGCATTTAAAGATCAAATGAAGGATCAAAATGGTATTCCCGAACACGTGAAGGGTAAAACGATCAAAAGACTGAAATTCGGTATAAATTTGACAAGAAAAATTCACTAAAAATATGGAAATGAGAAATCTTGATGAATAACAATGAAATAATTGAATTTCGAGTCCAATTGATCAAGATATGAATTTATTGGAATTAATCAGAATTTTTACATCGAAAAATTATCCCGAAAGACGAAATAAGACTGATAAATCCATTTAGGGATAAAATGAATTGAAAAAAATGTTTTCGGATATTTTGATTTTTAATATATTTTAATGATTAAAATAATAATTAAAATAAATTATAAATAAATAAAAATAATAATATAGAATTGACAAAATCGCGATTCTGCAGAAACAGAGGCAAAATGAGGGAGCCTCATTGACGGAGGCAATTTGCGGTGATCCCAGGCAAGGTATCGAGGAAGTCAGACGAGAACCGAACCACCACCAGCACTAACAGCCTGAAATCCGACGATGAGGCACACCGGCAAAAGGAGAAAGAGAGAACTGAGAGGGAGAAAAGGAAATCTTTTGCCGTCGACGTCGATTCTGCCCCAGCGACCGACCACCGAAGGTTCCCCACGTGCTGCTGAGCTGAGTGGATGCGAAAACGGCCAGTAGAACAGTCGACAACACCGTCAACAGTGAAGGAAAGAAGCGACACCGATGCCGGAGGAGAGAAGAGCCAAACCGGCCATTTTTCGACCACCTCTGACCAAATAGACCCCAAATCCGAGCTTTACGAGATCCCGCGGAGCTGCTAGCAATGAAAGTCGGTGAAGCCCCGAACCGATCGAACCGGGCTGAACCGGACCAAACCGGTTCAGCCAGAAAAGAAGAAAAAGAAAGAGAAAAGGGGAAAAATAAAAAAAGGAAAAATTAGGAAAAAATCGATGATGCAATCGAGCTACAGGTAAGTTGGTAAACTATCGAAATTGACCGATTTAAATTTCAAATTATTTAAATTGATAAATATTCGATTGAAAATTTACCCAAAAAATATGTAATTGTGTAGCTCGACAATTGACGTCAAACGAGAGCTCAAGATAGCCTCAATCTGTGTACTATCATGGAATCTCGGGTAAGTAACCCTTAGTTACGACAATTTGCATAGTTATGTGTGTTAGAAATTTACCGCATAAATTACAGTTTAATTTCGTATAAAATGAAATAAATTTTAGAAATTGAGATAAATTGTCGTAAATAATTAATTTAGCTATCTGAGAGTTTAGAACGAGGCTCAATAAATATTGATGGGCCCAATGAGCCCAATAGGCCTCGATAATGTGAATGGTAAGTGGAAAATGGGCTTAAGGCCGGTTAAGGCCCATTATGATATAATCGGGCCCAACATGGGTAAACGGGCCCAATGATTTAAATTAAGCCTAAAAAATATGAAATACAATTAATTATATTGCATTTAACCTAATGAATATTTATCCGCAGTTTCGAAGATTGGATTGGGAGCAAATCGGACTACGTGACGAGTCATCAGTGGAAATGTCAAACTGTACAAAAAATGAGGTAAGGGAATTGTGTGAGTAGCTAGAGGTAGCTACGCATATTTTAATAGCTTTTGTATACAGTGAAAATATATAAAGGTCCTAGAAATAAATTAATGATTTTAAGGACTCGAAATAAGTAAAAGGTTATTTTACCCCTACTAAGGGAAAATTCACCCAAGGATGTTGAAAGCATGACATGTACGAAATGCATGATTTAAGGAATTTTCGTGGTTTTCAAGCAAAGCAAATCGATAGATTGGCCAGTAATTGCATAAATTTCACGATATAACACTACGTAAATGTTATTTAGATTTAAATGAAAATCCTTTGGAAAACGGGCCAACTATCAAGTTTAAATGGAAACAGATAGTGCTTGCGCATAGCTCGCACTATATCTGAGTTTATGAGTGTGCATAAAATGTGCTTGAGTGGTTGCTCGCACCGACTTGTGTGACATCATATGCATGAAATGTGCTAGAGCGGTTGCTCGCACTGATTTTATTATTGTGAAATGCATGAGAGGTTCTAGAGCCTAACTCGCACTCTGTTTTGACTGTTTTGACCGTATATGCATAAAAAGGTGCTAGAGCGATTGCTCGCATTAATTTTAATGATTTGACATGCATGAGAGGTGCTAAAGCTTAGCTCACATCCTGTTTTGATATGATAATTTCATAAAAGTCGTACTGGAGCTTTGCTCGTACGATCTTTTGATTTACTTGAGTATTCATTCGTGCCGGAGCATTACTCGCAGGAGGCTTTGATGGATTTTATGCATAAATTTTATGCATAAACCCTGCTGGGGCGTTGCTCGTACGAAGTTTTGATTTACTTGAGCATTTACTCGTGCTAGAGCATTTGTCACACAGAGTTTTGAATGATTTATGTTTTATATGGATTTATAACTCTTTTAAAGTCGAACTGGAGTGCTACTCGTACGCAGATTTTACTGATTTTTATGAAATCGTGCTAGAGCTTCGCTCGCACGAGATTTTCAGATATCATGAATATGTATGGAGCCATGCTAGAGCTTCACTCGCACAGGGATTTATATGACATGCATATAGCCGTGTTGGAGCCTCCTGTAGACTGTGTGTCACAGTGAGATAATATGCCCACACGTGCATACTTAGACAGAGATGATGTAGGTGGATAAGACCTATTGCAGGCACCCCTTGACTGAGATTGGGTTCATAGAGTACGTTGTACCATGTATGTCACGTGGAGTACGTTGTATCGTGGGGATTGTTGGAGTGGAGTGGCACCAGCCACGAGGCAGCAAGCCTTGCCCTCGCAATCCTGATGTTATGTTATTCTGGCGGCAGGATTGACCCACCTCCCGTTTTAGGTGTGATACCTCGCACACTAGGTACCGTGTAGCTAGGGATCACTAGGTTATGCCCATAGTCCTCGTTGTTACTGATATAGTCACCTACATGTCTCACATGATATAACTTATGGTCTCAATAGACCAGGGTAGACCCAAGGGAGGGGTCAGGCCCTCGATTTTCTAAGTTTTACTGAGATGTGATTTTCACAGAATTTTATAACAAGTTATTTTATGAGTTTGAAATTGTATTTTGAGATGGTTAATCCATGAGGGGTTATTTTATACTGTAGCTTTAATGAAGTGATTTAAATGCAGCTTTAATGAAGTGATTTAAATCCTGTAGTATGATGAGTTTTCCATGCTTTAATGATAAATTCATGAAAGGATTGTTTCTCATGATTTGTTTTACATGGCATGAACTAATACATGATCTTGATTTAATTCATGCTAATTATGATTTTATGATTTTACATAAAATGCCATTAATGCATGAGTTGCATGATTTCTATATGCACAAATAGTTTTTATAAACTATAGCAATGATGTATGCATGATTTTGTGTGTGAGATTTAAACGAAAAGAAATGGATTTTAAGGGCATGGTATTATGAGCATGTGGTTTGCGTAATTTCTAAACATGCAAGAGATAAGTTCTCCACAAGTTTTGGGTAATTTCTAAACCTCGATCTTGATATTTGAAATGATTTCGATGATAATGGTTGTTGTCATTGTGTTGAAATAGCTGAGAAATGATTAGGGATTGATGAAATTGCAATGTGGTTGGAGTGATAATGATATTTAGCAATTTTGGGAATTTGAGCTATAAGTAGAAATTTAGACAATGTGGTGAATTAGCATAGATAATTGGCATGAGAAATGTAGAACGTTGAGATGTTGTGAATGAGAGTGTAGTTTGGGGTAGAGTTACGAGAATCAAGAGATTTGAGGTGTTATGAGCACTTATGCTCGATTTTGAGAATTGAGGTTGATGAGATAATTGAGTATTGATGTTTTAACATCGTTTGGATAGCTCGGGAGTTCTAGAGTGGAATGCGAGGCTAGTCCGTGATACGGGGGAAACGATTGCACTATACGAGGTGCAAAGAGGTAAGGGAAACTAAACCATTTGTGTATGTGATTTGCGAACTATTATAGCATGAATTGTGATTTATAAAACAAGCATGTTGAGTGTTGTGTTATGATACAATTGCACACGATTTTTATAGCCGGTTAGAGCCCAATGTTTTTATGAGTTTATAACTGGGCTCTACGTTAAGGCAATATCGAGATTTGATAAATGTGTGCGTGCTTTGCCGGTTGGAACTCGATTTTATTATGTTTTGTGTTGAGTACAAAACGATTTTCAAATGAGTTTTATGAGAGAAAAACCACTATGAGTTCTACGTGAAGGCAAACTAGTCTTATGTGAATAAGACTTAGGTGTGTAATTCTGAGTACACACCGGGCATTGCTCTGGTAGCAAGTAAGCCCGATTCTTTTCCGTTCTGATAACGTGAGAATAACCCATTCTGTGGCTATGCCACGTATACTTGGTGGCCGTTGCCACATGAAAACCCTAATTGGTGGCCGTTGCCACGTGAGAAACCCCATTTGGTGGCCGTTGCCACGTGAGAAACCCCATTTGGTGGCCGTTGCCACGTGAGAAACCCCATTTGGTGGCCGTTGCCACGTGAGATCACCCATCCAGTGGCTATGCCACGTATAATTGGTGGCCGTTGCCACGTGAAACCCTATCCTGTGGCTGTGCCATGTGCGAATTTAACTCAGTGGCTATGCCACGTGTGTTTAGTGGCTATGCCACGTGTAAATTTAAATCAGTGGCTATGCCACGTGTAAATTTAAATCAGTGGCTATGCCACGTGTGTTTAGTGGCTGCGCCACATGCATTACTATTTCAGTGATTTTATCACGTTCATTGAGAAAGCGTTTATCGCATTATTTTCACATGCTTTGTTATTGCTCTAGACTGAGCCTTTTTACTTCATGTTTTCACATGATTTGAGACATGAGAATGTCGTTTTGAGTACTTTCATGCTATGGTTTTCAAATGAGATTAATGAGTTTCACATACAAATAAATATTTTGTGATGTGCATTTTGGTTTATGAAATGAGTCCCTTGCCCCCTTTACTGAGCGATTTAGAAGCTCACCCTGTTTTCTTTCCCCCCAGATTTCTTCAAATGAAAAGGGTTATCCTGCGACGTACGGAGTAGTGGCTAGTGGAGGACTTAAGCTCCAGGCCATATATTGTATTTTGAGGTATCTTTTATCTTTTCATGTACCCAGACAATTACTGTAATTGCAGACACTTGATGTATAACATTGTATGGGATGTATTAGGATTAATTAACTTGAGATCAAGTAATGTATATGATATAATATATACTATTCAATGACGAGATCCTGAGGTATAATATAGGTGATGATGTATGACACTGCACAGGAATGCACTCTTAATTGTGAATGAATGAATAAAAAGTTTTAAATTAGCCCTATTTTTCGCACTTTCGGGGCGTGACAGAGTTTTCTTGGTATCAGAGCTTAGGGTGTCTAGTACTGTCAGTGTCGGTTAAGTGAAATAGAATACATCCCAAGTGTCTGTAATAGTCTGGTCATGAACTGAAATTGAGGATTGAGATTTCAATCAATTCTGATATGTACGCGCAGGAGACGAGTTAAGATAGAGAATGAGTGGACGATGAGGTCGTTCGAGGAGGCAGGCAGAGTCCCCTCCGCCACCTATCCCACAACCAGAGAGTCCTAACTCTCGATTTAATCGGATTGAGACCGATGTGAGGCAAGGTTTTGAACAGATGGCAGCGTTATTCGCGTAACACTTTGGAGTTAATGCCTCGAGTACTACACCTACACCACCACAAGGACCTCTCATACCCCAATACCTCCCGTCACTCAGCCTGATGATAGAAGTATGGTCCGACTGAAGGATTTTCTGAAGATGAATCCGCCCGCATTTAAGGGAAAGAAGGATCCTACAGAGGCTGAGGAGTGGCTGACGGAGTTGAGAATTATATTTGATTATCTGGGGTGCACCGATGCTGAGAGGGTCAGTATGAGTATCTATATGTTGAAAGGGAGAGCTCGAGATTGGTGGGGTACTACCCAGGGTATTCTGATGTCCCGCCAGGATGTGATTGGTTGGGAAGAGTTTCAGACAGCCTTTAGGACCCAATATGTACCACGAGCCGCCCAGAGAAAGAAACAAGCCGAGTTTTTAAGTTTGGTACAGGGTGACATGTCTGTGGATGACTATGAGAGCCAATTCACAGCGCTATTGAGATATGACCCAGAGACCTTTAAGAATGAAGAGCTCCGCATAGAGAAATTTGTGTATGGATTGAAGCCCATCATCAGAGATAGATTGATAGGGCTATGTATTACTGAGTTTGGAGATGTTCTGAGACGAGCACAAGAGATTGAAAGAGGAATTGAAATGGTACAATCCCAGAATGAGCTCAGAGCAGTGAATAGAGATAAGGGCAAGAGGCCAGCAATTTTCCAAACAGAGGCTCAGAGAGGTTCCTTCAGAAGAGGAAGGATTGAGGTATAGAAGGGCATATTAGAGAGACCCAGAGGGTACCCTGACATTAGAGAGACCCCTCGAGATGTCAGGCCAGAGACAAGGTTTTGCAGAAATTGTGGCCGAATGCATGAGGGAATGTTGTACTGGGTCGATCCATGGGTGTTTTAGATGTGGAAACATGGGTCACATGGTGAAGGATTGCCCTCAACCCCAGAAACCACATGTCTTGGAGCCCACTAGACAACAGCCTCAGAGAGTGAATCCCCCGAGATGGGCCACTGCTGCAGAGAAAGGAAAGAGACCTGTTACCCAGGGACGTGTGTTTGCCCTAGATAAGGAGACTGCTGACACTTCTGCAGAAACTATAAGAGGTACACTCTCTGTCTGTAATCATAAGGCTCATGTGTTGATTGATTCAGGATCCACGCATTCGTTTATTTCTGAGCATTTTGCATGTACATTAAACTTGAAGTTTGAACCTCTAGAATATATACTACATGTAAATACCCCTATGCGTGAATCCCAGAGAACTGAGTTAATCTGTAGAGGATGTGAGATAAAGGTGGGAGATAGAGGGATGTTAGCAGATCTAATCATGTTGAATATACATGGGTTTGATGTAATTTTGGGAATGGATTGGTTGGCAGCCAATCGAGTGAGCTTAGATTGCTATACTAAGGTTGTAACTTTCTCCCTACCTGAACCTTACAGTGTACGATTGAGATATTGAGGAAATGAATATATGGAATTCTAGTAAGTAATTTGAGAATTTTGATATTATTTTGGAGAATATTAAATATGATTGTTCATGTGAAGGTTATGAGACACTCATCTTAGACGATGAGCGGGAACATCTGAGGATTGAGGATATACCTGTGGTGTGTGAATTTCTGGATGTTTTCCCAGATGAATTACCAGGTTTACCACCCGAGAGAGAGCTGGAGTTTACCATTGATTTGGTGCCAAATACTAAGCCGATCTCTAAACCTCCCTACAGGATGGTATTAGTGGAACTTGAGGAATTGAATAAACAACTACAGGAGTTATTGGATCAAGGGTTCATTAGGCCAGCGTTTCACCATGGGGAGCACCGATTTTATTTGTCAAGAAGAAGGATGGTAGTCTCAGATTATGCATAGACTATCGGTTGTTGAATAAAGCCACGGTGAAGAATAAATACCCATTGCCCAGGATTGATGATCTACTTGATCAGCTGAGAGGGGCATCAGTCTTTTCTAAGATTGATTTGAGATTGGGCTATCACCAATTGAGGATCAAGGAAGAAGATATTCCAAAGACGGCCTTTAGGACGAGGTATGGCCATTATGAATTTCTGGTGATGTCCTTTGGATTGACGAACGCCCCTGCAGCATTTATGAGATTGATGAACGAGGTGTTCAGAGACTATCTGGATAAATTTGTGATAGTCTTTATTGATGATATCCTGGTGTACTCTCAGTCGTATGAGGAGCATACATAGCATTTGTGGTTAGTACTTCAGATACTCCGAGATAAGCAATTATATGGAAAGCTTAGTAAGTGTGAGTTTTGGCTGAATCGGATAGCTTTCCTTGGTCATATAGTCTCAGAGGAAGGAGTATCAGTGGACCCAAGCAAGGTGGAGGCTGTGCTTAATTGGGAGAGACCGAGGACAGTTACTGAGGTACGAAGCTTCCTTGGTTTGGCAGGGTATTACAGAAGATTTGTGGAAGGATTTTCCCGGATTGCCGCCCCTTTAACTAAGCTCACGCGCAAAGAGACTCCATTTATATGGACTGATCAGTGTGAGCTCAATTTTCAGAAATTAAAGAGGAGGTTGACAGCAGCACCTGTGTTAACTATTCCTGAGGGATCATGAGGATTCTCGGTGTATAGTGATGCATCTCATCAAGGATTGGGGTGTGTGCTTATGCAGTACGGAAGAGTGGTCGCATATGGATCGCGACAGTTGAAAGACCATGAGCGGAATTACCCCACGCATGATTTGGAGTTAGCCGCTGTGGTATTTGCTTTAAAGATCTGGCGACACTACTTATATGGGGAAAGATTCCAGATCTTCACTGATCATAAGAGTTTGACATATCTCTTTGATCAGAAAGAGTTAAACATGAGACAAAGGAGATGGATGGAACTCCTTAAGGATTATGACTGCGAGATTCTATATCATCCGGGCAAGGCGAATGTGGTTGCTGATACCCTAAGCAGGAAGAGTATGATATCTACTATGATGATCAGGGAATGGGACTTACTGGAGCAGTTTGCTGAACTTCGGATCAGAGTTAAAGAGATAGAGACTGGATTTGTGGCTAGCTTGCGAATAGAGCCCAGGATCATGGATCAGATTAGAACTGGGCAAAGTAGTGATCAGAGATTGATAGATATGATTAGCCAAGCTGAACAGGGTTAGCAGTCGGATCTCACAGTCAGTGAGGATGGATTGTTGAGATTCAGAGGATGAATTTATGCACCGGACGACGATACCCTGAAGAGACTGATACTGAGAGAATCCCACTGCTCGCGATACACCATGCACCCAGGGAGTACTAAGATGTACCGAGACTTGAGAAAGGTGTATTGGTGGAGTGGTATGAAGCGAGACGTGCCAGAGTATGTGGCCAGGTGTTTAGTATGCCAGCAAGTGAAAGCTGAGCATCGGAAGCCCGGAGGACTACTACAGCCCTTACCTGTACCTACATGGAAATGGGAGCATGTCACCATGGATTTTATTATGGGTTTACCGTGGACCCGAAGAGGTCATGACGCGATATGGGTCATTGTGGATAGATTGACCAAGAGTGCCCACTTCCTTGCCATCAAGAGCACAGATACGGTGGATGCCTTAGCTGAGCTATATGTCAGCGAGATAGCTAGATTACATGGGGCTCCAGTGAGTATTACTTCTGATAGAGATTCTCGATTTACTTCTAGATTTTGGACCCAGTTTCAGGAGTCCATGGGATCTCGATTGAGTTTCTGTACCGCCTATCATCCTCAGACAGATGGTCAGTCAGAGAGGACTATTCAGACCCTGGAGGATATGTTGAGGGAGTGTACGATGGATTTTAAGGGATCACGGGATGATCACTTGCCCCTAGCAGAGTTTGCATACAATAACAGCTATCATGCGAGTATTGGAATGGCACCTTTTGAGGCTCTATATGGTAGGAGGTGTAGATCCCCTGTAGCTTGGGAAGAAGTCGGTGACAGAAAGATAAATGCTCCCGAGCTTGTTGAGCAAGCTGTACAGAGTGTGAAACTCATATGTGAGAGGTTACAGGCTGCACAAAGTAGACAGAAAAGCTACGCGGATGTGCGTAGACGGCCACTCGAGTTTGAGGTTGGTGATGCAGTATTTCTGAAAATATCATCGAGTAAGGGTATCATGCGATTTGGGAAGAAAGGGAAATTGAGTCCTCGATACATAGGACCATTCGAGATTCTTGAGAGAGTGGGAGAGGTAGCTTACAGATTAGCATTACCCCCACAGATATCCGGAATACACAATGTTTTTCATGTGTCTATGTTGAGGAAGTACCACCCGGACCCTTCTCATGTCATAGAGTATGACGAGATGGACATTCAAGAGGATATGAGCTACACTGAGGAACCCGTCCAGATTCTCGATAGAAGAGAAAAGGTACTGAGAACTAAGAGCATCCCATTAGTGAAAGTTTTA
This sequence comes from Firmiana major, assembly GCA_033439115.1. NCBI lineage: Eukaryota > Viridiplantae > Streptophyta > Magnoliopsida > Malvales > Malvaceae > Firmiana > Firmiana major. The sequence goes on from CM065905.1 coordinate 28,297,955, forward strand.
TGGAAACATCACTCAATGGAAGAGGCAACGTGGGAACTAGAGAGTCTCATGAAGGAGAAATACCCCCATCTATTCGACTAGTTGAGTTGAATTTAGAGGACCAAATTCTTTTTAAGGTGGGGAGGATGTGAGATCTGAGAATTTTAGATATATTTTAATGATGTAATAAGAATTTGAAGTGTAATTTATTGAGCTAAGTGAATTGGGAAATGATAATTGGAGATTTATCTGTTAAGTGTTTAAAATAAGTGTGAAGTTATGAGGACAGATAGATCTGGGAGAAGGAGAGATCGATCTGGTGAATTAAAAATGACAAGGAAGGAGGAAATTGAGGAGCAGATCGATCTCCAATGGAAGAGGATCGATCTCCTTATGATTCTGTTTGAGAGAAGATCGATCTCATGAGGAAGAGATCGATCTCCAAATGATTCTGTTTGGGAGAAGATCGATCTCCTCAAGGAGCAGATCGATCTCATAAAGCCATAAAGAGATCGATCTCACCCCTCGACAGATCGATCTCCTAGGCATAAAATTGCCCAAATCGTCCCAAAAATTCAAATGCAGATCGATCTCATCAAGAGCCAAATCGATCTCCTACCCTCAGCCTATATAAGGAACCCCTGTTTTTCTCCTGCAATCTCACTTTCTCTCTCTTCCAACCCCCATTTTCACCGAAACCTAGCTTTCTCACTCATCCAAAGCACCCATTTCTGACCAAATCAGAAGTTGTGGCAAGAAGGAAAGTTGTTCCGCATCAAAGGGAGAACAACATACTTGGAAATTGAAAGACGGATCAAATCGAGGCAAGAGATAAGCTCTCCACAAGTTTTGGGTAATTTCTAAACCTCGATCTTGATATTTGAAATGATTTCGAAGATAATGGTTGTTGTCATTGTGTTGAAATAGCTGAGAAATGATTAGGGATTGATGAAATTGCAATGTGGTTGGAGTGATAATGATATTTAGCAATTTTGGGAATTTGAGCTATAAGTAGAAATTTAGACAATGTGGTGAATTAGCATAGATAATTGGCATGAGAAATGTAGAACGTTGAGATGCTGTGAATGATAGTGTAGTTTGGGGTAGAGTTACGAGAATCAAGAGATTTGAGGTGTTATGAACACTTATGCTCGATTTTGAGAATTGAGGTTGATGAGATAATTGAGTATTGATGTTTTAACATCGTTTGGACAGCTCGGGAGTTCCAGAGTGGAATGCGAGGCTAGTCCGTGATACGGGGGAAACGATTGCACTATACGAGGTGCAAAGAGGTAAGGGAAACTAAACCATTTGTGTATGTGATTTGCGAACTATTACAGCATGAATTGTGATTTATAAAACAAGCATGTTGAGTGTTGTGTTGTGATACAATTGCACACGATTTTTATAGCCGGTTGGAGCCCAATGTTTTTATGAGTTTATAACTGGGCTCTACGTTAAGGCAATATCGAGATTTGAGAAATGTGTGCGTGCTTTGCAAGTTGAAACTCAGTTTTATTATGTTTTGTGTTGAGTACAAAACGGTTTTCAAATGAGTTTTATGAGAGAAAAACCATTATGAGTTCTACGTGAAGGCAAACTAGTCTTATGTGAATAAGACTTAGGTGTGTAATTCTGAGTACACACCGGGCATTGCTCTGGTAGCATGTAAGATCGATTCTTCTCCGTTCTGATAACGTGAGAATAACCCATTTTGTGGCTATGCCACGTATACTTGGTGGCCGTTGCCACGTGAAAACCCTAATTGGTGGCCGTTGCCACGTGAGAAACCCCATTTGGTGGCCGTTGTCACGTGAGAAACCCCATTTGGTGGCCGTTGCCACGTGAGAAACCCCATTTGGTGGCCGTTGCCACGTGAAAACCCTAATTGGTGGCCGTTGCCACGTGAGATAACCCATCCAGTGGCTATGCCACATATAATTGGTGGTCGTTGCCACGTGAAACCCTATCCTGTGGCTGTGCCACGTGCGAATTTAACTCAGTGGCTATGCCACGTGTGTTTAGTGGCTATGCCACGTGTAAATTTAAATCAGTGGCTATGCCACGTGTGTTTAGTGGCTATGCCAATTGTAAATTTAAATCAGTGGCTATGCCACGTGTGTTTAGTGGCTGCGCCACGTGCATTACTATTTCAGTGATTTTATCACGTTCATTGAGAAAGCGTTTATCGCATTATTTTCACATGCTTTGTTATTTCTCTAGACTGAGCCTTTTTACTTCATGTTTTCACATGATTTGAGACATGAGAATGTCGTTTTGAGTACTTTCATGCTATGGTTTTCAAATGAGATTAATGAGTTTCACATACAAATAAATATTTTGTGATGTGCATTTTGGTTTATGAAATGAGTCTCTTACCCCCTTTACTGAGCGATTTAGAAGCTCACCCTGTTTTCTTTCCCCCCAGATTTCTTCAAGTGAAAAGGGTTGTCCTTCGACGTACGGAGTAGTGGCTAGTGGAGGACTTGAGCTCTAGGCCATATATGGTATTTTGAGGTATCTTTTATCTTTTCATGTACCTAGACAATTACTGTCATTGCAGACACTTGATGTATAACATTGTATGGGATGTATTAGGATTAATTAACTTGAGATCAAGTAATGTATATGATATAATATATATTATTCAATGACGAGATCCTGAGGTATAATATAGGTGATGATGTATGACACTGCACAGGAATGCACTCTTAATTGTGAATGAATGAATAAAAAGTTTTAAATTAGCCCATTTTTCGCACTTTCGGGGCGTGACATGATGCTCCAAGCACGGCTCATCGCATGTTCTCATAAAATCAGTGCAAGCGATACTCAACACTCTCATCAAATCAAGTAAAACTAGTGCGAGCTAAGCTCTAGCACTCTGTATGCAAACCATGTGAAAATCTGGTGCGAGCGAAGCTCCAACACCCTGTCTCAAAAATCATATAAAAATATGGTGCAAGTTAGACTCTAGCACCCTGTCACGAAAATCATGTAAAACCTGGTGCGAGTTAGACTCTAGCACCGTATCACGAAAATCATGTAAAACCAGGTGCGAGTTAGACTCCAGCACCAATGCATGTAAAACTCTAGTGCGAGCTCTCGCTCCAGCACTAATGCATGCATCACCCAAATCAAAATATCGTGCGAGCTGAGCTCTAGCACGTCACATGTCAATAAAAACACGTAGGCGGCTCTGTTTACTCAAAACAGTTTTCAAAACAATTTCCTCGTTGAAAATATGCAATGCTGTGCATTTTTTTTTCAAGGTTAGCCAGCCTACTCATGCATGCGTCAAAACATCTCCAGAACGAGCAGGAACCTCTTGTTCTTGCTCTTCCCAATTTTTCCTAAAATTGAAAATTTTACCCTTAATAATGGTATTTTGGTAATTTACCCATTCGGGGCACTAAAATTATTAACTTACTTCTAGACCCTTCAGATACTTTAAAAGACTGCATATGAACTTTGAAGTTTCGTAAAGTTACCTCTAGCAGTCCGTAGAATTCTCTTACCTTATTTTTCTATGGAGTCTGACCTTTCCTTTTCCACTGCTGTCTCGTCACACAGTCCGATTTACTCCCAATCGAATGTCCAAAATTACGTATAATTATTCCTCAGGTCAGATATCATACAATTTAATTGTATTTAATATTTTCTGGGCTTAATTTAAATCATTGGGCCCATTTACCCCTATTGGGCCCGATTGCACCTTAATGGGCCTTAATCGGCCTTAAGCCCATTTTTCACTTAATTTTCACATTATCGAGGCCTATTGGGCTCATTGGGCCCACCAATAATTTCTTAGGCCTCGTTCTAACTCTCGAATAGCTCAATTTATTATTTACGACAATTTATCTAAATTTTCGTAATTTAATTTATTTTATGCGATAATTAAATCCGAAGCACGTATAACGATGTAAATTATCGTAAATAAGGGTTACTTACCCGAGATTCCATGCTAGTACGCAAATCGAGGCTTTCTCAAGCTCTCGTTGGATGCCAATTGTCGAGCTACCCAATTTCATAAATTTTCGGGTAAATTTCCTGTCGAAAATTAATTAAATAAAATATTCTAAAATTTAAATCGGTCAATTTCGACCGCTTACCGACTTACCGTAGCTCGATTACATGATCGAGATTTTTCTCCAATTTTTTTTCTCTTTTTCTTTTTTCCCTTTTTCTCCTTTTTTCCTCTCTTTCTTGGCTGAACCGGTTTGGTCCAGTTCAGACCCGGTTCGGACCACCGGTTCACTCCGGTTCGTCCGGTTCAGTGCCTTGCCTGTCGATTTTCCACCAGCTTCCGCCGCCAGTGGCTCCGCTGGGCCGTCCGCAGCTTAAATCTACCCTCAGTTTCGTCCAAGGCCGCCGGAAGGTCGCCGGTCCAGCCTGTTCTCTCCACCGCCGGTACCCATTTCCTCTTTTCGCCGTTTCCGACGTTTCTGACCATTTCGACGGTCGTGGCCACCGCCAATCGGCTCGTTTGCACCTCAGGGACGTTCGGCCGTGGTCGGTCGGTGTCAAATCATCGACTGTCGCCGGGAATCACCTTCTCTTCTTCGGCCCTCGATTTCTCTCCGTTTCGCCGCCTATCGCCACCGTTCATGCCTCCATGGTGCCGGTGGTGGCTCGCTGGTGCATAGGTCTCCTTCGCTTGGGCCGCGGTGTCGTCCGTCCGATCTCGAGCTTTCGTTTGTGTAGAATCGCGATTATGCGTTTTCGTTTTTCGTTTTTTCCAATTTTTTTTCCAATTCTTCTTCTTTCTTTTATTTATTTATTTATAATTTTATTTTTAATATTATTCTATTTATTATTTTAGTCTAAAACTCCCAAAAATATCTAAAAAAATATTAATTTATTTATTTAATCCATAAATGAATTTAGCGGTATTATTTCATCTTTTCGGTTTAATTTTTCGATTATTTTCGAAATGATTTTTCGAATTAAAAATTTCGATTAATCCCGATTAATTCCAAAATTGATATCTTGATCAGTTTAACCCAAAATAAATTTATTTCACCTTTTTTAATCAAGATTTCTCAATCCATTATTTTTAATTAAATTTTTCTTCTCGAATTTATACCGGCTTTCGGTCTTTTGACCATTTTGCCGTTGCACGTGTTCGGGATTAATTTAACCCGACTTCCCTTCACGAGCACTCACTTATTTTGTGTTTGATTAAAATTGGGTCTTACAGTAGAAGATGTGAGTTGTCCATGGGCTAATGTGAAGGGGTAATTGACATGGAAATATCTTCCAAGAAGGGCCAAGAAAGTGAAGACAAGTAGCAAATGGTGCCAACTCATCCACCAAGCCTAAAGTCCTTTATACCCTTCATCTAAGTGATTATATAAAGAAAACGATAGGGAATCGTATAGGGGTCGACTACCTAGGGGCTTTTAGGAATTTTTTTTCAAAGTTATTTAATGCCTTTTAGGTAATTTAGAGCAGCCACCATTTTAATTTGTAAAGCTTCTTTACATTTTCATTGTTATTTCATTAGTTTTCATAGTATTTTCTTTATTATCTTTACTTTTCTTTCAAGCTTTTCTTTTAATCAATGGTGTGAATCGTTATTTCCAATAATGAAATCTTCTTTTGCTCCATTTTCTACTTCCATTTTTTTTACTTGAGCTCTAAAAGCATGAGAAGCTAAAGAGGCTGAAAAACTACCTCAATTAGCTCTTATGTGTGAGCTTGATTCACATAGTTCATGATTAAATTTCTTCTTCACTGCTTTTGGTTTTAGCTACTATTTGGTATGTGTTTTAAATGCTTTTTTATGTTTATTTTTATGTTTTAAATCATTTTCTTAAAGTTCTATATAGTAAAATAAATTTCTAAATCTTAGATTTCTTAGTTGCATATAGAATTTTGTTTAAGAATTTTGTTTTACAAATTTTTCTTAGCTACTCATAGCTTTAAACATCATTTTTGGGGGGTTTTGGTTGTTGTTTTGCCTTAGTTTCAAGTCTCATTTCATTAGTTTAAAGTCATTTAAGGGTCTTGCATTTAGGAGTATATGTTTAGCTAGGTAGTTGATGAAATACATCTTCCATTTACATGTATTTTTCAGCACACTAATTAAGTTTTATGCATTAGTTTCAGTTGATAATTAGCTATTGTTCTATTTCTTTACAGTTCTATTTTCTTAGATTTAAATCATATTAGGGGTAAGTATTCATTAGGTAATTTTTAGGGAGTTATTAGATTAGTTATTATGGCATTTTACCTTGCAATTTCCTATGTTTTTTCCTATTGTGTGGAGTTACTGTCCAGGTTAGATTACCTACTGTTTTAAGTGTTCTTGAGTCTCATTTAGGTACATTTAAGTGTTGTTAAAGTTAGTCATGCTGACAAGTGCTTAATTTGATATATTAATATTGTTTAATAATATTCTTTTAGCTTTATTTTGTGTTTAAAAGTGCTATGTAGTATTCATTTAATGTTATATGCAACAAAAATAAGCTATGGGAAAAAATGGAGCTAGAAAGACACTTTTTACAATTTCTAACCAGCAGGGGTATTTTGGTAATTTTTATTATTTGAATTATAGTGACAAAGTGAACTTTATCAAAGTTATAGAGGACTTCTCAAGTTTTTCAAAATGTCTAAGATCATTCAAATCGGAGTTCGTTTGATAGGTCAAAAGTCTTTACAAAGTCATCATTAAAAATTAGGAACTCAAACTCTTAGTCAAATTGGTCGATTTCTTTTCTTCCTTTTATATTATTGTCGATTTTATATATAGTTAATATTAAGTTATGTTTTCTTCAATTCTTTTTAATATTTTGCTTTCTTTATATTATTTAATATTTGTTGATGATTTCTTTTAAAATGTTTAGTAAGTAAGTTCTTTTAATTTGGTTTGTATGTTTTCCTGGTTAAAACTTGGTTACATGTTGTAGTGAGAAAAATGAATTGATAATATATTATTGTGAGACCCCGTATATGTGTAATTGTATATATGTACATGGAAATATAAATGGTGATATACTTGTAATGTGGAGTATATGTGATGTAAGTCTATAAGTTAATGTACACAAATGTAATAAGAGTTGTGATTATACATACAAGTTACATTATGTGTGAATGTAAAGAAATGGACTTAAACGTGTGGAGAATGTGGGTAGAATGGATTATGAGTAGTGTGGTAAAATGGAAGTAGAATTGCATAAGTTGTGCACTTCCATTTGGTTTATATCATGTAATTTTGGATATACAAAGATACTACACAAGTTATAATAGGTATGAAGTATTATGGGATATCATTTTCAAGTCTCAAAGATGATTGGATGAGAAAATTGTAAGACCCGATATTTTCGAGTGCATTTAAAAATGCAAAAGGACTTAAATGGTATTCCCGAATACGTGCAAGGGTAAAATGGTCAAAAGACCAAAATTCGATATTAATCGAGACAAGAAAATATAATTAAAAATATGAGAATGAGAAATCTTGATCAATGATGAAGAAATAATTAAATTTCGGGTTAAATTGATCAAGATATGAATTTATTGGGATAAACCAGAATTTTCGTATCGAAAAATAATCCCGATCAAGGTAAAATCGGACTGATAAATTCATTTATAGATTAAATGAATTAAATAATAATTTTTGAAGATATTTTTGACAAAATATTATTATTTTATTGATTAAAATAATAATAAAATTAAATAAAAAAAAGAAAACAGAAAATCACGAAAACACGATTTTCTGAGGAAGCCGAAACAGAGGGAGCCCCCCTTCTGCCTCACCGATCACCGGCGATCGGCAGAGGCCCAGACCAGAGGCGAGGCCAGCCGAGCCACCAGCACCCCGAATGGTCTGACGGACGGCGGCAAACGGCGGACGAATAGGGAAGAAAGAAAGGAAGCCGAGACCGAGAAAGAAGAGACCGTCGGCTCCGACGCAACCACCGGTGAACGACGCGAGGAGACGGCTGGCGAAGGTCGATCGGCACCCCAGGAAGTCGACCCGCACACCCACGCGCCCCGAAGTCGCTGAAAAATACCAGATCGATGGAAGAGGGCCGCGGGAGAGAAGCTTCGATTCGCCGGCGATGGCCGCGATTCGACCCCACCCGAGGCCCGATTTAGGAAGCCCAGGCCATGGCGGGCCGAATGGCACCGGAATCAGGCCGAGAACCGGCCAGACGACGCCGGCACTACCAAAGGATGACTGGACCGGCCAAACCGGACTGAACCGTCCGAACCGGACCGAGCTGAACCGGCGGTCCGAACCGGGTTGAACCGGACCGGACCGGTTCAGCCAAAAAGAAAGGGAAAAAAGGAAGAAAATGGAAAAAGAAAAAGAGAAAAAATTGAGAAAAATTCCAGTGATGCAATCGAGCTTCGGGTAAGTCGGTAAGCAGTCAAATTGATCGATTTAATTTTCAGAATATTTAATTTGATAAATAATCGACTGAAAGTTTACCCGAAAATATATTTAATTGTGTAGCTCGACAATTGGCATCAACCGAGAGCTCGAGACAGCCTCGATTTGAGTACTATCATGGAATCAATGGTAAGTAACCCATATTTACGACAATTTTGCATCGTTATGCGTGTTGATGAATTTCGGATTTAATTTACGCATAAATGAATTAAATTCTGGAAAATTGGATAAATTGTCGTAAATAATTCATAAGCTGTCTGAGAGTTTAGAACGAGGCTAAATAAATATTGATGGGTCCAATGAGCCCAATAGGCCTCGATAAAGTGTGGTAAACGGGCTTAAGGCCGATTAAGGCCCATTATGGTGCAATCGGGCCCAATATGGGTAAAGGGGCCCAATGATTTAAAATTTAAGCCCAGAAAATTATGAAATACATTAAATTGTATTGTATTTGACCTGATGAATGTGTATCCGCAGTTCCAGAGATTTGATTGGATTCGTGCAAATCAGACTGCGCGACGAGTCATCAGTGGAAAGGTCAGACTGTACAGAAAAATGAGGTAAGGGAATTATGTGAGTAGCTAGAGGTAGCTACGCGTATTTTAATAGTTTTTCTGTACACTGAATATGTATGTATGCCTTGATTATGTATAAAGGTCCTGAAAATGGTTTAAAGATTTTAAGGATCGAAATAAGTGAAATGTCTAATTTACCCCTATTGAGGGAAGTTCACCTAAGGATGGTGAAAGCATGACATGCATGAAATGCACGATTTAAGGAAATTTCAGAATTTAAGAATTTTATTGATTTTAATCAAAGCAAAGCGATAGATTGGCCAGAAACTGCATAAATTTCACAAGATAACACTACGTAGGTGTTATTCATATTTAAATGGAATTTCTTTGGAAATAGGCCAACTATCAAGTTTGTATGAAAACAGATAGTGCCGACACGTAGTTCGCACTATATCTACGTTTGTGATTGTGCATAAATGTGCTTGAGTGCTTGCTCGCACTGACTTATGTGACATCATATGCATGAAATATGCTAGAGCATGGTGCTCGCACTGATTTTTAATATTGTGAAATGAGAACTGCTGGAGCCTAGCTCGCACTCTGTTTTGACATGTTTTGACATGTTTTGAATTGTTTTGACGTGGTATGCATAAAATGGTGCTGGAGCGATTGCTCGCACTAGTTTTAATGATTTGACATGCATGAGAGATGCTGGAGCTTAGCTCGCATCCTGTGTTGATTTGATATTGCATGAAGCCGTGCTGGAGTGTAACTCGCACGAGATTTGATTTAATTATGCATAAAGTCGTGCTGGAGTGTAACTCGCACGAGATTTGATTTACTTAAGCATTCATTTGTGCTGGAGCTTGCTCGCACAAAGTTTTACGTGGTTTTTATAATTCATTTGAATGCCGTACTGGAGTTTTTCTCGTACGAGGTTTTCACTGAATTTCTATACATGTCCGTACTAGAGCATTGCTCGTACGTGGATTTTACTTGAAATTATAATCAGTTTAAGTCGTACTGGAGCACTGCTCGTACGCAGATTTTACTGATTTTTATGAAACCGTGCTAGAGCTTCGCTCGCACGAGGTTTTTTGATATCATGAATATGCATGGAGCCGTGCTTGAGCTTCGCTTGCACAGGGATTTATATTACATGCATATAGCCGTGTTGGAGCCTCCTGTAGACTGTGTGTCACAGTGAGATGATATGCTCACACGTGCATTTTGAGACAGAGATGATTTGGGTGGATAAGACCTATTACAGGCACCCCTGATTGAGCTTGGGTCCACGGAGTACGTTGTACCGTGTATGTCACGCGGAGTACGCTGTACCGTGGGGATTGTTGGAGTGGAGTGGCATGAGCCACGAGGCAGCAAGCCTTGCCCTCGCAATCCTGGTGTTATGCTGTTCTGGCGGGTAGGACGACCCACCTCCCGTTTCAGGTGTGATACCCCGCACACTAGGTACCGTGCTGCCAGGGATCACTAGGATATGGCCATAGTCCTCGATGTTACTGTTAATTACCTGATTGTCTCACATGATATAACTTGTGGTCTGTTAGACCAGGGTAGACCCGAAGGAGGGGTCAGGCCCCCGATTTGATGAATTTATGATTTCATATGATTTTATGATATGTGACCCTGAAAGAAGGGTGGTTTTATAACCGAAGTTTTATAATGAATTTTATTGAATTGTTTTATGAGATGGACCCGGAAGGGTTAGTTTTAACTGCAGTTTTAATGTTTTGATTTAAATGCAGTAGCATGTGAAGTTTTCCATGCTTTCATTTGAAATCCATGTTTTGTCTTACATGGCATGAAAGACTGCATGATCTTGATCTAATTCATGCTTAATATGATTTAATGATGTCACATAAAATGCTTTGAATGCATGAGTTACATGATTTATATATGCACAAATAGTTTTGGATGAACTATGGCATTGAATATGCATGACTTTGTGCTTGATGATTTTAATGAAAAGAAATGGATTTAAGGGCATGGCATTATGAGCATGTAGATAGTGGAGCTATCTACTTACTTGCATAATTGCCTTACTGAGCGTGTGGTTTGCTCACCCCCTTATTTTTTCATCTTTTCAGAGCACTTGAAATAGTTATTGAGCGGCTGAGAACTTGCATGTATTGATATCCGCTGCTTGCTGCTACCCATCGAGAGACAGGTATACACATTGGTATGATTTTGTATCTAAATATGTAATGCACAGTACTATAAATGGATATCATGTCGGGGATGTAGTGTTATGAATACCATTATGTATGTATTCAGTTAAAGTCACAAGCTAGTAAACTCTGATATTGAATGAAATTATGGAAATGGATTGGTAATAGTGAGAGGTGACTAACATCGAATCATAGCCCAACTGTGTTGTAGGATGGTCACGACGAGAGAAAGGTAAGAATTAAATAATAAATGAAAAAGCGAAAAATTTACTCTGATTTTTAAGGTAATTCGGGTCGTGACAGTTTTTGGTATCAGAGCTTGAGTTGGCCCGATATGAGTCGGTGTTAGTGGTTAAGGAAGTTTACATCCTCATGTACTGTGCATTATTTAGATACAATTGTGTATATCGAGATGGAAGTGCAGCTAAGAATTTAGTTTTGAATGCAAGAATAGACTCATTGACTGATAGCCCGCTATGGTTGAGAGGCGAGTACACGAGCTCAAGGCCGTTGAGATAGGCCCATGAGTTGTACTGAGTCGCCACATGAGACTTGAGATGAGATTGACGTGGAGGCTAATGTTGAGCATGCCCCACAGAGTCCGACAGAGAGATCGGACAGAGTCTGACAGAGAGATCAGACAGTATTGAGACACGCTTCGCGAGGTTGAAGCGGAGTGTAGGGAATATTTTGCGAGCTATTTGCTCAAGGTATGTATGAGATTAGAGGGCGAGTCAGAACATTAATTGAAGTTCGCTCGACCCATTTGAAGAGTTAGACGTCCAGAATGGACATGGAAAAAAATTTTATATGTATTCCGGTGACAGAATATCCCGGATATTGTTTTAAAGGAAATTACAGATGACATTCTTTACTCTGACCCAGAGGAACATGTTGATTAACGAGTATGATACTCAGTTTATATTCCTGGGCAGATGTGACTCGAACATGATGAACAGTGAGAGTCAAGATGTCTGAAAGTTCATGGAAGGACTCAGATTGTCAATTAGAGTCTGATTTGCCCGTTAGACATCACTACCTATGCCGAGGCAGTGCGCAGACTATAGTTGTGTAAATAAGATCATGAGTTGCACGCCTCTGAGATTGAGAAAGGTAGTGAGGGTCGAAATTGAGACAAAGGAGAATAGAGAATGACAGAGATGTCATAATGGGAAAAAAGGTAATTGGTAAAAAGCTTAGAGCTGATAAATCACGGGGTAAGTTGATTGATAAACCCCAGTATATCTAATTACAGTACTTACTAGGGGTAATATGATTTGAGGACCCCGACCTGCTACGTAACAGTATAACAGAGTAGCAGTGTAAGCAGTGTAAGATGTATGGTAGTTACCACGAAAATAAGATGTTGGACGAGGGCGAGTGTATGCCTTGGACCAGGACACTACTGATGTTTCATAAGATGTGGTGGAAGATACCACACTGGTTAAGAATAATGAAATAATTATGTTAATGGATCCTGGTGCCACGCATTTATTCATACCGCCTTCAGTTGCTTATAAGTTAGTGAAAAATGTGAAGCCTATACCTTTAAGCATGAAGAGGATGATAGTTAGTTGATTTTCACTAACTGAATATGGGTATAGGGATTGTAAGTTGAAAATAGGGGTGAAAATATCACTGAAAAGTGTATTGTAACTTGACAAGTAATGAAAGAGTTGGTTATAAGTGATATATTAAAGGAGATATATTGGAATAAGAGACGTATGCAAGGAAAGAATATCCTTGATATGCAAAGTAAGGATTAAGCAATATGTAGTGTATATGGATTGCGACCAAGATAAGTGGTAGATATATCTACACCCAGTCGATATGGTCAAGTAAAAAGGGTTAATAAAGGTATTTTAAAATACTTCCCTGCCTGAAGATTTGATAGCGTCTGGAAGCGCACACTGTAAGACCCGATATTTTCAAGTGCATTTAAAAATGCAAAAGGACTTAAATGACATTCCCGAATACGTGCAAGGGCAAAATGGTCAAAAGACCAAAATTCGGTATTTATCGGGACAAGAAAATTTAATTAAAAATATGAGAATGAGAAATCTTGATCAATGATGAAGAAATAATTAAATTTCGGGTTAAATTGATCAAGATATGAATTTCTTGGGATAAATCGGGATTTTCGCATCGAAAAATAATCCCGAAAATAATCGAAAAATATACCGAAAAGGTAAAATCGGACTGAGAAAATTATTTACAGATTAGATGAATAAAATATATTTTTTTAAAAAGATATTTGTGTATTTTAATATTATTTTATTGATTAAAATAATATTAAAAATAAATTATAAATAAATAAAATGAAAAAAAAAAAAAAAAAAAAAAAAAAAAAAAAAAACAGAATCGAAAAGTCTGAAGAAACGCGAAACAGAGAAGCGAAATGAAGCAGAAAACAAGCCGAGACCGAGGAGGCTCACCGGCGAGCTACCGGCGGCCAGGGACCCCAGGCGAAGGCCGACGAAGGAGGCTCGAAACCCGTGCTACCCACCGGCGGCAGCGACGCGCGGCGAAGTGGTCGGAAATCGCCGGAAAAAGCCAGATCGACGGAGGAGAGCCGCGGGGAAGAAAACCCCGATTCGCCGGCGATGGGGCTGATTCGACCCCAGCTGAGGCCCGATTTAGGGAGCCCAGACGATTGCGCGCCGATTGGCACCGAAATCACACCGGGAACCGGCCGGACGGCGCCGGCACGACCAAAGGGAGCCTGGACCGGCCGAACCGGACAGAACCGGCCGAACCGGACCAGACCGAACCGGCGGTCCGAACCGGGTTGAACCGGACCGGACCGGTTCAGCCAAAAAGAGAGGGAAAAAAAGGAAGAAAAAGGGAAAAAGAAAAAGAGAAAAAATTGAGAAAAATTCCAGTGATGCAATCGAGCTTCGGGTAAGTCGGTAAGCGGTCAAATTGACCGATTTAATTTTTTGGATATTTAATTTAATTAATTCCGACTGGAAATTTACCCGGAAAAAATATATTTAATTGTGTAGCTCGACGATTGGCATCCACCGAGAGCTTGAGACAGCCCCGATTTTTGTATTATCATGGAATAACGGGTAAGTGACCCTTATTTACGACAATTTTATATCGTTATGCGTGATTGATATTTAACGCATAAATTATGGATTTAATTTTCGCATAAATGAATTAAATTCTGAAAATTGGATAAATTGTCGTAAATAATTCATAAGCTGTCTGAGAATTTAGAACGAGGCTAAATAAATTACTGATGGGCCCAGAGAGCCCAATAGGCCTCGATAAAGTGTGGTAAACGGGCTTAAGGCCGATTAAGGCCCATTATGGTGCAATCGGGCCCAATATGGGTAAACGGGCCCAATGATTTAAATTAAGCCCAGAAAATTATGAAATACAATTAATTGTATTGTATTTGACCTGATGAATGTGTATCCGCAGTGCCGGAGATTTGATTTGGATTCGGAGCAAATCGGACTGCGTGACGAGACGTCAGTGGGAAAGGTCAGACTGTACAGAAAATGAGGTAAGGGAATTGTGTGAGTAGCTAGAGGTAGCTACGCGTATTTTAATAGTGTTCTGTACACTGAATATGTATGTATGCCTTGATGATGTATAAAGATCCTAAAAGTGGTTTAAATAATTTTGAGGATCGAAATAGGTGAAAAGACTATTTTACCCCTATTGAGGGAAGTTCACCTAAGGATGGTGAAAGCATGACATACATGAAATGCATGATTTAAGAAATTTTCCGAATTAAAGATTTGATTGGTTTTAATCAAAGTAAATCGATAGATTGGCCAATAATTGCATAAGTTTCCCAAATTAACACTACGTAGGTGTTATTAATATTTAAATGAAATTTCTTTAGAAAAGAGGCCAACTATCAAGTTTATATGGAAACAGGTAGTGCCGACACGTAGTTCGCACTATATCTGCGTTTGTGAATGTGCATAAATGTGCTTGAGCAGTTGCTCGCACCGACTTGTGTGACATCATATGCATGAAATGTGCTAGAGCATGGTGCTCGCACTGATTTTTATTATTGTGAAATGAGAGCTGCTGGAGCCTAGCTCGCACTCTGTTTTGACATGTCTTGATTTGTTTTAACGTGGTATGCATAAAATAGTGCTGGAGCGATTGCTCGCACTAGTTTTAATGATTTGACATGCATGAGAGATGCTGGAGCTTAGCTCGCATCCTGTTTTGATTTAATATTGCATAAAGCCGTGCTGGAGTGTAACTCGCACGAGATTTGATTTAGTTATGCATAAAGCCGTGCTGGAGTATAACTCGCACGAGATTTGATTTACTTGAGCATTCATTTGTGCTGGAGCGTTGCTCGCACAAAGTTTTATATGGTTTTCATAATTCATTTGAATGCCGTACTGGAGTTTTTCTCGTACGAGGTTTTCACTGAATTTATATACATATCCGTACTAGAGCGTTGCTCGTACGTGAAATTTACATGAAATTATAATCAGTTTAAGTCGTACTGGAGCGCTGCTCGTACGCAGATTTCACTGATTTTTATGAAACCGTGCTAGAGCTTCCCTCGCACGAGGTTTTCAGATATCATGAATATGCATGGAGCCGTGCTTGAGCTTCGCTCGCACAGGGATTTATATTACATGCATATAGCCGTGTTGGAGCCTCCTGTAGACTGTGTGTCACAGTGAGATGATATGCTCACACGTGCATTCTGAGACAGATGATATGGGTGGATAAGACCTATTACAGGCACCCCTGACTGAGTTTGGGTTCACGGAGTACTTTGTACCGTGTATGTCACGCGGAGTACGCTGTACCGTGGGGATTGTTGGAGTGGAGTGGCATTAGCCACGAGGCAGCAAGCCTTGCCCTCGCAATCCTGGTGTTATGCTGTTCTGGCGGGTAGGACGACCCACCTCCCGTTTCAGGTGTGATACCCCGCACACTAGGTACCGTGTTGCCAGGGATCACTAGGATATGGCCATAGTCCTCGATGTTACTGTTAATTACCTGATTGTCTCACATGATATAACTTGTGGTCTGTTAGACCAGGGTAGACCCGAAGGAGGGGTCAGGCCCCCGATTTGATGATTTGATGATTTCAGATGATTTTATGATATGTGACCCTGAAAGAAGGGTGGTTTTATAACTCAAGTTTTATAATGAAATATAACAAATTGTTTTATGAGTTTTGAGATGATTGACCCAGAGGGGTTATTTTATACTGCGTTTTAAATGAATTGATTTAAATGCAGTGGCATGATGTGTTTTCCATGCTTTCATTTGAAAACCTTGAATTGTCTTACATGACATGAAAGACTGCATGATCTTGATTAAATTCATGCTTAATATGATTTAATGATGTCACATAAAATGCTTTGAATGCATGAGTTACATGATTTATATATGCACAAATAGTTTTGGATAAACTATGGCATTGAATATGCATGACTTTGTGCGTGTAATTTTAAATGAAAAGAAATGGATTTAAGGGCATGGCATTATGAGCATGTAGATAGTGGAGCTATCTACTTACTTGCATAATTGCCTTACTGAGCGTGTGGTTTGCTCACCCCCCTTATTTTCCCATCTTTTCAGAGCACTTATAATAATTATTGAGCGGCTGAGGACTTGCATGCTTAATATCCGCTGCTTGCTGCTTCCCATTGAGAGACAGGTATACACATTTGTATGATTTTGTATCTAAATATGTAATGCACAGTACTATAACTGGATATGATGTCGGGGATGTAGAGTCATGTAAATACCATTGGGTATGTGTTTATTTAAAGTAAAAAGGATAGTAGATTCTGATATATGATTATGGGAATGAAATGTTAAATAGTGTGAGGTGACTAACACCGAATCATAGCCCAACTGTGTTGTAGGATGGTCACGACGAGAGAAAAGTAAGAATTAAATAATAAATGAGAAAGCGAAAAATTTACTCTGATTTTTAGGTAATTCGGGTCGTGACAGGTTTATTGGTATCAGAGCTGAGTTGGCCTGATATGAGTCGGTGTTAGTGGTTAAGGAAATTTTCATCCCCATGTACTGTGCATTATTTAGATACAATTGTGTATATCGAGATGGAAGTGCAGCTAAGAATTTAGTTTTGAATGCAAGAATAGACTCATTGACTGATAGCCGCTATGGTTGAGAGGCGAGTACACGAGCTCAAGGCCGTTGAGGTAGGCCCATGAGTTGTACTGAGTCGCCACATGAGACTTGAGATGAGATTGACGTGGAGGCTGGTTGAGCATGCCCCACAGAGTCCGATAGAGAGATCGGATAGAGTCTGACAGAGAGATCAGACAGTATTGAGATACGCTTCGCGAGGTTGGAGCGGAGTGTAGGGAATATTTTACGAGCTAATTGCTCAGTGTATGTATGGTATTTGAGGGCGAGTCGGAACATTGATGAAAGTTCGCTCGACCCATTTGAAGAATTAGACGTCCAGAATGGACATGGAAAAAAAAATTCTATATGTATTCCGGTGACAGAATATCCCGGATATTGTTTTAAAGGAAATTACAGATGACATTATTTACTCTGACCCAGAGGAACATGTTGATTAACGAGTATGATACTCAGTTTATATTCCTGGGCAGATGTGACTCGAACATGATGAACAGTGAGAGTCGAGATTTTTGAAAGTTCATAGAAGGACTCAGATTATCAATTAGAGTCCGATTGGCCTGTTAGACATCACTACCTATGCCGAGGCAGTGCGCAGACAACAGTTGTGTAAATAAGATTATAAATTGCGCGCCTCTGAGATTGAGAAAGGTAGTAAAGGCTGAAATTGAGACAAAAAGAGAATAGAGAATGACAGAGATGTCAGAACGGAAAAAAAGGTAATTGGTAAAAGCTTAGAGTTGATGAGTCACGGGGTAAGATGATTGGAGGCCCCAGTGTATTTAATTTCAACACTATTGAGGGGTATTGTGATTCAAGGACCCCGACCTGTTACGTAACAGTATAACAGAGTAGCAGTGTGAACAGTGTAGGATATGTGGTAGTTACCACGAAAATAAGATGTTGGATGAAGGCGAGTGTATGCCTTGGACCAGGACACTATTGATGTTTCATAGGATGTGGTGGAAGATACCACACTGGTTGTGAATAATGAAATAATTATTTTAATTGATCCTGGTGCCACGCATTTATTCATACCGCCTTCAGTTGCTTATAAGTTAGTGAAAAAAATGTGAAGCCTATACCTTTAAGCATGAAGAGGATGATAGTTAGTTGATTTTCACTAACTGAATATGGGTATAGGGATTGTAAGTTGAAAATAGGGGAGAAAATATCACTGAAAAGTGTATTGTAACTTGACAAGTAAGGAAAGAGTTTGTCACAAGTGATATATAAAAGGAGATATATTAGAATAAGAGGCGTATGCAAGCAAAGGATATCCTTGATATGCAAAGTAATTTGGATTAAGCGATATGTAGTCAAGTCTGAGGGCTAATAAAGGTATTTCAAAATATCTCTCTGCCTGAAGATTTGACAGCGTCTAGAAGCGCACACATAACTTATAAATTGAAATCGAAAGTCGTAGTCGCTATATATACATTTAAAATTTGGGTACCTTTGCTGGTACGATAAAGAAATATAGAAATTCATTAATCATGAAAGTTTAAAATTAAAATTTTATAAAAGCCGTCAATATAAGAGGAAAGAAATGACGTGAGCTAGTATCTTGAACGAAAGCTATTTCGAAATGACATTGTACGTTTATACGTGCATAGGTCAAGTATATGAAAAATTGAAATATTGAGTGGAACTCAATTACGATGAGGTATTTTAAGCTTACCTGGACCGATTGGTTGTCCTCTTTAGTGATGATATTTTGATGTATTCGAAGTCCAGGGAAGAGCTTGAGTAGCAACAGGAAACTGTCTTACAGACGAGGTGTTGAGAGTTTCTCAAAATTGGCTACTCAGTTGACACATTTCATTTCAGGAAAAGATTTCATACGAGTAGTATGATAAGTATGAAAATGGCTTCAATGAGTTTTGGTATATTGGAGTAATGAACTGACCACCGTAAGTATTCTTACTATAACCAACAGCTCAAGAGGTTTCAGTGTGTATGGATACCTCCAAATAAGGATTGGGCTGTGTATTGATATAAAATGGGAAGATAGTCGTTTATGGATCCAGATATATTCAAGGATCATGAGAGAAACTATCTGACCCATGGTTTAGAGTTGGCAGCCGTAGCGATTACACTGAAAGTATGGCGCTACTACTTATATGGTAAGAAATTTCGGGTATGCACTGATCGTAAAAGCCCCAAGTATCTGTTTTCACAGAAAGAGTAGAATGTGAGATAACCAAGAGGGTTAGAGCTTTTAAGGATTATGATTGTGAACATTGTACCACCCAGGAAAGGCTAATGTAATGGCTGATGCTTTGAGCAGAAAGAGCCTCGGGATGGTATTACATGTGATGGTCAGGGAGCGTGAGCTGCTAGAGCAGTTGTGAACCTCAGTAGTGATGTGATCCCTTCTGATGATGACAGTGATTTTATGACAGTTAGCCTGAGGATAGAACCGGATTTGTGTGACCGGATTTGCCAGGCTTAGCGTGATAATCGGCATGGTGTCGATAGTGTGGGTTAGATTCAGAAGGGTGTAGTGACAGAGTTCACAGTGTATGATGATGACTTACAGAGGTTCAGAGAAAGTATAAGTGCTCCCCATGACCACAGTTGATGAGATAGTAGTATTGTCAGAAGCTCACTCTTCGGGATATACAGTGCATCCGAGAAATAATAAATATATCAGAACCTCTGAAAAGGGTATTGGTGGTCAGGTATGAAAAGTGATATTGTAGAGATTGTTTACAAGTGTCTTCTATGTCAGCAGATTAAGGTAGAGTAAAAGAAGATGCAGAGTCATTGCATTCTCTACCTATATTGACACGGAAATGGGAACAAGTTACCATGAATTTCGTGATGGGTTAAAGAGGACCCAAATGAATCACGAGGCTATCTGGGTGATAGTCGATAGATTGATTTAGTCTACCCACCTTCTGGTTATGAAAATCCCTAGATACTCTAAGTGTATAGGCGGATTTATGTGTGTGGAATATTGTGAAACATTGTGTAGCGTTCCAGTGAGCATGGTATCAGATAGGGATTCCCGCTTCACTTTTCACTTCTGGGAATATGTTTTTGGAAGCTATGGGACCCTGATTGTGTGTTAGCACAGCTTCCACCCTCAGACAGATAGTCAGTCAGAGAGGACTGTACAGGTTCTGGAGGATGTGATGAGAGCGTGTGCAATTGATTTTATGAGCTCCTGGGATGATCAGTTGCTACTAATCAAATTCGCCAGTGATGACAGTTGTCACTTGAGTATCGGGATGAGATTATATGTGGCATTGTATGACAGTAGGGAGTTGTTCCCTGACTTGGATAAGAAAAGTGGGTGACAAATAGAGAATTGTTCCCGAATTGGTAAGACAAACCTCTGAGGATATTCAGTTGATTTGTGAGAGATTAAGAACACCTCAGAGCAGATAGGAAACTATGCTGACAAGAGACAGAAACTATTGGAATTCACCGAGGGTGAATTAGTATTATTGGCAGTTACTTGTCTTAAGGACATGACGACATTCAGATAGAGATTGGACAAAGTGGAAGGTAAGACCTGTAGGTTGGTATTACCACTTGAATAAACAGGCATCCATAATGTGTCCTATCTTTTGATGCTTAAGAAATAATATCCGGATCCGATATATGTGATCGGATATGAACTCCAACGGTTTAGCTCAATGAAAGTGTAACGTATGTTGGAAAATTGATTCGGGTATTATATGGAAGGAGAAAGTGTTGAGGTTTAAGATGATCTCCATAGTTAAGTATGATGATAGTATTACACTCCGGAGAAAGTCACTTGAAGATGACAGTATATGATGCGATAGACATACCCGGAGTTGTTATGGACTCATATTACTTGGTTCTAATTTGGAGGACCAAATTTCTTAAGTGGGGGAGATTGTAAGACCCGATATTTTCAAGTGCATTTAAAAATGCAAAAGGACTTAAATGACATTCCCGAATACGTGCAAGGGCAAAATGGTCAAAAGACCAAAATTCGGTATTTATCGGGACAAGAAAATTTAATTAAAAATATGAGAATGAGAAATCTTGATCAATGATGAAGAAATAATTAAATTTCGGGTTAAATTGATCAAGATATGAATTTCTTGGGATAAATCGGGATTTTCGCATCGAAAAATAATCCCGAAAATAATCGAAAAATATACCGAAAAGGTAAAATCGGACTGAGAAAATTATTTACAGATTAGATGAATAAAATATATTTTTTTAAAAAGATATTTGTGTATTTTAATATTATTTTATTGATTAAAATAATATTAAAAATAAATTATAAATAAATAAAATGAAAAAAAAAAAAAAAAAAAAAAAAAAAAAAAAAGAATCGAAAAGTCTGAAGAAACGCGAAACAGAGAAGCGAAATGAAGCAGAAAACAAGCCGAGACCGAGGAGGCTCACCGGCGAGCTACCGGCGGCCAGGGACCCCAGGCGAAGGCCGACGAAGGAGGCTCGAAACCCGTGCTACCCACCGGCGGCAGCGACGCGCGGCGAAGTGGTCGGAAATCGCCGGAAAAAGCCAGATCGACGGAGGAGAGCCGCGGGGAAGAAAACCCCGATTCGCCGGCGATGGGGCTGATTCGACCCCAGCTGAGGCCCGATTTAGGGAGCCCAGACGATTGCGCGCCGATTGGCACCGAAATCACACCGGGAACCGGCCGGACGGCGCCGGCACGACCAAAGGGAGCCTGGACCGGCCGAACCGGACAGAACCGGCCGAACCGGACCAGACCGAACCGGCGGTCCGAACCGGGTTGAACCGGACCGGACCGGTTCAGCCAAAAAGAGAGGGAAAAAAAGGAAGAAAAAGGGAAAAAGAAAAAGAGAAAAAATTGAGAAAAATTCCAGTGATGCAATCGAGCTTCGGGTAAGTCGGTAAGCGGTCAAATTGACCGATTTAATTTTTTGGATATTTAATTTAATTAATTCCGACTGGAAATTTACCCGGAAAAAATATATTTAATTGTGTAGCTCGACGATTGGCATCCACCGAGAGCTTGAGACAGCCCCGATTTTTGTATTATCATGGAATAACGGGTAAGTGACCCTTATTTACGACAATTTTATATCGTTATGCGTGATTGATATTTAACGCATAAATTATGGATTTAATTTTCGCATAAATGAATTAAATTCTGAAAATTGGATAAATTGTCGTAAATAATTCATAAGCTGTCTGAGAATTTAGAACGAGGCTAAATAAATTACTGATGGGCCCAGAGAGCCCAATAGGCCTCGATAAAGTGTGGTAAACGGGCTTAAGGCCGATTAAGGCCCATTATGGTGCAATCGGGCCCAATATGGGTAAACGGGCCCAATGATTTAAATTAAGCCCAGAAAATTATGAAATACAATTAATTGTATTGTATTTGACCTGATGAATGTGTATCCGCAGTGCCGGAGATTTGATTTGGATTCGGAGCAAATCGGACTGCGTGACGAGACGTCAGTGGGAAAGGTCAGACTGTACAGAAAATGAGGTAAGGGAATTGTGTGAGTAGCTAGAGGTAGCTACGCGTATTTTAATAGTGTTCTGTACACTGAATATGTATGTATGCCTTGATGATGTATAAAGATCCTAAAAGTGGTTTAAATAATTTTGAGGATCGAAATAGGTGAAAAGACTATTTTACCCCTATTGAGGGAAGTTCACCTAAGGATGGTGAAAGCATGACATACATGAAATGCATGATTTAAGAAATTTTCCGAATTAAAGATTTGATTGGTTTTAATCAAAGTAAATCGATAGATTGGCCAATAATTGCATAAGTTTCCCAAATTAACACTACGTAGGTGTTATTAATATTTAAATGAAATTTCTTTGGAAAAGAGGCCAACTATCAAGTTTATATGGAAACAGGTAGTGCCGACACGTAGTTCGCACTATATCTGCGTTTGTGAATGTGCATAAATGTGCTTGAGCAGTTGCTCGCACCGACTTGTGTGACATCATATGCATGAAATGTGCTAGAGCATGGTGCTCGCACTGATTTTTATTATTGTGAAATGAGAGCTGCTGGAGCCTAGCTCGCACTCTGTTTTGACATGTCTTGATTTGTTTTAACGTGGTATGCATAAAATAGTGCTGGAGCGATTGCTCGCACTAGTTTTAATGATTTGACATGCATGAGAGATGCTGGAGCTTAGCTCGCATCCTGTTTTGATTTAATATTGCATAAAGCCGTGCTGGAGTGTAACTCGCACGAGATTTGATTTAGTTATGCATAAAGCCGTGCTGGAGTATAACTCGCACGAGATTTGATTTACTTGAGCATTCATTTGTGCTGGAGCGTTGCTCGCACAAAGTTTTATATGGTTTTCATAATTCATTTGAATGCCGTACTGGAGTTTTTCTCGTACGAGGTTTTCACTGAATTTATATACATATCCGTACTAGAGCGTTGCTCGTACGTGAAATTTACATGAAATTATAATCAGTTTAAGTCGTACTGGAGCGCTGCTCGTACGCAGATTTCACTGATTTTTATGAAACCGTGCTAGAGCTTCCCTCGCACGAGGTTTTCAGATATCATGAATATGCATGGAGCCGTGCTTGAGCTTCGCTCGCACAGGGATTTATATTACATGCATATAGCCGTGTTGGAGCCTCCTGTAGACTGTGTGTCACAGTGAGATGATATGCTCACACGTGCATTCTGAGACAGATGATATGGGTGGATAAGACCTATTACAGGCACCCCTGACTGAGTTTGGGTTCACGGAGTACTTTGTACCGTGTATGTCACGCGGAGTACGCTGTACCGTGGGGATTGTTGGAGTGGAGTGGCATTAGCCACGAGGCAGCAAGCCTTGCCCTCGCAATCCTGGTGTTATGCTGTTCTGGCGGGTAGGACGACCCACCTCCCGTTTCAGGTGTGATACCCCGCACACTAGGTACCGTGTTGCCAGGGATCACTAGGATATGGCCATAGTCCTCGATGTTACTGTTAATTACCTGATTGTCTCACATGATATAACTTGTGGTCTGTTAGACCAGGGTAGACCCGAAGGAGGGGTCAGGCCCCCGATTTGATGATTTGATGATTTCAGATGATTTTATGATATGTGACCCTGAAAGAAGGGTGGTTTTATAACTCAAGTTTTATAATGAAATATAACAAATTGTTTTATGAGTTTTGAGATGATTGACCCAGAGGGGTTATTTTATACTGCGTTTTAAATGAATTGATTTAAATGCAGTGGCATGATGTGTTTTCCATGCTTTCATTTGAAAACCTTGAATTGTCTTACATGACATGAAAGACTGCATGATCTTGATTAAATTCATGCTTAATATGATTTAATGATGTCACATAAAATGCTTTGAATGCATGAGTTACATGATTTATATATGCACAAATAGTTTTGGATAAACTATGGCATTGAATATGCATGACTTTGTGCGTGTAATTTTAAATGAAAAGAAATGGATTTAAGGGCATGGCATTATGAGCATGTAGATAGTGGAGCTATCTACTTACTTGCATAATTGCCTTACTGAGCGTGTGGTTTGCTCACCCCCCTTATTTTCCCATCTTTTCAGAGCACTTATAATAATTATTGAGCGGCTGAGGACTTGCATGCTTAATATCCGCTGCTTGCTGCTTCCCATTGAGAGACAGGTATACACATTTGTATGATTTTGTATCTAAATATGTAATGCACAGTACTATAACTGGATATGATGTCGGGGATGTAGAGTCATGTAAATACCATTGGGTATGTGTTTATTTAAAGTAAAAAGGATAGTAGATTCTGATATATGATTATGGGAATGAAATGTTAAATAGTGTGAGGTGACTAACACCGAATCATAGCCCAACTGTGTTGTAGGATGGTCACGACGAGAGAAAAGTAAGAATTAAATAATAAATGAGAAAGCGAAAAATTTACTCTGATTTTTAGGTAATTCGGGTCGTGACACACACATAACCTATAAACTGAAATCGACAGTCGTAATATATGTAATTAAAATTTGGGTACCTTTGCTGGTACGATAAAGAAATATAGAACTTGATTAATCATGAAAGTTTAAAAATTAAAATTTTATAAATAAAAGCCGTCAATATAAGAGGAAAGGAAATGACGTGGGTTAGTAGCTTGAACGAAAGTAATTTCGAAATGACGTTATATGTTTATGAGTACATAGGTCAAGGATATGAGTGAATGAAATATTCAGTGGAACTCAACTATGATAAAGTATTTAAAGCTTACCTGGACTGATTGGTTGTCATCTTGAGCGATGATATTTTAATGTATTCGAAGTCCAGGGAAGAACATGAGTAGCAACAGGAAACTGTCTTACAGACAAGGTGTTATGAGTTTCTTGAAATGAGTTGCTCAGTTGACACATCTCGTTTGGAAAAAGATTTCATACGAGTGTTATGATAAGTATGAAAATGACTTTCGTGAGTTTTGGTATATTGGAGTAATGAACTGACCACCGTAAGTATTCTCACTATAACCAACAGCTCAAGAGGTTTCAGTGTGTATGGATACCTCCAAATAAGGATTGAGCTATGTATTGATGTAAAATGGGAAGATAGTCGTTTATGGATCCAGACAATTCAAGGAACGTGAGAGAAACTATCTGACCCATTATTTAGAGTTGGCAGCCGTAGCGATTACACTGAAAGTATGGCGCTACCACTTATACGGTAAGAAATTTCGAGTATGCACTGATCGTAAAAGCCCCAAGTATCTGTTTTAACAGAAAGAGTAGAATATGAGATAACCAAGAGGGTTAGAGCTTCTAAGGATTATGATTGTGAATATTATACCACCCAGGAAAGGCTAATGTAATGGCTGATGCCTTGAACAGAAAGAGCGTCGAGATGGTATCACATATGATGGTCAGGGAGCGAGCGCTGCTAGAGCAGTTGTGAACCTCAGTAGTGATGTGATCCCTTCTGATGATGACGGTGATTTCGTGACAGCTAGCCTGAGGTTAGAACCGGATTTGTGTGACCGGAGTTGCCAGGCTTAGCGTGATGATCGGCATGATGTCGATAGTGTGGGTCAGATTCAGAAGGGTATAGTGACAGAGTTCACAGTATATGATGATGACTTACAGAGGTTCAGAGATAGTATAAGTGCTCCCCAGGACCACAGTTGATGATATAGTATTATCGTCAGAAGCTCACTCTTCGGGATATACAGTGCATTCGAGAAATAATAAATATATCAGAACCTCTGAAAAGGGTATTGGTGGTCAGATATGAAAAGAGATATTGTAGAGAATTGCGGAAAAGTGTCTCATATGTCAGCAGATTAAGGTAGAGTACGAGAAGTCTGCAGAGTCATTGCAGCCTCTACCTATAGTGACACGAAAATGGGAACAAGTTACCATGAACTTCGTGATGGGTTACAGAGGACCCGGATAAATCACAAGGCTATCTGGGTGATAGTCAATGGATTGATTTAGTTACCCACCTTCTGGTTATGAAAATCCCTAGATATTCTAAGTGTATAGGCGGATTTATGTGTGTGGAATATTGTGAAACATTGTGTAGGGTTCCAGTGAGCATGGTATCAGATAGGGATTCCCGCTTCACTTCCCATTTTTGGGAATATTGTTTTTGGAAGCGATGGGACCCTAATTGAGTGTTAGCACAGCTTCCACCCTCAGACAGATAGTCAGTCAGAGAGGACTGTACAGGTTCTGGAAGATGTGATGAGAGCGTGTGCAATTGATTTTATGAGCTCCTGGGATGATCAGTTGCTACTAATCAAATTCGCCAGTGATGACAGTTGTCACTTGAGTATCGGGATGAGATTATATGTGGCATTGTATGACAGTAGGGAGTTGTTCCCTGACTTGGATAAGAAAAGTGGGTGACAAATAGAGAATTGTTCCCGAATTGGTAAGACAAACCTCTGAGGATGTTCAGTGGATTTGTGAGATATTAAGAACACCTCAGAGCAGACAGAAAAGCTATGCTGACAAGAGACAGGAAATCATTGGAAATTCACCGAGGGTGAATCATTATTATTGACAGTTACTTGTCCTAAGGACGTAACGAGATTCAGATAGAGATATTGGACAAAGTGGAAGATAAGACCTGTAGGTTGACATTACCACTTGAATTAGCAGGCATCCACTATGTGTCCTATCTTATGATGTTTCAGAAAGAATATCCGGACCCAGTATATGTGATCAGATATGAGCTTTAACGGCTCAGCTCAATGAAAGTATAACATATGATTGGAAATCGATTCGGGTATTAGACGGAAGGAGAAAGTGTTGAGGTTTGAGATGATCTCCCTAGTTAAGTCTGATGATAGTATTTCACTCCGGAGAAAGTCACTTGAGGATGATTGTATATGATATAATAGATGTACCCGGAGTTATTTATGGACTCATTTGACTTGGTTCTAATTTGGAGGATCAAATTTCTTAAGTGGGGGAGATTGTAAGACCCGATATTTTCGAGTGCATTTAAAAATGCAAAAGGACTTAAATGGTATTCCGAATACGTGCAAGGGTAAAATGGTCAAAAGACCAAAATTCGGTATTAATCGGGACAAGAAAGTATAATTAAAAATATGAGAATGAGAAATCTTGATCAATGATGAAGAAATAATTAAATTTCGGGTTAAATTGATCAAGATATGAATTTATTGGGATAAACCAGAATTTTCGTATCGAAAAATAATCCCGAAAATAATCGAAAAATATACCAAAAAGGTAAAATCGGACTGATAAATTCATTTATAGATTAAATGAATTAAATAATAATTTTTGAAGATATTTTTGACAAAATATTATTATTTTATTGATTAAAATAATAATAAAATTAAATAAAAAAAAAGAAAACAGAAAATCGCGAAAACACGATTTTCTGAGGAAGCCGAAACAGAGGGAGCCCCCCTTCTGCCTCACCGATCACCGGCGATCGGCAGAGGCCCAGACCAGAGGGGAGGCCAGCCGAGCCACCAGCACCCCGAACGGTCTGACGGACGGCGGCAAACGGCGGACGAATGGGGAAGAAAGAAAGGAAGCCGAGACCGAGAAAGAAGAGACCATCGGCTCCGACGCAACCACCGGTGAACGACGCGAGGAGACGGCCGGCGAAGGTCGATCGGCACCCCAGGAAGTCGACCCGCACACCCACGGGCCCCGAAGTCACCGAAAAACGCCAGATCGATGGAAGAGGGCCGCGGGAGAGAAGCTTCGATTCGCCGGCGATGGCCGCGATTCGACCCCACCCGAGGCCCGATTTAGGAAGCCCAGGCCATGGCGCGCCGAACGGCACCGAAATCAGGCCGGGAATCGGCCAGACAACGCCGGCACGACCAAAGGATGACTGGACCGACCGAACCGGACTGAACCGGCCGAACCGGACCGAGCTGAACCGGCGGTCCGAACCGGGTTGAACCGGACCGGACCGGTTCAGCCAAAAAGAAAGGGAAAAAAGGAAGAAAAAGGGAAAAAGAAAAAGAGAAAAAATTGAGAAAAATTCCAGTGATGCAATCGAGCTTCGGGTAAGTCGGTAAGCGGTCAAATTGACCGATTTAATTTTCGAAATATTTAATTTGATAAATAATCGACTGAAAGTTTACCCGAAAATATATTTAATTGTGTAGCTCGACAATTGGCATCAACCGAGAGCTCGAGACAGCCTCGATTTGAGTACTATCATGGAATCACGGGTAAGTAACCCATATTTACGACAATTTTGCATCGTTATGCGTGTTGATGAATTTCGGATTTAATTTACGCATAAATGAATTAAATTCTGGAAAATTGGATAAATTGTCGTAAATAATTCATAAGCTGTCTGAGAGTTTAGAACGAGGCTAAATAAATATTGATGGGTCCAATGAACCCAATAGGCCTCGATAAAGTGTGGTAAACGGGCTTAAGGCCGATTAAGGCCCATTATGGTGCAATCGGGCCCAATATGGGTAAAGGGGCCCAATGATTTAAAATTTAAGCCCAGAAAATTATGAAATACATTAAATTGTATTGTATTTGACCTGATGAATGTGTATCCGCAGTTCCGGAGATTTGATTGGATTCGGAGCAAATCAGACTGCGCGACGAGTCATCAGTGGAAAGGTCAGACTGTACAGAAAAATGAGGTAAGGGAATTATGTGAGTAGCTAGAGGTAGCTACGCGTATTTTAATAGTTTTTCTGTACACTGAATATGTATGTATGCCTTGATTATGTATAAAGGTCCTGAAAATGGTTTAAAGATTTTAAGGATCGAAATAAGTGAAATGTCTAATTTACCCCTATTGAGGGAAGTTCACCTAAGGATGGTGAAAGCATGACATGCATGAAATGCACGATTTAAGGAAATTTCAGAATTTAAGAATTTTATTGATTTTAATCAAAGCAAAGCGATAGATTGGCCAGAAACTGCATAAATTTCACAAGATAACACTACGTAGGTGTTATTCATATTTAAATGGAATTTCTTTGGAAATAGGCCAACTATCAAGTTTGTATGAAAACAGATAGTGCCGACACGTAGTTCGCACTATATCTACATTTGTGATTGTGCATAAATGTGCTTGAGCGCTTGCTCGCACTGACTTATGTGACATCATATGCATGAAATGTGCTAGAGCATGGTGTTCGCACTGATTTTTAATATTGTGAAATGAGAGCTGCTGGAGCCTAGCTCGCACTCTGTTTTGACATGTTTTGACATGTTTTGAATTGTTTTGACGTGGTATGCATAAAATGGTGCTGGAGCGATTGCTCGCACTAGTTTTAATGATTTGACATGCATGAGAGATGCTGGAGCTTAGCTCGCATCCTGTGTTGATTTGATATTGCATGAAGCCGTGCTGGAGTGTAACTCGCACGAGATTTGATTTAATTATGCATAAAGCCGTGCTGGAGTGTAACTCGCACGAGATTTGATTTACTTAAGCATTCATTTGTGCTGGAGCTTGCTCGCACAAAGTTTTACGTGGTTTTTATAATTCATTTGAATGCCGCACTGGAGTTTTTCTCGTACTAGGTTTTCACTGAATTTCTATACATGTCCGTACTAGAGCATTGCTCGTACGTGGATTTTACTTGAAATTATAATCAGTTTAAGTCGTACTGGAGCACTGCTCGTACGCAGATTTTACTGATTTTTATGAAACCGTGCTAGAGCTTCGCTCGCACGAGGTTTTTTGATATCATGAATATGCATGGAGCCGTGCTTGAGCTTCGCTCGCACAGGAATTTATATTACATGCATATAGCCGTGTTGGAGCCTCCTGTAGACTGTGTGTCACAGTGAGATGATATGCTCACACGTGCATTTTGAGACAGAGATGATTTGGGTGGATAAGACCTATTACAGGCACCCCTGATTGAGCTTGGGTCCACGGAGTACGTTGTACCGTGTATGTCACGCGGAGTACGCTGTATCGTGGGGATTGTTGGAGTGGAGTGGCATGAGCCACGAGGCAGCAAGCCTTGCCCTCGCAATCCTGGTGTTATGCTGTTCTGGCGGGTAGGACGACCCACCTCCCGTTTCAGGTGTGATAGTCCTCGATGTTACTGTTAATTACCTGATTGTCTCACATGATATAACTTGTGGTCTGTTAGACCAGGGTAGACCCGAAGGAGGGGTCAGGCCCCCGATTTGATGAATTTATGATTTCATATGATTTTATGATATGTGACCCTGAAAGAAGGGTGGTTTTATAACTGGAGTTTTATAATGAATTTTATTGAATTGTTTTATGAGATGGACCCGGAAGGGTTAGTTTTAACTGCAGTTTTAATGTTTTGATTTAAATGCAGTAGCATGTGAAGTTTTCCATGCTTTCATTTGAAATCCATGTTTTGTCTTACATGGCATGAAAGACTGCATGATCTTGATCTAATTCATGCTTAATATGATTTAATGATGTCACATAAAATGCTTTGAATGCATGAGTTACATGATTTATATATGCACAAATAGTTTGGATGAAATATGGCATTGAATATGCATGACTTTGTGCTTGATGATTTTAATGAAAAGAAATGGATTTAAGGGCATGGCATTATGAGCATGTAGATAGTGGAGCTATCTACTTACTTGCATAATTGCCTTACTGAGCGTGTGGTTTGCTCACCCCCTTATTTTTCCATCTTTTCAGAGCACTTGAAATAGTTATTGAGCGGCTGAGAACTTGCATGTATTGATATCCGCTGCTTGCTGCTACCCATCGAGAGACAGGTATACACATTGGTATGATTTTGTATCTAAATATGTAATGCACAGTACTATAAATGGATATCATGTCGGGGATGTAGTGTTATGAATACCATTATGTATGTATTCAGTTAAAGTCACAAGATAGTAAACTCTGATATTGAATGAAATTATGGAAATGGATTGGTAATAGTGAGAGGTGACTAACACCGAATCATAGCCCAACTGTGTTGTAGGATGGTCACGACGAGAGAAAGGTAAGAATTAAATAATAAATGAAAAAGCGAAAAATTTACTCTGATTTTTAAGGTAATTCGGGTCGTGACAAAAATGATCATGGCAACAAAATGTATGAAGTTTGGTAAGTGAACTACAGAAAATCTGGAAATTGTGAAGGGCAGATCGATCACATAGGATGAGAGATCGATCTGGAAGAGCCAGAATGCTCTTATTTGGGCAATAGAATAGAGCAGATCGATCTCCAATGGAGCCAGATCGATCCCCTAAGCATTCTGTAATGAAAAGATCGATCCTCAAGCACCCAGATCGATCTCCTTAGCTCTCTGTTTGGGAGCAGATCAATCTCATGCTTCGACAGATCGATCTCATGCTTAAAATACCGTGGAAAAGAGGGATTTAAGGGGACCAGATCGATCTCCTCTTGGTGCAGATCGATCTCTTCAAGCTATTTCTATAAAAGGAGTGTTGAAAATCTGAAAATTTCAGGGAAAACACCATTTTTCCATTTTTAACCTAAAAACCTAACTTTTTCTCTCTAAAATCAGCTATTTTCAGTAAGATTTGAAGAGAGACCATTAGAGGTAAAGTTGTTCCTATCAAAGAGAAGAACAACATAGTTGGAAGGCATTTTCCCATTATTGGTATTAAAGGAGTTAAGGGCATTATCATTTGGAGCAAGGAGAGAAATCAGATTTGGTAAGATTCTAACACTCCAACTATGGTACATTGTCTATTTAATTGATTTTGGGAGTTGTTTGGCATGAGTATGGATGGTTAGAAACTATCTAAAATACATTGGAATGATTATGACCTAGAAATGGTCTAGTGTGAGAAAGTGGAATGTATGGAGATTAATGAGAAATGGGATGTCTAGAGGTGACAATAGTGTTATGGGTATGATTTTAAGATGTTGCTGGTGGATAAATTGTAAGATTTACCTAAAAGGGGTAAAATGTAGATTAAGGCATTGGTAAAATGCATAAGTGAATTATATTGAATAGTGAGGTCAAATATGGGTTAAAAACATTAACTCAAATGATTTGAATGAATGAATCGCAGCTTCCGAGGATACGTCGGGGTGAGTTGAGCCAAGAGCGTGAGAAGCTAAGAGGAAAGCAGTCACACCAAGTAAATCAAGGTAAGGGAATTGTGTGGACCCTTAGAGATATCTGTGCGCAATTTGGGTGCATTAAATGCTTTTCTAGAATGCATGTGATATAGGAAATGATGTTGGGTGATTGAAGGGCAAAAGTTGGGTATTTGAGAAATGTGCATGAAAATAAAAGCATATTGCTTTGAAAATCATGTTTTATTGCTTTTTAGCAAATGATTTGGTAGGTTGGCTAATCATGTTTTGGTTTGTTAACCACACCTTGCAAAGAAATGAGCCACCTGCATTGTTTTCGTGAGAATGAAAGCGTGCTAGAGTACGACTCGCACAAGATTTGACATGTTTTATACACATGAGTTCTAGAGGCACTAGTTTTCACATGGATTTCATATTAGTTTTGGCATTGTGCTTGGAGTTTGTCTCGCACTAAATGCCCACCTTGCTTATTGTCGTGCTTGGAGCTTCGAGTAGACAGGGTGTCACATCGATTAAATAGGCTCACACGTGCATTGTTTTGACATGATTTATTAGCCGTGTTAGGAGCTTCGGGTAGACAAGAGGTCATACCGATTAAATAGGCTCACACGTGCGTTTGAGATGTGGCTTGATATGATGTGTTGATTGGGTCCACGGAGTATGTTGTACCGTGCATGTAGCATGGAGTACATTAGACCGTGTTGAGATGTGATATGCCGTCTTAGGACGAGATCTGCTATGGATCGGTGGGTAGGATTTGACCCACCTCCCGTGTGGAAGCAGATAGTGGTGATATCCCACACACCTGATCCGTGTAGCCAGTATCACAGGTTATGTACATAAACCTTGAGGTTATTACCTGTTGTTGAATTGCCTATCTCACATGTCCATTGTTTTGAGGATAAATCCATGTTTAAAATGATTTGTGGGTCAAGACAGTCCGAGGGATGGGCTGAGACCTGACAAGTGTTGAATTGTTTTAAAATATTGATTGTTAATGGTTTTTAAAGTGCACAGATGCATGATGATTAATGTCATGCCTTATTGAGAAAACGCATGATGTTTAATGCCATGCCTTATTGTGAAAATGCATGATGGTTAATGCCATGCTTATTTGAGAAAACGCATGATGGTTAATGCCATGCTTTATTATGAATTGTGCATGATGATTTATACCATGCTTTGAGTTGAAATGTGCACTGGATTTTAATAGCATGAATGCTTTACATACCATTAACACAATCATACACTCATGTTTTGAGATAAAATGATGAATTAAATTCTTTTGAGCATGGCATCACGATCACGTAGATAGTGCAGTATCTACATGTTCGCATGATTGCCTTACTGAGCGTGTGGTTTGCTCACCCCCCTTATTTTCTCCCTTTCTACAGAGATTTAAGTATAGAGTGAGCGTGACTGGAGGCGTTCCCTTTTGGTAATCCGTTGCATCCCATCGCCAAAGGTATACACACTGTGTATCTAAACTTACGATAGCACAGTAGCATTTTGTATGTAACTATTGGGGATGTAAAACAATGTAAACATATGTAACGACTCTGATATATATATATATATATACATTTATACAAGTGTTTACTCATAAATAATGTTCAAATTGAATGGGTATGGTGGAATGAGTTAGACGTCGACACACAGCCCAACTGTTAAGAGTGTGGTTGTTCACGATCGAGGAAGGATGATTAACAATTGATGCATGAAAATACGAAAATTTGTACGTATTTTGGTAAGTTGAGGGTAGTGACAATTATTAATTAAATTTCTAAGATTTTCCATCTCATCCTTCTATGGTTGTTGTTTAATTTAATAGGGTGCACACTATTATGTTAATTCTAATAATATACTGTTAGATTAAAAATTTAAGTTCGTAATTGCTTAATGTTTGAAATCAATTAGATATAGAAGAAAATCTAAGTTTAAGTATATTAACCAAGTTCTTCAATTTGTCACTTAATGTCAACTAATATCTTTCACAAATTCTAATGTTGCTACATAAATATGTTTAAGGAATTCTTTCTAGATAGTTTGAGTAGTTAGGGATTAATTATGAAGTTTTCTTGTAATTAACTATAAAGTAAGGGAAGATGGTGTTAACACGATTTCGTTGCTGCACTACGATTGAATGCTTAACTTTAATAAATCTTTAGAATTTAATGATCAATAATATGAAATCCAAGATAGTAAAGATGCATATTAGCTGAAGTTTCTTTATAATTTGTCATAAAATTGAATCTTTTTGCTTTATTTTTACCTTTGTTGATTTTCTTAATATTTAGTTAATTAATTAATAAAAATCAATTTTTTTATTATACAACCCCCCTTACGTTTTCTTTGTTTTCTTTTCTTCTTTCTTGAACTTTAATTAACTTGATTCAATCGCTGCAATCTCTGTGAGATCAACCTCTACGTCTCTATCTCCTTGTTGATAGTTTTAGAGTTATTTATTTTTGGTGACTTGACATGTACCAAATTTCAACACCATGGTCGAGGACTGTAAGTTTAATTGAATTTTTTGTTTAATTATAGTTCTAATATTTTTCTTTAGTAATCCTTTTCCAAAGTTGCATGTCTAATGGATCCCCTACATATAGACTCAATGGGATAAGGCATTTCGATCAAGCAACCAAGGAAGGTGAATCCGCACCACTACCACCTGACATCACCCTTAACTCGAACCTTATCTTCTCAAGCAATTATGAGCAAGAGGAAGTCATGGTAGAAAATGCTCAACAAATGACACTAAAAGAGTTGGCGGCACCAACTTTAAGCTAACAGCCAATGTGTATAGCATTCCCTAAGATTGATGTTTCCTTTGAGCTTAAATCTGGTTTAATACATCTCTTGCCTACTTCCCGTAGTCTTGTAGATGACGATCCACATAAGCATATTAAATAATTCCATGTAGTATGTTTTACCATGAAACCTACTGGAGTGACACTTTAGCAAACTTGGTGTAAGACCCGAAATTCGGTGTAAACTCCTTAAGAAATCGTTATTTTAAACATGGATTTAGGAAATCTTGATCAATAAAGAAGAAATAATTAATTTTTAAGTCCAATTGATCAAGATAGAAATATATTACGATTACCCAAATTTTTCACCTCAGGAATTTATCTCGGAAATAAGGGAAAAATATATTTCGGGATAATAAAATAAAATAAATGAAAATGGGATATTTTTATGGAAAATAAAGATATTTTTGGTATATAATATATTATATTATATTTTAATATAATATAATATATGAAAAATAAATAAATAATAAATTAATTAATTAAATAAATAAAAGAAAAAGTCGCGCGACCCAAACAGAAAACAGGGATTGGACGAACCGATCCCCTGAATCTCGGTGAATGGCGACAACACGGGGGGGAGAGAAGACCGATGAAGCAAGACCGGCACCGAGGGACCGTCCACCAGACGTCACGCACACCTTTATTGCCGGGAATGCTGAAAAACGTCGAAGAGAAAACGAAAAGAGAGAAAAGAGGATTCGTCGAGACCAGCGTCAATTTGGCCAGAACCACCGCCAACCGAACATTCCCCAAGTGAAGACGAACTGATTGGTGGTTGAATCGGCCAGTGAAATGGCTAGTAGCGCCGTCAACGGCGAAAGTGTCAGACCCAAATTTTTTGTAGCTTGAATCTTATGATTCCAATGTGTATGAACACTGTTATTATAATTGAATCATAAAAAGAGTATTTACTAGACTTAAAGTGTTAGTAAAATGATTTGACACGCAAAAGCTACATAAAATGCCTAATGTGAGCTATAAGTGTCACAGGCTAAACCAAGTGAATCTAAATCATTCTGACTGAAAATAAGAACTTAAAATGAGAAAGCATAGAGAGCTCATGAAGGAAAGTCAGCTTGATTTAGTCCCGAACATAGAAAACGAGGATAAAAGCTAAAAAGGGTAAAATGGACCTTTTTGGCGAGATAAGGTGTTTTGGGTATAATTATCCACCGGGAACGGTTGAAACATAAAGACAAGAGTGTAAGACATGAGATATGATACTTTCAGAATTTTGAGAAAAAGTCAACTTGGTCAATGGTTAAGGAAAATGTCAACTATAGTTAAGAAAGTGGACTTTTACCATAGTTGACTAATCATGGTTAAAAATTAACCTAAGTGTGGAGAAAATTTTGGAAAAAAATATTCTTGGCCAGAATACAAGATAATCATCCCCGAAAGTAAGGAAAATTTATTCGGAAGGATTCCGGATAAAATTTAATGGTTAAAAACATAATGGGCCTAAGGTGAAAATTTTAAAGCCCATTAAGGTATACTAAACGTATATCGAAATTCTTAGGTCCCTTAGACCGAATTGTCAGACCAATTGATTGGCCAAATATTTAGACAATTAAAGGCCCAAGATATATTAAAAATTTCAGCCCGAAAACCCATTAAGAAAGCCCAAACCGAGAAGCCCAAATGGAAAGCCCATGAGATAAATATCTAACCATAGTTAAAGCTAACCATGACTCATAAGGTGACTCATTAGGTGACTCATGGCTAAGGCTTAGAAAGTCAAGCTTAATGGGTGGAAAGTAAAGCTTAATGGCTAAGTAAGTGGCTTATAAAATCAGCCACACCATTGTCATCTTCATCACACCAAATTTGGCTAGAAGAAGAAACCATTGAAACAAATTATCCAAGCTTTCTCTCACTAGAAATCACTAGGAATTAGGCATATTTGGAACTTGTATTCTTCATGAAAGTTGTTCAAAATTGAAAGGAGAGAGATATATGTTGGAATTGGCTATCAAGGAGCCATAGAGTGCAAACCGAGAGCCTCCAAAGTATTCAGGAAAGGGTGAACACAACAATTGGTATATTTTCTAGTTTTCAATTTCATATATGTTAATGTATGAATGATTTTAAGTATATTGATATATGTTTTAAGCATTGAAACATATTAAATCACTATGATGTTGGTTAGGCCGAGAGTGAGTAGTGAGATATTGATTTATGTCCATATGATTTTAAGGCATAAATGAATTAATGTACATGTGTTAATGATTATGGTGTAATTAGAATTAATCAATTTGATTAATTAATACATGTAATTAGTTGGCAATCAACGTGTTTGATAAAATGCCTAAATGAACTATATGATGTTTAGGAATGTTGCCAACCAAGTGTTTATGAAAATGCCTAAGTGAATTGGCTAGACAAATAGGCATGAATGGCATGCCATGGTGTAACCGAGGACATGGGTAGCTCTCGGCCATGGCATGTGGCCGAGAGGCCCAATGGGCCAAGCCCAAATATTTTAGGCCCAATGTGATGTAATTGGTCTAGGACAAGCACAATAAGAGTTGGTGGGCCCCACAAGCCCAATAGGCCCAACGAAAATTAATAGTAAAATGAAAATGGGCTTAAGGCATAGTTAGGCCCATTAAGGATTATTAAAGCCCATTAAGGGAAATAGACTGTATTTAATGTGAAATACAGTAGGAAAAGTGTAATTAACCTAATAAATGGTTATATGCAACTCCAGAGATTATTGGAGGAGTAAATCGGACTGTTGAAACGAGCAGCGCAGAGAAAGTGAAATTTCTCGAGTGATTGCAGGTAAGGGACTTTTGTGAGTAGTTAGAGATACCTGCACGTATTTTCGTCTACTTTTACATTCACTTAAAAACTCTAAGGGTCAGAGAAATTGAATAATAATTATTGTGACCCGATAAGGCAAATTACGATTTTACCCTAGTTAGTCAAAAAGTCAACTTTTGTGAAAAGTTGTAAAAAGCATGGAAACCACTATTTTGAGTGTTTTAACTACTGTTTAGCAGGAGAATAAATAGATGGGCTAATGATTTTAAGGTTAATGTGAATTAAGCACACTTTATAGTGCTGATTTTGATGTTTTGTAAATCATCCCTTTTTAAAGAGCCATCTATCATATTATGTGAGAATGAATCGTGCTGGAGCACAGCTCGCACTGGATTTCATATATTTTCCACATACATTAGTGCTGGATTTTGATTCGCACTAGATTTCCATGACATGCATGATAGAGTACTGGAGTTATTACTCGTACTCAGTTTTATATGATATATGCATGAGAGAGTGCTGGAGCGATTAGCTCGTACTCGAGTTTTTCATGAGATGCATGACAGAGTGCTGGAGCGTTGCTCGTACTCGATTCTTCATGATTTATACATGACATAGTACTGGAGCTATTGCTCGTACTTGATTTGATGATATTGTGCATAGCATGGTACTGGAGCTATTGCTCGTACTTGATTTAATACATGAACTATGCATTGACCTAGTTGCTGGAGGTTTACTCGCACTAGAGTTGAGTTTGTGATGTGAAACAATGTTTGAGCGGAGTGTCGACTGTGAGTCGCGCTCAAAGGCACGCACTGTATGTGATATATAATACATGTTACAAACCCATACCCGAATCCTTATGTGACTGAGTGTCACATTATGTGAGAGGATATCCGCATGAGGGTATTAGAGATGTGGTATAATATTCCATGGTTTGAGGGTTAAGACCTATGGCAGGCACCCCAATTGTGATGTAGGGTCCACGGAGTACATTGTACCATGCGAGTGGCATGGGAGTACACTGTATCATGTGGTGTTGTGGAGTTGAGGAGGATATAGCTGGCGGTTGTGAGGGACTGACCCCCCTCCCGTTGCAGCAGTGATGCCCCGCACACTAGGATTCCGTGTAGCTTGGGATCACATGTCAGATATGATCATAGTCTAGGATACTATTTACATTTCACCACAGAGTCTCACATGATATATCACTTGATTGACTGATTTAAATTACGGACAGACCTGAGGGATGGGTCGGACTCCGATTTTGTGATGTGAATTATTTAATGCCATATTTATTGTGATTTAAATATACATGGCATGATTTAACTAAAGGCATGAATTATATAAAGATGCATTGTTTTGCACTACATGCCTACATTTGAGAAAGAAAGCATGATTTCTGTACATGGGATTTAATCTATACATGTATACATATATATATTTAAAGACATGCTTTTAAAGTGCGTTAAGGAAATAATGTTTTCAAGGCATAGCATTATTTTGAGTAGATAGTGTAGATATCTACTTGCTTGCTTGATTTCCTTACTGAGCGCATTGTATGCTCACCCCCTTTCTTTACATCTCTCTACAGAGCATCAGCAGTAGAGCGAGAGCTATTGAGGGATAGTGTTCCTGAGTCCACTGCTAGTTCCTATCGACCGCCAGGTATACAGATCTTGTACGGTTATATATCTAAACATAGAAACAGCACAATGATGTATATGATATATATTATGGGGAATGTATTTGTGTTAGATTTTATATAATCTCACATGTATTATAAAAGCAGTTACAGTCAGTAACAGTATATTGACATGTATGTATGATAATGGATAATGTGGTAAGCGAGGATTCTGACATCGAATCACAGCCCAACCATTGAAGAGAGGAAAGGTAAGTTAAAAATGTGAAAAATTTGTAGTGATTTTTGGTTAAGTCATGGATTGAGAACGGGTCCTGACAGAAAGAGAGAAACCGACAATGACATCAAAAAGGGAAAGGACCGAATCGGTAACTTTTCGGCCAGCTTGGACTTGGCCAGCATCTGATTTATGCTTCGTGAGGTCCCGCCAATTTGTTGGAAGTGGAAGTCGGTGAAGAACTAGTCGGCGCAACTCCGAACGATAAGGATGGTGCTGAATCGGACTGAACCGTCTGAACCGTTTTAGTCAGGAAAGAAAAAAAAAGAAAAAGAAAAAGAGGAAAATGAGGATAAAAATTTGGTGATGCAATCGAGCTAAGGGTAAGCATGTAAGCGGTCAAAATTAACCGATTTAATTTTTGAGAAATTTATTTAAAATTTTAATTGACTGAAATTGACCTGATTTAATTATACAAACGTGTAGTGCGACAATTGGTGACAAACGAGAGTTTGGGTCAACCTCGATTTATGTGTTATAATAGAATCTCGGGTAAGTAAATCTCATTTACGACAATATACTTAGTTATGCGAGTTAAAAATTCATCGCATAAGTTATGGATTTATTTCCGTATAAAATGAATTATGTTTTGGAATTGAAAATTGATTATCGTAGATAATTGTATGAGTTGTCCAAAGAGCCTAAACGAGGTCCAATAAGTGTTGATGGGCCCAATGAGCCCAATAGGCCTTGATGAAGAGAATAGTAAGTGAAAAATGGGCTTAAGACTGATTAAGGCCCATTAAGGTGCAATCGGGCCAGATAAGAGTAAACGGGCCCAATGCTATAAATTAAGCCCAGTAAAAGTGAAATATGAGTAAAATATACTATATTTAACCCGATAAATGATTATCTGCAACTCTAGAGAACATACTGAGAGCTAACTAGATCAGATGATCGGTAGCGATGGAAAAGGCAGAGTGATTAGAATGATTTGAGGTAAGGGAATTTTGTTAGTAACTAGAGGTAGCTATACGTATTCCGGGTAGATTCTTGAGTATTTAAATTGTATATAGATTTTTTAATATGGAAAAATTTCGGTAGGGACCTGACATGAAAAAATTACGATTTTTTCCCTACTAAGGGTAAAAAGTCAAAATTTAGGAAAAGTCCTAAAAAGCATGGAAAACTTGTGCTATTTAGCAAAAGAATAGATAGATTAGCCAATGATTATGTGAAATACACAAAATAGCACAATTATGGTGCCGATTTTAATGTTTTGAATCATCCCTTTTTAAAAGAGCCATCTATCGAATTATGTGAGAACAAATCGTGCTAGAGCACTGATCGCACTTGATTTTATATGTTTTCCACATAAATTAGTGCTGGAGTATGACTCGAACTATATTTTCATGAGATGTATATTTTACTGGAGCGTTGCTCGTACTACATTTTATGTGATTTATACATGATAGAGTGCTAGAGCGTTGCTCGTACTCAGTTTTACGTGGTTTATGCATGGCATAGTACTAGAGCATTGCTCATACTTGATTTTAATGAGTTTTGTGCATAGCATAGTACTGGAGCGATTGCTCGTACTTGTTTTGAAATGTGAACTATGGATGACCTAGTGCTAGAGTGTTACTCGCATTAGCGGTTGATTTTGTGATATGCATAAGACAGTGTTTAAGCGGGGTGTTGTGCGTCGTACTCAAGACGCGCACTGTAGTTTTAATGTGATATACATGACATGATTTAAAATCATGTTGATTGTCTCATGTAGACTGAGTGCCACATGGATGAGATGCTCGCACGTGGATTTTGAGACATGGGTTTGTTACTAGCATGGCATAGGGCAGCTAAGACCTATGGCAGGCACCTCGGACCATGATGTGGGATAAGACCTATGCCAGGCACCCCAGACATAGGGTGGATAAGACCTATGGCAGGTACCCCTGGACCGTGATGTGGGATAAGATCTATGGCAGGCACCCCAGACCATGTGGGTCCACGGAGTTGTGATGCCCCGCACACTAGGTATCGTGTAGCCTGGGATCACAGTATAGGATATGGTCATAGTCCAGGTTATTGTTGCATTGAGCCACCGAGTCTCACATGATTATATCACAAGTTTTTGTGATTTTAGGTAGACCTGAGGGATGGGTCAGAACCTGATTGACATGTTTTAATTTGCTGAATGCCATATTTTACATGTTTGAATTTAAATGGCATGATTTACCTTAAAGGCATTATGAGTTTACAAAGATGCAATGCTTGGCATGAAATGCCTGTATTTACGAACTCAGCATAATTTCAGTACACGTGATTAAATATGTACATATTATATCAGTTTTCCAATTCATGCTTTTAATGTGAAATTAAGGAAATAGTATTTTAAGGCATGGTATTATGTTCTTGTAGATAGTGTAGTTATCTATTTGCTTGCATAATTACCTTACTGAGCGTGTGGTTGCTCACCCTTTGATTTTCCCCCCTCTACAGATTACTTTCAGTAGAACGAGAGCAGCAGTGATCTTACATTCCCGTTGTCTGTTGTTTCCCATCGAGGAAAAGGTATATATGCTTGTATGGTTTTTATATCTGAACATGTAAATGTACAGTACTGTACATGGGTAGGATATCAGGGATGTAAAGTTATGTAAATACATTTATGAATGTATTTAGTTAAAGTCAAAGAATAGTAAACCCTGACATGTAAATGTGATATGGAAATGGAATGGTAAATAGTGTAAGGGGACTAACACCGAATCATAGCCCAACTGTTGGTAGGATGGTCACGAGGAGAGGAAAGTAAGAATTAAATAATAAACGAAAAATGAAAAATTTT
This sequence comes from Firmiana major, assembly GCA_033439115.1. Taxonomy (NCBI): domain Eukaryota; kingdom Viridiplantae; phylum Streptophyta; class Magnoliopsida; order Malvales; family Malvaceae; genus Firmiana; species Firmiana major. The sequence continues at coordinate 28,340,915 of CM065905.1, forward strand.
ATAGTGGTTTTTAGTGAAAAGTGGGTCGTGACACTTGGCCAATGATTAGCTCGACTACTTACCTTCTAGGTCTATCAATACATGGGAAGAGATGAACACGCTTTGCTTAAAGAGGTATTTTCCTACCTCAACAGCTGCAAATATAAGAAAAGAAATGTCACGACCCGTTCTACCAAAAATCACTACAAATTTTTCGCTTTTTCTATACATGTCACCTTCTCGCGACAATTCCATTTTGGGCGAGTTGGGCTATGAGCCATTAATAATCCCAATGCCTATTCCATTTAATCATATTATTATTATTATGGTAATCATACCAGAGTCTCATGCAGCGTAATAATAACTACATATGTTATAAAACTATATGTACATACGTTTACATATATTTACATCCCCCACAATTACATTCGTTTACAAAACTGTGCTATTATATGTTTAGATACAAAACTGTACAATGTGTATACCTTATTCGTGATGGGAAGTAGCGGATAACAAGAAATGCAGTCTCTACTCACTCTCAACTATTGTGGATGCTCTGTAGGGGTGGAAAGTGAAAGGGTGAGCACAACTTTCTCAGTAAGGTAATAATGTAAGCAGGTAGATAACTACATTATCTACATGCTTATAATGTTATGATATAAAAATCATTTATATCAAGAGTATGAGGTATAATTAAAACTATGCCACATGTATATAAATATATCACGAACTGAAAACATGAAAATAGGCATGTAACCATGGAAAATCATCATGTCAACATCTCATGCTCAACACATTGAAAACTCATCATAAAACAACCCCCCAAGGTTTAACACATCATCAAAACTTAGTAAAATTCATCAATAAATCATTAAAACTACATTTCGTTTTAAAATCACAAATAAAGGCATAACCCCTCCGCCGGGTCTGCCCTGGTCCATCTAGACCGTATGATATCACGTGAGGGATGTAGGTTAGTATAGGAAAAATTGAGGACTATGTCTCTGTGATCCCAGGCTACATGAATCCCGGTGTGTAGGGCATCACGACTGCAATGGGAGGTTGGTCAATCCTACTCGCCAGAATATCAGATCATCAATCTAATAGTCATGACTACACGGTACGGCGTACTCCGTGTGACATACACGGTACAACATGCTCCATGAACCCATATCATAGTCTGGGGATGCCTACCATAGGTCTTATCTACCCCATACCATGTCGATAACCAACCCATGTCTTAACATACACGAGCGAGCATATCATCTCACAGTGACACACAGTCTACAAGAGGCTCCAGTACGGCTCTATGCATGTCACATCACGTCTAGTGCGAGAGAAGTTGTCAAACCCACATTTTATGTAGCTAGTACCTTATGATTCCATGTGTATGAACACTCTATTATTATAGTTGAATGATAAGAAGAGTATTTACTAGATTTAAAGTGTTAGTGAAATGATTTAACACGCAAAAGCTACATAAAAAGCCTAATGTGAGCTATAAGAGTCACATGCTAAACCAAGTGGATCTAAATCATTCTAACTGAAGAGAAGAGCTTAAAATGATAAAATATACAGAGCTCATGAAGGAAAGTCAGTTTAATTTAGTTCCAAACACAGAGAACGAGAGTAAAAGCTAAAAAGGGTAAAATAGACCTTTTTAACGAGTTAAGGTGTTTCGGGTGTAATTATCTACTGGGAACGGTTGAAACGTAAAGAAGAGAGTGTAAGACATACGATATGACACTTTCAAAATTTTGAGAAAAAGTTAACTTGGTCAATGGTTAAGGAAAAAGTCAACTATAGTTAAGAAAAGTGGACTTTTACCATAGTTGACTAACCATGGTTAGAAATTAACCTAAGTATGGAGAAAAAATTGGGAAAAATTATTCTTGGTCAGAATACAAGATAATCATCCCCGAAAATATGAAAAATTTATTCGGAAGGATTCCGGATTAAATTTAATGGTTAAAAACTTAATGGGCCTAAAGTGAAGATTTTAAAGCCCATTAAGGTATACTAAACGTAGGTCGAAATTCTTAGGTCTCTTAGACCGAATTGTTGGACCAATTGATATGCCAAATATTGAGACAATAAAAGGCCCAAGGTATAGTAAAATTTTCAGCCTAAAATCCCATTAAGAAAGCCCAAACCGAGAGGCCCAATTGGAAAACCCCTTAGATAAATATCTAACCATAGTTAAAGCTAACTTTGACTCATTAGGTGACTCATAACTAAGCCTTAGAAAGTCAAGTTTAATGGCTGGAAAGTAAGGCTTAATGGCTAAGTAAATGGCTTATAAAATCAATCAAACCATTGTCATCTTCACCACACCATTCTCGGCTAGAAGAAGAAACCATTGAAATACATTTATCCAAGCTTTCTCTCACTAGAAATCACTAGGAATTAGGCATATTTGGAACTTACATTCTTCATGAAAGTTGTTCCAAATTGAAAGGAGAGTGACATATGTTGGAATTGGCTATCAAGAAGCCATAGTGTACAAACCATGAGCCTTCAAAGTTTCGGCCAAGTGTGAACACAAATATTAGGTATATTTTCAAGTTTTCAAATTCATATATGTTAATGTATGAATGATTTTAAGTATATTGGTATATGTTTAAGCATTGAAATATATGAAATCACTATGATCATGGTGAGGCCGAGAGTGAGTAGTGAAATATTGATGAATGGCCATATGATTTTAAGGCATAAATGGATTAATGTACATGTGTTAATGATTATGGCATAATTAGAATTTAATCAATTTGATTAATTAAAACATGTATTAAGTTGGCAACTAAGGCATTTGATAAAATGCCTAAATGAACTATGTGATGTTTAAGAATGTTGCCAACCAAGTGTTTGTGAAAATGCCTAAGTGAATTGGCTAAGGAAAGGGACATGGTCGGCATGCCATGGTGTGACCGACGACATGGAGAGCTCTCGGCCATGGCATGTGGCCGAGAGGTCCAATGGGCCAAGCCCAAATATTTTAGGCCCAATGTGATGTAATGGGTCTAGGACAAGCCCAATAAGAGTTGGTGGGCCCCACAAGCCCAATAGGCCTAACGAAAATAAATAGTAAAATGGAAATAGGCTTAAGGCATAGTTAGGCCCATTAAGGTTTATTAAAGCCCATTAAGGGAAATAGACTGTATTTAATGTGAAATACAGTAGGAAAAGTGTAATTAACCTGATAAATGGTTATATGCAACTCCAGAGAGTATTGGAGAAGCAAATCAAACTGCTGGATCGAGCAGCGTTGAGAAAGTGAAATTTCTCTAGTGATTGCAGGTAAGGGACTTTTGTAAGTAGTTAGAGATACCTGCACGTATTTGAGTCTGCTTTTATATTCACTTAAAAACTCTAAGGGTCAGAGAAAGTGAATAATAATTATTGTGACCCGATAGTGGCAAATTACGATTTTACCCCTAGTTAGTCAAAACGTCAACTTTTGTGAAAAGTTGTAAAAAGCATGGAAACCACCATTTTGAGTGTTTTACTGCTGTTTAGCATAAAAATAAATAGATGGACTAATGATTTTAAGGTTGATGTGAATTAAGCACACTTTATAGTGCTGATTTTGATATTTTATAAACCATCCCTTTTTTAAAGAGCCATCTATCATATTATGTGAGATTAAATCATGCTAAAGCATAGCTTGCACTGGATTTCATATACTTTCTTATGATTCGCACTACATTTCCATGACATGCATGATAGAGTGCTGGAGTTATTACTCGTACTCAGTTTTATGTGATTTATATATGAGAAAGTGCTGGAGCGATTAGCTCATACTCGAATTTTACATGAGATACATGACATAGTACTTGAGCTATTGCTCGTACTTGATTTGATGAATTTTGTGCATAGCATGGTACTGGAGCTATTGCTCGTACTTAATTTGAAACATAAACTATGCATTGACCTAGTTGCTGGAGGTTTTACTCGCACTAGAGTTTGAGTTGTGATGTGAAACAATGTTTGAGTGGAGTGTCGACTGTGAGTCGCGCTCAAAGGCGTGCACTGTATGTGATATATAATACATGTTGAAAACCATGCTTGTTTTTCTCGTGTAGACTGAGTGTCATACTGTGAGAGGGTAGCATGTGGATTTAGAGACGTGGTATGATATTCCATAGTTTTGAGGGCTAAGACCTATGGCAGGCACCCCGATTGTGATGTAGGGTCCACAGAGTACATTGTACCATGCATGTGGCATGGAGTACACTGTACTGTGTGGTGTTGTGGAGTTGAGGAGGATATAGCTGGCGGTTGTGATGGACTGACCCCCCTCCCGTTGGAGCAGTGATGCCCCGCACACAGAGTACTGTGTTGTCTGGGATCACCATTGTCGGATATGATCATAGTCCAGGATACTATTTATATTTTCACCACAGAGTCTCACATGATATATCACTTGATTGACTAATTTATTTGAGGATAGACCTGAGGGATAGGTCGGACTCCGATTTTGTGGTGTGAATGATTTAAATGCCATATTTATTGTGATTTAAATATACATGGCATGATTTATCTAAAGGCATTGTGATATTATAAAGATGCATTGTTTTGCACTACATGCCTACATTTGAGAAAGAAAGCATGATTTCTGTACATGGGATTTAATCTGTACAAGTATATATATATATATAAAAATATATTTAAAGACATGCTTTGAAAATGAGTTAAGGAAATAACGTTTTGAGGCATAGCATTATTTTGAGTAGATAGTATAGATGTCTACTTGCTTGCCTGATTTCCTTACTGATCGTGTTGTCTGCTCACCCCCTTTCTTTACATCTCTCTACAGAGCATCAGCAGTAGAGTGAGAGCTTTTGAGGGATAGTATTCTTGTGTCCGCTGCTATTTTCTATTGATCGACAGGTATACATGTTTTGTACGATTATGTATCTAAACATAGAAACAACACAGTGATGTATACGATATATATTATGGGGAATGTATTTATATTAGATTTTATATGATATCATATGTATTACAAAAGAAGTTACAGTCAGTAACAGTATATTGACATGTATGTATGATAATGGATGATATGGTATGCGAGGAAGCTAACATCGAATCACGGCCCAACCATTGAAGAGAGGAAAGGTAAGTTAAAAATGCAAAAAATTTGTAGTGATTTTTGGTTAAGTTAGAATGGATCTTGACAGAATGGTATCAGAGCAGAGGTTGGTCTGATGTGAGTTGGTGTTAGAAAATAGGAAAGTGTACATCCCTATAGTATTGTGCTGTGTTTAGATATAACTGTGTATACCAGATAGGAGACGGACTAATTCATGATTGTGAATGTAGGAACTTTGCCTATATGGCAAATACTCGTAGTGGTAGAGGTATGAGAGGTAGGGCTCGAGGTCATGGAGATAGGCCTGGGAGACGAGCTGCTGTCGAACCATTACCTACCCATGAGACTCCAGGTGCTACTGAGGCACCAGAGTGAGCTGAGACATGCTTTATGAGATTAGAGCGTAGTCTAGAGACGATTGTAGAGATATTGGCACAGACGATGCCAGGTAGGCAGGGACAGGAGGCAGGAGCTGCGACAGGAGAGGCAGTTGCCCCTGATACACCTACACAGACGCTCATGCACCGAGGACTGTAGATACTCCTACACCCCCACCAGTTTCAGTTAGTAGTGGATTAAGGTGCAGATGTGATCTGCATCAGTTCCGAGAACTCCAGAAGTTTAGACCTCCATCTTTTAGTAGGGTCAAGGACCCTGTAGCTGCTGAGGAGTGGGTAGCTAAGATGGAGAAGCTTTATGGATTCTTCGAGCGTACGACATCGGAGATGGTCACATTTGCTTCGTTCCAACTAAAGGGAGCTGCAGAGCATTGGTGGAAGTCCACTTGACCCATATTGAGAGCCCGACAAACAGATATCAGTTAGGAGATATTTCGGGATACCTTTAGGAGGTAGTTTGTTCCTGATACCGCACATCGGAAATTACAGGCTGAGTTTTTGGGACTGAACCAAGAGAGCTTGTCAGTGGACGAGTATGAGACTCGATTCCTATCTCTAGGGAGATATGACCCAGATACCATGTATAGTGAGGCCAGGAAGGTCCATAGGTTCATCGATGGATTGAGATTGGTTCTGCGGTCCAAGTTGGTTCCATTAGATATAACCACCTATGAGGAAGTAGTGCACAGGGCACAATTATGCGAGCAAGATTACGAGAGGAATGCTTTCGAGTTTGAGAAGTTTAACCGGAGCTGAGATATACAGAAGAAGAGGTCGACTAGGGATTTTAGTTATCGAGGAGGGTAGAAACTCTTCGGTAAGAGATCACGGGTTGAGGAGGCACGAGAGAGACTTGCTAGACCTTCTGCTTATCTGACTGTAGCTCCAGTAAAGGGTATTGTCATAGGAGGACAGAGATCTACTATCGATCAGTGTAGAAGATGCGGTAAACAACATGGAGGTAGGTCGTGTCCACTGACTCCTATAGTGTGTTTTCGATGCGAAAAACAGGGGCATATTGCTAGAGCTTGCCCAGAGATGGTTGATACTGCTCCACTGAAGGGCAGGGAGCTTGATAGAGCTCTAGCTGGTAGGTCTACTCAGAGAGGTAGAGTGACGGCATAAGAAAAGGGGAAACAAGTGATTGGTTGAGGGCGCATACATGCTTTGGACCAGGGGACAGCTGATGCTTCATCGGATGTGATACGAGGTAACATCCTGATTTATGATATTGAAGCATATGTTTTAATTGATCCTGGTGCCATGCATTCTTTTGTATCGCCTTCATTTGCATGTAAATTAGCAAGACATGTAGAGCGTACACCGTTATGTATGATGATATTGATTAGTACGCATATGAATAGTAGTCAAGTTGTAGAGTATGTATTTAATATCTACAAGTTGAGAGTAGGGAACAAAGAGATGACAACCAATCTAATATTGCTAAGTATGAGGGACTTTGATATAATCTTAGGAATGGATTGGTTATCTGCAAACCATGTTATTTTAGATTGTTATGCTAAGACAGTTATGTTTCCTAACCCTACAAGCTATGTTGTAAAGTTTAAAAAGAATAAATAAAAGAAGTAGTTATGATTATAATATGATATACTGACTGAGAGAACCTTCAACATATCAAGGTTTCATTGAGGACGTAGTAGATATAGATAAGGTACATTCAAAGTTGTTAGATATTACTGTGGTCAGTGAGTACCTAGATGTTTTTCCAGATGAGTTGCCAGGGTTACCACCAGACAGAAAGATGGAATTCCGTATAGATTTGGTGCCTGGTACGGAGCCTATTTCGAGACCACCATATCGCATGGCCTTAGTTGAGCTGGAGGAGCTCAAGAAGCAGTTACAGGAGCTGTTGGATAGGGGTTTTGTTCGACCGAGTGTTTCACCTTGGGGAGCACCGATTTTGTTTGTGAGGAAGAAGGATGGGAGCCTCCAATTGTGTATAGATTACCGATTATTGAATAAGGCCACCATCAAAAATAGGTATCCCCTTCCACGCATTGACGATTTGTTAGATTAACTTTAAGGAGCACATGTCTTTTCCAAGATTGACCTTAGGAGGATTACTAACCGAATAACACTCCAGCCACAGGTTGAATGTTTAATCTGTTCTATTGTCTCACTTAGAGTTGACAAACCCTAAATGCTGCTCATTCTCATTTCTATCACAACAATTACAGATTGTGAAAATTTCAGATAGCATACAATCACATGCGAAGATTGTCTAATTGGCCAAATCATATAATTTTCTCATGCAATCGAATCAATTAATACCAAAAACAATAGATAATTGAATCAAAAGATAGTTTAGAACAGCAAACCATGTTTCTCAATTGTTGAAGTTTACTGGATTCAATTCCCTTGAACCAAATAAAAGATTTAACAGGACATGATTATTGAAAACGAAAATAAAAATATAGAGGGTGAATTATTTTTTTATTTTGATTGCTACCCTCTTCTGTCTCTCTTCTGATATTCTCCCTAAAGAAAACGAAACTATATATATATAGTAAAAAAAACCTAAATTCGACAATCCTATTATAAGTAGGACAAGGGATTGACATATTCGGGCTTTTTCTTCACAACTGGTTTTGGAGTGGAAATAGGCCGAATTAGATCTTTGGCTCTTCTTCAAAGTTATAAATCACTAACTCAGTGTTCCACTAGGTCTAACTTTGCATAAATTGGACGACTGGAACTCCGTTTAGAGCCAAAATTCCAAACTGCACTAAAACTATCCAATTTCTTCGGTTAAGCTCTTGAAGCCCAATTTATCTGCCAAAAGCACAAAATTAACATAAGTACTCTAATTAACATGAGGAACATAGCAAAATATTAAATGTAGAAGGAAATAAATAATAAAAATATGACACTCATCAGAGGGCAATCTCCCTTCAATCACTCATGAAAAGTTTTTCATGCCATTTACTAAACCAGGAGCCAATCTATTATTACTCTTTCTCAAAACACTTGCAAAACATCTTTTCACAATAAGACTTTGAAGTCATGCAAATTCATGCAAATAAATTTCTTCTTATCACTTAGCATTCACGTAGATATATCAATATCTATATACTTCATAGCATTCATTAGCATACAGCAGGTAAGAAATATATGTATAGCTATCTCTAATAGCTCGCATAAATCTCTTACCTCGAATCAGGCTCGAATCGATTTCCTTGGTTTCCAATGCTCGTGATCCAGTCTTATCGGCTCCAACTATGTCTCTAGGAGCTACAATGATTTACAACTCTCATCAGTATACTTCAATATGCTTCATTTTCACTTGCATGAAGTTCAATTCAATGCATTTGGTCATTTTACAACAATTTGGCCTCATTACGTCTTATTGGACCTTATGTTCTCCTAAGTCCATTTCGACTATTCTACTCATTTTCTCGAGAATCCTTTAGACTCACCAAGTCTATTGATTCATATTAAACCGACATTAATCTCACAATGCCTCAAGTTCATCATATACCTTCTCTATGGCATTTTATCAAACACTACTTATACCCATTTTCAATCATCATATTTTCCAACATATGTATTTCACAAAACTATCTTAAAATCATCTATACATGCTTACTAACATCTCTACTTGCTTAAATCATCATCAACTCCATGCCATTTTAACTTTCTCTCACTAAGCTCATTCTAGGTAATGTTTATTTAAGCATGTAAATGAACATTTCAACCAACATTATATACACCAAATCACTCATCAAAATGTCTAGATTAACATACTAGAAAATGGTGTATTGAAATCTTACCTAGCTTGACTTTTTTCCTCTTTTTACCAAATTGGGGGAAAACCTCTTTTCTCATTCAATCCAATGCTTGAGCTTCCAATCTTTGACTATGCTGTTCTTTTCCTCACTAGGAACAACTTTGCTCAAAGGAACTTCTCTCAAAATTGATTGGAAAGTGGTGATTTTAGAGTGAGAAAGCTAGATCATTGTTAAAAGTGGAGGAAAAAGGGTTTGTTTTGATGAAATGCAGATTCAACTGCCTAGTTTTTATAGGAAACGTCTTATGAGATCGATCTGCATGGGTGTGAGATCGATCTGGCCTTGCTTAAACTCCTTCATAATTTTGACAATGCAGGCAGGAGATCGATCTGGCCTTGCTAATCGTGAAATGGGATCGATCTGTTTTAGGCATAAGGCTTTAGAGGTGAATCTGACCTTAAGAGGAGATCGATCTGGCATATCCATAGACAAATAGAGATCAATTTGCCTTATGGGAGGAGATCGATTTGGTCCAAGCCGAGGCAACTTGAGATCGATCTGCTTGAGTGATGGGTCGATCTCCCTCTTACAGAATGCTTGGCATTGTGTTTTCCAGGCCATGAGATCGATCTCTCCTTGCAATGAGATGATTTGCCCTCTCCCTACAATATTTCAACTGCAATCTTTCCCAGATTTTCAAAGTTAAACTCCCATTCAATTGTTTCCATACTCATTTTACAATTCATTCACACTTAGCACTTAAAAACATCCATTTCTTATGATTCGTATATATTGGAACATGTTTGTACATTCTAGAATCATAAACATTATATAAAAATTTACGGGTCATACAACACAACTCTAGTCCACACAACTACTCCCCAGAACATAGCAAGCGCAGAATGACTCAATGCAAAATGCAAACATCATTAAGGATTTTAGCAGACCAAAACTTTCATATAACCAGTAATGCGTACATTTGCATTAGAAACAATAATATATATATACAATAACCAAGAGGGAGGATTCAAGACTCAGTCTACACCTAAGAATGCAGTAAAAAGCATGAAGATAATGACAACAGAAAATTAATGCAGTGAATCTATCATACACACAGTAAACATAAAGACTGCTTCCAAAAAAAAAGATACGAAAATAAAACTTTTCATTAACAAAGCTTAAATGTGCCAAAATCAAAGGGAAATAAAATCTTACAAAACCTAGAACAATGGCTGTTGTCCTACCCTACGTGAGAACAACTTCAAAACATTAAAAAAAAAACTATAAGGAAAAACCTAACAGCCAAAAAAAACTTTAACCTAAAAATTCTAAAAACTCCTCACTTACAAAATGTCTCATCTTGTTCTATTTATACACATTAAAATGGGGGTATAAAGGGAGATTCTAATCCTAGATGAGTTGGCATTGTTTTGTCGCTTATCTTCGCACCATTGGCTTCAAAGAATATATTTCCATGTCATTTGTCCTCTTGTCCACTTGGATGTGCAAAGTGTCATGTGGTGGCCAAGGTGTTATTTTTAGCCTGTTTTTAGTCCATTTTCTACTAAAATGACTGAAATTCATTTGGATTTAATTTATCTATAAACATGAAAATTTTAAATAAAATGCGGGGATAATTAATAAAATAATATGAGGATTAAAATAATTTATTAAGAAATTAAATATAAATAATTCTATTTTACAAGAATTATTAGAGCGATTGCTCGTACTTGATTTTAAACATGAACTATGCATGACCTAGTGTTGAAGGGTTACTCGCACTAGTGTTTGATTTTATGAGATGCATAAACACTGTTTGAGCGGGGTGCCGACTGTGACTCGCACTTAAGGCGCTCACTGTAGTTTTACTGTGATATATATAAGACATGTTTAAAATCGTGATGATTTCCTCGTGTAGATTGAGTGTCACACTGATGAGATGTTCGCACGTGGATTTAGAGACATGGCATTAATTATCCATTGAGATAGGGTCCACGAGTGTACGTTATACCGTGTATGTGTCACGGAGTATGTTGTACCGTGTGTTATTGTGTTGTTGTGATGTGTGGAGTTGAGGAGTTGATAGTTGGCAGTTGTGAGGATTTGACTCACCTCCCGTTGCAGCAGTGATGCCCCGCACACTAGGATCCGTGTAGCCTGGGATCACCATTATATGATATTGCCATGTCCAAGATATTAGTGCATATTGCCACCGAGTCTCACATGATATATCACATGATTTTATGATACAGGTAGACCTGAGGGATGAGTTGAAACTCGATTGTTGTGTTCTGAATGACTAAATGCTATATTTACTATTATTTGAATATAAATGGCATGATTTATTTAAAGGCATTATGAAATTATAAAGGTGCATTGTTTTGCATGAAATGCTTATATTTGAGAACTCAACATGATTTCAGTACATGAGATTTAATCTGTACAATTATATCAGTTTTTAATTCATCAATTATATGAGTGAATATTGATAGCTCATGTTTTGACTTCAACTAGTCAGTAAATCTTACCGAGCCTGTTTCATCAAGTTTGGCCCCTTATCATATTTGGTCATCATTATGTCATTCCTAGTCGATTTAGCTAGTAACTCACTTAGTAACTTATCAAACACTTTGCATAAATGTTTATCCATAATTTCCCATTCATTCATGCATTTCTACAACATCATTTATGTACATTTTATCACTTGACCAATCTCACAATGTGATTTCACCCAATCATCTCAAAATCATGCATATAACATCATCAACACCTTGGTATAATCCATTTATTATCTAATCAACCATATTCTATTTTCTCACACTAAACACATTCTAGGTCATGCTTGCTTTATTATATTCCAGGTAGTTTCAACCATCAATACATACACCAATCTACTCACAACAACCTCTAGATAAATATACTTAGAGTTGGTGTATTGGAAACTCACCTAGCTTGACTTTCCTCTTGTCCCAAATAAGAAGACTCATTTGCTCCTTCAATCCAACACGTTGAGTTTTAATTTTGATTCCAAGGTATGTTGTTCTTCTTCTCAAAATGAACAACTTTGCCCTAATAGCTTTTTCTCAAATCTTTTTGGAAAGGGTGGTATTCTAGAGAGAGAAAGCTTACTTTTACGTAAAAATGGAGGGGGATGGTTTGATTTACTGAAGAATAAGGTTTGGTTGTCAGGTTTTTATAGAGCAGGGATGATGAGATCGATCTCCTAGGGTAGGAGATCAATCTTCCTTTGGTTTTAGCTATCAAATTTTTAGGTTTATAATGAGAGAGATTGATCCGTTCATTGGGGAGAGATCGATCTTTGCTAGGAAGAGGCAACAGGAGATCGGTATGCTCTTGACAGGATTAAATGGAGATCGATCTGCACTTAGGAAGGGACCAATCTCTGCTAGGCAGAAGCAAATGTAGATCGATCTGCTCATGGGTGAGATCGATCTGTTCAATGGGGGGATCGATCTGGCCTTGGCAGATTCACTCGAAATTGTTTTGCTTGCACAAGAGATCGATCTGGCCTTCATCTGGAGCATTCCTACTGCATTTTCCCATATTTTTCAAAGGTAAACTCCTATTTCATTACTCTAATACTCATTTTGCATTTTAATCCCAGTTAGAGCATGGAAATGTTTATTTCTTATGATTTTCATGTTATGGAACTTGTGTATACTGCTTGAAATCATAAAAGAGTACTCGAATTTCACAGGTCTTGTATTATCAATTTATGTCTTAAGTCCTCATTCTTAGTCTAAATGCTTTAAGTTCCATTCATTTAGTTTATGGTCACTTCAACCCTTATTTAACCTTTACATGTATCCATGATATTCATTTATCCCATCTGAAATTTCATTCACATATATATGATCCAAAAAATCATCTGTCTTATAATTTCATTAACATATAATAAAGTCATACATACATGGGATCTCACAATCTCCCCCACTAAGAAAATTTGGTCCTCCAAATTGGAACCAAATCAGTCCGTGAACAACTCGGGATACTTTCCCCACATCAAACTCTTCAACTCCCATGTAGCTTCTTCTGCAGTGTGGTGTTGCCAAAGGACTTTCACTAGGGGAATCGTCTTCGATCTCAACACCTTCTCCTTCCTATCCAATATCTGAACCGACTTCTTAACATATGACATGCTCTCGTTGAGCTCAATGGGTTATATCTAATTACATGTGTCGGGTCCGGGTGGTACTTCCGTAACATAGAGATGTGGAAGATGTTGTGAACACCTGCTAGCTCAGGTGGTAATGCTACACTGTAGGCCTTATCTCCCACTCTATCCAGTATCTCAAAGGGTCCAATGTAACAAGGACTTAACTTTCCTTTCTTTTCGAACCTCGTTATACCCTTGGAAGGAGAAACTCGCAAAAATACTGATTCACCCACTATAAACTCCAATGGTCTCCGTCTCCTGTCAACATATCTCTTTTGTCTACTCTAGGCTATTCGTAACCTCTCACAAATCAACTGGACATCCTCAGAGGCTTGTCTCACTAAGTCAGGAGCAAATATCAGTCGGTCACCAACCTCTTATAGGGGAACGACATCTTCGGCCATACAAAGCCTCATATGGTGCCATCTTGATACTCGAATGATAACTGTTATTATAGGCGAACTCTACGAGTGGTAAATGGTCATCCCAAGGCCTCCAAAATCCAATCTGCGCACTCTCAACATGTCCTCCAGGGTTTGTTTAGTCCAAAATAAAGGGGATTATTAATAAAATAATATGGGGATTAAATAAATAATTAGGAAATTAAGCATAAATAATTCTATTAAAAATAGAATTATCACACCCCCAAACTTGAGCTTTTGCCCGTCCTCAAGCAAAACAAAATTTCATACAGGAATGACAAGTACAAAACACAATAATTTCTCCAATATTATCCTCAAAGATATAGTACAAACTATGATCTCAAAGAATCACAGTTACAAGTCCAACATTCAGAATCATTCAATCCTAAGTCCTAACCCAAATTGGACTCCTCGTGTTTGTGTGTGAAAATGTCAAAGTCACTTCACAGTACATTATCTGGATCAGATTATGCAAACACAGTGAATGCAAAGTCAATGACAAGTGATCATTCCTATAAGTTTTATTTTCACTTATCTCTCCACTAATGTAGTCACACTCAATCAAAGATCAATAGGACTTCATTAAGCTTGTAATGTAAGGCTGGGGTTAAAGTATGATAAAGTCAATTTAGGTTTAATTACCCCTTAACATGCATTACTTCTAGGATCTTTAATGTAAGAGCTCCAATTATTTCCCCCAAACTTATTTCTTTTGCAAATCATTTTATTCTATTTTTGTATTTTTCTTCTTTCTTCTTTTTTTTTCATTTTTTTTCGAACTTATCACCAGATACCCATATGTATAAAGCTCACAATATATCCCAATGACTTTCCATGCTTTTGAGGTAAGGGATAGGAAAAGAGAATTTAAGCTAAGGAAAATTATAAGCAGGTGTATTTACAGAGAAATGCTTATTTGGCTCAGATGGGTGACTAGGGGTAAAGTATGTACAGGGATAGCTCAAAAGGCTCAAACGATCCAAATATAGCCTAAATTATCTCCCTAATTAAGTGTGATCTAATATTTCACCTTGAGACAAGATCAAACAAATTCTAGAATATGATGCACAAAATCAATTGAATAAATGCAATCCTAGGTCCAAATAAGCTTTCTCTAAATAAATATACAGCTTCATGATATGACATGTGCATAAAATGAGGAAATCACAATCAAAATCAAGGCAAATTCAAGAACTCAACTTCATGCTTTTCCTATAATCATGCTTCTCAGTCAATCAAAGTCAAACTAAATCATGGGGTCATATCATCGAAATATAGGAAAACTACATGCTAAACAGTAAATCATCCCAAAATCAAACAATTTAAACTCATATTTTCGAAAACATTTTGAAATTTTTTTCAATTTTGCCCAAATTTTTGAAAAATACTCAAGTGATATCCCCTCCCCCAAACTTGAAGTGCACAGTGTCCTCAGTGTGTAGATAATATAAGAATTGAAGATTCAGGAACAGAGTACTCCCCTTTCTAATGATGATGAACAACCGAAGCTTGATTGAAAAGGTAATGTTGTAAAAGAAATCTGCAAAATAAAGAAAGAAACAAAGAAAAAGAAAAGAAAAAGAGCTATATACAAAGTGAAAAGAAAAATTAAGCCACTTCAAATGCAGCTAAAGAACACAACACTCAGTAGCAGAGTGAAGAGTAGGAGGATCAGCCAGAGTGGTGATAGAATATTAACAGTTAAATCCTCCTGAGCTCTATCTACTTCCATCCTTCTTTCGGATTTCTTATGCTCAAGCCTTATATCCTCCATCCTAAAACAGTCTTAAGAGTCATCAGGGAGCTTCAAAGGTTTGAACACATGAAACGTCACCTCCTGACCTAGGAATCTCATAGTCAACTCCCCCTTTTGTACATCAATTAATGTTCTACCAGTCGCTAGGAAAGGTCTGCCTAGTATGATGGGGACTTCCCTATCTTCCTCCATATCTAGTACAATAAAATCTGCAGGGAAAATAAACTTGTCCACCTTTACTAAGACATCCTCAATGACCCCCTTTAGATATTTGATGGATCGATCTGCAAGCTGAAGGGTCACTGTAGTAGGCTTGACATCCCCTATTCCTAACTTTTGGTAGATAGACAGAGGCATTAGATTGATACTGTCTCCTAAATCACACAGGGCTCTACCAAAGAACATATTTCTAATAGTGTAGGGTATGGTAAAACTCCCGGGATCCTTGAGCTTAGGGGGTAATTTCCTCTAAATAATTGCACTACATTCCTCAGTTAACGCCACCGTCTCATAATCTTCAAGTCTTCCCTTCCTCAAGGGGATATCCTTTAAAAACTTCACATAACTTGGCATTTGCTCTAAGGCATTTACAAAAGGAATGTTGATGTGAAGTTTCTTAAAACCTCAAGAAATTTGGCAAATTGTTGATCGACTTTTTGGTTTTGAAACCTCTGAGGAAAAGGTACTGGTGGTCTAACTAGACGCAATGTAGTGGGAACCAGTGTAGAATCAGAGGACGAGTAAGGCAATGAAGAAGTGTCAGACCCCTATTTTATGTAGCCATTACCTTATGATTCCTATGTGTGTGAACACTCTATTATTATAGTTGAATCATAAGAAGAGTATTTACTAGATTTAAAGTGTTAGTAAAATGATTTAACACGCAAAAGCTACATAAAAAGCCTAATGCGAGCTATAAGAGTCACAGGCTAAACCAAGTGGATCTGAATCATTCTAACTAAAGAGAAGAACTTAAAATGAGAAAATATAGAGGGCTCATGAAGGAAAGTCAGTTTAATTTTGTTCCGAACACAGAGAACGAGAGTAAAAGCTAAAAAAGGGTAAAATAGACCTTTTTAGCAAGTTAAGGTGTTTCGGGTGTAATCATCTACCGGGAACGGTTGAAACGTAAAGACGAGAGTGTAAGACAAGATATGACACTTTCAGAATTTTGAGAAAAAGTCAACTTCGTCAATGGTGAAGGAAAAAGTCAAGTATAGTTAAGAAAAGTGGACTTTTACCATAGTTGACTAACCATGGTTAGAAATTAACCCAAGTATGAAAAAAAATTGGAAAAAAATATTCTTGGTCAGAATACAAGATAATTATCGTCGAAAGTAAGAAAAATTTATTTGGAAGTATTCCAGATTTAATTTAATGGTTAAAAACGTAATGGGCCTAAAGTGAAGATTTTAAAGCCCATTAAGGTATACTAAACGTAGATCAAAATTCTTAGGTCCCTTAGACTGAATTGTTGGACCAATTGATAGGCCAAATATTGAGACAATAAAAGGCCCGAGGTATAGTAAAATTTTCAGCCCGAAAGCCCATTAAGGAAGCCAAAATCGAGAGGCCCAATTGGAAAGCCCATTAGATAAATATCTAACCATAGTTAAAGCTAACTATGACTCATTAGGTGACTCATAACTAAGCCTTAGAAAGTCAAGTTTAATGGCTGGAAAGTAAGGCTTAATGGCTAAGTAAATGGCTTATAAAATCAGCCACACCATTGTCATCTTCACCACACCATTCTCGGTTAGAAGAAGAAACCATTGAAATACATTTATCCAAGCTTTCTCTCACTAGGAATTAGGCATATTTGGAACTTGCATTCTTCATGAAAGTTGTTCCAAATTGAAAAGAGAGTGACATATGTTGGAATTGGCTATCAAGAAGCCATAGTGTGCAAACTGTGAGCCTCCAAAGTTTCGGCCAAGTGTGAACACAAATACTAGGTATATTTTCAAGTTTTCAAATCCATATATGTTAATGTATGAATGGTTTTAAGTATATTGGTATATGTTTTAAGCATTGAAACATATAAAATCACTAAGATCATGGTGAGGTTGAGAGTGAGTAGTGAAATATTGATGAATGCCCATATGATTTTAAGGCATACATGGATTAATGTACATGTTTTAATGATTATGGCATAATTAGAATTAATTTGATTAATTAATACTTGTATTAAGTTGGCAATCAAGGTGTTTGATAAAATGCCTAAATGAACTATGTGATGTTTAAGAATGTTGCCAACCAAGTGTTTGTGAAAATGCCTAAGTGAATTGGCTAAGGAAAGGGACATGGCCGGCATGCCATGTGTGATAATTCTATATTTTTAGAATTATTTGTGCTTAATTTCTTAATTAATTATTTGAATCCCCAATTTATTTTGTTAATTATCCCCTTTATTTATTTAAAATTCTCATGTTTGCAGATAAATTAAATTCGGATGAATTTTGAATATTTCAGTAGAAAATGGACCAAAATTGGGCTAAAATCGAGATTGGACCACGCGGACAACATGAGCCTAGCACACCCAATTGGACAAAAAGATAGATGACATGGAAATATTATTTTTCAAGGAGCCAATGGTGTGAAGAGAAGTGGCCAAACAATGCCAACTTATCTAGGATGGAAAAATTACAATTGTACCCCTAAGTGTGTGTATAAATAGAAAAAGATGTCAATTGAAAAGGGGGTAGCCTAGGTTAGAATAGAGGTAAATTAGGGTAGAATAGTTTTTAGGTTAATTTTAAAGCTTTCTTTGCAATTTCCGAATAGTTCTTTTTACAAGTTGTTTTACTGTTAATTCCATTTTCTTTATGTTCTTCTTTAGTCTTGGATTTATTTTTCAAAGAAAAGCTTTTCATTCCCGGTTTTGTAAGGTTTCATTCTTTTATTTTTATTCTCGGTTTACTGTTTTTTTCTATGATCGTTTTTCTTGTTTTTTTAGTTTTGTTTTATCATTGTTACAGTAGCTCATCATTTAAATGTTTCCATGCTTATTTTCATTTTTCTGTTTTGATTTACGTTGCTTATTAGTTGAATTCTTTTTGGTTTTTCTGGATTTCACCTTCCTGCCTCGACTCCTACATATAATGCGTGATTGAGGCTGATCGCTTTTGATCAACGCAGTAGTGGACTGTTGCAGAGGACAAGGAGCAAGGCGTGGTTGTTGGAGTTTCCATTTTTCAGTTTGGCAACTTCTTTTGTTTCGGTTTAGCCTTCAGCTGTTAATTTTATCCTTCCTCTCGGTTTCATTCTAAGTTTCCTATTTCATTGTTGTTTGTTGTCTTAAACTTTTATTATAAGCATGTTTTCTGCTTTTTTTAGCATTGTTATTATGAGGTTGCAAGGAACCGAGAACCACAAATCATCCTCTGTTCAGCCCTGTTTTGTTCACCATTCACTGTTTTAAATAATATTTGTTACTTCTTACTTTGGTGTGCTACATGTGATTCCATTTTTATCATGTTGACTCTGCATAGATTATCTTACTCCTATTTGTCCAGGTGATCATCATTTGCACTTAAGAGTTTTTATTTTTCTGTTACGCTATTCATGTGTTCAACCTATTTATCTGTGGCGGAAATTTGGAGTGACTGAGTGTTTGCTTCGTGCTGCTGTGTAGCAAAAGCAAAGTTGAGGCCTTGATTACCGGAGCTGAAAGCAGGACAGGGAGCTCGTTGTTTGCTGCGTGTTGTTGCTTGAAGAGGTTAGTAGGTGCAGTAGATCCCAGTTGAAGGCAGTGCGCGGCATTTGGACAGCAGAGAATGATAGCTGTAATCTGCTGCATGGAGGAGTCGGGCACAATAGTCAGTACAGTGCACAGTCTAACAGCTGAGGCAGCACTTGGACACAGAAGAAGCAGATCATGCGCTAGTGCCAGGACAGCAGACCAGAGGACAAACTGAGAGCATGCTGGAACAAATTTTGCTGGAAATGCATTTTGGAAAGACAATGGATGTAGGGAGGTAGACCGAGAGTAGCACGGACAGCAGCTGGAGCATCTATGCTTTAGCTGGGCAGAGGTCGAGAACAGTAGCAGATTGCAGGACCGGACAAAGCAGACCGAGAGCACACCAGCACCTGGAACTGAGAGCATGCTTGGAAATGAAATTTTGGAAGATAATGAACAGTGCACGTGACAGAATCGGGACCACTTGGCTTTTGTTGTTGTCTAAGGCCTTGTTTGGCACATTTGCATTGTAGCTTTAATTTATTTACATGCATTTTTTAGATTAGTTAATTCTAATTTAATTTGTTAGCATAAGAAGTTATGATTTTAATTTTATTTGCATGATTAGTTATAGTTCAATTGATTGATTAGTCTAGAATTTAGATTTAATTATGCCATTAGTTAATTT
The DNA here is from genome assembly GCA_033439115.1 of Firmiana major. Lineage (NCBI taxonomy): Eukaryota > Viridiplantae > Streptophyta > Magnoliopsida > Malvales > Malvaceae > Firmiana > Firmiana major. The sequence goes on from CM065905.1 coordinate 28,360,858, forward strand.
TTATTTTAATAATAGGTTTTCGAATTAGAATTTATTTAGATTAAACTCATTTTATGCATTTTTAATTTAGTCTTCATTTTTATTAAATTTTAGGTTAGTTTAATTTGTAATTTTTATTAGTTTAATTACATGCATTTTTATTTTAAGTTTGTTTAAATTTTAGTTTAATTAATTATATTGCTTTATTTTCATATTTGCATTTTATTTTAGTTGCGTTAATTCATTTTAATTGTTTTAATTTTCTTTTGTATGTATTTTCTTTAATTACTCGGAGTTCAGTAAGCAAATCTTAGTTCAGTTTTATTTTCTTTATTTTTAATGTTTATTGTTTTCAGTACGTTTAATTAGCCTTAGTAGATCATCAACTTAAATTTCATAATTTGCTAGGATATACTTAGGGTAAGATTAACCGGTAGTTAATTAGGCTAATCAACTTCTCTGTGGGACAATAACTCGAGTCTCAAATCTCATTATTACTTGTACGACTCGTGCACTTGCGGTAATACGTTTAGGGCGTGTCAGGAACCTCTGAGGAAAAGGTAATGGGGGTCTAACTAGAGGAAGTGTTGTGGTAGCAGGTATAATATCAGATGAAGATGAAGGCTATGAAAAAGAAGATGAAGACGAAGAAGCGCCTAACTTAGTTTTCTTTGCAGCCTGATCATCTTGTTCCTGCTCTTTTTGAACTGCCTCCTTAGAACCTAGTGGTTCTACCACTGTGGGCTTAACAAGACTGGACCTATCATATGGATCATCTAACTCTCTAGCGTTCTTAAGGGTTATGGCCTTAACATGCTCCTTACCGTCCCTCTGTTTGACAGGGTTAGCTTAGGTATTACTGGGGAGGGTCCCTTGTGGACGCTGGTTGAGAGCACTGGCTATCTGTCCAACTTGGACTTCTAGATTCTTAATAGAGGCAGCTTGATTCTGCAGGATAGTCATGAACATCTCCTCAAGTGAGGGCTTCTTCTCAGCTGTAACTACTGGTGCAGGTATGTGCTAAGGCTGCATAGGTGGCGATGGTGGTGGGTGATAGGAATGATTAGACTGATGTTGTGGAAGCTGTTGAGGTGGTGGCACATGAAGAGGTGGAACCTGAAAACTAGGAGGTCCCATAGGTTTGGGATTAGAATACTGCCCCTGATTTTAGTTCCAAGAAAAATTCGGGTGATTCCTCCACCCTTGATTGTAGGTGCTCGAAAATGGATTGTTCTGTTACCTTTGAGGTGGGGTAACGTACTGAACAGACTTTAAGTTTAATGGGCACCTATTAATTGAGTGTGTACGACCACACAAAGTGCATGAAATGAAGGGACTTTGGACAGCTAAAACAGGACTGGGACTATTGGCAAAACTATTTTGGACTTCTTTGTGAGATTGGCAATTTGAGAAGTTAAGGTAGAAAGTGTGTCCAACTCATAAATACTTGCAGCTTTCTTAGGTAATTGCCTCTCTGATGACCACTGATAATTGTTAACTGCCATCTTATCCAACAGACTATAAGCTTCTTCCTCCGTCTTACACATCAAAGCTCCTCCTGCAACCGCATCGACTATGGTCCTATTCTGGCTAGTGAGTCTGTTATAGAAGGTTTGAACTTGAAGCCATAAGAGCAAGCCATGATGAGGACACTTCCTAAGAAGGTCTTTGTAATGTTCCCATGCCTCATAATGGGACTCAGAGTCGAATTAAGAAAATGGAGATATATCACTGCGTAATTTAGCCATTTTGGAAGGAGGAAAGAACTTGGCTAAGAACTGATGGGCTAACTCAACCCAGGTGGATATGGATCCCGGAGGTAAAGATGTCAACCAGTGTCTAGCTCTGTCTCTAAGAGAGAAAGGAAATAGCCTAAGTCTAAGTGCATCGTTCGAGAGTCCATTATGCTTGAAAGTATTGCACAGATCTAGAAATTGCCCTGAGTATGTGGGTCATCATGGGGAAGCCCACTAAACTGTAGCGAAGTTCGGATCATTTGGAGGATCGAAGGCTTAATTTCAAAGTTGTTTGCTGGGATAGCTGGTAGCCTAATACGAGTGTAGTAACCTCCTATGATCGGTACAACATAATCTCCTACTGTCTTAATCTCTTTGTTTTCAGCCATCTTGTCTTACAGCGGAGTTACTATTTTCCTAGAGTCTTTGATTTTTCTAAGTGTTCTTTCTATTTCAAGATCTAAAGGAAAGCAATCAAAACTCTTGGCTCTACGCATATAGACATTCAAAAGTCCTAAGGAATGAATTTTATTTTTTTATTTTAAAATTTTTGAATTTTTTTGGTTTTTTTAAAGAGAGAGAAAATTAACTAATCTAAATTAAGGCTCTAAATATTTACAACCTAAGTATGTACGAAAACTAGAATTATACATAAGTATAATTTCACTTATATTAGTAAATGGCTAAGCGTGACTTCCCCAGCAACAACGCCAAAAACTTATTCGCGTCCTAGCTACCTAGACATGTATACTGTAAGTGCATAGGTCGCACAAGTAATAAAGGGAGCTGAGTCCCAGATTATCGTCCCACAGAGAATATAATCAGCCTAACTAAGTACCAGTTAATTTTACCCCAAGTATATCCTAGCAAACTATGAGATTAAAAAGGTGATCTACAAAATTTAATTTGACAATACTAGAAAGTAAGGAAAATAATAAAAATACTAAAATAAAGCAAAATAGAGCAAAAATTACTCATAGAGCTCCAAGCAAAATAAAAGCGAGAATCTGTAAAAGAAAAATACTGAAACTAGAATTAATTAGCGTAAATGGACTAAAGATACAAATAAGAAAATATAAATTAAAAATAAATAGAATAAAACTAGAAAATCCTAATATGAAAATTACATATGTATACTCTAATTAATTAACAGGAATAAAAATGCAAAGTAATCTAACCTAAGGCCTAATGAAATAAAATTCTAATAAAAATTCTAAACTCTCTAAGTACAATTTTAACCCTAAATGCCTAAATTAGTAACTGAAATTATATAAAACTATAAATAATTACTAGATTAATAAAATGCCTAAATTAAAAATTAAAATCTACTCTAATTGATGCATGAGAAATAAAATACATATTTTTTTATGCTAATTAAAAGATATCCTTAATTAAAATACCACTAACCACTAATAATAAATTTTCAACTATTGCAACCAAAGCAATTAAAAACCAAAAATCCTGCCACTCCATCCAGTGCCATGCTCAGGTCACGATTATGCTCTTGCCAGAACACAACTCTACACCGCCCAAGCCTTGCACCAGCTTCAATCCAACAGCAAGCCATTTATGCACATCATCTGCCACCTACGTCCTGCCTACACCACTGTCGTGCTGGCTTCTACTTCAACAGCTACAGTAGACATGTTCCACTTCGCGCCGCATCCTTGCTTTAGCTTGTGCCGCCTCCTACAGCAGCAAGCAATAGAATAGTGTAGAATAAAAGGAAAAACAAGAATGAACAGTAAAATGAACTAAGAACAAAGCAGAACAAAGGATGGAATTTGGCCCATGTCCACTACAACAGTACACTCCTGCTTTGATTCAACTGCTGGAAACATTCTCTGCAACATCCTGCACTAACCAAATTTCCTACTTCATGCCAGCTTCTACAGCAAGCACTCAACGCAACAGCACACAGCAAAGGGCGCACCATCAGGCAACCTAAAATGCAACTCAGCGGGGCCACGTCCAGCCTGCTTCAGCTATTACACACAACTCTAGTCCACACAGCTACTCCCCAAAACATAGCAAGCGCAGAATGACTTAATACAAAATGCAAATAGCATATAGGATTTTAGCAAACCAAAACTTTCATATAACCAGTAATGCATGCATTTGCATTAGAAAAAATAAAAAAATATATATATATATATACAATAACCAAGAGGGAGGATTGAAGACTCAGTCTACACCTAAGAATGCAGTAAAAAGCATGAAGATAATGATAACAGAAAATTAACAAAACAGAAAATTAATGCAGTGAATCTGTCATACACACAGTAAACATAAAGACTGCTTCTAAAAACAAATCGTAGAACATTGATATCAACTGAGTGTAAATCATTAACCTATAAAGCTCAACTAATCCTTGTTCAGACTATAACATATTCAAATGGTAACTTAAAATATAAAATCAATACAAAGTAGTAAAAGAATTAAAATGAAACAGCAACCACAACAGAGGCAAGATATTAACTTAGGGGAGAGCTCATTTTTTGTCGCCGGCAGCTGTGCAATGGATCAAACATTTTCCTAACCTCCTTAATATGTTTCTAACCTAACCCAAGCTTGTCCAGCAGTGATCAAACCAAACCAACATGAGCAAAACAAAATTGAAAATGCAGGAAAGTGAAACAGGGCAAAAGCAATGCTTGTGGGAAGAACGAGCTTGTGTGTATTCACCAGCCTTCTCTAGTAGCTTCAAGAGGTTCCTTAGAGCCTCTTACTCAGCAGGAAACCTCCGAACAACCACTAAAAAAGAATCACCAAGCAAAGTGATGGAAGTAGAAACGGTATAGAAAACTCAAAATAGGGCAGCTACTTTGACTGCAGTAGAAAAGGGTTGTCTCCTACAACTTAGTCCTCCAGTAGTGTCCAAAATATTTCCAATACCTGAACCACCTTTCGCTACCACTAATCTAGCTAAAGAAAGTAAACCACCCTTGAAAGAAAATAACAAACAACGAATAAACTAAGAAAAATGGAAAATAGTAAAATTAACGTAAAACCGAGAGGAACTTTTTAAATTTTTTTTTTTACGAAGCAAAACCTGCTCCCATTTAAAACTTAAACTATACAGGAAAGTTGCTAGCTAACCTAGTTCCTAAGTTCAGGGAAATCTGTGGATAAGAGCATGCAAAAGGCTGAAGAATGAGTTGTTGTCACCAAGCTCAAGCTTCCCGATTGAACAATAGAGGAAAATGAAAACAGAGTAGTGAATGGAACTAGTAAAACGTAAATAAAACTTTTCATTAACAAAGCTTAAATGTGCCAAAATCAAAGGGAAATAAAAACTTGCAAAACCTATAACAATGGCTATTATCCTACCTTACGTGAGAACAACTTCAAAACATAAAAAAAAAAATAAAATAAAAGAAAAACCTAGCAGCCAAAAAAAACTTTAACCTAAAATTTCTAAAACTCCTCCCTTACAAAATGTCTCATCTTGTTCTATTTATACACATTAAAGTGAGGGTACAAAAAGAAATTTTAATCCTAGATGAGTTGGTATTGTTTTGTCACTTGTCTTCGCACCATTGACTTCAAAGAAGATATTTTCATGTCATTTGTCTTCTTGTCCACTTGGATGTGTAAAGTGGCATGTGGTGGCCAAGGTGTCATTTTTAGCCCATTTTCAGTCCATTTTCTACTGAAATGACTGAAATTCATTCGAATTTGATTTATCTGCAAACATGAGAATTTTAATTAAAATGAGAGGATAATTAATAAAATAATATGAGGATTAAAATAATTAATCAAGAAATTAAATATAAATAATTCTATTTTATTATAATTATTAGAGCGATTGCTCGTACTTGATTTGAAACAAGAACTATACATGACCTAGTGCTGGAGGGTTACTCGCACTAGTATTTGATTTTATGAGATGCATAAACAGTGTTTGAGCGGGGTGCCAACTGTGAGTCGCACTCAAGGCGCACATTGTAGTTTTATTGTGATATATATAACACATGTTTAAAGTCGTGACGATTTCCTCGTTTAGACTGAGTGTCACACTGATGAGATTTTCGTACGTGGATTTAGAGACGTGGCATTGATTATCCATTGAGATAGGGTCCACGATGTACGTTGTACCGTGGTGTCACGAAGTATGTTGTACCGTGTGTTGATGTGTTGTTGTGAAGTGTGGAGTTGAGGAATTGATAGCTGGCGGTTGTGAGGATTTGACCCACCTCCCGTTGCAGCAGTGATGCCCCACACACTTGGATCCATGTAGCTTGAGATCACCATTATAGGATATGACCATAGTCCAAGATATTATTGCATATATCACATGATTTTATGATACGGGTAGACCTGAGGGATGAGTCGAAACCCAATTGTTGTGTTGTGAATGATTGAAATGCCATATTTACTATGATTTGAATATAAATGACATGATTTATTTAAAGGCATTATGAAATTATAAAGATGCATTGTTTTACATGAAATGCCTATATTTGAGAACTCAGCATGATTTCAGTACATAAGAGTTAATCTGTACAATTATATCCGGTTTTAATTCATGCTTTAAATGTGAGTTAAGTAAATAATATTCTCAAGGCATAACATTATTTTTAGTAGATAGTGTGGATCTCTACTTGCGTGCCTGATTTCCTTACTAAGCTAGTGAGCTCATCCCTTTCATTTTCCACCTCTCTACAGAGCATCCATAGTAGATTCAGTATGGCTGAGGGTTAGCATTCCTTTTATCCGCTGCATTTCCCATTGAGCGAAAGGTATACACATCGCGTACGATTTTGTATATGAACATATAATAACACAGTGATGTAAACAATGTAATAATGAGGGATGTATTTATATTTAATTATATGTGAGCTCACTTATGGTACACAAGTAATTACAGTCAATAGATAGTTTATATTGACATGTATACATGGTATTGAATGGATGATATGGTAAGTAAAGGTGATGATACTAATACCGAATCACAACCCAACTGTTGGTAAAGAGAAAGGTACATAAAAAAGCAAAAAAATAGTAGTGATTTTTCGGTGAAGTCAGGGTCGTGAAATATATAGTTGAAGAAACTGATATTGTCAAAAGCTCATTTATAAAAGATATACTTTGTATCCGGAGAATAGTAAGATTTATCAAAACTCTTGAAAGTATATTAGTAATCAAGTACGAAAAGAGATATAACTGAATTTGTGACTAAATATCTCATATATCAGCAGGTTAAGGTAGAATACTAAAAGCCTATGAAATTATTACAACATTTACATATGCTAATATGGAATTAAGAGCTTGTACTTAAGATTTTAAAGGCTCCTAGGATGACCATTTGTCGTTAGAAGAGTTTGTATATAATAATAGTTACCGTTCAAGTATCGGAATGACATTGTATGAAGCATTGTAAGGTCGAAGGTGTCATTAGCCGGTTGGATGGGAAGAAGTGGGTGAGAGAAAGATATTTGCTACCGATTTGGTTAAGCAAGCTTTTGAAGATGTATAATTGAGTTACAAGAGACCGAGAACAGCTCAGAGTAGGCAAAGAGTTATGTTAACCAAAGACGAAGACCTTTGGAATTTTCAGTAGAAGATTCGATATTTTTGAAAGTTTCTCTTACTAAAGGCTTAATGAGATTTGGGAAGAAAGGAAAGTTAAGTCCCCGTTATATGGGACCTTTCAAAATCTTAGACCGTATGAGAGACAAAGCTTACAGAATTGACGTTACCGCCAGGATTATCGAGTATCCATAACGTCTCCCGATGTTACACAAGTATCATTCGGACCCGACACATGTGATTAAGTAGGAACCACTGGAAGGAAAGAGCATACGACCTATGTGGAAATGCCAAATTCGGATACTAGACAAGAAAAAGAAAGTGCTACAGTCTAAGACAATTTCTCTGGATAAGGTTTTGTGGTAGTATCACACTTCGAAAGAGGCCACGTAGAAATTAGAAAGCTTAATGCCAGAAAAATACCCACAGTTGTTTAAGGACTGAGGTGTTTTTCAATTTGGGGACTAAATTTCCTAAGGTGGGGAAAATGTAACCCCCATGAAAATTTTTGATACTCGATCTTGAGTGATATTAAATGGAATTAAATATACTTAATTTAGGGTAAGCAATTTAAATTCATATGTTGAAATTTAGTGTGAGAGACTTGGATGAAGTCAGTCAACTAAAATATTATAATTTGAAATTTTGATAATTATGTAGTATAAAATAAAATATAAAAAAAGATAATAATAATAATAATAATAATAATAATAATAAATAACAATAGTAATAATAATAATAATAAGATAGAATAATATATATATATATATATAAATAATTTTTATCAAAATTGGTGGAAAAGTTTCCACCAATACCGAAACACCCATACCATGCCCTTGTACACCGAACACCCTGCAGTGTCCACACCCCTCTGCAACCCCTGCACACCCACCTCTTACACCCTATGCCTCCTGACCGAATCTCTCATTTCCTCCACTCTCACGCCATCAGGTCTTCCATTAAGCCATACCTGCCCTACCTGATTTTGTACATAAGTAAAGGAAGACAATATAGAAATGGGAAAAACAGGAACAAGAGAGAAACGAGAGTGGAAGTTGTTGATGGTGCCTAGGAAAATATGAGGATGGTGGAAATAGGAAGCTGGAAAGCACAGTTGGGTGACTCGAGAGGACATGGGAGTGGACGTATGGTGGAGAGAAGAACCGAGGTAGGGCAATGGTAAAGCAGGATAGACGTCGATTGTGGGAGCTATTTTGGGTGCCTTTAAGATGGTTGCTGACTAAGGAAAGAAGGAAAGGAGTTGCTACCACCATGAGGCAACAACAACAACTGAAATTGGTGAGATTCGGGGCTTTATTGGATGATTTTCTGTGCTGAAAATAAGAAGCAGAACCACAAGATAAGCAGGGATGTGGACTAGGCAAGAAATTTGGCTTGGAAAGTGGCTATAACCGTGGGTTATAGACAAGCAAAGAAAGGAAGGAAATGATAAAAGGTTGGGTGACATGATAGTAGAGAAGTGGAGTAATAAGCTGATGACTGATCGTTTTCCCTGGGTTGTAGAACTGAAACCGTGAAGAGAGGCTGGAGCCTCTCAGCCTCCCTGTAAGAAGAGATGCGAGGTATAGGCTAAGGACCGAGAGTTATGAGGAAGAGGCAGAATTGTGGCCCCTTACAAGCAGAAACAACACAACAGCAAATGGAGGGCTATTCCACATCTGGAACATTGAGACTGAAGTAGGAAAAAATGAAGCAACGAGGCATTATTCCCTGCACACGAATTTCCTTCATGCTATGCCAGCCTCACTGCAATTTTACCTCTACACACAACATCACTACTCCCACGTAGTTATTGTAAGATGTCGTATGGGTTTAACCTTGAACATATGTAAATGAATTCATAAGTATGATGATGTACTAGTAATGTAAAGCATATGTGATGCAAAGTCCATAAGTTGAATGTACACACTTGAAATGAGAGTTGTGACGTACGTACAAGTTGCATTAAGTATGAATATGAAGAAATGGACTTTGATATATGATGAATGTGAGTGGAATGGAATATAAGTATGTAGAGTAAAATGGAATGAAATTTGCACAAGTGGTGCAAATCTTTATGTTCCCATTTACTTATATATTGTATGTATTTGGTCATACAAGGCTTACACACAAGTTTTAATATGTACTAAGTGTGATTGGATGCCATTTTCAAGTCTCAAGGATGGATGAATGAGGAAATGACTATGTTTTGAATGAAGTGGCTACAGAAAACTGCAATAAAATCTGAAAATATGAATGACAGATCGATCTCATGGGATGAGAGATCGATCTGGAAGAGCCAAAATGAACTTATTTTGAGCTATGGAGTAGGACAGATCGATCTCCAATGGAGCCAGATCGATCTATTAAGCATTCTGTAAAGAGAGGATCGATTTTAAGGTAAACAGATCGATCTCCTTAGCTCTCTGTTTGAGAACAGATCGATCTCCTTAAGGGTTCTGTAAAAAGAAGATCGATCTCCTAGAAGAGGCAGATCGATCTCTAAAAGGAAAATTTCCCTTCGATAGATCGATCTCATCAAGGGAGAAGATCGATCTGGTAGTGGTTGCGTTAGGTGAAGAGGACTACCAAACGTGCAGAGATTGATCTCTATAAGGACCAAATTGATCTCACAAGCCTGCATCTATAAAAAGGAGCTCGAGATTGGATTGAAAACTCAAAACTCTTCCTCACCAAACCTCATCTGCCATTTTCTCTCAAGGCCCAAACTTTCTCACTCTAGAAATCACCACATTTCGGCCAGTTTTGGAAGAAGCTCAAGAAGGGAAAGTTGTTCCTTAAAGTAAGGAGAACAATATACCCAAAAATCACACTTTGGTGTGGTCAAGAGAAGGAGTTGTGGCTACCCCAAGTTTAACTAAGTAAAAGGATAAGCTCTTCAACCTTCAAGCGTTAAATATGGGTTTCTAAGCATTTAATGGGTTGAATGAGATGTGAAATATGGTTAGAAATGATGAGTGTAGTGATGAGTGAATAATATAGAAAAGGGTTTATGGAGAGAAAATCCATGAGAAATGGTGGAAAGCTTAAAAGAAGTATATGAGATTTGTGAGAAAGATGAAATGTGATTTAATGGGTTGAGGAGTATGAATAAATAAATAAATGACAATGTGGAGGTTTAGAAGAGGGAAAAGAAAATAACTTGATGATTTATACGTGTAGCTTGAAATACGCGGAATACGGATAACTCAAATCGCGAATGGAGCAAACGTGACAGAGGAGATACGCATATGATTCGAGGTAAGGGACTTTGTGTTAGCTATAGAGATGTTCGTACGTATTTTACGACAATTTCGTAGATATATCGCTAGAATTAGTAAGATACTACCATTCTATAAAATAATATGGGAGCATTAAGTGTACTATGATATATATGTATTGAGAAATGGGATTGGGTAAGGAAATAGCATGATATGCATGTTTTCAATGTTTTTCTCAATTTTGTATTGATATTGGTGATTAAGAAATGATGATGATAGGTTGGCTAATTTTACATGTTTTAGCATGAAGAGACATGCTGCATAAATAAACATGTTTTGAGTTTTAAAAAGAGAAAATAGCCATCCATCGGATTTGAGATGAGATTGGTGTTGGAGCTTTAGCTCACACCCATTTTAATGACTTTGACTATGTGCTGGAGTGTTAGCTCGCACAAGTTTCTATACTTTTGATGTGCCATGCTGGAGTTTAACTCGCACGATGGTTTTGAGAAAAGTGCTGGAGCATTGCTCGCACCTGTTTTTACTGAGTTGAGGTAAACCTAGGGGTTTGGGACCCAAGGGGATGCCAACCGACGGTCTCGAAACAGGCTGGGCCTTAACGATAAATCGTACCGCCCTGGAGCCTTGCGATGACTGTGTGTCATGCTGATTGCTCGCCTGGTATATGAGACATGGTTCAGGATGAAAAGTCCATCAGAGTTGAAGTATGGACTTGGGTCCACGGTCGTACGTAGTACTGTGTAATTGTTTGTTGGTATACTATATATCGTGCTGGGTGCACGTGAGTACGAGTATCGCATAGATGACACATGGCGTACCTTATACCGTGAGTATATGAGGAGATGGGGTTGATTGAGATGAGCCAGAAGGTAAGACTGACCCATCCCCTTCAAGCGAAGTGATGTCCTGTGCACACCTGATTAGTTAAGGCCTGGGATCACTGACTATGGCCATATGTCGTGGATATTAGATTGTCGAAAATTTCATACCTGTCTCAGAGATTCGAGAAATAGAGAAAACTCAAAAAAGAAAAAGAGACTTGAGGAAAAGAAATGATTGAGAAAGTAAAGAGATTTTGTGTTTTGATAAATCTCTTATTTAAACACTTGTGCCACGAGGGCATTGTTTTATGAATCATGTTTTAAAATGGAAGCATGACATATATGATTTACATGAAAGTGCAAATGAGGAATGTATGTTTAAATGCATTTTCGTATAATATTTCCATTTATATTGAAAACATGGTTTCTGGTTTATACATGCATGGGCTATGTAAGTAGTACGATATCTACCTGCTAGCATTCATTTCCTTACTGAGCTGTGGTTTGCTCAACCCACTATTTTCCTCCTCCAGATACTGAGAAGTAGGAAAGCGGTGGTCTCTGGATCTCTTTTTGCATTGGACAACTCTCATCAATTGAAAAGGTATAAGAACAGTATACACAAGAGCATTTTGTATCTATTATCTTGTATCGCACAATTATACCTAAGGAAATGTAACAATTTTATGGGGATGATATGTAAAGATATTATTATACAATTAATTTTGTATTTTTACACACCTGGGAGTGGGAATTAAATTTTAAAAATTTTTGCTGTAAATTTAAGGAACTTTAGTAATTGCATCGTCTCACAGCCCAACCGTAGTAGCGTAAGTATGGATAAAAGACACCCAGAAGTGGGGTGTGACAGATTTGGTATCAGAGCTTCGTTGGTCTGATGTGAGTCGATGTTTAGGACTAAGAAAACATACATCCCCAAGTTATTGTGCGATATTTAGATACAAATGTGTATACGGAGCTGGTAGTCAATTAAAAGTTTGTTATAAATGCAGGAAGTTATCAGGCTAGTGACTTGTGCCTGAGAGACACTGCAAGAGGGGACAAAGCTCGAGAGCTCAAGGGCAGAATGACAGGACGGAGAGGCATAGTAGATCATCCTCTAGTCATGAGCCCTAGGAACAGATAGAGGCTTTCGATCCTCAGATAGCTCAATTAGAGGAAGATATACGCACGATGATGACCATGATGGGTCAGATCATGGCTAGGTTTGAGGGTACACCTGGTACAGCGGGATAGGCTACATCGAATCCCCCGGCAGCTGCACCTGAACCTAAGAATGTTGCACCTGCACAACCTGAACTGGTTAGGCCACGAGATCCCCATATTCGACCAGTACCTCCTCTAGTAGCCCCACAGCAGTGTGATGATGATGATTTGGGGTATGGATATGACTGCAATATGGAGAGGTTGAGGCATTTCATGGATTTCAAGCCTCCTTCCTTTAGCGGGGTAAAGGATCCGGCAATGGCTAAGAACTGGATCAATCAGATGGACAAGTTATTCGACTTTTGTATATGTTTGGCTACGGAGAGAGTAGCGCTTGCGACCTTTATACTAAGAGGCGAAGCAGAGCACTGGTGGAAGTCCACCAGGTCTATGTTGAGAGCTCAGGGTATGACTATCACGTGGGATATGTTTTTTGGTGCTTTCAGATAGCAATACATCCCAGATACCGCTCAACGTAGGTTGCAGATGGAATTTCTCAATCTGACTCGAGGGAATCGAACCGTAGATGAATAAGAGTCACGATTTACTTCGTTGGGCCGATATGATCCGGACTCTATCAGGAATGAAGCTATCAGGGTCCGTAGATTTGTGGATGAACTGAGGCCTTCGATTCGAGCTAAGTTGGCCCCGTTTGATGTCTCTACGTATAGAGAGGCTGTGCGACGAGCCCAATTGTGTGAGCAGGATTATGACCTGTAGATTTTTTAGTTTAGTTAGGGTAAGGACAAGGGTCTAAGGAGAATGGGAGATGGCAAGAGTGCTAAGTTTGGTCAGAGATTTATGAGTAAGCGTCAGAGAGAGGCAGATGAGTCACAGAAAAAGGCTGCTAGATATTTTATGCCTTCGACTCAAACACCAGCTAGGGGTATAGTGATTAGTGGACCTCGACCGACTACTGATCAGTGTAGAGTATGTGGCCAATATCATGGTGGTAGGCCCTGTCATCTTCGAGGTACACGATGCTTCAGATGTGGTAAGTTTGGACATTATGCAAAGAAATATCCAGAGGCAGTTGAGGTAATTCCACAGAGGGGTAAGGAGTCAGAGAGAGTTCCTACAGTTACACCTCCTGCAAGGAAGAGATCCACGGCTGAAGAAAAAGGGAAATAAGTTGTAGGTCAAGGCAAGGTGTATGCGATAGACCAGGCATCAGCTGATACATCCTTTGAGGTGATAAAAGGTACAATCCTGATTTATAACTTGGAAGCTATAGCTTTGTTTGATTCTGGTGCTACGCATTCTTTCATATCACCTGCATGTGCATCGAAATTAACAGGACTTGTAGAACTAACACTCTTAAATAGGACTTTGTTAATAAGTACTCCGATGAGAGTTAGCCAATTAGCTGAACAAGTGTATAAGGATTGTAAGGTGAGGGTAGGAGATAAGTATATGACAACCAACTTGATCTTGTTAAATATGTATGACATTGATGTAATCTTGGGAATGGATTGGTTAGATACCCATCATGCTGTCTTAGATTGCTACACTAAATTTATTACATTTTCTCTACCTGAAGAATGTGTTGTAAGATTTTAAGAGAAGAAATGAATTGTTGAATTTTGTGACAAGTAAAGTACATTGGTATAAATGACTTGAATGTTGTTTTGAAGGTTTTATTGCTTATGTGGTGGATTTGGATAAAATACATTCGGATATGGAGGACATTCTAGTGGTTAGAGAATTTCATGATGTCTTTCCAGACGACCTACTGGGATTACCACTGGATAGAGAAATCGAGTTTGGTATAGACCTGACGCCTGGAATAGAGCCGATATCCAAGTCACCATATAGGTTGGCTCTAGTTGAGCTAGAGGAATTAAGGAAGTAGTTGCAAGATATGCTGGATAAGGGGTTTATAAGACCGAGCGTCTCACCATGGGGAGCTCCGGTATTATTTGTGAAGAAGAGAGATGGGAGCCTTAGGTTGTGTATTGACTACAGGATGTTGAACAAGGCTACCATCAAGAATAAGTACCCCTTGCCGCGTATCGATGATTTATTGGATCAACTTCGGGGAGCGCAGATCTTTTCCAAGATAGATCTAAGGTCTGGGTATCATCAATTGAAGATTCGAAAGGAGGATGTGCCCAAGACAGCTTTCCACACCCGCTATGGTCATTACAAATTCCTAGTGATGCCTTTCGGGTTGACGAATACGCCAGCAGCTTTTATGGCTCTAATGAATGAGGTATTCAAGCCATACCTGGACCAGTTCGTAATCGTTTTCATTGATGATATACTAGTATATTCAAGGTCCAGGGAAGATCATGAGCAGCACTTAGGGATTGTTTTGCAAACCCTCCGAGAGAGAAGGATGTATGAAAAACTGAGTAAATGTGACTTTTAGCTAGAGCAAATTTCTTTTTTGGGCCATGTATCGAAGGATGGGGTGTCAGTAGATCCTTCCAAGATTGAGGCAGTTGTTCAGTGGGAACAGCCCAAGACAGTCACATAGATTAGGAGTTTTTTAGGTTTGGCTGGTTACTACAAGAGATTTGTAGAGGGTTTTACTAGATTGGCTGCTCTATTGACACGTCTTACGAGAAAAGATGTGGAGTTTATATAGGATGAAGCATGTAAGAGGAGCTTTCAGGAACTCAAGCGCAAATTAACCACCGTGCCAGTTCATATCATCCCTGACAATTTAGGAAACTATTCTGTTTATACGGATGCTTCACATCAAGGATTGGGTTGTGTTTTGATGCAGGAGGGAAGGGTAGCAGCTTATAGATCTAGACAGCTAAAAGATCATGAGAAGAACTACCCCACTCACGATTTAGAGTTGGCGGCTGTAGTATTTGCATTGAAGATATGGTGCCACTACTTGTATGTTGAGAGATTTCAGATCTTTACGGATCATAAGAGTTTGAAGTATCTATTCTCACAGAAGGAGTTAAATATGAGACAGAGAAAGTGGTTAGAACTCCTCAAAGACTATGATTGTGAAATTTTGTACCACCAGGGGAAGGCAAATGTGGTTGCTGATGCATTGAGTAGGAAGTCTCGGGTTGGTATCACATATGATGGTTAGAGAACACGAGTTGTTGGAACAATTCACGAACCTTAGTCTGGATATAACCCTACCTGAGATTGGTAGCTATGGGATTATTGCTAGCTTGAGATTAGAACTAAAGTTGATTGAGAGAATCCGGCAAGCTCAGCAAATTGATCAATGGCGTATTGATGTGATTAGCCAAATCCAGAAGGGTAAGGGTACGAAATTTGAATAGAGTTCAGATGGAATACGAAGGTTCCAAAAAAGAATGTGTGTTCCTAAGGATTCAGAGCTGAGGAAGATGATCTTATCAGAGGCTCACTCATCGAGATATATAGTACACCTAGGGAGTAGTAAAATATATCAGAATCTTCGGAAGGTGTATTGGTGGTCTGGAATGAAGAGGGACATAGCTAAGTATGTCGTTAGATGTCTCATTTGTCAACAAGTAAAAGTCGAACATTAGAAACCAGGAGGATTATTACAACCTTTACCGATACCAACATGAAAGTGGGAGCACGTCACCATGAACTTTGTGATGGGGTTGCCGAGAACCCGTAAGAACCATGGTGCGATATGGGTGATAGTAGATCGGTTAACGAAATCGACACACTTCTTAGCCATAAGATCTACAGATACCTTGAGTGCATTGGCAAACTTGTATGTACAGGAGATAGTGAGATTACATGGAGTCCCAGTGAGTGTTGTTTCTAATTGGGATGCCCGCTTCACTTCCCACTTTTGGAAACATTTTTAGGAAGCGATGGGGACCCAATTGAGCTTTAGCACTGCTTTTCATCCTCAAACAGATGGTCAGTCATAGAGGACTATACAGACCTTGGAGGATATGTTGAGAGAGTGTATGCTGGATTTTAGAGGCTCACGGGACGATCACTTGCCATTGATTGAGTTCGCCTATAATAACAATTATCACTCAAGTATTGGTATGACCCCTTATGAGGCACTATACGGTCGTAGATGCCGATCACCCATTGGTTGGGAAGAAGTTGGTGATAGACAGTTGCTCACTCCCGATCTGGTTAAACGAGCCTCCGAAGATGTTCAGATAATATGTGAGAGGCTGCGAACAGCTCAAAGTCGACAAAAGAGCTATGCTGACAGGAGACGGAGACCACTTGAGTTTGATGTGGGTGAGTCTGTATCTTTGAAAGTGTCTCCATCTAAAGGCATAACGAGGTTCGGTAAGAAAGGAAAACTAAGCCCTCGTTACATTGGTCCCTTCGAGATTTTAGATAGAGTGGGAGATGGAGCATATAGGCTAGTCTTACCACCTGAGCTAGCAGGAGTCCATAATGTCTTCCATGTTTCTATGCTTCGGAAGTATTATCCGGATCCAACACATGTAATTAGCTATGAGGACAGAAAAATGTAGAGGACAGTGGAGACTTGGCAGAGATCGAAAATGGAGATGAACTAAATCAAGGTAAGAAGAACGAAGAGAGATGAAGGGAATACAAGGTAACCAAGGCTAGCTTCTACCACCGTGAGGTAGCAGTTGCAACGGGTAGAGCTGGCGTCAGTTGGTGGTTTTCTCGACAACACATAAACAAGGTAGGGGACATGAACAATATCAGTGGTAACAGCCAGAAAATAAATACTTGGCTGTAAACCAAGAAGCAAAGTGACGAAATAATAAAAATAATAATAATGAAGATAGAGTCGTAAAGCGGATTAAATTAAGGGCTCCAAAAAAAGTGAAGAAAATTCGTAAATACCAATTCAAAGCTTCAAAGAAGTAGACAGATTTAGACGGACCCACTGACAAACATTGAGGTAAGGAAAATTTCGTGTGCTACTAGTGATATTTACAAATAATTTTTGTGGAATTATAGATATAAAATTTAGGCCGATTTTATGGTTATCGAAAAGCAATAGAAAAACCCTAAACTGATTTGTAGTATTGAAATTTTAGAACAGCTTTAGTCTCGATTAAATGGGCATATCTTTATCAAGATTAATTTAGCTAAATTTATTTAAATAAATATAGTTTTAATTATTGATTTAATCGTGACTTCCCGATGGAATCATTGTAGCCCATTTATTGGGATTTTTATTCAAAAAAGGGACTAGTCAGCTTATTTTGAATTGTTTTATATATCGTATTGAATTTACAATCTTTTATTTGAAAGTGGATTGTTATAAATTGATACTGGTAAAAGTGTTTGAGCGCATGTAGACTGTGTATCACACTGAATTGCTCACACTGGATTTTAATATGATTTATGAGTAAAAAATGTGTTGAAGCCGTCGTATATTGCTCTGTGATCTTGCACTGACCCGCTAGCATTGGATTTTAATATGATATATGAGTAAAACCGTGCTGAAGCTGTCGTATATTGTTGTGTCATCATGCACTGACCCGCTCGCACTGGATTTTAATATGATTTATGAGTAAAACCGTGCCGAAGCCGTCGTGTATTGCTGTGTGATCTGGCACTGACCCCCTTGCACTGGATTTTAATATGATTTATGAGTAAAACAGTGTTGAATCCGTGGTGTATTGTTGTGTGATCTTGCACTGACCCATTCGCACTAGATTTTAATATTATTTATGAGTAAAATCGTACGAAAGCTGTCATATATTGTGGTGTGATCTTACACTGACCTACTCACACGTGATTTTAGACCAAATGCAACAATTAACCATGCTACATTGTTATCGTTATTGAATTGTTAGTTATTGTGGTCAATGGAGTACGTTGTACCGTGCAACAAGTAGGCAAGTACGATGTATCGTGTTTCTAATTCTGGTCTTCAGACATTCTAATGTGTGAGCCGTTTGGGTAGCTAACCACTCTCATGGCGATTGATATCTCGGCACACCTGGCCCGTGATTGTCCGGAATCACCGACATTGGCTAATTTTCATATTGATTATCGTTATAGCATATTCAGCCTAGCCTCGTCTATTTGGATTATTGAATTGACTGTGTATTGTATTGTGATTTTGAAATTGTGTATTTCATTGCTAGAAGTTTTGGAATTATGTATTCTTCGCAATAAGCTGTTGTTACTGGAAATGATACTGTTTTTTCAGTTCCATTTCTGTTTTTATTGAATTGTAAATTCACCTGTATACTCTACGAGAAATCCATTTTTGGCATATGTATATAAGTAGTGTATTTATCTACCTACCACGTGTTTTTCTTACTGAGTACGTTAAGCTCACCATTTAATTTCCTCCACAGTCTCATTAGTAACTGAGACCGCTTCTGTAAGACGAGTTAATCTGCACAGCCATACGTCAACAAAGTATGCTTCTGCGTTAAAGTTATACGCAGTATGGACATCTATTTTTGTATCTAATTTTTGTAAGTATAGTAATGTATAGAGAAGTGTGTCTAGGGAATGTGAACATGAATATTTATGAAAGATCAATTATGATGATTAATCGGAAGGTACCTCTATTAGGTTTTAGTTAAAATTTGTGACCAAGAAATTAATTTATTAGTCGGATTTATTGTTTGATCTATTATTGACTCGTAGCCAACCAAAATGTGTGAAATTCGAGTCGTTACAATAAACCCCGAGAAAGACCTATAGCCCAAGTTTTCTTACCCCAATGCATGTTTTGCTTTATATGAGCTCTATGATGATTGCAAAACTATTTTCAGTATAATAATGGTACGTTTTGAGACTGTAGGCTCAATAGTTTGTGAGTCAGGGAAACTTGGGGGTCGATTGAGTGAGACCCAAGGGAATTCTAGCCGACAACCTGGGATTGGGCTAGACCTTGACCATGTTATGCATATTCTATGTGTTTGTCATGATGTTTTCCTTTATTTATATGAGATATCGCCTGTGTGGTGTTGAGATGATATTGTATGACTATGGTCCAGTCTACAACCTTACCATGGCCATAAGTACTTGATTCCCTCTTCGGAGGATGCCCTCTTTTGAGGATGGAGTAGTGATTTCTTTCATGACAGGAATAGTAAATGCCTAGTCTCCATATTATTATGAGATATGATTTAATATGATAATGAGTTGATGTTTTGAGTTTATATACTAGGATGATTTTATCGCATAGTCTGATATGTGAATTATACCATTATTTTAAGAATGAATTGATTTATTACTTCTTATTTCAAATGCATTCCTTACCGGGTTAGTTGAAACTCACCTTTTTTTCCCCGTCCTCTCAGATTACTTACAATAGTTTTCAGTGCTTGCTGTGTACATGACATAGGCTGGTGGACGAGACTCTCCCCATGTTATTTCTTGTACACTTGTACGATATAATTCATTTTGTATCTAGACAATTTATGTAGTACATATACTTGTGTATAAGTAAACATTTGAGATGTAATCAGGGTTGTATTTATACGTAACTTGAGAAAAGTGAGTCGTTTCGATACTAAGTGATAAAATAAACTTGAATATTGATGTTTGGGAATCTCTGGAATACTTGATAATAGGATGGAGATAAAATCACCTGCTTGAGGTTATTATATGAGTTTGAATTTGCAGGAGGATATATATATATAAGGTTATGCTGTCGGATTTTCATAGAAAATGATACAAGAATAATCGAATACGATAAAGAGTGATAACAGTAAGATAAGAGGTAAACTGACACTGAGCGGGAATACACCTTGAATAAGAAATGAATTATAAGATAAAATTTTAAATTAACCCTAAATTTCACGTTTCCGGAGCGTTACATGAATTCAACTGCTTGGCTCCCAACACTATTTTATGGGCAAAACAACATTAAAATACAATCTCTCTCAATTTTTTAGGCAATTCCATGTATCAATGCAAATTAATGAAAATGCTCCCGATGCAAATTTAGTATTATAATTTTGATTATTTAAAAATATAATTTATATATTTTGTTACCTTTTAAAATGATAAAAATGTAATTTAATTTATATTTCATTAAAATTAACTTTACCCGATTATCTGTTAAATTATTATTTCCACATTTTTGACCTTTTAGAATTTTTTCAATTTTTTATGAGATATTGGACATCTCATAAGATCTCATGACCGTATAGTAAGGTCGATATTTTGCGACCTTATTGTAGACAACCCCATAATGACTAATATAAAATCTAACAGGTTGTCGGTACTAGTATAGGGTTGACATTAAAGTTGTAAAAACTTATCTATTCACTCAAAAAGTTTGTCTGACTTATTCAAATTCTTATTCAATTTTGAACTTGAATGATTTTATTTAATTAGAACGATCAATATTGAACTTTAATTTGATTCGAATTTAAATTGATTTAAACTTAAATTTATCCAAAATTAACTCTAATTTGATCTATTTCAAACCTAAATTGATTCAAATTTATGTTAATCGAATCTGAAATTATTTGGAATTAAATTAATTCAAATCCTAAATTACTTGAACTTAAATTTATTACTAATATTAAAGATTTATCTATCGCAATTAACAGTTAAATCATTATATTATAGTAAAAATATAATTCTTTTTCGATAATACAAGGATTTTTTTTTTCAAGGGTAAATGTCATCAAGTCTTTCAATTAACATTAATTCAATACTAATTTATTAATTTGAGAAATGAAAATTCAATCAAAATTATCAATTTAATAGTATGAAAAAGTTTTTTTTTGTTAAACTATTGTTAAAAAATATGTTAACCTAAGCATATGTTCCGTATGTAATGTCCATAATATCTTTTTTGATATTGAAAAATAAGAAGCCAACATAAAATAATTAAAAAACATTTAAAAGTAATAAAATAGTAATAAAATTTATTGTTAATACCTTGGAAGATGTTATTATTAGTTATTGTATCTATTGATTTTTATTTTTTTCATTTCAAAATTGTAATTGATAAAATTGATTTTATATAAAATGAAACAAGGACAATTATTAAATGCACTGTTAGTGGAGTCTAAAAACTCCACAAATAAGATTAGAATGATAAAACATACATCATTTTATTTATTTTTTATTTTTAATATTTTGTAAAGGTATGTGTATGATCTTAACACTACTTGTAAAGTTTTTAGACTCCACTAACAATGTATTAGATAATTATCTATGAATCAAATAAGCTAATAAAAACGTATAAAATATAAATCGAAAAAAAAAATCAAACTGATTATTTAAAGAATAGTATTATTAAGAGTTTAAAAATATGGATAATTATTGAATACATAAAAAGTAGTCAAGAATTTGTTTGATAAATAAAACATTTAAAACTAAATAAAAAGTTTTAAAAACTTGATTACAAAATAAAAAATTAGAAAAATAAGGAATAAAATTAATTAAAATTAAAAATTCTAATGAATTAAATGATAAATTTAAAATTAATAGAGAACCAAGTGAAGGGATTATAAGAAAATAAATAATAATTTTATATGTCTAACTTTATAAGAGTAGTATGATAATTGATTGATGGTTAATGCAGTTTGTGATTTTGGGTGGAGACCATTTTCAAAATTAATGGATTATTATAATTGTTTATGGCAATTAATGGATTATAATTTGCTTTTTCTTTTAACCTACCTAAACTTAATTTTTAACTTCTATGATATATTATCTACACCAACTATAAACAAAATTATCAAAGAGCTAACAAAAAATTCTTGTAATGGTCAACTTGTCACCAAACAAATAAACCACATTAACTACACTAGTGCCTTCAATTATTCCATTAAAAAAAGCAAAAGAAATTAAAAAGATTTATAATAGTTTATTGGATAATCACGTAGTAAAACTTATCTAAATTAATTTCTTTTAAATTAATAACATCTTTAAATTAATAAAGAATTATGATCCCAACTCAGGCTAATATAAAAAACTAATCCCTTTATCCTAATAATTAATAATTTTGTTTAAAATCTAATATAAAATTTCAATCACGACAGTTGTATAAATTAATAAGTTGATTAAAAGATACAAAATATATTGCATAATATTCAAGAATTAGAAAGTACTTCAAGATATTAATTTATTAAAGACTACCATATTTAATATTTTTCTTTTCTTTTCTTTTGGTGTAACCACGATATTCTCATCCGTTTTACAGTCTAAGACCTATTCAAACCAGGAGTGGTATTCAGTAAAAACCTCCCCACAGTAACAAGTCTAATATTCGAACCTTATCCAAATGTCTGAAAAAGAAGTCAACTACCGCTCCTTCCAACTAGGTGTTAGTTTAGATTTTTATTTCAAAAACTAAAAAATTATAAAATATGTTACAAAATGATATTTGCATGGAGATTTCTATGAAAATTAAAAGTTACAGAGTTCTTAGAGAGGTTTAGAGAATGTGAAAATTAAACAAACATGTTTGTTTTAATAATTACAATTTACAAAATTAAACTCTTTAAATTAATAACCCCCTTAAATTAATACTCATTGATGAATTTAAAAAATATTAATTTAAAAGGATTCTACTGTACTACTTAGTAGGATATTAAATCACTTCAAATGCTTCGAGCTAGAGTTAGCAATCATTATAGAAAACATAAACATGAAGAAAATACATAATTTATGAATGATGAAAATAGCATAAAAAAACTATCATATCAATTATCAAATATTTTGAGCATTTTAATCCCAAATTTATTACAAGTAGAGTTAATCAAAGGTTGAGTTCATATTGGGCCCAAAACATATAATAATGACTTATATATAAGTTCACGTTCGACTTACTCCGCAAATTCGAATCAAACTTTTAGTCTATACCTTTTTTTTTTGTTTTTTAACGCAAACTCGAGCTTACCCTAGCTTGACCTTAATATTATTTTATTTATATATTTGGTATTTTCATTTTTTTTAATTCTTTTTGTTCCTTTAAAGTTTAATTTGATTTGTCAATATTTGCATATTAATTTTCATATTATGTATATATAATCATGTTTATTAATTAATGTAACGACTCGTGACCTATAAAAATTTGAAAAAAAATTTTTTTGAAACTTCAGTTTGCAACTTAGTCCCTTTATTCACTTAAATTGTATTCCTGTACAGTGTCAATTCATTTTCTTACTTCTTTATCCGTAATTATAATTAAGTTTCACATTTAGATTTATATAGCCGATAGAAATTTCAGCAACAAAACGACTTATATATAAGCCTACCCACCTACAAACCATATGTTGTTAACAATCTTAAATATTCATAACTATCAGACATGCTTTCCAAGTCGTATCATCAAATCATTCTACTTATTTCAAAACAAGTTTAGTTACTTCCAAAAATCAATCATTAAAAATATTTTATTTATCCTTATACAGATTATATCCCGACACATTACTTTCGATAGATGTCTATGCATACAAATGATTTGGTAAAAATATAGAAATGTATACCTCACGTATGTACAAAAGGTAGTCTGGGGAGACTCGTATCCGCCAGCCTACGTCGTCTACGCAGCAATTATTGTTGTAGTTTCACTGCAACACATCTGAGAGATGAAGGGGTGAGCTTTCGAAAAAAAATCCAGTAAGAAATGCATTTAAAATGATCATGGTGGCTG
This sequence comes from Firmiana major, assembly GCA_033439115.1. Classification (NCBI taxonomy): domain Eukaryota; kingdom Viridiplantae; phylum Streptophyta; class Magnoliopsida; order Malvales; family Malvaceae; genus Firmiana; species Firmiana major. The sequence continues at coordinate 28,384,898 of CM065905.1, forward strand.
AATCACATTGAATACATGATAAAACTAAAAGATGACATTTCTTTACAAATATCACATAGCTTTCAAAATGCGTAAATACAAAACATAATCAATAGAAATATAATTTCGAGGTAACAAATCTATTCAGTTATATCAAAATCTTTCAGAACTTCAGAACCTTTCAAAACTGATAGAACTTCAAAAACATAACTAATGCATAAACATATATCGAAGGATCAAAATCTTATAACATAATTCATATTGGATGGAGACTAAGCCAACTTATAGAATTGTCATGCGATGATAACATAGTCATCCTCCGTAGAGGGAAATCATAAACATGGTCATGGCAAGACTGTAGACGTGATCAAGGTCGTACAACAAATCAATCACCCAAAGGCGAAATTCATATACGCCACGAAGGCGCGCATGACAAAAATGCATTGACCGTGTAGCACTTTGCATCTGTAGGACCCAAGAGGTGACCTCCACAGTCACACAAACTTTGTGGCACTTTGCTCCCATAGAACCCAAGAGGTGGCCCCCACGATCGCATGTCATTTTGAACTCGTGGCACTTTGCATCTGTAAGACCCAAGAGGTGGTCCCCACAATCACACAAACTGTGACATTTTGCTCCCACAGAACCCAAAAAGTAGCCCCAACGATCGCATGTCATTGTGAACCGTGTGATACTTTGCTCCCGTCGGACTTAAAAGATGACCCCATGTTCACATGTCATTGTGAAAATTGCGTGGCACTTTGCTCCCGTCGAACTCAAAAGGTAGCCCCCACAATTCCACTATACATTGCTTTTTCGTCTCAAAACAGAGTTTTCAAAATCTTTCTTGGGTTTTATAGCCCATAAACTCATACCGAGTAATAAAGTCGAATTTCCTTGAAGTCTGAAAACTCTTTCATAAAACATAAAGATTGTGTGACACTTTGTTCTCGTAGGACTCAAGAGGTGGTCCCCACAATCACCTTTCGAAAACAAGTTTCTTTTCTTAAGCATGTGTTCACATACCAAATTTCATTTCTTTCACAAATATGAAATCAATTCATACGTAAGTCGAAACCATAATATTTATTCAGAGATCATGCTCAAAACTATGCATTCAATTTCATATGGCATTTCTTTTTTTCGAATTTGGGCTTAATAGGTGTTGGATTTTGTTTTAGAATCAAGGGTTGCACGAGAAAGCTCGAAAACGCATAAATAAATCGAAGTCTAAGGGTAGAGATACCATTACCATCTTAAATTATACCCCTTACCTCGATTTCTCTGTACGGTCTAACTTTTTCAAATGCTGAGATTTCGTTCAATCCAATTTGCTCCCAATTCAATCCTCTGCAGCTGTAATTAATCACAAATCACTTATCATTATTTCTTATAAACACGTACGCAATGTAATTTCACTTCAAATAAAATTTTGGACCCAATTATTTTTATTGAACCTTATAGTCACTTAATGTGTCTACCTCTATCCTAAGCCTATTTCAACTCCCTTATTCGATCCTTAAAATCCATTTAACTATTTAGACTCAATTAAAATTTATGTGTCGTCCATTAGGTCATTAACGAGTTTGGACTAATTGTTACACAAGCTAGGCTCATTATAGACGTTTAGCTGATTACATGGCCTACTATCACCATCACGTCATTTTAAACTTTTTTTTTTAATTTCTTTGGATAATTCATAATATCGTTTGCGATAGTCGATTTTTCAATTCCGATTATAACGCAATTTATACGAAATTAATCCGAATATTATGCGATTAATTTCTAACTCGTATATTTATACAAGTGATAGCAAGTAAGATTCGCTTTCCCCAGATTTCGTGATACACGCAAATCGAGACTGATTTGAACGTCCATTTGTTGCCGATTGTCATGCTACACACACATATTTCCAAACCGGGTCAATTTCGCGCTCAGATATAAGTTTAAATAATTTTTCTAAAAATTTACAGCCTTTTTCGACCGCTTATCGGTCTACCGTCAAACCGAAGTATCTCCGAAATTTTCCTCTTCCTTTTCCCTTTTTATTCCCTCTTTTTTCTTTTTTTTTTCTCTTTTTTTTCTGGTTCGGACCGGTTCAGGCCGGTTCAGTCCGATTCGATTCTCTCCTTCGCCGTTCGGAGTTTCGCCAGTCGGTTCTTCGCCGGCTTCCGTCTCCAGCAGGTCTGCAGGGTTGTCCAGTGCACGGATCTAGTGTCGATTTCGCCTGGGCTTACCGAAAAGTGATTGGTCCGGCCTCTTTTCCCCTTCGACCTCGTGGCCGATTCCTTCTCTCTGTCGCTGACGGTGTTTCCGGCCGTTTCACCGACCGATTCACCCACCAGTCAATCCGCCTGCGCCTGGGGAACCTTCGACTGGTGGTGGTCAGGGCCAATCGGCATCGATGACCACCGAATCCTCCTTTTTCATCTCGATTTTCTTTTTCTTTTCCCTTTCTCTCGCCGTTCGCCGTTTATCGCCGGATTCTAGTTAGCCGGCGTCGGTTCTAGCCTTCGCCCCTCTCGGCCTCTCCCTGGTCTCCTCTCCGGTGGCCTCCTCACCGGGGAGGGAAGGATTATTTTTGGAGGATCGGGGTTTTTTTCCCGATCCCCCTCTTTTCTCTGTCGCGCGACAGAGTTTGTTCCTTTTTTTTCTGTTTTTTTTACTTTATATATATTTTTATTTTTTATTATTATATATATTATATATATTATTTATCTATTTATTTATATTATTATTATTATTTTATATATATATATATTTATTACATTTTCAAAATAACCAAAATATACATATATATTGTATTTATTTTTATTATTTTTAAATACATGTTAAATTTAACAAAAATATATACATGTCTTCTTATAATATATTTTCATTTAATTTTATTGTCTAATTAAGTACAGAAAATTTGCGGTGTTTACAATTAACAATATTTTATATACATATAATTACATTATACTTAATGAATATATTAAAAAACTTAATTTTAACTATGTATAGATTGAGGTGGGTACAAGCTTTTAAGGGTCAAGAGCCCAAGCCCTACCCGATTTTTTATCGAGCCTAATAATTTGGCTAAGCTCGTTAATTGCATCTGATATATTTGTCAAACCTAACCAAATATCATACGAGCGTTCGAGCTTGGGCAAGTAGCCTAATCGTTGAGCAAGTCTAATTACAAGTCATGCAAAAATAAGAACTTAATTTTTAAGCTATGTAATTCTTAGAAATATGATTTAAATTCATCTCCATATCAAACATATCACACTAGAAAAGATAAAAATTAGTCTAACTAGAAAAATTCACTCAACGAACTCGAATCCAAACTCGAAAGACTCAATTTGAGAAAAAAAAATCAACTTAATCCAAACCTGAATTGATTCAAACTCAAATTGATTCAAATTCAAATTAGTTTAAACTCAACCTAATCCGTATCCAAACAAAATATGATATTTATCCTTTAACTCAATTGAGCCAACCCAAAATAACTCAACTCACTCGTTCTACTACTTCGATTTGCCACCTGTGGATGACAATTGTAAAAAAGATTTATGCAACAATTAGTCTGTTTTTGCTTTGTCAGTGCCTGCCTTAAAACGGCAGCAATTGCCATCCATGCAAGATTTGGTGATTAGATATGCCTAGAATGGCTCGATGTCTCGCGAGTTAATTCTTTGTTGTCCTCAATCACTAGCATTAGCTGATATTAGAGTCTGCAAATATGATAAGTTGCCAAACAAGGAGCTGGTGTGGTCATGAGTTGAAACAAGAAACAAATATGATTTTCTGATCAGTCATGGCACCAATGAAGTTTTCCATTTCATAGTGGCCAGGGAATTTGTTATCTTAACTATATTAACAATAAAGCCACCTATGGAAAGTTGTAACAGGCTGTTGTAAATGACTTATGGTTGATATCTTGGTGTTTTAAAATTGGAACTTAGCCTCCCTTCTTACCTCAAATAGTACATATCATGATTCAGGCTTATATTGGTATAATCAATTAATCAGGCCCGAGTGACCCGAAACCATCTCCAACATGTTAAGGTTTCTTTGGATAGATTTCAAAGAAAGCTAGGTCCATTTTTACGGTTCCTTGGCTCACTTCAGGTCTAAGTTGTCCTCTTAACCAGTGCCACATAACTAGATAGATAGGGCAAATAACCGCAGATCTGCATGAAACTTATATTGCTAGACCTCATGCAGGTTTGTTGCAAACCTCACATAGATCATCAGGTTCATCATTTATGTAACACGACTGACTAGAGTACCAATTATCAATCAATGGATAAGCATATAACAACCTGCTCATCATCTGATCAAATGCTTACACAAATGACAGTATCCAGACCATGTCAGTTGACAGTACTCCCTCGAGAAATACACTGCTGTTTCCTCTAATAACCATTCAAAAAGCAAGCCATTTGCAAACTTTAACTTTGATCTTATGCAGGGTTTAATAGATTACCCTGAACGCCTACCGAAAATAGATTGTCCTGTTTGTATGGCACCTTCAACCTCCAAATTCTAGAAAAAGAGAAGACTTTACAGGACATTAATTAGAACTCTAGTGTATTTTTCTCTTCAGAATTTGAAGCTATATGTAATTTTGGAATATCAACATATTCATCCATTGGATTCTAGTTTCAACAAGACACAACTTTAAGGCATAAAAAATCCAATCCAGCTTTATATTGGAAGAAAATTCTACTGAACAGTTTCACTATGTCAGCTCTGTAGCTCAGTATTACCTCTTGACCAAAAGTGACAAGGAGTGTGCATCTCATGTGTAAAGTACACACAGAATAAGTTTTTGTTTATCTAAAATCTAGTAAATGCCTTCTAGAATTACTCTCTCTCTTTCTCTCTCTTTCTCTCTCTAGGAGATGTCCATAAATCTGGCATCTGAGAACAAAACTAAACTGTTATTCTTCACATTATATGGATTTTGTTATTTATCATGCTGTGCCACCCAACTCTATGGTAGCTAGAATCCCAACAGTACCCTTGCTTGATTTTCCTGAGGCTAAATCATCAGCATGTGGTCAGTTAATACTGTAACAGACTAAGGGTAGCCACACCTTTACCTTAAAGAATAAAGTTCTGCACTCCCTCTGTTAAAAAAGGATACATATTTCACTGTTGCAAATTTTCTATTACTGAATCTCTTCTGCGGTAAGAAATTTAGATTTCTGATTTGGTTTGTTGTTATTTTAATTAAATAAGACAGACTGTTGCATCTTGATGGCTTCCTTTACCAACAAAAAATGCAACTCTTCAGTATTTTATCTGTTTCATGCAGCTAAATAGCAGAACCTTTACCACCATAAAGGGAAAGACACACTTACCCACAAGAGGTTAGTCCAGTTGTTAAAGAGAGAAGCTCCCTTACTTTTTCAACATGAGTTCGGTCCTTGTGGGGAGAACTCCAGGAATAAAATTCAGAATGCACTATACTGATGTGGGAGAGTGGGCTCTTAGATAGTCCAGAGAGGGGATTAGGTTCAGGCAAAGCTTGGGATACCCCTGATCTCATTACCAAAAAAAAAAGATACTTTTGCTGTTTTCAGGTTTTTAACTATGTCTGCTCGCAAATGATAACAATCATACAAATCATGAATTTTATTTTACTGAGATGAAATAATAGTTCTCTCAAAAAGCAATGAAAAAAGGCCCTTCAATTATTTAATCAGCCGCTAGCTAAGTAACCTTCTATAAATTATCTTCATACAGTCGCAGAAATTCATTTAAAGCAGATTCATGTATCACACACCAAATCTGTTGCTCAAGTATAAGAATAATAACACCTTCCAGTTTACCTGCACAGGTTATAGCATTGAATTTTCTTCCATAAACTACAGCCAAATTGATTTAATTCTTATAAAAACTAATCAATCAAAATATGATCCTGCATTTGAATTGTCTATCTTCAAATCACCCCTTCCCAAAAAAGAAACTCAAAGAACAGATTAATGAATGTCCTTAATTTTTACATCTTCACAATTATTTTATACCTTGTTAAACAATTTCATCATCAACATACGGCAATTCGAAAACAAAACCACAAATGCAATGGACTATGGATTTAACTTGACGTTCTTAAACATTCTTACCATCACAAAACACACCATGCAACTACCATGAGATGGTGACAGAGAAAAGTTTAGACCATTGATAGTCCACAGGGCAGGTTCATAATCCCACAGAACCAGTGATTAATGCATAAAGATTGAATTGGTGTATATTACGACATTAAGCATTAGCATACTATATACCTGAGATTCCTTAAAAAGGACAATTAAATTCCAGACAGAACTTAAAATGGTTCAAGAGTCTAGCTGTATTAAAGGATAACGCATGGTGCATTAGCTGTATACAGTGGTATGAAATAACAGTGGGTGCACCATGTATAGCACTAACTATTGCAACGGTAAACTTAGCGCGTGACATGCACTACAGATATTCGACCAATGAACTTAGCAGTTGCATATACCACTATCATTTCACCCAATGAACGTAGCGCGTGATGTATTACTGACATTTCACCAATGAACTTATGGGATGAGAGAGGATTATATTCCTCGTGTAGCCCAAGATCAGATGTACCAAAAAAAAGTAAACCTACGTGTGATGTATATCTCTATTTTGTTACTATAAAGACAAGTTAAGAACCTCTATGGTTTCACCTACCACTGTTGGTCTCCTAGACCAGTCTCTCTTAAATTTATAAGAACAGTCTGATTTTCACCTAGCATTCTTGGTAAGCTCTGCCTCTCCCTTATTTTCTTCCTTTCTCCCTGGGAAATGAATATTTCACACTTTTTTTCTGTTTCTATTGAATTAACCTTTTTATTAAAATCTTTCTCTTTGTAGTACTCCATCAATGCTTTTCCGTCATGATCAGTGATTAAAGGAAGCATTTTCTTTTTAACTTAGTGATCATTCATCCAGTAGACAGAGTTGATAATTAATTGTTAATTGATATTGGAATTAATAGACAGAATTTTATAATTCCTTGGTCATCCCTTTAGCTGATAAACTATAGATTTTTATTTGTAACACATGTTGTTTCATTTTCTTTTCTCCTTACATGATTCAATAACTTGAAATCTGCTTTGCTATCAAATGGAAGTAGTCCCTTCAGATTAATGTTGGACAAATTGACTCAAATATTTGATTCACTTCCTTTAATATTTGTAGGTCTTTTTAATAATCAACTAAAGCCGACTGGACGTGGTTGTATTATTTGATCAAACGAATGTGTAGTCTCCAAAAGCAAGTACAATCATAAAGAGTGAAAACTCATTCACAATGCAGGTACAAGTATTTAAGCATGAGGTTTGTGACTTTGATTTCTTTGCAGCTTTGATAACGAAAACATCACGCCAAAACTTATCATATTTCCAGCATACAACTAGCAACTTATAACTTTGGTTCAAATTAAACTTTTATATAATAAATATGACCTTCTTCACTCTTATTAGCTTCCCAAATAGTTTATATATCGGATTATATTTGTCATGAGATAGTTTTTCAGCTCAGATTAATTATATGAAATAAATATCAATGCTAAAGGGTAAGACAATTCAATTGTATATGCTAAATTGATTTTCTACATGAAACTGAATACATGATTTGACAAAACAAGGCTAGTTGACAATCACTCAACCAATCTGCCACTCTGGATTAGTTTTTAAAGAAATGATTTTACAAAATATCTGAACTAATTTGTGCATTAAATCAAAGGTTAGAAAGTTACATTCCTAGATTGCAGGTTCAGATATAGCAATGGTTTCCATTGAATGATTACATTGCAATGGATGTGAAGAAGATCAGAGCATGCTACTTTTGCTCTATTGAATTCAAATCTTCCTGTAAGTTCAACGTGGTTCATAAATTATGATTCTCTAGTAAACAGCAGGTATGCGCTCATCAGGTTTTTTTCTTTTTCCTACTTTTTTCTGCTGATTTGATATCTGATGTGCATATTTAAGTTCAAACTTTCAATATATACTAGAAAGCCTTAATTCCGGTCCACTTTTAGCTACAAGCTCTTAATGCTATCAAACAAGTTAATTTTATATAGCTTTATAGCATCAGAAGAGCAACTGTAGCTTGAACAGTTGGGAGCATAGTTACAATTACCTTCATTAAATAGTCTTAATACCTTCAAGTTTAGCAAGTCTAATCTCACTGTTGCCCTATGTCATCAACTTAACATGGCTTCAAGTATAATCCACCAACTTGGCAAAGATCTAGTTCTTACTTTTAGCCTGGATTTAAGGATTGGTATTAATTTTATAGGGAAATTTTGTGCCAGAAAATGGTTTCAAGTTAAGAACAGTTGGTGAGTAAGAAACCTAGCAAAGAGTCTAAATTCACACATTTGAAAACCTAGGAAAAGGACTCAGAAATGTATGGGACCTTGCTCTAGATGGATCTGGTACTCAGGTTGGTTAGCTTTGAGGAAGGAAGAGAGAAAGACAAAGAGAAGCCTCAGCAGACAACCATGAATTTGTAGTTGAGATAAATATATTAAAAGACTAGATACCAACCTAAGTTCTCATTCCAAAAAAGAAAGCGAGAATATACTATATTTAAGCTATCAGTAGCCACACTTCCTTGAGAAAAATGGAAACAAAAATTACTCACCTTTTATTAACTGTGGATGCCCATTTGACAAGCTTGTCTTTGCTTCCAACATTATTGCTACTTTTGCACATACCTTTTGTTGTTTGAGGTTGTAAAAACCAGACTCTTGTTATCATCAAGACACTAAGAAACAGCTTCTTTCTACTGTGTCTCATCACTTCTGTTTCAAAATTTGTGGTAGCTTCTTTAGGTCTTTTGATGGAAGAAAAGAGAAAGAGACTCATAATGTTCTTGAGACCTCACATAACCAGGTTCTTCCACATGACAAATCTCATTAGTTACTACGTTGGTTCTTACGCTTATTAGTTCCTCTTCATCTTTTTTTATTTTTTAATTTAAAAAGCAAATTCCACATGTACAGCAGCTCCTCTATTCATCTTTCACACTGAGATTGAGGAAATAGAGAACTCATAGCCTCTTCATTTTTTTATTCTCTATTTCATCAGATTTTCTACCTCATTAGCTGCATCTGCAATAATCTTAACAGCTTCTGAATCAGTTGTTCTTTGGCATGAGACTAATGTGGTTGTTTGAACTACATTTGACACTCAATCAATTTCAGTTGCTTCATTTGCCATGAGCTTAATGCTTTCCACTCTTCTGATAATAGAGTTAGATGGTTATCTTAACTGTTAGATTACATATCAGCAACCTGCTTCACCCCGACATTGCTATCTATTCTGCTCAGGGACTTAGAGGTCGTCATTCTTGAAGCTCTTGGCATACATCTACTCCTTAGAAGCTTCAGCCTTTTTCGATAATTTAGCAATGCTAATCTTCAAGGAATCATCTTTCACAGAGTTCACACTTTCTTTAACGTCACTGTTCCAGATCCCATACTCCAGCAGTCAGAATGAGACTTCACTACTGTACTGCTCCAAACTCCTCAGTAGCCTTTTTAGCTGCTTATAAACGGAAATTAGATTGATCATCTTCTTCAGGAATTGCCTCACCATGATGTTCCATGTTAATGGACTTATTAATTATGACTTCACCAACTTCCTATGAGATCACATCCAAATGCAAGACCAAGTCTTCTATAGTAACTTCAGTGTCTTTCTTGTCTCTTGTGAGCTTAACCATTTTCCTTCTTTCTTTGCATTATTTCTGGTTAGACACTGAATTCTTTGTCACTGCTCCAAGACTAACATTTCTTTACTTCTCTTTTATCACAAATTCTCTAACCCTGCAGGTACCCAAACCCCCAACTTTTCTTTCATAATAGCATTCACTTTTCGACTTGAAACCCTCAATTAGCATTACATCGAACTGAAAACGTTCTTTCCTTAAGTCCAACGCCTCTTTGTCACCCTCCTCATACAAAAGGCTGTGCAACTATTCTTTTCGTTAAAAGCTATGCGTCCTGTGAACCATCTGTATGAACTTGATTGGTAAACATTGACTCTTCTTCCAACTAAAAATTTATTGTCATTCTCCACCGGATCAACCATGCGGAAAGCAGGAATCTTTCTCCTTTGACATACCCTGGACAAACTTTACTGTGGTCATAACAAATATGCACAAACTATTTCTCCGCCTACAGCCTTCTTTCTCTTGATTGGAGTGTTTAAGTTCTTGTTGTCCTCCTTCACAGTTTCTACCTCTACTTGTCCATTGCCAATAGCGATTCCTTCACAAGTCTGACTCTCCTTCCGCTTAGAACACTCTGCCTTGGACTTCCCTTTCATGGTTAACGTTTTTGTACTTTCTTTTCCTTACAAAATACAGCATTCTAACAAGCTTTCTTTTGCTTTGTATCTAATACTGTAAAACATCCCACTAACATCCTCCTCAATGTTTCTTTTGGCAGATGCCCTATAATGAGGTCATCATCCTTCGCTAGCTCATACGGTTTACAACTACCATTGGTTGCCCTAGAATACACAAGTCCATATATCTTTCTATTGGCCCTTTTTGCTACCAAACCTGAAAACTTACATAATTGAAGTGTTGTCAAGATATAATCAAAAAGGAAACCAGAAGGAAAATCAAGAGTGCACAAAATGAATTTAGAAGATAGTCCCAACTCATAGTAACATAGAACATTTTCAAACTCTAATCTGGATATCAAACTCTTGATTCTTCCACAGGTATAAATGCTTATTTAAGTGAATTAGCGCTCAATTTCTCAACCCTATGGCAATTAACAAAAGACCCTAGGTGCAAAGGGCTAATGAAGGTTTTAGTGGCTATAGGTAAAATGGCTGCAGAGAAGACCTAAACTATAAGGGGTTTCCCCTTGGAAATTTTTCAAAAGAATATTTTGTAAGTGTTTATATTAAGTTATACATGTTAACTGGAGATATATGTCTATGCTGATATTCTCTCCAGGTTCTTCCATGTCAATGGACTCATTTAATTACTACTCCACCAACCCTCTATGGGATCACATCCAAATGTCAGTCCAAGTCTAGCATTGTAGTTTCACTCTCTTTCTTGTCTCCTATGAACTTATTCTTTTGCCCTTTATCTTTGCTTCTTATTTCCGGTTTAATTCTGAACTCTTCTTTGCTTCTACACGACTAACATTTCTATGGTTCCCTTTCATCACATATTCTCTTGCCTTGCCAGTATCTAAACTCCCAACATTTCTTTCAGAATAGGGTTCAGTTTTCAATTTGAAACCCTTGGTTGGCATTTCCTCAAGCTGAAACCATTCTTTCTTTAAGTCCAACACCTTTTTGTCACCCTCTCTATACATAATACTATAGAACTAGTTTTTGTCAAAAGCGATCAGTAGACCTTAACTTTTTTTGCCAACTACATTGTCGTGGTCATTCTCCTCGAGACCAACCATGTGGGAACCAGGAACTTCTTTCCTTGGAACAAATATGCAAGAACTGTGCCTCCATATTTACCCTGATTTATCTCCATTGGGGTGTGTATGTTCGTGTTGTCCTCGCTCTGCACAGTGTTTATCTTTATCTCTCCTTTGCAAATGTGAACCCCTTTACAGACTGACTCTCCTTCCACTTAGAACACTCCTACCTTGGACTTCCCTTTTATAATTATCTGTTCTGTACTTTCTTCTCCCTTAATATTCTCAATAAAATTTTCTGACAAGCTTTCCTTTCCTCCATTTTTTACCTCCCTAGACCTCTCTCTAACAATCTTCCTCATCATTTCTTTTGTCAGACTACCAATGCTCTAGAATGCGCTAGTCCATAAATCTTCCTATAGGTCTTCCATGCTACGGCCTTACCAGCCACCCTGAGAAGTAGAAACCTGAAAACTAGTATAATTCAAGTTGTTGAGATTCATTAAGATATACAAAAGGAAGCCAAGAGTGCCAAATAAGGGGATGGTTAGAAGATAGCCCTAAGACTCCCTCCCAACTCATAGTAACATATAACATGTTCAAATTCTAATATAGAAATCGAACTCTTGATCTCATTCACAACCATAAATGCTTATTTAAATCCCAAGAACTTCTCCTTAAGCTAGAGCTTTCACGTGACTCAGAACTCTGGAATCATTGATAACCAAATTACAAGTTTTCCTAGTTTAAATTCATAATTGTACAACTCCTGGGTAAGAGTTCCTTATGAAATGGAGCCTTGTAATCGTCAACCATCCATAACTGAAAAGAATGAAAACTATTGAACTACAATCCTCTATCATCTCTCAACTCAATACAATAAAGAAAATACCTCAGGTGCAAGGGGCCTAAGGAAGGTTTTAGTGCTTTCAAGGAACATGGATGTAGGAGGACCTCATATTCCAGTATAGAAGATTACTAATATCCACATTATGAATTTATTTAAAAAAAAAAAAGCAACCGAAATATTTCTATATAAACAATCAATCATCAGATTTTTCTATGAATCAACCTGAAATCTCTAGCATATTATAGGTTGAAAAAACTCAGACGTCAGATGATATAATTAATGCATTTAGAGAAAACCCAGAAGTTAAACAGGAAAAAGCTGATAAGTAGATTCTTCACGGTTTGCAAACTACCAAACAACCTGGAAGGAAAATGGGAAAGTTGAAAACGATAGAAACTATGACCCAAACAAATAAATGCACATAGAAATCAAAATTTCAGGAGGAATCATAAGTTCAAAAAAAAACAAAAACTGAGAAACCCATGTGCATCAGAGCATAGAAAACTACCCAAATGCCCCAAAACTGCAAGAAGCCTTCAGGAATTGGAACCCCATACACAGCAAAGCATAGAAAATTACCCGTAACCCAGCAAAAGCCCAAAACAAGCAGTTACCTGGCTGCAGTATGCTGTGCTGCTACAAATAAGCTTTCCATAAAAAATCAAAACTCTTGAAATGGGTTCTGGAAATTCCTTTCTCAATAGGATTCAATAGCAGCGGGAAATCTAACGCGATATGACACGTGGCTGCACTCTTTTTTTTTTTTTTGACAAAGTTACTAATTCATCGATCTCAGTACTGTGGAGGTACTAGAGTCTAGAAGTTAAATTAAAGTCAGGAACGTGAGTGATTACTTACAAATAATGCATATGCTAAGATTTATTTATTATTTATTAAGTTTTTAGCTGTAGTGATTTTTGAAAACAAATGAGATTTTTATTTAAATCATTGGCGCCGTCTGTGGGAATCAGAACAAAAAGTCGGATTCCCTATCAAAATGGTGAGGACACGTTCTACAGCAGAGGTGACAGGGGAGCAGAATTATGTGAGTCCCCCTGTCAGATCAGAACAAAGACGAAGACATAGTGAAAGGGATGACAGAGGAGCCTTGGTTTCTCTAGAGGAATTTGAGACCCTGAAACGCAAAAATGAGGAGACGACGACAGCGTTGAAAGCTATGGTGAGCTTTTTTAGAGACGCTCTCCCCCAATTCAGCTTACCCCATGAAGTGCAGCAGTTGGTGGGGGAAAACATCCCGATGCAGACCTATGAAAGAGGTCAACCCTCCACCCGGGTGAGTGTTGGATAAGGAGCAGGAGCGCTAAATGATGTCACGGGATTGGCCCCGAACTCTACCGCATTTCAAAGGAATCACCCTGTGGCAGGGTTACGGGAAGTGAATGCTACCGTTGACCCAACGCGTCAGAGCTCTCCCGCGACAGACAGGCGGCAGAGCTCACCCGCGGACCGCAGACTTCAGAGCTCTCCCGCGGCAGACAGGCGGCAGAGCTCACCCGCAATCTGCGGGCGGCAGAGCTCTCCCGCAGCAGATCTGCGGCAGTACTCGCCCGCGGTCCGTAGACCTCAGAGATCTCCCGCAGCAGGCATACCGCAGAGCTCACCCGCGGACCGAGGGCGGCAGAGTTCGCCCGCAGCACCTGTGCGGCAGAACTCACCCGCAACAGATAGGCGGCAGAGCTCACCCGCAGTCATCACGCGGCAGAGATCTCCCGCAGCACGTATGCGACAGAGTCCTCCCGCGGTCTATAGGTTGCAGAGTTCTCCCACATGGCGCAGCCTTTCTCTCGTTGAGTTGGAACATGAGTTAGAAGAATATGGAGTTGGGGAGCGACGAAGACAGAAGGGTTCTAACCCACGAGACGGTCTCGAAATGTCGAGTCCCGGAATGGGAGGTGCTGGAAGGGGTGCTTATCAGTCAGACTCTTCTAGACCCGAAGGGACGGGACCGTACTCAGTTCGAGGATAGCAAAATGTGGAGAAAGTCGTCCAAAGGATCTTGGAAAAGAGAAAGCTGGTGTCTCCGGACGATAGCCAAAAAAGGAGGATTCCGTTTAGTCCGGAGATTATGAACAAACCTTTGCCGAAGAAGTTCAAGATGCCTTCCATGGCCACTTATACCGGCAAAGCAGACCCCTATGACCACGTACAAAGTTACGAGTCCCTCATGCTGCTGCATGGGTGGGAGGACGAAATTATGTGCAGAGCTTTCTCTCTCACACTGTCCAGGCACGCTCTGAAGTGGTTCAACGGGTTGAGTGAAGGTTCAATCTCCTCCTTCGACCAATTGAGAAATGAATTTCTGAAAGTCTTCATGATCCACAGTCAGAGGAAGAAGGACGCTACTTATCTACTCACTCTTACTCAAGGGAATAAAGAATCCTTGAAGAGCTTTGTAGACCGCTTCCGAGATGCAACCTTGGAGGTGGAAGATCTACCGGTGGGGGTAGCCATGGCTGCAATGTTGCAAGGGACGAGCTCCGAAAAGCTGCAAGAATCCCTCTCTCTTGATCAGCCGATGACACTCTCCGATCTCTTTGCGAGGGCCAATAAGTATGTAGCCCAAGAAGAGGTGATGAAGATGATACAGCCCAGGAAGGCAAAGGAAGGAAAGAAGAGAGAGAGAGATGCACCCGAAAGAAGCTCTCCAAGACCCGTGAGAGTAGACAAAGCCCCTAGGCTCAGGTATGAAGGTTATACCAGGTTGAACGAGCCTCGCACCGCGATACTGGCAGCTATCGAAGGGGCATGATTGTTGGAATTCCCCAAGAAGAAGATGGGAGATGTAGGACGAAACTCTGATGCCTACTGTGAATTCCATTGCGCTCACGGCCACCCGACGGAGAGATACAGAGATTTAATAGATCAGCTAGAGAGACTAGCCAGAGAGGGGAAAATCAACCGCTTCCTGTGGAGAAGTGAAAGACCCCGTTATCCTCCGCGTGACCAAAGGAATGACCGTCCGCGGACTGGGACAAATAATGATAACGGAAGAAATAGGCCAAGGAATGAAGCATTTAGGCCTACGGTCCCCCGTGCCAATCCGCCGAACAACAAACCTACCGCCCCAGCAATAAATGTTATTACAGGAGGGGACTCGATGGCGAGAAGCTCCTCTACTTCCCGTAAGAGCTATGCAAGGCAGGCATATCAGGTTAACGTTGTAATGGAGGAGAGAGCGGATGAAGAGCCTATCATGTTCACCCCAGCTGACAAGGGTGACATCGTCATGCCCCATGACGACCCAATGGTGATATCCGCAGTAGTGGCGAAACACCCGGTGAGCAGAATCCTGGTTGATAACGGGAGTTCGGTAAACCTAATCTATTGGAATTGCTTCGAAAAAATGAGCATATCCGAAGATAGGTTAAGGCCTGTCACGACGCCACTATACGGATTTACGGGCGAAAGGGTGAAGGTAGCTGGGTCCATAGAGTTGCCTGTGACTCTCGGTAAAAACCCAAAGGATGTGACCCGGCAAGTATTATTCATGGTAGTAAGGTCAACCTCCGCTACTTACAACATAATCCTGGGTAGACCTGTACTGAACGACATGAGGGCGGTGATATCCTTTTGCTATCTGTTAATGAAGTTCCCCACTCCCAACGGAGTCGGGCAAGTGCGAGGAGATCAGAAGAGTGCCCGCACTTGTTACATCGCTTCTACCGCCAACAAAGGAGCACAAAGAAATGAGACTTTGTGCATAGAGGATCCGCCCAAGCCTCAGCCCGTAGAGGAAACGGAAGCCATTGAGCTAACAAGGGGAGATGGAGAGAAGAAGGCATTCATCGGGACTCAGCTAAACGAACAAGCAAGGAGTGAGATAGTTAAATGCCTGAGAGAAAACTCGGATGTTTTCGCTCGGACCCCAGCGGACATGCCCGGGATTAATCCCAAAGTGATCTGCCACGAGCTTAATGTCTTACCCGGGCACAGGCCTGTCAAACAGAAAAAGAGAAATTTTACCCTGGAAAGACAAAAAGCAATTACTGAAGAAGTGAATAAACTCCTGGACGTCGGATTCATCCGAGAAGTCTACTACCCTGAATGGCTAGCCAACGTGGTAATGGTAAAGAAATCTAGTGGGAAGTGGCGAATGTGTGTAGACTTCACCGATCTGAATAAAGCCTGCCCTAAAGATTCATACCCCTTACCCCGGATAGATAAACTTATGGATGAGACATCCGGATATGAACTCCTCAACTTCTTAGTCGCCTTTTTTGGATACCACCAGATCATGTTTCACCCAGAAGACGAAGAGAAGACTTCTTTTATAACCGACGACGGAACATATTGCTATCGGGTAATGTCGTTCGGTTTAAAGAACGCTGGAGCTACATATCAGCGAATGGTGAACAAAGTATTCAAAGATCTTCTGGGAAATACCATGGAAGCCTACGTGGACGATATGATCATCAAGAGCCGAGCAGAAGAGTCTCATGCTCATCAGATGTCCCGGGTATTCGAGGTACTGAGGAGATTCAATTTGAAGCTAAACCCCGAAAAGTGCTCGTTTGGGGTAAGATCAGGGAAGTTCTTGGGCTTCATGATCACTGATAGGGGTATCGAGGCTAATCCCGAAAAGGTGCAGGCAGTCATTGACATGAAACCCCCAACCACCGTAAGAGACGTCCAGAGATTGACAGGCAGAATAGCAGCTTTGAATCGCTTTTTGTCAAAGTCAGCAGAAAGGAGCTTGCCTTTCTTCAAGACTCTACGGGGAGGAAAGAATTTTGAATGGTCGGGAGATTGTCAAAAGGCTTTCGAGGACCTCAAAGAATATCTGAAGCAGTTACCTTTGCTGACAAGGCCCCTCGAAGGGGAACAATTGTATATGTACTTGGGAATCGGTGATCACGCCGTCAGTGCGGTGTTACTAAATAAGGATGAAATGGTGTACCGTCCCATCTACTATGTGAGCAAAGTACTGCTAGACCTGGAAACCCACTATCCGCTTGCCGAAAAGCTAGTGCTGGCCCTTGTGATGGCCTCGCGCAAGTTGCGCCCTTATTTTCAGGCTCACCCCATCATTGTCCTGACGGATCAACCGTTAAGACAAATCCTTCAGAAGCCTGAACACTCAGGAAGACTAGTGAAATGGGCAGTGGAACTCGGAGGATACGATATCACGTTCCAACCCAGACAGGCCATCAAGGGTCAAGCTTTGGCAGATTTTATAGTGGAATGCACTAGCCCGAGCGACAGCGATGAGAGGGAAGTTCAACCATGGTTGCTGTATGTCGACGGGGCATCAAGTGCAAACGGAAGCGGAGCAGGTGTAGTCTTGATATCACCAGAAGGGGAATCCCTGGAATACTCCTTACGGTTTGGGTTCCCCAGCTCAAACAACATAGCGGAGTACGAGGCTTTGATAGCTGGGATGAGGCTGGCCAAAACGCTGTAGGTTCACCACTTGGTAGCACGTAGTGACTCTCAGTTGGTGGTGAACCAGTTCAACGGACAATATGAGGTTCGAGAACCGATGTTGGTCCCTTACCTGAAAAAAGTCCAATCTTTGGCACAAACTTTTACAAGCTTTCAGCTGATACAAATCAACCGGTCCGACAACACACATGCTGATTCATTGTCTAAGTTAGCCTCTTCCACCGAAACAAGAGGAAGGATAGTGAAGGTTGAGAGGCTCGAACGACCTAGTATTGAAGAAGTCAAGGTCTTTGACATTGAAACGGGAGATGACTGAAGATCCCCATTCAAATAATATCTCGCTGAAGGTACAATCCCCCAAGATAAGGACGAGGCTCGTCGCTTAAGAATACAAGGGGCAAAATTCACACTCATCAACGGGGAACTGTATAAAAGGGGATACTCATCACCCTTGTTAAAGTGTCTGGGGCCGGAGCAAGCAAATTACGTCCTAGCTGAAGTACATGAAGGAATTTGCGGCGAACACCTGGGAGCTAGAGCCCTTGCTGCTAAGATACTACGAACGGGCTTTTACTGGCCGACGTTGAAAAAAGATGCAATGGACAAAGCCCGCAGGTGTGACAAATGCCAAAGGTTTGCACCGATAACGATAGCCCCGGTAACTCCATCCCAAGGTACGATACGGCCAATTCCATTCGCACAATGGGGGTTGGACATTTTAGGACCTTTTCCATTAGCTATGGGCCAACGAAAATTCCTGTTAGTCGCCACCGACTACTTCACAAAGTGGATTGAAGCAGAACCCTTAGCTACAATCACAGAAAAGAAAGTCGAGGCGATGGTATGGAAAGACATTATCTGTCGATTCGGAATCCCACGCATCTTAAATGTCGACCATGGGAAGCAATTTGATTGTAATGCCTTCCGCGAATTCTGTAAAAGCCTCAGCATTCAGCTAAGGATCTCTTCGGTGTCATATCCTCAAGCCAACGGACAGGCCGAAGTCAGTAATCGGACTATTCTTCATGGGCTGAAAACTAGGCTAGACAAAGCTAAAGGTGCATGGGTGGACAAATTGCCTAGTGTTTTGTGGGCATATCGTACCACTAGTCGGATGTCAACCGGAGAAACGCCGTTCAGCCTCGTGTATGGCACTGAAGCGTTGATCCCCGTGGAAATTGGAGCACTGTCACCCAGGATGGTGCCCTTAGTAGAGGAAGAGAATTCACAAGCGCTGAGGAAAAGCCTAGATCTACTTGAGGAACATAGAGAAGCCGCGGCTATTCGATTGGCATCCTATCATCAAAGGGTGGTCAACTACTATAATAGCCGGGTGAGAGACAGACCAATGTCTGAGGGAGATCTAGTGCTCAGAAAGTCACACATCACCAACGCTTTGAGAGAAGACGGAAAGTTTAGAGCCAACTGGGAAGGTCCATACCGAATCAGACGGAAGATTGGGCCCAACACCTGTATCCTGGAAACTCTATAAGGAAAGAAAATAGGGAAAACATGGAATTCAAATCACTTAAAACTGTATTTGAATTAATCGCTATATTTTCTTTCTTGAACGTTATAATCTCATATTTTTTACTATCACAAGATACTATTATTGTCATACGTTTCCAGCTGTTATATATCTAAATTCTGTGACAGGATACAGAAGAGCCGTAAGAGCCTGAGGCGCTATGCGTCACTGTGGCCAGGCGTGAACAATCAGACGAGCCGTAAGAGCCTGAGGCGCTATGCGTCACTGTGGCCAGGCGTATATTCAGACGAGCCGTAAGAGCCTGAGGCGCTATGCGTCACTGTGGCCAGGCGTGAACAATCAGACGAGCCGTAAGAGCCTGAGGCGCTATGCGTCACTGTGGCCAGGCGTATATTCAGACGAGCCGTAAGAGCCTGAGACGCTATGCGTCACTGTGGCCAGGCGTGAACAATCAAACGAGCCGTAAGAGCCTGAGGCGCTATGCGTCACTGTGGCCAGGCGTATATTCAGACGAGCCGTAAGAGCCTGAGGCGCTATGCGTCACTGTGGCCAGGCGTATATTCAGAAGAGCCGTAAGAGCCTGAGGCGCTATGCGTCACTGTGGCCAGGCGTATATTCAGACGCCGTAAGAGCCTGAGGCGCTATGCGTCACTGTGGCCAGGCGTATATTCAGACGAGCCGTAAGAGCCTGAGGTGCTATGCGTCACTGTGGCCAGGCGTATATTCAGATGAGCCGTAAGAGCCTGAGGCGCTATGCGTCACTGTGGCCAGGCGTACAATCAGACGAGCCGTAAGAGCCTGAGGCGCTATGCGTCACTGTGGCCAGGCGTACAATCAGAAGAGCTGTAAGAGCCTGAGGCGCTATGCGTCACTGTGGCCAGGCGTACAACCAACGAGCCGTAAGAGCCTGAGGCGCTATGCGTCACTGTGGCCAGGCAACAGAAATATAAAGGCTGTAAAAACTGAAGACGCACTTGGGTCATAGTAATCACGCCTCAGAAAATGATATGTTTATACGAAAAACTCTTTCTGAAAATATATCTTTCTATCAAGAGTTGGGGAGCATACACGAATACATTCAAAACAAATATGTACAAGCAAAATAAACAAACAGACAAAGGATGATAAATGATAAATAGAGAAGTAATGCGATACAAAGCATGAACAAAAATCTGGATTTCATTTCATTCAAAAAATCATTACAAGTAGATCTTTAGTAGATCTTTACGATTACATCTGACAAAAGTATAAAATCAAAACAAAATGACAACAGAATACTTGAAAAGAAAAACAAAAAACAAAAATAAAAACTCAATCTTCAGGAGGAGGCTGGAGATCAGCTGCAGACGGACCCTCGCTCCCTAAGGACTGCTGACCCTCCTCACCGTCCAAGTCAAGAAGAGCGCCAATAGGCTCGGGAGCATCGCTCAGGTCCGCAGGCTCCCAAGGACCGGTGAGGTTGGCTAGATCGTCCTGGGCAGTCCTCTGGAAAAGCTCGTCCGCTGGTTCTGCCCCGGATTCATATTTAGTCCAGTCGGGGGCCTCAAACAGCATCGCCTCGTCCGTGTACTGGAGCTCGGGGAATTCCTCTCCTTCCCTATGCTTCTCTAACCATGACCGAGCAAGGTAGAATCCGTATTTCACGTAGGGATTCGAGAAATCCTCCTTCGGCCTTAAGCAATCCTTGGAAAGGCGGTACTCCTTCACGGCCTCCGCCCGTATGCTATCGATCTCCACTCGGGTCAGTACAGGAGTAGCTTGACTTTCTAACTCGGCAACGCGATGCTCGAGCTCCTGATTACGAGTGAGCAAGGACCCGTAGTTGGACTGCATACGATCCAGCTCGGCATGGGCCTCCTGAAGATCCTCGTGGAATTTACTTGATCGGGCCGCCTCGACGGTAAGATCCCCCTTGGCCTGGTCCAAATCCTGCCGTGCCTTCGAGAGCTGTTCCTCTAAGTTCCATACCACGTCCGGAAGTTTGGACAAGTTGTTGACAGTGTTCGATAGCTCCATGACCTTGTCCTTCAACTCCCGAATTTCCTTATCAGCTCTCTCCCGATAGGCCCGGTGTTGAGCATTATTGGCCACGGTCCTCTGAGCTAGCTGCAAAGAAATACAAAAAGTCAAATTCAAAAGCACAGCAAAAAGAAGTTAAACGAAAAAGAATATGAAACTTACCCTTATCACTTCCATATCAGCCAAGTCTTCTCCCTCCGGATAATTCCTGAATATTCTAGCCTCCTCCCTCGGGAGAATAGTAGCCCAACTCAGTCGGGAAGCTACCCCGGGAGTGTCCAAGGTATCGTTGTCGCGAACTCCCGGGTAAACCCGAAACTCGACCCCCCTCATGATAAAACCACCGTCCACAGGGTAGGACCTCTCATCAATGGGGCCCACCCTCGGGAGAATTGGCCTAGTCGCCATCGACGCCTCGATATACAAGCGCCTCCGGTTCTTTCGCTGGGATGGAATTATGTTGCACTCAGCGCACTCTTCGGAGCGAGATCGTCCATACGAACCGGATGCTCCCAGTGAAGAGGAAGGAACTCTTCCCCTATCCCGAGAGGGATCCCTTTGTTCCGGGGGAGGAGGAGACATCGCTGGCCTAGAAACGGGAGGTGTCCGAGCCCGAGGCAACTGAGAAGGGACCGGTCCTCGCTACGAACATCGTCAGCTACACGCGGCCTCTTCCTGGTGGGAGCACTAGATGGACCGGCCTCTGATGTTTGACGCACTAAGGATCTTCGAAAGTGACTCATTTCTACAAAAAAGAAAGAAAACAAATAAGTGGTCAAACACTGATCAAAAACAGTAAGCAGTAAAAGGAATAAAAGGTTACCGTCAGGAGAATCAAAATGCTCCTGAAGGGACTCTATATTTATCGTGTCATCGTCAGGGAGCACCATGAAAGTTGAGCCGAACCCTTCCCAGCCAGTCAGGTCAGCTAAAGGTTCGCTACCAGAACTAGACTCTACATTGGTGCTCCCTATGTCTTCCTGTGGCCTAGGAGGGTCGGGGTTCAACTCAAGAGAAATTGAAGGTGGAGGATCAGAAGAAGGGACAGAAGGGCCGACAATAGGAATAGGACCCACGCCCCAGCCAGCTAATATCAAATTTTCATTTGATAAAAGGCTGTCAAGGCTAATGGGTCTATCTACCAATAACCTATCGACGTCTGAGGCCAGCTGTTCTCTAAGAGTAGCAATCCGGGGGCCCTTGGGGATTTCACGCCTAGTCTCTCAGTGAGTAGGGAAATCCAGGCCCCCAGGCATCTCCACAACAAGCCACTCCGATTCAAAACCGTGGAGCTTATTGGCAGGTTTTTCGAATAGCCTGTTCTCGAATCCCGGCATATACACCCGCTGAAGTGAGTAAGGGACTAGACCGGGGCTACCTCGAAATCTGAAAAAGACATCGAGAAGGGGAAGAGATGGAGAAACGCCCCTTAGGTGGCAATGCACGGTAAACCCTATTAACTGCATCCATGCGTGAGGATGCAGCTGTCCGGGGGCAATCCTATGAGTCCTAAGGAAAGAAGCCCCAAAGTCGGACAACGAGAAGCGGAGTCCTAATTCTAAAGCTGCCCTAAAGATAACTACCCCGTCAGACACACGGCGTATGTCACTTTCCTGAGGGGTTGGAAGTCTATAGGAGTATCCCTCGGGCAAAGGAAACCTAGATACTAGGTCTTGGATGTCGGCTTCCTTCAAAGTCGACTTGACACCTAGGTCTATTTGTTTTCCTACACCATGGCCAGCCATTTTAGAAGTTCGGGGGAAATCAAAAACAATTATGGACGACAGAGTTTACCTAAAAGGAAGACAACAAAAGAATGGGCGACACAGTTTCAAGATCTGGCGGTAGACTTGCGATACTGTAACGTCATGCGGCAGAGTTGCGGCAGAGTTGCAGGAGAGTTGCGGAAGAGTTGCGACAGAGTGTGAGAGAATCTGCGGGAGAGTGGTCTTCACGAGAGAACTCAATAGCGATTGTGACAGCAGGGACCCAGTATATATAGGCGCGTGGCTGCGCCACGCCCGCGTAAGGATCCGCCCCGACCCGAAAAAAGCAAATCCGGACCCGGATCCTTTTTAGCAGGAAAAATTCCTACCAAAGAGTGGGGAGCAATTGATGGTGGTCCTATCATCAAAGTCCGCGTGTACAAAGATTGACCAACCAGAGACCGCCACGTGTCAGACACAAGATAAGCCACGTGGCTGTTACAGCGACAGAGCTCCATGCGGCAGAGTAGCTTGACATGCGACAGAGTCTCGAGGCGATAGAGACTCTGTCGCGTAGGCTTTGTGCGGTACTGTATGTCGCTACAGACCTCTACTGCATACTCTGCTACAAACCTCTACCGCATATCCTGCGACAGACCTATGCCGCCAGCTCTGCGACAAAACTCTACCGCGTGGACCGCAGTAGAGGTCCACACATAAACTCTGCCGCCTTCCAGACTCACCCGCAGGTTGTCTAGCCCGAAACGCGACAGAGTGCTCAATGACTCTGTCTCGGCCAGACACGTCCTGGACCTCAGCTCGAACCGACTCGGAAGAAACTTATAAATACCCCAGGTGAGCTCTCAGAAAAAAAAAAGAAAAAAAAAAGAAAACTTTCTTGATTCTGAAGAATACAATTCCCTTCTTCATATATAGAAAACTTCAGTTTTCTCACTTAATCATCGGAGTGCGCGTGCAGGGACAAATCCCTGCGTCCTCTGATTTCTGTTATTTTTGCAGAATATACTAGGAACACGTGGAAGAAATCGCATCGACGTCACCTTTTTGTTGTTAGCGCAATCTGAGTACGTGAAAGTTGTAATCTCGTTGTCGTTTTATGCGGCAACATCAGATTTGATAGTATATATATTTTTTGACGTTTTATAATTTCTATTATGAATACTAAATTTTGCTACCGTATTATTGTATTTTGTTTAAAGTTGTCGAATTCAATTTTCATATTTCATTTTCATTTTGCACTCTACGTTGGTAGTCTCCTGGTAGCTAGATATTGAAAAACTAAACAAAATCCAAGTAAAGTACTGAGCTGCAAGTTGCCACGGAACGCGAAGCAGAGATAGTTACGTGGCACGACCCAGCAGCATTCCGGCCACTTCTCAAAGCTGACATGGCGTTGAATGTGGTGCGTGCGCCTAGCCAAAGCTCACATTATCGAAGCCCAACAAAGGATACAGCACTTGTAGTTGTAGCTAAGCTTACCACCAAATCTCACCTGGCAGCATTGTATCTTTGTTAAAACTGACACTCACCCACTTAGGCTTGTTCTGTCTTTTCCTTTTTTCCTTTGGCACGAAGGACTAGCAGATTTGGCCTTTTGGGTATTTTTGTTTTGCACTGTGTGAAAGTATAGGAGAGAGGCTTTTCAGCTTTCAGTATCAAATTCTGGAGGGTTTCTGTTGAGAAAGCTTTTGCCTTTTGGGGGTTTTCATAGTCTGCAAAACCAAAGTTTTTCTGTGGTTGCATTCAAGGTTTGTTGCCTTGACTTTTTTTTTCTTCCCCTTTATTTACTTTTTATTGGCTATATTTCTTCCTTACACATTTCAAAGTTTTCTATTTTTAATTTTTTAATCTAGGTATAGTTTATGGTGTTCAGTTCATTAGTTGTATGGATACCTTGGATTGGAGGTTCTTTTACCAAAAAAATGGGTTTGCTTTGATTGTTTATGGCTAAAGGTTTTATTTGCTTTTCTGTGAAATTCCTTTTTCCAAGCAATTTTGGTACCTAAAAACTTCAAAATTCCTGAAGGAAATACTGTAACAACAAGTCATCTTAATAATTCCGTTTAAAACAACCCTACTTTTCACCTTCTTTCTGCTATAAATTTATCTGATCGCCATTTGACTATGGTCAAGCTCTTCGTATGTGAAAAGGTTTTATATGACATTTGGGTTTTATTTTCTTTTCTAAGCTTAAATCATGATTGAATTTTTGGCCATTGGGGGTTTTTTAACTTCAGGATTCAACTTTTTCATAATGTTGTTCTCTAGCTTGTCTTGAATGTCCTCAACTCGTTTTATTCAGGTTCTTCATAACAATGTTTTGTGGCACTAGTTTGGGATGTGAATGTTGTTTCCGAGATTTATTTTCTGATGAATATGGGGTTTTCGGTATCAGTCTTCAGGTCCTGGAGATTTGTTACTTATAGTTATTTGTTTATCCATTCCTCTCAAAAGTTCTTATTGTTTCAAAAGAATTGGCACCTGATGCCTTGTTTGGACTGCTTTAGTTTCACCCTTCTTTTCTTAATTCTCCATATTGTACATGAGTTAGCTCTGTGTTTATATAGTTTAAGTCTTCAATTCTGATGATACAGGTTCTTCCAAAGTGAAAATAGATAAATAATTAAGGGTTAGATACTTATGGTTCGTGATCAAGTCCTTGTTTTAAAAAATAAAAATAAAAAAAGGTACCTTTGTTACTTGACTGAAAAGGCAAAAGTTTCAAGCTTTAATCAGAGCGATCTTCTATGAGCTACCGCATGTGTGTCTTTCGTTTCTTCTTACATTCATTCACCTCAATTGTGATTTGCACAAGTAATTTTACACATTCAAAATAGTGACTGTCATCTGGCTAAAGCTTCCTCCTAGCATCCTGCAAAAGCAAACATTTCCAAAACTTCAATGCCTTTTACGGTAGGATTTAGAGCGATGAATAGAATAATGGGCTAGCTACACACTATGCAATTTTACAAACCTTTTCCTGTACCTTTAGAATGTCATGGTGATTACTGGACCTTCAGGAGTTCCATTAAACTGAGAAATCTTGATAACTTTATACTTAATAGACCTGATGTAACCGCTTTTGTTTCACCGTTTCAATCTGCTTAACTGGTTTGTTCTCATCCCTCTAACTTCAGAGAATCAGTCCAGCCTATTGGATTCCATGAAGTTTGATGGTTATGATTTTGATGAACTAGTTGATGATACCACTGCCACATACAGTGTTCTGTATTGTGTTTTAAGGAATTTCTTGAGTCGTTTAAAGTTCAGTAAAAGTTGCTAAATCGGTTTTCAACACATGATAATTTCAAAACTCAACCGTCTAAATTATGAGCATTCCAAATATTTTTCAATGCTTTATTTAAGCTTTAGCTTAAAGCTGTTCTTGCAACTGAAAACAATACCATTTCATCCATTGTTAACCTGTGATAATATTAGCAATGGAATATATCTGCAGTTAACATCCATAACTTAATATAAACACTTAGAAAATCTTCTTTTGGAAAAATATTTAGATCAAGGTTCATCCTTTCTAGTTTAGGTCTTCTTTATAGCCATCTTACTTGTAGCCACTAAAACCTATGTTAGCCCATTGTACCTTGGGACCTTTGTCCACATCCATAGGGTTGAGAAAAAGTAGAAGCTGTGTTGTTCAATGGTTTTCAAATTTCTGTCTTGTTAGTTATGGCTGATTGACGTTTCCTCATGAGTTGTAAAGATTCCATTTTCAGGAAAAAAAAAATTCTTACTTTTGGCAATTGTCTTAAGAATTTGATCTCCAATATTAGTGTTTGAAAATGTTCTGTGTTACTATGAGTTGGGGCTATCTTCTAAATTAATTATTTTGCACTCTTTATTTTCTTTCTGGTTTCCTTTTTGATTATATCTTGACAACACTTCAATTATGTAAGTTTTCAGGTTTGATATTCTGTTTCTCTAGATGGCTGATAAGGTAGCAGAACGGACCGATAGAAAGATGTATGGACTTGTGTATTCTAGGGGAACCACTAGCAGATTCAAAACATATGAGAGAGCTAAGGATGATGACCTAATTATACGGAGTCTGCCAAAAGAAATGTTGAAGAAAGTTTTTAGCAGGAGATCTAACAATTTTAGGTACAGAGCAAAAGATAGTTTGTCAGAACATTTTATTGATGCTGTTAAGGGAAAAGAAGGTAAAGAAATTATAACTATGAAAGCAGAGTTCCAGGCAGTGTGTTCTAAGCAGGAGAGTCAAACTGGAGAAGGTGTTCCAATTGGCAATGGACAAATAGAGGTAGACATTGTGCAGGAGGAGGAGAACAAGAGCATAAACACGCCAATGAAGAGAAAGAGGGGTGCAGACAGAGAAATAGTTTGTGCATATTTGTTATCTCAACAGAAAAGTTTGTCCAGGCTTCGTCCAAGGAAAGAGGTTCCTGCTTTCCGCATGGTTAATCTGGAGGCAAATGACAACGAATTTGTAGTTGGCAAAAGAGTCAAGGTTTACTGGTCAGGTTCACGCAAATGGTTCACAGGACGCATTGTAGCTTTTGATAACAAGGATGGGCTGCATAAGATTCTATATGAAGATGGTGACATTGAGGAGTTGGACTTGAAGAAAGAACGGTTTGAACTTGAGGTAATGCCAACGGACCATTTCATGTTGCAAAGTGAACTCTATTCTGCTAGAAAAGCTGATGGATTGGATAATGGTAATGTTAGAGAAGCTGTGATGAAAGAGAACTCAAGAACTGTTAGTGGTACAAAAACAATGACGAAAATTTCAGTGTCTAAGCAGAGAAAAGAAGCAAAGAAAGAGAGCAAAAGGACAAGCCCAAAAGCACTGAGGAAGGACACTGAAGTTATTATGGAGGATTTGGTCTCTAATGTGGAAGTGACCCCAAATAAAGTTGGTGACGTAGTAACTAATAAGGCCAGTGACATGGAAGAATCTGGTAAGGCAAGATCTGAAGAGGATGAATCTTATTTCTTTTCAGAAGATACCACTGAGTTTGAAGCAGAAGCGACTGTAGTGAAGTCTCGTTCTGAGTTCTGGAGGATGGGATCAGACAACAGTAGCATTAAAGAAAGTGGGAATTTTGTGGAAGACAACTCCTTGAAGGTCAGCATTGCTGAATTAGCAAAAAAGGTGAAGGACTCAAGCAAAAGACTAATGCCAAAAGCTAAAAGAATGAGGACCAATAGGGCTTTCAGTAGGGAATTTGGCAATGTTGTGGACAAGCTAGAGGCTGATATGAAAACTCACGTTCACTGCAATAAAGTGAAGGCCACACAAATGGATGTTGATATCAACAGTGAGCAGAACATTAGCAGAAAGAATGAAGCCCTTGAAAGGAAAGCAAGTGAAGGAGATGAAACATCAAATGAAGCTCCGTATACTACATTGGATCGCATTTTAAAGAAGAAAACTGCTATGGGATCTGGTGATGTCAGTAGAAATGCAGCTAATGAGGTGGAAAAACTGACTAAAACAGAAAATAGAATAGCTCAAGATGTCATTGCTAGTCTCTTAAACCCACACAATTTCAAAAATGAGAGGGAGGACGTGGCTGCTCAAATGAAGTTTGCTACTTGCATCAAAAAAGCTGAAGATGAATTAATAACAGCAATGACTATTGTTCAAAGACCTGGAGATGTTTGCAGCATGATCACTTACCATGAGGCAGAATCTATCCTGGAAGCTGAGAGCATGAAGCCTTGTGTAGCATCTCGCCATCTGCAGCCTATTGTACAAATAAGTCCAGAAGAAGCAAAGCCAACTGATTTGCAGGAAAAAGTCAAATTGGAGAATAGTGAATCTGATAAAGAATCCAAAGAAGGCATGGACTTCATCCGTGCGAAATCAGAGATCTATGGTAGCAAGGAAGGCCCAAAGCAATGATGGTGCTGCAAGCTGACATGGCCCTGTCAGAAACGCAATTTGCAGTTAAACAAAGTAAGCATGCTTTTTTAAGCCTAACGGTTATAAAGTAAGATAGGAAAAGAAATTCAGTTTAATAGGGAGCAGAACATGCATAAACTTTGGAGTCTGAACTCCTCTCTATGTGTTTGTATGTGTCCAAATCTATACTCTCTCTCTCTCTCTCTCTCTCTCTCTCTCTCTCTCTCTCTCTCTTTGATGCATGTATCCTAATTTATAGATTCAAGTGCATGTCGATATCCTTTGGTGAGGCGGTGTTTTCCTCTAAGCTTGTATCATTTACTTTGCATTGGTCATTGCACATCTTCAAATCAACTCACATTATTTGGGCTCTGGGGATAGACTTAATGCCCATTTCTGATTCTTTTCTTACATATGGTAGTTTATTCAGAGAGCAAAGTTGTGTCTTCACTTGTAATGTATGTGTATCAGTTGTCAATGCAAATATAACTCTTATTAAAGCCTCATTATGTTAACATGTTAATATAAATCCTTTGAGGCCACTAACGTGTGAGTATCTAATTATTTCCTTGGAAAGGTAAAATAAACAAGATTCTTATATTGACCATAAATGTTTGAGTTGGTTTCTTTGGTAGGGATTGCAAAAGATTTCCCAATATCTTGAGAGCAAGTCAGGGTTCTGTAATTATCCTATTCCTATACATTTTTGCGAATCGACCTAAACTCTTTTTCCAATGTTAATTTTGAATTTTGTATTGTTTCAGTTTTGCTGGTAAATATATGGAGATGGTGAATTGACATGGAGACACAGAAGTGGGTAGGCTAACATGATAGTTGAGGTGTGTAGTGAAGACACAGATGCGTAGAGGGAGACAATACCAAAGTGAAGCAGCTCCTGGAAATGGTTGTTATTTTTGTTTTGTTGGAGAAAAGATGAAACCATACTTTGTTCATCAGTCGTTAGTCATTAACCAGTGCCCATATACACTCGAGTTATTTCAGGAATGAGAGGTTTGTTTGTTGAATGAATGGTTTTAGCTCTCTTGCATTACACCCATGAACCCTGTTGGCATTCGATCTGTAGGCTAATCTAACGGATGAATGGCCACCCCAAATTTTTTGTTGGGCTGTAGTTTAACGCGTTTTTTTCACTCTGTAGGCTGTAGGCAAGATAAATGTGATTATGAAGGAGCAATGGCCCATTGAGAAAAGTAGCCTGCCATGCCCTTTTTTCTCATAACTCAGAAAACCGCTCCTCCTCAAATCTCTAACTAAAAGGAGCATTTGGAGTAGGCTTTCTCGCTCTATTAGGAAGTTGAAATGTGTATAACATGTCACAATTTTTGTTAGTTACTCCGTTAAGAGATTGCTGATTAAAATTGAAATATATTATTTATGGCTGTGTTGATTATTTGTTTAAAATCATCCTTCATATCCTATTATCAATTTTTCATAATCTAACCCTACTTGTTCTATGTTAGTATTTATCTTTATTTTATAATACCAAAATCTTTAGGTGTTGTCAAGGTTTATTTCTTTCTCTGTTCATTTTTAAGGGTACATTCTCCACATAAGTAATGTATTTAAGATTTATTATTTTTCATAATTTCAAAACAAAAGATTTATTATTTTTCATGTGTGAATTTTTTTAATTTTGAAATAGTAATTATCATAGTTATCAATATCATACTATATATGAAACATGTCTTACGATACGAGTTGATTCATTATAAAATCGATATGTATTTATATACAACGAATTTATTTTATCATAAATTGATAACATATCTATCAATACTCAAGTGAATTAATATGTATCATACGATACATTGATATACTTTGATATGTTTTGTATTGAAATTAAGTTAGATCCAATCCAAATTTGATTTGATTCAATTTGTTGAAAATGTAAGTTTAATAGCTTTTTAACCTAAAGAAATTTAAAAACATATTCCTTTGATTTTAAAAATATTTTTTTTGAAATTTTAATTAGTAAATTAATATAAATATACAAAAAGTATTTAACAATATATACTATTAATGAGTATGTGAATTATTTGAAAACAATCATTTTTCTTTTATTTTTATCACATACTCAATCTTATTAATAAATATCATTTTTTTATTTTTTATTTATCTTATATATATATATGTATGTATTATTTATAACTAATTTTAAAATTATTTATCATATCTTATGATACGATACTCGATGCTTGATTCTAAAAATAAAGTTTCGATTCACGATACATATCTTGATTTAATAACTATGATAATTATGTATAAATATGTTTCTATAATGTAAAATTTGAAATGCAAATAATTTGAATCATATATATATATATATATATATATATATTATTGTAACGACTTATTTTACTCGCACTTTTACTGATTGGTTGGGCTACGAGTCGATAACAAATCAGAAACAATAAGCACGAGCACTCGATTTCATTTTTTTTTTAACAAATTTAAACAAAATTAATCATCATAATCGTTCCTTCATGTTCACAATTCCCTAAACACATTTTTCTATACATTACTGTACTTGCAAAATATAGATACAATATAAATGTTTATGTCAGGTATACCTGTAATGCTGAAGAGTCCTTCGTTGACGTATGACTGTGCAAATTTATTTGACTTACGGACACTCTCAGCTATTGATAAGGCTTTTGGAGTAAAGTAAGGGGTGAATTCAACATGCTCAGTAAGAAAAATCAAGCGGCAGGTAGATAAATACACTATCTACAAAATACGGGCTTGAAGTAATATCATACAGTTCAGTGTAGTATAGTGAAAATTTTCATTTTCTCACAGTATCGGTATAACAAAAAACATTACTGCAAAATATCAATTTAATCAAATGCAGTAAAATAAAACTCATTTCATATAAGAAATTCAATTCATCAAACTCAGTTCAAATAAATCAAATAAGTGAGGCATGATGGAATATTCATCATCAATAATCAATCAATAGGACAATTGGTCAATGTCAATAACTCTGGGCAATCACTGATCTGGTGTGTCGGGATGTAAAGTGTCGTGGGAGTGGTCGGCTACTCAATTGACTTACTCATTTCACTATTTCTCAATAACACGGTACATCGTACTCCATGGACCTCGGCATCATTCACATTTCCATATAATTTCATCATTCACATTTCCATGTAATTCATCTGTAAGACCCGATTTTTATCGTATTTCCTTATGATTCACACATTGTATGGATATTGTTATATGTTAATGGAATCATAAGACGGATGATTTTGATCATATAAATATGAATGAAGTAGTCGAACGTACGTAAAATTTGAAAATAGACAATAAAGGAATTTCAAATTAAATTTATGAGATTCGAATTGTCCGGACAGAGATACGAATTTTAAATGAGAAATTATAGTGGGTTCAAGAAGGAAAGTCGGCCTAAATTGGTCCTGAACGTGTAAAAGGGTAAAATGGTCAAAAGATCGAAGTCCGGTATAAATTCGATAAGAAAATTTCATTAAAAATATGGAATTGAGAAATCTTGATCAATAATGAGGAAATTATTAAATTTCAAGTCAATTGATCAAGATCCGCAATTATTAAGATTTACCGAAAATTCACTCGGGACAATATTTCGAAAATACGGAGAAAATATACCGAAAAAATGGTTAAAATACAATA
The DNA here is from genome assembly GCA_033439115.1 of Firmiana major. NCBI lineage: Eukaryota > Viridiplantae > Streptophyta > Magnoliopsida > Malvales > Malvaceae > Firmiana > Firmiana major. The sequence goes on from CM065905.1 coordinate 28,417,331, forward strand.
AATAAATTAAATAAATTAATTTAAATAAAATATAATTTTTAGTAGATATTTTGGGATTTTTAAGAGTATTTTAATGATTATAATAATAATAATAAAATAAATGATAAATAATAATAATAATAAATTGGAAATCTGGAAAAAAACGGAAATAGAAAACCAACAGAAAATGATAGCCGAAGACCCGAGAGGCACCGACGACCACCGGAGACCGACGAAACCAGACGAGGGCCGGAGGAGGAAGAGGACAACTCGACGAACCCATTGGCACCGGCGACGCACAACGAAGACGCCTGATTCCGGCGAATGAAAAATCGAGAGGAAAACGGGCTCGGTTTCGGCGATCTAAGGCAGTTAGGTGTGATCGATGGGCATTGGCGTGATCGGGAGGACGAGCCAATCCTTTTGGTACCGGTAGTGGCCGATGAAACGGTCGGGACGCTGGCGACGGTGAGTACCCAAAAACGGCACCGTTTTGGCCGAGATGAAAGGGGAAGGAAAAGGAAGGAAAAAGGGAAGGAAAAGGAAGGAAAGGAAAGGAAAGGAAAGGAAAAGAAAAGAAAAGGAAACAAAGGGAAAAAATGAAAAGAGCTTTTATCGGGGACGTCTCGAAATTCGGTAAGTAGACCAATGGTCGAGATTGACCTACGGGTAAATTTTGAAAATAAATTTAATATTTTATTTAATGGAAATTAACCCGGATTAATCTAATGGTGCAGTTTTACGACAGAGCTTGAACAAGAGCCGATTGAGCTCCAATTTTCGTACCCCGCATATTATTGGGTAAGTACACTTTAATTACGACAATTTGAGTCCTTAATGCAGAGTTAAGATTATTTTACGGATTTTACGGATTAAATTCTGCATGAAATAAATTATATTCTGAATTTTGAATTAATTGTCGTAAATGATATACGGGCTATCCAAAGAGTTTGGAACGTAGCCCGATGAGTATTGGTAAGCCAAATGAGCCCAATAGACCCGAAGAAGGGATTTAATAAATGGAAACGGGCTAGAAATGGGTCGAGGTCAATTAAGGTGCAATCAGACCCAATAAAGTAAAACATGTCCGGTGCTTTAGATTCGATCAGTAAGAGTGAAATATTGATAAATATATTAGAATTGACCAAAATACATGGTTATATGCAGCTCCGTAGACTTGGTCTTAAACGAATTGGACTGAGAGGCTTGGTATGGTCGAGACAGGATAAGCTCGCACGTGATTTCAGATAAGGGAATTTTATGGACTACTAGAGGTAACTTTACGCAATTTCGACCGCATTTACATTCCCTAAAAATTGTATGAAGGGTCTAGATTTAAAATAAGAATTTTGGTGCCCGGATGGACAAATGACCAAAATACCCCTATGAAAGGTAAAATCTCCAAAGTTAGGAAAAGCTGGGAGGAGCAAGAACAAGAGGTTCTTGCTTGTTTTTGAGGTGTTTTGACACATGCATGAGTAGGCTGGCTAACTATTAAATAAAAATGCACAGCATTGCATATTTTCAACAATGTGATTTCTTTCGGAAATTGTTTTGAGATGACAGAGCCGCCTACGTGATTTTATGAAAGTGTGACGTACTAGAGCTCAGCTCGCACGAGTTTTGATTAGTGTGATGCATGCATTAGTGCTAGAGCAAGGGCTCGCACTAGAGTTTTACATTAATAGGTGCTAGAGTCTAACTCGCACCAGATTTTCATATGATTTTCGTGACAGGGTGCTGGAGTATAACTCGCACCAAATTTTCACTTGATTTTTATGACACAGTGTTGGAGCCTAGCCGCACTAGTTTTATATGATTTTGACAGAGTGCTAGAGCTTAGCTCACACTAGATCTTATGAGATTTTATGAAACGCGTGCTGGAGCTTTGCTTGCACGAGATTTTCCTTGATTTTATGAGAGTGCTGGAGCATCGCTCGCACTGATTTTATGAGACATGCGATGAGCCGTGCTTGGAGCATCGGGTAGACTGTGTGTCACGTCAATTAAATATGCTTGCACGTGCGTTTTGAGACAGGCATGCTTATTGATATGAGATATGAGTCCACAGAGTACATTGTACCGTGCAAGTAGCATGGAGTACGTTGTATCGTGCTGAGATTGATTATGTGGCATCTTCGGATGCGAGTGGCATTTTCGGATGCGAGTTATCGGGCAGGACCGACAGGATGGACTGACCTACCTCCCGGGGCGGTTCCTAATAGTGGTGAGACCCTACACACAAGATCCGTGTAGTAGAGGGATCATGAGGATATGGCCATAGTCCTGGTTATTTGCCTGATATATATATATATTTATATATATATATATATATATATAGTGCCAAGTCTCGGATGTTATTACTTGATGTTTTGAAAATCATGTTTTGTGAACTTTTGTGTGAGTTTGGATCACCTGAGGGAGGGGTTGAATCCTGACTGAGATGTGATTTTGATGAGAATGAAACTGGGTTTTAAACTGAACTTGCATGACGTTATTTCCATACTATTTAAACTCATGCGTGATGTAAACTGGTTTTACATGACATTCATTGTGTCGCATGTTACTATTGCTTTGAAAAGCATTTGATTTCATGATTTTGTGTGAGTCAGGAACACCCGAGGGAGGGGTTGTGTCCTGGCTGTATTGTGAAATTTTAACGAGAATGAAATGATTTAAATGGATTTGCATGTTGAGTTTTCCATGCTCTTTGAAATCCATATGTGAACTTGTTTTGCATGACATCATGAATTGTAGTATCTATTTTGAAATGTGTGGAGAAAGGATGGTTTATGCACGGCACCACATTCATGTAAGTAGTATGATTACTTACTTGTTCGTAGGATTGCCTTACCGAGCTTGATGTGCTCACCCCTTTCATTTTCCTACACAGATTTCTTTCAGTAGACTTTGAGGTGACTGAGTACTGCATTCCTGATAACTGCTACTGCCCATCACTTGAGGTATATACACTTGTACATATTGTATCTTAAATAAGAATAGCACAGTAACATGATTGTAAGTAACTTTCGGGGATTTGTAGACACTGTAAACACTTATAAATGAATGAGAAAGAATTAGTGAAAAACTCATGTGTTTACCTTTCCTTTAATAAGGAATTAAGTTATATGGTGAATGAATGGTGGGACTGGCATTGACGCACGGCCCAATTGTTAGTGGAGTATGGTCACGATCAAAGGACAGGTAAATAAAAAAGAAAAACGAAAAATTTACTCTGATTTTTGGGTCGTGACATCATCATCCCCCACTTTACCTCTAATCACGTGCGAGCAGATACATGCAAGATCACACAGGAATACACGCATGTTAGACACGATTTTATCAAATCACTTAAAATCACGGTGAGTGGGTCCATGCAAGATCACACAACAATACACGACCGATTGCCATAGTTTTATCAAATCACTTAAAATCACACGTGAGCGGTTCAGTGTTAAGATCACACAGCAATACACGATCGACTGGCACTGTTTTATCAAATCACTTAAAATCACGTTCGAGCGGGTCTATGCAAGATCACACAACAATACACAACCGGTTGGCACGATTTTATCAAATCACTTAAAATCACATGCGAGCAGGTCCGTGCAAGATCACACAACAATGCACGATTGGCTGGCACGGTTTATTTTTTTAAATACTTAAATTTTGTTTTAGCGTGTAAAACATATTAAAATGCATAAAGCATAGTCTCAGGTGCAAATCCGAAGTTTTAGGTTTTTTCGCGATAATTTTAAAAATACTCTAATATTTATTTAAATACACTAATTAGGACTATTTCAAAAAAATCGAGGCAAATTTCGAGGTTCCTCAAAACTTTTTCCTAAATTTCGAGCAGTAAAATTTACTTAGGGATTTTCTACGTTCAGGCATATCAAAATTTTGTTATAAGGTTCACATTCTCTAAATACACAGCAAATATACGCAGTATAATTTTGACAGTTCACAGGAAATTTTCTATAGCATAAATAAATATATTTCCTAAAATTCATATCTACAAAACCATAAGAAAATACGTGCATTCATCTCTAATAGCACAATTCGATTTTCCTTATAGTAAAATATTTCCTAAATTTATGTCTACAAAAATCATCAGAAAATACATGCATTCATCTCTAATAGCACAACCTGATTTTTCTTACCTCAGTGCCTGCACGTAGTCTTAGGTGTCTTATGTTTAGAGTCGGTGGGTCCGACCTTCTCGGTAAATTTTCCTCCCAGAACTCCTTTTTTCGAATCTCTCAAGTTTCCTTATTGTGCATTTTTCACTATCTCCAAGTGTTTAAATATATATATATATATATTATACACACACACACACACACATATATATATATTCTACTTTTTTATTCTTCTTTTTTAGGTTCGGTTTGAACCTTCCTGCCATTTCCTTTTTCTTTTCTTTCCTCCTCCTTATTCCTGGTTTCTACCTCACCCCTTCGGTATCCTCCTCCTCTCCATCTTTTCCAGCACCACCATCATCAACATTAGGTCTTGGCCATCATCATCGTCGTCATTACTCTTCTTCTCCCCCTTCACCCTGCTTGAGCTTCCATCTGTTTTCCTTCCCAATATCGCCCCTATTTCCAGCTCCTACTGCTCGTTCCACTATAGAGCAGCAAGGTGGTCGGAGGTGACCTCACTGCTCACACGGTTTGTCTGCAGCTTCAAGGACCACCCTTAGCAGCCCGTGGTCTCACTTCCCCTTCCTCTGTTCTCCCCTGTTTCTGGCTTTCTGTCACGACCCGTGACCACTACAATTAACCCTAACGCGCATTTATTAAGCAAGCATTATTTAAGCACTAGTATTAACTAGGATATTATTAGTTCCTTTCAAGATCTTTCTCTTGTAGTTCCGTGTCCGATATAGGTTAATGTAAATACCTAAAATTTTAAATGTACTTGGTGCTATCGATAAATAATAAATTAGGAGATTGAGATTAAATATGTGTTTACGAGTGAATTAATTTAAGTATACATTTGACTAACCTTATTTTTATACTACATGAAAAATTTAAATTAGTACATAAATATACATATATGTATATATATGTATGCAGTATTTTAATTTTCCTCAAGATTAATGTATGGATGTATATACGTACAAAGGTATACAACCATACACATATAATCATATATGAAGGAATGAATGCATATATATATATATATATATATATATGAAAGAGTATATATGTCACACCCCAAACTTATTGATTCAAATTCGGAAGCCAGAAATTTTGAGCCAGTTTCACGCTTTCACTTTTCCTATCGTTTGTATGTGTTTGTGGTAGACTACCTACACGTCGATTATTCCTTTCGACTCTCTATAGGTCCCCACTAAACTAAAAGTGGTTTTCAATTATTTATACCTAAAATTCCACAAGTTCGAAAACTTTCATATTTCATTCACATTATAATAAATTTCATCAGACGCAGTAATGATCATAAAAACTGAATATATATTAACTTCAACAAAATTGCAGTCCACAACATGTCTACATCCCAACCCTCTCACGAGTGTACACCATGAAGCTTACATACTGTGTCAACATATAAATATATATATCCACCGTACAAAATATACCTCGGTGGAAGCTTGGTTGTCTCAAAAGTATGACGAAATCCGCTGAATCTCGTACTGCCTTAATCTGGGGGAGGAAGGAGGGGGTGAGTTTTATGGAAAACCCAGTAAGCAAATATGCAGCTACTGAAAACAAAAATTAGTTTCATACAGACCCTCATGCCTTACATTCAAATCAAATCCAAACCGACAAACATACAGCTTTTATAAAACCTGAGCTAAGTAAAACAATGTCATCGAAAAAGTAATTTCATTTGGAAAAAGTATTCATATCATAAAATTAAAATCCAACATAGAATTCGAGTGCAAATTTCAGATTTTCGGATACAGAAATCAAATTTCAAATAGATATCAATTATACATACATATATCGCAAAATCAAATACGAACACCGAAATTAGATACATATACAAAAGTTGTATACGGATGCTGAAGCGTAAATGCATTAGGTACAACCTTATCAAAAGGCACTGTAGCTATCAGTGCAACGGACTCCCTATTTTCTAGGGCGCTATCTATGATCATAGACCTGAGCCAGTCTCGTGGGCCAGACGACACTGGCACCTATCGCCTCAGGATAGGCCAAACTGTTCCCGATTTCTTTTCAGGGGAACCCTTACAGTAGGTGTACCAAAATGATTTAGTCTTACAACAAATACACGTGTAGCACTTAGTTCCCATCAAGGATTCTAGAGATGGCTCCCACGGTTTTAAAACAAAATTTTAATATACTTTTCTCAAATCGAATTTATTTGGCATGAGGTTTAAATCTAAATGCGGAGTTTTTTTGTACAAATGAACTAAATATATATTTTTAAATATCTCAACGAAAAACTTATTGTATTATTTATTTACTTATATATATATATATTTAAACAGAATTTACAAAGATCAAACATAATTTCATATCACTGCAAAATATTTCAGAACAAAATAGTTAATTAAATTTGTAGACTGTATAATTACTTACCTGTACTTGACACCAATAACGAAGCTAGTTTACTTCTCTCGATTCTTCTAAACGGTTCCCAATCTCATCTACCTAAAATTTTGTATCATATAACTCATCAAATAAACTTGATAATTTTCAGAACAGAAAATTATCATCACAGTCAAGCTATTACATTTATCTATTTATTTCTTTGTTACCTCTCTGCATCACAGCCTTGTTTCACTCTTGCTAACACCAACGAACGTCAACTCCAGCACCATCGTTTTCGCCTTTACAGACCCCCCTGCACTGCTTCAGTTTTCTTTTTCTTTACTGTTTCTCTTCTTCCTTGGAAGCTCTCTTTCTATGTCTCGGCCCCAAGTTTTCTTTCTTCTCTTGGTTTCTATTTCTGCCTTATACTCTTTCTTTCCTTCTTTCGTTTCTGCCTTATACTCTCTCGGTCAATCTCTTCTGATTTCCAGCAACCAACATGCAAAGCATCAGCCTCAATTCATTTTCGATCAGGCCTCAGCCACTCCACTTTCCTTAAGCTGATTTTGGTGCAGGATTTACCTTCCACCGTATGGTCATATCTTCAGTAGGAAAAATTCAGTCTTCTACAGTGTACAGTCCCATATCAATTCAGTTTGAAATTTCTTGTTTTCTGCCTTCCATCTCTACTGACTTTCTTCATTTTTTTTCTCCAAACAGTACGTATACAGCAGACCACCACTCACCACTGTTTTCCTTTCTTTTTCGGTCTGCTTCAGTGTTCCTCTCTTTCTTTCGATTTGCTTCCTTTCTCTCACTCTTGCTTTTGTCCCGTCTTCAGCAGCAATTAATTACCACTCATTCAGCCCTCTCTTTTCAATTCAGTTTCAGATTGCCCACATTGTACTTATGCTGAAAGGGTACTACATAATTATGGCCACTGACTTGCTTTCTTTTCTCCAAGCTTTCGGGTCAGCAGCTCTTCCTTGAATTTCTCTCAACTTTCTTTAATCTTTCCTTTCTTTTTCATTTTCGTTCACCTGCCTTTCTGTTCACCATCATCATCATCATCTTTTTTTTTTAAACTACTATTATTTTATTATGAAAGGACAAAAAAAAGCTGGACGTTACAATATAGATATATGTACGCGGGCATATGATCCCAAGAGCTCCATCAGCAGCATGTACATATAAGGATATATGTATACGTACGTATACAAAAATACATGGAAGGGAAATGGATGGTGAAGGTGTTGAGCGATCTAAGAAGTGGCAAATGAAGGATTATGCTGATCCATCTGCTGCAACAAGAATATATTAGATACCAGAGAGGTAAGCAGTTCAGCAGAATGAAATCGGTAAGGGAGAAGGAGGAAGAGGTGGCAGGATTTTCAGATTTTGCTGTCCCAAGGTCTGAGAATGGGCAGTAAATGGAGAAGGTAAAAACTGACAGAAAGGGTAGGTGGACAGCAGAAAATGGAGGAGAGAACCAAAACATGTAGGGAGCTGGGAACTACAGTTGTTCGGTGAAGTAAAATACATATATAATTATATAACATAATGAGAGCAGCTTGAAAAGGACTGAAGCAAGGAAGCTTGACGTGAAAAAATGGAATTTTTGCTAAAGATGATACAGAGCTGAGAAAGAGTTGATAGAGCAAAAAAATTGAGCATGGAAAACATAGTGAAACGAAGGCATGTGATGGCCGAATCTGTACTGTTCGGTAGGTAAAAATATATATAAACTAGGATGGGCAGCTAGAGTAAAAGGATGAAGAAGACATGGGGAAGGCTATAGTAAGACAGACCATAAATGACTAGAAATTTGCCGTAGAGGATGTGGGATACTGTCCATGAATGACAGTTGATGGAGAATAAATATATATGGATAGAGCAAGTGGTTGAAAGGAGAAGAACAAGAGGAGTCAGTGCCGGACCAACTCCTGCTTCTTCACAAATCCTCACGCCATCCCCTGTACTTAACAATGAATAATAATAATAATAATAATAATAATAATAATAATAATAAAACTCAGTAAGTTAGTGGATAAGGGGTAGATATATCCAAGGATAAGGGGTAGATATATCCATAACAAGTCCATGTGGTCAAGTCTGAGGGTTAATAAAGGTATTTCAAAATACCTTCCCACCTGAAGACTTGACAGCGTCTAAAAGTATACACAACCTATAAATTAAAATCGACAGTCGTAATATATACATTTAAAATTAGGGTACCTTTACTGGTACGATAAAGAAATATAGAATTCGATTAATCAGGAAGGTTTAAAAATTAAAATTTTATAAAAGCCGTTAATATAAGAAAAGGAAATGACGCAGGTTAGTATTTTGAACGGAAGCGATTTCAAATGACATTATACGTTTATGCGTACATAGGTCAAGGATATGGGTGGTTGAAATATTTAGTGGAACTCAACTACGATGAGGTATTTAAACTTTACCTGGACCGATTTGTTATCATCCTTATTGATGATATTTTGAGTGTATTTAAAGTCTAGGGACAATTATAAGCAACAATTGGAAATTATTTTGACAGAAGAATTGTTAAGAGTTTCTCGAAATGGGCTGCTCAGTTGACACATCTCATTCAGAAAAAGATTGCATGCCAGTGGATGATAAGTATGAAAGTAGCTTCGATGAGTTTTGGTGTATTGAAATATGAACTGACCACCGCATTTATTTTCACCATACCCAATAGCTCAAGAGGTTTCTCATGAGTCTATGGATACCTCAAAATAATGAATGGGCTGTGTATTGATGCAAAAGGGGAAGATAGTCGATTATGGATCCAGACAACTCAAGGATCATGAATGAAACTATCCGGCCCATGATTTAAAGTTGACAACAATAGTGGTTGTACTGAGTATATGACACTACTATGTACACGATGAGAAATTTCAGGTATGCACTGATCATAAAAGCTCCGAGTATCTGTTTTCACAGAAAGAGTCGGATATGAGAACAAAGAGGGTTAGAGCTTCTGATGGATTATGATTGTGAAAATTGTACCACCCAGGAAAGGCTAATGTGATGGCTAATGCCTTGCGCAGAAAAAGCCTCAAGATAGTATTACATATGATGGTCAGGGAGCGTGAGCTGCTAGAGCAGTTGTAAGCCTCAGTAGTGATGTGATTCCCTCTGACGATGACAATGATTGTGTGACAGCTAGCTTGAGGTTAGGAACGGATTTGAGTGATCGAATTTGACAGGCTTAGCGTGATGATCGACATGGTGTCGATAGTGTGGGTCAGATTCAGATGGGTACAGTAACAGAGTTCACAGAGAGTGATGATGGCTTACTGAGGTTCAGAGACGGTATAAGTGCTCCCCAGGACCACAGTGATGAGATAATTATTGTCAAAAGCTCACTTTTCAGGATATACAGTGCATCCGAGAAGTAATAAATATATCGAAATCTTAGAAAAGGGTATTGGTGGTCAGATATGAAAAGAGACATTGTAGAGATTGTGGAAAAGTGTCTCGTATGTCAGCAGACTAAGGTAGAGCAAAAGAAGTTGAAGGGTTATTGCAGCCTCTACCTATATTAACAAGGGAGTGAGAGCAAGTTACCATGAATTTCGTAATGGGTTACAGAGGACCCGGATAAATCACGAGGCTATCTGGGTGATAGTCGATAGATTGATTAAGTCTACCCACCTTCTAGTTATGAAATCCCCAGATACTCTGAGTGTGTAAGCGGATTTATGTGTATGGAAAATTATGGAACATTTTGTAGCGTTCCAGTGAGCATGGTATCAGATAGGGATTTTCGCTTCACTTCCCACTTCTGGGAACGTTTTTCAGGAAGCTATGAGAACCTGACTGAGTGTTAGCACAGCTTTCCATCCTCAGACAAATGGTTAGTCAGAGAGGGCTGTACAGGTTCTGGAGGATGGGATGAGAGCGTGTGCAATTGATGTGAGAAGCTATTGGGATGATTAGTTGTTATTAATCGAATTTGCCAATAATGACAGTTGTCACTTGAGTATCGGGATAATATTTTTTAAGGCATTGTATGGCCGTAGGGATTATTCCCCGTCTAAGATAAGAAGAAGTGGGTGACAGATAGAGAATTGTTCCCGAATTGATAAGACAAACCTCTGAGGATGTTCAGTTGATTGTGAGAGATTAAGAACACCTCAGAGCAGATAGAAAAGCTATGCTGACAAGAGACAGAAACCATTGGAATTCACCAAGGGTGAATTAGTATTGTTGGAAGTTACTTGTCTTAAGGACATAACAAGATTCGGAAAGAAGGCAAATTGAGTTTCGTTGATTGAATCCTTTGAGATTAGACAAAGTGGGAGATAAGGCCTGCAGGTTGGCGTTACCACTTAAATTAGCAGGCATCCACAATGTGTCCCATCTTTTGATGCTTCGAAAATACTATCCGGACCCAGCATATGTGATTGGATATGAGCTTCAACAGCTTAGCTCAATGAAAGTATAACGTATGATTGAAAAATTGATTCGGGTATTAGAAGGAAGGAGAAAGTGTTGAGGTTTAAGACGATCTCCCTAGTCAAGTATGTTGGTAGTATTACACTCCGAAAAAAGTGACTTGAGAATGACAGTATATGATACGATAGACGTCCCCGAAGTTGTTTATGGATCCATTTGACTTGGTTCCAATTTGGAGGACCAAATTTCTTAAGTGGGGGGGTTATGTAAGACTCGATTTTTATCGTAAGAGCAAAGGGAATGAATAAAAATTTCGAATGCAAAAAAAAAAAAAAAAGAAATGCAAAGGATTGAAATGAAATTTTCGAACACGTTGAAATGTAAAACGGTCAAAAGATAGAAAATCGGTATTAATCGTGACAAGAAAATTTAATTAAAAATATGGGATTGAGAAATCTTGATCAATAACGAAGAAATAATTAAATTTTGGGTTAAATTGATCAAGATATGAATTTATTGAAATTAATCAAAATTTTCACCTCGGGAAATTATCCCGAAAATAATCGAAAAATATACCGAAAAGTCGAAATAATACCGATAAATTTATTTATAGATTAAATGAATAAAATATAATTTTGTTAGATATTTTGGTAAAAATAATAATATTTAATTGATTAAAATATTATTAAAAATAAATTATAAATAAATTAATTAATTAAATAATTTTTTTTAAAAAAACGAAACAGAATCGCGAGTCGCGATTCTGTAAAATGGAAAGGAAGCCTCGAGGAACCCAGCCCGTCAGCCTCACCCACCGGACGCCACCGGAAAGCGGACCAGGCAAGCCAGCCGAGCCCGCCGGCACCGACATCTGAGGAGAAACGGTAGCCGGCGATGAGGAAAGGAGAGAAAGAGAGAACCGAGAGTGAAGGAGCGACAAAGAGAGAGAAAGAGAAGGAACGATGGCGGACGGAGGCCGGAGGCCGGGGAAAGAAAGAGGGCCTCACCATCGGCCAGGAGGGAGGCCGATTTGCCACCGTCGGCAACAAAACGAACCCAAATCGACGAGAAGAAGAAGCATTACCGACGCCGAAGAGCAGAAAGGCCGAACCGGCCTCATTGTCGCCGATCCAAGCGTGGATGCCACCAGATCCGTGCATCGGACAGCCAGACGGACCTGCCGGAGGTGGAAGCCAGTAGAGAATCAATCGACGAAACCCTGAACTGGCCGAATTGGGCTGAACCGATTGGATCGAACCGGTCTAAACCGGACCGAAGCGGTTCAGCCAGAAAAGAAGGAAAAGAATGAGAAAAAGGGAAAAAGAAAAAGAGAAAAAATTGGGGAAAAATTTTGGTGATGCAATCAAGCTACGGGTAAGTCGATAAGCGGTCGAAATTGACCAATTTAATTCTCGGGATAATTATTTAAATTATATTTGATCGAAATTGACTCGATAAATGTATAAATATGTAGCTCAATAATTGACGACAAATGAGAGCTCGAGCCAGCCTCGATTTACGTATCAACACGAAATCTCAGGTAAGTGAAGCTCGATTTCTATAAATTGGATAGTTATACAAGTTAGGAATTAATCGCGTACGTTGCGATTTAATTTTCATATAATTTTGTGATGTTTGGAATTGAAAATTAATTGTCGTAAATAACTGTATAAGCTATCCAAAGAGCCTAGAACGAGGCCCAATAAGCATTGATGGCCCAATGAGCCTAATAGGCCTCGATGATGTGAATAGTAAGTGAAAATGGGCGTAAAACCAGAGTAAGGCCCATTAAGGTGTAATCGGGCCTAATATGAGTAAATGGGGCCAACATTTTAAATTTAAGCTCAATAAAGGTTAAATATGGATAAGTGTATTGTATTTAACCTGATAAATATTTATACGCAGTTTCAGAGATTGGATTGGGAGTAAATCGGACTGCGTCATGAGATATCAGTGGAAAAGTCAGACTGTATCGAAATATGAGGTAAGGGAATTTTGTAAGCGCTTAGAGATATCTGCGCATATTTTTGGGGTTATTTACATTACGTAGAATTTCATAAGGTATCTAGAAATAGAATAATAATTTTTACGAAAATCGTGGTATATGTAAAAATTACGATTTTACCCCTAGTTAGGAAAATTTTAAAAAGGGTAGTAAGGCTATAAAATTGCATGATTTTCATGTTTTTGATATTCCTATGATTATATTGCTTGAATTTAAGCAAATTATGGATAGACTAGCTGTTTATTTCATGTTTTTACATGAAGGGGCACGAATTAGGTGCCAGTTGTGATTTTTGATTTGTTTTAGTGAAATTGAGCAGCCTATCATGTTTTTATGAGTTTTAAATAGTGCTGGAGCACTGCTCACACTGGATTTTATATTTTAACTCATATACAGAGTGCTGGAGCACTACTCGCATTGAGTTTTACAAACTTGCTTTACATGACTACCGTACTGGAGCTGTGCTCGTACGTGGATTTTACTTGATTTTATGCATCCGTACTAGAACATTTCTCGTACGTGAATTTAAATTGGATTTATAATTATTTTTAAGTCGTAATGGAGTGCTGCTCGTATGCAGATTTCATTGATTTTTATGAAACCGTGCTGTAGCTTCGCTCGCACGAGGGTTTTTCTGATATCACGAATATGCATGGAGCCGTGCTAGAGCTTCGCTCGTACAGGAATTTTATGACATGCATATGACTGTGCTGGAGCCTCCTGTAGACTGTGTGTCACAGTGAGAAGATATGCTAGCACGTGTAGATTGAGACTTGGGTTGGTTATCGACATGGTTTGGAGTGGGATAAGACCTATGACAAGCATCCCCAGACTATGATATTGGGTTTATGGAGTACGTTGTACCATGTATGTCACACGGAGTACGCTGTACTATGTAGTCATGACTATTGTATTCACGTGATGTGATATTCTGGCGAGTAGGGTGACCCACCTCCCGTTACAATTGTGATACCCCGCATACCAAGATCCGTGTAGCCTGGGATCACAAGGACATAGTCCTTGATTGTTTCCTTACAGTAACCTGCATGTCTCACATGATATATATTTGATTGGTCTTGTTAAACCAGGGTAGACCCGAAGGAGGGGTTGAGCCCCGATTTGTGACGATTTTCATAAAATGTGGTATTAAATGAGAAATTGATGGGTTTTATGAGGATATTAATGATTTTAAAGATGTGTTGAATCCCTTTGGGGTTTTTTTGATGAGTTTTACTGTATCGAGCATGAGAGGTTTTACATGAGATGTTTTTCATGTTTTACATGCTGATTCATGTTTTACGATATATGATATTCTCATACATTGCATGGTTTTAATTGCCTTATGCTCGAGATATAAATGTTTTACATGTCATGCCTTTACCAGCATGTAGATAGTGTAGTTATCTACCTGCTTGCATTATTGCCTTACTGAGCAAGTTGCGCTCACCCTTTCATTTTCCACCCTACATGGTACATTTAGTAGATGAGAGTGACACTAATCTTGCATTTCGGTTATCCGCTGCTTCCTATCAAGACTAGGTATACAAATTCGTATAATTTTTGTATCTGAACATATAGAGGCACGGTATTATACATGGATGTAATATTGGGGATGTATTTAGTTAAAATAAATTGATATGTAAATGAAATATGGAAAATAGATGTTAAGGTAAGTAACATGATAGGAGGGACTAACATCGACTCATAGCCCAACTGTTAGTAGTGAAACTGTTCACGACGGGTAAGGAAATGAAAAAGTGAAAAATTTGTAGGGGTTTTTAGGAAAAATGGGTTGTGACATATATATATATATATTAGAATAAAAAAATTGAAGAGAAAGAAGATGAATATACTGAAAATTTGGGAAATCTCGAGAAAGAGCTTCAAAAAATTAACCGAGTGGACTGGACCCGTTGACTCGTTATGTTGAGACAATCGAGGACTACAGATAGACACCGAGGTAAGCAAGGTTACGATTTTGACGCATCATAGGTAATTCGAATAAATAAGATACTAAGAATACAAATTTTGGTGTAGGTGAATCGTAGAATGATTTAAGGGAGATACTTGGAGGCGTCACTACTCGAACTTGAAATTTTCGATAAATCGAGGTAAGGGGTATAATTTAATTTAGTTTTGATAATGAACATTCATTGCATTGATAAAAAGATTTTTATAAAGTAATGCTATGTTTTGAAATGATTTATGATTGATTTCATACTTATGGAATGATTTACGAAACATGATTTCGTTTTATGAAATGTTCGCTAAGAACACCTATGTTTATGAAACGAATTTTCGAAGTATGAAAATGCATGGAAGTTTTATGATGGTTTGAAAACTTATATTTATGCTTTGAAAAGAACTTTTGACATCTTCAAAAGTATTTAAGAAAATGGGAAAGAATTTTTGAGACTATAGGCTTCATGCATGGCTACTTCTCGTGGTGTTTCGGCTCCACCACTTAAGTGCCGGTATGTAGGGCCCCTGTAGCGCTTGGCTCTACCTGTGTGGTAGACGTTTCGCTACTTGTGGTTTATGATGATGATGTTTTGGTAGTATCTCATGCCCGCGCAGCACGCATGAATGTTTCCCGCACGACGAGTGCCATTGCTGCCCATGCCCTAGCTATGTGCTAGTATATGATAAAAAATAAGAAGATACTACCCATGTTTATGATTATGATTGTTGTACGACCCTGATCCAGTCTACAGCCCCTTTACCATAGCCATAGGTATGATGACTCTCTACGAAGAATGACACGTATCGCATGACTTAGTTATAGCCTAGTCTCCACGATTATGATTATGATTGATGATTATGATTATGAATGACGATTATGACGATGATGCTAATGAATGATTATATTTTTGTGAGATTATGACAAATGTTTACGAACACTTATGTTTTATGAAATGTTTATGAATGACGATGATTTTATGAAATCATCCATGAATGATGGAAATTTTATGAAACAGTTAAGCATGCTATTTGATTTAAAGAACCCATACTTCATATTTTTCTTATGATGACTATGCACGTAATGAAAGTTTTACATATATTCTAAATGTTAGAAACTTATGATCAGTTTTCTAAAGCAAAGTTTGTTTCATGAATGATTCTTGCATGCTTGTACATATCAAAGCTACTTTAAACATATTTCTTACTGGGCTTTTCCCTGAAAGCTCACTCCTCCACCTCTTAGATTGTTTACAGCGAACTACAGATGATAATTACTGCGTAGACGATATAGGCTGGCGAATACGAGCTTCCCCAGACTACCTATTGTACATACGTGAGGTTTACATTTTTATCTCTTAACCAGACCATTTGTATACATAGACATCTATTGAACTAATGTGTCGGGATAAAATCTGTATAAGGATAAATGAAATGAAAGATTTTTAAGGATTGAAACTGAACAGGAATACAGTCTAAGTGAATAAAGGATTAAGTTGCAAGTCGAAGTTTCAAAAAAAAAAAATTTCCCTTGAATTTTTATAGGCCACAGGTCATTACAGTCAAGGTTTTAAAACTATTAGTTGAAGGATTTTATTTAAAGTCTTAAATCTTCCTAGAAAATTCGGCAGCATAACGGCTGCAAATGGACCTAACCCATTCTACAAACAAGAGTATTAGGCAACCCATATCCTAAATTATCAATCACACATAATCAAATCTCGCAACCAAGTATACATCAACAATCCTAGCTATCCATAACTAACAACATTTAATCACATTTCATCTGTAGCTATCATGGTACACTATAATATCAAGTAATGCTAAACTAAGCAGCTCAATTCACAACAACTACTTATCCACAATTAATATTGACATTGTCATATCATATCCATTTGGCAAACTCAAGTCTAACCCAGTTCCATATCGACCAACTTAGCTAGGAGTTCTATCATGACACTGAAAAGATTAACTAGTGATAATCCTGCTTCTAAAGGAACAACTAATACATCCCAAAACAATTATTTACATAAATCCGTGCATACATATAAGTCTGAAAAAAAACTTTACACCGTTGCGTATACCTTAGCAAAAAAGTCGCGCGCTTAGCACGAGGAATCAACAAACTCTGAGCGGATCACCCACGAGCTAATCTGAAATGTTTTAAAAGAAGCGGTGAGGAACCACACGCTCAGTAAGGAAATCATATTACTTAAGCTAATAACATACCAAGCAAGCGGTTGTATAAATATTTTCCGCGTTTAGTAAATCATGCACTTTGTAGAACAATGTACAAGCTTTATTTTGGTCTTTAAACATGAAAATACGTTAAACACGGACGAGTTAAATCAGCATACTTTCAAAATTGAAGATTTCACAAATCCATAGTTTATAAATCATCAATGCAAAATCAAAGCATAGAAAACCTGAAAATTCTGGTAACATTACATCTTTACCAAAAACAAGTACGGTCTAGCAAACGCATACATGGGCTCAAAATAAATATTCAATACAAATAGGAGAGATGTGGCATAACCCTTAAGTTTGTCATGGAACCAGTTACACAATGTAAACACACCTATGGCCATAGTTGTCACGACCCTCAATTTACCAAAAATCACTACCATTTTTTCATTTTTCGTTTATTATTTATGTCAGGACCCCAGTTTCAATCCTTGACTTTAACCAAAAATCACCATAAATTTTTCGCATTTTAGCTTACCTTTCCTCTCTTCACTGGTTGGGCTGTGATTCGATGTCAGAGTCTTCACTTACCAAAATATCCATTCTCATACATACATGTCAATATATTAATTCTGACTGTAGGTGCTTTTATTATACATGTAAGATTATATAAAATCTAATATAAATACATTCCCCATAATATATAACGTATACATCACTGTGCTGTTTCTATGTTTAGATACACAACTGTACATAATAAGTATACCTGACGAATCGATAGGAACTAGCAGTGGACTCTGGGACACTCTCCCACGATAACTCTCGATCTACTGACGCTCTGTAGAGAGATGTAAAGAAAAGGGGGGTGAGCATAACGCGCTCAGTAAGGAAATCAGGCAAGCAAGTAGATATCCACACTATCTACTCAAAATAGTGCTATGCCTTGAAAACATTTATTTCCTTACTCACTTTAAAAGCATGTCTTGAAATATATTATATATGTACTTGTACAGAATAAATCCCATGTACAGAAATCATGCTTTATTTCTCAAAAGTAGGCATGTAGTGCAACACAATGCATTTATATATAAATCATGCCTTTATGTAAATCATGCCATGTATATTTAAATCACATATAAATATGGCATCAAATGATTCACAACACAAATCGGAGTCCGACCCATCCCTCAGGTCTGTCCGCAGTTTAAATCAGTAAATCAATCAAGGTGATATATCATGTAAGACTCTGTGGTACATGTAAATAGTATCCTGGATTATGATCATATCCGATGTGATCCCAAGCAACACAGTACTAGGTGTGCGGGGCATCACCGCTGTAACGGGAGGGGGGTCAGTCCATCACAACCGCCAGCTATATCCTCCTCAACTCCATAACAACACACGGTATAGCGTACACCTCCTGCCACTCAGACACGGTACAAAGTACACCCGTGGACCCGTTCTCACGGCCAGAGTGCCTACCATAGGACTTAGCTCTCACACCCGTGGAACTTATCAACATCACAGTCAGGGTGCCTAACAAAGGTCTTAGCCCTCGCGCCTGTGGAAATATCATACCACGTCTATACCAACCTCATGCGGATATCCTCTCTAGCTATGACACACAGTCACGCAAGGTCTCAGGCATGGGTTTCAACATGTATTACATATCACATACAGTGTGCGTCTTGAGTGCGACTCACAGTCGTTACTCCGCTCAAACACTGTTTCACATCATAAAACTCAACTCTAGTGCGAGCACTCTCAAGCAACTAGGTCAATGCATAGTTTATGTATTAAATCAAGTACGAGCAATAGCTCCCAGTACTATGCTATGCACAATATCAAAATCAAGTACGAGCAATAGCTCCCAGTACTATGTCATGTATAAACCATGAAGAATCGAGTACGAGCCACGCTCTAGCACTCTGTCATGCATATATCATTCAAAGCTGAGTACGAGTAAAACTCCAGTACTCTATCATGCATGTCATGAAAATCTAGTGCGTATCAAAATCCAGCACTAATGTTATGTGGAAAACATATGAATCCCAGTGCGAGCTATGCTCTAGCACGATTCATTCTCACATAATATGATAGATGGCTATTTAAAAGGGATTGTTTATAAAACATCAAAATCAGCACTAAAAGTGTGCTTAAGTCATATCAACCTTAAAATCATTAGCCCATCTATTTATTTTCATGCTAATAGCATTTAAACATTCACAATTGCATTTTCCATGCTTTTTGCAACTTCTCACAAAAGTTGACTTTTTGACTAACTAGGGGCAAAATCATAATTTGCCACTATCGGGTCGCAATAATTATTATTCACTTTCTCTGACCCTCAGAGTTTTTAAGTGAATGCAGAAGCAGTTGAAAATACGTGCAGGTATCTCTAACTACTCGCAAAAGTCCCTTACCTCGGATCACGTCAAGTGACCTCACTTCCTCGGTGCTGCTAAATCCCGCAGTCCGATCAGCTCTCGATGTAAACTCCGGAGCTGTAAATAACCATTCCTCAGGTTAATTATCATTTTCCTACTGTATTACACATTAATACAGTTTAATTTCCCTTAATGGGCCTTAAAATCTTTAATGGGCCTTAATCCGTATTAAGCCCGTTTTTCACTTATTATTTCCCTTCATCAGGGTCTATCGACTCATTGGGCCTATCAATACCCATTGGGCTTTATTCCAAGCTCTTTGGATAGCCCGTATATCATTTACGACATTTAATTCAAAATTTCGAATATAATTCACTAAATATGGAATTTAATCCGAAATGCGTAAATTAAATCTTAAATACGCATAAATCACATAAATTGTCGTAAATGAGTTTTACTTACCCGAGATTATGCGATAGTACGCAAATCAAAGTTCGATCGGGCTTCTGTTCGGAATTTATCGTCGAACTGCACAATTTATTATATTTAACTCCGGGTCAATTTTCGATTAAATATAATTTAAATAAATTCGTCGAAAATCAAATCGGTCACTTTTGACCTCGTATCGACTTACCCGAAGTCCGGTGAAATCTCAAAAATTTTCCTTTTCCTTTTTCTTTCTTTTTTTCCTCTTTTTCCCCTTTTCTCCTTGGCTGAACCGGTCCGGTCCGGTTCAGCACAGAACCTTCTCCCCTGAACCGCCGACCGGTTCAGGCATCATTTGGCCGTGCCGGCCTATTCCGGTCGGTTCCCGACGCATAACCACCGCAGTTCGGCGCGGTAAGCCTGGGCAACACTCGGCTGGGCTCGATCGGGACCAAGCACCGCCGGTGGCCGCCGGATTCCTTCTTTTCCTCCGCGGCTTCTCCTCTTCGATTCGCAGGCGTCCGGCGTCGGTGGAGGTCGTGACCGGTGCCGATGGGTGCGCACGGTCCTCCTCTTCCTTTTTCGGCCGCTTGCCTGCCCGTGGGGTGGCCGGTGCTCGCCGTCCGGTGGTCTTCTCCCTCGGGTCGGCTTGCTTCCGTTTCTCTCCATTTTTTCTCTCTCCCCGCGTCCCAAATTCAGATTTCTCTCTTTTTTTTTTTATAATATATTTTTATTATTATTTTACTATAAAATAATAATAAAAATCCCATAAATATCCCATAAATATCCCAAAAATATCTCCAAAAATCATATTAAATTTATTTAATCCGTAAATGAATTTATCAGTCCGATTTTACCTTTTCGGTATATTTTTCCACTATTTTTGGGCTCATTTTTCGAGGTAAAAATTCTGATAAATTCTAATAAATTTATATCTTGATCAATTGGGCTCGAAATTAAATATTTTCCTCGATTTTGATCAAGATTTCTCAATTTCATATTTTTAATGAAATTCTCTTATCGAAATTATACCGAATGTCAGTCATTTGACCGTTTTACCCCTGCACTCGTTCGGGAATCAACTTAACCCTTATCTCGCTGTTATGTAGCTTACATGCATTTTTAATTTCTCAAATAGTCGATTGCATGATAGTAAATACTCTTCTTATGATTCAACTATAATTACATAGTGTTCATACACATAGGAATCATAAGGTACAAGCTACAAAAAATCCGGGTCTGACAATCCTCCCCCACTCAGAAAATTTGGTCCTCCAAATTAGAACCAAGTCAGTCCTCAAATAGGTGAGGGTACTTCTCTCGCATCAAACTCTCTAGCTCCCAAGTAGCTTCCTCTGAAGTATGATGCTGCCAGAGAATCTTCACTAATCCGATGGTCTTCGATCTCAATACCTTCTCCTTCCTATCCAATATCCGAATCAGTCTCTCTACATATGACAAGTCCTCTCGGAGCTCCAAAGGCTCGTAACTAATCACATGTGACGGATCCGGGTGATACTTCCGAAGCATCGATATGTGGAAGACGTTGTGGACACCTGATAAGTCCGGTGGCAATGCCAACCTATACGCCTTATCTCCCACTCGATCAAGTATCTCAAAGGGTCCAATGTAGCGAGGATTTAGTTTCCCTCTCTTCCCAAATCTCGCTATGCCCTTGGAAGGAGAAACTCTCAGAAATACGGACTCACCAACTGCAAACTCTAGTGGCCTACGTCTCCGTCAGCGTAACTCTTCTGTCTGCTCTGAGCTGTCCTCAGTCTCTCTACTATCAAGCGGACGTCCTCAGATGCTTGCATAACCAAGTCAGGAGCAAAAATCTTACGGTCACCCACTTCTTCCCATCCAATAGGGGAACGACATCTACGGCCATACAAAGCCTCATACGGTGCCATCCCGATACTCGAATGATAACTGTTGTTGTAGGCGAACTCGGCTAGTGGTAGGTGGTCATCCCAGGAGCCTCGATAGTCTAGCACACATGCTCTCAACATGTCCTCCAGAGTCTGTATAGTCCTCTCTGACTGACCATCTGTCTGAGGATGGAAAGCGGTGCTCAAACTCAACTGGGTTCCCATGGCTTCCTGAAAATGTCCCCAAAAGTGGGATGTGAAGCGGGAATCCCTATCAGAGACTATGCTCACTGGTACACCGTGTAACCTCACTACCTCGCGTACGTACAGTTCTGCTAATGAACTCAGAGTATCGGTAGCTCTCATAGCTAGGAAGTGGGCTGACTTCGTCAGTCTGTCAACGATCACCCATATAGCATCGTGATTCCTGCGGGTTCTCGGTAAACCCATCACGAAATCCATGGTGATGTGCTCCCATTTCCATGTCGGTATAGGTAGAGGCTGCAACAATCCTGCAGGTTTCTGATGCTCTACCTTTACCTGCTGACATACAAGACACTATGCCACAAAGTCTGCCACATCTCTCTTCATGCCCGACCACCAGTATACCCTCCGGAGGTTCTGATACATCTTGTTACTCCCCGGATGCAACGTATACTTCGACGAATGAGCTTCCGCCAATATCAATCTCCTAAGTCCTGGATCCTCGGGAACACACAATCTGCCTCTAAACCTCAATAGTCCATCAGAACTCAACTTAAAATCAGTCACGGTGCCCTTCTGCATCTGACTACTCACATCCATACAAAATGGATCAGTCTGCTGAGCCACTCTGATCCTGTCCAACAGGTCCGGCTCCAAGCGTAGACTAGCTATCACATAGCCTGTATCCATGTCAGAAGGCACGACTCCCAAACTGAGGCTGGCAAACTGCTCTAGCAAATCATGCTCCCTAACCATCATATACGATACCATCCCCAGGCTCTTCCTGCTCAAGGCATCGGCTACAACATTAGCCTTACCCGGATGATAAAGTATCTCGCAGTCGTAATCCTTCAGAAGCTCTAGCCATCTTCTCTGTCTCATGTTCAGCTCCTTCTGCGAGAACAGATACTTGAGGCTTTTGTGGTCGGTAAATATCTGAAACTTCTCTCCATACAAGTAGTGGCGCCATACCTTCAACGCAAACACTACCGCTGCTAGTTCCAAATCATGGGTCGGATAGTTCTTCTCATGATCCTTCAGCTGTCTGGATCCGTAAGCAACTACCTTCCCGTCCTGCATCATTACGCAGCCCAGTCCCTGATGCGAAGCATCGGTATATACTGCAAATCCTCCTGAGCGGGTAGGGATAGTGAGAATCGGAGCGGTGGTCAATCGACGCTTCAACTCCTCAAAACTCTTCTCACAATCCTCGTTCCATATGAACGGTGCACTCTTCCGAGTAAGACGTGTCAACGGAGCAGCCAACTTCGAAAATCCCTCAACGAATCTCCGATAGTATCCAGCTAAACCCAGAAAACTCCTGATCTCGGTGACTGTCTTCGACTGTTCCCACTGAACTACAGCCTCTATCTTGGATGGATCAACGGATACACCATCTCTCGATACGACATGTCCCAAAAACGAGATCTGTGACAACCAAAAGTCACACTTGCTGAGCTTAGCATATAACTCATGCTCCCGTAACGTCTGCAACACGATCCGGAGGTGCTCCTCATGCTCCTCCGTGGATCTCGAATACACCAATATGTCATCGATGAAGACGATAACAAACTGGTCCAAGTATGGCTTGAACACATCGTTCATCAAAGCCATGAAAGCAGCTGGAGCATTCGTCAATCCAAATGGCATGACCAAGAATTCATAGTGGCCATATCGGGTACGAAATGCTGTCTTGGGTACATCTCCACTCCGAACCTTCAGCTGATGATACCCAGACCTTAGGTCAATCTTGGAAAAGACCTGTGCTCCCTGTAGCTGATCTAGCAAGTCGTCAATGCGTGGAAGGGGGTATCTATTCTTGATGGTGGCCTTATTCAACAATCGGTAGTCTATACACAATCGGAGGCTCCCATCCTTCTTCCTCACAAACAAAACCGGTGCTCCCCAAGGTGAAACACTCGGTCGTACAAAACCCCTATCCAACAGCTCCTGTAACTGTCTCTTGAGCTCCTCCAACTCAACTAAGGCCATGCGATATGGTGGTCTCGAAATAGGCTCCGTACCAGGTACCAGATCTATACAGAACTCCATCTCTCTGTCTGGTGGTAACCCTGGCAATTCATCCGGGAAAACATCTGGGTACTCACTGACCACAGTGATATCTGTCAACTCCGGATGTGCCTTATCCATATCTACCACGTACGCAATGAAACCTTGATATGTTGAAGGTTTTCTAAATCAGAAGTCATATAATAATCATATCTACTCCTTTCATTTATCTTTATTAAACTTTACAACATATCTAGTAGGGTTAGGAAACATAACTGTCTTAGCGTAACAGTCTAAAACAGCATGGTTTGCAGATAGCCAATCCATTCCTAATATTATATCAAAGTCACTCATACTTAGTAATATTAGATTGGCTGTCATCTCCTTATCCCCTATTCTCAACTTGCAGTCATTATATACATATTCTACAACTTGACTACTATCCATAGGCGTACTGATTAACATCATCATACATAAATGTGTACGCTCTACATGTCTCTCTAATTTACATGCAAATGAAGGCGATACAAAAGAATGCGTGGCACCAGGATCAATTAAAACATATGCTTCAATATCATAAATCAGGATGTTACCTCGAATCACATCCGATGAAGCATCAGCTGTTCCCTGGTCCAAAGCATGTACTCGCCCTTGACCCATCACTTGTTTCCCCTTCTCCTCTGCCGTGGCTCTACCTCTCTGAGCAGACGTACCAGCTGGGGTTCTATCAAACTCCCTGCCCCTCTGTGGTGCAGTCGCATACGGCAATGGGAAATCTCTAACCAAATGCCCCTGTTTCCCACATCGGAAACATACTATAGCACCCTGTGAACACGGCCTATCTCCATGAAATCTGCCGCATCTTCCGCACTGATCTGTAGCAGGTCTCGGTCCTCCTATCATAATGCCCTTCGCTGGGGCTGCAGTCGGATAAACAGGAGATCTAGCATATCTATCTCGTGTCCCCTCTATCCGTGATCTCTTACCGAAGGGTTTCTTCCCCCCTCGATAACTAAAATCTCTAGCCGGCCTCTTCTTCTGCAAGTCTTGGCTACGGCTAAACTTCCCAAACTCGGAAGCATTCCTCTCGTAGTCCTGCTCACATAGTTGCGCCCTGCGCACTGCCTCCTCATAGGTCACTATGTCCAGTGGAACCAACTTGGACCGTAGCACCGGTCTCAACCCGTCGATAAATCTGTGGACCTTCCTGGTCTCACTATACATAGTATCCGGGTCGTATCTCCCTAGGGATAGGAATCGAGTCTCATACTCGTCCACCGATAAACTCCCCTGGTTGAGTCTCAAAAACTCTGCCTGTAACTTCCGCTGTGCGGTGTCAGGAATAAACTGCCTCCTAAAGGCCTCCCGAAATATATCCCAAGTGATATCCATGTGTTGGGATCTCAATATAGGTCTGGTGGACTTCCACCAATGCTCTGCAGCTCCCTTCAGTAGGAACGCAGCAAACGCGACCATCTCCGAGATCGTACACTCGAAGTATCCATAGAGCTTCTCTAGCTCTGCCAACCACTCCTCCGCAGCTACGGGGTTCTTGACCCCACTAAATGATGGAGGTCTAAACTTCTGGAACTCCCTCAACCGATGCAAGTCACATCCATATCCTAATCCACTGCCACTCGAAACCGGTGGGGGTGTAGGAGTATCTACTGTCCTCTGTGCATCAGCTGTCTGCGTAGGTGTATCAGGGGCAACTGCCTCTCCAGTAGCAGCTCCTGCCTCCTGTCTCTGCCCACCTGGCATCGTCTGTGCCAGTATCTCTATAATAGTCTCGAGACCACGCTCTAATCTCGTGAAGCGCGTCTCAGCACAATCGGGTGCCTCAGTAGCACCTGCAGTCTCATGCGTAGGTAATGGTCTGGCAGCGGCTCGTCCCTCGGGTCTCTCTCCCCGGCCTCGAGCCCTACCTCTCATACCTCTACCACTACGCGTATTTGCCATATAGGCAAAGTCCCTGCATTTATAATAATGAATTTGTCCATTTCCTATCCGGTATACACAGTTATATCTAAACACAGCACAGTACTATGGGGATGTACACTTTCCTATTTTCTAACACCGACTCACATCAGACCAACCTCTGCTCTGATACCATTCTGTCAGGACCCCAGTTTCAATCCTTGACTTTAACCAAAAATCACCATAAATTTTTCGCATTTTAGCTTACCTTTCCTCTCTTCACTGGTTGGGCTGTGATTCGATGTCAGAGTCTTCACTTACCAAAATATCCATTCTCATACATACATGTCAATATATTAATTCTGACTGTAGGTGCTTTTATTATACATGTAAGATTATATAAAATCTAATATAAATACATTCCCCATAATATATAACGTATACATCACTGTGCTGTTTCTATGTTTAGATACACAACTGTACATAATAAGTATACCTGACGAATCGATAGGAACTAGCAGTGGACTCTGGGACACTCTCCCACGATAACTCTCGATCTACTGACGCTCTGTAGAGAGATGTAAAGAAAAGGGGGGTGAGCATAACGCGCTCAGTAAGGAAATCAGGCAAGCAAGTAGATATCCACACTATCTACTCAAAATAGTGCTATGCCTTGAAAACATTTATTTCCTTACTCACTTTAAAAGCATGTCTTGAAATATATTATATATGTACTTGTACAGAATAAATCCCATGTACAGAAATCATGCTTTATTTCTCAAAAGTAGGCATGTAGTGCAACACAATGCATTTATATATAAATCATGCCTTTATGTAAATCATGCCATGTATATTTAAATCACATATAAATATGGCATCAAATGATTCACAACACAAATCGGAGTTCGACCCATCCCTCAGGTCTGTCCGCAGTTTAAATCAGTAAATCAATCAAGGTGATATATCATGTAAGACTCTGTGGTACATGTAAATAGTATCCTGGATTATGATCATATCCGATGTGATCCCAAGCAACACAGTACTAGGTGTGCGGGGCATCACCGCTGTAACGGGAGGGGGGTCAGTCCATCACAACCGCCAGCTATATCCTCCTCAACTCCATAACAACACACAGTACAGCGTACACCTCCTGCCACTCAGACACGGTACAAAGTACACCCGTGGACCCGTTCTCACGGCCAGAGTGCCTACCATAGGACTTAGCTCTCACACCCGTGGAACTTATCAACATCACAGTCAGGGTGCCTAACAAAGGTCTTAGCCCTAGCGCCTGTGGAAATATCATACCACGTCTATACCAACCTCATGCGGATATCCTCTCTAGCTATGACACACAGTCACGCAAGGTCTCAGGCATGGGTTTCAACATGTATTACATATCACATACAGTGTGCGTCTTGAGTGCGACTCACAGTCGTTACTCCGCTCAAACACTGTTTCACATCATAAAACTCAACTCTAGTGCGAGCACTCTCAAGCAACTAGGTCAATGCATAGTTTATGTATTAAATCAAGTACGAGCAATAGCTCCCAGTACTATGCTATGCACAATATCAAAATCAAGTACGAGCAATAGCTCCCAGTACTATGTCATGTATAAACCATGAAGAATCGAGTACGAGCCACGCTCTAGCACTCTGTCATGCATAAGCTGAGTACGAGTAAAACTCCAGTACTCTATCATGCATGTCATGAAAATCTAGTGCGTATCAAAATCCAGTACTAATGTTATGTGGAAAACATATGAATCCCAGTGCGAGCTATGCTCTAGCACGATTCATTCTCACATAATATGATAGATGGCTATTTAAAAGGGATTGTTTATAAAACATCAAAATCAGCACTAAAAGTGTGCTTAAGTCATATCAACCTTAAAATCATTAGCCCATCTATTTATTTTCATGCTAATAGCATTTAAACATTCACAATTGCATTTTTCATGCTTTTTGCAACTTCTCACAAAAGTTGACTTTTTGACTAACTAGGGGCAAAATCATAATTTGCCACTATCGGGTCGCAATAATTATTATTCACTTTCTCTGACCCTCAGAGTTTTTAAGTGAATGCAGAAGCAGTTGAAAATACGTGCAGGTATCTCTAACTACTCGCAAAAGTCCCTTACCTCGGATCACGTCAAGTGACCTCACTTCCTCGGTGCTGCTAAATCCCGCAGTCCGATCAGCTCTCGATGTAAACTCCGGAGCTGTAAATAACCATTCCTCAGGTTAATTATCATTTTCCTACTGTATTACACATTAATACAGTTTAATTTCCCTTAATGGCCCTTAAAATCTTTAATGGGCCTTAATCCGTATTAAGCCCATTTTTCACTTATTATTTCCCTTCATCAGGGTCTATCGACTCATTGGGCCTATCAATACCCATTGGGCTTTATTTCAAGCTCTTTGGATAGCCCGTATATCATTTACGACATTTAATTCAAAATTTCGAATATAATTCACTAAATATGGAATTTAATCCGAAATGCGTAAATTAAATCTTAAATACGCATAAATCACATAAATTGTCGTAAATGAGTTTTACTTACCCGAGATTATGCGATAGTACGCAAATCGAAGTTCGATCGGGCTTCTGTTCGGAATTTATCGTCGAACTGCACAATTTATTATATTTAACTCCGGGTCAATTTTTGATTAAATATAATTTAAATAAATTCATCGAAAATCAAATCGGTCACTTTTGACCTCGTATCGACTTACCCGAAGTCCGGTGAAATCCCAAAAATTTTCCTTTTCCTTTTTCTTTCTTTTTTCCCTCTTTTTCCCCTTTTCTCCTTGGCTGAACCGGTCCGGTCCGGTTCAGCACAGAACCTTCTCCCCTGAACCGCCGACCGGTTCAGGCATCATTTGGCCGTGCCGGCCTATTCCGGCCGGTTCCCGACGCATAACCACCGCAGTTCGGCGCGGCTAAGCCTGGGCAACACTCGGCTGGGCTCGATCGGGACCAAGCACCGTCGGTGGCCGCCGGATTCCTTCTTTTCCTCCGCGGCTTCTCCTCTTCGATTCGCCGGCGTCCGGCGTCGGTAGAGGTCGTGACCGGTGCCGATGGGTGCGCACGGTCCTCCTCTTCCTTTTCCGGCCGCTTGCCTGCCCGTGGGGTGGCCGGTGCTCGCCGTCCGGTGGTCTTCTCCCTCGGGTCGGCTTGCTTCCGTTTCTCTCCATTTTTTTCTCTCTCCCCGCGTCCCAAATTCAGATTTCTCTCTTTTTTTTTATAATATATTTTTATTATTATTTTACTATAAAATAATAATAAAAATCCCATAAATATCCCATAAATATCCCAAAAATATCTCCAAAAATCATATTAAATTTATTTAACCGTAAATGAATTTATCAGTCCGATTTTACCTTTTCGGTATATTTTTCCACTATTTTTGGGCTCATTTTTCGAGGCAAAAATTCTGATAAATTCTAATAAATTTATATCTTGATCAATTGGGCTCGAAATTAAATATTTTCCTCGATTTTGATCAAGATTCCTCAATTTCATATTTTTAATGAAATTCTCTTATCGAAATTATACCGAATGTCAGTCATTTAACCGTTTTACCCCTGCACTCGTTCGGGAATCAACTTAACCCTTATCTCGCTGTTATGTAGCTTACATGCATTTTTAATTTCTCAAATAGTCGATTGCATGATAGTAAATACTCTTCTTATGATTCAACTATAATTACATAGTGTTCATACACATAGGAATCATAAGGTACAAGCTACAAAAAATCCGGGTCTGACAATTTAATTCATTTCTTACCTTACTCTAATCATGAACATCTACACCACTAACAGTTGAGCTGTGTATCGATGTTAATCTCATCTAACCATACCATTTCAATTTACATTTTATTTAAAGGTAAACACTTGCATTTCCTTAATCAGAGTTGCTATTTACATGAGTTTACAATTCTTTACATTCCCAAATGTTACATTCAAAATATTACTGTGCTGTTGCATCTCTAGATACAAAACTATACAAATGTGTATACCTTTATATGATGGGATGCAGCAGACTCCAAAAATCAATTCCTCAGTCGCTCTCAGTCTACTGAAAGTGCTTTGTAGAGGGGAAAAATAAGGGGGTGTGCAATCCACGCGCTCAGTAAGGCAATCATGCGAGTAGGTAGATAACTGTACTATCTACGTGATCATGATGCCATGCGTAAAACCAAGCAGTTACTCGTCATATCCAAAAACATCAGTTCATGCACGTGTTCATGATATATAAAGTAGTTCATGCTATTTAAATCAGTCCACAAATCGTAAACAAAGCATGGAAAATAATTATGCATAAATCGTAATTAAAGTATGGAAAATCATCATGCGAGGTGCACTTAAAAACAATTGATAATTCTATTAAAATAGAATTATTTATATTTAATTTCTTAATTAACTATTTTAATCCTCATATTATTGTATTAATTATCTCCTCATTTTAATTAAAATTCTCATTTTTGCAGATAAATTAAATCCAGATGAATTTCAGTCATTTCAGTAGAAAATGGATTAAAAATGAGATAAAAAGGAGATTGGACCACTACCATTTCGTCTTGTAGCATGAGTCACATTCTTCTTGACACATGTGATGCCAATTGTCTACATTTTATTCACCTTTGAAGGATAAGATGAAAGGACACCTTGGCCACCTCATGGAAGACACAAGTCATGCCATATTGCACATCCAAGTGGACAAGAAGACAAATGACATGAAAATATCTTCTCTAGAAGCTAATGGTGTGGAGACAAGTGACCAAACAATGCCAACTCATCTAAGATTAAAATTCCCATTTATACCCTTATTTTGATGTGTATAAAAAGAAAAGGATGAGACAATTTTAGGGGAGAGTGTTTTTTTTAGGCTAGAGTTTTTTTTTTTAGGCTGGCTGCTAGGTTTCTTTTAGGTGAGTTTTATATTTCTTTTAGGTTTTTCTTTACTGTTCAATCGGGTGTTGAGGGCTGGTGACATCAGCCACATTGCTCAATCCTTTGCTGCGTTTCCTTCATTGCAGTTTACACGTCTATTTTAGTTTTACTGAACTGCAGTGCTTCTTTCTTATTTTGATTCACTATTATACTTCTTGCATTAGTTTTCTTCTGCAATATTATGTGTTTTTGCTTCAGTACTATTTACTTCTCGATTTTGTACTGAAGAGTGAGTTGCTCAGTTCTTGCTTGCTGGAATGTTGCACTAAAGTTGCCTTGTTGTTTAGTGTTTTGTTGCTACTGTGGATGGTCTGCTTGCATAAAGGCTGGTAACAGCAGCTCCAGTGTTCATTGTTTCAGCATTGTTTGTTACCTGTTTCTTTTATTGTTTAAGAGTATTTTTAGGCTTTTAATTTTTAGCAATAGGATAGGTTTAGAATTGGAAGGAATCAGCTGTGTGATAAAGCTTGTTTCTTATCCCCTGTTTTCTTTAGTTGCCTGCCTTGTCTTCAAGTTTCTTCGTCGTTTTTGCACTCGTATTTTCAGTTTTCGTTTTTTGTCTTTATTAATTTTAGATTTAATTTAAACACTTTTCGTTCTTGTTTTAAGTTGTTTATTCAATTTTGAAGAATTTTTTCTTTTATGGTTACTGGAAGTAGGAGTTTCTGCTCTTTCGTTGTTGCGATCTCTTTCTCTTTCGTGTTCTTTTTCTCTACTATGTCTTTATACTGATTTTTGGTTCTCTGACTTGTGGTTGGATTCCTGGCTAATTGTTAGGTTCTTTTGTGCTTTACATCCTTTGTTTTCTACATTTATTTTCTTCTTTTCTATGTTAGTTTCTGCACTCTTTTGGGATTGCTCGGCTTTGTTTTCAGTTCTAGCTACTGTTCTGCTTTTCTGGTTCATCAAGCTTCGATATCTATGCTGTTCTACTTCTTGCTGCTGTGTTGGGCTGTTCGATGGTGCTAGGCTGCGTATTGACTGCATGTGAACTAGGGGAATGAGGGAGATTGGTGATAGCAACCTTGTCTTCACCATTTCACTTCAAGTTTCTCTATTGTTTTAGATTCTTTAATATAGCGACTGTTTTAAGTTGAGACTTTATTTTAAACACTTCTTTCTATGTTTGAAGATTAATTTAGATATAGTTTACTTTAGGTTAGAAAGCTTTTCAATTAAGTTTTGTTTAAATTTTTCTTTACTGTTTTACGTTTCCTATCATGAAGTTATAATCATTATTTAATTCAAAGTTAAGTTTAGATTTATAATAACCAAGTTTAGTTAGAGTTTAGAGTTTTCTTTTATTTTCCTTGCATCACGTTTTATTCTGTTTTCAGTTTAGATTTTTTTTTGGTCCATCATTGCACTGCCTGCTTCTTTCGTTGTCCACTACAGGGGCTGAGCTGCCGCTGTGTGCGTGTTCCTGCTGTAGTTACTAGTACATGGCTGCTTGTTGGAGGTACGACTCAGGAGTAAAGGTTTACTGTTGTGCAGGGAATGAAGGCGTGGAAGTAGCTGGTGGCAAAGATGGCCTGTGCTGAAGCAGATATAGGAATGTTGGTACAGTGCAGGAAAGTTGATAGCAGTGAAAACAAGAAGGACGTGGCGCTGCTGGGTTGTGCTTGTGCAGAGGATGTGTGAAGCAGAAGGTGGTATAGTGCAGGAACGTGGTGCACGACAGAGAAAAGTGCATGGCTGAGTTTTAATTTTTTATTTTATTTTTACAATTTACTTTATCATGTTTTCATATTAATTGTTGGATGTTAGTTTTTCTTTTATTACTATTTGTTAGTTTAGGTAGTAGTATTAGTGGTTAAATTATGATTCTTGAATTAATTTGCGCGCTAGCTTAATTTTCTTTGCTTTTTAATTTAAGACTTAATTTTAATTATAATAATATTTAATTTTTGAATGCAATAGGATTTTAAGATTCAATTTTAAGTGTAGTGCTTATGTATTGCATTTTAAGTTAGTTTAGGGGTAGAATCATTTTATGCATCTTTAATATAGTTTTCATTATAAATTTTAAAAGCCTAAAAATATTTTATTTCTCATGCATCATTTAGAATAGATTTTATTATTTATTTAGGCATTTTATTAATTTAGCATTATCTAGAGCTATATATATAATTTAGGGTCACCAATTTAGGCATTTAGGTTTAAAGTTATACTTAGGAATTTTTATTAGAATTTTATTCCATTAGGCCTTAGGTTAGATTATTTTTCATTTTTATCAATTAGATTGAACACATGCAAATTTTATTTTCATATTAGGATTTTCTAGTTTTAATCTATTTATTTTTTAATTTATATTTTCTTATATTTCCATATTTAGTCAATTTACACTAATTAATTCGAGTTTTAGTATTTTTTTCTTTTGCAGATTCTCGCTTTTATTTTGCTTGGAGCTCTGTGAGTAATTTTTGCTCTATTTTGCATTATTTTAGTGTTTTTATTATTTTCCTTCAAAATTTACAAATTAAACCTTATAGATCACCCTTTTAATATTCATAATTTGCTAGGATATACTTAGGGTAAAATTAACTAGTATTTAGTTAGGCTGACAGTGTGTTCTCTGTGGGACGATAATCTGGGACTCAGTTCCCTTTATTACTTGTGCGACCCATAAACTTGTAGTATACACGTCTAGGAAGGATTCAATCAACAGTTCATAATCAACATTAATCAATATTCGTCAGTGTCATGACCCAAAATTACCTAAAAATCAGAGTAAATTTTCGCTTTTTCGTTTATTATTTAATTCTTACCTTTCTCTCATCGTGACCATCCTATAAACAGTTGGGCTATGATTTGGTGTTAGTCACCTCACACTATTACTAATCCATTTCCATAATCACATTCATATATCAGAGTTTACTATCCTTTGACTTTAATTAAATACATACACATTGGTATTTATAACTCTATATCCCCGACATCATATCCGTTTACAGTACTGTGCATTACATATTAAGATACAAAACTACACAAATGTGTATACCTGTCTCTCGATGGGAAGCAGCGGATACCAAGAATGCAAGTCTTCAGCCGCTCACTAACTATTATGAGTGCTCTGAAAAGATGGGAAAATAAGGGGGTGAGCAAACCACACGCTCAGTAAGGCAATTATGCAAGTAAGTAGATAGCTCCACTATCTACATGCTCATAATGCCATGCCCTTAAAATCCATTTCTTTTCATTCAAATCTCAAGCACAAAATCATGTATTTCATCATGACTTAATTTATAAAACTATTCGTGCATATATAAATCATACTACTTATGCATCAATAACATTTTATGTGACATCAGTAAATCATACTTAACATGAATTAAATCTAGATCATGCCTTCTTTCATGTCATACAAGACAAATCATGAATTTGTAATTAAAGCATGGAAAACTTCACATGCTACTGCATTTAAATCATTTCATTAAAACTGCAGTATAAACTAACCCTTCCGGGTCAATCATATCATAAAACAATTCATTAAAATTCATTATAAAACTCGGTTATAAAACCACCATTCTTTCAGGGTCACATATCATAAAATCATAAAATCAGGGGCCTGACCCCGCCCTCGGGTCTACCCTGGTCGATCGACCAATAGTTATATCATGTGAGACATGTAGGTGACTATCAGTAACAACATAGGACTATGGCCATAATGTAGTGATCCCTGGCAACACGGTACCTAGTGTGCGGGGTATCACACCTGAAACAGGAGGTGGGTCGGTCTTACCCGCCAGAACAGCATAACATCAGGATTGCGAGGGCAAGGCTTGCTGCCTCATGACTAATGGCACTCCACTCCAACAATCTCCATGGTACAGCGTACTCCGCGTGACTTACACGGTACAACGTACTCCGTGAACCCAAACTCAATCAGGGGTGCCTGCAATAGGTCTTATCCACCCATATCATCTCTATCTCAGTATGCACGTGTGAGCATATCATCTCACTATGACACACAGTCTACAGGAGGCTCCAACATGGCTATATGCATGTAATATAAATCCCTGTCCGAGCGAAGCTCTAGCATGGCTCCATGCATATTCATGATATCTGAAAACCTCTTGCGAGCGAAGCTCTAGTACGGTGTCATAAAAATCAGTAAAATCTGTGTACGAGAAATACTCCAGTACGACTTTAAAATGAGTTATAAATCTATATAAAATCACGTGTGAGCAATGCTCCAACACGAATGAATACTCAAGTAAATCAAAACTTCATACGAGCAACGCTCCAGTACGGTTTTATGCATAAATACATCAAATCTCGTGTGAGTTACACTCCAGCATGGCTTTCATGCAATATCATATCAAAACTAGATACGAGCTAAGCTCCAGC
Source organism: Firmiana major (assembly GCA_033439115.1). NCBI lineage: Eukaryota > Viridiplantae > Streptophyta > Magnoliopsida > Malvales > Malvaceae > Firmiana > Firmiana major. The sequence continues at coordinate 28,452,527 of CM065905.1, forward strand.
ACCTCTCATGCATTTCAAATCATAAAAACTAGTGCGAGCAATCGCTCCAGCACCATTTTATGAATTTCAGTCAAAACAGTCAAAACAGTCAAAACAGAGTGCGAGCTAAGCTCCAGCACCTCTCATGCATTTTACCATAGAATAATCAGTGCGAGCAATCGCTCTATCACATTTCATGCATATGATGTCACACAAGTCGGTGCGAGCAACCGCTCAAGCACAATTATGCACACTCACAAACGCAGATATAGTGCAAAAATATGCCAGTACTATCTGTTTCCATATAAACTTGATAGTTGGCCCATTTTTCAAAGAAATTTCATTTAAATATAAATAACACCTACGTAGTGTTATCTTGTGAAATTTATGCAATTATTGGCTAATCTACCGATTTACTTTGATTAAAACCAAGAAAATTCCTTAAATCAAAAAATTCCTTAAATCATGCATTTCATGCATGTCATGCTTTCACCATCCTTAGGTGAACTTCCCTTAATAGGGGTAAAATAGTCTTTTTACCTATTTTGATCCTGAAAATCATTTAAACCACTTTTAGGATCATTATCCAATAACCGTGTATACATACATAATCAGTGTATACAAAAACTATTAAAATACGTGTAGCTACCTCTAGCTACTCACACAATTCCCTTGCCTCATTTTCTATACAGTCTGACCTTTTCCACTGATGTCTCGTCATGCAGTCCAATTTGCTCTCAATCAAATCTCCGAAAATGCGTATAAATATACATCAGGTCAAATACAATACAATTAATTGTATTTCATATTTTTGGGCTTAATTTTAAATCATTGGGCTCGTTTACCCATATTGGGCCCGATTGCACCATAATGGGCCTTAATCGGCCTTAAGCCCGTTTTTCACTTACTATTCACATCATCGAGGCCTATTGGGCTCATTGGGCCCATCAATATTTATTGAGCCTTGTTCTAAACCCTCGGATAGATCAATTAAATATTTACGATAATTTATCCCAATTTCCAGAATATAATTCATTTAATGCGAAATTTAAATTCGTAATTTATGTAGTAAATTTTAACGCATAATGATGCAATATTATCATAAATAAGGGTTACTTACCCGTGATTCCATGATAATACGTAAATCGAGGCTAACTCGAGTCCTCATTTGACGTCAATTGTCGAGCTACACAATTTAATATTTTTTCGGGTAAATTTCCAGTCGGTTATTAATCAATTTAAATATTTCGAAATTTAAATCAGTCAATTTCGACCACTTACCGACTTACCCGTAGCTCGATTGCATCACTGGAATTTTCTCCAATTTTTTCTCTTTTTCTTTTTCCCATTTTCTTCCTTTTCCTTTTCTTTTTTTGGCTGAACCGGTTCGGTCCTGTTTAACCCGGTTCAGACCACTGGTTCAGTCCGATTCGATCGGTTCAGTGCCTTGCCGATCAGTTCTCCACCATTTTTCATCGCAAACAGCTCCACGGGGTCGTCCGCAGCTCGGATCTGGTCTCGATTTCGTCCGAGGTCACCGAAAAGTGGCCGGTTCGGCTTGTTCTCTCCTCGCTGTTGGTGGCTTCTCTCTTTCTCCCGTTTTCCAGCTCTAGCCGCCGCCCCACCAGCCGATTCAACCATCGATTGGCCAATCTTTGCCTGGGCCACCTTCGGCTGTCGGTGACAGGGCCCGAATCGGCGTCGATCACCGATTTTTCCTTTCTCCCTCACCGGACGGAGTCGCTGGCGGCGCACCCACCAGGCAAGGTAGCCGACGCCAACCCAGGCATAGTTCGACGATGGAAGTACAATCGGCGACGAGAGAAACGTCGACGAAAGGAAACCGATTAAACCTGTCACGACCCAAATTACCTAAGAATTAGAGTAAATTTTTCGATTTTTCGTTTATTATTTAATTCTTACCTTTCTCTCATTGTGGCCATCCTACAAACAGTTGGGCTATGTTTCGGTGTTAGTCACCTTTCACTTATTTACCATTCCATTTCCATAATCACATTCACATATCAGAGTTTACTATCTTTTGACTTTAATTAAATACATACACAATGGTATTTATAACTCTACATCCCCAACATCATTCCATTTACAGTACTGTGCATCACATATTTAGATACAAAACTATACAAATGTGTATACCTGTCTTTCAATGGAAAACAGCGGATACCAATGCATGTAAGTCCTCAGCCGCTTACTAATTACTGTGAGTGCTCTGAAAAGATGGAAAAATAAGGGGGTGAGCAAACCACACGCTCAGTAATGCAATTATGCAAGTAAGTACCATGATTCATCAGCTCTAAGCTTTTACCAAACTACCTTTTCCCCATTCTGACATCTCTGTCATTCTCTATTCTCTTTTTGTCTCTATTTAGGCCCTTACTACCTTTTCCAATCTCAAAGGCATGCAACTCAATTCACACAATTATAGTCTGCGCACTGCCTCGGCATAGGTAGTGATATCTAACGGGCTAATCAGACTCTAATGATAATCTAAGCCCTTCCATGAATTTTCAGACATCTCGACTCTCACTGTTCATCGTGTCTGAGTCATATCTGCCTAGGAATATAAACTGAGATTCATACTCATTAATCAACCAGTTCCTCTAGGTCAGAGTAAAGAATTTCTTTCATCTGTAATTTCCTTTAAGCAGTGTAAACAGTGTAGGATGTGTGGTAGTTACCACGGAAATAAGATGTTGGACGAGGATGAGTGTATGACTTGGACCAGGACACTAATGATGTCACATAAAATACTATTGATGCATGAATTACATTATTTATATATGCATAAATAGTTTTGATAAACTATGTCATGTACATATGCATGATTTTGTGCTTGAGATTTTAATGAAAAGAAATGGATTTTAAGGGCATGGCATTGTGAGCATGCAGATAGTGGAGCTATCTACTTACTTGCATAATTGCCTTACTGAGCGTGTGGTTTGCTTACCCCCTTATTTTCCCATCTTTTCAGAGCACTCACAGTAATTAGTAAGCGGTTGGGGACTTGCATCTTGGTATTCGCTGCTTTCCATCGAGAGACATGTATACATATTTGTATGGTTTTGTATCTAAATATGTAATGCATAGTATTGTAAATGGATATGATGTCGGGGATGTAAGGTTAAGTAAATACCATCGTGTATGTATTTAGTTAAAGTCAAAGGATAGTAAACTCTGATATATGAATGTAAATATGGAAATGGAATAGCAAATAGGTGAGAGATGACTAACACAGAATCATAACCCAACTGTTTGTAGGATGGTCACGATGAGAGAAAGGTAAGAATTAAATAATAAATGAAAAAAAGTGAAAACTTTACTCTGATTTTTAAGTAATTTGGGTCGTGACAGTCAGGACTCAGCCTCTCCCTTGGACTGTCCTGACCTATAAAACCATTTAAAATCATGGATTCATCATAAACCAAGTGACATGTGAGATTAGGAAAATAATAATAATAATGGTAATAACTAGGACTATGGCCATATCCTCTGTGATCCCAGGCTACATGGATCCTAGTGTACGGGGTTCACCTTTATCTGCTTCCTCACGGGAGGTGGGTCACGTCCAACCCGTCGATCCATAGCAGATCTATCCTTCGTCTGAAGATGGTATATATATAATATCCATACACGGTACAACGTACTTCATGCTATATGCACGGTACCACATACTCCGTAGATCTATACATCACATCATATCATACAACATCTCATAACGCACGTGCGAGCCTATTTAATCGGTGTGACATACAGTCTACCTAAAGGTCATAGCATGGCTCCCAACATGTCATAAAAATTACGTACGAGTAATCTCTAGCATGGATGCAAATATATAGTAGACATCTAGTGCGAGCTAGGCTCTAGCACCATGTCATAAAATCCATGTGAAATCTAGTGCAAGCTAGGCTCCAGCACTCATGCAAGTAAAACTCTAGTACGACCATCGCTCCAGCACTAATGCATGTATAATCACGTCAAATCTCGTGCGAGCAACTGTTGTCACGCCCGGAAACGCAAAAAATGGGCAATTTTAAAACTTTTTAACCTATTTAACTGAGTTGTGTTCCTGTCTATGTCAGTTTCTTAACTTTTATCATTTTATAAAAATTCGGCAGCATAGCGACTACATTTTGACTTAACCCAACATGTAGAGTTTAAAACACAGTTTATAATTTTCAACCCACATCCGCAACACCATTTTCAATTCTATTCCAAGATCTCATAGCATCCACAACATATATTTATTCTGCGTAATAAAAACTTTGTACATAAATATAATCCTTTACAACTATTACATCCCGACTGTAATATACATTAGTGTCTATGTTGTATATCGTGTCTGGAACAAAAGTAAAGCTATTGATAATTCTATATTTTTAGAATTATTTGTGCTTAATTTCCTAATTAATTATTTAAATCCCCAATTTATTTTGTTAATTATCCCCTTTATTTAATTAAAATTCTCATGTTTGCAGAAAAATTAAATCTGGATGAATTTTGAATATTTCGATAGAAAATGGACCGGAATTGGGCTAAAATTGAGATTGGACCACGCGGACAACACGAGCCTAGCACATCTAATTGGACAAAATGACAGATGACATGGAAATATTATTTTTCAAGGAGCCAATGGTGTGAAGACAAGTGGCCAAACAATGTCAACTCATCTAGGATGGAAATATTACAATTGTACCCCTAAGTGTGTGTATAAAAAGAAAAAGATGTTAATTGAAAAAGGGGTAGCCTAGGTTAGAATAGGAGTAATTTAGGGTAGAAAGTTTTAGAGAGTTTTTTTTTTTAGTTTTCTTTTTCTTGAACCTTTTGGTGATTACTTTAGCAGCTATCAAAACTTTGTTTTCAATTTTTAGATACTGTTCATGTTAATTTCCAATTTTATAAGCTTTATTTCCTTTTCTTTTTTCGGTTTATTTTAGCTGTTTGATTTCCATGGTTTTTATTTTTCATTTGGGTGTGAGGGGTTGGTGACAGCAGCCTTGATACTCAACCCGATTGCAGCTGTTCATTTCGTTTCCTGCATGTTTTTCTTTAATATGTCTATCTTCCAATTTCAAAGTGAGCATTTTATTATTTTAGTTTATCCCAGTAGTGTTCATTCGGTTACTGTCCCATTCTAATTCTTCTGCAAATTTAGTTTTCATTTTATGCGCTTTTCATCAGATAACCTTTATGTTTCATCAGTTTCTCGATTGCTGTATCGGTTCTTCAATGCATTCTCATTTTCCTGGGAATAATTCTAACTTACAGATTTACTTGTTTTGGTTTAACATTCATTTACTAACTCTACTCATGCCTTTTCTACTTTGAATTAGATGATTATTATCGCTCTAAATTTCTGTTTTATTATCTAGTTTCGTTTAATGTATTATGACCTCTCTTCACTGCATTTTCTCATGTCGGCATTCAACCTCTGTTTAGCTCTGTTTTGTTGTTCCAGTACTGTTCTTTTATGCAGTACAACATATTTGCGTTAATTTCTCAGCACTGTTTGATATATATGTTTGCTGGCCATTTCTGTTCAATTCTTTTCTTTTCTATTTCAAGTTTAATTTAGTTTCAAGGTTGGGTGCAGTGGGAGGAGATTTGGCTATGTTTGCAGAGCACCATTGGTTTGTGCTTACTGCTTTGCCACAGGTTGCTGTTTATTGGTTGCTACTTGGTTTCGGTCTTCTCACTGCGACTCTGCTATTGGGTTCATTGCTGCTTGCTGTGTGAAGACTGGACGCATGAGATATTGTTCGGTGCTGAAGCAGGGCAATAGTATGGTGTTTGTAGAGGCTAGATGTAGAGGACCATTTCATGGAGGATGACATTCCCTGCTAGCTGGATAGATCGGGAGCAGAACAGCACTAAACCGAGAGCTAGTGCAACAGCAGGACACTTATAGCAGCAAACCTGGACAATGCCTATGAGGAATTGTGCACATACAGCACCATTGGGCAAGACGAGAGCAGTACCTGAATCTGGACAGAAGCTGCAGCATCTGGAATTGAAGAACATTGCATTCAGGATATCAGTACAGAGCACGGTTTGACAGCAGGACACGGAAGGACGACAGGGCCAGTAGCAGCACTTGACGCAGTAGACTTGGATGAGAGGTATGGAGCAGAACAACTGAATCGAGAGGCATAGACAGGACACACCCGAGAGCATGCAGTGGACACGCCTGGACAGACCGAGGCCATCTCCTGGAAAAGAAGCAATTTGTGAAGACGTGAACAGTGTTTGGAAGGATATTTGGCTGGTTTAAATTGTTAAGGCTTTGTTTGGCATTCAACTCTTGCATTAATCCATTTTTCTTGCATTTTTAGTATAGTTTAATTAGTTGTTAGTTTAGGATAATTGTTAGTTGTCAATTTAGATTAGTTCTAGTGTTTTAATTTGTTAATTTAATTTTTAGTTAGTAGTTAATTTTATATTAAATGTTTTAGGATTTTATTTTAGTTTAATTACTTGCATTTTTATTTTAAGTTTGTTTAAATTTTAGTTTAATTGATTTTATTGCTTTATTTTCATATTTGCATTTTATTTTAGTTGCGTTAATGCATTTTAACTGTTTTAATTTTTCTTTGTAGGTATTTTCTTTAATTGCTCGGAGTTCAGTAAGCAAATCTTAGTTCAATTTTATTTTCTTTATTTTTTAGTATTATTATTTTCAATACTTTTAATTTTTAGCCTTAATTGATCACCCACTTTTAATTTCATAATTTGCTAGGATATACTTAGGGTAAGATTAACCGGTACTTAATTAGGCTAGTCAACTTCTCTGAGGGATGATAACTCGGGACTCAAATCCCATTATTACTTGTATGACCCGTGCACTTGCGGACAATACCCTTTGGGCGTGTCAAGTTTTTGGTGCCGTTGCCGGGGAAGTTTTAATTAGTCGTTAATTAATAACGGTGAAATTATGCTTAGGTGTAATTCTAGCTTGTAAATATTTAGGTTGTTAATATTTAGAAGTTTAATCTAGATTAGTTAATTAAAAATAAAAAATAAAAAATAAAAAAATTCAAAAATTTAAAAATTCAAAAAACTTTTCTAAGGACTTTTCTGATGTTTGCATGCGTAGAGCCAAGAGTTTTGATTGCTTTCCTCTAGATCCTAAAATTGAACGTACTCTTAGAAAAATTCGAAAGGACTATAGGAAATTTATAGCTCCACTGTAAAACACAATGACAGAAAATAGGGAAATTAGAACCGTTGGAGATTATGCAATGCCGACAATTGGAGGATATTATTCCAGCATTAGGCCACCAGCTGTCCCTGCAAATAACTTTGAAATTAAGCCCGCAATCCTCCAGATGATTCAGACTTCTTTATAGTTCAGTGGGCTTCCACACGATGACCCACATGCTCACCTTGGGCAATTCCTGGACTTGTGCAACACGTTCAAACATAATGGATTATCTGATGATGCGCTTAGGCTTAGATTATTCCCCTTCTCACTTAGGGATAGGGTGAGACACTGGTTGACCTCCCTGCCTCCAGGATCCATTTCTACATGGGATTAGTTAGCCCATCAATTTCTATCTAAGTTTTTCTCTCCCTCTAAAATGGCCCAACTTCGTAGTAATATATCTTCCTTTGCCCAGTACGACTCTGAATCTCTTTATGAAGCATGGGAGCGATATAAGGAGCTTCTTAGGAAGTGCCCTCACCATGGCCTACCTTTGTGGTTGCAAGTCCAGACCTTCTACAACGGACTTACAAGCCAAAATAGGATCATTGTTGACGCTGCTGCGGGTGGAGCGCTAATGTGTAAAATAGAGGAGGAAGCTTACGAGTTGTTAGAAAAGATGGCAGCTAACAACTATCTATGGTCCTCGGAGAGGCAAATGCCAAAGAAGTCGGTGGGTATTTATGAGCTCGACACACTGTCTACCTTGACCTCTCAAATCGCTAATCTTACGAAGAAGGTAGAGTCTCTCAGTACCCAACGTAATCCTCCCACTACTCCTAACCCTGTGTATTCTGTCCAAAGTCCTTTTCTTTCCTGCGAGCTGTGTAGTAGTACCCATTTTGTAGATAGGTGTTCGCTCAACTTAGAATCGGTTCAGTATGCTACTCCTTCTCAAACGCAACAGAACAACCCCTTTTCAAACACCTACAACCCAGGGTGGAGGAACCATCCTAACTTCTCCTAGAGCCATAACCAAGGGCAAACTTTTAGTTCTAGACTTGTAAAACCCCCTAGTTTTCAAACTCCACCGGTTTATGTACCACCACAACAACAATTTTCTTATCACCCGTTTCACCATCCCCATCCACCTCAATTTCAACATCATCCACCACCACCACCAAAACCTACTCAGCCCCAACTCTACCATGTACCAGTAGCTGAGAAGAAGCCTACATTAGAGGAGATGTTCATGACTATCCTGCAAAATCAAGCTACTTCAATTAAGAACTTAGAAGTTTTGGTTGGACAAATAGCTAGTGCTCTTAGCCAACGTCCTCAAGGGACCCTTCCTAGTAACACTGAAGTTAATCCTGTTAAGCAAAGGGAAGGTAAGGAACATGTTAGATCCATCACTCTTAGGAGTGGCAGAGAGATAGATGAGCCACAAGTTAAGTTTGGTCCTGAATAGTCCATAGTTGATAAACATATAAGTTCTAACGAGGTAGCTTAGAAAGAGTAGGAACATTAGGATCGGGCTGCAAAGGAATCCAAGATAGGTGCTTCTTCATCTATACCTTTTTCTTCTTCATTGCCTTCCTCGTCCTCTGATTCTACACAGGTTCCTACTACATTGCCTCTAGTTAAACCACCAGTACCTTTTCCTCAAAGGTTTCAAAAAAAAAACTGGAACAACAATTTGCTAAATTTTTTGAGGTTTTTAAGAAGCTTCACATCAACATTCCTTTTGCAGATGGCTTAGAGCAAATACCAAGTTATGTGAAGTTTTTAAAGGATATCCTCTTGAGGAAGAGAAGATTGGAAGATTATGAGACGGTGGCCTTAACTGGGAAATGTAGTACAATTATCTAGAGGAAATTACCCCCCAAGCTCAAGGATCCCGGGAGTTTTACCATACCCTGCACTATTAGAAATCTATTCTTTGGTAGAGCCCTATGTGATTTAGGAGCTAGTATCAATCTAATGCATTTGTCTATCTATCAAAAGTTAGGAATAGAGGATGTCAAGCCCACTATAGTGACCCTTCAGCTAGCAGATCGATCCATTAAATATCCAAAGGGGGTCATTGAGGATGTCTTAGTAAAGGTGGATAAGTTTATTTTCCCTGCAGATTTTATTGTACTAGATATGGAGGAAGACAGGGAAGTCCCCATTATTTTAGGTAGACCTTTCCTAGCTACTGGTAGGACGATAATTGATATGCAAAATGGGGAGTTGACTATGAGAGTGCAAGATCAGGAAGTGAAGTTTAATGTTTTCAAACCTTTGAAGCTCCCTGATGCCTCTCAAGAGTGTTTTAAGATAGAGATTAATGAGGATATAAGGCTTAAGCACGTGAAATTTGAAAGAATGAGGGAAGCAGATAGAGCTAAGGAGGATTTAACTGTTAACATTCTATCACCATTCTGGCAAATCCTCCTACTCTTCGCCTTGCTGCTGAGTTGTCACGACCCAAAACTACCCAAAAATCAGAGTAAATTTTTCGCGTTTTGTTATTTTCTTTCATGCTTACCTGTCCTCTGATCGTGACCACACTTCACTAACAATTGGGCTGTACGTCAATGCCAGTCCCACCAAATTAATTCTTTCTTAGTCATTTATAAATGTTTACAATATTTATACATCCCCTAAAGTTACTTACAAACATGTTACTGTGCTATGCTTATTTAGATACAATATGTACAAGTGTATATACCTTAAATGATGGGCAGCAGCGGATATCCGGAATGCAGTACTTAGTCGCCTCAACACCTACTGGAGATTATCTGTGTGAGAAAATGAAAGGGGTGAGCACATCAAGCTCAGTAAGGCAATTCTACGAACAAGTAGGTAACCATACTACCTACATGAACGTGGTGCCATGCATAAACCACCCTTTCTCCACACATTTCAAAACTGATGCAATGATTCATGATGTCATGTAAAATACGTTCGCATGGAAAATTCAACATGCAACTCTTTTTAAATCATTTCTTTCTCATTTAAAATTTTCACAATAAAGTCAGGACTTAACCCCTCCTTCGGGTGGTCCTGACTCACACAAAACCATGAAAATCAGTTTACATCACACATGGGTTTAAAAAGCATGGAAATAGCATCATGCAAATTTAGTTTAAAACCTAGTTTCAATCATCGTCAAGATCATCAACATGCGAGACTAGGCAACATCTGTATATCGGTAATAACCAGGACTATGGTTGTGTGTCCTCGTGAGCCCTTCTACTACACGGATCCTAGTGTGCGGGGTCTCACCCTGATCAGGAACCGCCCGGGAGGTGGGTCAATCCAACCCGTCAGTCTTATCCGATCCCACGCATCCAAAGATGCCGTATCCGAAGACACCCCGTATCCGAAGATACCATATCCGAAGATACCCCGTATCTGAAGATACCACACGGTACATCGTACTCCATGCTACTTGCACGGTACATCGTAGTCAGTGGACCCATATCATATCTCTATACTCATGCCATGTCTCAAAACGCACGTGCGAGCCTATTTAATCGGTGACACACAGTCTACCCGAAGCTCCAAGCACGGCTCATCGCATGTTCTCATAAAAATCAGTGGGGGGTGCGAGCGATGCTCCAGCACTCTCGTCAATTCAAGTAAAACTAGTGTAAGCTAAGCTCTAGCACTCTCATCAAATCATGTGGAAAATCTGGTGCGAGTTAGACTCTAGCACCGTGTCACGAAAATCATATATATATATATATAAAATCTAGTGCGAGTTGGACTCCAGCACCAATGCATGTAAAACTCTAGTGTGAGCTCTCATTTCAGCACTAATGCATGCATAACACAAATCAAAACATCGTGCGAGTTGAGCTCTAGCATGTCACATGTCAATAAAAACACGTAGGTGGCTCTGTTTTCTCAAAACAATTCTCAAAACAATTTCATCGTTGAAAATATGCAATGCTGTGCATTTTTCTTTCAAGGTTAGCCAGCCTACTCATGCATGTGTCAAAACCTCTCCAGAACGAGCACGAACCTCTTGTTCTTGCTCCTCCCAATTTTTCCTAAAATTGTAAATTTTACCCTTAACAAGGGTATTTTGGTAATTTACTCATTCGGGGCACTAAAATTATTAACTTACTTCTAGACCCTTCAGATAATTTAAAAGACTGCATATGACTTTGAAATTTCGTAAAGTTTACCTCTAGCAGTCCATAGAATTCCCTTACCTTATTTTTCTGTAGAGTCTGACCTTTCCTTTTCCACTGCTGTCTCGTCACGCAGTCCGATTTACTCCCAATCCAATATCCGAAATTGCGTATAATTATTCCTCAGGTCAGATATCATACAATTTAATTGTATTTTCTATTTTCTGGGCTTAATTTAAATCATTGGGCCCATTTACCCTATTGGGCCCGATTGCACCTTAATGGGCCTTAATCGACCTTAAGCCTGTTTTCCACTTAATTTTCACATTATTGAGGCCTATTGGGCTCATTGGGCCCACCAACAATTTATTAGGCCTCGTTCTAACTCTCGAATAGTTCAATTTATTTACGATAATTTATCTGACTTTTCAAAATTTAATTTAATTAATGAGGAAATTAAATCTGAAGCACGCATAACGATGCAAATTATCGTAAATAAGGGTTACTTACCCGAGATTCCATGTTAGTACGTAAATCGAGGTTGTCTCGAGCTCTCGTCTGACGTCGATTATCGAGCTACACAATTTCATAAATTTTTGGGTAAATTTTCAGTCGAAAATTAATTAAATAAAATATTTCAAAATTTAAATCGATCAATTTTGACCGCTACTAACTTACCCGTAGCTCGATTACATCGTCGAGATTTTTCTCCAATTTTTTCTCTTTTTCTTTTTCCCTTTTTCTCTTTTTTTCCTTTCCTCATTGGCTGAACCGGTTCGGTCCGGTTCAGACCCGGTTCGGACCCGTCGGTTCACCCCGGTTCACTCCGGTTCAACCGGTTCAGGGCCTTGCAGGCTGGTTCTCCGCCGGCTTTCGCCGCCAGTGGTTCTGCCAGTGGCTCCGCTGGGTTGTCCGCATCTCAGATCTGGGGTTGGCTTCGGTCGAGGTCGTCGAAAAGTGGCCGGTCCGGCTGTTCTCCTTTCGTCGCCGGTGGTTCTCCCTCTTTTCGCCGTTTCTGGCGTTTGCCTACAGTTTTGTCGGTCATTTTCGGTACCAATCGCGTCGTCTGGGCCTCGGGGACGTTCGGCGGTGGTCGGGATCGACCAGATTGGCGTCGTTCGCCGCCGTTCTCTTTTCTCTTTTCGGTTTCCCCCCTTCACAGTTCTCGCGAATTTCGGTGGCTGGGGAGCGCGTGCCGACCTGTGGAGGCTGTCTCGGTGCCGGCCTTGCTTCGCCGGTCTTCTCTTCCCCATTGTCGTCACCGTTCGTCGGCACCCGAAGACCGATTTTGGGTTTCTCGGTTTGGGTCGCGCGACTGTGTCGCGCGATCCTCTCTTTTTTTTTAATCAATTAATTTATTATTTATTTATATTATTATTATATTTATTTATTTTATTAATATTTTAATCATTAAAATATTCACAAATATTCTACAAATATCTACAATTTCTTATTTTATTCTAAATTCATTTATTTAATTTATTTAATTTATTTTAACGCTTTTCGGTATATTTTTCGATTATTTTCGGGATTATTTTTCGAAGTAAAAATCTCGATTAATTCCGATTAATTCCCATAAATTCATATCTTGATCAATTTAACCCGAAATAAATTTATTTCACCTTTATTGACCAAGATTTCTCAAATCCATATTTTAATAAAATTTTCTTGTCGAATTTATATCGAATTTTGATCTTTTGACCATTTTGTCCTTTAACGTGCTCGGGAATTCCATTTCAATCCTTTTGCATTTTTAATTTCGTGTTTTAACTAAAATCAGGTCTTACATGAGTGTTGTTTTCTTTAGCTGCATTTGAAGTGATTGTATTTTTCTTTTCACCTTGTATATAGTTCTTTTTCTTTTTTTTTTTCTGTTGTTTCTTTCTTTGTTTATTTTGCAAGTTTATTTTCTAAGCTTTACGCTTTCAATAAAAGCTTCAGTTGTTCATCAACATCAGATAGGGGAGTACTATGTTCTTGAGCTTAATTGTTTATATTATCTGCACACTGAGGACACTGTGCACTTTAAGTTTGGGGGATGGAATATCACTTGAGCATTTTTTGAAAATTTGGGCAAAAGTGAAAAAAATTTCAATTTTTTTTTGAAAATATGAGCTTAAATTGTTTGATTTTAGGATGATTTAGTGCTTAGCATGTAGTTTTCCCATATTCCGATGATATGACCCCATGATTAAGTATGATTTTGATTGACTAAGAAGCATGATTATAGGAAAAGCATGAAGTTGAATACTTGAATTTGTCTTGATTCTGATTGTGATTTCCTCATCTTACGCACATGTCATGTCATGTCATGAATCTGTATAATTATTTAGAGAAAGCTTATGTGGACATAGGATTGCATTTGTTCAGTTGATTTTGTGTATCATATTCTAGAATTTGTTTGATCTAATCTCGAGGCGAAATATTAGATCACACTTAATTAGGGAGATGATTTAGGCCATCTTTGGATTGTTTGAGCCTTTCTAGCCATCCCTGTACATATTTTACACCTAGTCACTCATCTGGGCCAAATAAGCTTTTCTCTGTAGATACACCTGCGTTATTTTCCTTAGCTTAAATACTCTTTTCCTATCCCTTACCCCGAAAGCATGAAAATTTATTGGGATATATTGTGAGCTTTGTACATATGGGTATTAAGTGATAGTGAAGGAGTATTTATTCAAAAAAAAAAAAGAAAAAAAAAAGAACAAGAAAAAGAAAAGTAGAAAGATGAAAAATACGAAAATAGAATAAAATGTCTAGCAAAATAAATAAGTTTGGGGGAAATGATTTGAGCTCTTACATTAAGATCCTAGAAGTAATGCATGTTAAAGGGTAATTAAACCTAAATCGAATTTATCATACCTTAGCCCCAGCCTTACATTACAAGCTTAATGAAGTCCTATTGATCTTTAGTTAAGTGTGACTACATTAGTGGAGGGAGAAGTGAAAAGCAAACTTATGGGAATAATCACATGTCATTGACTTTGCATTCACTGTGTTTGAATAATCTGATCCAGATAATGTACTGTGAAGTGACTTTGACATTTTCACACATACACACGAGGGATCCAATTTGCGTTAGGACTTATGATTGAATAATTTTGAATGTTGGACTTGTAATTGTGAATCTTTAAGATCATAGTCTGTACTTTTTCTTTGAGAATAATATTTGGAAAATTATTGTGTTTAGTACTTGTCATTCCTACAATTATTTTGTTTTGCTTGAGGACAAGCAAAAACTCAAGTTTAGGGGTGTGATAATTCTATATTTTTAGAATTATTTGTGCTTAATTTCCTAATTAATTATTTAAATCCCCAATTTATTTTGTTAATTATCACCTTTATTTAATTAAAACTCTCATGTTTGCAGATAAATTAAATCCGAATGAATTTTGAATATTTCAGTAGAAAATGGACCGAAATTGGGCTAAAATCGAGATTGGATCACGTGGACAACACGAGCCTAGCACATCCAATTGGACAAAAAGACAGATGACTTGGAAATATTATTTTTCAAGGAGCCAATAGTGTGAAGATAAGTGGCCAAACAATGTCAGCTCATCTAGGATGGAAATATTACAATTGTACCCCTAAGTGTGTGTATAAATAGAAAAAGATGTCAATTGAAAAAGGGGTAGCCTAGGTTAGAATAGGAGTAATTTAGGGTAAAAAGTTTTAGAGAGTTTTTTTTTTTTTAGTTTTCTTTTTCTTAAACCTTTTGGTGATTACTTTAGCAGCTATCAAAACTTTGTTTTCAATTTTTAGATACTGTTCATGTTAATTTCCAATTTTATAAGCTTTATTTCCTTTTCCTTTTTCGGTTTATTTTAGCTGTTTGATTTCCATGGTTTTTATTTTTCATTTGGGTGTGAAGGGTTGGTGACAGCAGCCTTGATACTCAACCTGATTGCAGCTGTTCATTTCATTTCCTTCTTTAATCTGTCTATCTTCCAATTTCAAAGTGAGCATTTTATTATTTTAGTTTATCCCAGTAGTGTTCATTTGGTTACTGTCCCATTCTAATTCTTCTGTAAATTTATTTTTCATTTTATGCGCTTTTCATCAGATAACTTTTATGTTTCATCAGTTGCTCAATTGCTGTATGGGTTCTTCAATGCATTCTCGATTTTCCTAGGAATTATTCTATCTTACAGATTTACTTGTTTTGGTTTAACATTCATTTACTAACTCTATTCATGCCTTTTCTACTTTGAATTAGATGATTATTATCGCTCTAAATTTCTGTTTTATTATCTAGTTTCGTTTAATGTACTATAACCTCTCTTCACTGCATTTTCTCATGTCGGCATTCAACCTCTGTTCAGCTCTGTTTTGTTGTTCCAGTACTGTTTTATCTTATGCAGTACAACATATTTGCGTTAATTTCTCTGCACTGTTTGATATATATGTTTGCTGGCCATTTCTGTTCAATTCTTTTCTTTTCTGTTTCAAGTTTAATTTAGTTTCAAGGTTGGGTGTAATGGGAGGAGATTTGGCTATGTTTGCAGAGCACCACTGGTTTGTGTTTGCTGCTTTGCCACAGGTTGCTGTTTATTGGTTGCTACTTGGTTTCGGTTTTCTCACTGCGACTCTGCTATTGGGTTCATTGCTACTTGCTGTGTGAAGATTGGACGCATCAGATACTGTTCGGTGCTGAAGCAGGGCAATAGTATGGTGTTTGTAGACGCTAGATGTAGAGGACCATTTCATGGAGGATGACATTCCCTGCTAGCTGGATAGATCGAGAGCAGAACAGCACTAAACCGAGAGCCAGTACAACATCAGGACACTTGTAGCAGCAAACCTGGACAGTGCCTATGAGGAATTATGCACATACAGCACCACTGGGCAGGACGAGAGCAGTACCTGAATCTGGACAGCAGCTGCAGCATCTGGAATTGAAGAACATTGCATTCGGGATGTCAATACAGAGCATGGTTTAACAGCAGGACACGAAAGGACGACAGGGCCAGTAGCAGCACTTGACGTAGTAGACTTGGACGAGAGGCATGGAGCAGAATTGTAAGACCCCGTATATGTATAAGGGTAATGTGTGTACTTGGATTAAATAATATGAATGGACTTGTGATGTAAAGTATGATTGATGTAAGTCCATGGATTCAATGTATGTATGTGTAATATAAATTGTAACGTACATACAAGTTTCATTAAGTATGAATACGGAGAAATGTATTCTAGCAAGTGATAGATGTGATTGAGACTCAAGATGAGTAGTGTGGTAAAATGGAATGGAGTTATGCTTCCATTTGGTTGTATGTAGCATACCTTTGAACATACAATGAATGCACACAAGTTTCAATGTGCATAAGGTATGAATGGATGCCATTTTCAAGTTATAGAAGTGGATGGATGAGGAAATGGCCATGGCAATAGATTGAGGGTGTGTTGGTATGAGTTGCAGCAATGAAACTGCAGGAAATCTGGAAAACATGAGGTCCAGATCGATCTCATAGGATGAGAGATCGATCTGGAAGAGCCAGAATGCTCTTATTTGGGCGAAAGAATTGAGCAGATCGATCTCCAATGGAGCCAGATCGATCTCTCAAGCATTCTGTGGTGGAAAGATTGATCCCCAAGCACCCAGATCAATCTCCTTAGCTCTCTGTTTGAGACCAGATCGATCTCATGCTTCGACAGATCGATCTCATGCCTCAGCAGATCGATCTCATTGCTTCGACAGATCGATCTCAGGCTTAAAAAATACCGTGAAAAAGAGGGATTTTAAGGGACCAGATCGATCTCCTCTTGGACCAGATCGATCTCCTCAAGTCATTTCTATATAAGGAGAGCTGAAAAATCTGGAAATCTCGGAAAACACTTAACCCTACAACTTCAACCCCAAAAACCTAATTTTCCCTCTCTAAAAATCAATCATTTTTAGTGAGATTTGAAGAGAGATCATTAGAGGCAAAGTTGATCCTATCAAAGAGGAGAACAACATAGTGAGAGGGCATTTTCCCATTTTTAGAATTGAAGGAGTTGAGGGCATTACCAATTGGAGCAAGAAGAGAAATCATATTGGTAAGATTCTAACACCCCAATCTAAATGCATTAGCTATTTAATTGATTTTGGAGTTGATTGGTATGAGTATTGATGGATAAACTACCTAAGAATGTAGTGGAAGTGGTGTGACCTAGAAATCTAAAATGGGTATAATGTGAGGATATGTGGGATTGAATGAGTTTATGATTTGTGGCACGCTAAAGTTGTTATTGGGGTATTGTTTATGATTTTCGATGGTTAAATGAGATTACATTGTGAGTTTGGAGGAATTGTGGAAATGGGTATGAATATGCTTGATTAATGCCATAGTGGGGGAATTCATGAAGTATGAACACTATGAGCTTAATGTCGATTTGATATCGACTTTGAATGAGTTAATAGGCCTAAGAAAATCCATAGACTCGAGTTATGGATAAAGTAATGAAACGAGGCCAAATAAGCTTTAATAGAGGCTATAGATTAAATTGACTATAGCAAGCACAAGGGTTGCAATTATATGGATCGAATATAATGCGGGATACGATTTTGTGCAGTCCCGAAGAGTTCGTTGAAGGCGAACTGAATCGTACGAGTAAGCAGCTTAAGGAAGTGGAATCACGCATCGCGATTCCAGGTAAGGGAATTTTGTGAGTATATAGAGATAGCTGCTCGTATTTTGAACTGGGTGAATATTGGGTGTTGTATGAAATGCATGAATTGCTCAAATAAATGTTGATGGTATTTGTGAAAGATGATGGGTATATGCGTGGTTTTGGTTTTGAAGTGGATGTTATGAAAAAGGGATAGTAAGGCTAATAATTGCATAAATCATGTGTTTTGAATGCTTTTACAAAACACAATGCTTTGATTTGAGCAAATAAAGGATAGGCTGGCTAGTACTTGAATGATGTTGTGAAATAGCCCATACGAGGCACTAAGCATATTATGAGATGTTTTTGAATGCATGTAAGCCGCCTATCGCGTGTATGTGATATAATTCGCGTTAGAGCCTCGCTCGCGCGCGATTTCTATGTTTTCACTTGTGTGAAACGTGCTTGAGCTTAGCTCGCACTTTGAAATTGAATTATGATGATGTTTATAAACCGTACTGGAGCTTCTGCTCGTACGTGGATTGTGAATGGTTATCTTATGAGTATAACCGTACTAGAGCTATGCTCGTACGCGCCTCTTTATGAGAAGATGCATGATGCATGAGTCGTGCTAGAGCTTTGCTCGCACAAGCTTGTACAATGGGATTCGTATAGGGTTGTGAAAGTGGGTAAGATCCTTAAACCTTACATCCTTAAGCTAACATCCTTAAGCCCGAGGAGGCAGGGAGGCTCTGTTAGGCGGTGAGGCTCTGTTTGGTGGGGAGGCTCTCTTATGGTGGGATCCTTAAGCCAACATCCTTAAGCCCAAAGAGGCGGGGAGGCTCTGTTAGGCAGGGAGGCTCTCCTACATGGGTATGGTAAAGGTGGGATCCTTAAGCCAACATCCTTAAGCCCAAAGAGGCGGGGAGGCTCTGTTAGGCAGGGAGGCTCTCCTACATGAGTATGGTAAAGGTAAGATCCTTAAGCCCTACATCCTTAAGCTAACATCCTTAAGCCCGAGGAGGCAGGGAGGCTCTGTTAGGCGGTGAAGCTCTGTTCAGTGGGGAGGCTCTCTTACGGAAAGGACCCTTAAGCCCTACATCCTTAAGCTAACATCCTTAAGCCCGAGGAGGCAGGGAGGCTCTGTTAGGCGGGGAGGCTCTGTTCGGCAGGAAGGCTCTCCTTCTCGGAATATGGAAAACTCTTGGTATGGGGTAGATAAGACCTAGGAATGGCACCCCCAATCATGATATGAGTTGCGGAGTACGATGTACCGTGTATATCACATAGAGTACGATGTATCGCATGATGGTTATGTGATGAGAAAGTCTGGCGAGGGATAATTCATCTTCGTGCCAGCATGATACCCCGCACACCTGGATGCGTGTGGTCTGGGATGATTTATGATGTAATGATTCACATAGGCACTTTTGATAAAGTGACCTAGATTTATACACATGCGTGAATTGTGGAATGTAAATGTGGTTGTGGTTTGTGAGTGGATTTGGTGGTGTTATGTTGTTGGTTCAAAAAGGAAGTTTCTAAATGAATTGCCCTTTTATGAATTTAAATGAGATTGAGCATGAGATGTTTTATACATGATGTCTCTACCATGTTTTATATGCCAATGCAAATGATTTGATACATGATATATATGTATATTCACATGCATAGTTTTATTCCTCATGCTCCTACTATAAACGATTTATGCATAACACTATCAGCATGTAGATAGAGTAGTTATCTACCATGCTTGCATTATTGCCTTACTGAGCGTGTGGTTGCTCATCCCACTCTATTTTCCCCCCTACAGAGCGTGCATAGTAGCCCAGTGAGGACTGAGGCGTATTATTTTGGACTCCGCTGCATCTCCATCGCTAAGAGGTACATACACAGTGATTCTTTTTGTATCTAAACAATGTAAAAGCACAGTATTCTTTTGAGTTGTACTTATGGGGGATGTAGATGTCAGTAAAACATGTATTCGTATAAGTACACGATTAAATGCACATGTATGACATCGTTTTAATTAATTGAGAATGAATGAGATGTGGTGTTTATTATTGACTCACAGCCCAACAGTGTGTGGTGAGCTTAGTTCACGACTGGGTAAGGTAACAGTAAAACGCGAAAAATTTTCAGTGATTTCGGTTAAAGAGAATGGAATTGGGTCGTGACAGAGATTGGTATCAGAGCTGTGTTGGCCTGATGTGAGTCATTAATAAAATGTAGGAAAGTACATCCCCATAGTACTGTGCTTTTGTTTAGATATAACTGTGTATACTGTGATGGATTGAGCTTAATGAATTATTATAATACAGGGAGTTAGGCACTATGCCAGTTACACGCAAAGGTAGAGGGGTGAGAGCACGTGCTAGAGGCCGTAGAGGTAGGCCTGAGAGCCGTGAGGAGCCACAGACTGAGCAGGCTCCACAGAACCCTGCTGAGAGAGCAGGTGATACTGAGGCTCGCTTCGCTAGATTAGAGCGAAGTATTGAGAGTCTGGTGGAGATAGTCACGCAGGCCTTGGGCGCCGGTGACAGACGAGGTTCTGCGGCACAGCCTACTACTGAACAGGCAGCTGCAGAGGCGGAGAGACCTCAGACTGCTGAGACAGCTACAGATACACCACCTCCAGCCCAGGATACAGATTCTCCTGTCGCTCCACAGCAGAGCGGTAGTGATGTGGGTTATGACTGCGACCTGAGCAGGTTGCGAGAGTTTCAAGCACTGAAACCCCCAGTGTTCAGAGGGGTGAAGGACCCAGTGATTACGGAGGATTGGGTGTATGAGATGGAGAAACTGTATAGGTTTTTCCGATGCACTTCAAGTGAGAAGGTTGCCTTTGCCGTGTTTATGCTGAAAGGCGAGGCCGAGCATTGGTGGAGGTCCACCGAGGTTATTTTGAGGGCCAGACACTCTGAGATCTCGTGGGAGATATTTCTAGAGGCCTTCAGGAGACAATATATTCCAGCTACCGCACAGAGGAAATTGCGGATGGAATTTATGAATTTGGTTCAGGGGAACCGTACTGTGGACGAGTATGAGTCCAAGTTTATGTCCTTGGGGAGATATGACCCGTACACGATGGGTAGTGAGACCCGAAAGATTCAGAAGTTCATGGATGGATTGAGATTGGCCATCTGGACTAAGCTAGCTCCCTTCGATATTGTGACTTATGAGGAGGCGGTACATAAGGCTCAGTTATGTGAACAAGACTTTGAGCGAAATGCCTCCGAGCTTGGGAGAGTCAGTGTTAAAAAGGACAAGGATCGGAAGAGATCCGGGTTTGGAAGAGTGGCCAAGAGAGATGGCCAAAGATTTTTCGAGAAGAGGCCAAAGATTGAGGAGGTGCGGGAGAGAGCTGCTAGACCTCCCGTATACCCAGCCTTGACTGCGCCGAGGGGCATGACTATTGGGGGACCACGACCTACTACTGATCAGTGTAGGAGATGTGGGAGATTCCATGGGAATAGGCCCTGTCCGATGACCCCTATGGTGTGTTTTAGATGTGAGAGACCAGGACATATGGCTAAGTATTGTCCTGAGAAGATGGAGATTGCCCCACAGAAGGGCAAGGAGCCTGAGGGAGCTCCAGTTGAGACAGCAGCCCCGAGGAGGAGGGCTACAGCTGAGGAAAAAGGGAAACAGGCTGCGGGTGTGAGCAGAGGAAGAGTACATGCACTGGATCAGGACACCGCAGATGCTTCGACGGATTGATAAAAGGTACCATCCGAATCTTTGATTTAGAAGCATTGGTATTATTTGATCCTGGTGCCACACATTCTTTCATATCACCTTCCTTTGCACATAAATTGTTGAAATATGTGAAACCAACATGGTTAGATAAAATGTTGATGATTTCCACACCCATGAATGATAGTCAATTAACCGAGCATGTATGTAGGGATTGTAAATTAAAGATAGAGGGGAAGGAATTGATAGCCAATCTGATTTTATTAAATATGAATGATTTTGATGTAATTTTGGGAATGGATTGGTTGGCTACCAATCGTGTTGTGATGGATTGTCATGCCAAAACATTAATGTTTTCAGGACTAGACAATCTTATTGTAAATTTTGATGAAAAGAAATGATATGGAACTAGCATGGTTGTTGTAAATAAAAGGAGTATGATTTTAAATTCATATTGCTTGAGAGATAAATTTATTGTTTTGATAAATGATGAATGTGGAGTGATGGTTTATGTTACTAACGATGGAGAGGATAATGTGAAGGGTTCATTGCCTATGTGGTCGATATAGATGAGGCACACCCGGAATTGAAGGACATACCCGTAATTACGGACTACCCTGATGTCTTTCCGGATGAATTGCCAGGACTACCCCCTGAAAGGGAAATGGAATTTTGCATTGAGTTAGTGCCTGGTACAGAGCCGATATCGAAGCCACCCTATAGAATGGCTCCGATAGAATTGGAAGAGCTGAAGAAACAGCTGCAAGAGTTGTTGGAGAAGGGGTTTATTAGACCGAGTGTCTCACCTTGGGGAGCACCGGTTCTATTTGTAAGGAAGAAGGATGGAAGCCTCCGACTGTGTATAGATTACCGGTTGTTGAATAAGGCCACCATTAAGAACAAGTACCCCCTTCCAAGAATCGATGATTTGTTGGATCAGCTCCAGGGAGCCGAAGTATTTTCTAAGATAGATCTGCGGTCAGGGTACCATCAGTTGAGGATCAGGAGTGGGGATGTACCCAAGACAGCATTTCGTACCCGTTATGGCCACTACGAGTTTTTGGTGATGCCATTCGGATTGACGAATGCTCCCGCAGCATTTATGGCATTGATGAATGATATATTCAAGCCATACCGGACAAGTTTGTGATTGTTTTCATAGATGACATTTTGGTGTATTCCAAGTCCAGGGAAGATCATGAGGAGCACTTGAGGATAGTTCTGCAGACCCTCCGAGAGAGAGAATTGTATGCCAAACTCAGCAAGTGTAACTTTTGGTTGGAACAGATCTCATTTCTGGGGCATGTTGTGTCTAAGGATGGGGTATCAGTGGATCCATCCAAGATAGAGGCAGTTGTGCAGTGGGAACAGCCCAAGACAGTAACTGAGATCAGAAGTTTCCTGGGATTGGCAGGATATTATCGGAGATTTGTAGAGGGTTTCTCGAGACTAGCTGCTCCGTTGACACGCCTCACGCGTAAAGATGTTAAGTTTACATGGGATGAGGCATGTGAGAGGAGTTTTGAGGAGCTTAAGCGTCGATTGACGACTGCTCCAGTTCTCACCATTCCTACCAGCTCAGGAGGATTCTCGGTGTATACGGATGCATCACACCAGGGACTGGGCTGTGTGCTTATGCAGGATGGGAAGGTAGTTGCCTATGGATCTAGACAGTTGAAAGATCATGAGAGGAACTACCCGACACATGATTTGGAGTTGGCGGCCGTAGTATTTGCTTTGAAAATATGGCGCCACTATCTTTATGGTGAGAAATTTCAGGTGTTCACGGATCATAAGAGCCTTAAGTACCTGTTCTCGCAGAAAGAGCTGAATATGAGACAGAGGAGATGGCTCGAACTCCTGAAAGACTATGATTGTGAAATCATGTACCACCCGGGTAAGGCAAATGTAGTTGCCGATGCTTTGAGTAGAAAGAACCTTGGGTTGGTGTCTTATATGATGGTACGGGAACATGAATTGTTAGAACACTTTGCGAACCTCAGTTTGGATGTAACCCCACCTGGATCTGAGAGACTTGAGATCATGGCTAGTTTGAGACTAAAGCCAGAGTTGATTGGCCGTATTCGGCAAGCCCAGCAGAGCGATCGACGGTGTATCGATTGGCTGAGGCAGATACACATAGGTGTGGGTATTGATTTTGAGCAGAGTGCTGATGGCTTATTGAGGTTCAGAGGCAGAGTATGCGTTCCCAGGGATCCTGAGATCAGGAGAATGATTTTATCAGAGGCTCACTCATCGAAGTATACGATACATCCGGGAAGTACCAAGATGTATCAAAACCTTCGGAAGGTTTATTGGTGGTCTAGAATGAAAAAGGACATTGCGGAATATGTCGCTAAGTGTCTCGTTTGTCAGCAAGTGAAGGTAGAGCATCAGAAGCCTGCAGGATTATTGCAGCCTCTACCGATACCGACATGGAAGTGGGAGCATGTCACCATGGATTTTGTGATGGGGTTGCCGAGGACCCGTAGAGGTCATGATGCCATATGGGTTATTGTGGACCGGTTGACTAAGTCCGCCCATTTCTTGGCTATGAGAGCTACCGATACACTGAGTCAGTTGGCGAACCTGTATATCCGAGAGATAGTACGGCTACATGGTGTACCAGTGAGCGTTGTTTCTGATAGGGATGCCCGCTTCACTTCCCATTTCTGGGAACACTTTCAGGAAGCGCTGGGGACCCGATTGAGTTTTAGCACCGCTTTTCATCCTCAGACAGATGGGCAGTCAGAGAGGACTATACAGACCCTCGAGGATATGTTGAGAGCGTGTGTGCTGGATTATAGAGGCTCCTGGGATGACCACCTGCAGTTAGCCGAGTTCGCTTATAATAATAGCTATCATGCTAGTATCGGGATGGCACCCTACGAGGCATTATACGGGCGTAGATGCCGTTCCCCCATTGGATGGGAAGAGGTTGGTGACAGACAGATTTTCGCTCCGGACTTAGTGCGGCAGGCATCTGAGGACGTCCAGTTGATATGTGAGAGATTACGGACAGCTCAGAGCCGACAAAAGAGTTATGCTGACAAGAGACGAAGACCACTGGAGTTTGATGAGGGTGAGTCGGTATTTCTGAGGGTATCACCATCGAAGGGTATTATGAGATTCGGTAAGAAGGGCAAGCTGAGCCCTAGGTATATCGGACCCTTCAAGATTTTAGAGAGAGTGGGAGAAAAGGCGTATAGATTGGCATTGCCACTGGACTTGGCGAATGTCCATAACGTCTTCCACGTCTCGATGCTTCGGAAGTATCACCCTGACCCGGCACACGTGATAAAATATGAGCCGTTGGAGCTCCATGAGAATATGACGTATGTTGAGAACCGGTTCAGATGTTGGACAGAAAAGAGAAAGTGTTGCGGAATAAGACAATTCCCTTGGTGAAAGTGCTTTGGCAACACCACACGGCGGAAGAGGCCACGTGGGAATTGGAGAACTTAATACGGGAGAAGTACCCCCAACTTTTTGAAGAGTGACTTGGTTCTAATTTGGAGGACCAAATTCCTTGAAGGAGGGGAGAATGTAAGACCCCGTATATGTATAAGGGTAATGTGTGTACTTGGATTAAATAATATGAATGGACTTGTGATGTAAAGTATGATTGATGTAAGTCCATGGATTCAATGTATGTATGTGTAATATAAATTGTAACGTACATACAAGTTTCATTAAGTATGAATACGGAGAAATGTATTCTAGCAAGTGATAGATGTGATTGAGACTCAAGATGAGTAGTGTGGTAAAATGGAATGGAGTTATGCTTCCATTTGGTTGTATGTAGCATACCTTTGAACATACAATGAATGCACACAAGTTTCAATGTGCATAAGGTATGAATGGATGCCATTTTCAAGTTATAGAAGTGGATGGATGAGGAAATGGCCATGGCAATAGATTGAGGGTGTGTTGGTATGAGTTGCAGCAATGAAACTGCAGGAAATCTGGAAAACATGAGGTCCAGATCGATCTCATAGGATGAGAGATCGATCTGGAAGAGCCAGAATGCTCTTATTTGGGCGAAAGAATTGAGCAGATCGATCTCCAATGGAGCCAGATCGATCTCGCAAACATTCTGTGGTGGAAAGATCGATCCCCAAGCACCCAGATCGATCTCCTTAGCTCTCTGTTTGAGACCAGATCGATCTCATGCTTCGACAGATCGATCTCATGCCTCAGCAGATCGATCTCATTGCTTCGACAGATCGATCTCAAGCTTAAAAAATACCGTGAAAAAGAGGGATTTTAAGGGACCAGATCGATCTCCTCTTGGACCAGATCGATCTCCTCAAGTCATTTCTATATAAGGAGAGCTGAAAAATCTGGAAATCTCGAAAAACACTTAACCCTACAACTTCAACCCCAAAAACCTAATTTTCCCTCTCTAAAAATCAATCATTTTTAGTGAGATTTGAAGAGAGATCATTAGAGGCAAAGTTGATCCTATCAAAGAGGAGAACAACATAGTGAGAGGGCATTTTCCCATTTTTAGAATTGAAGGAGTTGAGGGCATTACCAATTGGAGCAAGAAGAGAAATCATATTGGTAAGATTCTAACACCCCAATCTAAATGCATTAGCTATTTAATTGATTTTGGAGTTGATTGGTATGAGTATTGATGGATAAACTACCTAAGAATGTAGTGGAAGTGGTGTGACCTAGAAATCTAAAATGGGTATAATGTGAGGATATGTGGGATTGAATGAGTTTATGATTTGTGGCACGCTAAAGTTGTTATTGGGGTATTGTTTATGATTTTAGATGGTTAAATGAGATTACATTGTGAGTTTGGAGGAATTGTGGAAATGGGTATGAATATGCTTGATTAATGCCATAGTGGGGGAATTCATGAAGTATGAACACTATGAGCTTAATGTCGATTTGATATCGACTTTGAATGAGTTAATAGGCCTAAGAAAATCCATAGACTCGAGTTATGGATAAAGTAATGAAACGAGGCCAAATAAGCTTTAATAGAGGCTATAGATTAAATTGACTATAGCAAGCACAAGGGTTGCAATTATATGGATCGAATATAATGCGGGATACGATTTTGTGCAGTCCCGAAGAGTTCGTTGAAGGCGAACCGAATCGTACGAGTAAGCAGCTTAAGGAAGTGGAATCACGCATCGCGATTCCAGGTAAGGGAATTTTGTGAGTATATAGAGATAGCTGCTCGTATTTTGAACTGGGTGAATATTGGGTGTTGTATGAAATGCATGAATTGCTCAAATAAATGTTGATGGTATTTGTGAAAGATGATGGGTATATGCGTGGTTTTGGTTTTGAAGTGGATGTTATGAAAAAGGGATAGTAAGGCTAATAATTGCATAAATCATGTGTTTTGAATGCTTTTACAAAACACAATGCTTTGATTTGAGCAAATAAAGGATAGGCTGGCTAGTACTTGAATGATGTTGTGAAATAGCCCATACGAGGCACTAAGCATATTATGAGATGTTTTTGAATGCATGTAAGCCGCCTATCGCGTGTATGTGATATAATTCGCGTTAGAGCCTCGCTCGCGCGCGATTTCTATGTTTTCACTTGTGTGAAACGTGCTTGAGCTTAGCTCGCACTTTGAAATTGAATTATGATGATGTTTATAAACCGTACTGGAGCTTCTGCTCGTACGTGGATTGTGAATGGTTATCTTATGAGTATAATCGTACTAGAGCTATGCTCGTACGCGCCTCTTTATGAGAAGATGCATGATGCATGAGTCGTGCTAGAGCTTTGCTCGCACAAGCTTGTATAATGGGATTCGTATAGGGTTGTGAAAGTGGGTAAGATCCTTAAACCTTACATCCTTAAGCTAACATCCTTAAGCCCGAGGAGGCAGGGAGGCTCTGTTAGGCGGTGAGGCTCTGTTTGGTGGGGAAGCTCTCTTACGGTGGGATCCTTAAGCCAACATCCTTAAGCCCAAAGAGGCGGGGAGGCTCTGTTAGGCAGGGAGGCTCTCCTACATGGGTATGGTAAAGGTGGGATCCTTAAGCCAACATCCTTAAGCCCAAAGAGGCGGGGAGGCTCTGTTAGGCAGGGAGGCTCTCCTACATGAGTATGGTAAAGGTAAGATCCTTAAGCCCTACATCCTTAAGCTAACATCCTTAAGCCCGAGGAGGCAGGGAGGCTCTGTTAGGCGGTGAGGCTCTGTTCGGTGGGGAGGCTCTCTTACGAAAAGGACCCTTAAGCCCTACATCCTTAAGCTAACATCCTTAAGCCCGAGGAGGCAGGGAGGCTCTGTTAGGCGGTGAGGCTCTGTTCGGTGGGGAGGCTCTCTTACGGAAAGGACCCTTAAGCCCTACATCCTTAAGCTAACATCCTTAAGCCCGAGGAGGCAGGGAGGCTCTGTTAGGCGGGGAGGCTCTGTTCGGCAGGAAGGCTCTCCTTCTCGGAATATGGAAAACTCTTGGTATGGGGTAGATAAGACCTAGGAATGGCACCCCCAATCATGATATGAGTTGCGGAGTATGATGTACCGTGTATATCACATGGAGTACGATGTACCGCATGATGGTTATGTGATGAGAAAGTCTGGCGAGGGATAATTCATCTTCGTGCCAGCATGATACCCCGCACACCTGGATGCGCGTGGTCTGGGATGATTTATGATGTAATGATTCACATAGGCACTTTTGATAAAGTGACCTAGATTTATACACATGCGTGAATTGTGGAATGTAAATGTGGTTGTGGTTTGTGAGTGGATTTGGTGGTGTTATGTTGTTGGTTCAAAAAGGAAGTTTCTAAATGAATTGCCCTTTTATGAATTTAAATGAGATTGAGCATGAGATGTTTTATACATGATGTCTCTACCATGTTTTATATGCCAATGCAAATGATTTGATACATGATATATATGTATATTCACATGGCATAGTTTTATTCCTCATGCTCCTACTATAAACGATTTATGCATAACACTATCAGCATGTAGATAGAGTAGTTATCTACCATGCTTGCATTATTGCCTTACTGAGCGTGTGGTTGCTCATCCCACTCTATTTTCCCCCCTACAGAGCGTGCATAGTAGCCCAGTGAGGACTGAGGCGTATTATTTTGGACTCCGCTGCATCTCCATCGCTAAGAGGTACATACACAGTGATTCTTTTTGTATCTAAACAATGTAAAAGCACAGTATTCTTTTGAGTTGTACTTATGGGGGATGTAGATGTCAGTAAAACATGTATTCGTATAAGTACACGATTAAATGCACATGTATGACATCGTTTTAATTAATTGAGAATGAATGAGATGTGGTGTTTATTATTGACTCACAGCCCAACAGTGTGTGGTGAGCTTAGTTCACGACTGGGTAAGGTAACAGTAAAACGCGAAAAATTTTCAGTGATTTCGGTTAAAGAGAATGGAATTGGGTCGTGACAAGAATAGCTGAACCGAGAGGTATAGACAGGACACACCCGAGAGCATGCAGTGGACACTCCTGGACAGACCGAGGCCATCTCCTAAAAATAAAGCAATTTGTGAAGACGTGAACAGTGTTTGGAGGGATATTTGGCTGGTTTAAATTGTTAGGGCTTTGTTTGGCATTCAACTCTTGCATTAATCCATTTTTCTTGCATTTTTAGTATAGTTTAATTAGTTGTTAGTTTAGGATAATTGTTAGTTGTCAATTTAGATTAGTTCTAGTGTTTTAATTTGTTAATTTAATTTTTAGTCTTAATTTTTAGTTAGGAGTTAATTTTATATTAAATGTTTTAG
Organism: Firmiana major; assembly: GCA_033439115.1. Classification (NCBI taxonomy): domain Eukaryota; kingdom Viridiplantae; phylum Streptophyta; class Magnoliopsida; order Malvales; family Malvaceae; genus Firmiana; species Firmiana major. The sequence continues at coordinate 28,481,828 of CM065905.1, forward strand.
GATTTTATTTTAGTTTAATTACATGCATTTTTATTTTAAGTTTGTTTAAATTTTAGTTTAATTGATTTTATTGCTTTATTTTCATATTTGCATTTTATTTTAGTTCGTTAATGCATTTTAACTGTTTTAATTTTCCTTTGTAGGTATTTTCTTTAATTGCTCGGAGTTCGGTAAGCAAATCTTAGTTCAGTTTTATTTTTTTTTAATTTTTTAGTGTTATTATTTTCAGTACTTTTAATTTTTAGCCTTAATTGATCACCCACTTTTAATTTCATAATTTGCTAGGATATACTTAGGGTAAGATTAACCGGTACTTAATTAGGCTAGTCAACTTCTCTGAGGGACGATAACTAGGGACTCAAATCCCATTATTATTTGTAAGACCCGTGCACTTGCGGACAATACCCTTTGAGCGTGTCAGCTATACCTCGTCACTACAAATGATCTGACGAAAGGTTGGACTGCCTCGTCCACGACCTCTAGAGCGTGAGTGCAGTAGAATCACTGTAGGTAATCTGGAAGATGGAAAGGAAGGGGGTAAGCTTTTCAGGCTCAGTATAAGATACATTTAAAGTAACCTTAATACTTAAAACAAGTAAAACACGTGGTTTTACAAATTAGCATAAACATGTACTGGAGTAGAGATGCTTGAATTCATAAAAGTAGTAAAAACATGCTTAAATTATAAGTTTACACATCATGCATCTTTTTGGTAAAACTCATATATAGTATGCATATCATGTAGTGTAAACAAGTGAAAAACACTCAAAACTCAATCATGCATATCATAACATGCTTATCACTTTGAAAGTGAAATCATACTATCATATGAACATTTCATAAAACATAACTCATAAGCACCTTTAAAATCACATCATAGAAAAAAACATATGCTAAAAAGCAAATAACACATAAGGTAGCATGAAATGTGCGAAAACATATTTCGTTTCTCTTGGAGACATGGCTTCATCATAACTGGTCCCGAAGGACATCATTAACATAACTGGTACATATGGCCATAGTACAGGGCACTATAAGACTGGATTAGGGTCGTACAGTGCCCTATTGGACTATGTGGTACGGGGCTATGGTGGGGTGACTCATTACGTGCCTGCAAAGGACTCGCAGTCCCTAAGCAGTCTCAAGGCACAAACTTTAAATGGTTACATGGTACCATAAGTCATCTTATCTTGTCAGAGTCCTGCCCGTTCCCTGGCTGTCGGCTAGGAAAATCCTTGATCGTCTTTGTACCCTCTTCTCAATGTACAAGATCGACCCTAGATCACTCTGACCTCATAACATCAATACTTCGTGCCATAGTCTCAAAACATTAAGCATGTTTTTCATAATCATTTCTCGGGTATATATGTAACCCATATAATGAAAACATAGTTTCGTAAAACATTCCCAGGACTTTAACCTGTAAACTCATGGAAAAAATACTATGCTTTCATTTCGTAAGGGAAAATCACTTTTATATACATAAACATATATACTAAAATGTATCTCATGCAAGAAAAGTCATTTTGAAAAGCTTGGATAAGTTTATTCCGATTTTGAATGAATAGTACTCTTTTCAACTTTCGAGAAAGCCCTTTTTCAAGGAAACTCAACTAACTATCCACATAAACATTTGGTAAGGTTGAGGAGTACTAATGCTACTCTAAATTATATCCCTTACCTCTTAACGTTGGAGGTAATACACGTTCCTTGATTTTTAAGCTCACCTCGAAATGCGTGTCGATAACCCGAGCTCTCACATCACATATAGCTCAAATTCATGTTAATATATTCAATATGTGATTACATCTAAAATGTTAACCAAAAGTTGACTTTTCGCTACTTTGCTTGTTTTGCTCAGTTTTATCGGTTTAAGCCTCGATTTTAAGCTTTCTTAACATGTTCGACACCTTTAAATTTATTTTCAATACCTCTACATCATGTCTTACATTCCAGCAACTTATTCCACTTCATACAAGACATTAAAGTATCGATTCTTGCATTATTTCGATAATTCACCTAGTTAAACACTAAACCGAACCTTTACAGTATAATTTTAACTGTAAATTCATTTTAATTACATCCATCTTCATCATTCCAGCAGTTAAATCATAATGGCAGTAATTGAAGTCAATCACATAAATTAATTCATCAAATTTAGTTTAACTAAAAATCATCCACAATCACTAAATAACAACCTATCTTATAGTCATCACTATACCTCAACTTCTTCACTCCTTTGACCTTGACTTCGGTTTTAGGTCTCCAAATTGCCACTCAGCTGTAACACAACATGTATAGAGCTTAGAAGTGTTCAGAATCATCCAAGAACCTCATCAAATTCATCCAAAAATTGAATTTTTTTGCTTACCTCAGAACAGGGTAGTTTTCTGTCCTGTTCATCTCTCTAACTGTTTAGGGTGTAAATGACTTCTTTTAGGTCTGAATTGTTTATATGTGGTAGAGGGGAGGAAGATTAATATTTCATATGCAGGGACTGTCTCCCGAAAATGGCTGGAAGGTGGCCGAAAAATTCACGCCAGTCAAGAGCAGAGGTAATGCCTGTGGCAAGGATGGGGGAGAGAGAACTCTCGGGTTTTAGCTCATTTAGGGATGGTTTTTAGCTTTTTATGAAGCTTATCCAGTTTAGTTTTAGACTGGAAAATATCAGAATCAACAAACATCTATAAGGCCATCAAATTGGTTGATTTCCATTGGCTGACAGCTTGTTAAATGCAGGGGAGATGAGTATTCTGTTTTAGAAAATTCCCTAAAATTAATTCCGATTAATTTGCTTCAAAATTTCACTTCTAAATTGTTATAATATGTCTATAGTATGTGCCATAAAAATTTTGAGGTCACTTTTTTAAGAAAAATATCACGAACGAGCTCATTTTGCGCGATTTGGCCAATACCGAGCAAAATGGAAATAAGCTTTCAGTTAGCTTTAAAATTTTATTTGAACCCCTAACTCTCCATATTTATTCATGATTTTTATTTCCCATTTCAATTTCACCTTATACTAATTTTCTATGGCCTCAGAATAGTTTTCATGAATTTTTAGAATTTTATACGCATTTATTTCCCTTATTAGGTCTGTTTTCTCGATTTAATTTAAAACCCGAGTTTAACTAACTTTTGCATTTCCAATCACTTAGTTTTCCCTTCTACACATCATTCCATGCATGAACATGACATTTTTAAGAAATTCTTGGGTCTAAGACCTTACCCCGGTTTACATGCCATCAAGCTCCACGTTAGAACCGAGTGCTTTAATCATCTACGGGCCTGTAAAATGTTACATTGAGTTGTAATTTACTTCTCATAAGCATCATAAGATGGGAAAAATAAGGTTTCACTACTTTAAACTCCCAAAATTTTCTTGAATTCGACTCGAGCATTATTCGATTTAAATTTAATTTACTTCGCTTACGAATAATTAAATTAATCTTGTCGGGAAAGGCGAGATTAGGTAAGTTGATGATTCTGTCAAAAAAAATTGATTTATGAAAATAATAATAATAATAATGATAAGATAAACAATATGTATATATATATATATATATATATATATATATATATAAATATACATTTATTTTGATTATATAGAGGTATATAAAAATGTATATATATAAATTTATTTTGATTATATAAATGTATAAATATAAATGTACATGTAAATTAATTTTTAATGTAAATGTATATATAAGTATATAAGTATATATATATATATATATATATATATATATATACATGTACAAGACCAAGAGCCCCCCCACTGTTTATCATATATGTATACATAGAATCTGAATTAATTGAGGAAGCAATATGTACAGGAGATAAAAGAGAGGAGAGTAGCTCGAGTTGGCAGTATCAATATAAAAGAAAAGTGATGAAAAGGTGGAGTTTAGAGGAAACATGAAACAGAATAGGAATTGTCCCATATGCTTTTGTACACAATATATATATATATATATATATATATACACACTACATACCCTGGTGATGGTCATGGCAGGAGAAGAGAAATGAAGGCAGAAGAGGGACCCGAAATCCCATGACCTGTTGTTGCCGACTGTAGCAAAAGAAATTGAGGATACTATGCAAATTTTTAGTTCAAGTACAGTGGGTTGGAGTAGGAAACGTGCCTGGGGATGGCATGAAAATCTAAGGGCTGCAGTGATTCGGTAAAAAGAGTATGGGGAAAATTGACTATGGAAATGGTTTATGGAATATATATATATATATATATAGGTCGGTACAGAAGATAGGAGATGAATAAGGAAAAGAGAGAGATGCAGTGAAAGAAGTGGAAGAAGAAAACCAGAAAAGAGGAGAATGAGGCGACGGTGATTGTTTTTGGCATGGAAGATTGGTTGCATGAGTGTTGCCAAGAGCAAGAGGGTCGAGTCGAGGTAAACATAAGGCAAAAAACTGGAGCCAAGGTCATCAGTGCAGGGGGCGTTAAACCGGGAAGCAAAATAGGCGTTTTACCTCTGTTTCAGTTGCTGGAAACAAAGGAAACGTTATCACCTCTAGGATACCGAGAGCTGAGTAAGCAAAGGATAAAGGAAGGTTGAGAAACTGCTGGTTGTAAGAAACGCAGCAACAAAGAGCAGAACAGAGGCTAGCTAGGAGGTGATGATGATGATGCTAGTGGCCGAAACAGAGAATGATAGACCGAGTGCTTTAATCATCTACAGGCCTGTAAAATGTTACATTGAGTTGTAATTTACTTCTCATAAGCATCATAAGATGGGAAAAATAATGTTTCACAACTTTGAACTCCCAAAATTTTCCTGAATTCGACTCGAGCATTATTCGATTTAAATTTAATTTATTTTACTTACGAATAATTAAATTAATCTTGTCGGGAAAGGCGAGATTAGGTAAGTTGATGATTCTGTCAAAAAAATCCGATTTATGAAAATAATAATAATAATAATGATAAGATAAACAATATGTATATATATATATATATATAAATATACATTTATTTTGATTATATAGAGGTATATAAAAATGTATATATATAAATTTATTTTGATTATATAAATGTATAAATATAAATGTACATGTAAATTAATTTTTAATGTAAATGTATATATAAGTATATAAGTATATAAGTATATATATATATATATATATATATATATATATATATATATATACACATGTACAAGACCAAGAGCCCCCCACTTTTTATCATATATGTATACATAGAATCTGAATTAATTGAGGAAGCAATATGTACAGGAGATAAAAGAGAGGAGAGTAGCTCGAGTTGGCAGTATCAATATAAAAGAAGTGATGAAAAGGTGGAGTTTAGAGGAAACGTGAAACAGAATAGGAATTGTCCCATATGCTTTTGTACACAATATATATATATATACTACATACCCTGGTGATGGTCATGGCAGGAGAAGAGAAATGAAGGCAGAAGAGGGACCCGAAATCCCATGACCTATTGTTGCCGACTGCAGCAAAAGAAATGGAGGATACTATGCAAATTTTTAGTACAAGTACAGTGCGTTGGAGTAGGAAACGTGCCTGGGGATGGCATGAAAATCTAAGGGCTGCAGTGATTCGGTAAAAAGAGTATGGGGAAAATTGACTATGGAAATGGTTTATGGAATTTATTTATATATATATATAGGTCGGTACAGAAGATAGGAGATGAATAAGGAAAGAGAGAGATGTAGTGGAAGAAGAAAACCAGAAAAGAGGAGAATGAGGCGACGGTGATTGTTTTTGGCATGGAAGATTGGTTGCATGAGTGTTACCGAGAGCAGGAGGGTCGAGTCGAGGTAAACATAAGGCAAAAAACTGGAGCCAAGGTCATCAGTGCAGGGGGCGTTAAATCGGGAAGCAAAATAGGCGTTTTACCTCTGTTTCAGTTGCTGGAAACAAAGGAAACGTTATCACCTCTAGGATACCGAGAGCTGAGTAAGCAAAGGATAAAGGAAGGTTGAGAAATTGCTGGTTGTAAAAAACGCAGCAACGAAGAGCAGAACAGAGGCTAGCTAAGAGGTGATGATGATGATGCTAGTGGCTGAAACAGAGAATGATAGACCATTGGTGGATGAGGCACGGGCAGAAGTTGAAAGCTGGAAACAGGGAGAAACAGGGGTAAGCAATAGAAGCTGGACGACCGACATCGGGCGGACACTAAGAAGAGGAGGATGGTGGGTGATCATTGTGAACTTGAAACAGGAGTTCAACCTTTGGAAATTGGAATAGAGCAGAGACAAGGAGGCGGGAAATGGCTTGTTGGAAAACTGGAAGCTTGCTATCGAGGCTGGCAAGGTGGCGGTGAAGATGGCCGATGATGTGAGGATGATGATGGGGTGTCGGAAACCAACAGAAATGATAGGAAAAGGTGGTGAGGCCGAGAGGTGAGAAAACAGAGAAAGAAAAAAATGAATGAATAGTGGCCAAACTGAAAACTAGAGAAGAAAGAAAAGAAAAAGAAAGAAGAAGAATTTGGCAGGAAGCCAAATTCCAAAAAAAAAAAAAAAGAAAAAAAAGAAGGAAGGAAAAGAAAAAAAAGTGTTTATGTGTGTGTATATATATATATATATGTATATTTGGAGGAAGGAAAGAAGACATTGAGAGTTTGAGAAAAAACGTTGGTGAAGACAATTCAGAAATATTTATTCGAAAATATTGGTTTGAAATTTTGGAAATACTAGTACAAAATTTTGAGGAAATTAACCAAGCAGACCGGGCCTGCTGGCCCGCACCACTAATGCATAGAGGACTACAGACGAGGCACCGAGGAAAGGAAAATTCTCATCGCTGCTAGAGATAAATATGCATAATTTTCGTATATTTGTATATATAAAATTTAGGTTGAATTTCGCAGTACCGAAATTATTTAAAAGACTAGGTCAAATTTTATGACTCTGAAAATTAGATATTTTAGCTTAGTTGAACAATCAAATTTTACTAATTGAATTTAAATGGTTTGCATAAATTATGATATGACTTGAATTCTGTTTTAAATATCGAAAATCTCAAATTGTGAATTTTCATAGACTATTTTTTGGGATGTTTTAGAAAAATGGCTAGTCAGCCTGTTTTGAATGATTTCATAAAATAATTGAATTTATATATGATTTAAGGAAAAACGATCTGTTATAAAGTTATTATGATGAAATGTGCTTGAGTGCGTACTGACTGTGTGTCGTACGGTCTGTCTCGCACTAATTTTGAGACAAAGGCATTGGTGAGATTATGCTGCATTTCTGTCTATTTCTGTATCTGATTCTGTATCTATGGTCCATGAGTACGATGTACCGTGCTTCTGGTTCTGTTTCTGGTCTTCGAAAACTCTGATCTATGAGCCGTATGGGTAGCTGACCACTCCCACGATGATTGACATCCCGACACACCTGGCCCGTGAATTACCCGGAGTCACCGACTGTGAGACCCCTTATATGTATAATTGTAATATGTACATAGAAATATAAATGGAGTTATACTATGAATTCATATGTGAAGTATATGTGATGTAAGTCCATAAATTAAATGTACACACATGTAATAAGAGTTGTGATTGTACATACAAGTTACATTATGTATGAATGTGAAGGAATGGACTTTGATATGTGATGGATATGAGTAGAATGGAATATGAGTAGTATGGTAAAATGGAAGGAGGATTGCATAAGTTGTACACTTCCATTTGGTTTATATCATGTACCTTTGGATATACAAAGATTCTACACAAGTTTTAATGTGTATGAAGTATTATGGGATGTCATTTTCAAGTCTCAAAGATGACTGGATGAGAAAATGACCATGGCAACAAAGGGGATGAAGTTTGAGTATGAGTTGCTGCAGAAAAAACTGCAGAAAATCTAAAAATATGAAGGTCAGATCGATCTCATAGGATGAGAGATTGATCTGGAAGAGCCAGAAAGCTCTTATTTGAGCAATGGAATAGAGCAGATCGATCCTTAATGGAACAGATCGATCTCTTTAGCTCTCGAGTTAGAAGCAGATCGATCTCCCCTAAGACCAGATCGATCTTCTTAACCCTCTGTTTAAAGCAAGATCGATCTCCCCTACTCGACAGATCGATCTCCTGCCTTCAAAATGTCTTGGAAAAGAGGGATTTTAAGAGGACCAGATCGATCTCCACCCAAGGCAGATCGATCTCATCAAGCTGAATCTATAAATATGGAGCAGTTGGATCTGCATTTCCAAGACAAAAACCATTCTTTCCCATTTCCAACCTAAAACCTAGCTTTCTCACTCCTAAATCCACATAGTTTCAGTAAGATTTGAGGGAAAGCTATTAGAGACAAAGTTGTTCACATTAAAGAGAAGAAAACATAGTTTGAAGGCATTTCCCCACATGTTGGATTGAAGGATCAAAGGCGCATTTCCATTGGAGCAAAGAGGAAATCAAACTAGGTGAGTTTCTAAATGAAATAACTCAAGTACATTGTGTAGATATTGATCTTTGGAGTTGTTTGGTATGCATAGAAAGGGTAGAAACTACTTAGGAAGTAATGAATCCAACATGACCTAGGAATCGTCAAGTGTGAGAAAGTGAAATGTGTTGAGATTAAAGATGAATGGGATATATTGAAGTTAATAATAGTGTTGTGGTATGATTTTAAGGTGTTGTTAGTGAATAAATTGTGGGATTTACCAAAAAGGGGTAAAATGTGGATTAAGGCATTAGTAAATGCAAAGATGGGTTACATTGACTAATGAGGTCAAATGTGAGTTAACAACTTTAACTCAAGTGGTTTAGATGATTGAATCGCAGCTTTCGAGGATACACCAGAACAAGACGAGCCAAGATCGCAAGAAGCTAAGAGGAAAAGAGAGTCGCATTCAAGTAAATTGAGGTAAGGGAATTGTGTGGACTCTTAGAGATATCTGTGTGCAATTTGCACGCATTAAATGCTTTGCTAGAATGCATGAGATATTAGGAAATGATGTTGGGGGATTGAAGGTTAAAAGTTGGGTGTTTGAGAAATGTGCATGAAAATAAAAGCATAATGCTTTGGAAAATTATCTTTTATTGCTTTTAGCAAGTGATTGGTAGGTTGGCTAGCATTTGAAATGAATTGAAAAAGAAATGAGTTGTTTTGGTTTGTTAAACCACACTTTGCAAAGAAATGAGCCACTTACATTGTTTTCGTGAGAATGAAAGCATGCTAAAGTATGACTCGCACGAGATTTGACGTGTTTTATACACATGAGTGCTAGAGCTTAGCTCGCACTGGTTTTCACATGGATTTCATACTGGTTTTGGTATAGTGCTTGGAGCTTAACTCGCACTAGATGCCCACCTTATTTGTTGCCGTGCTTGGAGCTTCGGGCAGACTGGGTGTCGCACCGATTAAATAGGCTCATAGATTGTAACGACCCTTGAAAATCGGGAAATTTTTTTTTTGAAACTTCATTACCCATTTATTCTCTTATTCACTTAGGTTGTATTCCTGTACAGTGTCAAAACATTTTTTCTAATTTTTTTTTGTAATTAGTAATTGATTTCCACGTTTTTTAGATTATAAGGCCAATAGAAAATTTCGGCAGCACAACGGCTTATATATGAGCCTACCCACCTGCAAGTCAATTATTTTTTGCAATCCTAGATATCCACAACTACCAAGCATACTTTCCAATTCATCCTTACCACTCCAGACATCTATTTCAATTTAATACCAGTCATCTCAAATATTATCCCAGAATAATAATGTTTACATCATCCTTACAAAATTACATCCCAACTGATAACTTCGACACATGTCTGTGCATACAATTATGTCTGGTACAGGAATGTAATTGTATACCTTTTACGTGTACAAAATGTAGCCTAAGGTAGCTCTTCCCACCAGCCTACATCGTGTACGCGGCAGGTAGCGCCTATAGATTCACTACAAAAGATTTGAAGGTAGAGGGGTGAGCTTTTGGGGAAAAGCCCAGTAAGATAGTACCTTTAAATTAATCTTGATATATATATATATATATATATTTATATATATATATATATATATGAAAAGCATGTAAAAATTATTTGTAAGATCATACTTTAAGTAAAAGGAAAAACTTAAATCATCACTTCATGCAATTCATCGTAAAAGTCATAACGCATACAAGTTCAAAGCAAGAATCATGCTCAACCATGCTATAAATTCTTTCATAAGCTTTTCGCATACATTGCATAATCATCTCGTTTTACTTTCGTAAACATGTCATAAACATTTTGTGAAGCTTTCATGAAACATTTCATAATTACTTTGTAAACATTACATAAACGTGTTGGTTCATAACCAATCATTGAAATTCATAAGGCACATATTCGTTGCCACATTTATCATTCATAACTAATTCATGGAGACCAGGCTATAACTGTAAGACCCGAATTTAGTTAAAACACGAAATGAGTATGTTCGTGAAAGGAATGATTGAAATGGTCCCAAATTAAACGAACGAGATTTGGACTGGAAATAAGGATTTAAAATGCAAAATGAATGAGTATTCGTGAAGGGAACTCGGTCTAAATTAATACCGAACAAGTGCAAGGGTAAAACGATCAAAAGATCGAAAGCCGAAATAAATTCGATAAGAAAATTTAATTAAAAATAATGGATTTGAGAATCTTGATCAATATCGAAGAAATAATTAAATTTCGAGTCCAATTGATCAAGATCCGAAATTTTTAGAAATACCGAAAAGTCACTCGGGACAATATCCCAAAAATACGAAAAAATTATACCCAAAAAATGGTTAAAATAAATTAAATAAATTAAATAAAATTAAATAAATGAATTTGGAATAAAAAATTAATTTTGTAGATATTTTAGAATATCTTTGACTATTTTAATGAATAAAATAATAATAAACTAATTTATAAATAATAATAAAATTAAATTAATTCAAAAAAAAGAAGAAGAGAAATCAGAAAAATTGGTCGGGGAGAGAGAAGAAGAGAGAAACCGAGGATGACCCACGCGTGGCCCGACCGATCCACGGCCACCGACGACCGACGGCTCCGACGAAGGGCCGAGGAGGAAGAGGAGAGGCCGACGAAGCTTTGGGCACCGGCTACGGGCACCAAGGATAGCCAAATCCGGCGAACGGAGGAGGAGAAACCGACGTGAGAAAGGAGCTCGATCCTGGTGATCCACGGCAGCTGGGCTCGAACGGCGGGTACCGATGTGATCGGGAAGAAAAGCCGATTCTTTTGAGACCGGTACCGACCGGTGAAACCTTCGGGATCCGTCGGATCGAGAGGTGACAGCCGCGGGGGAGAAGGAAAGATTCACCGACGATGGTGCCATTTCAACCCACACCGAGGCCTGATTTTGAACTCCCAGGTGATGGCGCGTCGAATGGAGCCAAAAACGGCCCGAGAACCGACCGAAAACGCCGTAAACGGTGGTGAGAAGGTCTGAACCGGTACGGATCGATTCAGCAAAGGGGTGAACCGGACTGAACAGACTGAACCGAACCGGTCTGAATTGGGTTTGAACCAGACTGAACCGGTTCAGCCAAGAAAGAAGGGAAAAAAGGAGAAAAAGAGAAAGAGGAAAAAGGGAAAGAATTTTCGGGGATACACCGGACTTCGGGTAAGTCGATAAGAGGTTAAAAGTGACCAATTTGACTTTCGAGAAATTTATTTAAATTATATTTAATCGAAAAGTAATCCGAGATTAAATATATAATTGTGCAGTTGTACGACAAAACCCGAACGAGAGCCGATTGAGCTCCGATTTTCGTATCCCGCATCATATTGGGTAAGTATATTTTAATCCCGACAATTAAAGTCATTTAATACAGAGTTTCGATTATTTTACGGAATTTACGGAATAATTCTGTATAAAAAGGAATATTATTCGAAATTTTACAGTAATTATCGTAAATAGTGTATGGGCTATCCAATGAGTTTGGAACGAAGCGCGATGATTATTGGTAACCTGAATGAGCCCAGTAAACCTGAAGAAGGAATTTAATTAGTAGAAACGGGCTGAAAATGGGTCGAGGCTTATTAAGGTGCGATTGGGCCCAATAAGAGTAAATTGGCCCAATTAGTTAAATCGGCTGCAGTAAACAGGAGAATTATATTTATTGGATTAAATTGACATGATAAATAATTATCTGCAGCCCCAGAGACTGGATTAGCAGCAAATCGGATCGGACGAACCTTCGACTATAGAAATTAGATACGCGCTCGACGAGAATCGAGGTAAGGGAATTTTGTAGGTGCATGGAGAAACTTATACGTATTTTGAAGGGGCTTACAGGGTTTGGAATTTCATAAATTATATAGAAACGAAATAATGATTTTTGCGAAAATCGGGGCATAAGTGAATAAAGGAAAAAGACGATTTTTGCCCCTGAGAGTAAAATTTACAAAAAGGGTAGTAAGGCAGATAAATTGCATGATTTTCATGTTTTGATGCTTTATATGAATGTATTGCTTTGGTTTAAGCAAATTTACACATAGGTTGGCTGTTGATTTCTTGAATTATACGAAAGGATACCGGTTTGTACTGGTTACTATTTTAAAAGATATTTTATCAAGATTGAGCCACCTATCGTATTTACATGAATAAAAAGAGTGCTAGAGTCTTTATCGCACTCAAGTTTACTGATTTATTTCTCATGAAAAGCTGTACTGGAGCATTGCTCGTACGAGAAATTTGTGTGTGCACAAAACTGTGCTGGAGCTTCGCTCGCTCGAGATTTTAGATATCATGATATGCATAGCGTGGTGCTTGAGCTTCGCTCGCACTAGACGTGAGTTGACATGCATATAGTCGTGCGAAAGCCTCCTGTAGACTGTGTGTCACAGAGAGTTGAGATACTCGCACGTATACTTTGAGACATGGGTTGGTTATCGACATAGTATTGGGGTGGGTAAGACCTACGACAGGCACCCCCAGACTATGATATGGGTCCACGAAGTACGATGTACCATGTATGTCACACGGAGTACGCTGTACCGTGCAGTTATGATGACTCTATGATGTTACTTGCTATTCTGGCGGGTAGGAATTGACCCCACCTCCCGTTGCAGTTGTGATACCCCGTACACTGGGATTCGTGTAGCCTTGGATCACAGGGACAAAGTATGGCCATAGTCCTCGATTTTTCATACAGTAACCTATATGCCTCACATGATATCATACGGTCTGAATAGACCAGGATGAACCCGAGGGAAGGGTAGTGTCCCGATTTATGTTTTTAAAAGAGATGTGATTTAATGAATCAAGGTATTCCCGAGAGATGGGTTTGACCTTGATGACGCTGTTTTATGATTAAACAAATGAGTTTTAACGTGATGAGTTTATGATTAAACAAATAAGTTTTAAAGTGATGAGTTTATGAGGAAACAAATAAGTTTTAAATGTGACGAGCATGACATGACATACATGATGATTTTTCCATGTCTGTTTTATATGTCGATTTCATGATTTCTCTTATATGATATATACATACATGTGGCATCGTTTTAGTCATACCTCATGCTCCAAATACAAACGATTTTATATCATGACATTATCAGCACGTAGATAGTATAGTTATCTACCTGCTTACATTATTGCCTTACTGAGCTGTTTATGCTCACCCTTTCATTTTCCACCCCACAGGGTACATTCAGTAGAAGAGAACGACAGTAGTCATATCCACTGCTTCTTATCAAGATCAGGTATACACATTTGTATAATTTTGTATCTGAACATATAGACGCACAGTACTGTATATGGATTTAATATTGGGGATGTATTTAGTTTAAAATAAATTGATATGTCAATGAAATATGAAAATGGAATGGTAAATAGGTGAGAGGTGACTAACATCGAATCATAGCCCAACTGTTTAGTAGTGTAACTGTTCACGACGGGTAAGAAAATGAAAAAGCGAAAAATTTACTCTGATTTTTAGGTAATTTGGGTCGTGACAATAACTAAGTCATGCGATACGTGTCGTTCTCCGTAGAGAGCTAAACATGTTACCTATGGCCATGGTAAGTGGCTGTAGACTGGATCAGGGTCGTACAGCTCTTTCGTAAAACATCGGTAGTATCCATCTTACATACTTTCACTAGCACATAGCTAGGACACGGGCACCAATGGCACTCTCCGTGTGGGCAACATAATTGCGTGCTGCGCGGGCACGAGATACTACCAAAACATCATCATCATAAACCACAAGTAGCGTGACATCTACCACACAGGTAGAGTCAAGTGCTATAGGGGCCTACGTACCGGCACCTCAAGTGGTGGAGCTGGAACACCACGAGAAGTAGCCAAGCATGAAGCCTAAGTCTCAAAACATATTTTCTTTTTCCCCCTTTTCTTTGAAATGGTCAAAAGTTAACTTTAGCGATATGGATATAAAAATCATGAGTAAATATAAAACATCCATACACTTCATACCCTTGGAAAAATTTATTTCATGTCATGTAAAGTATTTGGGGGACATTTAACATATTTAAAACGTGTTACATAATCATTGTACAGGTATAAAAGCATCTATAAATCATTTCGAAATCACATGCTCTTTTCATAAAGTCATTCATCGGTAAAAACAATATGCATTATTAGGACATAGTTAAATAGTACCCCTTACCTCGATGTATTGGATATCTCACGTTCGCGAAATGATCCCTTCCAACACCTCCGTCAATTCGTCTACGTTTTACCTACATCGAAGGTAGTTTACTTAGCTTCCTATTCACATGAGTCACTCGAAATACGTTAAAATCGTAACCTATTCGTTCTTCCTCGTGTGTACATTTAATCGTGCGTACCTAGGCTATTCACGTACGTATATATATATATTTTCTTCCCCTATATTATTTTTGTACGTACACACCTCGGTATACCTATTATTATATACAACTACATGTATATACTGGCGAGTATATATGTATATATATTCCTATATATGCATCATTATTTGTTTTCATTTCTTTCCTCATCACATGTATCCATCCCATGTATGTACATATATTAAAACACATTCTTACCTTATACCTTCATTTGTATATACCTCCTAGTATATACACATCTCTCATACATTCCTTTATATGTACACCTAAGTAAATACTCAATATATGTATATGTATACTCATACATACCCACATGGATATATGTATATATATATATATATCATTTTTACTTGTTTCCATTTACGCACCCTCACATAAATATACATATATACATATATACATACATGCATCTACCTCTCCCTTTATCCATCATTCATCACTACCCCCTTTTTTTTTTTTTACACCATTTAAATTTATACTAATCATGCTTATAATTCAATCTATATATATACATGTAAATTAAATATGCATGTATATACTTAAATCTTACCTTCCTTTCTTTTTCTCTTTTCTTTTTTTTTCTTCTTTTTTTTTCTTTTCTCCTTTTCCTCTCGGTCAGCCCTTCTTCTTTCTCCCTTTATCCTTCGGTTCCAGCCCCTTTCTCCCTCACGGTTTCCCCTGCTTAGCCTTGGTTACAGCCTCTATTTCTAGCTACAGTTTCTCTCGGGTTGCCCTGTTCTGCCTCACCGATCCTCCTCTATTCCAGTTCAGTTCTCGATCCTGCCTCAGTTTCTTTCCTTCTCGGTGCTGCTTCAATCAGAGGCTGTCGCTCAGCATTCAGCTTCAGCCCTCTCGGCTCTTTCTTCCTCTGTTTTCTTTTCCTCACCTCATGATTTTCAGCAACCCCCTTCGGTTCCCCTGCTTTCTTCTTCTCCTTCCTGCTCTTCCCTTTCCTTTTCTTCTTCCTCGGCAGGACAGCTCTCCCCTTCCTTCTTCCCCCTTCTCTTTTTGTCTCACTCTTCTCCCTCCTTTCCAATCCTCTCTCTCAGTCAGTCCCCCTTTCTTCTCTTCCTCTCTTCTCCTTTCCAGCCGACCGATTCTCTCTCTCTTTTCTTCTTCCTCTTTCCTACCTTGTTTCTCTTCTTCCCTTCTTCCCCGACTAGCTTTCCCCCTTTTGATTTTCCTCTTCCCTTTTCTTCCTTTCCTTTCCTTCTTCTTCTTCCCCGGCAGGCTTCTCTTCCTTTCCTCCCTCTTTTCTTCTCCTCCTCTTCTCCTCTTTCTCTCTTCCTTTTTCCCGCCCAAGCCTCCTCTGTTTTTTTGTTTGATTTCCTTTCCAATTGCAACAGTGGCAGACGGAATTGGCTTTTCTAAGCCAATTTCGTACATGCCATAATATATATATATATTAGTTTAGTATATGTATATATATTATATTAGTATGCAGGTATTATTTATTATTTTTTTTTTTGTTTATGTATTAGTATTGTTATTATTATTGTTATTATTTTTTTATTATTTTTTTTACTTTAAATATCTTATACATTATACATTACAATATATATATATATATATATTTGTTATATATACATATATATCATCATTCTTCCATTTTAAATTGTCTAGTATATGTATATATTATACCTATGTATATATATATATATACATATACACTTCCTTTTAATTAAATGCCTAGTATATATGTATATATATATATATACATATATTGTAAGACCCGATATTTTCAAGTGCATTTAAAAATGCAAAAAGATTGAAATGGCATTCCCGAACACGTGCAAGGGTAAAATGGTCAAAAGACCAAAATTCGGTATTAATCGGGACAAGAAAAATTAATTAAAAATATGAGAATGAGAAATATTGATCAATAACGAAGAAATAATTAAATTTCGGGTTAAATTGATCAAGATATGAATTTATTGGAATAAATCAGAATTTTCGCATCGGAAAATAATCTCAAAAATAATCGAAAAATATACCGAAAAGATAAAAAAATCAGACTGAGAAATTTATTACGGATTAAATGAATAAAATAGAATTATTTTAGATATTTTTAGGAATTTTATTATTATTTTATTGAATAAAATAATAATAAAATTTAATTATAAATAAAAAAAACAGAATTCGCTAAAAAACGCGAATCTAGGAATTTTGAAACAGAGGAGAAACGCGAGGAAGCCGAGACCGAGAAGGTTCATCACCGGCGAGGCTTAGGGGCCGACGAGGGTCGACGAACGTAGCTCGACCTTAAGCGAGCCACCAGCGGCCGTGACGCGCCGTGGAGTCGCCGAAAAACAGCGAAAATGGAGTAGAAGCCGCGGGGTAAGAAACGTCGATTCGTCGGCGATGGCGCCGATTCGACCCAAGCCGAGGCCCGATTTAGGAAGCCCAGGCCATGGCGCACCGAACGGCGGTGGAATCACGCCGAGAACCGACCGGACGACGCTGGCACGACCAAATATTGCCTGAACCGACCGAACCGGACTGAACCGGTCGAACCGAACCGAGCTGAACTGACGGTCCGAACAGGGTTGAACCGGACCGGACCAGTTCAGCCAAAAAGAGAGGGATAAAAAGGAAGAAAAAGGGAAAAAGAAAAAGAAGAAAAAAATTAGAGAAAATTCCAGTGATGCAATCGAGCTTCGGGTAAGTCGGTAAGCGGTCGAATTGACCGATTTAATTTTCAAAATATTTAAATTATTAAATAATCGACTGAAAGTTTACCCGAAAATATATTTAATTGTGTAGCTCGACATTTGGCATCCACCGAGAGCTCGAGACAGCCTTGATTCACTTACTATCATGGAATCTCGGGTAAGTAACCCTTATTAACGACAATTTTGCATCGTTATGCGTGATTGATATTTAACACATAAATTATGTATTTAATTTCTGCATAAATGAATTAAATTCTGAAAAATTGGGATAAATTGTCGTAAATAATTCATAAGCTGTCTGAGAGTTTAGAACGAGGCTGAATAAATATTGATGGGCCCAATGAGCCCAATAGGCCTCGATAAATTGTGGTAAACGGGCTTAAGGCCAATTAAGGCCCATTAAGGTGCAATCGGGCCCAATATGGGTAAACGGGCCCAATGATTTAAATTAAGCCCAAAAAATATGAATACAATTAATTGTATTGTAATTGACCTAATGAATATGTATCCGCAGTTTCGGAGATGTGATTAGAAGCAAATCGGACTGCGCGACGAGTCATCAGTGGAAAGGTCAGACTGTACAGAAAATAAGGTAAGGGAATTGTGTGAGTAGCTAGAGGTAGCTACGCATATTTTAATAGATTTTGTATACACTGATTATGTATGTATACGCGATTATTGTATAATGATCCTAAAAGTGATTTAAATGATTTTTAAGGATCGAAATAGGTGAAATGTCTATTTTACCCCTATTGAGGGAAGTTCACCTAAGGATGGTGAAAGCATGACATGCATGAAATGCATGATTTAAGGATTTTTATGATTAAGGAATTTTCTTGGTTTTAATCAAAGTAAATCGATAGATTGGCCAATAATTGCATAAGTTTCCCAAAATAACACTACGTAGGTGTTATTAATATTTAAATGGAAATTTCTTTGGAAAACGGCAACTATCAAGTTTATATGGAAACAGATAGTGCCGACACGTAGTTCGCACTATATCTGCTTTGTGAATGTGCATAAATGTGCTTGAGCAGTTGCTCGCACCGACTTGTGACATAATATGCATGACATGTGCTAGAGCGGTTGCTCGCACTGATTTTTATTCCTATGAAATGCATGAGAGGTGCTGGAGCTTAGCTCGCACTCCGTTTTGACATGTTTTGACTGGTTTTGACTTGATATGCATAAAAAGGTGCTGGAGCGATTGCTCGCACTAGTTTTACAGATTTGATATGCATGAGAGGTGCTAGAGCTTAGCTTGCATCCTGTTTGGATTTGATATTGCATAAAGCCGTGCTGGAGTGTAACTCGCACGAGATTTGATTTAATTATGCATAAAGCCGTGCTGGAGTATAACTCGCACGAGATTTGATTTACTTAAGCATTTATTTGTGCTGGAGCTCTCTCGCACAAAGTTTTATATGGTTTTCATAATTCATTTGAATATCGTACTGGAGTTTTTCTCGTACGAGGTTTTCACTGAGTTTTAATACATATCCGTACTAGAGCAATACTCGTACATGGATTTTACTTGAAATTATAATCAGTTTAAGTCGTACTGGAGCGTTGCTCGTACGTAAATTTTACTGATTTTTATGAAACCGTGCTAGAGCTTCGCTCGCACGAGGTTTTCTGATATCATGAATATGCATGGAGCCGTGCTTGAGCTTCACTCGCAAATGAATTTATATTACATGCATATAGCCGTGTTGGAGCCTCCTGTAGACTGTGTGTCACAGTGAGATGATATGCTCACACGTGCATTCTGAGACAGAGATGATATGGGTGGATAAGACCTATTACAGGCACCCCTGATTGAGCTTGGGTCCACGGAGTACGTTGTACCGTGTATGTCACGCGGAGTACGCTGTACCGTGGGGATTGTTGGAGTGGAGTGGTATTTACCACGAGGTAGCAAGCCTTGCCCTCGCAATCCTGGTGTTATGCTGTTCTGGAGGGTAGGACGACCCACCTCCCGTTTCAGGTGTGATACCCCGCACACTAGGTACCGTGTTGCCAGGGATCACTAGGATATGGCCATAGTCCTCGATGTTACTGATAATTACCTACTTGTCTCACATGATATAACTTGTGGTCTGTTAGACCAGGGTAGACCCGAAGGAGGGGTCAGGCCCTCGATTTTTATGATTTTATACTGTGATACGAGATTTCAGATGATTTTGTGATTTGTGACCCTGAAAGAAGGGTGGTTTTATAACCGGAGTTTTATAATGAACTTTATTGAATTGTTTTATGAGATGGACCCGGAAGGGTTATTTTTTACTGCAGTTTTAAAGAAATGATTTGAATGCAGTAGCATGATGATGTTTTCCATGCTTTTATTCAAATTCATGATTTATCTTACATGATGCAAAATGATGCATGATATTGCTTTACTTCATGCTAATGATGATTTAATGATGTCACATAAAATGCTTTGAATGCATGAATTACATGATTTGTATATGCACAAATAGTTTTGGATGAACTATGGCATTGAATATGCATGACCTTGTGCTTGATGATTTTAATGAAAAGAAATGGATTTAAGGGCATGGCATTATGAGCATGTAGATAGTGGAGCTATCTACTTACTTGCACAATTGCCTTACTGAGCGTGTGGTTTGCTCACCCCCTTATTTTCCCATCTTTTCAGAGCACTTGAAATAGTTATTGAGCAGCTAAGGACTTGCATGCTTGGTATCCGTTGCTGCCCATCGAGAGACAGGTATACACATTGGTATGATTTTGTATCTAAATATGTAATGCACAGTACTGTAAACGGACATTGATGTCGGGGATGTAGAGTTATAAATACCAATGGGTATGTATTTAATTAAAGTCAAAGGATAGTAAACTCTGATGTATAAACTTGATTATGGAAATGGAATTGGTAATAGTGTGAGGTGACTAACACCGAATCATAGCCCAACTGTTTGTAGGATGGTCACGATGAGAGAAAGGTGAGAATTAAATAATAAATGAAAAAAGTGAAATATTTACTCTGATTTTTAGGTAATTTTGGTCGTGACAATTAATGGTATCAGAGCTTAAGTTGGCCTGATATGAGTCGGTGTTAGTGGTTAAGGAAGTTTACATCCCCATGTACTGTGCATTGTTTAGATACAATTGTGTATATCGAGATGGAAGTGCAGTTAAGAATTTGATTTTTAAACGCAGGAATAAACTCATTAACTGATAGCCGCTATGGTTGAGAGGTGAGTACATGAGCTCGAGGCCAAAGAGGTAGGCCCGAGAGTTGTACTGAGTCGCCACATGAGACTCGTGATGATATTGACATGGAGGCTGGTATTGAGCATGCCCCACAAAGTCCGATAGAGAGATCGGATAGAGTCTGACAGAGAGATCAGACAGTATTGAGACACGCTTCGCGAGGTTGGAGCGGAGTGTGGAGAATATATTGAGATCTAATTGCTCAGAGTATGTATGAGATTTGTGGGCGAGTCGGAACGTTGGTGGAAGTTCGCTCGACCCATTTGAAGAATTAGACATCCAGAATGGACATGAGAAAATAATTCTAGATGTTTTCCGGTGACAGAATATCTCGAATATTGTTTAAAGAAATTTACTGATGATGTTCTTTACTCTGACCCAGAGGAACTAGTTGATTAACGAGTATGAAACTCAGTTTATATTCTTGGGCAGATATGACTCGGACACGACGAACAGTGAGAGTCGAGATGTCTGAAAGTTCATGGAAGGACTTAGATTGTCAATTAGAGTCCGACTGGCTATGTTAGATATCACTACATATGTCGAGGCAGTGCGCAGACTACAGTTGTGTGAATAAGATCATGAGTAGCATGCCTCTGAGATTGGGAAAGGTAGTAAGGGCCGAAATAGAGACAAAAGAGAATAGAGGATGACAGAGTTGTCAGAATGGAAAAAGGTAATTTGGTAAAAGATTAGAGCTGATGAGTCACGGGGTAAGTTGATTGATAAACCCCAGTATATCTAATTTCAATATTTTAGGGGTATTGTGAATTGAGGACCCCGACCTGCTACGAACAGTATAATAGAGTAGCAGTGTGAATAGTGTAAGATGTGTGGTAGTTACCACGGAAGTAAGATATTGGACGAGGGCGATTGTATGCCTTGGACCAGGACACTATGGATGTTTCATAGGATGTGGTGGAAGATACCACACTGGTTGTAAATAATGAAATAATTATTTTAATGGCTCCTGGTGCCACGTATATATTCATACCGCCTTCAGTTGCTTATAAGTGAGTGAAAGATGTGAATCCTGTACCCTTAAGCAAGATGATACTAGTTAGCTGATTATCACTAACTGAATATGGGTATAGGGAATGTAAGTTTTCACACGTAATGAAAGAGTTGGTTATAAGTGATATATTAAAGGAGATATATTGGAATAAGAAACGTATGCAAGGGAAGGATGTCATTGATATGCAAAGTAAGGATTAAGCAATATGTAGTGCATATGGACTGCGACAAAGATAAGTGGTAGATATATCTACACCTAGTAATTGTGGTCAAATCTGAGGGTTAATAAAGGTATTTCAAAATACTCCCTGCCTGAAGATTTGACAGCGTCAAGAAGCGCACACATAATATATACATTTTAAATTTGGGTACCTTTATTGGTACGATAAAAAGATATAGAAATTCATTAATCATGAAGGTTTAAAAATTAAAATTTTATAAAAGCCGTTAATATAAGAAAAAGGATATGACGTGAGTTAGTATCCCGAACAGAAGCGATTTCGAAACGATATTGTACGTTTATGCGTACATAGGTCAAGGATAAGAGTGGTTGAAATATTGAGTGGAACTCTACTACGAAAAGGTATTTAAACCTTATCTGGACCGATTGGTTGTCATCTTTAGCGATGATATTTTGATGTATTCGAAGTCCAGGGAAAAACATGAGTAGGAACAGGAAACGGTCTTACAGACGAAGTGTTGAGAGTTTCTCGAAATTGGTTGCTCAGTTGAGATGTCTCGTTTGGAAAAAGATTTCATATGAGTAGGATGATAAGTATGAAAATGGCTTCGGTGAGTTTTGGTATATTGAAGTGATAAACTGACCACCGTAAGTAAGCTCACCATAACCAACAGCTCAAGAGGTTTCAGTGTTTATGGATACCTCCAAATAAAGATTGGGCTGTGTATTGATGTACAATGGGAAGATAGTCATTTATGGATCCAGATAGTTCAAGGACCATCAGAGAAACTATCCGACCCATGATTTAGAGTTGGCAGCCGTAGTGATTACACTGAAAGTATGGCGCCACCACTTATACGGTAAGCAAATTTCGGGTATGCACTAATTATAAAAGTCTCGAGTATCTGTTTTCACAGAAAGAGTCAGAATATGAGATAACCATGAGGGTTAGAGCTTCTAAGGATTATGATTGTGAACATTGTACCACCCAGGAAAGGCTAATGTAATGGCTGATGCCTTGAACAGAAAGAGCGTCGGGATGGTATCACATATGATGGTCAGAGAGCGAGAGCTGCTAGAGCAGTTGTGAACCTCAGTAGTGATGTGATCCCTTCTGATGATGACAGTGACTTTGTGACAGCTAGCCTGAGGTTAGAACCGAATTTGTGTGATCGGATTTGCCAGGCTTAGCGTGATGATCGGCATGGTGTCGATAGTGTGGGTCAGATTCAGAAGGGTGTAGTGACAGAGTTCACAGTGTATGATGATGACTTACAGAGGTTCAGAGATAGTATAAGTGCTCCTCAGGACCACATTGATGAGATAGTATTATTGTCAGAAGCTCACTCTTCGGGATATACAGTGCATCCAGAAAGTAATAAATATATCGAAATCTCTGAAAAGGGTATTGGTGGTCAGGTATGAAAAGTGATATTATAGAGTTATGGAGAAATGTCTCGTATGTCAGCAGATTAAGGTAGAGCAAAAGAAGTTGTAGGATTATTGCAGCCTCTACCTATATTAACATGGAAATGGGAACAAGTTACCATGAATTTCGTGATGGGTTACAGAGGACCCGAATAAATCATGGGGCTATCTGGGTGATAGTCGATAGATTGATTAAGTCTACCCACTTTCTAGTTGTGAAATCCCCAGATACTCTGAGTGTGTAGGCGAATTTTTTTTTGTGTATGAAAAATTATGGAACAATATGTAGCGTTCCAGGGAGCATGATATCAGATAGGGATTCCTGCTTTACTTCCCACTTCTGGGAATGTTTTTCAGGAAGCTATGGGAACCCGATTGAGTGTTAGCACAGCTTCCACCCTCAGACAGATAGTCAGTCAGAGAGGACTGTATAGGTTCTGGAGGATGTGATGAGAGCGTGTGCCATTGATTTTATGAGCTCCTGGGATGATCAGTTGCTACTAATCAAATTTGCCAGTGATGACAGTTGTCACTTAAGTATCGAGATAACATTTTATACGAGGCATTGTATGGCCATAGGGAGTTGTTCCCTAACTTGGATAAAAAGTGGGTGACAGATAGAGAGTTGTTCCTGAAATTGTAAGACAAACCTCTGAGGATGTTCAGTTGATTTGTGAGAGATTAAGAACACCTCAGAGCAGACAGAAAAGCTATGCTGACAAGAGACAGAAACCATTGGAATTCACCGAGAGTGAATCAGTATTGTTGATAGTTACTTGTCCTAAGAGCGTAAGGGCATAACGAGATTCATATAGAGATAGTGGACAAGTGGGAGATAAGACCTGTAGGTTGGCGTTACCACTTGAATAAACAGGCATCCACAATGTGTCCTATCTTATGATACTTCGAAAATACTATCCGGATCCAGCATATGTGATCGGATATGAGCTCCAACAGTTTAGCTCAATGAAAGAGTAATGTATGAAATCGAGTTAGTTATTAAACATGAAGGAGAAAGTGTTAAGGTTTAAGATGATCTCCCTAGTTAAGTATGATGGAAATATTACACTCCGGAGAAAGTCACTTGAGGATGACAGTATATGATACGATAGATGTACCCGGAGTTATTTATGGACTCATTTGTCTTGGTTCTAATTTGGAGGACCAAATTTCTTAAGTGGGGGAGATTGTAAGACCCGATATTTTCAAGTGCATTTAAAAATGCAAAAAGATTGAAATGGCATTCCCGAACACGTGCAAGGGTAAAATGGTCAAAAGACCAAAATTCGATATTAATCGGGACAAGAAAAATTAATTAAAAATATGAGAATGAGAAATCTTGATCAATAACGAAGAAATAATTAAATTTCGGGTTAAATTGATCAAGATATGAATTTATTGGAATAAATCAGAATTTTCGCATCGGAAAATAATCCCGAAAATAATCGAAAAATATAGCGAAAAGGTAAAAAAATCGGACTGAGAAATTTATTACGGATTAAATGAATAAAATAGAATTATTTTAGATATTTTTAGGAATTTTATTATTATTTTATTGAATAAAATAATAATAAAATTTAATTATAAATAAAAAAAAAACAGAATTCGAGAAAAAACGCGAATTTGGGAATTTTGAAACAGAGGAGAAACGCGAGGAAGCCGAGACCGAGAAGGTTCATCACCGGTGAGCCACCGGCGAGGCTTAGGGGCCGGCGAGGGTCGACGAACGTAGCTCGACCTCAGGCGAGCCACCAGCGGCCGTGACGCGCCATGGAGTCGTCGGAAAATAGCAAAAACGGAGGAGAAGCCGTGGGGTAAGAAACGTCGATTCACCGGCGATGGCGCCGATTCGACCCAAGCCGAGGCCCGATTTAGGAAGCCCAGGCCATGGCGCACCGAACGGGGGTGGAATCGCGTCGAGAACCGGCCGGACGGTGCTGGCAAGACCAAATGTTGCCTGAACCGGCTGAACCGGACTGAACCAGCCGAACCGGACCGAGCTGAACCGACGGTCCGAACAGGGCTGAACCGGACCGGACCGGTTCAGCCAAAAAGAGAGGGATAAAAAGGAAGAAAAAGGGAAAAAGAAAAAGAAGAAAAAAATTGGAGAAAATTTCAGTGATGTAATCGAGCTTCGGGTAAGTCGGTAAGCGGTCGAATTGACCGATTTAATTTTCAGAATATTTAAATTGTTAAATAATCGATTGAAAGTTTACCCGAAAATATATTTAATTGTGTAGCTCAACAATTGGCATCCACCGAGAGCTCGAGACAGCCTCGATTCACTTACTATCATGGAATCTCGGGTAAGTAACCCTTATTTACGATAATTTTGCATCGTTATGCGTGATTGATATTTAACGCATAAATTATGTATTTAATTTCTGCATAAATGAATTAAATTCTGAAAAATTGGGATAAATTGTCGTAAATAATTCATAAGCTGTCTGAGAGTTTAGAACGAGGCTGAATAAATATTGATGGGCCCAATGAGCCCAATAGGCCTCGATAAATTGTGGTAAACAGGCTTAAGGCCGATTAAGGCCCATTAAGGTGCAATCGGGCCCAATATGGGTAAATCGGCCCAATGATTTAAATTAAGCCCAAAAAATATGAATAAAATTAATTGTATTGTAATTGACCTGATGAATATGTATCCGCAGTTTAGGAGATGTGATTGGAAGCAAATCGGACTGCGCGACGAGTCATCAGTGGAAAGGTCAGACTGTATAGAAAATAAGGTAAGGGAATTGTGTGAGTAGCTAGAGGTAGCTACGCATATCTTAATAGATTTTGTATACACTGATTATGTATGTATACGCGATTATTGTATAATGATCCTAAAAGTGATTTAAATGATTTTTAAGGATCGAAATAGGTGAAATGTCTATTTTACCCCTATTGAGGGAAGTTCACCTAAGGATGGTGAAAGCATGACATGCATGAAATGCATGATTTAAGGATTTTTATGATTAAGGAATTTTCTTGGTTTTAATCAAAGTAAATCGATAGATTGGCCAATAATTGCATAAGTTTCCCAAAATAACACTACGTAGGTGTTATTAATATTTAAATGGAAATTTCTTTGGAAAACGGCTAACTATCAAGTTTATATGGAAACAGATAGTGCCGACACGTAGTTCGCACTATATCTGCGTTTGTGAATGTGCATAAATGTGCTTGAGCAGTTGGTCGCACCGACTTGTGACATCATATGCATGACATGTGCTAGAGCTGTTGCTCGCACTGATTTTTCTTCCTATGAAATGCATGAGAGGTGCTGGAGCTTAGCTCGCACTCTGTTTTGACATGTTTTGACTGATTTTGACTTGATATGCATAAAAAGGTGCTAGAGCGATTGCTCGCACTAGTTTTACAGATTTGATATGCATGAGAGGTGCTAGAGCTTAGCTCGCATCCTGTTTGGATTTGATATTGCATAAAGCCGTGCTGGAGTGTAACTCGCACGAGATTTGATTTAATTATGTATAAAGCCATGCTGGAGTATAACTCGCACGAGATTTGATTTACTTAAGCATTTATTTTTGCTGGAGCTCGCTCGCACAAAGTTTTATATGGTTTTCATAATTCATTTGAATATCGTACTGGAGTTTTTCTCGTACGAGGTTTTCACTGAGTTTTAATACATATTCGTACTAGAGCATTGCTCGTACATGGATTTTACTTAAAATTATAATCAGTTTAAGTCGTACTGGAGCGCTGCTCATACCCAGATTTTACTGATTTTTATAAAACCGTGCTAGAGCTTCGCTCGCACGAGGTTTTCTGATATCATGAATATGCATGGAGCCGTGCTTGAGCTTCGCTCGCATCGGAATTTATATTACATGCATATAGCCGTGTTGGAGCGTCCTGTAGACTGTGTGTCACAGTGAGATGATATGCTCACACGTGCATTCTGAGACAGAGATGATATGGGTGGATAAGACCTATTACAGGCACCCCTGATTGAGCTTGGGTCCACGGAGTACGTTGTACCGTGTATGTCACGCGGAGTACGCTGTACCGTGGGGATTGTTGGAGTGGAGTGGTATTAGCCACGAGGCAGCAAGCCTTACCCTCGTAATCCTGGTGTTATGCTGTTCTGGCGGGTAGGACGACCCACCTCCCGTTTCAGGTGTGATCCCCCGCACACTAGGTACCGTGTTGCCAGGGATCACTAGGATATGGCCATAGTCCTCGATGTTACTGATAATTACCTACTTGTCTCACATGATATAACTTGTGGTCTGTTAGACCAGGGTAGACCCGAAGGAGGGGTCAGGCCCCCGATTTTTATGATTTTATACTGTGATACGAGATTTCAGATGATTTTATGATTTGTGACCCTGAAAGAAGGGTGGTTTTATAACCGGAGTTTTATAATGAACTTTATTGAATTGTTTTATGAGATAGACTTGAAAGGGTTAGTTTTTATTGCAGTTTTAAAGAAATGATTTGAATGCAGTAGCATGATGATGTTTTCCATGCTTTTATTCAAATTCATGATTTATCTTACATGACGCAAAAGGATGCATGATATTGCTTTACTCCATGCTAATGATGATTTAATGATGTCACATAAAATGCTTTGAATGCATGAATTATATGATTTGTATATGCACAAATAGTTTTGGATGAACTATGGCATTGAATATGCATAACTTTGTGCTTAATGATTTTAATGAAAAGAAATGGATTTAAGGGCATGGCATTATGAGCATGTAGATAGTGGAGCTATCTACTTACTTGCATAATTGCCTTACTGAGCGTGTGGTTTGCTCACCCCCCTTATTTTCCCATCTTTTCAGAGCACTTGAAATAGTTATTGAGCGGCTAAGGACTTGCATGCTTGGTATCCGCTGCTGCCCATCGAGAGACAGGTATACACATTGGTATGATTTTGTATCTAAATATGTAATGCACAGTACTGTAAACGGACATTGATGTCGGGGATGTAGAGTTATAAATACCAATGGGTATGTATTTAATTAAAGTCAAAGGATAGTAAACTCTGATATATAAACTTGATTATGGAAATGGAATTAGTAATAGTGAGAGGTGACTAACACCGAATCATAGCCCAACTGTTTATAGGATGGTCACGATGAGAGAAAGGTGAGAATTAAATAATAAATGAAAAAGTGAAAAATTTACTCTGATTTTTAGGTAATTTGGGTCGTGACATATATATATATATATACATTTTCACTTATGTATGTCTCTACACATATATATTTTCTTGTATAATTTATCCACAGACATAATATCATGCCTTCCATGAGATTTTCCTTATTTCGAAATTAAAATAATATCGGGATTCCATCATTCTTCATGAGTTCTCGATACAAGTGTTTACATTGACACTTTTCGAATAACAAATTAAAATTTTCTAATCCTTCCATACTTGCATTCACCTTATTACTTATTGTATCTTCGGGTTCCCAGTCATCCCATGGGCTTCTCGGTTCCTATAGTCCTCGAGCCCTACAACGAATATTTACGCTTCTGTTGATATATATTATTTCCATTTTTATATAATTAAATTAACGTAAGAAATTTGTGGGGTTTACATAGGTGCAGTTTGTGATTTTGACATGTTGATAGTTGGGTTAGGAGCTTCGGGTAGATAAGAGGTCGTACCGATTAAATAGGCTTACACGTGCTTTCTGAGATGTGGCATGATATGATGTGTTGATTGGGTCCACAGAGTACGTTGTACCGTGCATGTAGCATGGAGTACGTTGTACCATTCTGAGATTGTGATATGCCGTCTTCGGACGAGATCTGCTATGGACTGACGAGCTAAATTTGACCCACCTCCCGTGTGGAAACAGATAGTGGTGATATCCCACACACCTGATCTGTGTAACTGATATCACAGGATATGGCTATAGTCCTAGAGGTTATTACCTTTTATTGAATTGCCTATCTCACATGTCTATTGCTTTGAGAATAAATCCATGTTCAAAATGATTTGTGGGTCAAGACAGTCTGAGGGAGGGGCTAAGACCTGACAAGTGTTGGATTGTTTTGTTAATGGTTTTTAAAGTGCACTGATGCATGATGATTAATGCCATGCTTTATTGTGAAAAATGCATGATGATTAATGCTATGCTTTATTGTGAAAAGTGCATGTTGGTTAATGCCATGCTTTATCGTGAAATATGCATGGTGATTTATGCCATGCCTTGAAATGAATTGTGCACTGGATTTTAATAGCATGAATGCTTTACATACCATTAACACAAGCATGAACTCATTTTTGAGAAAAGGAGATGCAAAATATGCTTTGAGCATGGCATCACGTTCACGTAGATAGTGCAGTATCTACCTGTTCGTATGATTGCCTTACTGAGCGTGTGGTTTGTTCACCCCCTTATTTTCCCCCTCTCTACAGAGATTTGAGTATAGAGTGAGCGTGACTGGAGGCTTTCCCTTTTTCGATATCCGCTGCATCCTATCGCTAAAGGTATACACACTTGAATTATTTTGTATCTAAACTAGACATAGCACAGTAGCATTTTGTATGTAAACATTGGGGATGTAAAGTAATGTAAACACTTGTAAACAGTAACTCTGATGTATTCATGAAAGTCATTACTTTTGAAATTAAATGGTCATGGATGGATGAGGTAGACATTGACACATAGCCCAATTGTTGAGAGTGTGGTTGTTCACGATCGAGGAAGGATGATAAATAAATGATGTATGAAATGCGAAAAATTTATACGTAGTTTGGTAAGTTAAGGGTCGTGACACCGACATTGGCCAATAATCATTTCAAATATCTGATATAGCATGTCTGCCTTATCTCATCTATTTGAAGTTTTGAATTGATTCATGATTTTATATCGTATGGAACTGATTATTTTAATACACAAAAGACCGTGGGGGCCACCTCTTGAATCCTGCGAGAGCAAAGTACCACACCGTCGTCGCTTTTAAAAGCTGTTTAAGGTCTTAAAAATGGTATTAATTTCAGTTCCATTTTCATACTGAATTTGCCATGGATTTTTCGACTTTGATTTTTCAGAACAGAAAGTGCTTCTGTGTCTATTTGAAATATTTTTCTAAATTTTCTATTTAAACTGAGATCTGGAAATCTGTCTATTTTGCTATTGGAAAACTTTGAACTTTTGGGTTTACAATAGTAGCTAAATTTATTTCTGATATATGTTCTGTTTCTGAAAATCTGTTCTTGGTCTTTGTGCTTTTGCCGATACTAAATCTGTTTTTCGAATTCTGAATCTGGTATCTGAGAAATTACCAAATTATCTATATACTTTGTGAAAATATTTTGGATTTGGTAAATATAAAAAATATATATTTTTCATAGGTAGTGTATTTATCTACCTACTATGGGGTTTTTCTTACTGAGCATGTTGAGCTCACCCCCTTACTTTCCTCCACAGAGTCCCTCTATAGTTGGGATCGCTTCCGTTAGTTAGGCATTTCGCATAGTTATGATTTCACGGAGCGTATTTCTGCATCGAAGGTATACCCAATTGTAAGAAATTATTTTGTATCTAAAATTATGTAAGTACATAATGCAATACAAGATGTGTCTAGGGAATGTGAACATATTTTATTTAAATTTGGTACTGAGAAAAAAAAATTTAATCACACTGAACACTGTTCTGATCTAATATCTACTTGTAGCCCAACTGAAATATCAGTAAATTCGGGTCGTTACAGAGTTGATGTCAGAGTAAGGTTGGCCTGATACGAGTCGATATTAAATGTGAGAAAATTTTAAAAAGTTCACATCCCCAGTATTATTGTACATTGTTTAGATATAAACATGTATATTTAGCTGTGTTTTATTGAAAATTGTGTCAGTAAATGAAGGAAAACTGATAGATATGGTTGATTAGTATTACAGTCATTTTGCTAGATGGAAATAAACCATTCCTCGAGGTCGTAGAGATAGGCGCGAGAGGTGTAGTGAAGCCTCATCTTAGTATACAACTTATAGTTTCACTGAAAATTTCTAGAGCCTGCTTCGTAAAAAAAAAATTGAGCGGGACATGGAAATAATGACGATATTGTTGAGTCAATTGATAATGGCCATGTGATAATTATAATGATTGAGGTGTGACTGAGGGAAAGACCGAACTAATTTCGAAAGACAGTATGCTATTACAAACTGGAGTTAAGAATCCAATTGTAATGGAAAATTGGAAAATTAAATTGGAAAACTTACATGAATTCTTAGAGTATGAGTGTGAACTTAATAGACCAGGGGCAGTTTCAGAAGTTAAGCCTCCATTTTTCATTAAGGTTAAGAATTCAGTGATTCAGAGGGTTGGATAAATGAGATAGAAAAGCTTGATGATTTTAGTAGTAACTCTACCGAGAAAGTTACTTTGCAGTTTTGTGGTAAAGAATTGGGAAAGTTATATGGACTTCTAAAGTGCACTACCATAAAGAAAGTAGCTTTGTAGCATCAATATCGAAATGGAAAGTTGAGCTTGGAGGGAAGTCCCCCGAATTAATTTGAGAGCTGACATCAAAGAATTACATGGGATATATGTTTTGGAAGCCTTTAGACGGTAACACATTCTGGATAAATCATATTGGAAATTATAATTGAAATAATTGAATCGGACATGAGAAACAAGTCCGAGAATGAATATGAAATTAAATAGATTTGGAAGGAGTATAATCCAGATAAGTAGAGATGTGAAA
This sequence comes from Firmiana major, assembly GCA_033439115.1. Classification (NCBI taxonomy): domain Eukaryota; kingdom Viridiplantae; phylum Streptophyta; class Magnoliopsida; order Malvales; family Malvaceae; genus Firmiana; species Firmiana major. The sequence goes on from CM065905.1 coordinate 28,513,854, forward strand.
TGGAGGAAGTTCAGGAAAGTCGTAGGAGGTACCAAGATCCTCAATCGAGCTAAAATTAGCTCCAATGGATGTTATGTTAAGGAAGCAGTGTGCAAGGTGCAACTGTGATGATATGAAATGTGTATTTTGAGGTTACTAAGAAAATGAAAAGGTAAAGAGAGTGACAGAAGAGTGATGTACTAAGGAAGTAGTGAGAGTGATAGAGTAAAGTCACTGTAACTGAAAGGATGAATTACATAATTAAAAGAATAAGTGAAGGTCACACTATTTATATGATTGATAAAGAAATGGCGTGTTCGGAGTAAAAAGACACCCCTGTAGACATAGAATTTTTGACATGTATTCGAATGATCTATCAGAGTTACCACTAAATTGAAAGATGAAGTTTGAAATTAATTTAGCAGTGGTATCAAATTAATTATTCAGATCACTATACTGAATGACTTTGATTCAATTAGAAATGTTGAAAAAGCAATTAAAAGGACTATATGAAGAGGGGATTATCAGACCAAGTGATCCATTTTGAAGTGTACTGGCATTAATTTTTAAGGAGACTCGGAGTCTTCTGGATCACATTGTATTAAGAATGAGTGTCAGTTGAATTCCCCAAACAAGGATTATAGATCAGTGGGAAGGACCTAAAACTGTTAAGATGATTCAGAGATTGAGATAAAAAGAGACCTTGGAATATGAATTACGTATCGGATCTAAGGATTGTAAATTGTATATACTTACGTTTTGAATACGAGACTCAATTTGAGTAAGAAAATGATTTCGTTATAATTGATAAACAAAATAAGACAAACGTTGAAGTGTGATAAATTCTGAATGCAAGTTATATTGGGGTAAGAGGTGTATTCAAGGTAAGAATATCTTTAGTATGTGAAATAAATTCGGATTAAGTGATATGGATTGAAAATGGATTGTGTTCGAAGGATAAATGTGAAATTGCGATAAGTTCTAGTATCCTACTTCTTGTTGGGACTGAACCTTGAACCTTTATATCCATAACCAATTTATGTGGTCAAGTCTGATGGCTAATGAAGGTATTTCAAAATACCTCCCCGCCTGAGAGACTTGACAGCATCTAGAAATACCCTAATCCTTAACCCATAAATTGGAGTTGACAGTTGTGATTTTCGTGTTGGAAATTAGGATACCACTACTTGTACGCTGAAGAATTTTGGAATTCTACAAATTAAGAAGGTTTAGATATTAAATTCCACATAAGCAGTTTAATACCAGAAAAAGGAAATGACTAGAGTTAGTGCCTCGAGCGGAAGTATCCTCAGGACAGTGATTATATGTGAAAATGTACTGGTCAGGGAACGTTAGTTATTGAAATATTTAGTGAACCTCAACTGGAGGAGGTTCCCTTCTAACACTGACATTATTTTATGGTGGCTAGCTTGAGAGTTAAAACTGGACTTGATTGATCGAATCGAACAGGTACAGTAAAATGATAAATATTACATTGATGTGGCTGGTCAGACCTAGAAGGGTGTTGCAACTAGCTTGAGTATTAGTACTGATAAATTTTTGAGATTGAAAAACAGAATTGTGTACCAAATGATCTATAGTTAAAGGAATTGATGTCGTCAGAGAATCCTTTATAGAGATATACCTCGCATTGGGAGAAAAATAGGATTTTATCAAATCTACTGAAGATATAGTGGTAAGAAGGGGTGATAAGAGATGTAATTGAAAGTGTGACTAAATGTCGTTCACTGATTTGATGGAAGAAGTGAATGAAAGGAAGACAATTGTTCTCGATGTGGTTAAACAAGCTTTTGCAAAACTACAATTAAATTGTGGGAAAATCGAGAACAGATTAAAGTAGGCAAATGAGAGTTATGCTGACTAAAGACGAAGACCCTTAGAAGTTCCAGTAGGAAATTCGGGGCTTTTGAAAGTTTCTCTTTCCGATGGCAGTGGAAGATAAGGTACACAGATTGGCCTTACCGTCGGCATTATCAAGTATTCACGATATCCTCCAGGTATCAATGCTTCGTAAGTATCACCCAGATCCGACGCACGTAAATAAGTACGAACCACTGGAGTTGAAGGAGGATATGACGTATGTGGAGAAACAGATTCGGATCCTGGACAGGAAAGAAAAGGCATTGAGGTCTAAGAAGATTTCTTTGGTCAAGTTTCTATGGTAGTACCACACTTTGAAAAAGGCCACGAGGAAATTAGAAAGCTTGATGCGAGAGATGTAACCGCATCTGTTTAAGGACTAAGGTACTCCAAAATTTGGGGACCAAATTTTCCAAGGTAGAGAGAATGTAAACTCCCAAAATTTCCCTGAATTCGGCTCGAACATTATTCAATTTAAATTTAATTTACTTTACTTACGAATAATTAAAGTAATCATGTCGGGAAAGATGAGATTAGGTAAGTTGATTATTCTGTCAAAAAAATCCGATTTATGAAAATAATAATAATAATAATAATAAGATAAACAATATGTATATATATAAATATACATTTATTTTTATATTATAGAGGTATATATAAATGGGCATATATACATTTATTTTGATTATATAAATGTATAAATATAAATGTACATGTAAATTAATTTTTAATGTAAATGTATATATAAGTATATAAGTATATATATATATATATAAATATATATATACTTATATATATATATATACACACACATGTACGAGACCGAGAGCCCCCCATCGTTTATCATATATGTATACATAGAATCTGAATTAAATGAGGAAGCAATATGTACATGAGATAAAAGAGAGGAGAGTAGTTTGAGTTGGCAGTATCAATATAAAAGAAAAGTGAAGAAAAGGTGGTGCACAGAGGAAACGTGAAACAGAATAGGAGTTATCCCATCAGCTCTTGTACACAATATATATATATATATACTACATACCCTGGTGATGGTCATGGAAGGAGAAGAGAAATGAAGGCAGAAGAGGGACTCGAAATCCCATGACTTGTTGCTGCTGACTGCAGCAAAAGAAATGGAAGATACTATGCGAATTTTTAGTACAAGTACAGTAGGTTGGAGTAGGAAACGAGACTGGGGATAGCGTGAAAATCTGAAGGCTACAGTGATTCAGTAAAAAGAGTATGGGGTAAATTGACTATGGTAATGGTTTATGGAATTTTTATATTGATGGTGGTCCTATCATCAAAGTCCACATGTACAAAGATCGACCAATCAGAGACCGCCACGTGTCAAACACAAGATAAGCCACGTGGCTGTTACAGCGACAAAGCCCCATGCGGCAGAGTAGCTTGACATGCGACAGAGTCTCGAGGCGATAGAGACTCTGTCGCGTAGGCTCGTGCGACACTGTATGTCGCTACAGACCTCTACCGTATACTCTGCTACAGACCTCTACCGCATATCCTGCGACAGACATATGCCGCCAGCTCTGCGACAGACCTCTACTCCAGTACTGCGATGGAACTCTACCGCGTAGACCGTAACAGAGGTCCACACATGAACTCTGCCGCCTGCCAGACTCACCCGTAAGTTGTCTAGCCCCGAAACGCGACAGAGTGCTCAATGACTCTGTCACGGCCCAGACACGCACTTGGGCCTCAGCCCGAACCGACCCGGAAGAAACCTATAAATACCCAAGGTGAGTACTTGAAAAGAGAGGGGAAAAAAGAGAACCCTCTTGATTTTGGAAGAACATAATTTTCTTCTTCTTATACAGAAACTCAGCTTTCTAACTTAATCATCGGAGCGCGCGTGCAGGGACCAATCCCTGCGCCCTCTGATTTCCATTATTTTTCCAGGATATACACACGAGAAACACGTGGAAGAAATCGTATCGACGTCATCTCTTTGTCGTTAGCGCAACTTTAAGGCGTGGAAATCATCACCCTGTTGTCGTTTTAGGAGGCAACATCATATATATATAGGTCGGTACAGAAGACGAGAGATGAATAAGGAAACGAAAGAGATGCAGTGAAAGAAGTGGAAGAAGAAAACCAGAAAAAAGGAGAATGAGGCGACGATGATTGTTTTTGGTATGGAAGATTTGTTGCATAAGTGTTGCCGAGAGAATGAGGGTCGAGCCGAGGCAAACATAAGGAAAAAAATTGGAGCCAACGTCATCAGTGCGGGGGGCGTTAAACTGGGAAGCAAAATAGGTCATTTTACCTCTGTTTCAGTTGCTGGAAACAGAGGAAACGTTATCACCTCTAGGATACTGAGAGTTGAGTGAGCAAAGGATAAAGGAAGGTTGAGAAACTGCTAGTTGTAAGAAACGCAGTAACGAAGAGCAGAACAAAGGCTAGCTAGAAGGTGATGATGATGATGCTGGTGGCCGAAACAGAGAATGACAGACCGGTGGTGGATGAGCCACAGGCAGAAGCTGAAAGCTGGAATCAGGGAGAAACGGGGGCAAGCAGTGGAAGCTGGACGATCGGCATCGAGCAGAAACTAAGAAGAGGAGGATGATGGCTAATCATTGTGAACTTGAAACAGAAGTCCAACCTCTGGAAATTGGAACAGAGTAGAGACAAAGAGGCGGGAAATGGCTGGCTGGAAAATTAGAAGCTTGCTATCGGGGCTGGCAAGGCTACGGTGAAGATGGCAGACGATGTGAGGATGATGACGGGGTGTCGAAAACCAACAGAAATGATAGGAGAAGATGGTGAGGCCGAGAGGTGAGAAAACAGAGAAAGAAAAAATGAATGAACAGTGGCCAAACCGAAAACTGGAGAAGAAAGAAAAGAAAAAGAAAGAAGAAAGAAGAAGAATTTGGCGGGAAGCCAAATTCGAAAAAAAAAAGAAAAAAAAGAAGGAAGGAAAGCAAAAAAAGTATTTATATATATATGTATATTTAGAGGAAGGAAAGAAGACACTGAGAATTTGAGAAAAAACCCCGAGGAAGACAATTCAAAAATATTTATTTGAAAATATTGGTTCGAAATTTTGGAAATACTAGTACAAAATTTTTGGGAAATTAACCGAGCAGATCGGGTCTGCTGGCCCGCACCACTAATGCATAGAGGATTACAGACGAGGCATCGAGGTAAGAAAAATTCTCGTCGCTGCTAGAGATAATTATGTGTAATTTTCGTATATTTGTAGATATAAAATTTACGTTGAATTTCACTGTACCGAAATTACCGAAAAGACTAGGTCAAATTTTATGACTCTGAAAATTAGATATTTTAGCTCAGCTGAACAATCAAATTTTACCAATTAAATTTAAATGGTTTCCATAAATTATGATATGACTTGAATTCTGTTTTAAATATCGAAAATCCCGAATTTTGAATTTTCATAGACTATTTTCTGGGATTTTTTCGAAAAAGGGCTAGTCAGCCTGTTTTGAACGATTTCATAAAAAAATGAATATATATGTGATTTAAGGAAAAACGATCTGTTATAAAGTTATTATGATGAAATGTGCTTGAGCACGTATTGACTGTGTCATACGGTCCATCTCGCACTAATTTTGAGACAAAGGCGTTGGTGAGATTATACTGCATTTATGTCTATTTTTGTTTCTGATTCTGTATCTGTGGTCCACGAGTACGATGTACCATGCTTCTGATTCTATTTCTAGTATTTGAAAACTCTGATCTGTAAGCCGTATGGGTAGCTAACCACTCCCACGACGATTTACATCCCGGCACACCTGGCCCGTGAATTGCCCGGAGTCACCGACATTACCCAATAGTCATTTTTGATATTCTAATATAGCATGTCTGCCTTGTCTCGTCTATTTGAACTTCTAAATTGATTCATGATTTTATATCACATGGAACTGATTATTTTAATATACAAAAGACCGTGGGGACCACCTCTTAAATCTTGCGGGAGCAAAGTGCCACACCGTTTTCTCTTTTAAAAGCTGTTTAAGGTTTTAAAAACGGCACTGATTTCAGTTCCATTTTCATACTAAATTTACCATGGATTTTTTGACATTTATTTTTCGGAACAGGCAGTGCTTCTGTGTCTATTTGAAATATTTTTCTGAATTGTCTGTTTAAACTGAGATATCTGGAAATCTATCTGTTTTGCTACTGAAAAACTTTGAACTTCTGGATTTACAACAGTAGCTAAATTTATTTCTGATATATGTTCTGTTTCTGAAAATCTGTTATTGGTATTTGTGCTTTTGCCAATACTAAATCTGTTTTTCGAATTTTGAATCTGATTTATGAGAAATTATCAAATCATCTGTATTCTTTGTGAAAATATTCTGGATTGGTAAATATAAAAAATATATATTTTTCATAGGTAGTGTATTTATCTATCTGCTATGGGGTTTTTATTACTGAGCATGTTGAGCTCACCCCCTTACTTTCCTTCACAGAGTCCCTCTGTAGCTAGGATCGCTTCTGTTAGTAAGACATTCCACATAGTTATGATTTCGCGGAGTGTATTTTTGCATTGAAGGTATACCCAGTTGTAAGAAATTCTTTTGTATCTAAAATTATGTAAGTACAGTAATACAATACAAGATGCGTCTGGAGAATGTGAACATATTTTATTCAAATTTGTTACTGAGAAAAAAACTTTAATCACACTGAACATTGTTCTGATCTAATATCGACTTGTAGCCCAACCGAAATATCAATAAATTCGGGTCGTTACAGCAACGCTCTAGCACGCTTTATTTCAACAAAACTCATGTAGGTGGCTCATTTGTATGCAAAGAATAGTTAGTAAATCAAATCAATGCTATTTTCTTGTAAACCATTTAAATGTTAGCCATCCTACCAATCCACATGCTAAAAAGTAGTAAAAAGACTCAAGAACATCCAGTCTTGCTTTTCATGACATTTTTCTAAAATCCCAATTTCCTTCTTCCTTCAAACATTCATTTCTTTTCTATGTGTAAGACCTGTATTTTCTTATGTAATCCTTATGATTCTCTAAATATACACTTTTTTCATGTAATATGAATCATAAGAGTTGTAAGGTCCGTAAATTTGATGTACACATTTGTTATGTGAGTTCGTGATGTACACACAAGTTTCATTATGTAGGAATTATAAGAAATGAACCTTTTTAAGTGATAAATGTGGATTGAATGAAAAATGAGTAGTGGAGTAAATTGATATGAAGTTAACTTTGGATATCTAGGAAAAATCCAGCTAAGTATGCTGCAGAGCAAGGGGAGATCGATCTCTCCTTCAAGCCTGATCGATCTCGATATGTTTATGCCAAACAAGGATCAATCTCACCTTCAAGCTAGATCGATCTCATTGTGTCTTGGCCAGAAGTAGATCGACCTCATCCCTCTGGCAAATCGATCTCTGAAGCTCTCTGCTTGGCTAAGACCGATCTTACCCTTCAAAACAGATCGATCCGTCATGGTTGAAAACTAAATGTCGAGAGACTTAACGCACGTGAAGATCGATCCTTCCATTATAAAGATCAATCTCATCAAGCCATTTCTATAAAAAAAATTGGGCAGCTGAACTGCATTTCACGAAAACAACTCAAAACCTTCCATTTTTGAATTAAGTAACCTAGTTTCATCTCTCTAAAGTATGAACACCTTCCTTAGAGATTTGAGTGAAGTTCATTTCAGCAAAGTTGTTCCTAAAGAAGAGGAGAACAACATAGTTGAAATAGGGAGGTCGAATCGTTGGATTGAAAGAGGAAAAGAGCTTTCCCACAATTTCGGTGAAAAAGGAGAAAAGCTGAAATAAGTAAGATTTCGATGTAACAATCTCATGTATGTTAATCTAGCCATGATGATGAGTGATTTGGTGTATATATTGTTGGTTAAATTGTGATAAACATGCTTAAACAAAGCTATGACCTAGAATGCATTTAATGAGAAAAAAATTGGAATGACATAGAGTTAATGAAGATATGAGCATGTATAGATGATGCTAAGTTGACATATTGAAATCCATAAGTGGGATTAGATGAGAATTTATAATGGGCATACTAAGTGTTTGATGAAATGCCACAGAGAAAGAAAATAATAAACTTGAGGCATTGTAAGCTTAATGCCAATTCAATATGAATCAATAGACTAGAGGAGTCTAACGGATTCTCGACAAACAAATAAAATAGTCGAAATGGACTTAGAGGAAGTAAAGTCCGATAAGATAAAATAAGACCAAAATTTTGTGAAAAATTGCTCAATGCATTGATTTGAATATCATGCAAATGAAATGAAGTATATTGGGGTATACTGATATGAATGGTAATAGATTCGAGAAATAAAATTTTAGTCGATAAGATCGGATTACGAGCTGAGGAAATCGAAGAAAGGTGATTCGAGTGTGATTCAAGGTAAGAGACTTATGTGAGCTACTAGAGATAGCTATACATATATTTTCTTACATGCCGTGTGCGAATGTATGTGATAGTTATGTAGATATTGATATATCTAGGTGAAAACTACGCATGAGAATAAGCCTATAAGTATGAGTTGCATGACTTCTATATTATTGTTGTGAAAAGAGATTTTTGCAAATGTTTTGAGAAAGAGTAATAATAGACAGACTACCGGTTTAATAATTTGCATAAAAAGTTTTTAATGAGTGATTGAAGGGAGATTTCTTTCTCACTCATACTCAGTGAATGGAGCCTTCTATTTCTTCTTTGTGTGAAATTGTGCTAGAGCCTAAGTGGCAACGGTAGATTGACCGGCCTTGCTTGCACATTATTTTTAAAGAGATTTTTAAGAAAAACAATATGGGTGCTCAATGCCTTAGTGATGTTGTGTGTTCCACTCGAAAGCTCGCACTAGATTTTTGGGAATCATGTTGGAGCCTTCGAGTGTTACTGTGTGTCTTGCGTTGACTATGCTCGCATGTAATTTCCTAGCATTACCGTGCTCGATGCCTCAAATATGCTGTGTGCTCTTACGCTGAGTTACTCGCACGAGGTTTTTATGATTGTGCTGGGTGTTGAATAAAATAGTGCTTGAGCCGTCATATATTGTTGTGTGTGTTGCACTGACCTGCTCGCATGTGGTTTATGGATGTGATGTAATGCGTATAAAACTATGCTGAAGCCGTCGTGTACTGCTGTGTGTCTTGCACAGACCTGCTCACACGAGATTTTGAGACAATGGAAATGGGTTATAAGGATCCACGGGAACACGATGTACCGTGAGCATTAGCCATGGAGTACGATGTGCCGTGATTCCAATATGAGCTGAAGGGATGGTTAATCCGCCTCCCTAAGCATAGGGTTCCCACACACCTAATCATCGTTGCCTGCAATCCGACTATGGCCATAAGTCCTATATTTATTTGAATGATTTGACATTGTCACTACCGTGTGTGGTGACATATGTTTCCCTTGCTGTGTTTCTAGGGATATGATAACCCATAATTATGTCTCATGTATATTGAATTGCTGAGTGTAAAGTGATTTTCTAAACGTGTACTGTGTGATTTGTAAGATGAGTTGTGTGTAAAGAATGTGCTGTGTGAATATGCATATACCCATCCTGCGAATTAATGATTTCGCACCGATGGAAGTTGTTTTGAAGAATGCATATGTTTTATAAGGAAAATGAATATATATATATATTTTAGCTTGTAGATAGTGTAGTTATCTACCTGCTTTCGTATTTTCCTTACTGAGCGTGTTAGCTCACCCCCTTATTTCTCCTCCACAGATTCTATGCAGTAGTGAGTACACTGCAGTTGTCTCTGCTATTGTGTTGCTTGAGTCATCCAGCAGTATAGAGAGGTATACACTTGAGATGAAAAATTTTGTATCCTATAAACTAATGCACAGTAAAGTTTGTCTTTTGTATTTTGGGGGATGTATATGATAGAAACTGATGTAAACGCTTCCACACACATATATAAAAGTCCAGTATGAATTTATTAAATCAAAATGGATGAGATATGGATTGGATGTTGACTCACAGCCCAACTGTAAGTAGTAAGGTAAAAGTCACAGATAGAGAGAGAGAGAGAGGGTCGTGACAGAATAAATCGTATCATAGCAGAGTTGGTCTGATGTGAGTTAATATCCATAGTTAGGAAACTATACATCCTCAAAGTACTGTGCATTATTAGGATACAATTATGTATACTAAGTTGGAAAATGTGACTGAGACACTTATTTTGAGTATGCAAGATGTCTGATAGATGACGTACTAGTAGATAAGAGAGTTCGCGCTCTCAAGGGCATAGAGATGAGCTCGAGAGGCATAGTGGGTCCAGTTCTAGTAGAGATCCACTCGGTCTTAGTGAGGCCGTTGAGGAGCATATAGCGCAATTACAGCGCAGTGTAGACACGGTCATGGAGATGTTTACACAGGCGATAACTAGATTTAAGGGTAGACAGGAAAACCCTACGGGTCAAGCTGCTACACCCGAGAGACAGGAGCCAACACAGCCTGCACCAAGTCCTCATGATGCAGAGGCAGAGATTCATGCACCCCCTCTAGTTCAGGATATTCCTCCACCAGTTCAGGATCCTGTAGCTCCACAACAGGTTGGTGGTGAAGGAGTGTACGATTGTGATCTGGGTAGACTGAGAGAGTTCCAGAAGTTCGAACCACCTTCATTTAGTGGGGTGCAGAACCCAGTGTTAGCTGAGCATTGGATACGTAGTATGGAGGAGCTCTACTGATTTTTCCATTGCTTCGCCACCGAGAAGGTCAGCTTTGTGGCTTTTGTATTAGAGGATGAGGCCGAGCATTGTTGGATGGCCACACAGTCGATGTTGAGTGTATGACACCCGGTTGTGACATGGGATATATTCTTGGATGCCTTTAGGAGGCAGTACATTCCAGTCACTACTCAGAGAAAGATACAAATGGAATTTATGATATTGACTTAAGGGAACCAGACAGTGGATGAGTATGAGTTTGGATTCACATCCCTAGGCAGATATGATATAGTCACTATGAGCCTTGATGACAGAAAGGTTTAAAAATTTCTTGAGGGGTTGAGACCTTCCATCAGAGTGCGATTAGCTCTATTGGACATTACCACCTACGACGAGGCAGTACACAGAGCTCAGCTATGTGACCAGGATTATGAGTTGCATGCCTTAGAATTGAGCAGGAGTGGTAAAGGCAGAGATAGAGACCAGAAGAGGTCAGTTGAGGATAAAGGGTTCAGAAAGGGCCGAAGGTTATTTGGTATGGGGCCTAAGATTGAGGAAGTATGAGAAAAGCATGCGAAGCCTCCAGTTTATCCAGCTTTACCTCCAACTTTGAGGGGTATAGTTATTGGCGGACCTCGACCTACCACAGAGCAGTGCAAGTTATGTGGTAGATATCATGGGGGTAGACCATGCCCTTTATCGATGAGATCATGTTATAAGTGTGGTAAACCAGGGCACATAGCTCGTGAATGCCCATAGTTGATTGATACAACCCCATAGAAGGGCGAAGAGCCAGAGAAGGTTACAGTTAAGACACCTATACCTAAGAGGAAGGCCACAGTTGAAGAGAAAGGAAAGCAAGCTGTTGGTCGAGGGCAAGTGTTTGTATTGGACCAGGCATCTGTAGAGACTTCCTCGGATGTGATTAAAGGTACCATCCTAGTCTTTGATTTTGAAGCATTAGCATTGATCGATCCTTGTGCCACGCATTCATTCATATCGCCTTCATTTGCATGTAAACTGTGTGAACATGTGAAACCTGTACCCTTAGGTAGAATCTTACTTATAAGCACTCCAGTGAGAGACAATATAATGACATGCTAAGACAGTAATTTTTTTCATCCCTGAAAAGTATATTGTAAGATTTGAAAAGAAATGAAAGAAGTAGTAAGTTATTTTAAGGATGGATGATGTTGCTAACGAATGTAATAATAATGTGTTAAAGGTTTTATCGCTTATATGGTTGACTTGGATAAGGTGTACCTGGATATAGTTGACATCCCAGTGGTTAGAGAATTTCCTGATGTCTTTTCGAATGAATTACTAGGGTTGCCACCAGATAGAGAAATGGAATTTTGTATTGATTTGGTGCCTAGAACGGAACAGATATCTAAGCCACTGTATAGAATGGCTCTGATTGAATTGGAGGAGCTAAAGAAGCAATTGCAAGAGTTGTTGGACAAGGGGTTTATCAGACTAAGTGTATCACCTTAAGGAGCACCGGTTCTGTTTGTAAAGAAGAAAGATGGGAGTTTTCGAATTTGTATAGACTATCGGTTGTTGAATAAGGCTACCATCAAGAATAAATACCCCCTTCCATGGATAGATGATCTATTGGATCAGTTGCAGGGAGCACGGGTCTTTTCGAAGATTGATATGAGGTCTGGGTATCATCAATTGAGGATTCAAAGTGGAGATGTGCCCAAGACAGTGTTTCAGACCCTTCATGGCCATTATGAGTTTTTGGTTATGCTATTTGGGTTGACGAATGCTCCTGCAACATTTATGGCTTTAATGAATGATGTATTTAAGCCATACCTAGACAGCTTCATGATTGTATTCATAGATGACATACTGGTATATTCAAAGTCCAGGAAAGAGTATGAGCAACATTTGAGAACAGTGTTACAGACCCTTAGAGATCAGGAGTTGTATACTAAACTCAACCAATGTGATTTCTAGTTAAGTGAGATATCGTTTTTGGGTCATGTAGTCTCAAGAGACGAGATATCAGTAGATCCGTCCAAGATAGAGGCTGTGATATAGTGGAAAAGACCCAAGACGGTTACAAAGATCCGTAATTTTATGGGTTTAGCAGGTTATTACCGACGGTTTGTCGAGGGATTCTCTAAACTGGCTACTCCATTGACACGTCTCACTCGAAAGAATGTGGTATTTGAGTGGGATGATAAATGTGAAAGACGTTTCTGTGAGTTAAAGTATAGACTGACCACCGCACCTATTCTCACCATACCCACCAGCTCAGGAGGTTACTCAGTGTATACAGATGCCTTGGGACAGGGACTAGGCTATGTGTTGATGCAAGATGGGAAGGTAGTAGCCTATGGATCTAGACAACTTAAGGACCATGAGAAGAATTACCAGACGCATGATTTAGAGTTAGCAGTCATGGTATTTGCATTAGAGATTTGGCACTACTACTTATACAATGAGAAATTTAGGTGTATATAGATCATAAGAGCCTCAGATATCTGTTTTCATAGAAAGAGTTGAATATGAGGCAGAGACGATGGATAGAGCTTCTAAAAGATTATGCGTGCGAGATACTGTACCATCCAGGAAAGGCTAATTGTCACGGTCGCGACCCTCTTTCCTAATCCGTGACCTTTACCTCACCACTTACCACTTACAGTTGGGCTGTGAGTCAACATCCAATCCACATCTCATATACATTCATTTAATTGAAATAGAATAGAAACTGGACTTTTATAAATATGCAAAAACATTTACATCAATTCCTATTAACTATACATCCCTTTCATACATAATATCACTAGACTGTGCATTAATTTACAAGATACAAAATTTTTCTCAACACAAGTGTATACCTCTCTATACTGTTGGAGAACTGGAGAACACCTTAGCAGGGATGACTGCAGTACTCACTACTGCGTAGTATCTGTGGAGGAGGAAATAAGGGGGTGAGCATAACACGCTCAGTAAGGAAAACGTGCAAGCAGATAGATAACTACACTATCTACATGCTAAAATACATATATGTTCATTTTCCTTATAAAACAATATGCATGTTCGTTAAAACAACTTCCATTAATGCGAAATCACTAATTCGCTAGATGGGTAGATGCATATTCACACAGTTCATCATCCAAAATCACTGGGGTTTAACTTCACACAGACACCTTTGAAATCACTTTTCACACAATAACACATAGTTTCACATAACAAGATCTATTCACACAGCTCATATCTAGAAAATGCTTCTTACTATGTACATTAATACATGTTGAGACATAATCATGGGTCATCCCACCCCCAAACATATAGCAAAGGAGGATATCTGTCACCTCACACAGTAGTGACAATATTGTATCACTCAGATACATAAAGACTTATGGCTATAGTCGGATTCCAGGCTACACTGATCAAGTGTGTGGGAACCCTATGCTTAAGGAGGTGGACCTTCAGCTCACACAGATATCACATAGATAGTTACGGCACATCGTACCCCATGGCTAACGCTCACGGTACATCGTGCTCCCGTGGATCCTTATCACCCATTTTTATTATCTCAAAACACGTGCGAGCTCTCGAGTGAAACACACAATATCATCAAGGCATCAAGCACCCTTTTGTTTTATTAAAATTCCTTTGAAAATAATGTGTGAGCAAGGCTGGTCAATTTATCGTTGCCTCTCATTCTCTAATCACGATTTTACACAGAAAAGAAATAGAAGGGCTCCATGTATAGTTATGAGTAAGAGGGTAAATCTCCCTTCCATCACTCTTTAAACACATTACATGCACTTAGTTAAATCGGAAGCCATTCTAATATCATTCTTCCTCAAAAAGTTTGCAAAAACCTCTTTTCACAATAGTCGTAGAAGTCATGCAAATTCATACTATCGACTTATTCTCATACGTAGTTTTCTATCTAGCCATATCAATATCTATGTATTTATCGCATACATGTGCATTCAGCAGGCAAGAAAACATACGTATAGCTATCTCTATAGCTCACATAAGTCCCTTACCTTGATCTTGCAGTGTATCTCTTAGTCTCACACTACTTCACATGTCACCATTTACGTCTACAGCTCCGTCAATCTCTCCAGACGTTGCAGATACACATCAAACGTATCATTCGTCATTTCGATTATCTCGAATCATTAAGACACCATTTTATTCTCTTATTTCCTCTTTGACCTAACATAGGTCCTTAATGACTTTTCATGTTATATCACTTCTAGCTATCTTCCCGTATATCATTAGGTTTATAGCAGTAGCTAGATTAACATACTAGAATTTGGTAGCCTGAAAGCTTACCTAATTTGTTTTTCTTGCCACTTGGTCCAAAATCTCTTTATATCGATCAACACCTTCGATCTATTGTATCGATGTCTCATTTCCAACTATGTTGCTCTCCTCTGGCTAACAAACAACTTCATAAAAGGAAACATCTCTTACTCTTGGCTAGAAAGGGTGGTTTGTCTAGGAAAAGGGTTTGAACACTTAAGCAAAATAGAGAGGTTTTAGGTTATTATGCTTTTCATCCTAAAATCCTGTTTCTTATATAGAAATTTCACTAGGGGATCGATCTGCATGGTAAGAGGATCGATCTCTCCTTCTTTGCCTCCTTACTTTTCAGTGCCTTGGATTTCATGAGATCGATCTGCTCTAAGTGATGGGATCGATCTTCTCCAGGCAGAGAGCTAAACAGATTGATCTGGCACAAGGATGAGATCGATCTGCTCTTGGCCGAGAGCTAAGGAAATCGATTCCTTCTACACAAAATGCTTAGCAGATTGATCTGGCCTCATTGAAGATAAATCTTCCCTGTTCCATTGCTCGAATAAGAGCATTTTTTGCTCTTCCAGATCGATCATTCCTTCAACGAGATCGATCTGGCATTCCTATTTTCCTGATTTTGCCTGCAGTTTTCTGCAGTAACTCACACAAAACATCTCTAGTTTTACTACCATAGTCATTTTCTCATCCAACCACCTTTAAAACTTGAAAATGATATCTATTCATAGTTTATACACATTAAAACTTGTGTGCATTAATTGTATAACCAAAGGTATACAATGTAAAGAAAAAAGGGAAGTATAAAGATTTATGCAACTCATGCAACTTCACTCCATTTTGTCACACCGCTCATAGCTCAATATATTCACATTCATCACTTACAAAAGTCCATTTCTTTAAATTCATACATAATGAAACTTATACGTACATCACAAACTCATATTACAAGTGTGTACATTGAATTTATGGAATTTACATCATTTATGCTTCACATAACATGTGCATGTATATTACTTATGAATTCATAAGGTTACAACTGAAAATACGAGTCTTACACTAATGTTGTGGCTGATGCCCTGAGTAGAAAGAGCCTCGGAATGGTATCGCACATGATGGTTAGGGAATATGAGCTGCTCGAGCAGTTTGCTCACCTCAGGTTAGATATATAACCTCTTGATATTGAAAGAGACTGTGTGATAGCTAGCCTGTGAGTGGAACCAGATTTGATCGACCAGATACGCCAAGCTCAGCAGGTCGATCTACTGTGTGAGGATCATACGAGTCAGATTCAGAAGGGCGATGTGGCCAATTTCTTAGTGAGTGTTAATGGCCTACAGAGGTTTAGAGGTAGGATTTGCGTTCCCAATGACCTAGAGTTAAAGAGATTGATTTTGACAGAAGCTCATTCATCTATATATACACTGCATCCAGGGAGTAATCAGATGTACCAAAATCTCCGGAAAGTGTATTGGTGGTCAGGGATGAAAAAAGATATCGCAAAGTTTGTGGCAAGATGTCTGATATGTTAGTAAGTGAAGGTAGAGCATCAGAAGCCTGCAGGGTTATTTCAGCCTCTACCTATACCAACTTAGAAATGGGAGCATGTCACCATGGATTTCATCATAGGATTACCAAGGACTAAGAGAAACCATGATGCTATCTGGGTAGTGGTTGACAAATTGATGAAATCCACCCACTTTCTAGCTATAAAATCTATAGATACTTTGAGTAGTTTGGCAGAGTTGTATGTACGGGAGATAGTAAGGCTACATGGTGTCCTAGTGAGCATCGTATCGGATAGGGATTCTCGCTTCACTTTTTACTTTTGGGAACAATTTCAGGAAGCTATAGGGACCCGATTAAGTTTCAGTACTGCTTTCCATCCTCAGACCGATGGTCAGTTAGAGAAAACCATCCAAACATTAGAGGATATGCTGAGAACAAGTGTTATGGATTTTAAAGGCTCCTGAGATGATCACCTACTGTTAGCCAAATTTTCTTACAACAATAGTTATCACTCGAGTATCGAGATGACACCATATGAGGCCTTGTATGGTAGAAGGTGTTGTTCCCCTATTGGTTGTGAAGAAGTGGGTGAAAGGAAAATTTTTGCTCCTGATTTGGTACAGCAAGCTTTTGAGGTTGTTTAGTTGATATGTGAGAGATTGAGAATAGCTCAGAGCAGGCATAAAAGTTATGCTGACATGAGACGAAGGCCACTAAAGTTCACTGTGGGTGACTCTGTATTTTTGAAAGTTTCTCCCTCGAAAGGGATTATGAGGTTCGATAAGAAGGGTAAGTTGAGCCCTCGGTATATTAGACCGTTTGAGATATTAAAGCGTGTAGGAGATAAGGCCTACAGGCTAGCGTTGCCATCGGAGTTAGCAGGCATGCATAATATCTTCCATATATCGATGCTCCGAAAGTACCATCCAGATCCGACCTATGTGATTCGATATGAGCCATTGGAGCTCAAGAATGATTTGACATATGTAGAGAAATCGATCTGGATACTGGATAGAAAGGAAAAGGTGCTATGGAACAAGACGATTCCGCTTATTAAGGTTGTCTGGCAGCACCATAATTCAGAAGAAGCTACTTGGGAGTTGGAGAACCTTATATGGGAAAAGTACCCCCGACTTTTTGAAGAGTAACTTGGTTCTAATTTGGAGGACCAAATTTTTTGAAGGAGTGGAGGAATGTAAGACCCGTATTTTCTTATGTAATCCTTATGATTCTCTAAATATATACTTGTTCATGTAATATGAATCATAAGCATTGTAAGGTCCGTAAATTTGATGTACACACTTGTTATGTGAGTTCGTGATGTACACACAAGTTTCATTATGTAGGAATTATAAGAAATGTACCTTTTTAAGTGATAAATGTGGATTGAATGAAAAATGAGTAGTGGAGTAAATTGATATGAAGTTAACTTTGGAAATCTTGAAAAAATCCAGCTAAGTATGCTGCAGAGTAAGGGGAGACAGAGCTCTCCTTCAAGCTAGATCGATCTCGATATGTTTCTGCTAAGCAAGGATCGATCTTACCTTCAAGCTAGATCGATCTCATTATGTCTTGGCCAAAAGTAGATCGATCTCATCCCTCTGGTAGATCGATCTCTGAAGCTCTCTGCTTGGCTAAGATCGATCTTACCATTCAAAACAGATCGATCCCTCATGCTTGAAAACTGAATGCTGAGAGACTTTAAACAGGAGAAGATTGATTCCTTACTTATGAAGATCGATCTCATCAAGCCATTTCTATATAAAAAAAAATAGTGCAGCTGAACTGTATTTCATGAAAACAACTCAAAACCTTCCATTTTTGAAGCAAGTAGCCTAGTTTCATCTCTCTAAAGTATCAACACCTTCCTTAGAGATTTAAGAGAAGTTCATTGAGACAAAGTTATTCCTAGAGAAAAGGAGAACAACATAGTTGAAAATGGGAGGTCGAATCGTTGGATTGAAAGAGGAAAAGAGCTTTCCCCAATTTTGGTGAAAAAGGAGAAAAGCCAAAATAGGTAAGATTTCGATGCAACAATCTCATGTATGTTAATCTAGGCATGATGATGAGTGATTTGGTGTATTTATTGTTGGTTGAAATGTGATAAACATGCTTAAACAAAGCTATGACCTAGAAAGGATTTAATGAGAAAAAAATTGGAATAACATAGAGTTAATGATGATATGAGCATGTATTGATGATGCTAAGTTGACATATTGAAATCCATAAGTGGGATTAGATGAGAATTTATAATTGGCATACTAAGTGTTTGATGAAATGCCATATAGAAAGAAAATAATAAACTTGAGGCATTGTAAGCTTGATGCCAGTTCAATACGAATCAATAGACTCGAGGAGTCTAACGGATTCTCGAGAAATGAATAAAATAATTGAAATGGACTTTAGAGGAAGTAAAGTCCGATAAGATGAAATAAGACTAATATTTTGTGAAAAATTGCTCAATGCATTGATTTGAATATCATGCAAATTAAATGAAGTATATTGGGGTATACTGTTATCAATGGTAATTCATTGTAGCTCTGGGAAATAAAATTTGAGTCGATAAGACCCGATCGCGAGCTGAGGAAATCGAATGAAGGTGATTCGAGCGTGATTCAAGGTAAGGGACTTATGCGAGCTACTAGAGATAGCTATACATATATTTTCTTACCTGCTGTGTGCGAATGTATGCGATAGTTATGTAGATATTGATATATCTAGGTGAAAACTACGTATGAGAATAAGCCTATAAGTATGATTTGCATGACTTCTATGTTATTGTTGTGAAAAGAGATTTTTGCAAACGTTTTGAGAAAGAGTAATAATAGATGGACTCCTGATTTAATAATTTGCATGAAAAGCTTTTAACGAGTGATTGAAGGGAGATTTCCCTCTCACTCATACTTAGTGAATGGAGACTTCTATTTCTTCTCTGTGTGAAATTGTGTTAGAGCCTAAGTGGCAATGGTAGATTGACCAGCCCTACTCGCACATTATTTTTAAAGAGATTTTTAAGAAAAACAATAAAGGTGCTCGATGCCTCAGTGATGCTGTGTGTTCCACTCGAGAACTTGCACTAGATTTTTAGGAATCATGTTGGAGCCTTCGAGTATTCCTTTGTATCTTGCTCTGACTATGCTCGCATGTAATTTCCTAGTATTACCGTGCTCGATGCCTTAGGTATGTTGTGTGCTCTTTACGCTGAGTTGCTCACACAAGGTTTTTATGATTGTGTTGGGTGTTGAATAAAATCGTACTAGAGCCGTCATGTATTGTTGTGTGTCTTGCGTAGACTTACTCGCATGAGATTTTGAGACAATGTAAATGGGTGATAAGGATCCACGGGAGCACGATGTACCATGAGCATTAGCCATGGAGTACGATGTGCCGTGATTCCAGTATGAGCTAAAGGGATGGTTGATCTGCCTCCCCAAGCGTAAGGTTCCCGCACACTTGATCAGTGTTGCCTGGAATCTGACTATGGCCATAAGTCCTATATTTATCTGAGTGATTTGACATTGTCACTACTGTGTGTGGTGACATATGTTTCCCTTGCTGTGTGTCTAGGGATATGATAACCCACAATTATGTCTCATGTATATTGAATTGCTGAGTTCAAAGTGATTTTCTAAACGTGTACTGTGTGATTTGTAAGATGAGTTGTGTGTAAAGAATGTGCTGTGTGAATATGCATATACCCATCTTGCGAATTAATGATTTCGCACCGATGGAAGTTGTTTTAAAGAATGCATATGTTTTATAAGAAAAAAGAATATATATATATATATATATATAGCATGTAGATAGTTTAGTTATCTACCTGCTTTGGTATTTTCCTTACTGAGCGTGTTAGCTCACCCCCTTATTTCTCCTCCACAGATTCTACAGCAGTAGTGAGTCCACTGCTGTCGTCCCTGCTATCGTGTTGCCTCAGTCATCCAGCAGTATAGAGAGGTATACACTTGAGATGAAAAATTTTGTATCCTATAAACTAATGCATAGTAAAGTTTGTCTTTTGTATTTTGGGGGATGTATATGGTAGAAACTGATGTAAACGCTTTCGTACACATATATAAAAGTCCAGTTTCTATTCTACTTCACTTGTATGAATTTATTAAATCAAAATGGATGAGATATGGATTGGATGTTGACTCACAGCCCAACTGTAAGTAGTAAGGTAAGGGTCATGGATAGAGAGAGAGGGTCATAACACTATGACCCTTAAACAATTTAGAAACCGTAATGCATAGGAAAACGCATACAGGTATCTCTAAGAGCCAACAAAATTCCCTTACCTCAATTCTCTGGACAGTCTGACTTTTCCTAACGCTGAGAATTTCGCTCAGTTTAATTTGATCCCAATCAACTCTTTGCAGCTGCGCATAACCATATATGAGGTTAATAACGATACACTCATCAATCATATCAGTTTACACTGATAACTCATTATCCTGACTTTATCTTAGTCAATATATTTCATTGAACCAAATTCTCTCTTAAGTTCATTTTGACTGTTCTATTCATTTCACCTAGGCCCATTGGGCTCCTAGGGTTTATTATCTCTCATTGAATCGATTTCTAGGTCCATTGACCTTATCGAGTTGATTTCCTTAAGCTTGGCCGCTAATCACATTCGGCCATGGCATGGTGGTCGAACACCCATCACGCCATTCGTAGTCAATTCGGCTAATAAACTCACATTAGTTATACTATCTAGCACTTGGCATGAAATGCTTTTTAACCTTAGTTTTCCATTCATTCAAGCATTTTCAAAATCACCTTATATGCACATTTCATAACTTCATCCATTTCCATAACTTGATTTCACTAAACCATTTCAAAATCATACACCTAACATTATTAACACCTTAGTATAATCCATTCATCATTAAATCCACCATATCTCATTTTCTCTCACTAAACCCATTTTTAGGTCATGGTTGATTCATCGTATTCTAGGTAGTTTCAACCAACAATACATACACCAATCAACTCATAACAATGTCTAGATAAACATACTTAGTGTTGGTGTATTGAAAACTCACCTAGCTTGTCTTTTCTCTTGTCCGAAATAGGAAGACCCTTTTGCTCCTTCAATCCAACAAGTTGAATGCTAATTCCTAACTATGTTGTTCTCCTCCTTAAAATGAACATCTTTGCTCAAAGTAACTTCTATCAAATCTTTTTGGAAGCGGATGGTATTCTAGAGTGAGAAAGCTTGTTCTTTTTGGGTAAAATGGAGTAGGTGTTTTGTTTTTCTGAAGAAGAAGGCTTTTCCGTCGGGTTTTTATAGAATAAGGGTGGTACGATCGATCTTCTAGGGCAAGAGATTGATCTTCCCTTAGTTTGAGCTATCGAAATATTCAGGTATGTAAGTGTGGGATCGATCCGCTCATTGGGAAGAGATCGATCCTTTCTTGACAAAATTAAGTGGAGATTGATCTATTTTAAGGAGGGGATCGATCTGCTTATGGGAAGGGATCGATCCTTGCTAGGCAGAAGCAACTGGAGATCGATCTGCTCATGGGAAGAGATCGATATGCTCTTGGCAGAATCAAATGGAGATCGATATGCAATTAGGAAGGGATCGATCCTTTCTTGGCAGAATCCAACTGAGATCGATCTGCTTGAACAAGAGATCAATC
The DNA here is from genome assembly GCA_033439115.1 of Firmiana major. Classification (NCBI taxonomy): domain Eukaryota; kingdom Viridiplantae; phylum Streptophyta; class Magnoliopsida; order Malvales; family Malvaceae; genus Firmiana; species Firmiana major. The sequence goes on from CM065905.1 coordinate 28,535,835, forward strand.
TTGCCTTCATTTGGAGCATTCCTGCTGTAAATTTTTCCATAATTTCAAAAAAAAAAAAACTTACCTTTGATTGCTTCACTAGTCATTTTGCATTCTATTCCCACTTAGAGCATGGAAAGGTCCATTTCTTATGATTCACATATAATGTGACTTGTGTGTACTACTTAGTATCATAAAAGGGTACTTAAAATTCGCAGGCCTTGCATTATCATTTCATGTTTTAAGTCTTTATATTCAGTCTGAATGTTTTGAGTTCCATTTGTTTAGTCAGTGGCCACTTCAGCCCTTATTTAGCCAGTACATACATTCTTGAATACTCATTTATTCCCTTAGCAATTTCATTCAAGCCAAAAACTTTTCTTATGATTCAATTAACATATGAAAATGCGTTACATCATATGAATCATAAGGAATACATCACCAAAAGTGGGTCTTACATAATCTCCCCCACCAAGGAAATTTGGTCCTCCAAATTGGAACCAATCAATCAATGAATAACTCTAGGTGCTTCCCATGCATCAAACTCTCAAATTCCCATGTAGCTTCCTCTGCAGTGTGATGCTGCCAAAGAACTTTCACTAAAGGAATCATCTTTGATCACAACACCTTCTTCTTCCTATCCAATATCCGAACCGACTTCTCAACATATAACATGTTCTTATTAAGCTCCAATGGCTCATATCTAATTACATGTGCCAGATCTGGGTGGTACTTTCGTAACATGGAGATGTGGAAGACGTTATGAATGCCCGCTAGTTTAAGTGGCAATGCTAGCCTGTAGGCCTTATCTCTCACTTTATCGAGTATTTCAAAGGGTCCAATGTATGAAGACTTAACTTCCCTTTCTTTTCGAACCTTGTTATACCCTTGGAAGGAGAAACTCGCAAAAATACTGATTCAGCCACTATAAACTCCAATGGTCTCCATCTCCTGTCAGCATAACTCTTTTGTCTGCTCTGAGCTGTTCGTAACCTCTCACAAATCAACTGGACATCCTTTGAGACTTGTCTCACTAAGTCGGGAGAAAATATTTGTCGGTCACCCACCTCTTCCCATCAAGTAGGGGAATGACATCTTCGACCATATAAAGCCTCATACGGTGCCATCCCGATACTCGAATGATAACTATTATTATAGGCATACTCTGTGAGTGGTAAATGGTCATCCCAAGAGCCTCCAAAATCTAGTGCACACGCTCTCAACATGTCCTCCAAGGTCCGTATAATCCTATCTGACTGACCATCTGTCTGAGGATGGAAAGTTGTGCTAAAACTCAGCTGGGTTCCCATAGCTTCTTGAAAGTGTTCCCAAAAGTGGAAAGTGAAGCGGGAATCCATATCTGACACTATGATAACCAGAATACCATGCAACCTCACTATCTCGCGCACATATAATTCTGTCAGACTACTCAGAGTATCGGTGGCTCTTAAAGCTAGGAAGTATGCCGACTTCGTCAATCTGTCCACTATTACCCAAATCACATCATGATTCCTCTAAGTCCTGGGTAAACCTATCACGAAGTCCATAATGACATGCTTCCATTTCCAAGTCAGTATGGGTAGAGGTTGCAATAGCCCTGTAGGCTTCTGATACTCTACCTTCACCTGTTGACAGGCGAGACACTTTGCCACATATTTCGCCACATTTCTCTTTATCCCTGACCACCAATACAGTCTCCGGAGGTTCTGATACATCTGGTTACTCCTCAGATGCAGTGTATACTTCGACGAATGAGCTTCTATCAAGATGATCATCCTGATCTCTGGGTCATCGGGAACACATATCCTACTCCTGAACCTCAGCAATCCATCTGAACTCGACTCAAAATCAGTCTCAGTACCCCTTTGTATTAGCCCAATAATATCACTGCACTGCTGATCAATCTGCTGAGCCTAGCAGATACGATCTACCACATTCGGTTCCAATCGTAGGTTAGCTACCATAAAGCCACTATTAGTATCAGACGGGGTCACATCCAAACTGAGGCTCTCAAACTGTTCTAACAGCTCATGTTCCCTGATCATCATGTATAATACCAACCCGAGATGCTTCCTACTCAATGCAATAGCTACTACATTCGCCTTACCCGGGTGGTACAAAATCTCATAATCATAGTCCTTCAGAAGCTCAAGCCACCTTCTCTATCGCATGTTTAACTCCTTCTGTCAGAACAGACACTTAAGCCTCTTATGGTCAGAAAATGCTTGAAATTTCTCACTGTAAAGATAATGGCGTCATATCTTCAAAGCAAATACTACAAAAATCAATTCTAGATAGTGGGTTGGGTAGTTTCTCTTATGATCCTTCAGTTGTCTAGATCCATAGGCGACTACCTTCCTATCCTGGATCAGTATACAGCCCAGTCTTTGGTACGAAGCATCTGTATATACAGAAAAACCTAATGAGTTAGTAGGAATGGTGAGAATCGGAGCAATGGTTAATCTCCACTTCAACTCTTAAAAACTCTTCTCATATCTATCGTCCCACATGAACTCAACATTTTTCCTCTCGAGACGTGTCAATGGAGCAGCTAATCTCAAGAATCCCTCCATAAATCGTCGATAATATCCAGCTAAACCTAGAAAACTCCTAATCTCCGTGACTGTCTGGGGTCTCGGCCACTAAACCACTACCTCAATCTCGGATAGGTCCACTGACACACCATCCCTCGATACAATATGGCCCAGAAAAGAGATCTGCTATAGCCAAAAGTCACACTTACTAAGTTTAGCATATAACTTCTTCTCTCAGAGGGTTTGTAGCACAATCTTAGGTGCTGCTCATGCTCTTCCCTAAATCTCGAATACACTAGGATGTCATCGATGAACACAATAACAAACCGATCTAAATACTGGTGAAACACCTTATTCATCAACGACATAAAGGCTACGAGAGCATTCGTTAACCTGAATGGCATAACTATAAAATCATAATGACCATACCGGGTGCAAAAAGCTATTTTAGGTACATCTCCATCTCGAATTCTCAACTGATGGTACCCAGATCTCAGTCTAGCTTAGAAAAGACCTGCTCTCCCCGAAGCTGATCTAATAAGTCATCGATGCGTGGAAGGGGGTACTTATTCTTAATGGTCGCCTTATTCAACAACCTGTAACTGCCTCTTCACTTCCTCTAACTCAATCGGTGCCATTCTATACGGTGGCTTGGATATCGGCTCTGTACCAGGTGCCAAATCTATACAAAACTCTATCTCTCTATCTAGCAGTAACCCTGGTCAATCATCTAAAAAAACATATAGAAATTCCCTGACCACGGGGATGTCTCGCAATTCTGGGTGTTCCTTATCCGCCTCAACCACGTACGGAATATAACCTTTTAAAGCATTAATCAGTTAGTCAGCATAGAAATGCATCTATTTCTCTTACAACAATTACTGTTTTCATTACTTTTCAAGGAAACTATACATTATATTTTTCGGGGAAACTTACGGTAACGCTATCTACCCTTGAAAAAGTTACCGTCTTGGAAAAATAATCTACCACAACATGGTTTGTAGCCAACCAATCCATTCCTAGGACTACATCAAAGTCTTTCATATACATTAAAATGAGGTCGGCTGACATTTCCTTTTCCCCTACTTTCAACTTACAATCACTAAATACATATTCGACTAGCTGACTATTATTCATGGGAGTGCCTATCAGCATCCTCCTACTTAAAGGGGTAAGCTTTACATATTTAAACAACTTATATGCAAATGAAGGCGATACAAATGAATGCGTGGCATCAGGATTTATCAAAAAAATAAGCTTCAAGATCAAAGATCAATATGGTACCTTTCACCACATTTGAAGATTGATTTGCAGTATCCTGGTCCAATACGTGTACTCGCCCTTTACCAACTACTTGCTTCCCTTTTTTTTGGTTATTGCCCTTTGTCTCAAAGTACGTGCATTAGCAAAAGCTCTCTCCGGCTCCTTACCCTTCTGTGGGGAACTTTCAGTCATCTCTGGGTAATTTCGGATCACATACCCTGGCTTCTCACATCAGAAACATATTGCAGGAGGTCCATAACACAGTCGAGTACCATGGTACCTACCACACTTACTGCACTGTTCTATAGTAGGCCGTGGCATTCCAATTACTATACCCTTTGCTGGAGCTATGGTCGGATATACAAGAATCTTAACTTTCCTCTCCCGGATCTCCTCAATCTTTGGGTTCTTCCCAGATAATCTCCTGCTTCCTCTATAACTAAAGCCTCTATCCATTGGTTGTCTCTTCCTATCTCTATCCCTCACTCTACCAACCTTCCCAAACTCTGAGGTAATTCGCTCAATATCCTGTTCACACAACTGCGCCCTGTGCACTGCCTCCTCATAGGTCGGTATATCAAAAGGAACCAATCGGGATCTGATGGCTAGTCTCAGTCCATCCATAAACTTTCGGACCTTCTTAACCTCACTATCCATCGTGTTAGGATCGTACCTACTCAGGGAGATAAATTTCGTCTCATACTCATCCACCGATCTGTTCCCCTAGATCAATCCCAAGAATTCCATTTGTAGCTTTCGCCGCGCAGTATCTGAAACATACTGCCTTCGGAAGGCCTCTAAAAATATATCCCAGTTGATCTCTGTATGTTGGGCTCTTAAAATGGGTCTAGTGGACTTCCACCAATGCTTTGCCAATCCCTTCAGCATGACTACGACAAAAGCAACCATCTCTATAGTAGTGCACTTGAAGAACCCATATAATTTCTCAATCTCATTCACCTAGTCCTCTGCAGCTACTGGGTCCTTAATCCCACTGAAAGATGGCAGTTTAAATTTTTGGAATTGTCGTAATCAATCCAGGTCACATTCATAACCCCAATCTCTACTACCATGTGGTTGAGCAACAGTAGAAGGCGTATCTTGTATTGGTGGAGTGTGGGAGTATCTGTAACCTGAGGTCTCTGGGCTGGCTGTGCAAGTATATCAGGAGTAGCTGCTTATTTAGCATCACTTTGTGTAGCTGGCCATTGCCCGCCCCTAGATCTAGGTATCGACTGGGCAATCAACTCGAAAATCGTCTCTAACCTCCGCTCTATCCTTGCTAAGCCTGCTTCAGTACTCTCGGATCTCTCTACCAGACCTTGTGGGGCATGCTCAACATCAGCCTCCACCTCTATCTCCTCTTGAGTCTCATGTGGTAACGACTCAGCACGACTCTCAGGCCTACCCCTACGACCTCTAGCTCGTGCTCTCACCCCTCTACCGCGACTGGTATTAGGCATAATGCCAAGATTCTGACATTCACAATCATTTCTTAGTCAAACCCATCTCGATATACACAGTTGCATCTAAACAAGCACAATAACATGAGGATGTAATTTTCCTAATTATTAACACTGACACACATCAGACCAACTCTGCTCTGATACCACCTCTGTCACGACCCTCAATTTACCAAAAATCACTACCAATTTTTTTTTTTCGTTTATTTTTTAATCAATTTCTTACTTTACTCTGATCGTGAACAGCTACACCACCAACAGTTGGGATGTGTATCGATGTTAATCTCATCCAACCATACCATTTCAATTTACATTTTATTTAAAGGTAAGCACTTGCATTTCCTTAATCAAAGTTGCTATTTACATGTGTTTTACAATTCTTTACATCCCCGAATGTTACATTCAAAATATTACTATGTTGTTGCATGTCTAGATAAAAAACTATACAAATGTGTATACCTTTATATGATGGGATGCAACAGACTCCAAAAATCAATTCCTTAGTCGTTCTCAGTCTACTAAAAGTGCATAGAGGGGGAAAATAAGGGGGTGAGCAATCCACGCACTCAGTAAGGCAATCATGCGAGCAGGTAGATAACTGTACTATCTACGTAATCATGGTGTCATGCGTAAAACCAAGCAGTTACACGTCATACCCAAAAACATCAGTTCATGCACGTGTTCATGATATATAAAGCAGTTCATGCTATTTAAATCAGTGCACAAATCATAAACAAAGCATGGAAAATCATCATACGTAAATCGTAAATAAAGTATGGAAAATCATCATGCGAGGTGCACTTAAAAACAGTTCGTACTCAACACAAATCAATATTCATCTGGACACAGCCTCTCCCTTGGACTGTCCTCACCCACAAAACCATTTAAGAACATGGATTCATCATAAACCAAGTGACATGTGAGATTAGGCAAATAATAATAATAGTAATAATTAGGACTATGGCTATATCCTCTGTGATCCCAGGCTACACGGATCCTAGTGTACGGGGTATCACCTCTATCTACTTTCGCACGGGAAGTGGGTCACGTCTAACCTGCCGGTCCATAGTAGATCTATCCTTCATTCGAAGACGGTATATATATAATATCCATACATGATATAACATACTCCATACTATATGCACGGTACAACGTACTCCGTGAACCCATATCATCACATCACATCATATCATACCATATCTCATAACCACGTGCGAGCCTATTTAATCGATGTGACACACAGTCTACCCGAAACTCCTAGCACGGCTCCCAACATGTCATAAAAATCACGTGCAAGTAATCTCTAGCATGACTGCAAATATATAGTAGACATCTAGTGCGAGCAACGCTCCAACACCAGGCCATAAAATCCATGCGAAATCTTCTACTGCGAGCTAGGCTCCAGCACTCATGCAAGTAAAACTCTAGTGCGAGCATCGCTCCAGCACTCATGTAAGTAAAACTCTAGTGCGAGCATCGCTCCAGCACTAATGCATGTATAATCACGTCAAATCTCATGTGACCAACGCTTTAGCACACTTTATTTCAATAAAACTCATATAGGTGGCTCATTTGTGTGCAAAGAATGGTTATTAAATCAAATCAATGCTATTTTCTTGCAAACCATTTAATTGCTAGCCAACCTACCAATCCACATGTTAAAAGGCGGTAAAAAGACTTAAGAACATCTAGTTCTTACTTTTCATGACATTTTTCTAAAATTCCAATTTCCTTCGCCCTTCAAACATTCATTTCTTTTTTATAACCCTCAAAAAATTTAGAAACTGTAATACGCCCGAAAACGCGTACAGGTATCTCTAAGAGTGAACAAAATTCCCTTACCTCAATTCTTTGTACAGTCTGACTTTTCCCAATGCTGAGAATTTTGCTCAGTTCGATTTGCTCCCAGTCAACTCTCAGGAGCTGTGCATAACCATATATGAGGTTAATTATGAGACACTCATCAATCATATCAGTCTACACTGATAACTCATTATCTTGACTTCATATTGTCAATATATCTCATAGAGCCAAATTCTCTCTTAAGTTCATTTTAACTGTTCTATTCATTTCACCTAGGCCCAATAGGCTCCTTGGGTTCGTTATCTCTCATTGAATCGAATTCTAGGCCTATTGACCTTATCGAGTCGATTTCATTAAGCTTGGTCGCTAATCACATTCGACCATGGCATGGTGGTTGAACACCCATCATGCCATTCCTAGTCAATTCGACTAATAAACTCACATTAGTTATACTATCTAGCACTTGTCATGAAATGCTTTTTAACCTTAGTTTTCTATTCATTCAAGCATTTTCATAAGCACCTTATATGCATATTTTATAACTCCATCCATTTCCATAAGTTGATTTCACTAAACCATTTCAAAATCATGCACCTAACATTACTAACACCTTAGTATAATACATTCATCATTAAATCCACCATATCTCATTTTCTCTCACTAAACCCATTTTTAGGTTATGTTTGATTCATCATGTTCTAGGTAGTTTCAACCAACAATACATACACCAATCAACTCATAGCAATGTCTAGATAAACATACTTGGAGTTGGTGTATTGAAAACTCACCTAGCTTGTCTCTTCTTTTGTCTGAAATTGGAAGATCCTTTTGCTCCTTCAATCTAAAAAGTTGAATGCTGATTTCTAACTATGTTGTTCTCCTCCTTAAAATGAACAACTTTGCTCAAAGCAACTTCTCTCAAATCGTTTTGGAAGGGGATGGTATTCTAGAGTGAGAAAGCTTGTTCTTTTTGGGTAAAATGGAGTAGGTGTTTTATTTTTCTGAAGAAGAAGGCTTTGTTGTCAGCTTTTTATAGAATGAGGGTAGTGAGATCGATCTCCTATGGTAAGAGATCAATCTTCCCTTGGTTTGAACTATCGAAATATTCAGGTATGTAAGTGTGGGATCGATCTGCTCATTGGGAAGAGATCGATCCTTTCTTGGCAGAATTAAGTGGAGATCGATCTGTTCTGAGAAGGGGATCGATCTGTTTGTGAGAAGGGATCGATCCTTGCTAGGTAGAAGCAACTGGAGATCGATCTACTCATGGGGAGAAATCGATATGCTCTTGGCAGAATCAAATGGAGATTGATCTGCACTTAGGAAGGGATCGATCCTTTCTTGGCAGAATCCAACTGAGATCGATATGCTTAAACAAGAGATCGATCTGCTTTGAATAGGGGATCGATCTGGCCTTCATTTGGAGCATTCCTGCTACAAATGTTTTTAGAATTTCAAAGGAAAACTTACTTTTGATTGCTTCACTAGTCATTTTGCATTCTATTCCCACTTAGAGCATAGGTCTATTTCTTATGATTCACATGCAATGTAACTTGTGTGTACTGCTTGGTATCATAAAAGGGTTCTTAAAATTTGCACGCCTTACATTATCATTTCTTGTTTTAAGTCCTTATATTCAGTCTAAATGTTTTGAGTTCCATTTGTTTAGTTAGTGGCCACTTCAGCCCTTATTTAGCCAGTACATGTATTCATGAATACTCATTTATTCCCTTTACAATTTCATTGAAGCCAAAAGCTCTTCTTATGATTCAATTAACTTATGGAAATGTGTTACATCATATGAATCATAAGGAATACATCACCAAAAGTGGGTCTTACAATAGTGACTACCGCCTTATCCTAGACTGATCAGGTCTAGACTAGGGTACTGAAGACGAGATCAAGGCTACAGTAGTAGGTAGTTAGCACCGTAGGGAAATCATGCAGAACCTCATACCGGTGCTACTTAGAAAATCTCAATTCCACAAAGGCATCTTCATGAAGCAGTTGACACCGTAGGGCAATCACACAAAACCTCCTACCGGTGCTAGAGATAACTCTCAGTCCCATAAACTCAATGCCACCCAGGCATCCCTGTAAAGCACTTGGCACCGTAGGGCAATCACATAGAACTTCATACCGGTGCTAGAGATGGCTCTCACAGGACATGACTGCTATAAAGGCATTTTCAAGGATCGCCAATAAATCTCAAAATGAACAATTTATAGGTGCATAGTAAAAGTATGAAAATTCTCAATTCAACATCAAGTTCATGAAAAAGTACACTAATAACTTTAGAAACATGTATTATTATCATAAAGCATGCTAACATCATTCTGTACACCATCATGCTTTCCCAAATCATATTTGAAAACAGCCTATGCAACAAAGTTACAGACATCATGCTTGATGCGCAAAATGATAAAATCGAATAATAAAACGTTGTACTCAATAGGGTTTAACTATTTTTGTTTAACACTAAAATCAGTACACTTATAATTATAACTTCATCTCGACTAAGGTTAGTAACTACAAACAAAGTTTCAATTTTGATAAAAATCGGGTAAGTTAGGTAATATGTTTAAAACAAATCCTAACTAATTAACAACCTATGGTTCCTAGTAAAGTTTTAGCTTAACCTAAGATATCCTACTAGCTACGAGCTATATAAATCTCTTACCACAAAAGCGATGCATAATAATTACCCTTATCGCCTTAGGCACGCATATATGTGCCTAAGCTTCCTCGGTAGCTGGTGGTGTGCTATCTGCAATTCCATAAGTAAAACATTCGATGATCAGTCTCCATACTTATTCCTTAAGGTTTCACGTTTACAAACCAATCCTAAACATGCATTTAGATTCGACCAATCTACCATAGTCACTTTAATAAAATTAAATCATGGATCTCAGCCATTTAACTTCAACCTCATATCTTCCACTAGTTAGCCGAATGCTCTATCTAAACTTCTATAATATTTTTCATCCATTTTAATCATACTTCGCATATAATTGTAACTCAGTCGTATGTTAATCACTTCTTAAGAATTATCTATAATATTCAGCCAAGTTTGAAACAAAATCCCCAAAGTATCTTGTCATGGCCGAAGCCTTAACTAAATTTCCTATTTCGTTTAATTTGAATTTACACTAATTGAATCTGTAATCGTTAACCTATTACTGATTTTGTCATAACTCCTTAGTCTTTAAACTATAAAAACTCAATTGGGATCAAAGTCCTTATCCTTCTCATGTAACCCATAACACCACTTTATTCACATTGAAATACACAAATTACCAACTCAAATCTTAAGTAATCAATTTTCCTCTAGTTTTTCCTAAGCAGTCGAAACAAATCCTTATGCCCATTTTTGTGAGAACTATGAATTTTATGTACCCCAGTTATGAGAATTGTAATTTGGTGTATGTAATTATGATATATTGATGTTCATGCAAGTTTTAGATATGATGAAGTATAAGAAAATGATGTCTTTAAGTTTTGAATGTGTATGGATTGAAGTATGGACTATGGGGTAGATTATGGAGTTTTATATTGAGTTTTTTGCAAATTGATGCAGCGGCAGTGCAATCTGTGAAGGCCAGATCGATCTCCAGGGATGAGAGATCGATCTCATGGCTCCAGAATGCAGGAAATGTACAAGAACTGATAGACAGATCGATCACATAAGCAAGTAGATTGATCTCCAAATGTTTCTGTAAAGGGTAGATCGATCTCCTACAATAGCAGATCGATCTAAAAATGTTTCTGTAAATAGTAGATCGATCTCCTCACAAGGAGCAGATCGATCTCCTAAAGATTATGAGATCGATCTCACCCCTCGACAAATCGATCTGGTAGGCATAAAAGTGCCCAGAACATTCCCAAAATTCAAAGGCAGATCGATCTCCTACAAGAGTAGATCGATCTCCTGCCCTCCGCCTATAAAAGGACCCCTGAGTTTTTCCTACATTTCATTATTTCTCTCTCTAAAAAATTGAAAACCCTCATTTTTGATCGAACCCTAGCTTTCTCTCTCTTCCAAAACATCGATTCCCGTTCGAGCCAGAGGTTGTGGCAAGAAGAAAAGTTGTTCCTCATCAAAAGGAGAACAACATAATTGAAAATTGAAGAATGATTTAAGCCGAGGAATGAGTTGAGCACTCCACAAGTTTTGGGTAAATTTCTAAGCTTTGATCCTTGATTTTGAAGTAGATTTATGTGATTGTGGCTGTAGATGTGGTGATGAATTAGTTGGAAATGGTTAGGGTTGGTAGAAATATTGAGAAATTATGAGAAATTGGTTTGGTGAGGAATTTGTGATGTTAAATGAGAATGTGAGTAATTATGCTCGATGTTGAGATTTGAGACAATGTGATAATGTATTGATGATGTTTTTACATCGTTGGGACAACCCGGGAGTTTCAGAGAGGAATACGAGGCTAGTCCGTCGTTTGGGGGAACGATTGCACTATACGAGGTGCAACGAGGTAAGGGAAAATTGAAAACTCATTATGTATGTGATTTTGTGATGATAATTGTAGCATGAAACATTTTGAGAGAACAAGCATGTTTTATGAGTTGTGATTGAGTTATTGCACACGGTTTTATAGCCGGTTGGGGCCCAATTTTTATGAGATGTAAACAAAGTGTGAAATTATTTTACAAACCGTTTGAGTTTAAAATGTGAAACGAGATTTGGGCTCTACGTTAAGGCGTACTGAGATTTGAGAAATGTGTGCGTGGTTTTTTTGGTTTGAGCTCGATTTTTGACATGTAATGTGATGAGTACAAAAAGGGATTTTTAGATGAATTTTATGAGGAAAAAACCATTATGAGCTTTACGTGAAGGCAAAACGGTTTTATATGATAATGGCTATTACTGAGACATAGGCGTGTCATGTGAATTCACACCAGGCCTTGTTTTGGTAGCATGTAAGTCCGGGCCTTGCTCTGGTAGCATGTAAGTTCGATATTCCTCCGTTTTGGTAACGAGAGATGCCTCCGTTCTGGTAAAATGAGATAACACCCGCTCTAGTAGCGATGGGTGGCCTTGCTTTGGTAACATATAAGTTCGGGCCTTGCTTTGGTAGCATGTGAGACCGATAGTGTGCATGAGGAGAGGCCTTGCTTTGGTAGCATGTAAGTCCGAGCCTTGTTTTGGTAACACGTAAGACCAATACACCATGCATACGACCATATTGTCGACGTTCCCTCTTTGAGGATGCCTGGGATGCGCACCCAGATGAGATTATATTGATGTGCCATGACAAATGTTTTATCTGAGTTTATTTGCCTAGTCTCCTTTTTACACATGAGATTGTGTTTTGGTGACTGCCCCACGTGCATTACTACTGAGGTGATTTGTATCACATTTTACGAGAAAAGCCATTATCGCATCCTTATTTCCATATGCTTGTAACTATGGTTTTCATACTGAACTATTTACTCTCATGTTTCTGCATAATTTTAGAGAAATGAGATGAGAATGATGTTTAATGATTTCATGCTACGTTTTCTACTGAGTTTATTGAGTTTCACATACAAAACAAAATGATTGTGTTGTGTGATTAATCATTTTTGTTAACGAGTCCCTTACCCCTTACTGAGCGATTTAGAAGCTCACCCTGTTTTTATATCCCCCCCGATTTCTTCAAGTGAAGAGAGTTTTTCCTACGACGTATGGAGTAGTGGCTAGTGGAGGACTTGAGCTCCAGGCCATATATATTGTACTTTGAGGTATACTTTAATATTTCATATACCTAGACTTAAGTTGTAATTACAGAAACTTGATGTACAAAGATGTATGTATTAGGATTAAATTAAATCTGTATTGGGGATTGTTTGCGTTATGATATATGAAAATATTAGATGATGAGATCCTGAGGTGAAAGTTTTATAATATATATATATATATATGATGCATGACACTGCATAGGAATTCACCCAGAATTGTGTATTGATGAAAAATAAGTTTTAAATTTGCCATATTTTCCGCACTTCCTAGGCGTCACAATTTCATTCATTTTTTTAAACAATAAATTAAATCTAGCATAACCAACTGTAAATTCAGCCTAAATATGTTCATAATCTAATTATCAAAATTCCCAAATTTTGTCATTTAGTAAACCCTAGTTTTTCCTAGTTGCTTCAAAACACAAATTGAAATTAATTTCTACATTAATAATACTTCTATAACACTATCTGTATAGAAATTTAACTAGATAAAAATTTGATTTTACCTAGAAGTGCACTGGTACAACAATGGAGGAACGAGAGAATGGGTTTTGTTGGTCTTTGGGTATTGTTAGCTCGGAGGGGAAAAAGTACAGCTGTGGAAGGGGAAAGAGGGGCAATAGAGGTCGACGGGGTTCGAGTTGGAGGGGAGAGCCGACGTCTCGCTGGTGGTTGGTGAGAAAACAGATTTGGGGGCCTCGGGTTTCAACGAAAGGAAGGGAGGAAAGGGGGTTTTCGATGGGAGAAGAAGAAGGCCATTGGTCGGGTGGGATCTCAGGTCGCCGACGGTGACAGAGGAAAATAGTAGGCGAATGGAAAATAAAGGGAGAGAGAGAGTTTGGGTTTTCGAGTTTCGATAAAAGGAGGGGAAATGTCATCGGCGGTCGGAAAGGAAAAAGGAGAAGGCAGTCGATTCTCAGTCGTAGGCAGTCGGATGTGCAATCGACAGGGGAAAAGGGAGGAGGAGGGAAGAAAAGAAGAGGGGGGGAGGGGGATTGGGTCGCGTGTTTAGGATTCTCCCTGTCTTATGATATCGAAAAAAAATTTCAGTTTACTTTTTTTTTTTTTTTTTACTTTACTCTCTCTTTTTTATTTATTATTTATTTAAATAATTTTCAAATTAACCAAAAAAAATATATATTTCAAATTTTATTTCTAGATAGAAAATTTCAATTTTAGCTATGTTTGATTTCTTGTATAAATTTTATTACTAAATTATATAATTTTTCCTATTTAATTATATTTCCTAATTTACCCCAAATAAATATACCCAAATAAATGCATATAATTCAAAATTTGTTTCTAAGTTAGAAAGTCGAATTTCCAATTTAACTAAATGAACTAATTTATGCATCAATATTAAAAATGACTTAGTATTTAACTAGCGGTCTTACATTTCTCCCTACCTTATAGAATTCAGTCCTCCAAAATCTCGAGCCAAGTTAGAGAAGATGTGGGTATCTCTCTCGCATCAAGCTCTCCAACTCCCAAGTCGCTTCCTCAGTAGTATGATGTTTCCAGAGAACTTTGACGAGATGAATGGTTTTAGACCTCAAGACTTTATCCCTTCTATCAATAATCTGAACCAGTTTCTCCTCATAACACAAGTCTCCTCATTACATATCATATGTAATGATATGTGTAGGATCAGGTTGGTATTTACGGAGCATTGACACATGGAATACATTGTGTATCTCAGCTAGCTAAGGAGGTAAAGCTAGTCAGTACGCTACTTCGCCGACACGCTCCAATATCTTAAATGGTCCTAGTTATCGAGGACTCAACCAAGTCTGGAGCATAAATCTTCCTATCACCATCCTCTTCCCAACCTATTGGCGATCTACACCTCTGTCCATAAAGAGCTTCAGACGAGGCCATTCCTATGCTGGCATGATAACTATTGTTATATGCGAACTCTGCCAACGACAAGTGCCAATCCCACCTCCAGAATCAATCACCATACCCGCAGCATATCCTCAAAAGTTTGTATAGTCCGTTCGGACTGCCCATCAGCCTGTGAGTGGTATGTTATGCTAAATTGTGTCTTAGATCCCTAAGGACTCCTGAACTTGCTTCCAAAATCGAGACGTGAACCTAGAGTCCCAGTCTGAGGTGATAGTAACTGGGGTTCCATGCAGTTCACTATCTCCTTAATAAACAAATCTGCCAACACATTCAAAGGAGCAATGGAGCTAATAACCAATATCATGTTTTCTCCGAGTTCTGGGTAAACCCATAACGAGGTCTATAATTATGTGTTCCCACTTCCAAGTTGGCACAGATAGGGGTTGAAGTAAATTTGCTGGCTTTTGGTGTTCTACCTTTATTTGATGGCATACAAGACACCTCGCTACAAACTTTACGACATCCCTTTTCATTCTGGGCCACCAATACACCTTTCGCAAGTTTTGGTATATTTTAATACTATTGGGATGAAGAGTGTACTTACTACTGTGTGCTTCAGTCAAAATTAACCTCCATATTAGAGATTAACCACTTGTTAAGTTAACAATGATCCAAAATTTTGTAACTAAAATCCAATCACACTTCAACTGCTACTCTAATATGTCATTTAAATATAATCGTGAAAGCCACAAGGTTATTATTCATAACATTGTTCGAGATCAATATTATTTCTTTTTCACCAAATTTCTTAGAATAAAATTTTTAAATACCAATTCTAGTTAAGACCAAGATTTCTTACTTATTCTCATAAAAATACAAGTAGTTCAACGATCAAAGTTTCATTTAATGTTCCACCATAAACTCTAAAATTTTCATATATCAAATATCTAATCTCACATCCATTGGATCGTCAAATATTAATGTTGTTCTCACCAACAATCATTAAGCATAAAATATCGTACTTATCAAAATCTCACCAAGGTCACTTCATTTATAGATATATCATCATCTAACAATTATATTATTTCATGCATTAACTCCAAAGGAGTACAGTAAAGACTAGTCAATTTTCATTAAATATCCATATGCAGAATCTTAAAATTATTACTAAAATACAAACCCATCCTCAATTGTTTTGGGTATTGAAATGTCCGAATCAAGTTCTATAAAAGGCTTAAGTCCAAGGTAACCTTCTTATCAAAACGCATGCCAAAAATCAATTCATCAAACTTTTCCCTCATCGAGATTTCAAAGCTAATGTTTAAATATCAACCAAACTAAGAACTTTAAAAATATCACAAAATCACAAAACTTATAATATTAACAAGTCTACAATTCATAACTCAAGCTCAACTCTTTTAAAAATCACCACATAATCTAATCCACAATTTGTTCATGCCCCTAAGAAGTCTAGTTATACCCAAAGATCACAACCTAAGCTTCCAAGAAAAAGAATAAAACATGTCTTATACCTTATTGAGTGATATTATCTGTTAATACTACTCAAATGAACTCATATTCTACATCCATCAAAATTATAATCGCAATTTAATTACAATAACCATTAATACCCTCCTTTCTTTTTTTGGCACTCAAAATGCAAATATAATGATCACGCTTCAAATTAATCGTATAAGATTTCTACTTGCATCATTAGGGACAAATACTTGCTAATATCATAAAATACACCAATAAGAAGGAATATCCTCATTTATGTATATAATTTTATTTACCCTCAACTCAATATTAAGGAAAAATTCCATCAAAACCTTCTCTAAACCTAAATATTGTAATCATCTAGTAATTGTCATTCCACAAATAGCTAATGATAATTGTTATCATCAAAGTAGGAACTATTCATGGAAGTCAAAACCATACCAATATTCTCATAATCCTCATTCGCGTCACAATTTCAATTGACCAATGGTGTAAGTTTAAAACCATAATCCATAAGTAATAATCAACAACAATAGTTATCTCAAAGCTTGACTCATCATTCTTTGTTAATTTGTGTTTCATACTTAAATCTCAATAAGTACAATATATCCAAGATCAAAGATTTATTGAGGACACATCACAAAACTCTAAAGTTTTCATAGAGTAAATATCAATTCTCAAATTCATATGATTTTTTTTTTCAAAGATCAGAATCATCTTCCCCAATAGTCTTTGGGCTTAAAATATTCTACTTATCAAACTTACAACAAAGTTAGTTCATATTCAACATATCATCTCATGACTCGATATCTTATACTTAAACACCAATTAAGTACAACTAAGATCATATCCAAAGTCCATCAAATATCCATACTCAAAATTGAACCTTTAAAAAAAATAAAAAATCGACTCTCAATTCTATAAGATCACCAAGGATTTAGATCATTCTCTATAATGAACATGAGCTTAAGTGCCTTATCAAAACACACACTCAGGTTAATAACTTGCGAACCAATCATTATTTTTTATTAAACTCACCAAACTTTGTTCTCATAAAAAAAAATTCAAAATTGATGTTCAATTATCAATTGATACAAGAACTTCAACATCCACAAAATGACATTTCTCATATGGTAAGGTTTATTGACCAAATATAATCTCAAATCAAACACTAAAGGGCTATTAAGTCACTTACCAAATTCACTAATCTGAAATCCAAGACAAAACCTCTAAAACCTCTCGAAGCCTATTATTCGAAAATATTCAATACTAGAAAATAAGCTATTAATTTAATACGAGCAACGCTATTTGACAAAAGTTGAAAGTCTATACTCTTTTCGCTAAAACAACTATAACTCAGATAAGCTATGAACTTAATGTTAGTTACGCTATTTGACGGAAACTAAAAGTATTCTTTTTGCAAGATAATTTTCCTCTAACTCTCAATGTCATTTTTTTTTTCAAATCTCAATTTCTAACTACACAATATACCCATAAAAATTAAAGAGGAAGCTTTGCTTACCTTGGTCTTGCTCCTTCTTCCTTTCACTCTCTCACTCTAGCTTTAAATTTCCTTAAATTATTATTTTCTTTCCCTTTAGCTTGACATTACAGTAACCAAGCTTCAATTTCTTTTTTTTTTCTCTTCACGCCGTAAATCACCACTCATCTTCATTTCATTTTTTTTAACCGTGATACACTAGGCCACTTTTCTATAATAATGGGTATTGGGCTTTTGAAGGTAGGCTCGATTATTATGCTTCCTACCTCCATTCTCTCCTCCTTCTTGGCCGTTGGCTCCACTCTTAACCAATAAAATGGTTTCGACTGACGTCCACCATCGATCTGCCTCACTCTCCATCATGTAGGTAGCCAACACCACCTTCTCAACACTACTGCACTGCATGTACTTGAACATCTTCTTCAATTTTAAAATCCACTCTTCAGCTTTATCAAGGTCCTTAACTCCCTTGAAGACTAATGGATTCATTTTTTGAAACTGTTCCAATCGAACCATGTTGCTATACACCAGGTCTTGGGCCAACTATTGCACCTCTTGAGGTTGTGGTGCAACAGGTGGTGGATGTAGTGATTCAGGTACTTGTGGAGTTGGTAGGAGAGGATCTTGGGGAGTTGGTTGTGGCTCAGGTGGTGGTGGGGGAACTTGTGGTGCATTCACAAACTGAGTGAAGTTAGTCATGAACTATGTAAAAGTAGCAAATATTTGCTTCATGATCTACTCTAGTCTAGCCATCCGAGTGTTCAGACTATTCAGCTGGGGAGGAGGAGGTACTAGAGGTGGTGGAGCCTATCTCTCTCTTCCTCGTCTCCCACCCATATTTACTTACGATTCCCATACCAAAGACCCAAACACACATATTAACCATCAAAAGTATACGTAACATATATATATATATATTTCAGACATGCTCGGTATTTGAGATGTAATGCTATACTAGCTAACCTACACCGACACGACCTAACTGTAAGTCCCGTGAATTTCTATGTAATCTTATTATTTCCATGATGTACAGACAAGTTACACAATAAATGAATCATATGAATTGGATTTTTTTAGTGTTAAGTGTGAATGAAATGCAAAATGGGTATTGAAGTGATTGAATATGAGTTTATCTTTGAAATTTTAGAAAATTATAGCTGAAATGCTGCAAGATGAATGCCAGATCGATCTTACATGCAAGGCAGATCGATCTCATTATCTCGAAATAGAGTACCAAAGAATTCTGTAAAGGGGAGATCGATCCTTTATTCAAGCAGATCAATCTCTCATTTAATTAGATCGATCCCCATGTGACTCTGTAAGGAACAGATCGATCTCTCCCTATGAGTAGATCGATCTCCAGTTACTTTTGCCTAGCAAAGATTAATCTCTTCCCAAAGCCAGATCGATCTCTAAATGATTCTGTCTGGCCAAAATCAATCTCTACCAATAAGCAGATCGATCTCATCTAAGAGGTAGATTGATCCCTCAGCCTGCATTGTGAAATTCTAAAGGAGTTTAAGCAAGGGAAGATCGATCTCTACCCTTGGAGATCGATCTCATAATGCGATTACTATAAAAGAGACCCAACTGTCGAGCCTTTTTCCCTAAAAATCCCAAAACCCTTCCATTTTAGCTAAAACAACCTAGTTTTCTCACTATATGATATCCTTACCTTCCAAAAAGATTTGAAGAAAAAGCTATTTGAGCAAAGTTGTTCGTAGTGAGGAACAGAACAACATAGTCAAAGATTGGAAGCTAAAACTTTCGATTGAAGGAGCAAAAAGGTTTTCTCCCAAATTGGGCAAAAAGGAGAAAAGTCAAGCTAGGTAAGATTTCAATACACCAACTTCAAGTATATTTATCTAGACATTGTTATGGGTTATTGGTGTATGCGTTGTTGGTTGAAATTATCTAAAACATGATGAATCTTCCATGACCTATAATGGACTTAGTGTGAGAAAGTGAGAGAAAGTCGATAGGCATGGATTAGATAAAGATTGGAGCATGAATTAATGTTATTAATGTCACGACCCAAATTACCTAAAAATCAGAGTAAATTTTTTTTCGCTTTTTCATTTATTATTTAATTCTTACCTTTCTCTCATCGTGACCATCCTACAACACAATTGGGCTATGATTCGGTGTTAGTCACCTCACACCATTTACCATTCCATTTCCATATTCACATTTATATATTAGAGTTTACTATCCTTTGACTTTAATTAAATACATACACGATGGTATTTACAACTCTACATCCCCAACATCATAACCGTTTACAGTACTGTGCATTACATATTTAGATACAAAACCATACAAATGTGTATACCTGTCTCTCGATGGGAAACAGTGGATACCATGCATGCAAGTCCTCAGCCGCTCATTAACTATTGCGAATTCTCTAAAAAGATGGGAAAATAAAGGGGGTGAGCAAACCACACGCTCAGTAAGGCAATTATGCAAGTAAGTAGATAGCTCCAATATCTACATACTCATAATGCCATACCCTTAAAATCCATTTCTTTTCATTTAAAATTTCACGCACAAAGTCATACATATTCAATGCCATAGTTTATCCAAAACTATTTGTGCATATTTAAATCATGTATTTCATGCATTCATAGCATTTTATGTGACATCATTAAATCATAATTAGCATGAATTAAAATGTGAGATCTGAGAATTTTAGATATATTTTAATAATGTAATAAGAACTTGAAGTGCAATTTATTGAGCTAAGTGAATTGTGAAAATTATATTTGGAGATTTATATGTGAGTGTTTAACATAAGTGTGAAACTAAGAGGTCAGATCGATCTTGAAGAAGGAGAGATCGATCTGGTGAGTTAAAAATGACAAGAAAGGAGGAATTTAAGGAGCAGATCGATCTTCAATGGAAGAGGATCGATCTCCTTATGATTATGCTTGAGAGAAGATAGATCTCATGAGGAAGGGATCGATCTCCAAATGTTTCTGTTTGGGAGAAGATCGATCTCCTCAAGGAGCATATCGATCTCATAAAGCCATAAAGAGATCGATCTCACCCCTCGACAGATTGATCTCCTAGGCATAAAATTACCCCAAATCATCCCAAATTCAAATGCAGATCAATCTCATCAAGAGCCAGATCGATCTCCTACCCTCAGTCTATATAAGAAACCCCTACTTTCTCCTACAATTTCATTTTCTCTCTCTTCCAACCCCCATTTCTACCGAAGCCCTAGTTTTCTCACTCATCCAAAGCACCCATTTTCGTCCAAATTAGAGGCTGTGGCAAGAAGGAAAGTTGTTCCTCATCAAAGGGAGAACAACATACTTGGAAATCAGAAGACGGATTGAATCAAGGCAAGAGATAAGCTCTCCATAAGTTTTGGGTAATTTTTAAACCTCGATCTTGATGTTAGAGATGATTTTGGTGATAATGGTTGTTGGCATTATGTTGAAGTAGCTGGAAAACGATTAGGGATTGATGAAATTACAATGTAGTTGGAGTGATAATGATATTTAGCAATTTTGGTAATTTTGGGAATTTTGAGCTATAAATGGAAAATTTAGACAATGTGGTGAATTAGTATAGATATTGTGGCATGGGAAGTGTATGATGTTGAGATGTTGTGAATGAGATTGTGGATTGTGATAGAGTTACAGGAATTGAGAGATTTGAGGTGTTATGAGCAATTATGCTCGATTTTGAGAATTGAGATTACTGTGATGATGAATATTGATGTTTTAACACCGTTTGGACAGCTCGGGAGTTTCAGAGTGGAATGCGAGACTAGTCCGTGATAAGGGGGAAACAATTGCACTATACGAGGTGCAAAGAGGTAAGGGAAACTAAATCATTTGTGTATGTGATTTGTGAACTATTATAGCATGATTTGTGATTTATAAAACAAGCATGTTTGGTGTGTTGTGTTTTGATGAGAATGCACACGATTTTTATAGCCGGTTGGAGCCCATTATTTTATGAGTTTATTAGCTGAGTGTGAAATTGCTTTATAAACCATTGAGGTTGTGTGAGAAATGAATTGGTATCTACGTTAAGGTAATATTGAGATGTGAGAAATGTATGCGTGTTTTGCTGGTTGGGACTCGATTTTTAAATATGTTTTGTGTTGAGTACAAAACGGTTTTAAATGAGTTTTATGAGAGAAAACCACTATGAGTTCTACGCGAAGGCAAACCAGTTTTATATGATAATGGCTATTGATAAAGACTTAGGTGTGTAAGTTTTGAATACACACCGGGCATTGCTCTGGTAACGTGAGATCCCCCATTTTGTGGCTGTGCCACGTATATTTGGTGGCCGTTGCCACGTGAGAACCCTAATTGGTGGCCGTTGCCATGTGAGATCCCCCATTCTGTAGCTGTGCCACGTATATTTGGTGGCTGTTGCCACGTGAGAAACCCCATTCTGTGGCTATGCCACGTATATTTGGTGGCCGTTGCCATGTAAGAAACCCCATTCTGTGGCTATGCCACGTATATTTGGTGGCCGTTGCCACGTGAAACCCTATTCTGTGGCTGTGCCACGTGTGAATCTAAATCAGTGGCTATGCCACGTGTGTTTGGTGGTTGCGCCACGTGCATTATTATTACAGTGATTTTATCACGTATATTGAGAAAGCCATTATCGCATTATTTTCACATGCTTGTTGCTGCTCTATCTGAACCTTTTACTTCATGTTTCCACATGATTTTGAGATATGAGAATGTTGTTTTGAGAACTTTCATGCTATGGTTTTCAAATGAGTATACTGAGTTTCACATGCAAATAGATATTTTATGATGTGCATTATGGTTTATATAACGAGTCCCTTACCCCCTTACTGAGCGATTTAGAAGCTCACCCTGTTTTCTTTCCCCCTCAGATTTCTTCAAGTGAAAAAGGGTTTCCTTGCAACGTACGGAGTAGTGGTTAGTGGAGGACTTGAGCTCCAGGCCATATATTATGTTTTGAGATATCATTTATCTTTTCATGTACCTAGACAATTATTGTAGTTACAGACACTTGATTTATAACATTGTATGGGATGTATTAGGATTAATTAACTTAATACTGAATAATGTATTGATATGATATATAATTTCTAGTGATGAGATCCTGAGGTATGATAAATATAATGACGTATGAAACTGCACAGGAATGCACCCTTAATTGTGATTTAATGAGAAAAAAAAAGAAGTTTTTTTAAACTTGCCCTATTTTCTGCATTTTCGGGGCGTGACAGAGCTTTCTTGGTATCAAAGCTTAGGGTGTCTAGTACTGTTAGTGTCGGTTAAGTGAAATAGAATACATCCCATGTGTCTGTAATAGTCTGGTCCTGAACTGAATCTGAGGATTGAGATTTCAATCGATTCTGATATGTACGCATAGGAGACGTGTTGAGATAGAGAATGAGTAAATGACGAGGTCGTTCGAGGAGGCAGGCAGAGTACCCTTTGCCACCTGCCCCCCAACCAGAGAGTCCTAACTCTCGATTTAATCGGATTGAGACCGATGTGAGGCAAGGTTTTGAGCAGATGGCAGCGCTATTCGCGCAACATTTTTGAGTTAATACCTCGGGTACTACTCCTACACCACCACAAGGACCTCCCATACCCCCTGTACAGATGGACCCAGTGCCTCCCGTCACTCAGCCTGAGGACAGAAGTATGGTCCGACTGAAGGATTTTCTGAAGATGAATCCACCCACATTTAGGGGAAAAAAGGATCCTACAGAGGCTGAGGAGTGGCTAACGGAGTTGAGAATTATATTTGATTATCTGGGGTGCACCGATGCTGAGAGGGTCAGTATGAGTATCTATATGTTGAAGGGGAGAGCTCGAGATTGGTGGGGTACTACCCAGGGTATTTTGATGTCCCGCCAGGATGTGATTGGTTGGGAAGAGTTTCAGATAGCCTTTAGGACCCAATATGTACCACGAGCCGCCCAGAGAAAGAAACAGGCCAAGTTTTTAAGTTTGGTACAGAGTGATATGTCCATGGATGACTATGAGAGCCAATTCACCGCGCTATTGAGATATGACCCAGAGACCTTCAAGAACGAAGAGCTCCGTACTGAGAAGTTTGTTTATGGATTGAAGCCTATCATCAGAGATAGATTGATAGGGCTATGTATTACTAAGTTTGGAGATGCTCTGAGACGAGCACAAGAGATTGAAAGAGGAATTGAAATGGTACAATCCAGAACGAGCTCAGAGCGGTGAATAGAGGTAAGGGCAAGAGGCCAGCGATTTTTCAAACAGAGGCTCGAAAAGGCTCCTTTAGAAGAGGAAGGATTGAGGTGCAAAAGGGTAGATTAGAGGGACCCAGAGGTTACCCTAACATTAGGGAGACCCCTCGAGATGTTAGGCTTGAGACAAGGTTTTGTAGAAATTGTGGCCGAATACATGAGGGAAGTTATACTGGGTCGATCCATGGATGTTTTAGATGTGGAGACATGGGTCACATGGTGAAGGATTGCCCTCAACCTCAGAAACCACATGTTCCGGAGCCTACTAGACAGCAGCCTCAGAGAGTGAACCCCCAGAGACGGGCCACTACTGCAGAGAAAGGAAAGAGACCTATTACACAGGGACGTGTGTTTGCCCTGGATAAAGAGACCGCAGACACTTCTGCAGAAACTATAAGAGGTACACTCTCTGTCTGTAATCATAAGGCTCATGTGTTGATTGATTCAAGATCCACACATTCATTTATTTCAGAGCATTTTGCATGTAGATTAAATTTGAAGTTTGAACCCCTAGAGTATATACTACATGTAAATACCCCTATGCGTGAATCCCAGAGAACTGAGTTAATCTGTAGAGGATGTGAGATAAAGGTGGGAGATAGAGTGATGTTAGCAGATCTAATCATGTTGAATATACATGGGTTTAATGTAATTTTGGGAATGGATTAGCTAGCAACCAATCGAGCGAGTTTAGACTGCTACACTAAGATTGTAACTTTCTCCCTACCTGAACCTTACAGTGTACGGTTGAGATATTGAGGAAATGAATATGTGGAATTCTAATAAGTAATTTGAGAATTTTAATATTATTTTGGAGAATATTAAATATGATTGTTCATGTGAAGGTTATGAGACACTCATCTCAGACGATGAGTGGGAACATCCGAGGATTGAGGATATGCCTGTGGTTTGCGAATTTTTGGATGTTTTCCCAGATGAGTTACCAGGTTTACCACCAGAGAGAGAGCTGGAGTTTACCATTGATTTGGTACCAGATACTCAGCCGATCTCTAAACCTCCCTACAGGATGGCATTAGTGGAACTTGTGGAATTGAAGAAACAACTACAGGAGTTATTGGATTAAGGGTTTATTAGACCCAGTGTTTCGCCGTGGGGAGCACCAGCATTATTTGTTAAGAAGAAGGATGGTAGTCTCAGATTATGCGTAGACTACCGGTTGTTGAATAAAGCCACGGTGAAGAATAAATATCCATTGCCCAGGATTGATGATCTACTTGATCAGCTGAGAGGGGCATCAGTCTTTTCTAAGATTGATTTGAGATCAGGCTATCACCAATTGAGGATCAAGGAAGAAGATATTCCAAAGACAGCCTTCAGGACAAGGTATGGCCATTATGAATTTTTGGTGATGTCCTTTGGATTGACGAACGCCCCTGCAGCATTTATGAGATTAATGAACGAGGTGTTCAGAGACTATCTAGATAAGTTTGTGATAGTCTTTATTGATGATATCCTGGTGTACTTTCAGTCGTATGAGGAGCATGCATAGCATTTGTGGCTAGTACTTCAGATACTCCGAGATAAACAATTATATGGAAAGCTTAGTAAGTGTGAATTTTGGCTGGATCAGATAGCTCTCCTTGGTCATATAGTCTCAGAGGAAGGAGTATCAGTGGATCCAAGTAAAGTGGAGGCTGTGCTTTATTGGGAGAGACCGAGGACAGTTACTGAGGTACGAAGCTTCCTTGGTTTGGCAGGGTATTATAGAAGATTTGTGGAAGGATTTTCCAGGATTGCCCTCTCCTTTGACTAAACTCACGCGCAAGGAAACTCCGTTTATATGGACTGATCAGTGTGAGCTCAGTTTTCAAGAATTAAAGAGGAGATTGATAGCGGCACCTGTGTTAACTATTCCTGAGGGATCAGGAGGATTTTTGGTATATAGTGATGCTTCTCATCAAGGATTGGAGTGTGTGCTTATGCAGCATGGAAGAGTGGTCGCATATGGATCATGACAGTTGAAAGACCATGAGCAAAATTACCCCACACATGATCTGGAATTAGCCGCTGTGGTATTTACCTTGAAGATCTGGCGACAATACTTATATGGGGAAAGATTCCAAATCTTCACTGATCACAAGAGTTTGAGATATCTTTTTGATCAGTAGGAGTTAAACATGAGACAAATGAGATGGATGGAACTCCTTAAGGATTATGACTACGAGATTCTATATCATCCGGGTAAGGCGAATGTAGTTGCTGATGCCCTGAGCAGGAAGAGTATGATATCTGCTATGATGATCAGGGAATGGGATTTACTGGAGTAGTTCACCGAACTTCGGATCAGAGTCGAAGAGATAGAGACTGGATTTTTGGCTAGCTTGCGGATAGAGCCCAGGATCATGGATCAGATTAGAACTGGGCAGCGCAGTGATCAGAGGTTGATAAATATGGTTAGCCAAGCTGAACAGACCTTACAGTCGGATCTCACAGTCAATGAGGATGGATTGTTGAGATTCAGAGGACGGATTTGTGTACCGGACGATGATACCCTAAAGAGGCAGATACTGAGAGAATCTCACTGCTCGCGATACACCATGCACCCAAGGAGTACTAAGATGTACCGATATTTGAGAAAGGTGTACTGGTGGAGTGGTATGAAGCGAGACGTGGCAGAATATGTGGCCAGATGTTTAGTATGCCAGCAAGTGAAAGCTGAAAATCGGAAGCCTAGAGGACTACTACAGCTTTTACCTGTACCTACATGGAAATGGGAGCATGTCACTATAGACTTTATTATGGGTTTACCGAGGACCCGAAGAGGTCGTGACGCTATATGGGTTATAGCGGATAGATTGGCCAAGAGTGCCCACTTCCTTGGCATCAAGAGCATAGATACTGTGGATGCCTTAGCCGAGCTGTATGTCAGCGAGATAGCTAGATTACATGGGGCTCCAGTGAGTATTACTTCTGATAGAGATTCTCGATTTACTTCCAGATTTTGCACCTAGTTTCAGGAGTTCATGGGATCTCGATTGAGTTTCAGTACCGCCTATCATCCTCAGATAGATGGTCAGTCAGAGAGGACTATTCAGACCCTGGAGGATATGTTGAGGGCGTGTACGATGGATTTTAAGGGATCATGGGATGATCACCTGCCCCTAACATAGTGTGCGTATAATAATAGCTATCATGCGAGTATTGGAATGGCACCTTTTGAGGCTCTATATGGTAGGAGGTGTAGATCCCCTGTAGTTTGGGAAGAAGTCGGTGACAGAAGGATAAATGCTCCCGAGCTTGTTGAGCAAGCTGTACAGAGTGTGAAACTCATATGTTAGAAGTTACAGGCTGCACAGAGTAGACAGAAAAGCTACGCGGATGTACGTAGACGACCACTCGAGTTTGATGTTGGTGATGCAATATTTCTGAAAATATCACCGAGTAAGGGTATCATGCGATTTGGGAAGAAAGGGAAATTGAGTCCTCGATACATAGGACCATTCGAGATTCTTGAGAGAGTGGGAGAGGTAGCCTACAAATTAGCATTACCCCCATAGATGTCCGGAATACACAATGTTTTTCATGTGTCTATGTTGAGGAAGTACCACCCGAATCCTTCTCATGTCATAGAGTATGACAAGATGGACATACAAGAGGATATGAGTTGTACTGAGGAACCCGTTCGGATTCTCGATAGGAAGGAGAAGGTACTTAGAACAAAGAACATCCCATTAGTGAAAGTTTTGTGGAAACATCATTCAATGGAAGAGGCAACGTGGGAACTAGAGAATCTCATGAAGGAAAAATACCCCCATCTATTTGACTAGTTGAGTTGAATTTGTAGGACCAAATTCTTTTAAGGTGGGGAGGATGTGAGATCTGAGAATTTTAGATATATTTTGATAATGTAATAAGAACTTGAAGTGCAATTTATTGAGCTAAGTGAATTGTGAAAATTATATTTGGAGATTTATATGTGAGTGTTTAACATAAGTGTGAAACTAAGAGGTCAGATCGATCTTGGAGAAGGAGAGACCGATCTGGTGAGTTAAAAATGACAAGAAAGAAGGAATTTAAGGAGCAGATCGATCTCCAATGAAAGAGGATAGATCTCCTTATGATTCTGCTTGAGAGAAGATCGATCTCATGAGGAAGGGATCGATCTCCAAATGTTTCTGTTTGGGAGAAGATCGATCTCCTCAAGGAGCAGATCGATCTCATAAAGCCATAAAGAGATCGATCTCACCCCTCGACAGATCGATCTCCTAGGCATAAAATTGCCCCAAATCGTCCCCAAATTCAAATGCAGATCGATGTCATCAAGAGCCAGATCGATCTCCTACCCTCAGTCTATATAAGGAACCCCTGCTTTCTCCTGCAATTTCATTTTCTCTCTCTTCCAACCCCCATTTCTTCCGAAGCCCTAGTTTTCTCACTCATCCAAAGCACCCATTTCCATCCAAATTAGAGGCTGTGGCAAGAAGGAAAGTTGTTCCTCATCAAAGGGAGAACAACATACTTGGAAATCGGAAGACGGATTGAATCGAGGTAAGAGATAAGCTCTCCATAAGTTTTAGGTAATTTCTAAACCTCGATCTTGATGTTAGAGATGATTTTGGTGATAATGGTTGTTGGCATTATGTTGAAGTAGCTGGAAAACGATTAGGGATTGATGAAATTACAATGTAGTTGGAGTGATAATGATATTTAGCAATTTTGGTAATTTTGGGAATTTTGAGCTATAAATGGAAAATTTAGACAATGTGGTGAATTAGCATAGATATTGTGGCATAGGAAGTGTAGGATGTTGAGATGTTGTGAATGAGATTGTGGATTGTGATAGAGTTACGGGAATTGAGAGATTTGAGGTGTTATGAGCAATTATGCTCGATTTTGAGAATTGAGGTTACTGTGATGATGAATATTGATGTTTTAACACCGTTTAGACAGTTCGGGAGTTTCAGAGTGGAATGCGAGACTAGTCCGTGACAAGGGGGAAACAATTGCACTATACGAGGTGCAAAGAGGTAAGGGAAACTAAATCATTTGTGTATGTGATTTGTGAACTATTATAGCATGATTTGTGATTTATAAAACAAGCATGTTTGATGTGTTGTGTTTTGATGAGAATGCACACGATTTTTATAGCCGGTTGGAGCCCATTATTTTATGAGTTTATAAGCTGAGTGTGAAATTGCCTTATAAACCGTTGAGGTTGTGTGAGAAATGAATTGGGCTCTATGTTAAGGCAATATTGAGATTTGAGAAATGTGTGCGTGTTTTACCGGTTGAGACTCGATTTTTAAATATGTTTTGTGTTGAGTACAAAGCGGTTTTAAATGAGTTTTATGAGAGAAAACCACTATGAGTTCTACGTGAAGGCAAACCAGTTTTATATGATAATGGCTATTGATAAAGACTTAGGTGTGTAAATTTTGAATACACACCGGGCATTGCTCTAGTAGCATGTAAGCCTGATTCTTCTCCGTTCTGGTAACGTGAGATCCCCCATTCTGTGGCTGTGCCACGTATATTTGGTGGCCGTTGCCACGTGAGAACCCTAATTGGTGGCCGTTGCCACGTGAGATCCCCCATTCTGTGGCTGTGCCATGTATATTTGGTGGTCGTTGCCACGTTAGAAACCCTATTCTATGGCTATGCCACGTATATTTGGTGGCAACGCCGTTACCACGTGAGAAACCCCATTCTGTGGCTATGCCATGTATATTTGGTGGCCGTTGCCACGTGAAACCCTATTTTGTGGCTGTGCCACGTGTGAATCTAAATCAGTGGCTATGCCACGTGTGTTTGGTGGCTGCGCCACGTGCATTATTATTACAGTGATTTTATCACGTATATTGAGAAAGCCATTATCGCATTATTTTCACATGCTTGTTGCTGCTCTATACTGAGCCTTTTACTTCATGTTTCCACATGATTTTGAGATATGAGAATGTTGTTTTGAGAACTTTCATGCTATGGTTTTCAAATGAGTATACTGAGTTTCACATGCAAATAAATATTTTATGATGTGCATTATGGTTTATATAACGAGTCCTTTACCCCCTTACTAAGCAATTTAGAAGCTCACCCTGTTTTCTTCCCCCCAAATTTCTTCAAGTGAAAAAGGGTTTCCCTGCGACGTACGAGTAGTGGCTAGTAGAGGACTTGAGCTCCAGTCCATATATTGTGTTTTGAGGTATCATTTATCTTTTCATGTACCCAGACAATTATTGTAGTTACAGACACTTAATGTATAATATTGTATGGGATGTATTAGGATTAATTAACTTAATACTGAATAATGTATTGATATGATATATAATTTCTAGTGATGAGATCCTGAGGTGTGATAAATATGATGACGTATGACACTGCACAGGAATGCACCCTTAATTGTGATTTAATGAGAAAAAAAAAGAAGTTTTTTTAAACTTGCCATATTTTCCGCATTTTCGGGGTGTGACATAAAACAAGATCATGCATTCTTTCATGCCATGTAAGACAAATCATGGATTTCAAATGAAAACTGTAGTAAAAACTAACCCTTTCGGGTCAATCATCTCATAAAACAATTCAGTAAAGTTCATTATTAAACTCCGGTTATAAAACCACCCTACTTTCAGGGTCACATATCATAAAATCATCTGAAATCTTATATCACAGTATAAAATCATAAAATCGGGGGCCTGACCCCTCCCTTGGGTCTACCCTGGTCTCTCGACCAATAGTTATATCATGTGAGACATGTAATTGATTATTTCAGTAACATCGAGGACTATGACCATATCCTAGTGATCCCTGGCAACACGGTACCTAGTGTGCGGGGTATCACACCTGAAACTGGAGGTGGGTCGTCCTACCCGCCAAAACAGCATAACACCAGGATTGCGAGGGCAAGGCTTGCTGCCTCGTGGCTAATGCCACTCCACTCCAACAATCCCCACGATACAGCGTACTCCGCATGATATACACAGTACAATGTACTCCGTGAACCCAAGCTCAATCAGGGGTGCTTGTAATAGGTCTTATCCACCCAAATCATCTCTGTCTCAGAATGCACGTGTGAGCATATCATCCACTGTGACACACAGTCTATAGGAGGCTCCAACACGGCTATATACATGTAATATAAATCCATGTGCGAGCAAAGCTCTAGCACGGCTCCATGCATATTCATGATATCAGAAAACCTCGTGCGAGCGAAGCTCTAGCACGGTTTCATAAAAATCAGTAAAATCTGCGTACCAGCAGCGCTCCAGTACGACTTAAACTGATTATAAATTCAAGTAAAATCCACGTACGAGCAAAGCTCTTGTACGGATACGTATAAAACTCAGTGAAAATCTCAAACGAGAAAAGCTCTAGTATAGCTTTAAAATGAGTTATAAAATCATATAAAACTTTGTACGAGCAACGCTCCAACACAAATGAATGCTCAAGTAAATCAAATCTCGTGCGAGTCACACTCCAGCACGGTTTTATGCATAAATAAATCAAATCTCGTGCGAGTTACACTCCAGCATGGCTTTATGCATAAATAAATCAAATCTCGTGCGAGTTACACTCCAGCACGGCTTTTACGCAATATAATATCAAAACGGGATGCGAGCTAAGCTCCAGCACCTTTTATGCATATCAAATCAGTAAAACTAGTGCGAGCAATCGCTCCAGCACCATTTATGCATACCAAGTCAAAACAAGTCAAAACATGTCAAAACAGAGTGTGAGCTAGGCTCCAGCAACTCTCATTTCACAATAATAAAAATCAGTGCGAGCACCATGCTCTAGCACATTTTATGCATATGATGTCACACAAGTCGGTGAGAGCAACCGCTCAAGCACATTTATGCACATTCACAAACGTAGATATAGTGCAAACTACGTGTCAGCACTATCTGTTTCCATATAAACTTGATAGTTGGCCGTTTTCCAAAGAATTTCATTTAAATACAAATAACACCTACGTAGTGTTATCTTGTGAAATTATATAATTTCTGGCCAATCTACCGATTTTTTTTATTAAAACAACTAAAATTCCTTAATTTAGAAAATTCATTAAATCATGCATTTCAGGCATGTCATTCTTTCACCATCCATAGGTGAACTTCCCTCAATAGGGGTAAAATAGTCTTTTCACTTATTTCGATCCTTAAATCATTTAAAACACTTTCAGGATCAATATACATAATCAAGTTATACATACATTTTCAGTGTACAGAAAAACTATTTAAAATACGCGTAGCTACCTCTAGCTACTCACACAATTCCCTTACCTCATTTTTCTGTACAGTCTGACCTTTCCACTGATGACTCGTTACGCAGTCCGATTTGTTCCCAATCCAAATCAAATCTTCGGAACTGCGGATACACATTCATCAGGTCAAATACAATACAATTTAATTGTATTTCATATTTTTCTGGGCTTAATTTAAATCATTGGGCTCGTTTACCCATATTGGGCCCGATTACACCTTAATGGGCCTTAATCGGCCTTAAGCCAGCTTATCACACTTTATCGAGGCCTATTGGGCTCATCAGGCCCATCAGTATTTATTTAGCCTCGTTCTAAATTCTTGGATATCTCAATTTAGTATTTACGACAATTTATCCAATTTCTAGAATTTAATTCATTAAATGCGAAATTTAAATCCTTAAGTTATGCGATAAATATCAATCACGCATAACGATGCAAATTATCGTAAATAAGTGTCACTTACTCATTATTTCATGATCGTACACAAATCGAGGCTGTCTCGAGCTCTCGGTGGATGCCAATTGTCGAGCTACACAATTAAATATATTTTTGGGTAAACTTTCAGTTGATTATTTAACAAATTAAATATTCCAAAAATTAAATCGGTCAATTCGACCTCTTACCGACTTACCCGAAGCTCGATTGCATCACTGGAATTTTCTCCAATTTTTTTCTCTTTCTTTTTCCCTTTTTCTTCCTTTTTTCCTCTTCTTTTTGGCTGAACCGGTCCGGTCCGGTTCAGACCGTCGGTTCAGCTCGGTCCAGTTCGACCGGTTCAGTCTGGTTCGGCCGGTTCAGTCATCCTCTGGTCATTTTGGTACTGTCCGACCGGTTCCCTGTGTGATTCCACCGCCGTTCGACTCTGCTGCACCTGGGCTTCCTAAATCGGGCCTCGGCTGGATTCAAAACAGTGCCGATGGCCACGAATCGGGGCTTCTCCCCCGCAGCTTCCTCCTCCGTTTTCGATATGTGCTCCGACGGTCTCCACGGCGCGTCTTGGCTGCTGGAGGTTCGCCCGATGCTGGGCTACGTTCCCCGGCCCTCGTCGGCCCCCCAGCCTCGCCGGTGGTCGTCGGATGGAGGGATTTGGTTCCCTCAGTTTTGGCTGCTTCGTTTCTTTCGTTTCTGTTTCGCAAAATTTCAAATTTTACGTTTTTTTTTCAATTTTATTTTAATTATTTATAATTTAAATTTTATTATTATTATTTTATTTTTAATAATATTTTAATCAATTAAAATATTATTAAAATCCAAAAATATTTACAAAAAACTATTTTATTCATTTAATCCGTAAATGAATTTCTCAGTCCGAGTTTACCTTTTCGGTATATTTTTCGAT
This sequence comes from Firmiana major, assembly GCA_033439115.1. NCBI lineage: Eukaryota > Viridiplantae > Streptophyta > Magnoliopsida > Malvales > Malvaceae > Firmiana > Firmiana major. The sequence continues at coordinate 28,569,248 of CM065905.1, forward strand.
TATTTTCGGGATTATTTTTCGATACGAAAATTTCGGTTTATTCAAATAAATTCATATCATGATCAATTTAATCCAAAATTTAATTATTTCTTCATTATTGATCAAGATTTCTCAAGCCATTATTTTTAATTAAATTTTCTTATCCCGATTAATATCGAATTTCACTCTTTTGACCGTTTTGCCCTTGCTCATGTTCGAAAATACCATTTCCATCCTTTTGCATTTTTAAATGCACTCAAAAATTTCTATTTATTCACTTTTTGCCCTTACGATAAAACCGGGTCTTACAATCTCCCCCACTTAAGAAATTTGGTCCTCCAAATTAGAACCAAGTAAAATGGGTCCATATATAACTCCGGGTACATCTATCGTATCATATACTGTTATCCTCAAGTGACTTTCTCTGGAGTGTAATTCTACCAACATACTTAACTAGGGAGATCATCTCAAACCTCAAGACTTTCTCCTTCCGTTTAATACCCAAATCGATTTTTCCAATCATACGTTATACTTTCATTGAGCAAAGCTATTGAAGCTCATATCCGATTACATATGGTGGATCCGGATAGTATTTGCGAAGCATCAAAAGATAGGACACATTGTGGGTGCCTGCTAATTCAAGTGGTAACGCCAACTTACGGGTCTTACCTCCCACTTGTCCAATATCTCTATCCGAATCTTGTTATGTCCTTAAGACAAGTAACTGCCAACAATACTAATTCACCCTCTGTGAATTTCCAATGGTTTTTGTCTCTTGTCAGCATAGCTTTTCTATCTGCTCTGAGGTGTTCTTAATCTCTCATAATCAACTGAACATCCTCAGAGGTTTGTCTTACCAATTTGGGAACGATTCTCTATCTGTCACCCACTTCTTCCTATCCAAGTCGGGAAACAACTCCCTACGGCCATACAATGCCTCATATAATCTCATCCCGATACTCAAGTGACAACTGTCATTATTGGCAAATTTAATTTATAACAACTGATCATCCCAGGAGCTTATCACATCAATTGCACACACTCTCATCACATCCTCCAAAACTTGTACAGTCCTTTCTGACTGACCATCTGTCTGAGGATGGAGGCTGTGCTAACACTCAATCAGGGTCCCATAGCTTCCAAAAACAATAGTCCCAGCAGCGGGAAGTGAAGCGGGAATCCCTATCTGATATCATGCTCACTGGAACGCTACATAATGTTTCACAATTTTCCTTACATATAACTTCGCCTACGCACTCAGAGTATCTGGGGATTTCCTTAGCCAGAAGGTGGGTAGACTTAATCAATCTATTGACTATCACCCAGATAGTCTCGTGATTCATCCTGGGTCCTCTATAACCCATCACGATATCCATGGTAACTTGTTCCCATTTCCGTGTCAATATAGGTAGAGGCTACAATAACCCTGCAACTTCTTTTGCTCTACCTTAATCTGCTGACATACGAGATACTTTTCCACAGCTCTACAATGTTTACAATGTCTCTTTTCATATCTGACCACCAATACCCTTTTTTCAGAGATTTTGATATATTTATTATTTCCTGGATGCACTGTATATCCCGAAGAGTGAGCTTCTGACAATAATACTATCACATTAACTATGGTCCTGGGGAGTACTTATACTGTGTCTGAACCTCTGTGAATCATCATCACTCACTGTGACCTCTGTCACTGTACCCTTCTGAATCTGACCCACACTATCGACACCCTGTCGATCATCACGCTAAGCCTGGTAAATCTGGTCACACAAATCCGGTTCTAACCTCAGGCTAGCTGTCATAAAATCACTATCATCATCAGAAGGGATTCACATCACTACTGAGGCTCACAACTGCTCTAGCAGCTCATGCTCCCTGACCATCATATGTAATACCATCCCGAGGCTCTTTCTGTTCAAGGCATCAGCCATTACATTAGCCTTTCCTGGGTGGTACAATGTTCACAATCATAATCCTTAGAAGCTCTAACCCTTTTGGTTATCTCATATCCGACTCTTTCTGTGAACACAGATACTTGGGGCTTTTACAATCAGTGCATATCTGAAATGTCTCACTGTATAAGTGGTGGTGCCATACTTTTAATGTAAATACTACGGCTGCCAACTTTAAATCATGGGTCGGATAGTTTCTGTCATGATCCTTGAACTATCTGGATCCATAAACAACTATCTTCCCATTTTACATCTATACACAGCCCAATCCTTATTCTGAGGTATCCATGTACACTGAAACCTCTTGAGCTGTTGGTTATGGTGAGAATAATTACGGTGGTCAGTTCATTACTTCAATATACCAAAACTCACTGAAGCCATTTTCATACTTATCATCCCACTGGCATGTAATCTTTTCCCAAATGAAATGTGTCAACTGAGCAGCCCATTTCGAGAAACTCTCAACAACTCGTCTATAAGACAGTTTCCCATTTACTACTCATACTCTTCCCTGGACTTCGAATACATCAAATTATCATTGCTAAAGATGACAACCAATCGGTCCAGGTAAGGTTTAAATACCTCATCGTAGTTGAGTTCCACTACATAATTCAATCACTCATATCCTTGACCTATGTATGCATAAACGTATAATTTCATTTTGAATTCGCTTCCGTTCAAGATACTAACCCACGCTATTTCCTTTTTCTTATATTAACGACTTTTTATAAAATTTTAATTTTTTAAACCTTCATGATTAGTCAAATTCTATATTTCTTTATCGTACCAGTAAAGGTACCCAAATTTTAAATGCATATATAGCGACTACGACTGTCGATTTCAGTTTACAGGTTATGTGTGCGCTTATCGACTCTATCAAATCTTCAGGCAGGGAAGTATTTTAAAATACCTTTATTAACCCTCAGACTTGACCACATATACTGGGTGTAGATATATCCACCCCTTGTCCTTGGTCGCAATTCATATTCGCTACATATCAAAGATATCCTTACCTTGCATACGCCTCTTATTCCAATATATCTCATATGCAGGATCTATCACATCTCCAAACTTATCTCATTTCATATATCACTTATGACAAACTCTTTCCTTACTTGTCAAACTTACAATACCCTATACCCATATTCAGTTAGTGAAATTAAGCTAACCAACATCATCTTCTTGTCTCAGGGTATAGGCTTCACATCTTTCACTAGCTTATAAGCAACTGAAGGCGGAATGAATATATACGTGGCACCAGGATCAATTTAAAATAATTACTTCGTTATTCACAACCAGTGTTGTATCTTCCACCACATCATATGAAACATCAATAGAGTCCAGGTCCAAGGCATACACTCGCCCTCGTCCAACATTTTACTTCCATGGTAACTACCACACATCTTACACTGTTCCCACTGCTACTCTGTTATACTGCTTCGGAGCAGGTCGGGGTCCTCAAATCACAACACCCTCAAAAGTGCTAAAATTAGAGACACTGGGGTTACCAATCATCTTACCCCATGACTCATCAGCTCTAAACTTTCATCTCTATTTCGGCCCTTACTACCTTTCCCAATCTCAGAAGCGTGCAACTCATGATCTTATTCACACAATTGTAGTCTGCGCACTACCTCGGCATAGGTAGTGATATCTAACGGCCCAATCGGACTCTAATTTACAATCTGAGCCCTTCCATGAACTTTCAAACATCTCGACTCTCACTGTTCATCGTGTTCGAGTCATATCTGCCCAGGAATATAAACTAAGTTTCATACTCGTCAATCAACTAGTTCCTCTGGGTTAGAGTAACGAATTTTATCTGAAAATTTCCAAGTCCATTCTGGAAGTCTAACTTTTAAGATGGATCGAGAAGACTTCCACCAATGCTCCGACTCGCCCTCAAATCACAAACATACTCTGAGCAATTAGTTCGTAAAATATTCTCCACACTCCGCTCCAACCTTGGGAACCGTGTCTCAATATTGTCCGATCTCTCAGTCAGACTCTGTCCGATCTCTCTGTCAGACTCTGTCGGACTCTGTGGGGCATGCTCAATACCAGCCTCCACGTCAATCTCATCTCGAGTCTCATGTGGCGACTCAGTACTACTCTCGGGCCTACCTCAACGGCCTCGAGCTCGTCTACTCGCCTCTCAACCATAGCGGCTAACAGTTCATGAGTCTATACTTGCATTTAAAACCAAATTCTTAGCTGCACTTCCATCTCGATATACACAATTGTATCTAAACAATGCACAGTACATGGGGATGTAAACCTTCTTAACCACTAACACCGACTCATATCAGGCCAACTCAGCTCTGATACCATTACCTATCACGACCCAAATTACCTAAAAATCAGAGTAAATTTTTTTTCGCTTTTTCGTTTATTATTTAATTCTTACCTTTCTCTCATCGTGACCATCCTACAACACAGTTGGGCTATGATTCGGTGTTAGTCACCTCACACCATTTACCATTCCATTTCCATATTCAAATTTATATATCAGAGTTTACTATCCTTTGACTTTAATTAAATACATACACGATGGTATTTACAACTCTACATCCCCGACATCATAACCGTTTACAGTACTGTGCATTACATATTTAGATACAAAACCATACAAATGTGTATACCTGTCTCTCGATGGGAAACAGCGGATACCAAGCATGCAAGTCCTCAACCGCTCATTGACTATTGCGAATGCTCTGAAAAGATGGGAAAATAAGGGTGGTGAGCAAACCACACGCTCAGTAAGGCAATTATGCAAGTAAGTAGATAGCTCCACTATCTACATGCTCATAATGCCATGCCCTTAAAATCCATTTCTTTCCATTTAAAATTTCACGCACAAAGTTATGCATATTCAATGCCATAGTTTATCCAAAACTATTTGTGCATATTTAAATCATGTATTTCATGCATTCATAGCATTTTATGTGACATCATTAAATCATACTTAGCATGAATTAAAACAAGATCATGCATTCTTTCATGCCATGTAAGACAAATCATGGATTTCAAATGAAAGCATGGAAAACATCATCATGCTACTGCATTTAAATCAATTCATTAAAACTACAGTAAAAACTAACCCTTCCGGGTCAATCATCTCATAAAACAATTCAGTAAAGTTCATTATAAGACTCCGGTTATAAAACCACCCTTCTTTCAGGGTTACATATCATAAAATCATCAGAAATCTTATATCACAGTATAAAATCATAAAATCGGGGGCCTGACCCCTCCCTCGGGTCTACCCTGGTCTCTCGACCAATAGTTATATCATGTGAGACATGTAATTGATTATTTCAGTAACATCGAGGACTATGGCCATATCCTAGTGATCCTTGGCAACACGGTACCTAGTGTGCGGGGTATCACACCTGAAACGAGAGGTGGGTCGTCCTACCCGCTAGAACAACATAACACCAGGATTGCGAGGGCAAGGCTTGCTGCCTCGTGGCTAATGCCACTCCACTCCAACAATCCCCACAGTACAGCATACTCCGCGTGATATACACGGTACAACGTACTCCGTGAACCCAAGCTCAATCAGGGGTACCTGTAATAGGTCTTATCCACCCAAATAATCTCTGTCTCAGAATGCTCGTGTGAGCATATCATCTCACTGTGACACACAGTCTACAGGAGGCTCCAACACGACTATATGCATGTAATATAAATCCCTGTGCGAGCAAGGCTCTAGCACGGCTCCATGCATATTCATGATATCAGAAAACCTCGTGCGAGTGAAGCTCTAGCACGGTTTCATAAAAATCAGTAAAATCTGCGTACGAGCAATGCTCTAGTACGGATACGTATAAAATATCAATGAAAATCTCATACGAGAAAAACTCCTGTACGGCTTTCAAATGAGTTATAAAATCATATAAAACTTTGTGCGAGCAACGCTCCAACACAAATGAATGCTTAAGTAAGTCAAATCTCGTGCGAGTTACACTCCTACACGGTTTTATGCATAAATAAATCAAATCTCGTGCGAGTTACACTCCAGCACGACTTTATGCATAAATAAATCAAATCTCGTGTGAGTTACACTCCAGTACGGCTTTTATGCAATATAATATCAAAACGGGATGCGAGCTAAGCTCCAGCACCTTTTATGCATATCAAATCAATAAAACTGGTGCGAGCAATCGCTCCAGCACCATTTTATGCATACCACGTCAAAACAAGTCAAAACATGTCAAAACAGAGTGCGAGCTAGGCTCCAGCAACTCTCATTTCACAATAATAAAAATCAGTGCGAGCACCATGCTCTAGCACATTTCATGCATATGATATCACACAAGTCGGTGCGAGCAACCGCTCAAGCACATTTATGCACATTCACAAACGTAGATATAGTGCGAACTACGTGTCAGCACTATCTGTTTCCATATAAACTTGATAGTTGGCCGTTTTCCAAAGAATTTCATTTAAATATAAATAACACATACGTAGTGTTATCTTGTGAAATTATATAATTTCTGGCCAATCTATCGATTTTTTTATTAAAACAACTAAAATTCCTTAATTCAGAAAATTCCTTAAATCATGCATTTCATGCATGTCATGCTTTCACCATCCATAGGTGAACTTCCCTCAAAAGGGTAAAATAGTCTTTTCACCTATTTCGATCCTTAAATCATTTAAAACACTTTCAGGATCAATATACATAATCAAGTTATACATACATTTTAGTGTACAGAAAAACTATTTAAAATACGCGTAGCTACCTCTAGCTACTCACACAATTCCCTTACCTCATTTTTCTGTACAGTCTGACCTTTCCATTGATGACTCGTCATGCAATCCGATTTGCTCCCAATCCAAATCAAATATTCAAAACTGCGAATACACATTCATCAGGTCAAATACAATACAATTTAATTGTATTTCATATTTTTTTGGGCTTAATTTAAATCATTGGGCCCGTTTACCCATATTGGGCCCGATTGCACCTTAATGGGCCTTAATCGGCCTTAAGCCCGCTTACCACACTTTATCGAGGCCTATTGGGCTCATCAGGCTCATCAGTATTTATTTAGCCTCGTTCTAAATTCTTGGATATCTCAATTTAGTATTTACGACAATTTAACCAATTTCTAGAATTTAATTCATTAAATGCGGAATTTAAATCCGTAAGTTATGCGATAAATATCAATCACGCATAACGATGCAAATTATCGTAAATAAGTGTCACTTACTCATTATTTCATGATCGTACACAAATCGAGGCTGTCTCGAGCTCTCAGTGGATGCCAATTGTCGAGCTACACAATTAAATATATTTTCGGGTAAACTTTCAGTCGATTATTTAACAAATTAAATATTCCAAAAATTAAATCGATCAATTCGACCTCTTACTGACTTACCCGAAGCTCGATTGCATCATTGAAATTTTTTCCAATTTGTTTCTCTTTTTCTTTTCCCCTTTTTCTTCCTTTTTTCCTCTTTTTTTTGGCTGAACCGGTCCGGTCCGGTTCAACCCTGTTCAGACCGTCGGTTCAGCTCGGTCTGGTTCGATCGGTTCAGTCCGATTCGGCTGGTTCAGTCATCCTCTGATCGTTCCGGCGCCGTCCGACCGGTTCCCGGAGTGATTCCACCGTCGTTCGGCTCGGCTGCACCTGGGCCTCCTAAATCGGGCCTTAGCTGGAGTCAAAATGGTGCCAATGGTCGCCAATCGGGGCTTCTCCCCTGCGGCTTCCTCCTCCATTTTCGGCGTGCTCCGACGGTCTCCACGGCGCTTCTTGGCTGCTGGAGGTTCACCCGATGCTGGGCTGCATTCGCCGGCCCTCGTCGGCCCCTAGCCCCGCCTGTGGTCGTCAGACGGAGGTATTTGGTTCCCTTGGTTTCGGCTGCTTCGTTTCTTTCATTTCTGTTTCACAAAATTTCAGATTTTCCATTTTTTTTCAATTTTATTTTAATTATTTATAATTTAAATTTTATTATTATTTTATTTTTAATAATATTTTAATCAATTAAAATATTATTAAAATCCAAAAATATCTAAAAAAGAAAAAAAATACTATTTTATTCATTTAATCCGTAAATGAATTTTTCAGTCTGATTTTACCTTTTCGATATATTTTTCGATTATTTTCGGGATTATTTTTCGATATGAAAATTTCGGTTTATTCCAATAAATTCATATCATGATCAATTTAATCCAAAATTTAATTATTTCTTCGTTATTGATCAAGATTTCTCAAGCCATTATTTTTAATTGAATTTTCTTATCCCGATTAATATCGAATTTTGATCTTTTGACCGTTTTGCCCTTGCACATGTTCAGGAATACCATTTCCTTCATTTTGCATTTTTAAATGCACTCAAAAATTTCTATTTATTCCCTTTTTGCCCTTACGATAAAACCGGGTCTTAGAATTAAGCATGTAGAAATGATTATGAGATAGTCTTGTGTAACACATATGTTGAAATGGATGATAAATGAAAATGGGCTTAAGAACTGTATAAGGAAATGCCATAGTGAAAGAAATGGTGAACTTAAGGCATTTTAGGTTTAAAGTCGGCCTAATACGAGATATTAAACTTGACGAGTCTAATAGATTCTCAAGAAATGAATAGTATAATTGAAAAGAACTTAAAAGAAAGTAAAGCCCAATAAGTGTTAATGAACCTAATAAGTCGAATTGAATATAATAAACGTAAGAATTGTGTCATATTGGGTTAAATTGATGTAATAAGTAATTTCGTGTAGCTCCAGAGATTTATTAAGAGCAAATAGGATTGCGTGATCAAGCAGCTCTGAGGAAGTGGAATTACTCGACATAATTCTAGGTAAGGGCAATTTGTAAGTATTTAGAGGTAGTTGCACGTATTTTGAGGATAATTATAGGGTATTAATTTGTGTTGGTTACCTAAAAAAGAAATAATGGTTTGTACGAACGATTTTTGGATATAGATGGTTTTGGTTTTGGAAGTGAATCTTACAAAAAGGGTAGTAAGACTAATAATTGCATGAAACCTCATGTTATAATATTTTTATGAAGCACATTGCTTTGATTTAAGCAAAATTGACGGATAGGCTAGCTAATGACTCCATAATTTCATGAAATAGCACGAGTCAAGTGCTGATTTTGATTTTGAATGTGGTTTGTTGAAATGGAGCCGCCTATCAAATTTATATGAGTTAAATCGTGATGAAGCTTCGCTCGCACTGGATTTTAATGTTTTTGATATACATGAAATGTGTTGGAGCCTAGCTCGCACCATATTTTGAGTTGTGATGTTTTGCAAGTCGTACTGGAGCTTTTATTCGTACGTGGATTTTCATTGATTTTCTTATGCATATAACAGCACTGGAGCTATGCTCGTACATGATTTCCTCATTATTTATTATGGATAAAGTCGTACTAGAGCATTGCTCGTACGAAGGTAGTCACTGATGATGCATGAAATCGTGCTAGAGCTTTGCTCGCACTGGGCTTTTCACACTGTGATATGTAATGAGTCGTGTTGGATGCCTCGTGTAGACTTTATGTCACATGGATGAGATGCTCGTACGAGCCGTGCTGGATGCCTTATGTAGACTGCTAGTCACACGGATGAGATGCTCGCACGTGCACTTGAGACTGAGTATGTTATACATGGCATGAGGTAGATAAGACCTATGATAGGCACCCCTAACCATGATATGGGTCCACAGAGTACTTTGTATCGTGTATATCACATGGAGTACATTATACTGTGTGGTTATGATGTTGATTTAAAAGTTTGGCAGTAGGATTAACCCACCTCCGTCCATTATGATACCCCGCACATCGGGATCCGTGTGGTCTGGGATGATAATGACATAGTTGGCCAACAGAGTCCTCGATTATATATAGTGACCACTTGTCTAACATGATATCACATGGTTTTATATATTGAACATGATTTGTGTTGTCTAGGGTAGACCCGATGGAGGGGTCGAACCTTGTGGGATGTTTGTAAAGGATGACAAGTTGTTTGCGATCAGTTTTACTAATGTTTTGACAAGGTGTTAATCCTGAGGGGATGATTTATGATGAAATTCATGATTTACGATGAAACTGATGAGTTTTATTATGATAAGCATGAGATGTTTTATATGATGATTTTCCATGTTTACATGTTATTTTCATGTTTTCAGTACATGATATATGTATATACATGTGGCATAGTTTTAATATCTCCTCATGCTCTGTATATAAATGATCTTTATATCATGACATTATAAGCATGTAGATAGTGTAGTTATCTACCATGCTTGCATTATTGCCTTACTGAGCATGTGGTTGCTCATCCCTAGCATTTCCCCCCACTACAGAGTGCACACAGTAGTCTAGTGAAGGACTGAGGAGTTGTATCCGGATATCCACTGCTCTCAATCACCAAGAGGTATACACACAGGAATCTTTTTGTATCTAAACATGTAATAGCATAGTAATCCTTTTGTAATGTAATACGGGGATGTAATTATTAATAGACACGTAGAAGTATTAAATTTAAATTATAAAGTATATGTTCTTATTTTTGAATGAATTAAAAGATAGATAACATGGTAAATGTAAAGAGTGACTAATATTGATTCATAGCCCAACTATGTAGTGGTAATGTAAGACCTATAAATTCCTACATAACGTGTATGATTTTAAAATGTACAGACAAGTTACATTACATATGAATCACAAGTAATGGATGTTTTTAAGCTCTAAGTATGAATGAAATGTAAAATGAGTATAGAAGCAAATTGAATGCAACAATTCCCTTGAAATTTTGGGAAAAACTGCAGTAGGAAGCCTACAGATGAAGGCTAGATCGATCTCATGTGGTGACAAGATCGATCTTGCAATTACGGAATGAAAACACCAAGGTTTTTAGGTAAGAAGATTGATCCTTTATCCAAGTCAGATTGATCCCAAAGTGGCTCTGCCTGGAAGAGATCGATCCCTTTCCTGGTTGAACGATCTCAATTTGTCTCAGCCAAGGGCAGATCGATCTCATCCCTATGGCAGATCGATCTCTAAAGCATTCTGCTTGAACCAGATCAATCTCATGCTATAAACAGATCGATCTCCTGCCTGTAATTGTCGAGATTTTGGAGGAGTTTAAGAAAGGGGAGATCGATCTCCACCCCTTGGAGATCGATCTCATAATGTGAAATCTATAAAAAGCCTGACAATCTGTGCCTTCTTCTTCAGGCATTCACAACTTTTCCATTTTTAACAAGAAAACCTAGTTTCTCACTCAGATTTTCAACACCTGCCAAAGAGATTTGAGAAAAATGTATTTGAGCAAAGTTATTGCTTAAGAGGAGGAGAGCAATATAGTTGAAAACTACAGGCCAGATCGGAGGATAGAAGGAGAAAAAAAATCTCTCCTCACATTTGGAAAAAAGGAGAAAAGTCAAGCTAGGTAAGATTTCAATACACCAACTTCAAGTATGTCTATCTATATATTATTATGGGTTGATTAGTGTATGAATGGTTAATTGAAACCACCTAGAGCATGATGAACCAACTATAGAAAAAATGGGTTTAGTGTGAGAAAATGAACTATGGTTGACTTAATGGTGAAATGATTATACTATAGTGGTGATGATGTTATATGCATGATTGTGAGATAGTTTGATGTGATTAACTAATGGAATTTGATGGAGTTGAGAAAATATACATCCAGGGTGTTTAAGAAAATGCATGGATGAATGGATTTAAACTAAGGGTATTGGATGAATAGAAGTGTGAAGTAGAGGTTTAATGAGCAATTATTGATGTTTTAACGTTATTTGGACAACTGAGAATTTGACTCATGAGTCGGAGCTAGTCCGTGAAAAGGGAATATTGTACCACCCAAGGTGCAAGAGGTAAGGGATGCAACCTTTTTGTATATGTATTTCCTTACTAATGAAAATGCTTTGGTCTCATAAAATGAGTTTACAAATGAGCATACTTATTGAGAAAAGTGTTTGATTTGAGATTTATCACTTGAGTGCATGTTTTGCCGGTTTGAACTCGGTTTTGTGATTTGAGTTATATGAGCAAATATATCTTTTATTTAAAAGAGGTTTATAAGCAAAACTATCATGAGCTCTATGTGAAGGCGAAACTATTTTCTACATAATAATGCCACATTTTAATCTGAGAGTAAAGGCTTGTCATGAAACTTACACATTGGTGGATACCTCTACTTCGATTGACGCCGAGGCTTTGCCAGGTCTGGGTCTTATTATGCCTTCGTTTTGGTAACATGAGATGCCTCCGTTTTGGTAACGTGAGATGCCTTCGTTTTGGTAACATGAGATGATTTCCCTCGTTTTGAGGATGCCCTCGTTGAGGATGATGTTATGTGTGATTACATTCATGACTTTTATACTATGCCTAGTCTCCATAATTATTTTGAGATATGACGTGTTTGTGAAATAAGATAAAGATGTTTGATGAACTGTGATTTTAATCACGAATTTATAATCATGTGAATTATGCCATTATTACACTTATGCTTTAATGATGATTTTTAAAGCTCATATGCACTCCTTACTAAGCGAAGTTGAAAGCTCACCCCCTCTTTTCCTCCCCCCACAGATTACTTACAGTGAGTGATAGTGTCACAACCCAAATTACCTAAAAATCAGAGTAAATTTTTCACTTTTCGATTATTATTTAATTCTTACCTTTCTCTTATCGTGACCATCCTAGAAACAGTTGGGCTATGATCCGGTGTTAGTCACCTCTCACCTATTTACCATTCCATTTCCATAATCACATTCACATATCGAAGTTTACTATCTTTTGACTTTAACTAAATACATACACAATGGTATTCATAACTCTACATCCCCGACGTCATATCTGTTTACAGTACTGTGCATTACATATTTAGATACAAAACTATACAAATGTGTATACTTGTCTCTCGATGGGAAACAGTGGATACCCACCATGCAAGTCCTCACCCACTTACTAATTACTGTGAGTGCTCTGAAAAGATGGGAAAATAAGGGGGTGAGCAAACCACACGCTTAGTAAGGTAATTATGCAAGTACGTAGATAGCTCCACTATCTACATGCTCATAATGCCATGCCCTTAAAATCCATTTCTTTTCATTAAAATCTCAAGCACAAATCATGTATTTCATCAATGAATTAGTTTATAAAACTATTCGTGCATATCGAAATCATGTATCAATAGTATTTTATGTGACATCATTAAATCATAATTAGCATGAATTAAATCAAAATCATGCATTATTTCATGCGATATAAAACAAATCATGAGATACAATCATTTCATTAATTTATCATTAAAGCATGAAAAACTCATCATGATACTGCATTTAAATCATTTCATTTAAAATGCAATATAAAATAACCCCACTGGGTCAATCATCTAAAAACTCAAAAAACAATTCGTTATAAAATTCTGTCATAAAATCACCCTTCTTTTAGGGTCACATGTCATAAAATCATCTGAAATCTAGTATCACAGTAGAAAATCAAAAAAGCGAGGGCCTGACCCCTCCCTCGGGTCTACCCTGGTCTATCGACCAATAGTTATATCATGTGAGACATGTAGGTGACTATCAGTAACAACATAGGACTATGGCCATAACCTACTGATCCCTGGCAACACGGTACCTAATGTGCGGGATATCACACTTGAAACCAGAGGTGGGTCATCCTACCCGCCAGAACGGCATAACACTAGGATTGCGAGGGCAAGGCTTACTGCTTTGTGGCTATTGCCACTCCACTCCAACAATCTCCATGGTACAGTGTACTCCGAGTGACATACACGTTACAACGTACTCCATGAATCCAAGCTCAATCAGGGGTGCCTGCAATAGGTCTTATCCACCCATATCATCCTGTCTCAATATGCATGTGTGAGCATATCATCTCATTGTGACACACAGTCTACAGGAGGCTCCAACACGACTATATGCATGCCATATAAATCCTTGTACGAGCGAAGCTCTAACACAGCTCCATGCATATTCATGATATCTGAAAACCTCGTGCGAGCGAAGCTCTAGCACGGTTTCATAAAAATCAGTAAAATCTGCGTACGAGTAGCACTCCAGTACGACTTAAAAATGAATGAGTTATAAATCCATATAAAACTTAAATCATTCAAAACTTCGTGCGAGCAATGCTCCAGCACGAATAAATGCTCAAGTAAATCAAAACTTCATGCGAGTTACACTCCAGCACGATTTCATGCATAAATAAATCAAATCTCGTGCGAGTTACACTCCAGCACAGCTTTTATGCATAAATTAAATCAAATCTGGATGCGAGCTAAGCTCTAGCATCTCTTATGCATGTCAATCATAAAAACTAGTGCAAGCAATCGCTCCAGCACCTTTTTATGCATATCAAGTCAAAACAAGTTAAAGCCGTCAAAACATTCAAAACAGGGTGCGAGCTAGGCTACAGTACCTCTCATGCATTTCCCAATAATAAAAATCAGTGCGAGCAACCGCTCTAGCACATTTCATGCATATGATGTCACACAAGTTGGTGCGAGCAACCGCTCAAGCACATTTTATGCACACTCACAAATGCAGATATAGTGCGAGCTATGTGCCAGCACTATCTGTTTCCATATATACTTGATAGTTGGCCATTTTTTCAAAGAAATTCCATTTAAATATAAATAACACCTACGTAGTGTTATCTTGTGAAATTTATGCAATTATTGGCTAATCTACCGATTTGCTTTGCTTAAAACCATGAAATCCCTTAAATCAAAAAATTCTTAAATCATGCATTTCATGCATGTCATGCTTTCACCATCCTTAGGTGAACTTCCCTTAATAGGGGTAAAATAGACTTTTACCTATTTCGAATCCTTAAAATTTTTAAACCATTTTTAGGACCTTTACACATAATCAGGGTATACATACATATTCAGTGTACAGAAAAGCTATTAAAATACGTGTAGCTACCTCTAGCTACTCACACAATTCCCTTACCTCATTTTCTGTACAGTCTGACCTTTTCCACTGATGTCTCATCATGCAGTCCGAGTTACTCTCAATCAAATCTTCGGAACTGCATATAAATATACATCAGGTCAAATACAATACAATTAATTGTATTTCATATTTTCTCGGCTTAATTTAAATCATTGGGCTCGTTTACCCATATTGGGCTTAATCGGCCTTAAGCCCATTTTTCCACTTATTATTTACATTATCAAGGCCTCAGTATTTATTAAGCCTCGTTCTAAACTCTCGAATCGCTTAATGAATTATTTAAGACAATTTATCTCAATTTCCAGAATATAATTCATTTAACGCGAAAATTAAATTCGTAATTTATCTAACACGTATAACGATGCAAATTATCGTAAATAAGGGTTACTTACCCGAGATTCCATGATAATACGTAGATCGAGGCTATCTCGAGCTCTCGTCTGACATCAATTGTCGAGCTACACAATTTAATATTTTTCGCGTAAATTTCCAGTCGGATATTAATCAATTTAAATATTTCAAAATTTAAATCGGTCAATTTCGACCGCTTATCGACTTACCCGTATCTCGATTGCATCACTGGAATTTTTCCTAATTTTTCCTCTTTTTCTTTTTTCCTTTTTCTCTTTCTTTTCTTTTTTGGCTGAACCGGTTCGGTCCAGTTCAACCCGGTTCAGACCGTCAGTTCAGTCCAGTTCGGTCGGTTCAGTGCCTTGCCAATCGGTTCTCCACTGATTTTCACCGCCAGTAGCTCCGCGAGGTCGTCCGCAACTTGGATATGGGGTCGTGTGGTCCGAGGTCGCCAGAAAGTGGCCGGTCCGATTTGTTCTCCTTTTGGGCGTCGGTGCTATCCTCTTTCCTTGTCATTTTCGGCGCTAGCCACAGTTTTACCGGCCAAGGCTACCACCAATCGCGTCCCTTGCGCCTGGGGACCGGTCGACTGGTGGTGGCCAGGCTCGAATTGACGCCAGGTGTCGGGAATCTTCATTTCCTCTTTTGGCTTCTCTTTCTTCCTTTTTGCTGGCCGCCGTTCGCCATTCCTTCGGGTCACTGGTGTCGGTGGGTGACCGCCTCTCGCCTGGCTTCCTTCGTCGGCCTCCAGGTCGCTGGTGGGTTCGACCGGTGCCCAGAAAGGAAGCTCGGCTTCCGTTTTTCCTTCAATTTTCGCGTTTCACGAATTCTGATTTCTTTCCTTTTAAAAAAAAAATTATTTATTTATTTATTTATTATTTATTATTATTTTATTTGATTAAAATATTCAATTAAAATCCAAAATATCTAAAAAAAATTATATTAAATTCATTTAATCCGTAAATAAATTTATCAGTCTGATTTTACCTTTTCGGTATAATTTTTGATTATTTTCGGGATCGTTTTTTGAGGCAAAAATTTTGAAAATATTAAATAAATTCATATCTTGATTAATTTAACCCAAAATTTAATTATTTCTTTGTTATTGATCAAGATTTCTCAATTTCATATTTTTAATTAAATTTCTTTATCGAAATTATATCGGGTTTTGATCTTTTGACCGTTTTACCATTCACGTGTTCGGGAATACCATTTCAATCCTTTTGTATTTTTAAATGCACTCGAAAATTTCTATTCATTCCCTTTTTACTCTTATGATAAAATCGGATCTTACAAATAGTACCTACTACGTACGTGACATAGACTGGTGGATGAGACTCTCCCCAGGATATTGCTTGTACACACGAGAGGTATAATTCAATTCATTTTGTAACTCAGACAATTATGTAATACAGACACTTCAATTTAAGTGACGTTAGGATGCAATCAAAATGGTATGTGTATAACAAGTGGATTTCTTTTGATAAAATATTAATTGGTTAAAAGATTGTGAATGTTTGAATGATCCTCGGGATATATGGTTGAAGAGGTTGTCTGACATTGTACAGGAATGCACATTGAGTAGGAAATTTAATGTGAGAAAAATTTAAATTAGCCTCATTTTTCGCGCTTCCGGGCTGTCACAGGTAAGAATGTTCACGATCGAGAAAAGAAATGAAAAAGCGAAAAATTTATGGTGATTTTTGGATGAAAATGATGAAGAGGGGTCATTACACTAACTACAAACTGCTCTGATACCAAAAAGGTTGTCATGGCCCTGACCACTACAATTAACCTTAACACGCATTTATTAAGCGGAAGGCATTATTTAAGCACTAGTATTAACTAGGATATTATTAGTTACTTTCAGGATATTTTTCTTGTATTTTCGTGTCCGATATAGGTTAAGGTTTTAAAACTATTAGTTGAAGGATTTTATTTAAAGTCTTAAATCTTCTTAGAAAATTTGGTAGAATAATGGTTGCAAATGGACCTAACCCATCCTGCAAACAAGAGTATTAGGCAACCCATAACCTCAATCATTAATCACACATAATCAAATCTCGCAACCAAGTATACATCAGCAATCCTAACTATCCACAACTAATAACATTTTAATCACATTTCATCAGCAACTATCATGGTACACTATAATATCAAGTAATCCTAAACTAAGCTGTTCAATTCACAACAGCTTCTTATCAACAATAAATATTGACATTGCCATATCATATCCATTTGGCAAACTCAAGTCTAACCCAGTTCCATATCGACCAACTTAGCTAGGAGTTTTATCATGACATTGAAAAGATCCACTAGTGATAATTCTACTTCTAAAGGAACAACTAATACATTCCAAAACAATTATTTACATAAATCAGTGCATATATATAAATCTGAAAAAAAAAACTTTACACTCGTTGCATATACCTTAGCACGAGGAATCAACAAACTCAGAGTGGATCACCCACAACCTAATTTGAAATGTTTTAAAAGAAGGGGTGAGCAACCACACGCTCAGTAAGGAAATCATATAACTGAAGCTAATAACATACCAAGCAAGCGATTGTATAAATATTTTTTGCGTTTAGTAAATCATGCACTTTGTAGAACAATGTACAAGCTTTATTTTGGTCTTTAAACATGAAAATCAAACAGAACCTCCTATCGGTGCTACTTAAAAAATTTCAATGCCATAAAGGCATCTCCGTGAAGCACTTGGCATCGTAGGGCAGTCACACAGAACCTCCTACTGGTGCTAGAGATGGCTCTCACGTTCCATAAACTCGATGCCACCCAGGCATCCCTGTAAAGCACTTGGCACCGTAGGGTAATCACACAGAACCTCCTATCGGTGTTAGAGATGGCTCTCACAGGACATGACTACCACAAAGGTATTTTTGGGGATCACCAACAAATCTCAAAATCAACAATTTATAGGTGCACGGTAAAAGCATGAAAATTCTCAATTCAACATCAAGTTCATGAAAAAGTACACCAATAACTTTAGAAAACATGTATTATTATCATAAAGCATGCTAACATCATTTCGTACACCATCATGCTTTCCTAAATCATATTTGAAAATAGCCCATGCAACCAAGTTACAAACATCATGCTTGATGCATAAAACGATAAAATCAGATAATAAAATGTTGTACTCATTTGGGTTTAACTATTTCTGTTTAACACTAAAATCAGTACACTTATAATTATAACTTCATCTCGACTAAGGCTAGTAACTACAAACAAAGTTTCAATTTTGATAAAAATAGGGTAAGTTAGGTAATATGTTTAAAATAAATCCTAACTAAACTAACAGCCTATGGTTCCTAGTAAAGTTTTAGCTTAACTTGAGATATCCTACTAGCTACGAGCTATATAAATCCCTTACCACAAAAGCGATGCACAACAATTACCCTTATCCCCTTAGACACACATATGTGTGCCTAAACTTTCTCGGTAGCTGGTGGTGCGTTATTTGCAATTCCACAAGTAAAACATTTGATGACCAGTCTCCATACTTATTCCTTAAGGTTTCACATTTACAAACCAATCCTAAACATGCATTTAGATTCAACCAGTCTACCATAGTCACTTTAATAAGATTAAATCATGCATCTCAGCCATTTAACTTCAACCTTATATTTTCCACTAGTTAGCTGAATGATCTATCTAAACTTCTATCATATTTTTCATCCATTTGAATCATGCTTCACATATAATTGTAACTCAGTCGTATGTTAATCACTAAGTAAGAATTATCTACAATATTCAGTTAAGTTCGAAACTAAATCCCCCAAGTATCTTGTCATGGCCGAAGCCTTACCAAAATTTCCTATTTCGTTTAATTTGAATTTACACTAATTGAATCTGTAATCGTTAACCAATTACTGATTATATCATAACTCCTTAATCTTTAAACCATAAAAACTCAATTGGGATCAAAGTCTTTATCCTTCACATGTAACCCACAACACCACTTTATTCACATTGAAATACACAAATTGCCAACTCAAGTCTCAAGTAATCAATTTTCCTCTAATTTTTCTTAAGTGGCCGAAACAAATCCTTATGCCTATTTCATTCAATTTTTTTTAAACAATAAATTAATTCTAGCTTAACCAACTGTAAATTCAGCCTAAATATGTTCATAAATTTTATCCAAAATATAAGTTTTTAATCTAATTATCAAAATCCCCAAATTTTTTCATTTAGCAAACCCTAGTTTTTCCTAGTTCCTTCAAAACACAATTTTAAATTGATTTCTACATTAATAATACTTCTATAACACCATTTGTATAGAAATTTAACTAGATAAAATTTTATTTTACCTAGAAGTGCACTGGTACAACAATGGAGGAACAAGAAAATGGGTTTTGTTGGTCGTTGGGCACTGTTGGCTTGGAGGGGGAAAAAGTACAACTGTGGAAGGGAAAAGAGGGGCAATGAAGGTCGTCGGGGTTCGAGTCGAAGGGGAGAGTGTCATGACCCTCAACTTACCAAAATACGTACAAATTGTTTACACTTTCATACATCATTTATTATCCGTCTTTACCTCAATCGTGAACGAATACCCTCCTCAATAGTTGGGCCGTGTGTCTACATCTAACTCACTCCACCATACCAATTCAATTTGCATATTATTTATAAGAAAACACTTGTATAAATAAATCAAAGTCGTTTACATTTGTTTACATCATTTTACATCCCTAATAGTTACATACAAAATGATACTGTGCTACCGTAAGTTTAGATACAAAATTACAATAGTGTGTATACCTTACGCGATGGGATGCAGCAGATACCAAAAGGAAACACCTCCAGTCATGCTTAATCTATACTCAGTACTCTGTAGAGAGGGGGAAAATAAGGGGGTGAGTAAAACCACATGCTCAGTAAGGCAATCATGCAAACAGGTAGATACTGCACTATCTACGTGATTGTGATGCCATGCTCAAATCATACTTTTCATAGTTTCTCAAAATATGAGTTCATGTTTTGTGTTAATGGTATGTAAAGCATTCATACTATTAAAATCCAGTGCACAATTCATTTCAAAACATGGTATAAATCATCATGCATATTTCACGATAAAGTATGGCATTAACCATCATGCATTTTTCATAATAAAGCATGGCAATAATCATCATGCATCAGTGCACTTTAAAAACCATTAATAAAACAATCCAACACTTGTCAGGTCTCAGCCCCTCCCTCGGACTATCCTGACCCACAAATCATTTCAAACATGGATTTATTCACAAAATAATAGATATGTGAGATAGGCAATTCAATAAAAGGTAATAACATATAGGACTATGGCCATATCCTGTGATACCGGTTACACGAATCTGGTGTGTGGGATATCACCACTATATGCTTCCACACGGGAGGTGGGTCAAATCCTACCCGTCGGTCCATAGCAGATCTCGTCTGAAGACGACATATCACATCTCAACACGGTACAATGTACTCCATGCTACCTGCATGGTACAACGTACTCCGTGGACCCACATTAACATTTCATATCAAGCCACATCTCAAACGCATGTTTGAGCCTATTTAATCGATACGACCTCTTGTCTACCTGAAGCTCCTAACACGGCTAACAACATGTCAAAATATCACAAATATACGTGCGAGCCTATTTAATCGGTGCGAGACCCAGCCTGCCCGAAGCTCCAAGCACGACAACAACTAAGGTGGGCATCTTGTACGAGCTAAGCTCCAATCACCATGCCAAAACCAGTATGAAATCCATGTGAAAACCTGTGCGAGCTAAACTCTAGCACTCATGTGTATAAAACACGTCAAATCTCGTGCGAGTCATACTCTAGCATGCTTTCATTCTCACGAAAACAATGTAGGTGACTCATTTCTTTGCAAAGTGTGGTTAACAAACCAAAACAAGTCATTTCTTTTGCAATTCATTTCAAATGCTAGCCAACATACCAATCACTTGCTAAAAAGCAATAAAACATGATTTTCCAAAGCATTATGCTTTTATTTTCATGCACATTTCTCAAACACCCAACTTTTGCCCTTCAATCACCTAATGTCATTTCCTAACATCTCATGCATTCTAGCAAAGCATTTATGCACCCAAATTACGCACAGATATCTCTAAGAGTCCACACAATTCCCTTACCTCAATTTACTTGAGTGCGACTCTCTTTTCCTCTTAGCTTCTTGCACTCTTGGCTCGCCTTGTTATGGTGTATCCTCGAAAGCTGCGATTCAAATCATCCAAACCACTTGAGTTAAAGTTGTTAACTCACATTTGACCTCATTAGTCAATATAACTCATCTTTGCATTTACCAATGCCTTAATCCAGATTTTCCCTTTTTTGGTAAATCTCACAATTTATTCACTAACAACACCTTAAAATCATACCATAACACCATCATTAACTTCAATATATCCCATTCATCATTTATATCAACACATTTCACTTTCTCACACTAGACCATTTTTAGGTCATGGTGGATTCATTACTTCTTAGGTAGTTTCTACCCGTTCTATGCATACCAAACAACTTAAAAATCAATATCTACACAATGTACTTGAGTTATTTCATTTAGAAACTCACCTAGCTTGATTTCCTCTTTACTCCAATGGAAATGCAGCTTTGATCCTTCAATCCAACAAGTGGGGAAATACCTCCAAACTATGTTGTTCTTCTCTTTGATGTGAACAACTTTGTCTCTAATAGCTTTCCCTCAAATCATACTGAAAATGTGTGGATTTAGGAGTGAGAAAGCTAGGTTTTAGGTTGGAAATGGGAAAGATTAGTTTTTATCTCAGAAATGCAGATCCAACTGCTCCATATTTATAGATTTAGCTTGATGAGATCGATTTGCCTTGGGTGGAGATCGATCTGGTCCTCTTAAAATCCCTATTTTCCAAGACATTTTAAAGGCAGGAGATCGATCTGTTGAGTAAGGGAGATCGATCTGTCGAGTAGGGGATATCAATCTTGCTTCAAACAGAGAGTTAAGGAGATCGATCTACTTCTAACCCGAGAGCTAAGGAGATCGATCTGTTCCGTTAAGGATCGATCCATTTTTTACAGAATGTGTTAGGAGATCGATCTGGCTCCCTTGGAGATCGATCTGTCCTGTTTCATATCTCAAAATAAGAGCATTTTGGCTCTTCCAGATCGATCTCTCATCCTATGGGATCGATCTGGCCTTCATATTTCCAGATTTTCTGTATTTTTTTGTAACAACTCACACCAAAACAACATAAATTTGCTGCTATAGTCATTTTCTCATCCAATCATCTTTGAGACTTGAAAATGGCATTCATTTATACCTTATACGTATTGAAACTTATGTGGAATCTTTGTATAAGCAAAGTATATGGTATTGTGAGATTTGAGAATTTTACACTTATCAAATTATGTAATAAGAACATGAAGTGTAATTGATTGAACTAAATATGATGTATTCATATATTAAGGTGGTATGAAATGAAATTTTAAGTGATGAATAAGTTATAAATGAGATTTTATGTTAAAGTGTGAAACTATGGGGCCAGATCGATCTTGGAGAAAAGAGGATCGATTTGGTAAGTTAAAAATGACAAGGAATGAGGAAATTAAGTGAGCAGATCGATCTCCAATGGAAGAGGATCGATCTCCTTATGATTCTGTAATGAAGAGATCGATCTCATGAGGAAGGAATCGATCTCAAAATATTTTTGTTAAGGAGAAGATCGATCTCATGAAGCATTCTGTAAATTAGAGATCGATCTCATAATTGGAGCAAATCGATCTCATAAAGCCATTAAGAGATCGATCTCACCCCTTGACAGATCGATCCCCTAGGCATAAAATTACCCCAAATCATCCCTAAATTCAAATGCAGATAGATCTCATCAAGAGACAGATCGATCTCCTACCCTCCGTCTATAAAAGGACCCTTGTGTTTTCTTGCATTTCATCTTTTCTCTCTCTTTCAAACCTCCATTTCAATCGAACCCTAGCTTTCTCTCTCTTCCAAATTGCTCATTTTCATCCAAATCAAGAGTTGTGGTAAGAAGGAAAGTTGTTGCTCACCCAAAGGAAAACAACATACTTGGAAATCAAAAGATGAATCGAATTGAGGTGTGAGTTGAGCACTCCACCAGTTTGGGTAATCTCTAAACTTCAATCTTGGATTTTGAAGTGATTTTTGGTGATTGTGAACATGGGCATTATGATGAAATAGCTAGGAGATGGTTAGAGATTGATGAAATTGTGATCTTATTGGAGTGATGATGATATTAAGTAAATTGGGGTAAATTGGGATTTTTATCTAAAAATTGGAAATTTAGGGAATGAGGTGTGATTTTGGTATGGGTATTATACATGAGAAATGTATAATGTTGAGATGTAGTGGATGAGATGACGTATTGTGATAGTCATAAGAAATGGGATAATAGAGAGATTTAGGTGTTAGTGAGAAATATGAGCAAATGTATGCTCAATAATGCGATTGAGTTGAGATATTGATGTTTTTAACATCGTTTGGATAGCTCGGGAGTTCCAGAGTTGAATGCGAGGCTAGTCCATGATACGGGGGAATGATTGCACTATATGAGGTGTAAAGAGGTAAGGGAAAACTAAACTCATTTGTGTATGTGTTTTGTGATAATATTGTAGCATGATTTTTGATTGAGAAAACAAGTATGTTTTATGTGTTGTGAATGAGAATTGCACACAATTTTATAGTCGATTGGGACCCAACTTTTATGAGTTATAAACTATATGTGAAGACGTTTTATAACCTTTTTGTGTTTAAACTGTGAAAAGTGTTTTGGGCCCTATGTTAAGGTGCATTGAGATCTGAGAAATGTGTGCGTGGTTTTATCGGTTGAAGCTCGGGTTTAACATGCTTTGTGTTGATGTACAAAATAGTTTGAAATGAGTTTTTATGAGAGAAAACCATTATGAGCTTTACGTGAAGGCAAAACGATTTTTATGATAATGGCTATTGATTAAGATTTTGGTGCATCATTTTGAATACACACCAAGCATTGCTCTAGTAGCATGTAAGTCTGATATTCCTTTGTTCTGGTAACATGAGATGACCCCTACTCTGGTAGCGTTGGTTACCTACCATGTGTGAATCCTAATCAGTGATTGTGCCACGTGTGAATCTTAATCAGTGGCTTTGCCACCTGTATTTGGTGGTTGTGCCGCGTGCGAATCTAAATCAGTGGCTATGCCACGTGTGTTTGGTGGTTGTGCCACGTGCGAATTTTAATTAGTGGCTGTGTCACGTGTAGATTTTATTTAGTGGCCGTGCCACGTGCATTACTATTGCAGTGATTTTTATCACGTTTTAAAAAGAAAAGCCATTATTGCACAACATTGTATGAGATGTATTAGGATTAATTAACTTGGGATTGAGTAATGTATATGATATGATATATACTATTTAATGATGAGATCATGAGGCATGATATGTACGATGATGTTTGGCACTGTACAGGAATGCACCCTTAATTGTGATTTAAATTTAAAAAGTTTTAAATTTACCTTATTTTTTGCTCTTCCAGGGCGTGATAGAGTTTTCTTCGTATCAGAGCTTAGGGTGTCTAGTACTGTCAGTGTCGGTTAAGCGAAATAGAATACATCCCAAGTGTTTGTAATAGTCTGGTCATGAATTGAATTTGAGGATTGAGATTTCAATCAAGTTTGACGTGTACGCGTAGGAAACGAATTGAGATTGAGAATGAGTGGATGACGAGGTTGTTCGAGGAGGCAGGTAGAGCCACCTCCACCACCTGACCCACAACCAGAGAGTCCTAACTATCGATTTAACCGGATTGAGACCGATGTGAGGTAAGGTTTTGAGCACATGGAAACGTTATTCATGCAACATTTTGGAGTTAATGCCTCGGGTACTACTCCTACACCACCACAAGGACCTCTCCTGCCCCTAGTACAGATAGACCCGATACCTCCCGTTACTCACCTGATGATAGAAGTATGGTCTGACTAAAGGACTTTTTGAAGATGAATCCATTCGTATTTAGGGGAAAGAAGGATCCTACAGAGGCTAAAGAGTGGCTGAAGGAGTTGAGAGTCATATTCGACTATTTGGGGTGTACATATGCTGAAAGGGTCAGTATGAGTGCATATATGTTGAAAGGGAGAGCTCGAGATTGGTGGGGTACTACCTAGGGTATTCTGATGTCTATCCAGGATGTGATTAGCTGGGACAAGTTTCAGACGACATTTAGAGCCCAATTTATACCATGATCTACTTAGAGAAGAAAGCAGGCAGAGTTTTTAAATCTGGTACAGGGCGAAATGTCTGTGGATGATTATGAGAGCTGATTTACTGTGCTATTGAGATATGACCTAAAGACCTTCAAGAATGAAGAGCTCCATAGAGATTTGTGTATGGATTGAAGCCCATCATCAGAGATAGATTGATAGGGCTATGTATTACTGAGTTTGGAGATGCTCTGGGACGAGCACAAGAGATTGAGAGGGGAATCGAGATGGCACAATCCCAGAATGAGCTCAGAGTGGTGAATAGGGATAAGGGCAAGAGGCCAGTGATTTCCCAAACAGATGTTCGAGAGGTTCCTGTAGAAGAGGAAGGATTGAGGTGTAGAAGGGCAAATTAGAGAGACCCAGAGCTTATCCCGTCATTAGAGAGACCCCTCGAGATGTCAGGCCTGAGATAAGGGTTTACAGAAATTATGGCCGAATGCATGAGGGAAGTTGTACTGGGTTGATCCATAGATGTTTTAGATGTGGAGACATGGGTCATATGGTGAAAGACTGCCCTCAACCTCATAGACCACATGCTCCGGAGCCTAGTAGACAACAGCCTCAGAGAGTGAATCCCCAGAGACGGGCCATTACTGCAAAGAAAGGGAAGAACCCTGTTACACAGGGACGTGTGTTTACCCTGGATAAGGAAACTGTAGACACTTCTGCAGAAACTATAAGAGGTATACTCTCTGTCTGTAATCATAAGGCTCATGTGTTGATTGATTCAGGGTCTACGCATTCGTTTATTTTTGAGTATTTTGCATGTAGATTAAATTTGAAGTTTGAACCTCTAGAATATATACTACATGTAAATACCCCTATGCGTGAATCCCAGAGAACTGATTTGATTTGTAGAAGATGTGAAATAAATGTGGGAGATAGAGTAATGTTAGCAGATCTAATAATATTAAATATGCATGGGTTTAATGTAATTTTGGGAATGGATTAGCTGGCAACCAATCGAGTGAGTTTAGACTGCTACACTAAGATTGTAACTTTCTCCCTACTTAAACCTTACAATGTACGTTTGAAATATTGAGTAAATAGACGTATGAAATTTTGTAAGCAAATTGAAATTTTGATGTTGCCCTTGAGAGTACTAAATATGATTGTTTATGTGAAGGTTATGAAACACTCATCTTAGATGATGATCGGGAACATCCGAGGATTGGGGATATACCTATGGTGTGTGACTTTTTGGATGTTTTCGTAGATGAGTTACCAGGTTTACCACCAGAGAGAGAGCTGGAGTTTACCATTGATTTGGTACCAGATACTCAGCCGATCTCTAGGCCTCCATACAGGATGGCATTAATGGAACTTGGGGAATTGAAGAAACAACTACAGGAGTTATTGGATGAAGGGTATATTAGACCCAGTGTTTCACCGTGGGGAGCACCAGTTTTGTTTGTTAAGAAGAAGGATGGTAGTCTCAGATTATGCGTAGACTATCGATTATTAAATAAAGCCATGGTGAGGAATAAATACCCATTGCCCAGGATTGATGATCTACTTGATCAGCTGAGAGGGGCCTCAGTCTTTTCTAAGATTGATTTAAGATCGGGCTATCACCAATTGAGGATTAAAGAAGAAGATATTTCGAAGATGGCTTTGAGGACAAGGTATGGCCATTATGAATTTCTAGTGATGTCCTTTGGATTGATGAACGCCCCTGCAGCCTTTATAAGATTAATGAACGAGGTGTTTAGAGACTATCTAGATAAATTTGTGATAGTCTTTATTGATGATATCCTGGTATACTCTCGGTCATATGAGGAACATGCACATCATTTGTGGTTAGTAATTCAGATGCTTCGAGATAAACAATTATATGGAAAGCTTAGTAAGTGTGAGCTTTGGCTGGATCAGATAGCTTTCCTTGGTCATATAGTATGAGACGAAGGAGTATCAGTGGATCCAAGTAAAGTAGAGGTTGTGCTTAATTGGGAAAGATCGAGGACAGTTACAGAAGTACGAAGCTTCCTTGGTTTGGCAGGGTATTACAGAAGATTTGTGGAAGGATTTTCCAGGGTTGCCGCTCCTTTGACTAAGCTCACACGCAAGGAGACTCCGTTCATATGGACTAATCAGTGTGAGCTCAATTTTCACGAATTGAAGAGGAGATTGACAGCTCCTGAGGGATTAGGAGGATTTTCAATTTACAGTAATGCATCCCATCAAGGATTGGGGTGTGTGCTTATGCAGCATAGAAGAGTGGTCGTATATGGATCACGACAGTTAAAAGATCATGAACAGAATTACCCCACATAAGATTTGGAGTTAGCTGCTGTGGTGTTTGCCTTGAAGATTTGGCAGCACTACTTATATGGGGAAAGATTCCAGATCTTCACTGACCACAAGAGTTTGAGGTATTTGTTCGATCAGAAGGAGTTAAACATGAGATAAAGGAGATGGATGAAACTCCTTAAGGATTATGACTGCGAGATTTTGTACCATCTGGGTAAGGCGAATGTAGCTGCTGATGCCCTGAGCAGGAAGAGTATGATATCTGCTATGATGATTAGGGAATGAAATTTACTGGAGCAGTTCGTTGAATGCCAGATCAGAGTTAAAGAGGTAGAAATTGGATTTTTAGCTAGCTTGCGAATAGAGCCCAGGATCATAGATCATATTAAAAATGGGCAGCATAATGAGAGGTTGATAGATATGGTTAGCCAAGCTGAACAGACTTCACAGTTGGATCTCACAATCAGTGAGGATGGATTGTTGAGATTCAGAGGATGGATTTGTGTACCCGATGATGATACCCTAAAGAGACAGATACTGAGAGAATCTCACTGCTCGTGATACACCATGTACCGAGGGAGTACTAAGATGTACCGAGATTTGAGAAAGGTGTACTAGTGTAGTGGTATGAAGCGAAACGTCGCAGAGTATATGGCCAAATGTTTAGTATGCCAGCAAGTGAAAGTTGAGCATCTGAAGCCTAGAGGACTTCTACAACCTTTACCTGTACCTACATGGAAATGAGAGCATGTCACCATGGACTTTATTATGGGTTTACCGAGGAACCAGAGAGGTCGTGATGCGATATGGGTCATAGTGGATAGACTGACCAAGAGTGCCCACTTCCTTGCCATTAAGAGCACAGATACTGTGGATGCCTTAGCTGAGTTATATGTCAGCGAGATAGCTAGATTACATGGGGCTTCAGTGTGTATTACTTGTGACAGAGATTCTCGATTTACTTCCAGATTTTGGACCCAGTTTCAGAAGTCCATGGGATCTCGATTGAGTTTTAGTACCGCCTATCATCCTCAGACAGATGGTTAATTAGAGAAGACTATTCAGCCTTGGAGGATATGTTGAGGGCATGTACGATGGATTTTAAGGGATCATGGGATGATCACCTGCCCCTAGCAGAGTTTGCATACAATAATAGCTATCATGCAAGTATTGGAATGACACCTTTTGAGGCTTTATATGGTAGGAGGTGTAGATCCCCTGTAGCTTGGGAAGAAGTGGGTGACAGAAAGATAAATGCTCCCGAACTTGTTGAACAGGCCGTACAGAGTGTGAAACTCATATATGAGAGATTACGGGCTGCACAGAGTAGACAGAAAAGCTATGCGGATGTGCGTAGACGTCCACTCGAGTTTGATGTTGGTGACACAGTATTTCTGAAGATATCACCGAGTAGGAGTATCATGAGATTTGGAAGGAAAGGGAAATTGAGTCCTCGGTACATAGGACCATTCGAGATTCTTGAGAGAGTGGGAGAGGTAGCCTACAAATTAGCATTACCCCCATAGATGTCTAGAATACACAACGTCTTCTATGTATCAATGTTGAGGAGGTACCACCCGAACCCTTCTCAAGTCATAGAGTATGAAGAGATGGACATACAAGAGGACATGAGCTACACTAAAGAACCCATCCAGATTCTCGATAGAAAGAAGAAGGTACTTAGAACCAAGAACATCCCATTAGTGAAAATTTTATGGAAACATCACTCAATGGAAGAGGCAACATGGGAATTGGAAAGTCTCATGAAGGAGAAATACCCCCATCTATTCGACGAGTTGAGTTGAATTTGGAGGACTAAATTCTTTTTAAGGTGGGAAGGATGTGAGATTTGAGAATTTTACACTTATCGAATTATGTAATAAGAACATGAAGTGTAATTGATTGAACTAAATATGATGTATTCATATATTGAGGTGGTATGGAATGAAATTTTAAGTCATGAATAAGTTATAAATGAGATTTTATGTTAAAGTACAAAACTATGGGGCCAAATCGATCTTGGAGAAAAGAGGATCGATCTGGTAAGTTAAAAATGACAAGGAGGAAATTAAGTAAGCAGATCGATCTCCAATGGAAGAGGATCGATCTCCTTGTGATTCTGTAATGAAGAGATCGATCTCATGAGGAAGGAATTGATCTCAAAATGTTTCTATTAAGGAGAAGATCGATCTCCTCAAGGAGCAGATCGATCTCATGAAGCATTTTGTAAACTAGAGATCGATCTCATAATTGGAGCAGATCGATCTCATAAAATCATTAAGAGATCGATCTCACCCCTCGACAGATCGATCTCCTAGGCATAAAATTGCCCCAAATCGTCCCCAAATACAAATGCAGATCGATCTCATCAAGAGACAGATCGATCTCCTACCCTCCGTCTATAAAAGGACTCCTGCATTTTATCTTTTCTCTCTCTTTCAAACCTCCATTTTAATCGAACCCTAGCTTTCTCTCTCTTCCAAATCGCCCATTTTCGTCCAAATCAATAGTTGTGGCAAGAAGGAAAGTTGTTGCTCACCCAAATGAGAACAACATACTTGGAAATCGAAAGACGAATCGAATCGAGGTGTAAGTTGAGCACTCCACCAGTTTGGGTAATCTCTAAACTTCAATCTTAGATTTTGAAGTGATTTTTGGTGATTGTGAACATGGGCATTGTGATGAAATAGCTAGGAGATGGTTAGAGATTGATGAAATTGTGATCTTATTGGAGTGATGATGATATTAAGTAAATTGTGGTAAATTGGGATTTTTGTCTATAAATTGGAAATTTAGGCAATAAGGTGATTTTGGTATGGGTATTATGCATGAGAAATCTATAATGTTAAGATCTAGTGGATGAGATTACGTATTGTGATAGTCATGAGAAATGGGATAATGGAGAGATTTAGGTGTTAGTGAGAAATATGAGCAAATGTATGCTCAATAATTTGATTGAGTTGAGATATTGATGTTTTTAACATCGTTTGGACATCTTGGGAGTTCCAGAGTGGAATGCGAGGCTAGTCTGTGATACGGGGGAACGATTGCACTATACGAGGTGCAAAGAGGTAAGGGAAAACTAAACTCATTTGTGTATGTCTTTTGTGATAATATTGTAGAATGATTTTCGATTGAGAAAACAAGCATGTTTTATGAGTTGTGAAGGAGAATTGCACACGATTTTATAGTCGGTTGGGGCCCGACTTTTATGAGTTATAAACTATATGTGAAGATGTTTTATAACCATTTTGTGTTTAAACTGTGAAAAGTGTTTTGGGCCCTACGTTAAGGCGCACTGAGATCTGAGAAATGTGTGCATGGTTTTGTTGGTTGAAGCTTGGGTTTAACATGTTTTGTGTTGATGTACAAAATGGTTTGAAATGAGTTTTTGTAAGAGAAAACCATTATGAGCTTTACGTGAAGGCAAAACGATTTTTATGATAATGGCTATTGATTGAGACTTAGGTGTGTCATTTTGAATACACACCGGGCATTGCTCTAGTAGCATGTAAGTTTGATATTCCTCCGTTCTGGTAACGTCAGATGACCCCTACTCTGGTAGCGTTGGTTACCTACCACGTTTGAATCCTAATCAGTGGCTGTGTCACGTGTATTTGGTGGCTGTGCCATGTGTGAATCTTAATCTGTGGCTGTGCCACGTGTATTTGGTGGCTGTGCCACGTACGAATCTAAATCAGTTGCTGTGCCACGTGTGTTTGGTGGTTATGCCACATGTGGATTTTAATTAGTGGCTGTGCCATGTGTAGATTTTATTTAGTGGTCGTGCCACATGTATTACTATTGCAGTGATTTTTATCACGTTTTAAAGAGAAAAGCCATTATTGCATCTTGATTTCTACATGCTTGTAACCTTAAATTAAGCCATTTATTATCATGTTTTTACATGGGCTTTGAGATGATGTTTTAACTATTCATGCTACATTTTCCACTGAGTTTATTGAGTTTATCATGCAAAACAAAATGATTATACTGTGCAAATCATTTTCTTATTAATGAATCCCTTACCCTCTTACTGAGCGATTTAGAAGCTCACCCTATTTTACCTTTCCCTTAGATTTCGTCAAGTGAAAAGGGTTTCCCTGCGACGTACAGAGTAGTGGCTAGTGGAGGACTTGAGCTCCAGGCCATATATTGCATTTTGAGGTATCGTTTATCTTTTCATGTACCCAGACAATTATTGTAATTACAGACACTTGATGTACAACATTGTATGCGATGTATTACGATTAATTAACTTGGGATTGAGTAATGTATATGATATGATATATACTATTTAATGATGAGATCCTGAGGCATGATATGTATGATGATGTTTGACACTGTATAGGAATGCACCCTTAATTGTGATTTGAATTTAAAAAGTTTTAAATTTGCCTTATTTTTTGCACTTCCGGGGCGTGACAGGTATACACCAAATGAAAGTGCACAACTCATGCTCATTTTCCTTCTCTTTTACCACACTGCCCATTTTTCATTTTACTCCCACTCTTTACATGTTTAAGTTCATATCTTCATATTCATATGTAATGTAACTTGTATGTACAATCAAAACTCTTATTGCAAGTGTGTACATTAACTTATGGACTTACATCACATATACCTCACTTATGAATTCATAGTATAACTCCATTTACATTTCTATGTACATATTACAATTATACATATACGGGGTCTCACATTCTCCCCCACTTAGAAAATTTAGTCCTCCAAATTAGAACCAATTTAATTCGTGAATAACTCGGGATACTTCTTCCGCATCAAGCTCTCCAATTCCCTTGTGGCTTGTTCCACAGTGTGATGGTGCCAAAGTACTTTCACCGAGGGAATTGTCTTTATCCTCAACACTTTCTCTTTTCTGTCCAATACCCGAACTGGCTTCTCAATGCATGTCATACCCTCGTTGAGCTCCAATGGCTCATATCTTATCATATGTGCCGGGTCCGGATGATACTTCCTCAACATGGATACATGGAAGACGTTATGCAAACTTGCCAACTCTGGTGGCAATGCCAATCTATACATATTATCTCTCACACTCTCCAAAATCTCGAAGGGTTTGATATATCTAGGGCTCGGCTTGCCCTTCTTATCGAACCTCATAATACCCTTCAAAGGAGAAACTTTTAAGAACACTGACTCACCCACCTCAAACTCTAGTGGTCTCTGTTTCTTGTCAGCATAACTCTTTTACCTGCTCTGAGCTGTCCGTAACCTCTCACATATCAATTAGACGTCCTCAGAGGCTTATCTAACCAAGTCAGGAGCAAAGATCTATCTGTCACCAACCTCTTCCCATCCAATAGGGGAACGGCATTTGTGCCCATAGAGTGCCTCATATGGTGCCAGTCCAATACTCGCATGAAAACTGTTATTATAAGCGAACTCTGCGAGTGGCAAATGGTCATCCCAAGAGCCTCCAAAATCCAATGCACACGCTCTCAACATATCCTCCAGGGTCTGTATAGTCCTTTCTGATTGACCATCTGTTTGAGGATGAAACACTGTGCTAAAACTCAACTGGGTCCCCATCGCTTCCTGAAAACGTTCCCAGAAGTGGGAAGTGAAGCGGGCATCCCTATCAAAAACAACGCTCACTGGAATTCCATGTAGCCTCACTATCTCGCGCATATACAAGTTCGCTAACTGGCTCAGAGTATCGGTAGCTCTCATAGCTAGAAAATGGGCTGATTTCGTCAACCGATCCACAATCACCCATATGGCATCATGACCTCTGTGGGTCCTCGGCAATCCCATCACAAAATCCATGGTGACGTGCTCCCACTTCCAAGTCAATATTGGTAGAGGCTACAATAACCCTACAAGCTTCTGATGCTCTACCTTCACCTGCTGACAAAAGAGACACTTCGTAACATATTCAGCAATGTGTTTTTTCATCCCAGACCACCAATAAACTTTTCGAAGGTTTTGATGCATCTTGGTACTTCCTGGATGTATCGTATACCTCGATGAGTGAGCCTCTGTCAAGATTAACCTTCTAATCTCTGCATCACCAGGAACACATATCCTACCTCTGAACCTCAATAATCCATCTGAACTCAACTCAAAGTCCATCTCTGTATACCACTGTATCTGCCTGATAATATCACTGCACTGCTGATCAATCCACTGAGCATGTCGGATTTGATCTACCAGATCCAGTTCCAGCTGTAGGCTAGCTACCATAACACCACCATCAGCACTGGGCGGGGTCACATCCAAACTGAGGTTCATGAACTGTTCCAATAGCTCGTGTTCCCTGACCATCATGAATGACACCATCTTGAGATGTTTCCTACTCAATGCATCAGCAACCACATTTGCTTTACCCAGGTGGTACATGATCTCACAATCATAATCCTTTAAGAGCTCAAGCCATCTCCTCTGCCTCATGTTTAACTCTTTCTACGAGAACAGGTACTTAAGGCTCTTATGATCTGTGTAGATCTGAAATCTCTCACCATAAAGATAGTGGTGCCATATTTTCAATGCAAACACTACGACCGCCAACTCCAAGTCATGGGTCGGGTAGTTCCTCTCATGACCCGTTAACTATTTTGATCCATAGGCTACTACATTCCCATCCTGCATCAATACACAGCCCAGTCCCAAATGTGAAGCATCCGCATACACCGAGAAACCTCCTGAGCTGGTAGGAATGGTGAGTATCGGAGCTATAGTTAACCTCATCTTCAACTCCTCAAAGTTTTCCTCACACTTATCGTCCCACACAGAATCAACATTCTTTCTTGTGAAACGTGTCAAAAGAGCAGCTAACCTCAAAAATCCCTCTACAAACCTTCGATAATACCTAGCTAAACCTAGAAAACTTCTGATCTCTGTCACTGTCTAGGGTCTATGCCACTGTGTCATTGCCTCAATCTTTGATGGATCCATTGCCACTCCATCTTTCGATATTATGTGACCCAAAAAAGAGATCTGTTCCAACCAAAAGTCACACTAAATGAGTTTAGCATACAACTTCTTCTCTCGAAGGGTCTGTAGCACTATCCTTAGATGCCTCTCATGCTCCTCTCTAGATCTTGAGTACACCAGTATATCATCAATAAACACAATAACAAACCGATCCAAATATTGGTGGAATACCTCATTCATCAATGACATAAAAGCTGCGGGAGCATTCATCAACCTGAATGGCATAACCATAAATTCATAATGTCCATACCGAGTGCAAAAAGCTATCTTAGGTACATCTCCACTCAGTATCCTCAACTGATGGTACCCTGACCTCAGATCTATCTTGGAAAAGACCTGCGCTCCCTTAAGCTGATCCAACAAGTCATCGATGCGTGGAAGGGGATATTTATTCTTAATGGTGGCCTTATTCAACAATCGATAATCTATACACAGTCGGAGGCTTCCATCCTTCTTCCTTACAAATAGAACCAGTACTCCCCAAAGTGAGACGCTCGGTCTGATGAATCCCTTCTCTAGCAACTCTTGTAACTGTTTCCTTATTTCTTCCAACTCAACTTGAGCCATTCTGTAAGGTGGCTTGGATATCGGCTCTGTACCAGGTGCTAACTTTATACCAAACTCCATCTCCGTATCTAGAGGTAACCTTGGTAATTCATCCGGGAAGACATCTGGAAATTCCCTAACCATTGATATGTCTCTCAATTCCGAGCGTGCCTTATCTGTCTCAATCACATAAGTAATGAGCCCTTCACATTATTCCTTCCACTATCAGTAACACAATCATCATATACACATATATAATAGATAAAAAAAAAAAAATCAATCTTTCAAATATCATGTATTGAGATCATACTCTTTTCATTTATAAAGATCATGTCGTTTCATTTCTTTTCATCAAAATTTATAATAAGATTGTCTAATCCTGAAAACGTTAAGGTTTTTGCATGACAATCCATAACCACATGATTTGTAGCCAACCAATCCATACCTAGGATTACATCAAAATCACTCATGTTTAATAAAATTAAATCGACTGCCATTTCTTTACCTCTTATCCTCATCTTACAATCTCTATATACATGCTCAGTCAATTGACTATCATTCATAGGGGTAGATATCATCAACATCTTATCAAGCAGTGTGGGTTTTACATACTTCAACAATTTACATGCAAACAATGACGATATAAAGGAATGCGTGGCACCAGGATCAAAAATACATATGCTTCCAAATCAAAGATTTGGATGGTACCTTTAACTACATCCAAAGATTGATCTATAGTGTCCTAGTCCAGCGCGTGCACTCACACTTTGCTTACACACAATGCTTGCTTCCCCTTTTCCTCAACTGTAGCCCTCCTTCTCGGAATAATTGTCCCAACTGGAGCTCTCTTAGGCTCCCTGCCCTTCTGTGGGGCTCTCTCTATCATCTCTGGGCAATCTTTGATCATGTGCCTTGATTTCCCATATCTAAAACATACTGCAGCTATCCATAGCAGGGTCAAAACTATGGTACCTGCCACACTTATTGCATTGCTCTGTCATAGGCCGTGGCCCTCCAATCACAATTCCCTTAGCTGGAGCAATGGCCGGATACATGGGAGTATTAACTGTCATCTCCCAAACCTCTTTGATCCTCGGCCTCTTTCCAAAAAATCTCTTGCTTCCCTTATAGCTAAAGCCTCTATCCATCATTGGTCTCTTCTTATCTTTGTCCCTCACTTTACCGACTTTCCTAAACTTTGAGGTAATTCTATCAACATCTTGTTCACATAATTGCGCCCTGCGCACTGCCCCCTTGTAGGTCGGTATATCCAGGGGAACTAGTCTAGACCTGATGGTCATCTCAATCCATCCATAAATTTCTGGATCTTCTCGACCTCATTACTTATAGTGTTGGATCATATCTGCCCAGGGAGATAAAAGCAGTCTCATACTCATCCGTAGTCCTGCTCCCTTAGGTTAGTCCCAAAAATCTCATTTTCATCTTTCACTGTGCGGTATCCAGAACATACTGTCTCCGGAATGCCTCCAAAAATATCTCCCAACTGATCGTAGTATGTCAAGTTCTCAAAATAGGATGGGTGAATTTCCACCAATGTTCTGCTGACCCCTTCAGCATAAAAGCGACAAACACTACCATTTCGGTGGTAGTGCACTCGAAGAACCCATACAACTTCTCGATTTCACTAATCCAATCCTCAACTGCCACTGGGTCCTTAACTCCACTGAAAGATGACAGTCCAAACTTCTAGAATTACCGCAGTCTGTCCAAATAACAACCGTAACCCTAGCCTCTACTAGCTTATGGTGTAGTAACAGGTGTAGGCATATCTTGTGCAGGTGGAGGTGTAGGTGTTTCTGTTGTCTGAGGTCTCTGGGCTGGTCGTACCCGTGCCTCAGGAATTATGCTTGCTCGGAATCACCCTGTGTAGCGGGACTCTGTCTATCGTGAACTCCAGGTAAAGATTGGGTGATCAATTCCAATATCATCTCAATGTTCTGCTCAATCCTCGTGAAATGAGCCTCAGTACTCTTGGGTCTTTCCTTTGAACCCTGTGGAGCATGCTCAACCTCAGCCTCCACCTCAACATCATCCTGAGCCTCGTGTGTTTTTGGCTCAACACGAGCCCTAGGCCTACCTCTACGACCTCTAACTTGTGCCCTCGCCCCTCTACCGCGACTGGTATTAGGCATAATTACTCAATTCCCTATATTCACAACCAATTACTTAGTCAACCCATCAACACACATACAATTGTATCTAAATAAGCACAGTAACATGGGGATAAAATGTTTCCAGCTTATTAAATATTTTAGACACATCACACATCAGACCAACTGAAGCTCTGATACCAACTTCTTTCACGACAATCAACTTACCAAAATACGTTCAAATTTTTTTGCATTTTCATACATCATTTATTATCCGTCTTTACCTCAATCGTGAACAGCTACCCTCCTCAATAGTTGGGCCGTGTGTCAACGTCTAACTCACTCTACCATACCAATTCAATTTGCATATTATTTATAAGTAAACACTTCTATAAATAAATCAGAGTCGTTTACATGTGTTTACATCATTTTACATCCCCAATAGTTACATACAAAATGCTACTGTGCTACCGTAAGTTTAGATACAAAATTACAACAGTGTGTATACCTTACGTGATGGGATGCAGCGGATACCAAAAGGAATCACCTCCAGTAACGCTTAATTTATACTCAACACTCTGTAGAGAGGGGCAAAATAAGAGGGTGAGCAAACCACACGCTCAGTAAGGTAATCATGCAAATAGGTAGATACTACACTATCTACGTGATCGTGATGCCATGCTCAAATCATACTTTTCATACTTTCTCAAAATATGAGTTCATGTTTGTGTTATTGGTATGTAAAGCATCCATGCTATTAAAATCCAGTGCACAATTCATTTCAAAGCATGGTATAAATCATCATGCATATTTCATGATAAAGCATGGCATTAACCGTCATGCATTTTTCACGATAAAGCATGACAATAATCATCATGCATTAGTGCACTTTAAAAACCATTAACAAAACAATCCAACACTTGTCAGGTGTCAGCCTCTCCCTTGGACTGTCCTGACCCACAAATCATTTCAAACATGGATTTATTCACAAAACAATAGACATGCGAGATAGGAAATTCAATAAAAGGTAATAACCTCTAGGACTATGGCCATATCCTATGATACTGGCTACACGGATCAGGTGTGTGGGATATCACCACTATCTGCTTCCACACGGGAGGTGGGTCAAATCCTGCCCACCGATCCATAGCAGATCTGGTCTAAAGATGGCATATCACATCTCAACATGGTACAACGTACTCCATGCTACCTGCACGGTACAACGTACTCCGTGGACCCACATCAACATATCATATCACACCACATCTCAAACGCACATGTGAGCCTATTTAATCGGTACGACCTCTTGTCTATTTGAAGCTCCTAACATGGCTAACAACATGTCAAAATATCATAAATGCACATGCGAGCCTATTTAATCGGTGCGACACCCAGTCTGCCTGAAGCTTCAAGCACAGTAACAAATAAGGTAGGCATCTAGTGCGAGCTAAGCTGCAATCACCATGCCAAAACCAGTATGAAATCCATGTGAAAACTAGTGCGAGCTAAGTTCTAGCACTCATGTGTATAAAACACGTCAAATCTCGTGCGAGTCATACTCTAGCACGCTTTCATTCTCATGAAAACAATGTAGATGGCTCATTTCTTTGTAAAGTGTGGTTAACAAACCAAAACAACTCATTTCTTTTGCAATTCATTTCAAATTCTAGCCAACCTACCAATCACTTGCTAAAAAGCAAAAAAACATGAGTTTCCAAAGCATTATGCTTTTATTTTCATGCACATTTCTCAAACACCTAACTTTTACCCTTCAATCACCCAATTTCATTTCCTAACATCTCATGCATTCTAGCAAAGCATTTAAGCACCCAAATTGCGAACAGATATCTCTAAGAGTACACACAATTCCCTTACCTCAATTTACTTGAGTGCGACTCTCTTTTCCTTTTATCTTCTTACGCTCTTGGCTCGCCTTGTTCCGATGTATCCTCGAAAGCTGCAATTCAAATCATCCTAAAGTTGTTAACTCACATTTGACCTCATTAGTCAATATAACTCATCTTTGCATTTACCAATGCCTTAATCCATTTTTTCCCCTTTTTGGTAAATCTCACAATTTCTTCACTAATAGCACCTTAAAATCATACCACAACACCATTATTAACTTCAATATATCCCATTCATCATTTATATCAACACATTTCACTTTGTCACACTAGACCATTTCTAGGTCATGGTGGATTAATTACTTCCTAGGTAGTTTCTACCCTTTCTATGCATACCAAACAACTCAAAAATCAATATCTACACAATGTACTTGAGTTATTTCATTTAGAAACTCACCTAGCTTGATTTCCTCTTTGCTCCAATGGAAATGCACCTTTGATCTTTCAATCCAACAAGAGGAGAAATGCCTCTAAACTATGTTGTCCTTCTCTTTAATGTGAACAACTTTATCTCTAATAGCTTTCCCTCAAATCTTACTAAAAATGTGTGGATTTAAGATTGAGAAAGCTAGGTTTTAGGTTGAAAATGGGAAAGATTGGTTTTTATCTCAAAAATACAGATCCAACTATTCCATATTTATAGATTTAGCTTGATGAGATCGATCTACCTTGGGTGGAGATTGATCTGGTCCTCTTAAAATCTCTCTTTTCCAAGACATTTTGAAGGCAGGAGATCGATTTATCAAGTAGGGGAGATTGATCTTACTTCAAACAGAGAGTCAAGGAGATCGATATGATCTTAGGGGGATCGATCTGCTTCCAACTTGAGAGCTAAGGAGATCGATCTGTTCCATTAAGGATCAATCTAGTTTTTACAAAATGTGTTAGGAGATCGATCTGGCTCCCTTAGAGATCAATCTGTCCTGTTCCATAGCTCAAAATAAGAGTATTTTGGCTCTTCCAGATCAATCTCTCATCCTATGGGATCGATCTGGCCTTCATATTTCCAGAGTTTCTGCAGTTTTTTTGCAACAGCTCACACTAAAACAACTTAAATTTGCTGTCATAGTCATTTTCTCATCCACTCATCTTTGAGACTTGAAAATGATATCCATTCATACCTTATACCTATTGAAACTTATGTGGAATCTTTGTATAACCAAAGTATATGGTATACACCAAATGAAAGTGCATAACTCATGCACATTTTCCTTCTCTTTTACCACACTACCCATTTTCCATTTTACTCCTACTCTTCACATGTTTAAGTTCATATCTTCATATTCATATGTGATGTAACTTGTATGTACAATCACAACTATTATTGCAAGTGTGTACATTAACTTATAGACCTACATCATATAAATTTAACTTATGAATTCATAGTATAACTCCATTTACATATCTATGTACATATTACAATTATACATATACGGGGTCTCACAAAGAGCTAGCGTCTAGCTAGTGGCTGATGTGAAATAAATTTGGGGGCCTCGAGTTTTGACAAAAGGAAGGGAGGAAAGTGGGTTTTCGGTGGGAGAGGAAGGAGGCCGTTTGTGAGATCTGAGAATTTTAGACATATTTTAATTATGTAATGAGAACATAAAGTGTAATTAACTGAACTAAATGTAAAGCACTCTTACATTGAGGTGGCATGGAATGAATTACTAAGTTATAAGTGAGATTTTATGTTAAAGTGTGAAACTATGGGGCCAGATCGATCTTGGAGAAGAGATGATCGATTTGGTAAGTTAAAAATGACAAGGAAGGAGGAAATTAAGTGAGCAGATCGATCTCCAATGGAAGAGGATCGATCTCCTTATGATTCTGTATTGAAGAGATCGATCTCATGAGGAAAGAATCAATCTCAAAATGTTTCTGTTTGGGAGAAGATCGATCTCCTCAAGGAGTAGATCGATCTCATGAAGCATTCTGTAAACTAGAGATCAATCTCATAATTAGAGCAGATCGATCTCATAAAGTCATTGAGAGATCGATCTTTCCCCATGACAGATCGATCTCCTAGGCATAAAATTACCCCAAATCGCCCCCAAATTCAAATGCAGATCGATCTCATCAAGAGCCAGATCGATATCCTACCCTCTGTCTATAGAAGGACCCCAGTGTTTTTTTGCATTTCATCTATTCTCTCTCTTCCAAACCTCCATTTCAGCCGAACCTTAGCTTTCTCTCTCTTCTAAATCACCCATTTTCGTCCAAATCAAGAGTTGTGGCAAGAAGGAAAGTTATTGCCCACCAAAAGGAGAACAACATACCTGGAAATCGAACGACGACTCGAATCGAGGTGTGAGTTGAGCACTCCACAAATTTAGGTAATTCTCTAAACCTTGATCTTTGATTTTTAAGTAATCTGTGCTGATTACAAGCATGGGCATTGTGAGGAAATAGTTGGAAATTGATTAGGGATTGATGAAACTATGATTTTGTTGGAGTAGGATGTTATTATGTGATTATGGTAATTTTAAGAATTATGGCTATAAATTGGAATTGAGACAATGTGGTGAATTTAGTGTGGAATATAGTACGAGAAATGTAGAATTTTGAGATATAGTGGGTGAAAATGTGAGTTGTGATAGAATTGTGAAGATTTAAGTTAATTGAGGTGTTAATGAGAAAATGAGCAAATGTGTGCTCAATAATACGATTGAGTTGGGTTATTGATTTTTTAACATCGTTTGGACAGCTCGAAAGTTTCAGAGTGGAATACGAGGCTAGTCCGTGATATGGGGGAATGATTACACTATACGAGGTATAAAGAGGTAAGGGAAAACTAGACCATTTGTGTATGTGTTTTGATGAACTGTTGTAGCATGAACCATGATTTGAGAGTACAAGCATGTTTGTTATTGTGTTGTGATATGATTGCACACGATTTTTATAGTCGGTTGGAGCCCATCGTTTTATGAGTTTATAAGCTAAGTGTGAAATTGCTTTATAAACCGTTGAGTTTGCATGAAAAGTAACTTGGGCTCTACGTTAAGGTAATAATGACATTTGAGAAAATGTGTGCGTGTTTTGCCGATTGGAACTTGATTTTAATATGTTTTGTGTGAGTACACGAATGTTTTAAATGAGTTTTATGAGAGAAAACCATTATGAGTTCTACGTGAAGGCATAACATTTTATATGATAATGGCTAATGATTGAGACTTAGGCGTGTCATGTTGAATACACATCAGGCCTTGCTTTGGTAGCATGTAAGACCGATATAGTGGGACGCCTAGGAACCGACCCAGGGACTACAGGCCTTATTCTGGTAACATGTAAGTTCAATTATTCCTCCGCTTTCGTAGCGTTGGGAGGCCTTACTCTGGTAGCATGTAAGTCCGATATTCCTTCGTTTTGGTAACGAGAGATGCCTCCATTTTGGTAACGAGAGATGCCTCCGTTTTGGTAACGCGAGATGACCCCCATTCTGGTAACGCGAGATGACCCCCATTCTGGTAACGTTGGGTGGCCTTGCTTTGGTAGCATGTAAGACCGAGAGAGTGGGCCGCCTAGGAACCGACCCAGGGACCAAGTGATGGTGTACATGAGGCGAGGCATTACTCTGGTAGCATGTAAGGCTGGTCCTTGTTCTGGTAACATATAAGTCCAATATACCATGCATACGACCATATTGTCGACGTTCCCTCTTACGAGGATGCCTGGGATGCGCACCTAGAGGAGATTATATATTTGATGTGCCATGACGAGTTTTATATGAGTTTTATTGCCTAGTCTCATTTTTCACATGAGTTATGTTTGTGACCTTGTCACGTGCTATTTACTGAGGTGATTTTTATCACATATTTTGAGAAAAGCCATTATCGCATATATTTACACATGCATGTGAATGCTCTATATTGAGCATTTTTACCTTCATGTTTTCACATGATTTATAAGCTATGAGATGATGATGTTTTGAGAACTTCCATGCTATGATTTCAAATGAGTATACTGAGTTTCATATACAAATACATATTTGTGATGTGTGATATGGTTTATATAACTGAGTTCCCTTACCCCCTTTACTAAGCGATTTATAAGCTCAGCTTGTTTTTCTTCCCTCTCCAGATTTCTTCAAGTGAAGTGAGTTCCTTGCGGCCTACGGATTAGAGGCTAGTGGAGAACTTGAGCTCCAGGCTGTATTTTGTGTGTTGAGGTACATATACTCAATGTTCATGTATCCAGACTAGAGTTATATTTACAGACACTTGTTGTACAAAGATGTATGGGATGTATTAGGATTAATTAACTCGAAATTGAGTAATATATATTATATGATATATACTAAATTATGATGAGATCCTGAGGCATGATAAGTATGATAATGTATGACACTGCATAGGAATGCACCCTTAGTTTTGATTTGATGAGTAAAAAGTTATAAATTTGCTCTATTTTCTGCGTTTTCAGGGCGTCACGGAGTTTTCTTGGTATCAGAGCTTAGGGTGTTCAGTATTGTCAGTGTCGGTTAAGTGAAATAGAATACATCCCAAGTGTCTGTATAAGTCTGGTAATGAACTGAAATTGAGGATTGAGATTTCAATCGATTTTGATATGTACGCGTAGGAGACGAGTTGAGATAGAGAATGAGTAAACGACGAGGTCATTCGAGGAGGCAGGCAGAGTCCCCTCTGCCACCTACCCCATAACCAGAGAGTCCTAACTCTCGATTTAATCGGTTTGAGACCTATGTGAGGTAAGGATTTGAGCAAATGGCAGCGCTATTCGCGCAACACTTTGGAGTTAATGCCTCGGGTACTACTCCTACACCACCACAAGGACCTTTCATACCCCCAATACATATGGACCCAGTGCCTCCCGTCACTCAGC
Organism: Firmiana major; assembly: GCA_033439115.1. NCBI lineage: Eukaryota > Viridiplantae > Streptophyta > Magnoliopsida > Malvales > Malvaceae > Firmiana > Firmiana major. Next base: position 28,613,387 of record CM065905.1, read on the forward strand.
CTGATGACAGAAGTATGGTCCGACTGAAGTACTTTTTGAAAATGAATCCACCCGTATTTAGGGGAAAGAAGGATCCTACAGAGGCTGAGGAGTGGTTGACGGAGTTGAGAGTTATATTTGACTATTTGGGGTGCACCAATGCTGAGAGAGTCAGTATGAGTTCCTATATGTTGAAAGGGAGAGCTCGAGATTAGTAGGGTACTACCCAGGGTATTCTGATGTCCTACTAGGATATGAATGGTTGGGAAGAGTTCCAGACAGCCTTTAGAGCCCAATATGTACCACGAGCTGCCCAGAGAATGAGGCAAGCAAAGTTTTTAAGTTTGGTACAGGGCGACATGTCTGTGGATGATTATGAGAGCCGATTTACTGCTCTACTGAGATATGATCCAGAAACCTTCAAGAATGAAGAGCTCCGCACAGAGAGATTTATGTATGGATTGAAGCCCATCATCAGAGATCGATTGATTGGGCTGTGTATTACTGAGTTTGGAGATGCTCTGAGATGAGAACAAGAGATTGAGAGGGGGATTGAAATTGTACAATCTCAAAGTGAGTTCGGAGCAGTGACTAGGGACAAGGGCAAGAGGCCAGCGATGTCCCAGGCAGATGTTCAGAGAGGTTCCTTCAAGAGAGAAAGGATTGAGGTACAGAAGAGCAGATTGGAGAGACCCAGAGCTTATCCTATTATCAAGGAGATCCCTCGATATGGCAGGCCTGAGATAAGGGTTTGCAGAGACTGTGGCTGATCGCATGAGGGAAGTTGTACAGGGTCAATCCGTCGATGTTTTAGATGTGGTAACATGGGTCACAGAGTGAAGGACTGTCCTCAACCTCAGATACCACATGCTCCAGAGCCTACTAGATAGCAGCCTCAGAGAGTAAATCCCCAGAGATGGGCCACTGCTGCAGAGAAAGGGAAAATGCCTGTTACACAGGGACGTGTGTTTGCCCTGGACAAGGAAACTGTGGAAACTTTTACAGAAACTATAAGAGGTACACTCTCTGTCTGTAATCATAAGGCTCATGTGTTGATTGATCCAGGATCCACGCATTCATTTATTTCTGAGTATTTTGCATGTAGATTAAATATGAAGTTTGAACCTCTAGAGTATATACTACATGTAAATACCCCTATGCGTGAATCCCAGAGAACTGAGTTAATCTGTAGAGGATGTGAAATAAAGGTGGGAGATAGAGAAATGTTAGCAGATCTAATAATGTTTAATATACATGGGTTTGATGTAATTTTGGGAATGGATTGGCTGGCAACCAATCGAGTGAGTTTAGACTGCTACACTAAGATTGTAACTTTCTCCCTACCTGAACCTTACAGTGTACGGTTGAGATATTGAGGAACTGAATATGTGGAATTCTAGTAAGTAATTTGAAATTTTAATATTATTCTTGAGAGTATTAAATATGATTGTTCATGTGAAGGTTATGAAACACTCATCTCAGATGATGAGTAGGAACATCCGAGGATGGAGGATATACCTGTAGTTCACAAATTTCTAGATGTTTTCCCAGATGAGTTGCCAGGTTTGCCACCAGAGAGAGAGCTAGAGTTTCCCATTGATTTGGTACTAGATACTCAGCCTATCTCCAGACCTCCATACAAGATGGCACTAGTGGAACTTGAGGAATTGAAGAAACAACTACAGGAGTTATTAGATCAATGGTTTATTAGACCTAGTGTCTCACCGTGGGGAGCACCAGTGTTGTTTGTGAGAAAGAAGGATGGTAGTCTCAGATTATGTGTAGACTATTGTCACGACCCAAACTACCCAAAATCAGAGTTAATTTTTCGCGTTTTGTTTATTTACTTAAATTCTTGCCTGTCTTCGAATCGTGACCACACTCCACTAACAAATTGGGCTGTGCGTCAATGCCAGTCCCACCATACATTTACCATATTACTTATTTCTTCTCCAGTCGTTTATAATTATTTACAATATTTATACATCCCCTAAAGTTACTTACAAACATGTTACTGTGCTATACTTATGTAGATACAATATGTACAAGTGTATATATACCTTATGTTGATGGGCAGCAGCGGATATCCGGAATGCAGTACTGAGTCGTCGCAACTTCAACTGGAGATTATCTGTGGGAGAAAATGAAAGGGGTGAGCACATCAAGCTCAGTAAGGCAATCCTACGAACAAGTAGGTAACCATACTACCTACATGAACGTGGTGCCATGTATAAACCACCCTTTCTCCACACATTTTAAAACAGATGATATGAGTTATGATGTTATGTAAAACACATTTGCACGGAAAGCTCAACATGCAATTATATTCAAAATCATATCTATCTCGTTTAAAATTTCACAGTAAAGTCAGGACTTGACCCCTCCTTCGGATGATCCTGACTCACACAAAATCATGAAAATTCGTTTACATCTCATATGGGTTTAAAAGCATGAAAATAACCATCATGCACATTTAGCTTAAAAACCCAGTTTGATTTCATCAAAATCGTCGACATGTGAGACGAGGCAATATCTGTATAACGACAATAACCAGGACTGGCCATATGTGTCCTCGTGAGTCCCTCTAGCTTCACGGATCCCAGTGTGCAAGGTCTCACCTTGATCGGGAACCGCCCGGGAGGTAGGTCAATCCAACCCGTCAGTCTTATCCGATCTCACGCATCCGAAGATGCCGTATCCGAAGATACCCCGTATCACAAAGATACCGTATCCGAAGATACACCGTATCACAAAGATACCGTATCCGAAGATACCCCACGGTACATCGTACTCCATGCTACTTGCACGGTACATCGTACTCCATGGACCCATATCACTCTAGGTACTCCAGCCCAAATGGCCTGCTTCCCACAGAGAGGTTTTTGTTTCTCAATACTCATGCCACGTCTCAAAACGCACGTACGAGCCTATTTAATCGGTGACACACAGTCTACCCGATGCTCCAAGCACGGCTCATCACATGTTCTCAGTGCGAGCGATGCTCAGCACTCTCATCAAATCAAATAAAACTGGCAGAGCCCGCTTTACATCCCCACAAGGCCGCCAACCTCATCCCTCACTCTCACCCTACTTAAGAGGTCTTTTGAGCTTGTTGGGCCTTTTGGCTGACTCCAAGGGCAGACAGCGCTACTCTACAAATCCAATAAAACTAGTGCGAGCTAGGCTCTAGCACTCTATATATGAATCACATGAAAATCTTATAAAATCTGGTGCGAGCTAAACTCCAACACCCTGTCTCGAAAATCATGTAAAATTATGGTGCGAGTTAAACTCTAGCACCCTATCACGAAAATCATGTAAAATCTGGTGCGAGTTAGACTCTAGCACCCATGCATGTAAAACTCTAGTGCGAGCTCTCGCTCCAGCACTAATGCATGCATCACACAAATCAAACATCGTGCGAGCTGAGCTCTAGCACGTCACATGTAAATAAAAACACGTAGGCGGCTCGGTTATCTCCAAATAGTTTTTCACAGAAATTACATCGTTTAAGGTATGCAATGCTATGCATTTTTCTTTAAAAGTGAGCCAGCCTACTCATACATGTGTTAAAATACCTCCAGAACGAGCAAGAACCTCTTGTCCTTGCTCCTCCCAATTTTTTTCCTAAATTTGTAAGTTCTACCCTTAACAAGGGTATTTTAGTAATTTGCCCATTCGGGGCACTAAAACTATTAATTGACCTCTAGACCCTTCAGGTAATTTTTAAAGACTGCAAATGAACTTAAAATTGCGTAAAGTTACCTCTAGCAGTCCGTAGAATTCCCTTACCTTATTTTCCTGTCGAGTCTGACCTTTTCTTTTCCATTGTTGTCTCGTCGCGCAGTCCGTTATGCTCCCAATCAAATGCCCGGAACTGCGTATCAATATTCCTCAGGTCAGATATTATACAATTTAATTGTATTTCCTATTTTCTGGGCTTAATTTAAATCATTGGGCCCATTTACCCCTATTGGGCCCGATTGCACCTTAAATGGGCCTTAATCGGCCTTAAGCCCGTTTTCCACTTAATTTTCACTTTATCGAGGCCTATTGGGCTCATTGGGCCCACTAATAATTTATTGGGCCTCGTTCTAATTCTTGAATAACTAAATCGATTATTTACGACAATTTATCTAAATTTCCATAATTTAATTCAATTTATGCGGAAATCAAATCAATATCACGCATAATGAGGTAATTGTCGTAAATAAGGGTTACTTACCCGAGATTCCATGCTAGTCCACAAATCGAGGCTGTCTCGAGCTCTCGTTGGATACCAATTGTCGAGTTACACAATTTCATAATTTTCGGGTAAATTTTCAGTCGAATAATAATTAAATAAAATATTCTAAAATTCAAATCGATCAATTTTGACCGCTTATCGACTTACCCGAAGCTCGATTGCATCATTGGAATTTTTTCCAATTTTTCCTCTTTTTCTTTTTCCCCTTTTCTTCCTTTTCCCCTCTCTTTTTGGCTGAACCGGTTCAGTCCGGTTCGAATCGGTTCAGACCGCCGGTTCACTCCGGTTCCGTCGGTTCACCGCCAGTTCACCGTCTTTTCGGTCGGTTCTCTGCCGGCTTCCACGGCCAGTGGCTCCGCAAGGTTGTCCGCAGCACGAATCTGGCCTCAGCTTCGGTCGAGGTCGCCGAAAAGTCGTCGGTCCGGTCGTTCTCCTCTTCGACGTCGAAACCCATTTCTTTCCTCGCCGTTTCCGGCGCCGTCCGCCAGTTTCAGTGGCTGTTCTCGGTACCAATCGACTCACCGTCGCCTGGGCTTCCAAAATCGAGCCTTGGTGGGGCTCGAATCGACGCCGTTCGCCGCCGATCGGAGCATTCTTCCCGCGGCTTCCCCTTCCGTTTTCGGCCTCCTCCAGCGTCGGTGAGGCACGCCGCCGATACCAGGGAGGTTGCCGGCCTCTCCTCTCCATTTTTCGGTGGTCGTGACCTCTCATCCGGCGCCGGTGGTGGCTTGCCGATGACCCCCATTTTCGGCTTCGTTCCGTTTTTCTGCTTCTCATTCTCTCTCCCCGACATTCTGATTTTTTTCTTCTTTTTTTCATTTATTTTATTAATTATTTTTATTATTATTATTTATTTTAATTATTACACTATTCCTTAAAATACTCTATAAAAATCCAAAATATCCCCTAAAATATCCTTAAAATTATTATTTAATTCTAAATTAATTAATTTAATTTTATTTAATTTATTTATTATATTTTAACCCTTTTTCGGGTATAATTCCTCCGTATTTTCGGGATATTGTCCCGAATGACTTTTCGGTATATTTTTCGATTATTTTTGGGATTATTTTTCTGAACTAAAAATTTCGATTAATCCCGATTAATTCCAATAAATTAATATCTTGATCAATTTAGTCCAAAATAAATTTATTTCACCTTTATTGACCAAGATTTCTCAATCCATTATTTTTAATTAAATTTTCTTATCGAATTTATACCGACTTTCGATCTTTTGACCATTTTGCCCTTGCACGTGTTCGAGATTAATTTAACCCGACTTTTCTTCACGAATGCTCCTTCATTTCGTATTTTAATTAAATTCGGGTCTTACAACTCTCCCCCACTTAAGAAATTTGGTCCTCCAAATTAGAACCAATTCATATGAGTCCATAGACTACTCCGGGTACATTAATCGTATCATACTTCTTTAATTCTCATGTGATCTTTTCTCCGGAGTGTATTACTACCAAAAGACTTTAATTAGGGAGATCGTCTTAAACCTCAATACTGTCTCTTTCCTGTTTAATGCCCGAATCAACTTCTTCAATATACTTATATTTTCATTAAACTGAACTTTTGGAATTCATATTCGATCACCTATGCTGGATCTGGATAGTATTGCCGAAGCATCAAAAGCTGAGACACATTACGGGTGCCTGTTAATTCAGGTGATAACACCAACCTACAGGTTTTATATCCCACTTGTCCAATCTCTCAAAATATTCAATCCAGCGAAACTCAATTTACCTTCTTCCAAAAGTTCGCTATGTCCTTATTCTCTTAGGACAAGAAACATTTCAACCATACTAATTCACCAAGGGTGAATTCCAATACTTGTCTATCTGCTCTGAGGTGTTCTTAATCTCTCACTCTTAACTAAACATCCTCAGAAACTTATTATCCAAAAGTCGAAAATAATTCTATCTGTCACCCATTTTTTCTCATCCAATTTGGGGAACAACCCCAACAGCCATACACTGCCTCATATCTTTTATCCCGATACTCAAGTGGCAACTGTCACTATTGACGAATTCGATTTGTAATAGCTGATCATCCCAGGAGCATATAAAATCAAGGGCACACGCTTTCATCGGATCCTCCAGAACTTGTACAGTCCTCTCTGACTGACCATCTGTCTGAGGACGAAAAGCTGTGCTAATACTCAGTCGGGTTCCCATAGCTTCCTAAAAATATCCTCAGAGGTGGGAAGTGAAGCGGGAATCCCTATATGATACCATGCTCACTGGAATGCTACTTAATGTTCCACAATCTTCCTTATACATAAATCCTCATATACACCCTGAGTATTTGGGGATTTCATAACCAGAAGGTGGGTAGACTTAGTCACTCTATCGACTATCATCCGAATAGCCTCGTAATTCACCTGGGTCCTCTGTAACCCATCACGACATTCATGGAGACTTGCTCTCATTTTCCGTGCCGTGTCGATATAGGTAGGTGCTGCAATAACACTGCAGACTTTTAATACTCTACCTTATTCTGTTGACATACTAGGCACTTTTCCATAATCTCCACAATATCTCTTTTCACATCTGACCACCCATACACTTTTCGAGATTTCGATATATTCTTTACTTCCGTATGCACTGTATATCCCGAAGAGTGAGCTTCTGATAATATTATTATCTCATCAACTGTGGTCCTGGGGAGCACTTATATTGTCTCTGAACCTCTGTAAATCATTATCATACTCTGTGAACTCTATCACTGTACCCTTCTGAATCTGACCCAAACCATCGACATCATGCCGATCATCACGCTAAGCCTGTCAAATCTGGGCACTCTCATCCGGTTCTAGTCTCAGGCTAGCTGTCACACAATCACTGTCATCATCAGAAGGGATCACATCAATATTGAGGCTCATAACTGCTCTAGCAGCTCACGCTCCCTGACCATCATATGCGGTACCATCCCGAAGCTCTTTCTGATCGAGGCATCAGCCATCACATTAGCCTTTCCTGGGTGGTACAATTTTCACAATCAAAATCTCTCAAAAGCTCTAACCCACTAGGTATTCTCATATTCGCCTCTTTATGTGAAAACAGATACGTGGGGCTTAATGATCAGTGCATATCCACAATTCCTTTCCGTGTACATAATAGTACCATATTCTCAATACGAATACTATCGCTGCCAACTTTAAATCATTGGTCAGATAGTTTATTTTATGATCAAGGAGTTGTCTGACTCCATACTTGACTATCTCCCCATTATACATCAATACACAGCTCCTTCATAATTTTGAGGTATCCATACTCACTGAGAACCTCTTGAGCTGTTGGGTATGGTGAAATTAATCACGGTGATCAGTTCATACTTCACTACACCGAAATTCCTGTCACGTCTATCATCTCACTTATCATCTCATTTAAAGATCACGTTTTCTTAGTTAAACGTGTCAACCAAGTAGACCATATTGAGAACTCGCAACAACCCATTTGTAAGAGCCATTTCCCAATTGTTGCCTATAATTTGCCCTAGACTTTAACTACACCCAACATATCATCGATAATGATGATTACAAATCGGTCCAATCCTTGACTTATTTACGCATAAGGGTATAATATCACTTCAAAATCACTTACGTTTTCCGGTACTAACCTGCGTCATTTCCTTTTCTTATCTTAACGGTTCTTATTAAATTTTACTATGTTAACCTTTATGATTTGTCGAATTTTTAATATTCTTATCGTCTTAGTAAAGGTATCCTAATACTAAAGGTATTTATTACGATGATCGATTTCACGTTATAGGTCATATATATACTTTTAGACGCTGTCAAGTCTTCAGGCGGGGAGGTATTTTGAAATACCTTTATTAACCTTCAGAGTTAACCACAATTACTTTATATATCAGTCCATGTGGTCTCAATTTATATTCGCTACTAATTACTTTAATCCTAATGACTTCGCATACGCACTCTTACTCCAATACATCTTGTATTCAGAATTAAGCATATCTCATCTTAAATATTATCTCCTTAGTGTATCTATTATAACGAAACTCTTGTCATTATTCATTCCGTGAGTACAATCCTTTACTCCTTTAATTTCAACTGTTACACCTCTTTTTATCACTTGTTAACACTTACAGTATACTTTTCAGTGATATTTTCACCCCTGTTTTCAACTTAAAATCTCCATATCCATATTCCGTTAATTAATCCTCCTCTATTGGGGTACTTATTTATTAGTATTGTGCCCAATGATGTAGGCATTCATGCCTTTTTACTCACTTATATGTGAATGAAGGCGGTATGAATAAATGTGTGGCACCAGGATCAATGAACATATGTACTTCATTATTCATAACAAGTGTGGTATCTTACACCACATCCATGAAACATCAATAGTGTCCTGGTCCAAGACATCCTCTCACCTTCGTCCAACAGCCTACTTTCCTTTTTCTTTTCTTTTCGGCTATTGCCTCCCTTTTCGTTGCAGCTATACCAACGAAGTTTTTCTGTCTCTTTACTTTTCTGTGGGGCGATCTCGCCCAACTCTGTGCAATCAAAATCAATGGTCCGTCTTATCACACTTAACGGCCATTTTCATCAATACAGTGTAGGTATAGACCTTCCTTCCGTGGTATCCACCACACATTCTACAATGATCACACTGCTACTCTGCTTCGTAGCAAGTCGGGGTCCTCCAATCACAATGCCCCTCAAGAGTGCCAAAATTGGATGCACTGGGGCTTTACCAATTATCTTACTCCATGACTCGTCAAATTAAATCTTTTACCAATTACCATTTTTCCATTTTAACATATCTGTCATTTCTCGATTCTCTTTTCTGTCTCTATTTCAGCCCTCACTACTTTTCCCAATCTCAGAGGCGTACAATTCATGTTCTTATTTACCCAACTGTAAATCTGCGCACTGCCTCGATATAGGTAATATCTTATGGGCCAATCAGTCTCTAATTCAAAAGTTGAGCCATGTTATGAACTTTTAGACATCTCGACTGTCACTTGTTCATAGTGTCGAGGTAATATCTGCCCAAAAATACAACCGAGTTTCATACTCATAATTCATGCTCATCAATAAATCAATTCCTTTTAAACAGTGTCCGGGATATTCTATCACCGGAATACATCCAAAATATTTCTCATATCAACGCTTAAGATGGGTCGAGCGGGTTTCCACCAATGCTCCGACTCGCCCTCAAATCTTATGTCTACTCTGAGCAATTTGCTCCCAAAATATTCTTCACTCCGCTCCAATCTCGCGAAGCGTGCCTCAATACTGTCCGATCCCTCTGTCGGACTCTGTGAGGCATTCTCAACATTAGCCTCCATTTCAATCTCATCCCAATTCTCATGGGTCAACTCAGCAAGACTTAGCAGAGTCAGGTCTACCTCTACGACCTCTGACTCGTGCACTATCTCATCTAACGCGACTCATATTAGGCATTCCTGCATTCTCAACCATTTCTTAGTCAAAACCCATCTCGATATACACTATTGTATCTAACTAAGCACAGTAACACGGGGATGTAATTTTTCTAATTACTGACACTGACACACATCAGACCAATTTCTGCTCTGATACCACCTTTATATGTCACGACCCAAACTACCCAAAATCAGAGTTAATTTTTCGCGTTTTGTTTATTTACTTAAATTCTTACCTGTCTTCGAATCGTGACCACACTCCGCTAACAAATTGGGCTGTGCGTCAATGCCAGTCCCACCATACATTTACCATATTACTTATTTCTTCTCCAGTCGTTTATAATTATTTACAATATTTATACATCCCCTAAAGTTACTTACAAACATGTTACTGTGCTATACTTATGTAGATACAATATGTACAAGTGTATATATACCTTATGTTGATGGGCAGCAGCGGATATCCGGAATGCAGTACTGAGTCGTCGCAACTTCAACTGGAGATTATCTGTGGGAGAAAATGAAAGGGGTGAGCACATCAAGCTCAGTAAGGCAATCCTACGAACAAGTAGGTAACCATACTACCTACATGAACGTGGTGCCATGTATAAACCACCCTTTCTCCACACATTTTAAAACAGATGATATGAGTTATGATGTTATGTAAAACACATTTGCACGGAAAATTCAACATGCAATTATATTCAAAATCATATCTATCTCGTTTAAAATTTCACAGTAAAGTCAGGACTCGACCCCTCCTTCGGATGATCCTGACTCACACAAAATCATGAAAATTCATTTACATCTCATATGGGTTTAAAAGCATGAAAATAACCATCATGCACATTTAGTTTAAAAACCCAGTTTGATTTCATCAAAATCGTCGACATGTGAGACGAGGCAATATCTGCATAACGAAAATAACCAGGACTGGCCATATGTGTCCTCGTGAGTCCCTCTAGCTTCACGGATCCCAGTGTGCGAGGTCTCACCCTGATCGGGAACCGCCCGGGAGGTGGGTCAATCCAACCCGTCAGTCTTATCCGATCTCACGCATCCGAAGATGCCGTATCCGAAGATACCCCGTATCACAAAGATACAGTATCCGAAGATACCCCGTATCACAAAGATACCGTATCCGAAGATACCCCACGGTACATCGTACTCCATGCTACTTGCATGGTACATCGTACTCCATGGACCCATATCACTCTAGGTACTCCAGCCCAAATGGCCTGCTTCCCATAGAGAGGTTTTTGTTTCTCAATACTCATGCCACGTCTCAAAACGCACGTGCGAGCCTATTTAATCGGTGACACACAGTCTACCCGATGCTCCAAGCACGGCTCATCACATGTTCTCATAAAATCAGTGCGAGCGATGCTCAGCACTCTCATCAAATCAAATAAAACTGGCAGAGCCCGCTTTACATCCCCACAAGGCCGCCAACCTCATCCCTCACTCTCACCCTACTTAAGAGGTCTTTTGAGCCTATTGGGCCTTTTGGCTGACTCCAAGGGCAGACAGCTCTACTCCACAAATCCAATAAAACTAGTGCGAGCTAGGCTCTAACACTCTATATATGAATCACATGAAAATCTTATAAAATCTGGTGCGAGCTAAACTCCAGCACCCTGTCTCGAAAATCATGTAAAATTATGGTGCGAGTTAAACTCTAGCACCCTGTCACGAAAATCATGTAAAATCTGGTGCGAGTTAGACTCTAGCACCCATGCATGTAAAACTCTAGTGCGAGCTCTCGCTCCAGCACTAATGCATGCATCACACAAATCAAACATCGTGCGAGCTGAGCTCTAGCACGTCACATGTAAATAAAAACACGTAGGCTGCTCGGTTATCTCCAAATAGTTTTTCACAGAAATTACATCGTTTAAGGTATGCAATGCTATGCATTTTTCTTTAAAAGTTAGCCAGCCTACTCATGCATGTGTTAAAATACCTCCAGAACGAGCAGGAACCTCTTGTCCTTGCTCCTCCCAATTTTTTTCCTAAATTTGTAAGTTCTACCCTTAACAAGGGTATTTTAGTAATTTGCCCATTCGGGGCACTAAAATTATTAATTGACCTCTAGACCCTTCAGGTAATTTTTAAAGACTGCAAATGAACATAAAATTGCATAAAGTTACCTCTAGCAGTCCGTAGAATTCCCTTACCTTATTTTCCTGTCGAGTCTGACCTTTTCTTTTCCATTGTTGTCTCGTCGCGCAGTCCGTTATGCTCCTAATCAAATGCCCGGAACTACGTATCAATATTTCTCAGGTCAGATATTATACAATTTAATTGTATTTCCTATTTTCTGGGCTTAATTTAAATTATTGGGCCCGATTGCACCTTAAATGGGCCTTAATCGGCCTTAAGCCCGTTTTCCACTTAATTTTCACTTTATCGAGGCCTATTGGGCTCATTGGGCCCACTAATAATTTATTGGGCCTCGTTCTAATTCTTGAATAACTAAATCGATTATTTACGACAATTTATCTAAATTTCCATAATTTAATTCAATTTATGCGGAAATCAAATCAATATCACGCATAATGAGGTAATTGTCGTAAATAAGGGTTACTTACCCGAGATTCCATGCTAGTCTGCAAATCGAGGCTGTCTCGAGCTCTCGTTGGATGCCAATTGTCGAGTTACACAATTTCATAATTTTTGGGTAAATTTTCAGTCGAATAATAATTAAATAAAATATTCCAAAATTCAAATCGATCAATTTTGACCGCTTATCGACTTACCCGAAGCTCGATTGCATCATTGGAATTTTTTCCAATTTTTCCTCTTTTTCTTTTTCCCCTTTTCTTCCTTTTTCCCTCTCTTTTTGGCTGAACCGGTTCAGTCCGGTTCGGACCGGTTCAGACCACCGGTAAACTCCGGTTCTATCGGTTCACCGTCGGTTCACCGTCTTTTCGGCCAGTTCTCTGCCGGCTTCCACCGTCAGTGGCTCCGCAAGGTTGTCCGCAGCACGAATCTGGCATCAGCTTCGGTCGAGGTCGTCGGAAAGTCACCGGTCCGGTCGTTCTCCTATTCGACGTCGGAACCCATTTCTTTTCTCGCCGTTTCCGGCGCCGTCCGCCGATTTCAGTGGCTGTTCTTGGTACCAATCGGCTCACCGTCGCCTGGGATTCCAAAATCGAGCCTTGGTGGGGCTCGAATCGACACCGTTCGCCGCCGATCGGAGCATTCTTCCCGCGGCTTCCCCTTCCGTTTTCGGCCTCCTCCAGTGTCAGTGAGGCACGCCGCCGGTACCAGGGAGGTTGCCGGCCTCTCCTCTCCATTTTTCGGTGGTCGTGACCTCTCATCCGGCGCCGGTGGTGGCTCGCCGGTGACCCCCATTTTCGGCTTCGTTCCGTTTTTCTGCTTCTCATTCTCTCTCCCCGACATTCTGATTTTTTTTCTTCTTTTTTTTCATTTATTTTATTAATTATTTTTATTATTATTATTTATTTTAATTATTACACTATTCCTTAAAATACTCTATAAAAATCCAAAATATCCCTTAAAATATCCTTAAAATTATTATTTAATTCTAAATTAATTAATTTAATTTTATTTAATTTATTTATTATATTTTAACCCTTTTTCGGGTATAATTCCTCCGTATTTTTGAGATATTGTCCCGAATGACTATTCGGTATATTTTTCGATTATTTTTGGGATTATTTTTCTGAACTAAAAATTTCGATTAATCCCGATTAATTCCAATAAATTAATATCTTGATCAATTTAATCCAAAATAAATTTATTTCACCTTTATTGACCAAGATTTCTCAATCCATTATTTTTAATTAAATTTTCTTATCGAATTTATACCGACTTTCGATCTTTTGACCATTTTGCCCTTGCACGTGTTCGGGATTAATTTAACCCGACTTCTCTTCACGAATGCTCCTTCATTTCGTATTTTAATTAAATTCGGGTCTTACAACTATCGACTGTTTAATAAAGCCACGGTGAAGAATAAATACCCATTGCCCAGGATTGATGATCTACTTGATTAGCTGAGAGGGGCCTCAGTTTTTTCTAAGATTGATTTCAGATCGGGCTATCACCAATTGAGGATTAAGGAAGAAGATATTCCAAAGACGACCTTCAGGACAAGGTATGGCCATTATGAATTTCTTGTGATGTCCTTTGGACTGACGAACGCCCCTGCAGCGTTTATGAGATTAATGAACGAGGTGTTCAGAGACTATCTAGATAAATTTGTGATAGTCTTTATTGATGATATCCTGGTATACTCTCGGTTGTATGAGGAACATGCATAGCATTTATGGTTAGTACTTCAGATACTCCGAGATAAGCAATTGTATGGAAAGCTTAGTAAGTGTGAGTTTTGGCTGGACCGGATAGCTTTCCTTGGTCATATAGTCTTAAAGGAAGGAGTATCAATGGATCCAAGTAAGGTAGAAGCTGTGCTTAATTGGGAAAGACCGAGGACAGTTACTAAAGTACGAAGCTTCCTTGGTTTGGCAGGGTATTACAGAAGATTTGTTGAAGGATTTTCCAGGATTACCGCTCCTTTGACTAAGCTCACACACAAGGAGACTCCGTTTATATAGACTGATCAGTGTGAGCTCAATTTTCAGGAATTAAAGAGGAGATTGACAGCGGCACCTGTGCTGACTATTCCTGAGGGATCAGGAGGATTTTCTGTTTATAGTGATGCATCCCATCAAGGATTGGGGCTTGTACTCATGCAGCATGGAAGAGTGGTCGCATATGGATCGCGACAGTTGAAAGACCAATAGCGAAATTACCCTTAGAGTTAGCCGCTATGGTTTTTGCCTTGAAGATCTGGCGACACTACTTATATGGGGAAAGATTTCAGGTCTTCACTGATCACAAGAGTTTAAGGTATCTCTTTGAGAATTTTAGACATATTTTAATTATGTAATGAGAACATAAAGTGTAATTAATTGAACTAAATGTAAAGCACTCTTACATTGAGGTGTCATGGAATGAATTACTAAGTTATAAGTGAGATTTTATGTTAAAGTGTGAAACTATGAGGTCAGATCGATCTTAGAGCAGAGAGGATTAATTTGGTAAGTTAAAAATGACAAGGAAGGAGGAAATTAAGTGAGCAGATCGATCTCCAATGGAAGAGGAACGATCTCCTTATGATTCTGTATTGAAGATATCGATCTCATGAGGAAGGAATCGATCTCAAAATGTTTCTGTTTGGGAGAAGATCGATCTCCTCAAGGAGAAGATCGATCTCATGAAGCATTCTGTTAACTAGAGATCGATCTCATAATTAGAGCATATCGATCTCATAAAGCCATTGAGATATCGATCTTATCCCACGACAGATCGATCTCATAGGCATCAAAATGACCCAAATCGTCCCCAAATTCAAATGCAGATCGATCTCATCAAGAGCTAGATCGATCTCCTACCCTCCATCTATAAAAGGACCCTATTATTTTTCTGCATTTCATCTTTTCTCTCTTTCAAACCTCCATTTCAATCGAACCCTAGCTTTCTCTCTCTTCCAAATCGCCCATTTCTGTCCAAATCAAGAGTTGTGGCAAGAAGGAAAGTTGTTGCCCACCCAAAGGAGAACAACATACTTGGAAATCGAACGACGAATCGAATCGAGGTGTGAGTTGAGCACTCCACAAGTTTAGGTAATTCTCTAAACCTCGACCTTTGATTTTTAAGTAATCTTTGCTGATTACGAGCATGAGCATTGTGAGGAAATAGTTAGAAAATGATTAGGGATTGATGAAACTATGATTTTGTTGGAGTAGAGATGTTATTATGCGATTATGGTAATTTTAGGAATTATGGCTATAAATTGGAATTGAGATAATGTGGTGAATTTAGCGTGGAATATAGTACGAGAAATGTAGAATTTTGATATGTAGTGGGTGAGAATGTGGGTTGTGATAGAATTGTGAAGATTTAAGTTTATTGAGGTGTTAATGAAAAAATGAGCAAATATGTGCTCAATAATGCTATTGAGTTGGGTTATTAATGTTTTTAACATCGTTTGGACAGCTCGGGAGTTCTAGAGTGGAATGCGAGGCTAGTCCGTGATATGAGAGAATGATTGCACTATACGAGGTACAAAGAGGTAAGGGAAAACTAAACCATTTGTGTATGTGTTTTGATGAACTGTTGTAGCATGAACCATGATTTGAGAATACAAGCATGTTTGCTGTTGTGTTGTGATATGATTGCACATGATTTTTATAGCCGGTTGGAACCCATCGTTTTATGAGTTTATAAGCTAAGTGTGAAATTGCTTTATAAACTGTTGAGTTTGCGTGAAAAGTAACTTGAGCTCTACGTTAAGGCAATAATGAGATTTGAGAAAATGTGTGCATGTTTTACCGGTTGGAACTCGATTTTAATATGTTTTGTGTGAGTACACGAATGTTTTAAATGAGTTTTATGAGAGAAAACCATTATGAGTTCTACGTGAAGGCATAACGCTTTATATGATAATGGCTAATGATTGAGACTTAGGCATGTCATGTTGAATACACATCAGGCCTTGCTTTGGTAGCATGTAAAACTGATATAGTGGGACGCCTGGGAACTGACCCAAGGACCATAGGCCTTGTTCTGGTAACATGTAAGTCTGATTATTCCTCCGCTTTGGTAGCATTGGGAGGCCTTGCTCTGGTAGCATGTAAGTCTGATATTCCTTCGTTTTGGTAACGAGAGATGCCTCCGTTTTGGTAACGCGAGATGACCCCCGTTCTGGTAACGCTGGGTGGCCATGCTTTGGTAGCATGTAAGACTGAGATAGTGGGCCGCCTGGGAACCGACTCAGGGACCACGTGATAGTGTGCATGAGGCGAGGCATTGCTCTGGTAGCATGTAAGGCCGAGCCTTGTTCTGGTAACATATAAGTCCAATATACCATGCATACGACCATATTGTCGATGTTCCCTCTTACAAGGATGCCTGGGATGCGCACCCAGAGGAGATTATATATTTGATGTGCCATGACGAGTTTTATATGAGTTTTATTGCCTAGTCTCGTTTTTCACATGAGTTGTGTTTTATGACCTTGTCACGTGCTATTTACTGAGGTGATTTTTATCACATATTTTGAGAAAAGCCATTATCGCATATATTTACACATGCTTGTGAATGCTCTATATTGAGCCTTTTTACCTTAATGTTTTCACATGATTTATGAGCTATGAGATGATGATGTTTTGAGAACTTCCATGCTATGATTTTAAATGAGTATACTGAGTTTCATATACAAATACATATTTGTGATGTGGGATATAGTTTATATAACTGAGTTCCCTTACCCCCTTTACTGAGCGATTTAGAAGCTCACCCTGTTTTTCTTCCCCCTCCAGATTTCTTCAAGTGAAATGAGTTCCCTACGGCGTAGGGATTAGAGGCTAGTGGAGAACTTGAGCTCCAGGCTGTATTTTGTGTGTTGAGGTACATATACTCAATGGTCATGTATCCAGACTAGAGTTATATTTACAGACACTTGTTGTACAAAGATGTATGGGATGTATTAGGATTAATTAACTCGTAATTGAGTAATGTATATTATATGATATATACTAAATTATGATGAGATCCTGAAGTGTGATAAGTATGATAATGTATGACACTGCACAGGAATTAACCCTTAATTGTGATTTGATGAGTAAAAAGTTTTAAATTTGCCCTATTTTCCACGTTTTCAGGGCGTCACACCATTGATCGGGTGGGATCTCAGGTCGCCAATAGTCGGAAAGGAAAAAGGAGAAGGCTGTCGGTTCTCAGTCGCCGATGGTCAGATGCGTGACCGACAGGGAAAAAGGGAGGAGGAGGGAAGAAAAAAATAGGAGGGAGGGGGTTGTAAGACCCGATTTTATTCAAAATACGAAATGAAAAATGTAAAAGGATTGAAATGGTATTCCCAAACATGAGCAAGGGTAAAACAGTCAAAAGATCAAAATTTGGTATTTATCGTGACAAGAAAATTTAATGAAAAATATGGGATTGAGTAATCTTGATCAATAACGAAGAAATAATTAAATTTCGGATTAAATTGATCAAGATATGAATTTATTAGAATTAATCAAAATTTTCACCTCGAGAAATTATCCTGAAAATAATCGAAAAAGATATCGAAAAGAGGAAATAATATCGAGAAATTAATTTATTGATTAAATGAATTAAATATAAATTTTTTTAGATATTTTGGCAAAAATAATAATATTTAATTGATTAAAATAATAATAAAAATAAATAATAAATAAAAATAAAATAATTTAAGAAAAAGAAGAGAAGAATCACGATTTGCGATTCTGGGAAAGGAAGCAGAGACTGAAGGAGTCGGTTCTCCCTCAACGGACAGAAACCACCGGCGGACTAGGCAAGAAGCCGATGAGGGAAGGCAGCCGAGCCACCAGCAACCCCAAGGAGGCGGTGAATGGCGGCGAGAGAAGGGGAAAGGGAGAGAGAAACTGAGATAGACAACCGTGAGAGGAATCCGGTGACCGACGCTGATTCAGGCCCGGCCACCAATAGCCGAGGGAAGCCCGACCCTGTGACAACCCCCAGCCACGGAACACGCTCCCCAACCATCGAAAAACCCGCAAACGGCGAAGGGAAGAAAGGGTACCGACGGCCGAAAGGAGAAGAGCCGGACCGACCACTTTTCAGCCACCACGGACCGAATCGACCCCAGATCCATGCATCAGAAGGTCTCGCGGAGCTGTTGGCGGTGGAAGTCGATGAAGAACCACTCAGCGAGGCCTTGAACTGGTCGAACCAGACTGAACCGGCTAGATCGAACCGATCTGAATCGGGCTGAACTGGACCGAACCGGTTTAGCCAAAAAAATAGAAAAGGAAAAAGAAGAAAAAAAGGGAAAAAGAAAAAGAGGAAAAATTGGAAAAAATTTCAGTGATGCAATCGAGCTACGGGTAAGTCAGTAAGCGGTCGAAATTGACCGATTTAAATTTTGAAATATTTAATTTGATTACTATCCGATTGGAAATTTACCTGAAAAATATTAAATTGTATAGCTCGATGATTGACGTCAAACGAGAGCTCGAGACAGCCTCGATTTTCGTACTATCTTGAAATCTCGAGTAAGTAACCCTTATTTAAGACAATATTAATCCTTATGCGTGTTAGAAATTACTGCATAAATTACGGATTTAAATTTTCGCATTAAATGAATTATATTCTGGAAATTGAGATACATTGTCGTAAATAATAAATTTAGCTATCCGAGAGTTTAGAATGAGGATCAATAAATATTAATGGCTCAATGAGCCCAATAGGCCTCGATAATGTGAATAGTAAGTGGAAAAATGGGCTTAAGGCCGATTAAGGCCCATTATGGTGCAATCGGGCCTAATTTGGGTAAATAGGCCCAATGATTTAAATTAAGCCTAAAAAATATGAAATACAATTAATTGTATTTTATTTGGCCTGATGAATATTTATCCGCAATTCTGGAGATTGGATTCGGGGCAAATCGGACTGCATGACGAGACATCAGTGGAAAGGTCAGACTGTACAGAAAATGAGGTAAGGGAATTGTGTGAGTAGTTAGAGGTAGCTACACGTCTTTTAATAGCTTTTGTATACACTGAATATGTATTTATACACTGATTATGTATAAAGGTCCTAGAAAATGGTTTAAAGATTTTAAGGACTCGAAATAGGTAAAGACTATTTTACCCCTATTGAGGGAAGTTCACCTAAGGATGGTGAAAGCATGACATGCATGAAATGCATGGTTTAAGGAATTTTTTGAATTAAGGAATTTTTTTCGTTCTTAAGCAAAGTAAATCGAAAGATTGGCCAATAATTGCATAAATTTCACAAGATAACACTACATAAGTGTTATTTATATTTAAATGAAAATCCTTTGAAAAATGGGCCAACTATCAAGTTTATATGGAAACAGATAGTGCTGACGCATAGCTCGCACTATATCTGCATTTGTGAGTGTGCATAAACGTGCTTGAATGGTTGCTTGCACCGACTTGTGTGACACCATATGCATGAAATGTGCTAGAGCGGTTGCTCGCACTGATTTTACTATTGTGAAATGCATAAGAGATGCTGGAGCTTAGCTCGTACTCTGTTTTGACTGTTTTGACTTGATATGCATAAAAAGGTACTGGAGCGATTACTCGCACTAGTTTTAATGATTTGACATGCATGAGAGGTGCTGGAGCATAGCTCGCATCCAGTTTTGATGTGATATTGCATAAAAGCCGTGCTAGAGTGTAACTCACACGAGATTTAATGTATTTATGCATAAAGGCGTACTTGAGCGTTACTCGTACGAAGTTCTGATTTACTTGAGCATTCATTCGTGCTGAAGCATTGCTCGCACATGATTTTATATGGATTTATATCTCATTTAAAGTCATACTGGAGTGCTATTCGTACGCAGATTTTACTGATTTTTATGAAACCGTGCTAGAGCTTCGCTCGCACGAGATTTTTTGATATCATGAATATGCATGGAGCCGTGCTAGAGCTCGCTCGCATAAGAATTTATATAACATGCATATAGCCGTGTTGGAGCCTTCTGTAGACTGTGTGTCACAGTGAAATGATATGCTCACATGTGCATACTGAGACAGAGATGGTATGGGCGGATAAGACCTATTGTAGGCACCCCTGAGTGAGTTTGGGTTCACGGAGTGCGTTGTACCGTGTATGTCATGCGGAGTACGCTGTACCGTGGGGATTGTTGGAGTGGAAAGGCATTAGCCACGAGGCAGTAAGCCTTACCCTCGCAATCCTGATGTTATGCTGTTCTGGTGGGTAGGATCGACCCACCTCCCGTTTCAGGTGTGATACCTCGCACACTAGGTACCGTGTTGCCAGGGATCACTAGGTTATGGCCATAGTCCTTGTTGTTATTGATAGTCATCTAGAAGTCTCACATGATATAACTTGTGGTCTAGTTAGACCAGGGTAGACCCGAGGGAGGGGTCAGGCCACCGATTTTATGATTTTATGATATGTGACCCTGAAAGAAGGGTGGTTTTATAACCAAAGTTTTATAATGAATTGTTTTATCAGTTTGGAATTGAATTATGAGATGCTTAACCCCTTTGGGTTATTTTATACTGCAGTTTTAATGAAATGATTTAAATGCAGTAGCATGATGAGTTTTCCATGCTTTAATCATAAATTCAAGAAAAGAATTGTTTCTCATGATTTGTTTTACATGGCATGATCTTGATTTACCTCATGCTAAATATGATTTAATGATGTCACATAAAATGTCATTGATGCATAAGTAGTATGATTTATATATGCACGAACAGTTTTATAAATAAGTCATTGATGAAATACATGATTTTGTGCTTTAGATTTTAATGAAAAGAAATGGATTTTAAGGGCATGGCATTATGAGCATGTAGATAGTGAAGCTATCTACTTACTTGCATAATTGCCTTACTGAGCGTGTGGTTTGCTCACCCCCTTATTTTCCCATCTTTTCAGAGCACTCACAGTAATCAGTAAGCGGCTGGGGACTTGCATCTTGGTATTCGCTATTTCCCATCGAGAGACAGGTATACATATTTGTATAGTTTTGTATCTAAATATGTAATGCAGAGTACTGTAAATGGATATGATGTCGGGTATGTAGAGTTATAAATACAATTATGTGAATGCAAAATACTTGGGGATGTAGAGGTATACATATTTGTATAGTTAAAGTCAAAAGATAGTAAACTCTGATATGTGAATGTGATTATGGAAATGGAATGGTAAATAGGTGAGAGGTGACTAACACTGAATCATAGGCCAACTGTTTGTAGGATGGTCACGATGAGAGAAAGGTAAGAATTAAATAATAAATGAAAAAGTGAAAAATTAACTCTGATTTTTAGGAAATTCGGGTTGTAACAATTAATGGTATCATAGTTTAAGTTGGCCTAATATGAGTCGATGTTAGTTGTTAAGAAAGTTTACATCCCCATGTATTTTGCATTGTTTAGATACAATTGTGTATATCGAGATGGAAATACGGCTAAGAATTCAGTTTTGAATGCAAGAATAGACTCATTAACTGATAGCCACTATGGTAGAAGGGCAAGTACACGAGCTCGAGGCCGTAGAGGTAGGCCTGAGAGTCGTACTGAGTCGCCACATGAGACTCGAGATAAGATTGAAGTGGAGGCTGATGTTGAGCATGCCCCACAAAGTCCGATAGAGAGATCGGACAGTATTAAGATACGCTTCACGAGGTTGGATTGGAGTGTGAAGAATATTATGGAGCTATTTGCTTGAGGTATGCATGAGATTTGAGGGTGAGTCGGAGCATTGGTGGAAGTTCGCTCGACCCATCTTAAGAGTTTGACATCCAGAATGGACTTGGAAAGTAATTCTAGATGTATTCTGGTGATAGAATATCATGGACACTATTTAAAGGAAATTATATATAAAATTCTTTACTCTGACCCAGAGGAACTGGTTGATTAAAGAGTATGAATCTCAGTTTATATACCTGCCCAGATATGACCCGACACTATGAACAGTGAGAGTCAAAATGTCTAAAAGTTCATCAAGGGCTCAGATTGTCAATTAGAGTCCAATTGCGCCGTTAGATATCACTACCTATGTCGAGGCAGTGTGCAGACTACAGTTGTGTGAATAAGATTATGAGTTGTATGCCTCTAAAATTGGGAAAGGTAGTAAGGGCCGAAATAAAGACAGAAAAAGAATAGAGAATGACAGAGATGTCAAAAAGGGAAAAAGGTAGTTTGGTAAAAGATTAGAGATGGTGACTTATGGGTTAAGATGATTGGTAAAGCCCCAGTGTATTCAATTTCAAACTTTTGAAGGGTATTGTGATTTGAGGACCCCGACCTGCTTCGTAACAGTGTAAGCAGTGTAAGCAGTGTAAACCGAGTAGGATATGTGGTAGTTACCACGGAAATAAGATGTTGGACGAGGGCGAGTGTATGCCTTGGACCAAGACACTACTGATGTTTCATCTGATGTGGTGGAAGATACCACACTAGTTAAGAATAATGAAATAATTATTTTAATGGATCCTGGTGCCATGCATTTATTCATACCACCTCCAGTTGCTTATGAGCTAGGGAAAGATGTGAAGCCTGTACCCTTGGCAAGATCATGATGGTTAGCTGATTTTCACTAACTGAATATGGGTATAGGGATTATAAGTTAAAACGGGGGGGAAAGGATATGTCAGCCAATTTTATTCAATGGAATATGAATAATTTTGAAGTAATATTGAAGAATAGATTGATTCGGCTGTAAACTATGATGTTTAGATTGCTATCATAAGATAGTGATGTTTTCACCCCTGGAAAAATGTATTATAAGTTTTAACAAGTAATGAAAGAGTTTGTTATAAGTGATATATGAAAGGAGATAAGTTTTGAGATGTGATAGATCCTGAATACGAGATATTTTAGAATAAGAGGCGTATGCAAGGTAAGAATATCTTTGAGTTTTGGTATATGGAAGTAATAAACTGACCACCATATGTATTCTCACCATAACCAACAGCTTAAGAGGTTTCTCAGCATATATGGATACCTCAAAATAAGGATTGGGCTGTGTATTGATGTAAAATGGGAAGATAGCTATTTATGGATCCAAATAGTTCATGGACCATGAGAGAAACTATCCGACCCATGATTTACAGCTGGCAATCGTAGCATTTACACTTAAGGTCTGGCGCCACCACTTATACAGTGAGAAATTTTGGGTATGCACTGATCATAAAAAGACTTGAGTATCTGTTTTCACAAAAAGAGTAGAATATGAGATAACCAAGAGGGTTAGAGCTTCTAAGGATTATGATTGTGAACATTTTACCACCCAAGAAAGGCTAATGTAATAGCTGATACCTTAAACAGAAAGAGTCTCGGGATGGTATCACATATGATGGTCAGGGAGCGTGAGCTGCTAGAGCAGTTGTAAGCCTCAGTAGTGATGTGATCCCTTTTGATGATGAAAGTGATTTTGTGACAGGTAGCCTGAGGTTAGAATCGGATTTGAGTGATCGAATTTTCCAGGCTTAGTGTGATGATGGGCATGGTGTCGATAGTTTTGGTCAGATTCAGATGGGTACAGTGACAGAGTTCACAGTGAGTGATGATGACTTAAAGAGGTTCAGAGACAGTATAAGTGCTCCTCAGGACCACAGTGATGATGATAGTGTTATTCTCAAAAGTTCACTCTTCGGGATATACAATGCATCCGGGAAGTAATAAATATATCGAAATCTCTTAAAGAGGTATTGATAGTCAGATATAAAAAAAAAGACATTGTAGAGATTGTGGACAAGTGTCTCGTATGTCAGCAGATTAAGGTAAAGTACTAGAAGTCTGCAAAGTTATTGCAGCCTCTACCTATATTGACATGGAAAAGAGAATAAGTTACCATGAATTATCGTGATGGGTTACAGAGGACCCAGATTAATCACGAGACTATCTGGGTGATAGTCGATAGAGTGACTAAGTCTACCCCTCTTTTGGCTATGGAAATCCCTAGATACTCTAAGTGCGTAGGCGGATTTATGTGTACTAAAAACAATTGTGGAACATTATGTAGCATTCTAGTGAGCATGGTATCAGATAGGGATTCCCGCTTCACTTCCCACTTCTAGGAATATTTTTCAGGAAGCTATGGGAACCCGATTGAGTGTTAGCACAACTTTTCATCCTCAAATAGATGGTCAGTCAGAGAGGACTGTACAGGTTCTGGAGGATGTGATGAGAGTGTGTGCCATTGATTTTATAAGCTCCTGAGATGATCAGTTGTTCTTAATTGAATTCGCCAATAATGACAGTTGTCACTTGAGTATCGGGATAACATTTTATATGAGGCAATGTATGGTCGTAGGGATTATTCCCTGACTTGGATAAGAAGAAGTGGGTGACAGATAGAGAATTGCTCCCGAATTTGTAAGACAAACCTCTGAGGATGTTTAGTTAAATTGTGAAAGATTAAGAACACCTCGAGCAGACAGAAAGACTATGCTGACAAGAGACAAAAACCATTGGAATTCACCGATAGTGAATCAGTATTGTTGGAAGTTACTTGCCATAAAGACATAACGAGAATCAGAAAGAAGGCAAATCGAGTTTCGTAAGATTGAATCCTTTGAGATTGGACAAAGTGAGAGATAAGGCCTGTTGGTTGGCGTTACCATTTGAATAAGCAGGCATCCACAATGTGTCCCATCTTTTGATACTTCAGAAATACTACCCGGACCCAACATATGTGATTGGATATGAGCTCTAACAACTTCGTTCAATGAAAAAATAACGTATGTTGAAAAAAATCGATTCGGGTATTAGACGGAAGGAGAAAGTGTTGAGCTTTAAGATGATCTCCTTAGTCAATTCCATGGTAGTATTACACTCTGAAAAAAGTTACATGAGAATTAAAGAGTATGATGCGATAGACGTACTCCGAGTTTTTTATGGACTCATTTGACTTGGTTCTAATTTGGAGGACCAAATTTCTTAAGTAGGGGAGATTGTAAGACCCGATTTTATTCAAAACACGAAATGAAAAATGCAAAAGGATTGAAATGGTATTTTCGAACACGTGCAAGGGTAAAACGATTAAAAGACCGAAATTTGATATTTATCGTGACAAGAAAATTTAATGAAAAATATGAGATTGAGAAATCTTGATCAATAATGAAGAAATAATTAAATTTCGAATTAAATTGATCAAGATATGAATTTATTGGAATTAATCAGAATTTTCACCTCGGGAAATTATCCTGAAAATAAAAGAAAAATATACCGAAAAGATGAAATAATACCGAGAAATTCATTTATTGATTAAATGAATTAAATATAAATGTTTTTAGATATTTTGACAAAAATAATAATATTTAATTGATTAAAATAATAATAAAAATAAATAATAAATAAAATTAAAATAATTAAAAAAGAAGAAGAGAAGAATCGCAATTTGCGATTCTGGGAAAGGAAGCAGAGACCGAAGGAGTCAGTCCTCCCTCACCGGACGAAAACCACTAGCGAACTAGGCGAGAAGTCGACGGGGGAAGGCAGCTGAGCCACCAGCAACCCGAAGGAGGCGGTGAACGACGGCGAGAGAAGGGGAAAGGGAGAGAGAAATCGAGAGAGAGAACCGTGAGAGGAATCCGATGACCGACGTCGATTCAGGCCCGGCCACTGACAGCCGAGGGAAGCCCGACCCCGTGAGAACCCCCAGCCACCAAAAAACCCGTAAACGGCGAAGGGAAGAAAGGGCATCGACGGCAGAAAGGAGAAGAGTCGGATCAGCCACCTCGGACCGAACCGACCCCAAATCCGTGCATCGGACGATCCCGCGGAGTTGCTGGCGGCAAAAGCCAGTGGAGAACCGGTCAGAGAGGCCTTGAACCTATCGAATCGATCGAACCGGACTGAACCGGCTAGACCGAACCGGTCTGAACTCGGTTGAACCGGACCAAACCGGTTCAGCTAAAAAAAAAGAAAAGGAAAAAGAAGAAAAAAAGGGAAAAAGAAAAAGAGGAAAAATTAGGAAAAATTCTAGTGATGCAATCGAGCTACGGGTAAGTCGGTAAACGATCAAAATTGACCAATTTAAATTTTAAAATATTTAATTTGATTAATATCCGACTGGAAATTTACCCAAAAATATTAAATTGTGTAGCTTGACGATTGACGTCAAACGAGAGCTCGAGACAGCCTCGATTTTCATACTATCATGGAATCTCGGGTAAGTAACCCTTATTTATGACTATATTGCATCGTTATTCGTGTTAAAAATTACAACATAAATTATGGATTTAAATTTTTGCATTAAATGAATTATATTCTGAAGATTGAGATACATTGTCGTAAATAATTAATTTAGCTATCCGAGAGTTTAGAATGAGGCTCAATAAATATTAATGGGCCCAATGAGCCCAATAGGCCTCGATAATGTGAATAGTAAGTGAAAAACAGGCTTAAGGCCGATTAAGGCCCATTATGGTGCAATCGGGCCTATTATGGGTAAACGGGCCCAATGATTTAAATTAAGCTCAGAAAATATGAAATACAATTAATTGTATTGTATTTGACTTGATGAATATTTATCTGCAGTTTTGGAGATTGGGTTCGAAGCAAATCGGACTGCGTGATGAGACATCAGTGGAAAGGTCAGATTGTACAGAAAAATGAGGTAAGGGAATTGTGTGAGTAGCTAGAGGTAGCTATGCGTATTTTAATAGCTTTTGTATACACTGAATATGTATACACTGATTATGTATAAAAGGTCCTAGAAAATGGTTTAAAGATTTTAAGGACTCGAAATAGCTAAAGACTATTTTACCCCTTTTGAGGGAAGTTCACCTAAGGATGGTGAAAGCATGATATGCATGAATGCATGATTTAAGGAATTTTCTGAATTAAGGAATTTTATTGGTTTTTAAGCAAAGTAAATCGATAAATTGGCCAGTAATTACATAAATTTCACAAGATAACACTACGAAAGTGCTATTTATATTTAAATGAAAATCCTTTGAAAAATGGGCCAACTAGCAAGTTTATATGGAAATAGATAGTGCTGCCACATAGCTCGCACTATATCTGCATTTGTGAGTGTGCATAAACGTGCTTGAGCGGTTACACGCACCAACTTGTGTGACATCATATGCATGAAATGTGCTATAGCGGTTGCTCGCACTAATTTACTATTATGAAATGCATGAGAGGTGCTGGAGCTTAGCTCGCACTGTGTTTTGACTGTTTTGATTTGTTTTGACTTGATATGCATAAAAAGGTGCTGGAGCAATTGTTCGCACTAGTTTTAATGATTTGACATGCATGAGAGGTGCTGGAGCCTAGCTCGCATCTAGTTTTGATATTATATTGCATAAATGTCGTGCTATAGTGTAACTTGCACGAGATTTAATGTATTTATGCATAAAGCCGTACTGGAACGTTGCTCGTACGAAATTTTGATTTACTTAAGCATTCATTCGTGCTGGAGAATTGCTCGCACATGATTTTATATGGATTTATAACTCATTTTAAAGTCATATTGGAGTGCTACTCGTACGCAGATTTACTGATTTTTATGAAACCGTGCTAGAGCTTCGCTCGCACGAGATTTTTTGATATCATGAATATGCATGGAGCGTGCTAGAGCTTCGCTTGCACAAGGATTTATATGACATGCATATAGCCATGTTGGAGCCTCCTGTAGACTGTGTGTCACAGCGAGATGATATGCTCACACGTGCATACTGAGAGAGAGATGGTATGGGTGGATAAGACCTATTGCAGGCACCCCCGACTGAGTTTGGGTTCACGGAGTACGTTGTACCGTGTATGTCACGCGGAGTACGCTGTACCATAGGGATTGTTGGAGTGGAGTGGCATTAGCCACGAGGTAGCAAGCCTTACCCTCGCAATCCTGATGTTATGCTGTTTTGGCGGGTAGGACCGACCCACCTCCCGTTTCAGGTGTGATACCCTGCAATCTAGGTACCATGTTGCTAGGGATCACTAGGTTATGGCCATAGTCCTTATTGTTACTGATAGTCATCTACATGTCTTACATGATATAATTTGTGGTCTCGATAGACCAGGGTAGACCCGAGGGAGGGGTCAGGCCCCCGATTTTATGATTTTATGATATGTGACCCTAAAAGAAGGGTGGTTTTATAACCGAAATTTTATAATGAATTTTAATGAAATATTTTATGAGTTTGGAATTGAATTATGAGATGCTTAACCCCTTTGGGTTATTTTATACTGCAGTTTTAATGAAATGATTTAAATGCAGTAGCATGATGAGTTTTCCATGCTTTAATCATAAATTCATGAAAAGAATTGTTTCTCATGATTTATTTTACATGGCATGATCTTGATTTACCTCATGCTAAATATAATTTAATGATGTCACATAAAATGCCATTGATGCATAAGTAGTATGATTTATATATGCATGGACAATTTTATAAACTAAGTCATTGATGAAATACATGATTTTGTGCTTGAGATTTTAATGAAAAGAAATGGATTTTAAGGGCATGTCATTATGAGCATGTAGATAGTGGAGCTATCTACATACTTGCATAATTGCCTTACTGAGCGTGTGGTTTGCTCACCCCCTTATTTTCCCATCTTTTCAAAGCACTCACAGTAATTAGTAAGTGGCTGGGGACTTGCATCTTGGTATTCGCTGTTTCCCATCGAGAGACAAGTATACACATTTGTATAGTTTTGTATCTAAATATGTAATGCACAGTACTGTAAACGGATATAATGTCGGGGATGTAAAGCTATAAATATCATTGTGTATGTATTTAGTCAAAAGATAGTAAACTCTGATATGTGAATGTGATTATGGAAATGGAATGGTAAATAGGTGAGAGGTGACTAACACCGAATCATAGCCCAATTGTTTGTAGGATGGTCACGATGAGAGAAAGGTAAGAATTAAATAATAAATGAAAAAGCGAAAAATTTACTCTGATTTTTAGAAAATTTGGGTCGTGACAGGGGTAAAGGGGATTGGGTTGTGCGATTAGGATTCTCCCTGCCGCGCAATCCCGAATATTATTTTTTTCAGTTTACTTTTTTTTTTTTACTTTACTCTTTTTTTTCTCTCTTATTTATTTATTTAAATAATTTTCAAATTAACCAAGAAAAATATATATATTTCAAATTTTATTTCTAGTTTAAAAATTTCAATTTTAGCTATGTTTTATTTCTTGTATAAATTTTATTACTAAATTATATAATTTTTCTTATTTAATTATATTTCCTAATTTACCCCAGGTAAATATACCCAAATACATGCATATAATTCAAATTTTGTTTCTAAGTTATAAGTCAAATTTTCAATTTGACTAAATGAACTAATTTACACATCAATACTAAAAATGACTTGGTATTTAACTAGCGATCTTACACTTTCCTCTCACGGTTCACTCCCAACCAGCCTCATTTCTCTATCATTCCTTTTAATTCCAATTACCAGGGAAAGAGGCGTGGAGGTGGTGCGTTTGCAGACTGGGGGTGCAGGGCTTGGCGTGGAGTGCAGATGGGTGTGCAGAGTCCTGACACGCGCAGGGTTGGTTGGCACAGCGCCCTGGTGCGCACAGGGTCACAGTGTAGGACTGGTTGGTGTGTGGGTACTGGGTGCGCTGAACACGTTGGCCGCGCAGGCACAAGCTGGTGCAGGGCATCTGAGGTATGCAGACTGGGAGTGGGGCAGACTGGTGCAGGGTATGCGCTGGGGCTAGCATGTTGGCATTCGTTCCGGTTGTACGGTGCAGGCAGGTTTGGCATGGAGCAAGGGTGCAGGTTGGGCGCAGGACGAGTGTAAGTTGGCCCTGTGCAGACTGGCTCTGGGGCGCGCAAAGGGTTTAAGGGTCCTCTGGCGCACTCTGGCTCTCTCAGGCCTAGGCCGGTACGTGCCTTGTGCAGGCGTCTGGCCCTGAAGCGGGGCGCGCTGGTGCAGGGCACAGTCCCTGTGCCAAACGCCCCGTTTCATTAAATCTTTTTTAACCTTAATGTAAAATTTTAATTTTAATTAACTTTAATTAAATGTGTATATATCTATACACATTGTTCGACCTTGTTATTTTATTATTTAAATTTTATTTGCTATTTATTTATGCTATCTAATTTAAATTTTATTTTATTATTATCAATTTATTTTCATAAATCAGATTCTTTACAAAAATATCGACCTCACTTAATCTTGTCTTTTTCGACAAAAATTAATTTAATTATCTGCAAACAAATTGTGAATTAATTTAAATTGGATTACACTAGAGTCGAATTTTGGGGAAAATTTCGGGGGTTTAAAATTAAATGAAAGGATACAAACATACCTAATAAGGTAAGTCATGTAGATGCATAAGTGAATATCTTCTTTAGATGACACATAAGAAATATTATTATTATTATTATTATTATTATTATTATTATTATTATTATTATTATTATTATTATTATTTAACTAAGATTCTCATCTCAAGAGGATATATTTTTTATGAAATCAATTACCCAGTAGTTCTTTCTCACCTAAAAAAAAAACTGTCTACAATCTCACCCTGGCATGATTCCCATCTCAACATAAAGCCAGCTTCAATTTAATTTTTTTTTATTTCATAGGTAAACCTATAATTTATATATATATAAATATATAATTGTGAGATCCGCATCTTTGTACGATATTCCTTATGATTTCCATATTGTATGACATTATGTTAATGGATTCATAAGATGGTTGATTCGGATCTGATAAATGTGGACGAAACGAAATAACGTATGTAAAATCGAATAAGGAATTTAATCGAGTTGACTGAAAATAAGGAATTAAATATAGGGAAAAGATTCTGGATTGATGAAAGAAAGTTGATTTAATTTGGTCCCGAACACGTGCAAAGGTAAAATAGTCAAAAGATCAAAATTCGGCATAAATTCGACAAGTAATTTTCATTAAAATATTGAATTTGTGAAATATGGATCAATACCGAGGAAAATATTTAAATTCGAGTCCGATTGATCTAGATATAAATTTATGGAAATTAATCGAAATTAATTCAGAATTAATCGGGATTTTTAATTCGAAAAATTATCCGGAAAATAATTGAAAAATATACCGAAAAGACGAAAATAGATTGATAAATTCATTTATTGATTAAATGAATTAAATAATAATTTGTAAGATATGTTTTTAGAGATATTTGGTATATTTGGATTATTTTAATATATTTTAAGGTATTAAAATAATAATAAATGAATTAATAAAAAAACGAAAATCAAATTTTCGGGGAGAGAGAAAGTGAAAAAGGAACTCGAAAATCAACCTAAAAAACCCGTGAAGAACCCAAACCCCCCGATGAACCACCGACGGCCGACGAGCCCAGCTACAGATCGAAAAAGGAAGAACGAAGCCCGACGGTTCCATTGGTACCGGTGACGCGCGCCGATGGTCCCTATCTCCGGCGAATCGACGATTGAAAGATCCAATGAGAAATCACGTCGGTTCCGACGAACGGCGGTGCCCCAGCTCCGATTCGACCCAGTTGAGCACTCCTCTGGCCGAGGTGGTTCTTTTGAGCATACTGGCTGCCGATGAGATGGCCGAAATCACCGGCGACGGTAAATGGGCCAAAACGGCACCGTAGCCGGGAAGGAAGAAAAAGAAAAAGAAAAAAAAGAAAGAAAAGGGAAAAAGGAAAGAAAGTGTACCCGGGAATGACTCGAAATTCGGGTAAGTGACTGAGAGTCGAGATTGACCTGCGGATAAATCCTGGGAATTCAATTTAATATTAATTTATTGAAAAATAACCCGGATTTATATAATTGTGCAGTGTTACTACAGAGCCCGAACGAGAGCCGATTTAGCTCCGATGTTCATACCCCGCATCATATTGGGTAAGTACATTTTAATTACAATAATATGAGTCCTTAAATGCAGAGTTAAGATTACTTTGCGGATTTTACGGATTAATTCTACATAAAAGGAATTTTATTCGAAATTTCAAAGTAATTATCGTAAATAGTATCCGGGCTATCCAATGAGTTTGGAACGAAGCCCGATGATTATTGATAAATCAAATGAGCCCAGTAAACTCGAAAAAGGGATTTTAAAAGTGGAAATGGGCTGCAAAAGGGGTCGAGGCCCATTAAAGTGCAATCGGGCCAATAGAGTAAAATAGGCTCAGAGTTTTAGATTCGATCAGTAAGAGTGAAATGCTGATCAGTATATTTGAACGGAACCCATATGTGGTTATATGCAGCTCTGTAGACGTGCGAATTGGACTGAGAGACCTGGTACGGTCGAGTCGGGATAAACTCGCACGTGATTCCAGGTAAGGGAATTTTATGAGCACTTAGAGGTAGCTATACGTAGTTTCGAGGGGATTTACATTACGTTAAATTCATTAGGCTACCTGAAAACAGAATAATAATTTTTGCGAAAAAATATGGAAATAGTGACAAATGACTAATTTGCCCCCAGTTAGAAAAATTTCAAAAAGGGTAGTAAGGCTATGAAATTGCATGAAATTCGTGATTTTAATGTTTTCATGATGATATTGCTTTAATTCAAGCAATTTATGGATAAGTTGGCTATTATTTTCATGTTTTAAGTGAAAAAGGCACAGGTTAGGTGCCAATCGATATTTATTTAACATGTTTGATAAAATTGAGCCACCTATCAGTGTTATATGAGTTGTAACCGTGCTTGAGCAATGCTCGCACTGGATTTTATATTTTAACTCATACATTGAGTGCTGGAGCCTTGCTCACACTATTTTACAGATTTATTTCATATGACTACTGTAGTGGAGTTTTTCTCATACGAGGTTTTCATTGAGTTTTTATACATATCCGTACTAGGGCAATGCTCGTACCTGGATTTGAATTGAATTTATAATCAGTTTAAGTCGTACTAGAGCGCTGATCGTACGCAGATTTTATTGATTTCTATGAAATCGTGCTAGAGCTTCGCTCGCACGAGGTTTTCAGATATCATGAATATGCATAGAGCCGTGCTAGAGCTTCGCTCGCACAGGAATTTATATGACATGCATACAGCTGTGATGGAGCCTCCTATAGACTGTGTGTCACAGTGAGATGATATTCTCACATGTGCATACTGAGACATACTTGACATGGGTGGATAAGACCTATTACAGGCACCCTGATTGAGCTTGGGTTCACGGAGTATGTTGTACGGTGTATGTCACGTGGTATACATTGTACCGTGGGGATTATTGGAGTGGAGTGGCATTAGACACGAGATAGCAAGTCTTGCCCTCGCAATCCTGATATTATGTTGTTCTGGCTGGTAGGACTGACCCACCTCCCATTTTAGGTGTGATACCCCGCACACTAGGATCCGTGTGCCAGGGATCACGAGATTATGACCATAGTCCTGGATATTACTGATATAGTCGCTTACATGTCTCATATGATATAACTATTGGTCTTGATAGACCAGGGTAGACCCGAGGGAGTGGTCAGGCCTCGATTTTCTTATGATTTCAATTGAGTTTTGATTATTCCCATGGAGGGATTTTATGAAACTTTCATTGAATTGTAACCCTGTGAGAAGGGTGATTTTATAACGAATATTTTAAGATAAATTATTTTATTAAAATGGATTTAATTCCTTGAATGTATCATATTTAACCTAGATAGGGTGTTTTAAACGTGTTGATTCATTTGAGCATGAGATGTTTTCACATGAGAATTATTCCATGTTTTATATGTCGATTTCCTGTTTTAGAACAGATGATATTATATATATGGCATATCATTATTTTTACCTCATGCTCACATATATCCTGATTTCTTATCAGCAAGTAGATAGTATAGCTATCTACCCGTTTGTATTATTGCCTTACTGAGCATGTGGAGCTCACCCTTTCATTTTCCACCCACTTTTAGTGTTTCCACCATAGAGATAATGGGTGTAGAGAGTTGACGGCATAGTTAATTATATGTGATTCCCATCGACTGTTAGGTATACACCACGTACAGAATTTTGTATCAGTATGCTTACAGCACAGTATTATATATGAATGAATATTTGGGGATGTAAATACAGAATCATGTGATGTATAAAACATATTAATCACTCTATTATAATATGATTGATGTCATTATATATATATGTTCGTGTGATATTTTAAATGGTTAGAATGGTATATCGATATTAATTCACAGCCCGACCTGTTTAGAGGGATTTGTCACGAGGAGGTAAGAAAGATTTTCCAAAAGCGAAAATTTTGTACTGATTTTGGTAGTATTGGGTCGTGACAATAATTTTTTAAATAGATTTTTAACAATCTATTTATTTTATTTTTTAAAAAAAAAAACTTAAAATATAAGTTAAATATATAATTTAAATCGATATTTTTCAAGATCAATTTTTAGTAGTCTAAATATCTATTTAATCAGTTCTCCTCTTCCACTACCTTTTTCAATACAATTTTTCCCTCTTCACCATGTCTCCACTTTTATATGCTTTAATTTTTTTCAAAAAAAAAAGGAAATTAACTGTTTTGTGAATATAAATTATGTTTACTTGCAGAGGGATAGGATATATTATAAAAGTTTATGTTGCCAAAATTTTTGGCAAAATTAAGTGGTTAAAAGAAGAAGTAAAGAAAGAAATGAAGTAACCTACACTGTACAGAAATGCAACCTAAGTAGAAAAATAAGATTTAAAGGAAAACGTTAGCCCCTATTTTCACGCTTCCGAGGCGTTACAACGCCAAGCCCTTCACCAGCCGTGACATGCCCAACACTCCTGCACACTGCCTAAGACCAACTAGTCCAACGCTGCATGCCCCTGCATCCGGACTTTGCACACCCACCTGCACTCTACCCTAGGCTATGTACTGAAAGTGCTGCACCCTCAGCATACTGGTCCCACACCCCTTCTAGCTCTGCCAATCTGAGGTATAAAAATTGAGCTGAATAGTGGAGGATAAGGTTGGCTGGAGAAGTAAACAAAAACTAAAACAAAGGTCAACAGGGGTTATCCTTGGCCGAAGGGAAGCTGAGCAGCTGGCGGCAATAGAAAGGTATGAGCTTCACCTTTGTTCTGAACTGTCAACACCCAAAACTACCCAAAAATCAGAGTAAATTTTTTGCTTTTGTTATTTTCTTTCATGCTTACCTGTCCTCTGATCTTGACCACACTCCACTAACAATTGGGCTGTGAGTCAATGCCAGTCCCACCATTCATTTACCATATAACTCAATTCTTTCTCAGTCATTTATAAGTGTTTACAATATTTATACATCCCCTAAAGTCACTTACAAACATGTTACTGTGCTATGCTTATTTAGATACAATATGTACAAGTGTATATACCTTAAATGATGGGCAGCAACAGATATCCGGAATGCAGTACTCAGTCACCTCAACATCTACTGGAGATTATCTGTGTGAGAAAATGAAAGGGGTGAGCACATCAAGCTCAGTAAGGCAATCTACGAACAAGTAGGTAACCATACTACCTACATGAACGTGGTGCCATGCATAAACCACCCTTTCTCCACACATTTTAAAACTGATGCTATGATTCATGATGTCATGTAAAACACGTTCGCATGGAAAATTCAACATGCAACTCTTTCAAATCATTTCTTTCTCATTTAAAATTCACAACAAATCCAGGACTCGACCCATCCCTTGGGTGGTCCTGACTCACACAAAACCATGAAAATCAGTTTACATCACACATGGGTTTAAAAAGCATGGAAATAGCATCATGCAAATTTAGTTTAAAACCCAGTTTCAATCATCGTCAAGATCATCAACATGCGAGACTAGGCAATATCTGTATATCGGTAATAACCAGGACTATGGCCGTGTGTCCTCGTGAGCCCCTCTGCTACACAGATCCTAGTGTGCAGGGTCTCACCCTGATCCGGAACCGCCCGGGAGGTGGGTCAATCCAACCTGTCAGTCTTATCCGATCCCACGCATCTGAAGATGCCGTATCCGAAGATACCCCATATCCGAAGATACCAAGCATCCGAAGATGCCACACGGTACATCGTACTCCATGCTACTTGCACGGTACATCGTACTCCGTAGACCCATATCATATCTCTATACTCATGCCATGTCTCAAAACGCACGTGCGAGCCTATTTAATCGGTGACACACAGTCTACCCGATGCTCCAAGCACGGCTCATCGCATGTTCTCATAAAAATCAGTGGGGGGTGCGAGCGATGCTCCAGCACTCTCGTCAATTCAAGTAAAACTAGTGCGAGCTAAGCTCTAGCACTCTCATCAAGTCATGTGAAAAATTTGGTGCGAGTTAGACTCTAGCACCCTGTTACGAAAATCATGAAAAATCTGGTGCAAGTTAGACTCTAGCACCGTGTCACGAAAATTATATATATATATATATAAATCTGGTGCGAGTTGGACTCCAGCACCAATGCATGTAAAACTCTAGTGCGAGCTCTCGCTCCAGCACTAATGCATACATCAAACAAATGAACACATCGTGCGAGCTGAGCTCTAGCACGTCACATGTCAATAAAAACACGTAGGCGGCTCTATTTCTTTAAAATAGTTTTCAAAACAATTTCATCATTGAAAATATGCAATGCTGTGCATTTTTCTTTCAAGGTTAGCCAGCCTACTCATACATGCCTCAAAACATCTCCAGAACGAGCAGGAACCGCTTGTTTTTGCTCCTCTCAATTTTTCCTAAAATTGAAAATTTTACCCTTAACAAGGGTATTTTGGTAATTTACCCTTTCGGGGCACTAAAATTATTAACTTACTTCTAGACCCTTCAGATAATTTAAAAGACTCCATATGACTTTGAAATTTCGTAAAGTTTACCTCTAGTAGTCCGTAGAATTCCCTTACCTTATTTTTCTGTAGAGTCTGACCTTTCTTTTTTTTCCCCTGCTGTCTCGTCACGCAGTCCGATCTGCTCCCAACCCAATGTATGGAACTGCGTATAAATATTCCTCAGGTCAGATATCATACAATTTAATTGTATTTCCTATTTTTTGGGCTTAATTTAAATCATTAGGCCCATTTACCCCTATTGGGCCCGATTGCACCTTAATGGGCCTTAATCGGCCTTAAGCCCTTTTTCCACTTAATTTGCACATTATCGAGGCCTATTGGGTTCATTGGGCCCACCAACAATTTATTGGGCCTCGTTCTAACTCTCGAATAGCTCAATTTATTATTAACGACAATTTATCCAACTTTCCAAAATTTAATTTAATTAATGTGAAAATTAAATCTGAAGCACGCATAACGATGCAAATTATCGTAAATAAGGGTTACTTACCCGAGATTCCATGCTAGTATGCAAACCGAGGCTGTCTCGAGCTCTCGTTTGACGTCAATTGTCGAGCTTCACAATTTCATAAATTTTCGGGTAAATTTTCAGTCAAAAATTAATTAAATTAAATATTCCAAAATTTAAATTGATCAATTTCGACCGTTTACCGACTTACCCGTAGCTCGATTACATCACCGAGATTTTTTCTCAATTTTTCCTCTTTTTCTTTTTCCCTTTTTCTCCTTTTTTTCCTTCTTTCTTGGCTGAACCGGTTCAATCCGGTTTAGACCCGGTTCAGACCGTCGGTTCACTCTGGTTCGGCTGGTTCGATGCCTTGCCGACTGGTTCTTCGCCGGCTTCCAACGGCAGTGGCTCCGCTGGGCCGTCCGCAGCACGAATCTGCCCTCGGTTTCGTCCAAGGCCGCCGAAAAGTCACCGGTCCGGCCTGTTCTTGTAAGACCCGATTTTATCATAAGGGCAAAAAGGGAATAAATAGAAATTTTTGAGTGCATTTAAAAATGCAAAAGGACTAAAATGGTATTCCCGAACATGTGCAAGGGTAAAATGGTCAAAAGACCAAAATTCAGTATTAATCGGGACAAGAAAATATAATTAAAAATATGAAAATGAGAAATCTTGATCAATGATGAAGAAATAATTAAATTCCGGGTTAAATTGATCAAGATATGAATTTATTGGAATAAACCGAAATTTTCGTATCGAAAAATAATCCTGAAAATAATCGAAAAATATATCGAAAAGTTGAAATAATACCGAAAAATTAATTTATTGATTTAATGAATTAAATAGAATTTTTTAAGAATATTTTTGAGATATTTGGTATTTTAATAATATTTTAATGAATAAAATATTAATAAAAATAAATTCTAAAATAAAAAAATGAAAAAAAAAACAGAATTCGCGAAAAACGCGAATCTGGAGAAAGAAACAGAGGCGAAAACGAAGCAGAAAACGAGCAGAGACCGAGGAAGAAGAGACCGGACGAGCCACCACCGGCGGCCAAGGGCCCCAGGCGAGGGTCGGCGAAGGTCAACCGACCTCAGGCGAACCCACCGGTGGCATCGACGCGCGGCCAGGTGGCCGAAAAACGCCAGATCGACGGAGGGAGGCCGCGGGAGAGAAAACTGGTTTCGCCAGCGATGGCTGCGATTCGACCCCAGCCGAGGCCCGATTTAGGAAGCCCAGGCCATGGCGCGCAGAACGGCACCGGAATCGCGTCGGGAACCGGCCGGACGGCGCCGACACGACCAAAGGATAACTGGACCGGTCGAACCGGACTGAACCGACCGAACCGGACCCGAGCTGAACCGACGGTCCGAACCGGGTTGAACCGGACCGGACCGGTTCAGCCAAAAAGAGAGGGAAAAAAAAGGAAGAAAAAGGGAAAAAGAAAAAGAAAAAAAATTGGGGAAAATTCCTGTGATGCAATCGAGTTTCGGGTAAGTCGGTAAGCGGTCAAATTGACCGATTTAATTTTTAGAATATTTAATTTGATAAATAATCGACTGAAAGTTTACCCGAAAATATATTTAATTGTGTAGCTCGACAATTGGCATCCACTGAGAGCTCGAGACAGCCTCGATTTGTGTACGATCATGGAATAATGGGTAAGTGACCCTTATTTACGACAACTTTATATCGTTATGCGTGATTGATATTTAACGCATGAATTACGGATTTAATTTCCGCATAAATGAATTAAATTCTGGAAAATTGGATAAATTGTCGTAAATAATTCATAAGCTGTCTGAGAGTTTAGAACGAGGCTAAATAAATTACTGATGGGCCCAATGAGCCCAATAGGCCTCGATAAAGTATGGTAAACGGGCTTACGGCCGATTAAGGCCCATTAAGGTGCAATCGGGCCCAATATGGGTAAACGGGCCCAATGATTTAAATTAAGCCCAGAAAATTATGAAATACAATTAATTGTATTGTATTTGACCTGATGAATGTGTATCCGCAGTGCCGGAGATTTGATTTGGATTCGGAACAAATCGGACTGCGTGACGAGACATCAGTGGGAAAGGTCAGACTGTACAGAAAATGAGGTAAGGGAATTGTGTGAGTAGCTAGAGGTAGCTACGCGTATTTTAATAGTGTTCTGTACACTGAATATGTATGTATGCCTTGATGATGTATAAAGATCCTAAAAGTGGTTTAAATAATTTTGAGGATCGAAATAGGTGAAAAGACTATTTTACCCCTATTGAGGGAAGTTCACCTAAGGATGGTGAAAGCATGACATGCATGAAATGCATTATTTAAGGAATTTTTCGATTAAGAAATTTTATTGGTTTTAATCAAAGCAAATCGATAGATTTGCCAAAAATCGCATGAATTTCACATGATAACACTACGTAAGTGTTATTTGTATTTTAATGGAAATTTCTTTGGAAAAATAGGCCAACTATCAGGTTTATATGGACACAGATAGTGCTGACACGTAGTTCGCACTATATCTGCGTTTGTGAATGTGCATAAATGTGCTGGAGCGGTTGCTCGCACTGACTTGTGTGACATCATATGCATGAAACGTGCTAGAGCATGGTGCTCGCACGGATTTTTATTATTGTGAAATGAGAGCTGCTGGAGCCTAGCTCGCACTCTGTTTTGACATGTTTTGATTTATTTTGACGTTGTATGCATAAAATGGTGCTGGAGCGATTGCTCGCACTAGTTTTAATGATTTGACATGCATGAGGGATGCTGGAGCTTAGCTCGCATCTAGTTTTGATATGATATTGCATGAAGCCGTGCTGGAGTGTAACTCGCACGAGATTTGATTTAATTATGCATAAAGCCGTGCTAGAGTGCAACTCGCACGAGATTTGATTTACTTGAGCATTCATTTGTGCTGGAGCGTTGCTCGCACAAAGTTTTACGTGGTTTTTATAATTCATTTGAATGCCGTACTGGAGTTTTTCTCGTACGAGGTTTTCACTGAATTTCTATACATGTCCGTACTAGAGCATTGCTCGTACGTGGATTTTACTTGAAATTATAATCAGTTTAAGTCGTACTGGAGCATTGCTCGTACGCAGATTTTACTGATTTTTATGAAACCGTGTTAGAGCTTCGCTCGCACGAGATTTTCTGATATCATGAATATGCATGGAGCCGTGCTTGAGCTTCGCTCGCACAAGGATTTATATTACATGCATATAGCCGTGTTGGAGCCTCCTGTAGACTGTGTGTCACAGTGAGATGATATGCTCACACGTGCATTCTGAGACAGAGATGATATGGGTGGATAAGACCTATTACAGGCACCCCTGATTGAGCTTGGGTCCACGGAGTACGTTGTACCGTGTATGTCATGCGGAGTACGCTGTACCGTGGGGATTGTTGGAGTGGAGTGGCATTAGCCACAAGGCAGCAAGCCTTGCCCTCGCAATCCTGGTGTTATGCTGTTCTGGCGGGTAGGACGACCCACCTCCCGTTTCAGGTGTGATACCCTGCACACTAGGTACCGTGTTGCCAGGGATCACTAGGATATGGCCATAGTCCTCGATGTTACTGATAATTACCTTATTGTCTCACATGATATAACTTGTGGTCTGTTAGACCAGGGTAGACCCGAAGGAGGGGTCAGGCCCCCGATTTGATGATTTGATGATTTCAGATGATTTTATGATATGTGACCCTGAAAGAAGGGTGGTTTTATAACTCAAGTTTTATAATGAAATATAACAAATTGTTTTATGAGTTTTGAGATGATTGACCCAGAGGGGTTATTTTATACTGCGTTTTAAATGAATTGATTTAAATGCAGTGGCATGATGTGTTTTCCATGCTTTCATTTGAAAACCTTGAATTGTCTTACATGACATGAAAGACTGCATGATCTTGATTAAATTCATGCTTAATATGATTTAATGATGTCACATAAAATGCTTTGAATGCATGAGTTACATGATTTATATATGCACAAATAGTTTTGGATAAACTATGGCATTGAATATGCATGACTTTGTGCGTGTAATTTTAAATGAAAAGAAATGGATTTAAGGGCATGGCATTATGAGCATGTAGATAGTGGAGCTATCTACTTACTTGCATAATTGCCTTACTGAGCGTGTGGTTTGCTCACCCCCCTTATTTTCCATCTTTTCAGAGCACTTGTAATAATTATTGAGCGGCTGAGGACTTGCATGCTTAATATCCGCTGCTTGCTGCTTCCCATCGAGAGACAGGTATACACATTTGTATGGTTTTGTATCTAAATATGTAATGCATAGTACTGTAAATGGATATGATGTCGGGGATGTAGAGTCATGTAAATACCATTGGGTATGTGTTTATTTAAAGTCAAAAGGATAGTAGACTCTGATATATGATTATGGGAATGAAATGTTAAATAGTGTGAGGTGACTAACACCGAATCATAGCCCAACTGTGTTGTAGGATGGTCACGACGAGAGAAAGGTAAGAATTAAATAATAAATGAAAAAGCGAAAAATTTACTCTGATTTTTAGGTAATTCGGGTCGTGATAGTTCTCTCCACCGTCGGTACCCATTTCCTATTTCCGCCATTTTTGACGTTTGTCGGCAGTTTCGCCGGTCGTTTTCGGTACCAATCGGCGCACCGTCGCCTGGGCTTCTAGAATCGAGCCTTGGTGGTGCTCGAATCAGCGTCGTTGGCCGTAAATCGGAGCATTCCTTCCCGCGGCTTCTCCTTCCATTTTCGGCCTCCTCCGGCGTTGTCGAAGCTCGTGCCGGCACCTGGTGCTTCCCACGAGGCTCGTCGCCCTTCGTCGGCCCCTCAGTCCCGCCGGTGGTGGCTCGTCGATTTTCCTCGATTTTGGCTTCGTTTTTCTTTCTCACTTCTTTCTCTCTCCCTGATTTCCATTTCTGATTCCTTTTTTTTTTCAATTCTTCTTTTTTTTTATTAATTATATTAATTATTTTTATTATTATTTTAATCATTAAAATACTATTATTTTGTCAAAATATCTAAAAACATTTATTAATGTATTCAATTAATCCCTAATTGAATTTATCAGTATTATTTTGGCTTTTCGGTATATTTTTCGATTATTTTCGAGATTATTTTTCGAATTAAAAGTTTTGATTTAATCCCGATTAATTCCATAAATTTATATCTTGATCAATTTAACCCGAAATTTAATTATTTCACCTTTATTGACCAAGATTTCTCAATCCATTATTTTTTATAAATTTTTCGTATCGAATTTATACCGATTTTTGATCTTTTGACCATTTTGCCCTTCAACGTGTTCGAGAATTCCATTTCAGTCCTTTTACATTTTTAAATGCACTCGTAAATTTCTATTCATTCCCTTTTACTCTTACAATAAAATCGAGTCTTACATGAACTCTCAGTGGAGTGGGAAGCAAAGTTCGAAGAGCAACAAATGAAGCTGAGACAGGGAAGTTGGGCGAAGGTGCTATAGACGGTGACAGAGATGATGGAGTGACGGAGGAGAGGTGTGGCAGCATCAAAGATGTTGGTGGACAGCAAACAGGAGGACCGACGATGACG
The DNA here is from genome assembly GCA_033439115.1 of Firmiana major. Taxonomy (NCBI): domain Eukaryota; kingdom Viridiplantae; phylum Streptophyta; class Magnoliopsida; order Malvales; family Malvaceae; genus Firmiana; species Firmiana major. The sequence continues at coordinate 28,656,344 of CM065905.1, forward strand.
AGGGAGTGAGTAGAGGGTGACCAGCGAATTAGGAAGAAGAAAAAAGAAAAAAAATTGCATGAAAAGTTTGAAAAAAAGTGAAATATTTTTATATATAGTTTTAAAAATATTTGGAGATAGAGAAAAAGACACAAGGAGAAATTGAAAAGTCTAAGAAAAAAGCTCCGAGGAGAAAATTAACCTAGTGGACCAGGTCCATTGACTCCAAACGCTAAGGCAATTAGGACTGCGAGCAGACACCGAGGTAAGAAAAATTGGGTGAGCTATTAGAGATATTTTCACGTATTTTTTGATGATTTGTAGATATGAATTTTAAGAAATATTTTATTGTAAGAAAATTTGGGTTGTGCTGTTAGAGATATATGCACGTATTTTCTGATGTTTTGTAGATATAAATTTAGGCTACATTTCTACTGTCAAAAAATATCCATGAACTGCTAAAAATATCTGTGTATATTTTCTGGGTATTTGAGACTGCGAACTTTAGGACATAAATTATTAGACTCCTGAACTGTAGAAAATCCTAAATCGAGTTTTACCATTCTGAAATTTTAAGAAAAAGTTTAAAACTCCGTAAATCACCTTGATTTTCGGTATAGTATTATTTAGCCTCTTTAAATAAATATTAGAGTAGTTTTTAATTATTGTATAAAATCTAAAATTTCATATTTTTACCAAAAAACTATGTCTTGTGGTTTTTAGCTGAAAAATGACAAGATCGGCCCTTCCGGTTTGTTTGATTTACTGAGTCGAGGTTTAGAAACTATTTGGATAAAATGGACTGTTTATGAATTGACTTTGAACGAAACCGTGCTAGCCAACGTGTATTGCTGTGTGATCTTACACTAAACTACTCGCACGAGATTTTAAGTGTTTTGATGTTAATATCGTGCTAAACAGTAGTGTATTGCTGTATGATCTTGCACTGACCTGCTCGCACGAGATTTAAGTGTTTTGATGTTAAAACCGTGTAAGACCTGTAAATTCCTATGAAATATGTATGATTTCAGAATGTACAAACAAGTTGCATTACATATGAATTACAAGTAATGGATGTTTTTAAGCTCTAAGTATGAATGAAATGTAAAATGAGTATAGAAGCAAACTGAATGCAACAATTCCCTTGAAATTCTGGGAAAAACTACAATAGGAAGCCTACAGATGAAGGCCAGATCGATCTTATGTGGTGACAAGATCGATCTTACAATTACAAAATGAAAACACCAAGGCCTTTAGGCAAGAAGATCGATCCTTTATTCAAGCCAGATCGATCCCCTGATGAAGAGCAGATCAATCTCCTTTCTATGAAGAGTGATCCCAAAGTGGCTCTACTTGGAAGAGATCGATCCCTTTCCTGGGAGAACGATCTCAATTTGTCTCGCCTAGGAGCAGATCGATCTCCTCCCTATGAAAAATCGATCTCTAAAGCATTCTGCTTGAACTAGATCGATCTCATGTTATAAGCAGATCGATCTCCTGCTTCCAATTGTTGAGATTATGGGGGAGTTTAATCAAGGGGAGATCGATCTCCACCCCTTGGAGATTGATCTCATAATGTGAAATCTATAAAAGCCTGACAATCTGTGCCTTTTTCCTCAGACATTCACCATTCCTCCATTTTACCAAAGAAAAACCTAGTTTCTCACTCTAGAATACCACCCTTTCCAAAAGGATTTGAGAAAAAGGCTATTTGAGTAAAGTTGTTCATTGTGAGGAGGAGAACAACATATCTTGGAATCAACATTTAACTTGAAGGATTGAAGGAGCAAAAGGTCTTCCAATTTTGGGCAAGAGAAAAGTCAAGCTAGGTGAGTTTCCATTACACCAACTCTAAATATGTTTATTTAGATGTTGTTAGGAGATGATTTGGTGTGATTAACTAATGGAATTTGATGGAGTTGAGAAAATGTGCATCTAGGGTACTTAAGAAAATGCATGGATAAATGGATTTAAACTAAGGCTTGGATGTTTATTTAATACCGAAGGAACTCGGTTTATAACCCAGATAAGTGAAAAACTGAAAGAATAGAGGAAGTAATCAATAAGGGTCCGAAAGACCCCATTGTAGATTTGGATGAATAGAAGTGTGAAGTAGAGGTTTGATGAGTAATTATTGATATTTTGACATTATTTTGACAACTCAAGAATTTGACTCGTGAGTCGAAGCTTGAAACGAGAATATTGCACCACCCAAGGTGCAAGAGGTAAGGGATGCAACCTTTTGTGCATGTGTATTTCCTTACCAATGAAAATGCTTTGGTAGCATAAAATGAGTTTACAAACGAGCATACCTATTGAGAAAAGTGTTTTATTTGAGATTTATCACTTGAGTGCATGTTTTGTCGGTTTGAGCTCGGTTTTGTGATTTGGGTTATTTATGAGCAAATATATCTTTTTATTTATAAGAGATTTATAAGCAAAACTATCATGAGCTCTACGTGAAGGTGAAACTATTTTTGCATAATAATGGCATGCTTTAATTTGAGACTAAAGGTTTGTCATGAAACTTACACATTGGTGGATACCTCCACTTTGGTAGACGCCGAGGCTTTGCTAGGCCCGAGTCTTACCATGCCTCCGTTTTGGTAATGTGAGATGCCTCTGTTTTGGTAACGTGAGATACCTCCGTTTTGCTAATGTGAGATGCCTCTATTTTGGTAATGTGAGATGCCTCCATTTTGGTAACATGATATGATTTCCCTCGTTCTAAGGATGCCCTCGTTGAAGATGATGTGATATGATGATTTCATTCATGACTTTTATACTTTGCCTAGTCTCCATAATTATTTTGAGATACGATGTGTTTGTGAAATGAGATAAAGATGTTTGATGAACTATGATTTTAATCATGTATTTATAATCATGTGAATTATGCCATTATTACACTAATGCTTTAATGATGATTTTTTTTAAAAGCTCAGATGCACTCCTTACTGAGCGAAGTTGAAAGCTCACCCCCTCTTTTTCCTCCCCCTACAAATTACTTACAGTGAGTAATAGTACCTACTAAGTGCATGACATAGGCTGGTGGACGAGACTCTCCCCAGGCTATTACTTGTACACACGAGAGGTATAATTAGTTCATTTTGTAACCCAGACAATTATGTAATACATACACTTCTATTTAAATGATATTGGGATGTAATCAGTGTGGTATATGTATAACAAGTGGATTTCTTTTGATATAATATTAATTGGTTAATAGATTGTGGATGTTTGAATGATCTTCGGGATAATTGGTTGAAGAGGTTGGCTGACACTGTACAGGAATGCACATTGAGTAGGAAGCTTGATTTAAGAGAAAAATTTAAATTAGCCACATTTTTCGTGCTTCCATGCTGTCACAAATTGTGCTAGACAGTTGTGTATCGCTGTGTGATCTTGCACTGAACTGCTCACACGAGATTTAAGTGTTTTGATGTTAAAATCGTGCCAGACAATTGTGTATTGTTGTGTGATCTTGCATAGAACTGCTCGCATGTGATTTAAAGTGTTTTGATGATAAAATCGTGCTAGTCAGTCACGTATTGTTGTGTGATCTTGCACTGACCTGCTCGCATGTGATTTGAGGTAAAAATGCGATAGTGAATTATACTGAATTGTGAATGATGTCGAGGTCTATGGAGTACGATGTACCGTACTGTGTGCATGTGAGTACGATGTACCGTGTTTTGAAATAATGTACTGTGTGAGTCGTTTGGGTAACTGACCACTCCCACAGCACCTGACATCCTAGTACACCTGGCCCATGATTGCCCGGAGTCACTGACATTGGCCAATTGTCCTATTGAATTCAATTATTGATGATGAATATTCCTCCTTGCCTCACTCATTTAAATTTTTTGAATTGTTTTGGATGAAATGATATACTGTGTGAAATTTGTTTTACCTAATGCATTAAATTTAAGTGATATTTTGTAGTACAATTTCTATGATACCAATATTGTGATCGATGGTAATTTTTACTGTATTTTATACTCAACTGTGTATTATTTATTTCAAGCCGTATAGATAGATAGTTTATTTATCTACCTGTCGCTTGATTTTTCTTACTGAGCACGTTGAGCTCACCCCTTACTTTACACTACAAAGCCTCGTTTATAGCTGAGAGTGTTTGTAAGTCGAATATATTTGCACAGCTATGCATCGGCAAATGATTCTTCGACATTAAAGGTATACCCGTCATGGACATTTATATTGTATCTAAATTTTGCAAGTACAATAATGTATAGAGAAATGTGTTTGGGGAAATGTGAACATGAAGGAACAATTATGATGATTAATTAAAAGGTACCTCTATTGGAATTTTGTTAAAATTTGTCACCTAAAAATGAAATCAAGTACTCGTATTTATTGTTTCTGATCTGTTATCGACTGTAGCCCAACCAAAAATGCGTGTAAATCGTGTCATTACAGAAGTGGTATCAGAGCAAGGTTGACATGATATGAGTCGATTATTAGAAGTAAGAAGAATTCAAAAAGTTCACATCCCCAACATTATTGTATATTGCTTAGATACAAACAGGTATACCTAGCTATTTTTTATTAAGAATTGAGTCATTGAATGTAGGAAAACTGATAGTTAGGGCTGATGGGTACTACAGCCATATTAGTAGACGAAAAGGAACCGTTTCTCGAGGTTATAGAGATTGGCCCGAGAGATTTAGTGAACTTTCATATGATGTACACCTCTTAGTTTGACTAAAGTTTCTGAAGTCCGCTACATAAGATTTGAGCGGACATAGAAGCAATGATGAGATTGTTTGACCAAATGATAGTAGCACAATAATAATGATGATGATTAAGGTATGACTTTGACTTAGAGAAAGATTGAGATAATTTTAAGAGTTAATCCACTATTTTACTAGAATCAAGAATCCAGTTATAATGGAAACTGGATATATGAATTGGAAAAGTTACGTGGATCCTTATGGTGTACTACTATAAAGAAAGAAGTTTTGATATTGAAATAGGAAGTTAAACTTTAAGGGAAGTTCCCCACAATCTAATCTAAGGACCCGACATTAGATGGTTACATGAAATACGTTTCGGGATGTCTTTAGATGGAAACACATCCCAGATGCAGTACAATGGCGATTATAGATGAAATGATTGAATCAGACATAAGGTAACAAGTCTGGAAATGAATATGAAACTAAATTTATGGTTTTGAGAAGTATAATTCGGAAACATTGAGTTGTGAAATAAAGGAAGTCTAGGAACTCATAGGAGAGATTGGGATCTTGAATCGAGCTAGGTTAGTTCTATTTGATGTTACTTATGAGGAAACAGTGCGCATGACGCATCTGTGATAATATGAAATGTATGTCTTTGAGGTTACCAAGAAAATGGAAAGATAAAGAGTGTCACAGAAGAGAGATCTAATAAAGAGTAGAGTCTTTGTAACTGGAAGAAAGAACTACAGAACGAACTGTATAAATGAAACTTAAAGGTCACACTACTTACATGATTGATAAAGATAGGGCATGTTCGGAGTAAAGAGACACCTCTGTAGACAGAGAGTTTTCTAATACATGTTCGGATGATCCATCAGAGTTACCTCTAGATAAAAGGATGAAGTCTTGAGGTGATTTAGTACTTGGTACTGAACTAAGTATCCAAACCCCTATACTAATGGCTTCAATTTAATTAGAAGAGCGGAATAAGTAATTACAGGGATTATAAAATAAGGGGAATTATCAGACCGAGTGATCCACTTTGGAGTGTATGGACATTAATTGTTCTAGAGTTTTCTGTGTTACAATGTGTTTAGAACAAGACCTAATTGGATTCTTGTAAAACATAGATTGTAGATCAGTGGGAAAGATCCTAAAACTGTTAAGATGATTCAGAGTTTGGGGTATAAGGGGACTTTGAAATATGAACCACGTATCGAATCTAATGATTGTAAATTGTATATGCCTATGTTTCGAATACGAGACTTAAATGGAATAAGGAAAGAGTTTTGTATAATGAAATGAGATAAGTTTTGAAATGTGATAAATTTTGGATATAGGATTATAATTGGAATGAGAGATGTACACAACGTATGAATATTTTTGGGTATGTGAAATGATTCAGATCGAGTGAGGTGAACGAATAATAAGTGGTGACTAAAGGATAAATGTGAAATTGCGATAAATTATGGTATCTTACCTTTTATTAGGACTGAACCTTGAACCCCTATACCCATAATTAGTTATGTGGCTAGGTCTGATGGGTAATAAGGGTATTTCAAAATACCTCTCTGCCTGAGAGACTTGGCAGCATCTAGAAGTACCCATAACCTATAAATTGAAAGTGATAGTTGTAATATTCATGTTTGAAGTCAGGATACTATTTCTTATGCAGTCAAGAATTATGGAATTCTACTGATCATGCAGGTTTAAATATTAGATTTCACAAAGGTCATCTAATACAAGAGAAAAAAAAGGAAATGACTAGGGTTAGTGCTTTGAGCAAAAGAGATTTCAAGATGACATTATATATATATATATGTGTTATTGAAATATTTAGTGAACCTCAACTGGATGTGGTTCCCTACTGATATTGACATTTATATCGTGGTAGCTAGCTTGAGATTAGAACTAGATTTGATTGATAGAATCCGATATGTAGCGTAAGGATAAGTATTATGTAGATGTGGCTAGTCGGACCCAATTAGGTTCTGTGACAGATTTTGAAGTTAGCTCCGACGAACTACTAAGATTTAGAGGTAGAATTTGTATTCCCAATGATGCACAACTGGGGAAACTAATATTGTCAGAAGCTCTCTCCTCGAGGTACACCCTACACCCAGAGAAGTAATAAGATGTATAAGAATTTACGAAAAGTGTATTGGTGGTCAGGGATGAAGAAAAACGTGGCTGAATATGTTGTCGCTGACTTGTGTCAGCAGATTAAAGTAGAGCGTCAGAAATCTGTGGGATTGTTATAACCGTTACCAATACCAACATGGAAATGTGAGCATGTCACCATGGATTTCATCATGGGATTGCCAAGGATCCATAGAAACCATGATACGATTTGGGTAGTAGTAGATAGATTGACAAAGTTTGCCCACTTCCTAGCTATGAAGGCTACGGATACCTTAAGTGCTCTAGCGGATCTGTATGTACAGGAGGTTGTAAGACTACATGGCATACCAATAAGCATGGTATCTGATAGGGATTCTCGATTCACTTCGTGCTTTTGGGAGCATTTCCAAGAAGCCATGGAAACCCAATTGAATTTTAGCACTGCTTTCCATCCTCAAATAGACGGGCAATAAAAAAGAACTATTGAGACATTGGAGGACATGTTGAGAGCTTGTGCTTAAAATTTTAAAGGCTCCTGGGATGACCATTTATCGCTAGCGGAGTTTGCATATAATAATAGTTACCATTCAAGTATCAGAATGACATCATATGATGCACTGTATGGTCGAAGGTGTCATTCGCCAATAAGATGGGAAGAAGTGGGCGAAAGAAAGATATTTGCTCCCGACCTGGTTAAGCTAGCTTCTAAGGATGTACGATTGATCTGTGAGAGGTTGAGGACGTCTCATAACAGACAGAAGAGTTACATTGACCAAAGACGAAGACTCTTGGAATTTTCAGTAGGAGATTTGGTGTTTCTGAAAATCTCTCCATTCAAGGGCATAATAAGATTGGGAAAGAAAGGGAAACTGAGTTCCCGTTATATTGGGCCTTTCGAGATCTTAGACCGAGTAGGAGACAAAGCTTAGAGATTGGTGTTACTGTCGGTGTTATCAAATATTCATAACGTCTTTCACGTTTCGATGCTTTGCAAGTATCATCCGGATCCCACACATGTGATTAAATATGAACCGTTGGAATTGAAGGAGGACATGATGTACGTGGAGAAATCGATTCAGATTTTGGACAGGAAGGAAAAAGCCTTATGGTCTAAGATGATTCCTTTGGTAAAGGTTTTGTGGCAGTATCACACTTTAGAAGAGGCCACGTGGGAGTTAGAAAACCTAATGTGAGAGAAAGATCCACAGTTGTTTGGGAACAGATGTACTCTTAAAATTTGGGAACCAAATTTTCTAAGGTAGGGTGAATGTAAACCCCAAAAATTTTTCGGTACTCGGCTTGAGCGTTATACAATTTAAATTTAATCCATGTTTGCTTGCGGATGATTTAAATTAATTATGTTGGAAAGGAGGGATTTGGTTAGGCCGAAATTTCATCAAAAATTCGATTTATGAAAATAAACTAATAATAATAGATCAAAATTTAAATTAGATAAAAAATAAATAGTAGATGAATAAATAACAAGAATAAATAATGAGTATATAGATATATACACATTTATTTAGATTTAATTAAGAAATTAAAATTTAAATTAAAGTAAAAAAAAGGAAAAGAGTCGAAACGGTGCGTTTCGACCCTGTGCACAGGGCACAGAGGCCAGGCATGACTTACGTGCTCTGTGTGTGCCTAGCGCGCCCTATGTCCTCCTACAACTCTAGACCCCTGCTATACTAGCACCCAGTACACCACTCCAGTGCATGACCCAACACCTCGACTCCAGCGCCTTGCGCACCACCAGCCAACACCTCGGCGCGCACCAGTTCTGCATATCAGCAGTGTCCATACGCTAGACCCTTTGCACACCACGCCAAGCCTTGCACCAGCCTCGGCACGCCCAGCGCTGCTGTACACTCCCTTGGACCAGTGCGCCCAGCTCTGCGCGCCCCTGCATCTAGACTCTACATACCCACCTGCACTCCATGCTAGGCCCTGTAGGCAATAGTCTTGTACCCTCAGCACACTGATCCCATGCCCCTTCCAGCCCTACCAATCTGAGGTATAAAAATCAAACTGAATAGTGAAGGAGAAGGTTTACTGGAGAAGTAAACAAAAACTAAAACAGAGGAGAACAAGGGTCATCCTCGGCCCAAAGGAAGCAGGGCAGCTAGGTGCAATAGGAGGGTAGCAGAGGCAGAACTGGAAGCTGGTGAAGTGAGGGACCAATGTAGCCATAGAGTCACCTCTGTTCTGAACTCTCGGTGGAGTGGGAAGCAAAGTTCGAAGAGCAACAAATGAATCAGAGACAGGGAAGCTAGGCAAAGGTGTTGTAAACAGTGATAGGAGATGATGGAGTGATGGAGGAGAGGTGTGGCAGCACCAAGGACGTTGGTGGACAGCGAACAAAGGGGTCAGTGATGAGGAGAGCATGAGTAGAGGGTGACCAGCGAAAGAGGAAGAAGAAGAAAAAAATGGCACGAAAAGTTTGAAAGAAAGGAAATATTTTTATATATATGTATAAAAATATTTGGAGATAGAGAAAAAGGCATAAGGAAAAATCGGAAAGTCTAAAAAAAAGAGAGCTCTGGGTAGAAAATTAATTGAGTGGACAGGGTCCACTGACTCCGGACGCTAAGGCAGTTAGGACCGTGAGCAGACACCGATAATTATTTAGTCTAAAAAACAAAGTTTCATTCTAATTATCTAGACTTAGAACATATCATTTATATAATGATAATATATAAATGCATAAAAGGATTTTCACTCTAATTATCTAATTATTAGATTCTATGTAGAACTCTAAGCTAAATCTAAATCTATATTAAATCTATTAAATCCATCTATTAAATTAAATCGATATCTATATAAAAAGTATATATAATTAAATAATTAAAATGTAAAATATACTAAAATAGAAAATAAAAATAGACTAATATTATAATGTAATATTATACTAATATAATATACTACTATATAGAATATACTAATAGAATAAATAGAATATAACAAATATAAATAAGACTGTGTTGGTTGTAAGAGATGTGAATCCGCTTGTCCAACGGATTTCTTGAGCATTCGAGTTTATTTATGGCATGAAACAACTAGAAGCATGGCTCTAGCTTATTGATACGTTCCAGAAAACCCCACTTGAATATATTTTGAATCCATTTAATGTTTTTTACTGAAAAAACCCATGCTAAAAAAATGTCTTTTTGAGCACGGGTTTCTCTGGTCCAAGTGTATCTTGTCTTTACCACGAATTATTTTCCTTGGCTAACAATAATTGTAGTTTTACCAATATTTACAGGTTCTTTAATTTTCTTTCTTCCTCATAGAGGAAATAAGCTAATTAAGTGGTATACGATGTGCATATGCATATTCGAACTCCTTTTAACAACCTATGCATTTTGTTATCATTTCCGATTGGATGATCCATTAATCCAACTGGCAGAAGATTATAAATGGATAATTTTTTTTTACTGGAGATTGGGAATAGATGGACTTTCTATAGGGCCCATTTTACTGACAGGAGAGTCAGAGTCGAAAAGAGGATTCCTCACTTCTTTCTCTCATTCAAAACCGTGTATGAGACTTTCATCTCGCACGGCTCCTAAGTGATAAAAGTAAAGAAGAACTTATCTTTTTTCTTTTTTTTGATTACCTTCCTCACATATGTATAAGATCGAACCCATTCGATTTCTAAAATAGATTACTAATCCATAACTTTTTTGAGGAATCCTTCACCAGTGGTTGTGAATGACTAATTTTTCTCAATCTTTTCGACCTTGGTTCCGTAGGAGCAAGTCAAAAAGATTGAGAAATAGAACCATCTGATTTGATTCGTTCTCAATAGCCATGAGATGATCATCTTAGGGTGATCTTTTTGTCGATGAATTGTAACGACCCTTGACCCTTGAAAATCGGGGAAAATTTTTTTGAACTATATATATTTAATTTACCCACTTATTCCCTTATTCACTTAGGTTGTATTCCTGTTTAGTGTCAAATCACCTTTCTTAATTCTATATCCGAATTTATATTTTAACTTCATACTTTGGCTTATATAGCCGATAGAAATTTCAGCAGCATAACGGCTTATATATGAGCCTACCCACCTGCAATTCAATTGTTTTGACAATCCTAGATATCCACAACTACTAAGCAGGCTTTCCAAATCCACATTTACAACTCAATACATCCATTTCGATTAAATACCAATCATCTTAAAACCTAATCCAAAAAGTAATAATCTTTACATTGTTTTCCTTACAAATTACATCCCAACAAAATATTTCCAATATATATGTCTGTGCGTACAAATATGTCTGGTAAAGGAATGTAATTGTATACCTTTGTTACGTGTACAAAAAGTAGCTAGGGCTGCTCTTTCCCACAGCCTACGTCGTGTACGCGGCAGGTAGCACCCACGGATCACTGCAAATGGTCTAAGAGGTAGAGGGGTAAACTTTCAGGAAAAAGCCCAGTAAGAAGACTGCATTTAAAATGGTCTTAGTGATTCAAATATGTAGAAAATATAAATATACGTATACTGATTTCTTTCTGAAACTATTATAAAGGGCATTCCAAATTAAGGAAAATCGAAAACCTCATGATTCGAAATGAAATTCTTTAAGTACATGGACTTAACAGATATTACGTAAACTTTTCGTATAATCAGAATTCCAAAACAGGAATATATGTCAAATCACATATTATAAAATCATATTCTGACAACAGAGTTTAATTCAGATAGAGACTACATCAGCCCATATAATTATCATGCGGCAATAACCAAATCATCCTCTGTAGAGGGAATTTAGAACCTATGGCCATGGTAAGGCTGTAGATGGGATCAAGGTCATACAACGTCCAAAACCCGAAGGTGAAATTCAGAACCACAAGGGCGAAGTTCAGACGCCACACAGGCGAAGTTGTCATGCGTTAGCATACATAATAAACGGCCCTTAGTCTCAAAACATACTATAGTTTTCATATGCGAAAACATGGAAATAAAATAATCTTATTCGAAAGATCATTTCAGAAGACATGCTCTTATTCAGAAGTCAAATTAAAAAATATGCAATTATTCAAAAACACAAATACAGAGAGCATATTCTTGATCAGAAATATAATTTTAGAAACATGCATGAAAATCATACTTCATGTCTTTGTAAGCTCTCCTTAATCATGGTTCAGAAAGTAACTATTACCATTTTAAATTATATCCCCTTACTTCGATCTATCAAAATTCTCGAATTCGAGTGGTGACGCCTTCTAGTACCTCATTTAATTCTTTCTACGATTCACCTACACCGAAATCGTTCACTTAGCATCCTATTCATGCGAATCATTCGAATTGCGTTAAAATCGTAACTTATTCGTTACTACTTCATGTGTACGTATAATTGTACATATCTAGGCCAACACGCACGTTTATATATTTTCTTACTATTTATATATTTTGTACATACAAATATTAACATATACCTTTATTATATGCATCTACATGTATATGTACATAAATATATATATATATATATATTTATATACACTCCTATATATATATATATTTATTTGTTTTCCATTATTTTTTTCTTTATCACATGTATATATGCTTTGTATGTACATGTATTAACATACACTTTATCTTATATACACCCATATGTATATACACCAATATATATATACATATATATTATTATTTGTTTCCATTATTCAATATCACAAAAATATATATTTGCCTACTCCTCATCATTCCTTTTTTTTTTGTCTAATTAAATCTACACTAACATGCTTGTATCTACAACTCATATATCTACATGTACACTAAATATACATACATGTATAAATATATTTTACCTTTGTCTTTTTCCAATTCCCAACTTCCTCCTTTCTTCTTCTCTTTTCCTTTTTTTCTTTTTTCTTTCTTTTCTCCTTTCTTCCCTCTCGGTTTTCTCCTTTCTTCAGCTCTCGGTTCCAGCCTTCACTGCCTCGATTGCTCTTCTTCTTCCTCCTTCAACTCTCTTCCTCGGTTCTGTTTCTTCCTTTACCCTCGGGTTTGTCCTATTTTTTTCTTTTCCTCAGCCCATGGTTCTCGGTTCCAGCTGCTGTCTCCTGCTTTCATTTTCTTCTTCGATTGCTCTACTTCTCGGTTTCAGCCTCACTTCAGCTTCAATTTCCTTTCTCCCTCAGCTTGCTCCAGCTTTGTGGCCCTCGGTGCTGCCTCTCTTCAATCTCCCCTGCCTCGGTTCTAGCCCTTTCTGTTCTGGTCTTCTTCGTCAATCTCCCATGCACATTCTCAGTTTCAACCTCCCTTCGGTCTCGGGTCTGCTGGCTATCTTCCTCTTCTTTCTTCCCTTCTCGTCTTTCTTCCCCTTCTCCTTTCTCTTTTCTTTTCTCTCCCGGCCAGCCCCCTCTTTCTTTCTTTCCTCTTTTCTTTCTCTTCTTCTGTTCCCGCCTAGCTGCTCTCTGTTTCTTTTCAATTTTGCTCCTTCATTTCTTTTGTTTCCAGGTGCGGGATTGGCTTCTTTTTGAAGCTAATTCCATACACCTCAATATATATATATATATTATATCAATATATATTTATATTATATTTATGTATGTATATATGTTATATTAATATATAGATATATATCATTTGTTTATTGTTATTGTTTCCATTTTGTTTTAAATATATTATACATTATACATTACAATATATATATATATTTGTTATACATATATATATATATATATCATCATTTATCCATTTTAAATTTGTCTAGTATATATTTATATATATATATATTAAACCTATGTATATATATATACACTTTCCTTCTTTTTTTGTTATAAAATCACCTATATTATATAATATATACATATTACCTAATATATATATTTGTTATATATATTTACATTATTATTTATCTATTTAAATTTTCCTAGTATATATGTATATATATATTTTCTCTTATAAAATTATCCAATGGCAATATTTATGTCTTCAAGAAATTTTCGTTATTTCGAAAATGAAATATTATCGGGATTTCATTATTCCTCATAAATCCCCGATATAAATTTTTACATCAAATTTATTTTCGATCCCTCCGTGCTTGCATTTGCTTCATCACTTCTTGTATCTTCGGGTTCTCGGTCATTCACGGGCTTCTCGGCTCCTATATTCCTCGAGCCCTACAACGAATATTCACACTTCCATTAAAATATATTATTTTCATTTTTATATAATCTAATTAAACGTAGGAAATTTGTGGGGTTTACATTCTCCCCACCTTAAAAGAATTTGGTCCTTCAAATTCATTTGGGTCCATCAGAATAGGTGTGGGTACTTCTACTTTATGAGGCTCTTTAGCTCCCATGTAGCTTCTTTAATCGAATGGTGTTACCAGAGAACCTTTACCAGAGGTATCGTCTTCGACTAAAGTACCTTTTTCTTTTCTGTCCAATATCCGGATAGGTTGCTCAACGTAGCTCATATCCTCTTGGATGCTCAAGGGCTCATACTCAATGACGTGTGAGGGATCCAGATTATATTTCCTTAACATCAAGACATGGAAGACATTGTGTACCCCAAAAAGCTGCGGTGGTAAGGCAAGTCTGTAGGCTACATCTCCCACTCTCGCTAGGATCTCAAAAGGACCAATGAAGCGAGCACTCAACTTCCCCTTCTTCCCGAACCGCATGATACCCTTGCTCGAAGATACCTTAAGAAACACGAAGTCCCCAATCTGAAACTCAAGTGGCCGTCTATGCTTATCCGCATTACTGTAAGACCCAATTTTTATCGTAAGAGCAAATGGAATGAATAGAAATTTTCGAGTGCATTTAAAAATGCAAAAAGGATTTAAATGGTATTCCCGAACACGTGAAGGGTAAAACGATCAAAAGATCAAAATTCGGTATTTATCGTGACAAGAAAATTTAATTAAAAATATGGGATTGAGAAATCTTGATCAATAATGAGGAAATAATTAAATTTCGGATTAAATTGATCAAGATATGAATTTATTTGAATTAATCGAAATTTTCACTTCGAAAAATAATTTTGAAAATAATCAAAAAATATACTGAAAAAAGAGAAATAAGACCGATAAATTCATTTAGTGATTAAATGAATAAAATATAAATTTTTAAAGATATTTTTACAAAATAATAATATAATATTGATTAAAATAATAATTAAAATAAATTATTTTATAATTAACAATAATAATTTTCGCGAAAAAAAACGCGAATTGAAGAAAAGGAAACCGAAGCAGCCGAACCAAGGGAGCCACTGACGGAGCCATCGGCGATGGACCCAGGCGAGGAGGCCGAAGCCATCGGCCAGCTGAGCCATCGCTGACGTTGGTGGAGGTCGAAGGAGCTGGTAATCGGCGGTGAGAGAGAAGACGATAGAGAACCGAGAGGCAAAGCGAGAAACCGGTGATCGACGCCGATTCAGGCCCAGCCACTGCCAGCCGAGGGAGCACCATGCGAAGACCGGCCGATTGGTGGCAGCCTTGGCAGGTAGAACGGCGGCCAGCGCCGAAAAACAGAGGAATAAAGGAAAGCCACCGACGTCGGAAAGGAGAAGAGCTCTTCTCCTTTCCGGCTACCTTGGACAAAACCGACCCTAGATCCGAGCTGCAGACGACCCCGCAGAGCTGCTAGCAGTGGAAACCGATGGACAACCGACCGACAAGGCACTGAACCAACCGAACCGGCTAGATCGAACGGGGTTAAACCGGACCGAAACCGGTTCAGCCAAAAAGAAAAAGAAAAAAAAAGAAAGAGGAAAAGGGGAAAAAGAAAAGAGGAAAAATTGGAGAAAATTTCAGCGATGCAATCAAGCTATGGGTAAGTCGGTAAGCGGTCGAATTGATCGATTTAAATTTTGAATTATTTAATTTGATCAATAGTCGACTGGAAATTTATTCGAAAGCTCCACTATCTACATGCTCATAATGTCATGCCCTTAAAATCCATTTCTTTTCATTTAAATCTCACGCACAAAATCATGCATACATCATTGGTATAGTTTATAAAAACTATTCGTGCATATAGAAATCATACAACTCATGCATCAATGGCATTTTATGAAAAATCATGAAATCATAATTAGCATGAAATAAATCAAGATCATGCATTAATTCATGCCATGTGACACCAAACATGAAAGACAATTCTTTTCATGAATTTGTAATTAAAGCATGGAAAACTCCTCATGCTACTGCATTTAAATCACTTCATTAAAGCTGCAGTATAAAATAACCCCTCCGAGTCAATCATTTCATAAATAAATCTCAAACTCATAAAACAATTCGTTATAAAATTCTGTTATAAAATCACCCTTCTTTTAGAGTCACACGTCATAAAATCCTCTGAAAATCTATCATCATAGTAGAAAATCACATCTCAGTGAAAATCACAAAATCGAGGGCCTGACCCCTACCTCTGGTCTACCCTGGTCTGTCGAGACCACCAGTTATATCATGTGAGACATGTAGGTGACTATATCAGTAACAACGAGGACTATGGCCATAACCTAGTGATCCCTGGCTACAAGGTAACTAGTGTGAGGGGTATCACACCTGAAACGAGATATGGGTCAATCCTGCTGCCAGAACAACATAACATCGGGATTGTGATGGCAAGGCTTGCTGCCTCATGGCTAATGCCACTCTACTCCAACAATCCCACAGTACAACATACTCCATGTGATATACACGGTACATCGTACTCCATGAAACCAATCTCAGTCAGGGGGTGCCTGCAATAGGTCTTATCCACCCATGCCAAATATGTCTCAGTATGCACGTGTGTACATATCATCTCACTGTGACACACAGTCTATAGGAGGCTCCAACACGGCTATATGCATGTCATATAAATCCCTGTGCGAGCAAAGCTCTAGCACGACTCCATGCATATTCATGATATCTGAAAACCTTGTGCGAGCGAAGTATAGCACATTTTCATAAAAATCAGTAAAATCTGCGTACGAGTAGCATGCCAGTACGACTTTAAAAGAGTTATAAATGTATATAAAATCACGTGCGAGCAAGCTCCAGCACGGTTTTATGTATAAAATCCATCGAAGCCTCGTGCAAGCAATGCTCCAGCACGAATGAAAGCTCAAGTAAATCAAAACTCATGCAAATTACACTCTAGCATGACTTATGAAATTAAATCGATTAAATCATGTATGAGCAAGGCTCCAGTACGACTTTTATGCAATTATCATATCAAAACAGGATGCGAGCTAAGCTCCAGCACCTCTCATGTGTGTCAAATCATTAAAATTAACGCGAGCAATTGCTTTAGCACCTTTTTATGCACACTCACAAACGCAGATATAGTGCGAGCTATGTGCCAGCACTATCTGTTTTCATATAAACTTGATAGTTAGCCCATTTTCCAAAGAAATTTCATTTAAATCTTAATAACACTTACGTAATATTATATTGTAAAATTTATGCAATTACAGGCCAATCTATCGATTTACTTTGCTTAAAAACCACGAAAATTCCTTAAATCAGAAAATTCCTTAAATCATGCATTTCATGCATGTCATGCTTTCACCATCCTGAGGTGAATTCCCTCAGTAGGGGTAAAATAGTCTTTTTCTATTTTCGAGTTCTTAAATCTTTAAACCATTTCTAGGACCTTTATACATATTCAATGTATACAAAAGCTATTAAAATACGCGTAGCTACCTCTAGCTACTCACACAATTCCCTTACCCCATTCTTCTGTACAGTTTGACCTTTCCACTGATGTCTCATCACGCAGTCCGATTTGCTCCCAATCAAATCTTTGGAACTGCATATAAATATTCATTAGGTCAAATACAATATAATTAATTGTATTTCATATTTTTCTGGGCTTAATTTAAATCATTGGGCCCGTTTACCCATATTAGGCCCGATTGTACCATAATGGGCCTTAATGGACTTAAGCTCGTTTTCCACTCACTATTCACATTATCGATGCCTATTGGGATCATTGGGCCCATTAGTATTTATTGGGTCTCGTTCTAAACTCTCGAATAGCTCAATTAATTATTTACGACAATTTATCTCTAATTCCAAAATATAATTCATTTTATGCGTAAATTAAATCCGTAATTGATGCGATAAATTTTTAACACGTATAACGATGTAAATTGTCGTAAATAAGGGTTACTTACCCAGGATTCCATGATAGTATGTAAATCGAGGCTGACTCGAGCTCTCGTTTGACATCAATTGTTGAGCTACACAATTACATATTTTTTCGGGTCAATTTTCAATCGAATATTAATCGAACTAAATATTTCAAAATTTAAATCGGTCAATTTGATCACTTACTGACTCACCCGTAGCTCGATTGCATCACTGAATTTTTTCTCGATTTTTTCTCTTTTTCTTTTTCCCTTTTTCCTTTCTTTTTCTTCTTTTCTGGCTGAACCGGTTCGGTCCGGTTTCGCCCGGTTCAGACCGGTTCAGTTCAGTCGGTTAAGTCTGGTTCGGTGCTTCATCGGTCAGTTCTTCACCGGCTTTCGTTGCCAGCAACTCCGCGGGGTCGTCCTGTGTACGGATCTGCTCTCGATTTCGCCCGTGGTGGTCAAAAAGTGGCCGATTCGGCTCTTCTCTCCTCCGTCGTCGGTGCCTTTCTTTTCTGTCAGCATTGACGGCGCTGCCAGCCCTTCCATAGGCCGATGCAGCCACTGATCGGTCGGTCTTCACTTGAGACTCCTTCGGTTGGTGGTGGTCAGGCCTAGATCGGCGTCGGTCACCGAATTTCCTCTTTTCCTCTCTCGACTGTCTCTCTCTCTTCATTCGTCGACATTCTCTTGCCGTTTTTTGGGTCACTGGTGCTGGTGGTGGCCACCTCTCATCTGGGCTTCCTTCGTCGACCTCGCCTGGCCTTCTCGCTCGCCGGTGGCTCGTCGGATCGGGTCTCCCTCGGCTTCGTTCTTTTTCCTTTTCCAAAATCGCGTTTTTCGCGATTCTGCACATTTTTTTCATTAATTTTTTTTATTTATTTATTTAATTTATTATTATTTTAATCATTTAAAATATATTAAAAAATCTAAAAATATCTTAAAAACCTTATTTTATTCATTTAATCGATAAATGGATTTATTGATCTTATTTTGTCTTTTCGGTATATATTTCCAATACTTTCGGGATAATTTCTCGAAGTGAAAATTTCGATTAATTCTAATAAATTCATATCTTGATCAATCGGACTCGAAATTTAATTAATTCTTCGTTATTGATCAAGATTTCTCAAATCCATAATTTTAATTTAATTTTCTTATCGAATTTATATCAGATTTTGATCTTTTGACCATTTACCCCTCAACGTGTTCGGGAATACCATTCCAACTTCCTTTCACGAACATTTACTCATTTCGTGTTTGAAATAAAATCGGGTCTTACATAATCTCCCCCACTTACGAAATTTGGTCCTCCAAATTAGAACCAAGTCAAATGGGTCCATAAACAACTCCGGGTATGTCTATCGCATCGTACTCCTTAATTCTTATGTGACTTTTTTCCGAAGTGTAATACTACCAAAGGACTTTAACTAGGGAGATCGTCTTAAACCTCAACACCTTCTCCTTCCGTCTAATACCCGAATCGATTTTTGAACATATGTTATACTTTCATTGAGCTCCAATAGCTCATATCCGATCACATATGCTGGGTCCGGATAGTATTTCTGAAGCATCAAAAGATGGGACACATTGTGGATGCCTGCTAATTTAAGTGGTAACGCCAACCTACAGGCCTTACCTCCCACTTTATCCAATCTCTCAAAGGACTCAATCTAACGAAACTCAATTTGCTTTCTTTTCGAATCTCATTATGTCCTATGGGCATGTAACTTCCAATAATACTAATTCACCCTCGGTGAATTCTAATGGTTTCTGTCCCTTATCAGCATAGCTTTTATGTCTGCTCTGAGGTGTTCTTAATCTCTCACAAATCAACTGAACATCCTTAGAGGTTTGTCTTACCAATTTGGGAGCAATTTTCTATTTGTCACACACTTCTTCTTATCCAAGTCGGGGAACAACCCCTACAGCTATACAATGCCTCATAAAATGTTATCTTGATACTCTAGTGACAACTGTCATTATTGGCGAATTTGATTAGTAACAATTGATAATCCCAGGAGCTTATAAAATCAATGACACATGCTCTCATCATATCATCCAGAACCTGTACAGTCCCCTCTGACTGACCATCTATCTGAGGACGAAAAGCTGTGTTAACACTCAGTCGGGTTCGCATAGCTTCTACAAATATTCCTAGAAGTGGGAAGTGAAACGGGAATCCCTATCTGATACCATACTCACTGGAACGCTACATAATGTTTCACTATTTTTCGTACACATAAATTCACCTACACACTCAGAGTATCTAGGGATTTTCATAGCCAGAAGGTGGGTAGACTTAGTCAATCAATCGACTATCACCCAGATAGCCTCGTGATTCATCTGGATCCTTTGTAACCCATCATGATATCCATGGTAACTTTTTCTCATTTTCATGTCAATATAAGCAGAGGCTGCAATAACCCTGCAAACTTCTAGTACTCTACCTTAATCTGCTGACATACGAGACACTTCTTCACAATCTCTATAATGTCTCTTTTCATATCTGACCACCAAGACCCTTTTCAGAGATTCTGATATATTTATTACTTTTCGGATGCACTGTATATCCCATAAGTGAGCTTCTGACAATAACACTATCTCATTAACTGTGGTCCTGGGGAGCACTTATACTGTCTCTAAGCCTCAGTAAGTCATCAACACTCTTTGTGAACTTTGTCATTGTACCCATCTGAATCTAACCCACACTATCGACACCATGTCGATCATCACGCTAAGCCTTTCAAATTCGGTCACTCAAATTCGATTCTAATCTCAGGCTAGCTGTCATACAATCACTGTTATCATCAGAAGGGATCACATCACCACTGAGGCTCACAACTGCTCTAGTAGCTCATGCTCCCTGTCCATCATATGTGGTACCATCTTGAGGCTCGTTCTACTCAAGGCATCAACCATTACATTAGCCTTTCTTGGGTGGTACAATTTCCACAATCATAATCCCTTAGAAGCTCTAACCCTCTATGTTATTTCATATTCTACTCTTTCTATAAAAACAGATACTTGGGGCTTTTTTTTATGATCAGTGCATAACCGAAATTTCTCATCGTATAAGTGGTGGCGCCACACCTTCAGTGTAAACGCTACAGCTGCCAACTCTAAATCATGGGTCAGATAGTTTCTCTCATAGTCCTTGAACTATCTGGATCCATAAGCGACTATCTTCCCATTTTACATTAATACACAACCCACTTATTATTTTGAGGTATCCATATACACTGAGAAACCTCTTGAGCTGTTGTGTATGGTGAGAATAATTATGGTGGTCAGTTTATTACTTCAATATACTAAAACTCATAAAAGCCATTTTCATACTTAACATCCCACTGGCATGCAATCTTTTTTCCAAATGAGACGTGTCAACTGAGCAGCCCATTTGGAGAAACTCACAACACCTCATCTGTAAGACAGTTTCCAGTTGCTACTCATGCTCTTCCCTGGACTTTGAATACATCTAAATATCATCACTAAAGATGACAACCAATTGATCCAGGTAAGGTTTAAACACCTTGTTCATCAATGCCGTAATCGTTAGGGCACATTCATCTTCCGAATTCTTAAAGGATGTTACCCAGACTTCACATCAATATCTAAAAAGATATGTGTTTTTCACAGCTAATCCAATAAATCATCTCTAATGGGAGGAAACACTTATTCTTGATGTTAGCCTCGTTCGACAATCAAAATTCAATACATAATCGGAGGCTTCCATTCTCTCTTCACAAACATAACAAGTGCTTCTCAAGTTACTCATTCGGTGTGAGGAACGTTTATCCAATAACTCCTGTAATTGTTTCTTTAGTCCTTCTAGTTCCACTATTGCCATTTTCTACCGTGGTTAGGATATTGACTCCGTATCGAGTACCAAATCAATACAAATTCTATCTCTTTATCTGATGGTAGCCCTAGTAGATTATCCGAGAAGATATCAGGAACTCTCTGACCATAACGATATCTGTCAACTCCGGATGTGCCTTATCTATACCAACCACACAAGCGAGAAAACATTCCCATCATTACTCATCTCATCCGTACAATCATTCACTCCTTTAATTACAATCACTACACCTCTTTCATTAATTATCAAAACTTACAGTATACTTTTTCAGGGGTAACCATATCACTATCTTAGGATAGAATTCTGAAATGCATAGTTTGTAGCCGACCAATTTATTCTCAAATATTACTTCAAAATTATTCATATTCTATTGAATAAAATCGGCTAACATATCTTTTTTCCTTCGTTTTCAACTTACAATCCATATACCCATATTCAGTTAGTGAAAATCAGTTAACTATCATCATCTTGCCTAAGGGTACAGGCTTCACATCTTTCACTAGCTTATAAGCAACTGAAGGTGGTATGAATAAATGCGTGGCACCAAGATCAATTAAAATAATTACTTTATTATTCACAACCAGTGTGGTATCTTCCACCACATCAGATGAAACATCAATAGTGTCCTGGTCCAAGGCATACACTCGCCCTCGTGCAACAGCCTACTTTCCCTTTCTCTTCAGCTGTGGCCTCCCTTTTCGATGCAGAGATATCAACAGGATTTTCTCTGTTTCTTTGCCCTTCTGTGGGGCCGTCTCACCCAACTCTGAGTAATCATTATATAAATGGCCCGTTTTACCACACTTAACTCTTATTTTAGTCAATAAGGTGTAGGGCCTACTTTCGTGGTATCTACCACACATCCTACACTGCTCCGGAGCAGGTCGAGGTCCTCCAATCACAATACCCCTCATAAGTGTTAAAACTAGATACACTAGGGCCTTACCAATCATCTTACCTCATGAATTATCAACTCTAATCTTTTACCAAAATACCTTTTTCCCATTCTGACATCTCTGTCATTCTCTATTCTCTTTTTGTCTTTATTTCGGCCTTTACTACCTTTTCCAATCTCAAAGGTGTGCAACTCATGATCTTATTCACACAACTGTAGTCTGCGCACTGCCTCAACAGAGGTAGTGATATCTAACGGGGCCAATCAGACTCTAATTGTCAATCTGAGCCCTTCCATAAACTTTCAGACATCTCGACTCTCACTCTTCATAGTGTCGGGGTCATACTTGTCCAGGTATATAAATTGAGATTCATACTCGTTAATCAACCAGTTCCTCTGGGTCAGAGTAAACAATTTTATCTGTAATTTCCTTTAAGCAGTGTCTGGGATATTCTATCACCGGAATAAATTTAGAATTTTTTTCCATATCCATTCTGGATGTCTAACTATTAAGATGGGTCAAGCGGACTTCCACCAATGCTCCGACTCGCCCTCAAATCCCATGCATATTTTGAGCAATTAGCTTCCAAAATATTCTCCACACTCTGCTTCAACCTCGCAAAATGTGTCTCAATACTATCCTATCTCTCTGTCGAACTCTGTCCGATCTCCCTTTCGGACTCTGTGGGGCATGCTCAACATCAACCTCTACTTCAATCTCATTTTGAGTCTCATGTGGTGACTCAGTACGTCTCTCAGGCCTCTCTCAACTGCCTCGAGCTCGTGTACTCACCCCTCTACCATAGCGGCTATCAATTAATGAGTCTATATTCTTGCATTTGAAACCAAATTCTTAGCTGCAATTCCATCTCGATATACACAATTGTATCTAAATACAGCACAGTACATGGGGATGTAAACTTTCTTAACCACTAACACCGACTCATATTAGGCCAACTTAACTCTGATAGAAAAAACTGTCACGACCCAAATTACCTAAAAATCACTACAAATGTTTTCATTTTTCACTTTTCGTTTACTATTTAATTCTTACCTTTCCTCTTATCGCGACCATCCTACCAACAGTTGGGCTATGATTCGGTGTTAGTCCCTTCTCACCTATTTACCATTCCATTTCCATAATCATATTCAGATATCAGGATTTACTATCCTTTGAATTTAACTAAATACTTATACAATGGTATTTACATAACCTCACATCCCTAACATCATATCCATTTACAGTACTGTGCATTTACATATTTAGATACGAAACTATACAAATGTGTATACCTCTCTCTCGAAGGGAAGCAGCGGATACCAAGATGCAAGTTCTTAGCCGCTCACTAACTACTGTGAGTGCTCTGAAAAGATAGAAAAATAAGGGGATGAGCAAACCACATGCTCAGTAAGGTAATTATGCAAGGAAGTAGATAGCTCCACTATCTACATGCTCATAATGCCATGCCCTTAAAATCCATTTCTTTTCGTTTAAATCTCACACACAAAATCATGCATACATCATTGCTATAGTTTATAAAAACTATTCGTGCATATAGAAATCATGCAACTCATGCATCAATGGCATTTTATGAAAAATCATAAAATCATAATTAGCATGAAATAAATCAAGATCATGCATTAATTCATGCTATGTGACACCAAACATGAAAGATAATTCGTTTCATGAATTTGTAATTAAAGCATGGAAAACTCCTCATGCTACTGCATTTAAATCACTTCATTAAAGCTGCAGTATAAAATAACCCCTCCGGGTCAATCATTTCATAAATAAATCTCAAACTCATAAAATAATTCATTATAAAATTATGTTATAAAATCACCCTTCTTTTAGGGTCACATGTTATAAAATCCTCTGAAAATCTATCATCATAGTAGAAAATCACATCTCAGTGAAAATCACAAAATTGGGGGCCTGAACCCTCCCTCGAGTCTACTCTGGTCTATCGAGACCACAAGTTATATCATGTGAGACATGTAGGTGACTATATCAGTAACAACAATGACTATGGACATAACCTAGTGATCCCTGGCTACACAGTACCTAGTGTGCGGGGGGTATCACACCTAAAATGGGAGGTAGGTCAATCCTGCTGCCAGAACAACATAACATCCGGATTGTGAGGGCAAGGCTTGCTGTCTCATGGCTAATGCCACTCCACTACAACAATCCCCACGGTATAGCGTACTCCATGTTATAAACACGGTATATCGCACTCCGTGAACCCAATCTCAGTCAGGGGGTGCCTGCAATAGGTCTTATCCACCCATGCCAAATATGTCTCAGAATGCACGTGTGGACATATCATCTAACTGTGACACACAGTCTACAGGAGGCTCTAACACGGTTATATGCATGTCATATAAATCCCTGTATGAGCGAAGCTCTAGCAGGGCTCTATGCACATTCATGATATTTCAAAATCTTATGCAAGTGAAGCTCTAGCACGTTTTCATAAAAATCAGTACAATCTGTGTACGAGTAGCACGCCAGTACGACTTTAAAAGAGTTATAAATCCATATAAAATCACATGCGAGCAAGTTCCAGCACTGTTTTATGCATAAAATCAATCAAAGCCTCGTACGAGCAATGCTCCAACACGAATGAATGCTTAAGTAAATCAAAACTCGTGCGAGTTACACTCCAGCATGGCTTATGAAATTAAATTGATTAAATCACGTATGAGCAAGGCTCCAGTACGACTTTTATGCAATTATCATATCAAAACAGGATGCGAGCTAAGCTCCAGCACCTCTCATGCATGTCAAATAATTAAAATTAACGCGAGCAATCGCTCTAGCACCTTTTTATGCACACTCACAAATGCAGATATAGTACGAGATATGCGCCAGCACTATCTGTTTTCATATAAACTTGATAGTTGGCCCATTTTCCAAAGAAATTTCATTTAAATCTTAATAACACTTACGTAGTGTTATATTGTAAAATTTATGCAATTACTGGCCAATCTATTGATTTGCTTTGCTTAAAAACCATGAAAATTCCTTAAATCATGCATTTCATGCATGTCATGCTTTCACCATCATTAGGTGAATTCCCTCAATAGGGGTAAAATAGTCTTTTTCCTATTTTCGAGTCCTTAAAATCTTTAAACCATTTCTAGGACCTTTATACATATTTAGTGTATACAAAAGCTATTAAAATAAGCATAGCTACCTTTAGCTACTCACACAATTCCTTTACCTCATTTTTCTGTACAGTCTAATCTTTCCACTGATGTCTCATCACGCAGTCCGATTTGCTCCCAATCAAATCTCTGAAACTGCGTATAAATATTCATTAGGTCAAATACAATATAATTAATTGTATTTCATATTTTTTTGGGCTTAATTTAAATCATTGGGCCCGTTTACCCATATTAGGCTTGATTGTACCATAATGGACCTTAATAGGCTTAAGCCCGTTTTCCACTCACTATTCACATTATCAAGGCCTATTGGGCTCATTGGGCCCTCAATATTTATTGGGCCTTGTTCTAAACTCTCGAATAGCTAAATTAGTTATTTACGACATTTATCTATAATTCCAGAATATAATTCATTTTATGCAGAAATTAAATCCGTAATTGATGCGATAAATTTCTAACACACATAACGATGTTAATTGTCATAAAAAAGGGTTGCTTACCCGAGATTTCATGATAGTACACAAATCGAGGCTGACTCGAGCTCTCGTTTGACGTCAATTGTCGAGTTACACAATTACATATTTTTTCGGGTCAATTTTCAATCGAATATTAATCGAATTAAATATTCCAAAACTTAAATCGGTCAATTCAATCGCTTACCGACTTACCTATAGCTTGATTGCATCACTCAATTTTTTCCCAATTTTTCCTTGTTTTCTTTTCCCTTTTTCCTATCTTTTTCTTCTTTTTTGGCTGAATCGGTTTGGTCCGGTTTGGCCAGATTTAGACCGATTCGGTTCAGCCGATTCACTCCGGTTCAGCCAGTTCGATGCTTCACCGATCGGTTCTTCGCTGACTTCGATTGCCAACAGCTCCGCAGGGTCGTCCGGTGCACGGATCTGGTCTCGATTTCGCCCGTGCTGGCCGAAAAGTGGTCGGTTTGGCTCTTCTCTCCTCCGGTGTCGGTGCCTTTCTTTTCTACCATCGTTGATGGTGCTGCCGGTCGTTCCACTAGCCGATGCAACCACCGATCAGTCGGTCTTCGCTTGAGGCTCCTTCGGTTGGTGGTGGTCGGGCCTAGATCGGTGTCGATCACTGGATTTCCTCTTTTCCTCTCTCGACTTTCTCTCTCTCTCTCTCTTCATTCGTCGATGTCCTCTCGTCGTTTTAGGGTCGCTGGTGTCAGTGGTGGCCACCTCTCGTCTGGGTTTCCTTCGTCGACCTCGCCTAGCCTTCTCGCTCGCTGGTGGCTCGTCGGATCGGGTCTCCCTCAGCTTCATTTGTTTTCTTTTTCCAGAATCACGTTTTCACGATTCTGCACATTTTTTTAATTAATTAATTTCTTTTTATTTATTTATTTATTTTATTATTATTTTAATCAATTAAAATATATTAAAAAATCCAAAAATATCTTAAAAAACCTTATTTTATTCATTTAATCAATAAATGGATTTATCGATCTTATTTCATCTTTTCGGTATATATTTCTAATATGTTCGGATAAATTCTCGAAGTGAAAATTTTGATTAAATCCAGTAAATTCATATCTTGAACAATTGGACTCGAAATTTAATTATTTCTTCGTTATTGATCAAGATTTCTCAAATCCATATTAATAATTAAATTTTCTTATCGAATTTTTATCGAATTTTGATCTTTTGATATTTTTACCCCTCAACGTGTTTGGGAATACCATTCCAACTTCCTTTCACGAACATTCACTCATTTCGTGTTTTAAATAAAATCGGGTCTTACATGTGAGATGTTGATAATAGGCCATAGTGAAGAAATTGATGAAATAGGAATACTATGAGCTTAATATCGATTTGATATCGATGAAGTATGTATCAATAGGCCTAAAAGAGTCATTGGACTCGAGATATGAATAGAACAATAAACCTAGGCCTTATTAGCGTTAATGGAGACTATAGGTTGAATTAACTATAGTAGACGCAAGAGTGCTGTTATCTGAATTAAATTGATGCGATATACAACTTTATGCAGTTCCAGAGAGTTCGCTGGAGTCAAAGTGGACTACACGAGTAAGCAGCTCTAAGGAAGTGGAATCACGCGACACGATTCCAGGTAAGAGAATTTTGTAAGTATATAGAGGTACTGCTCGTACTTTGAACTCGCGGGTGAATATAGGGTGTTCGTGAAATATATGGTTGTTTGAGAAAATGATTGAGGATATATGTATGAATAGCTATGAGAATGTATATGATTTGGTTTCTGTAAACGATTCTTAAAAAGGGGATAGTAAGGCTAATAAATGCATAAACTACATGTTTTGGTGTTTGGAGAAACACATTGCTTTGTTTTGAGCAAAATTCACAAATAGGCTTGCAATTGTTTGACCGATTTTATGAAATAGCGCATGTGAAGTGCTAAACATGATTTGATATTATTTTAATTGTGTAGGAGCCGCCTATCGTATTTATATGGTTTGAATCGTGTTGGAACCTAGCTCGCATGGGATTTTGATGCTTTCTCTTGTATGAATAGTGCTAGAGCTCAGCTCGTACATTGATCTGATTGTGATGATATTTTATAAACCGTACTGGAGTTTCTGCTCGTATGTGGATTTCGAGAGGTTTTCTTATGCATATAACTGTACTGGAGCTATGCTCGTACGTGGTTTTCTCATGTTTTATGCATAAATGTCGTACTAGAGCATTGCTCGTATGAGGTGGTTTAGTTATGATGCATGAACTGTGCTAGAGCATTGGTCAAACAAGTTTTCACACTGTGGTACATAGGATGTGGTGGAAGCTGGTAAGATCCTCAAGCATTACATCCTCAAGTCAGAGAGGGTGGGGAGGCTCTGTTCGGTGGGGAGGCTCTCTTACGGTAAGATCCTTAATCCTTACATCCTCAAGACAGAGAGGGTGGGGAGGCTCTGTTCAGTGGGGAGGCTCTCTTAGGGTAAGACCCTCAAGCACAACATCCTCAAGCCAGAGAGGGCGGGGAGGCTCTGTTCTGCAGGGAGGCTCTCTTACATTGATACGAAAAGCTCCACGTGCACTTGAGACAATGAATTTTGATATTACATAGTACCACATGATTTTGATACATAAGTGTAAATGTGATTGTCTAGGGTAGACCCGAGGGAGGGGTCAACCTGGTGGGAATTGTGATTTAAAGAAATGATAATTTGATTTATGGTAAGATATGTTGTGATTTGAAAAAGGAAGTTTCCTAAATGAATTTTCCTTTTTGTGATGAGATTTAATGAGAATAAGCATGAGATGGTTTTACATGTTGAGTTCTTCCATGTTTTATGCCTATTTACATGATTTTCAATACATGATATATGTATATTCATATGGCATAGTTTTATTTCCTCATACTCCAATTATAAATGAATTATGCATAACATTATCAGCATGTAGATAGAGTAAGTATCTACCATGCTTGGATTATTACCTTACTGAGCGTGTGGTTGCTCATCCCTCTCTATTTCCCCTCTACAAAGCATGCATAGTGGCCCAGTGAGGACTGAGGCATTTCGTTGAGTCATCCGCTACATCTCCATCACCGAGAGGTATATACATAAAGATTCTTTTTATATCTAAACAATGTAAAAGCACAGTGATCATTGAAATAGTAATATGGGGGATGTAAATGTTAGAAAGTGTGTCGTGTATGTACATTGTCATAACTCTTAAATGTATGACATTTCTCGATTAATTGGAAAATGGATGGTTAAGAATGATTATTACTGCCTCATAGCCCAACTGTGTATTGTTGAGGTTGTTCACGATCGGATAAGGAAAAAGGAAAACGTAAAAAATTGGCAGTGATTTTTAGACAAATTGGATAAATAGGGTCATGACAGAGATTGGAATCAGAGATGAGTTGGCTTGATGTGAATCAGTAATTAAAACGTAGGAAAGTTACATCGCCATGTTACTGTGCTTTTATGTAGATATAACTGTGTGTACCGTGATGGATTGAGCTTAATAAGTGATTATGAATACAGGAAGTTAGGCAGAATGCGAGTTACGCGTCGAGGTTGAGGGGCAAGAGCACGTGCTAGAGGCCGTAGAGATGGGCCTGAGAGCCATGCGGTGCCATAGACAGACCAGGCTCCATAGAACCCTACTGATAGAGCAAGAGATACAGAGGCACGCTTCATTAGGATAGAGCGGAGTATTGAGAGCCTAGTGTATATAGTCACACAGGCGTTGGGTGCCAGTGATAGACGAGGTCTCGTAGCATAGCCTACTAATGGATAAGCAACTGCAAAGGCGGAGAGACCTCAGGTTACTGAGATGGTGACACCCACAGTATAGGATACGGCTTCACCTATCGCACCACAGCAGAGCGATAGTGATTTGGGGTATGATTGTGACTTGAGCAGATTGAGACAGTTTCAAGAGTTGAAACGTCCAGTGTTTATAGGGGTAAAGGACCTGGTGATTACTAAGGATTGGGTCTATGAGATGGAGAAACTGTATAGATTTTTTTGATTTACAACAGTTGAGAAAGTGGCATTCGCAGTGTTTATGTTGAAGGGCGAGACCGAACATTGGTGGAGATCCACCGAGGCTATTTGAGGGCCAGACACTCCGAGATCACCTAGGAGATATTTTTGGAGGCCTTCAGGAGACAGTACATCCCAGCCACCGTATATAGGAAACTGCAGATGGAATTCATGAATTTGGTTTAGGGGAATTGTACTGTGGATGAATATGAGTCGAGATTCATGTCTTTGGGGAGATATGACCTGGACACAATGGGTAGTGAGACTCAAAAGATTCAGAAGTTCGTTGATGGATTGAGATTGGCCATCTGAACTAAGCTAGCCTAATTTGACATACAGACTTATGAGGAGGCAGTGCACAAGGCTTAGTTATGCAAGCAAGACTTTGAGCAGAATGCCTCCAAGATGGGAAAGATTAATGTCAGTAGAGATCAAGACCAAAAAAGATCCAGGATGGATAGAGTGTTCAGGAAAGGAGGCGAGAGATTCTTCGAGAAAAGACCTAGGATTGAGGAGGTGCAGGAGAGAGCTGCTAGACCTCCCATGTACCCGACTTTGACTACACCGAGGGGTATGATTATTGGAGGACCACGACCTACTACTGATCAGTGTAGGAGATGTGGAAGATACCATGGGACTAGACCATGTCAGATGTCCCCTGTTTCATGTTATAGGTGTGGAAAGCCCAGACATATTTTGAGGTACTGTATAGAGATGGTTGGGACTGCCCCACAGAAGGACAAGGAGTAAGAGAGATCTCCAATTAAGACAGCTGCCCCGAGGAGGAGGGCCACGGCTGAAGAAAAAGGGAAACAAATAGTGGGTGTGAACAGAGGGAGAGTACATGCGCTGGATCAGGACATCGCAGATGCTTTGACGGATGTGATTAAAGGTACCATCCTAATCTTTGATTTATAAGCATTGGTATTATTTGATCTTGGTGCCACGCATTCCTTCATATTGCCTTCCCTTACACATAAATTGATGAAGCATGTGAAGCCTACATTATTGGAAAAATGTTGATGATTTCTACACCCATGTATGATAGTCAATTGACAGAGCATGCATGTAGGGATTGTAAATTGATGATATAGGGGAAGGAAATGACAGCTGATTTAATTTTATTGAATATTAATGATTTTGATGTAATATTGGGAATGGATTGGTTGGCTACCAATCATGTTGTTATGGACTGTCATGCTAAGACTTTGATGTTTCCAGAGATAGAAAATCATGTTGTAAGATTTGTAAAATGAATTGAAAGAACATAATTATGATAAATGAAAAGAGTATGATTTTATTTAATCTAGTTGAGAGATGAATTTATATGCTTATGTTGAATATTGATGTGATGACTTATGACACTAACGGTGGAAAGGATGATGTGAAAGGTTCATTGCCTACGTGGTCGACATAGATAAGGCACACCTAGAATTGAGAGACATTCTAGTGATTGCAAAATTTCCTGTTGTCTTTTCGGACGATTTATCAGGGCTACCACCTGAAAGGGAAATAGAATTTTGTATAGAGTTAGTGCCTGGTACCGAGCCGATATCTAAACCACCATATAGAATGGCTCCGATTGAGTTGGAAGAGTTAAAGAAACAGCTACAAGAGTTACTAGAGAAGGGGTTCATTAGACCGAGTGTCTCACCTTAGGGAGCACTAATTCTGTTTGTAAGGAAGAAGGATGGAAGCCTCCGACTGTGTATAGATTACCGGTTGCTAAACAAGGCCACCATTAAGAACAAGTACCCCCTTCCAAGAATCGATGATTTGTTGGATCTGCTCTGAGGAGCCCAAGTATTTTCAAAGATAGATCTGCGATCAGGGTACCATTAGTTGTGGATCAGGAGTGGAGATGTACCCAAGATAACATTTCGTACTCGTTATGGCCACTACGAGTTCTTGGTGATGCCATTCGGATTGACGAATGCCCCCGCAGCATTTATGGCATTGATGAATGATGTCTTTAAGCCATACCTAGACAAGTTTGTAATTGTGTTTATTAATGACATATTGGTCTATTCCAAGTTTAGGGAAGATCATGAGGAACACTTAAGGATAGTTCTACATACCCTTCGACAGAAAGAGTTATATGCTAAACTCAGCATGTGTAACTTTTGGTTAGAGCATATCTCATTTCTTGGCCATGTCGTGTCAAAGGATAGGGTATTAGTGGATCCATCCAAGATAGAGGCAGTTGTACAGTGGGAACAGCCCAAGACAGTTACTGAGATTAGAAGTTTTTTGGGATTGGCAGGTTATTATCGGAGATTTGTAGAGGGTTTCTCTAGACTAGCTGCTCCGTTGACACGCATCATGCGTAAGGATGTTAAGTTTGTGTGGGATGAAGCATGTGAGAAGAGTTTTGAGGAGCTTAAGATTCAATTGACCATTGCTCCAGTTCTCACCATTCCTACCAGCTCAGGAGGATTCTCAGTGTATATGGATGCATCACACCAGGGACTGGGCTGCGTTCTTACGGAGGATGGGAAGGTAGTTGCCTATGGATCTAGACAGTTGAAAGATCACGAGAGGAACTACCCGACACATGATTTGGAGTTGGCAACCGTGGTGTTTGCTTTGAAAATATGGTGCCACTATCTTTATGGTGAGAAATTTTAGGTTTTCACAGATCATAAAAGCCTTAAGTACCTGTTCTCACAGAAAGAATTAAATATGAGACAGAGGAGATGGCTCGAACTCCTTAAGAATTATGATTGCAAAATCATGTACCACTCGGGTAAGGCAAATGTGGTTAACGATGCTTTGAGTAGGAAGAACCTCAGGTTGGTGTCATACATGATGGTACAGAACATGAGTTGTTAGAACAAATTGCAAACCTCAGTTTGGATACCCCACCTAGATCAGAGAGATTGGACATTATGGCTAGTATGAGATTAGAGCCAGAGTTGATTGGCCGTATTCGACAGGCTCAACAGAGTGATCGACGGTGTATCGATTAGTTGAGTCAGATATAGGTAGGTGTGAGTATTGAATTTGAGCTAAATGCAGACGGCTTATCAAGGTTCAAAGGCAGAGTATGTGTTCTCGAGGATCTTGAGATCAAGAGAATGATTTTATCAAAGGCTCACTCATCGAAGTACATGATACATCCGGAGAGTACCAAGATGTATCAAAACCTTCGAAAGGTTTATTGGTGGTCTGGAATGAAGAGGGACATTGCTGATTATGTCACTAAGTGTCTTTTTTGTCAGCAAGTGAATGTAGAGCATCAGAAGCCTACAGGATTATTACAGCCTCTACCGATACCGACTTGAAAGTGGGAGCATGTCACCATGGATTTTATGATGGGATTGTCGAGGACCCGCAGAGGTCATGATGCCATATGGATTATTGTGGATCGGTTGACAGCTACCAATACTCTGAGTCCGTTGGTGAATCTGTATGTTTGAGAGATAGTACGGCTACATAGTGTACCAATGAGCATTGTTTCTGATAGGGATGCCCGCTTCACTTCCCATTTATGGGAACACTTTCAAGAAGTGATGGGGACCCACTTAAGTTTCAGTATCGCTTTTCATCCTTAGACAGATGGGCAGTCAGAGAGGACTATACAGACCATGGAGGATATGTTGAGAGCGTGTGTACTGGATTTTTAAGGCTCTTGGGTTGACCACCTGCATTTAGCCAAGTTAGCCTATAATAATAGCTATCATACGAGTATCGAGATGGCACCCTATGAGGCACTTTATAGACGCAAATGTCGATCCCCTATTGGTTGGGAAGAGGTTGGTGATAAACAGATTTTTGCTCCGGACTTAGTGCAGTAGCCATGTAAGGACGTCCAATTGATATGTGAGAGATTACGGATAGCTCAGAGCTGACAAAAGAGTTATGCTGACAAGAGATGGAGACCACTAGAGTTTGAGATGGGTGAGTCGGTATTTCTGAGAGTGTCACCTTTGAAGGGTATTATGAGATTTGGTAAGAAGGGCAAGCTGAGCCCTAGGTACATTGGACCCTTCGAGATTTTAGAGAGAGTGGGAGATAAGGTGTATAGGTTGCCATTGCCACCGGACCTGGCAAATGTTCATAATGTCTTCCACGTCTCTATGCTTCGAAAGTATCACTCGGACCCAGCACATGTGATAAGATATGAGTTGTTGGAGCTCAATGAAAGTATGACGTATGTTGAGAAGCCGATTCAGATATTGGATAGAAAAGAGAAAGTGTTACGGAATAAGACAATTTCCTTGGTGAAAGTTCTTTGGCAACATCACATGATGGAAGACGCCACATGGGAATTGGAGAATTCGATACGGGAGAAGTACCCCCAACTTTTTTTAAGAGCAACTTGATTCTAATTTGGATGACCAAATTCCTTGAAAGAGGGGAGGACTGTAAGACCCGTATTTCATGTGTAACTTAATGGATTCATAAGTATGGTAATGTACTTGTAATGTGAAGTATAATTGATGTAAAGTCCATAAATTCAATGTACACACTTGTCGTAAGAGTTTGTGATGTACATACAAGTTTTATTATGTATGAATATGAAGAAATGTGCTTTTATAAGTGAAGAATGTGATTGGAGCTCAAAATGAGTAGCGTGGTAAAATGGAACGAAGTTGTACTTCCATTTGGTTTTGTATTGTGTGCCTTTAGTTGTACAATGAATGCACACAAGTTTTAATGAGTATGAAGCATGAATGGGTGTCATTTTCAAGTCTTAAAGGTAGTTGGATGAGAAAATGACTATGGAACAAAATGTATGAAGTTGGTATGAGTTGCTGCAGAAAAATACAGAAAAATTTGGAAAATATGAAGGCCAGATCGATCTCATAGGATGAGAGATTGATCAGTAAGAACAAAAAATGCTCTTATTTAAGCGATGGAACAAGACAAATCGATCTGTGAAACATTCTGTTATGAGAAGGTCGATTTTTAATACAAACATATCGATTTCTTTGGCTCTCAGGTTGGAGCAGATCAATCTTCCCAGGAAGCAGATCAATCTCCTTAAGCTACTGCCTAGGACAGATCGATCTCAAGAACTCGACAGATCGATCTCATGCATTCAAAAATTGGCATGAAAATGAGGGATTTAAGGGGACAAAGATCGATTTCATTGAGCAATTTCTATAAATAGGAGCAGTGAAATCTGCAAATCATGGAAACAAACCCCCATTTCTTCTATTTCAACCCAAAACCTAGTTTTCTCTTTCTAAACCATCTCATTTCCAGTAAGAATTGAAGGGAAGCTATTAGATACAAAGTTGTTCATCTTAAAGAAGAGCACAACATAGTTTAGAAGCAAAACCTCATTTGTTGGATTGAAGGAGCAAGGGGCATTTTTATTGGAGCAAGAGGAGAAACTAGATTCGATAAGTTTCTAACACTTCAGCCCAAATACATTGTCTGTTTATTGATTTCAGAGTAGATTGTTGTGAATATTTATGATAGAAACCATCTAGAAAACAATGGAACACTTATAACCTAGATTATGTCTAGTGTGAGAAAATGGTTTGGAGGAGCTGATGAATTATGAGTTATACTAAGTTGTTGTGGAAGTAACATCAATGATTTAAGATGATTAAATGGAGCCACATTATAAGTTTAGAGAAATTATGAAAATGGGTATGTGAGATGTTGATAACAGGCCATAGTGAAGAAATTGATGAAATAGGAACACTATGAGCTTAATACCGATTTGATATCGATTGAGTATGAATGAATAAGCCTAAAAGAGTCATTGGACTTGAGATATGAATAGAACAATAAATCGAGGCCTTATTAGCTTTAATGGAGACTATAGGTCGAATTAACTATAGTTGATGCAAGAGTGCTATTATGTGAATTAAATTGATGCGATATACGACTTTATGCAGTTCTGAAAAGTTCACTAGAGCCAAAGCGGACTGCACGAATAAGCAGCTCTAAAGAAGTGGAATCACACGACACGATTCCAGGTAAGGGAATTTTGTAAGTATATAGAAGTAGCTGCTCGTACTTTGAACTCGTGGATGAATATAGGGTGTTTGTATATGTGTGAATAGCTATGACAATGCATATGATTTGGTTTCTGGAAACGATTCTTGAAAAGGGGATAGTAAGGCTAATAAATGCATAAACTATATGTTTTGTTTTTTCGAGAAACACATTGCTTTGTTTTGAGCAAAATTCACAAATAGGTTGGCAATTGTTTGAATGATTTTGTGAAAGAGCGCGTGTGAAGTGCTAAAGATGATTTGAGATTATTTTGATTGTGTGTGAGCCGTATATCGTATTTATGTGGTTTGAATCGTGCTGGAGCCTAGCTCGCATGGGATTTTGATGCTTTCTCTTGTATGAATAATGCTAGAGCTCAGCTCGCACATTGATCTAATTGTGATGATGTTTTATAAATCATACTGGAGCTTCTACTCGTACGTGGATTTCGAGAGGTTTTCTTATGTATATAACTGTACTGGAGCTATGCTCGTACATGGTTTTCTCATGTTTTATGCATAAATGTTGCACTAGAGCGTTGCTCATATGAGGTGGTTTAGTTATGATACATGAATCGTGCTAGAGCTTTCCTTGCACAAGTTTTCACACTATGGTACGTAGGATGCCGTGGAAATTGGTAAAATCCTCAAGCCCTACATCCTCAAGCCAGAGAAGGTAGGGAGGCTCTGTTCAGTGGGGAGACTCTCTTACGGTAAGATCCTCAAGCCTACAACCTCAAGCCAGAGAGGGCGGGGAGGCTCTGTTCGGTGGGGAGGCTCTCTTAGGGTAAGACCCTCAAGCACAACATCCTCAAGCAAGAGAGGGCGAGGAGGCTCTGTTCTGCAATGAGGCTCTCTTACATTGATACAAAAAGCTCCACGTGCACTTAAGACAATGGATTTTGATATTACATAGTACCACATGATTTTGATACATAAGTGTAAATATGATTATCCAGGGTAGACCCGAGGGAGGGGTCGAGCCTGGTGGGAATTGTGATTTAAAGAAATGATAATTTGATTTATGGTGAGATATGTTGTGATTTGAAAAAGGAAGTTTCTTAAATGAATTTCCCTTTTTGTGATGAGATTTAATGAGAATGAGCATGAGATGGTTTTACATGTTAAGTTCTTCCATATTTTATGCCTATGATTTTCAATACATGATATATGTATATTCATATGACATAGTTTTATTTCCTCATGTTCCTATTATAAATGATTTATGCATAACATTATCAGCATGTAGATAGAGTAGTTATCTATCATGCTTGCATTATTACCTTACTAAGCGTGTGGTTGCTCATCCCTCTCTATTTCCCCCTCTACAGAGCATGCATAGTAGCCCGGTGAGGATTGAGGCATTTCGTTGAGTCATCTGCTGAATCTCCATTACCCATAGGTATATACACAGAGATTCTTTTTGTATCTAAACAATTAAAAGCACAGCATTGAAATAGTAATATGGGGGATGTAAATGTTAGAAAGTGTGTCGTGTATGAACATGTGTCATAACTCTTAAATGTATGACATTTCTCGATTAATTGGAAAATGGATGGTTAAGAATGATTATTACTGCCTCACAGCCCAACTGTATATTGGTGAGGATGTTCACGACTGGGTAAGGAAAAAGAAAAACGCGAAAAAATGGCAGTTTTTGACGAATTGGATAAATAGGGTCGTGACAAAACCCCTTTCATACGTCCTGCTCCAACTGATTAATTCGAGAGTTAGGACTCTCTAGTTGTGGGGCAGGTGGTGGAGGTGGTTGTGCGTGCTTCCGGGGACGACCTCGTTTCCCCCTTATATCTTATCTCTTATGTACCTGGGCATATATATTAAACATCAGTTATAAATTTTAACAGTTAAATTCAATTCATAACCAAACAATTACAGACACTTGGGATGTAATCTATTTCCAATTACTTGACACTAACAATACTAGGCAACCCTTGCTCCTATACCACCAAATTTGTGACAGCCCAGAAGCGCGAAAAGTATGGCTAATTTAAAATTTTCTTAAATTAAACTTCCTACTCGAGGTGCATTCCTGTACAGTGTCAGTTAACCTCTTCAACCAAGTATCTCGAGAATCATTTAAAGATCCACAATCTCTTAACCAAATAATATGATATCAAAAGAAATCCACTTATCATACATATATCATATTAATTACATCCCAACGTTACTTAAATATAAGTGTATGTGTTACATAATTGTCTGGATACAAAATGAATTGAATTATTCCTCTCCTGTTGTGAGATCTGAGAATTTTAGACATATTTTATTGATGTAATAATAATTTGAAGTGTAATTTATTGAGCTAAGTGAATTGTGGGAATTATAATTGGAGATTTATATGTTAAGTGTGTAAAATAAGCATGAAGTATGAGGACAGATCGATCTGGGAGAAGGAGAGATCGATCTGGTGAGTTAAAACTGAGAAGGAAGGAAGAATTTGAGGAGCAGATCGATCTCCAATGGAAGAGATCGATCTCCAAATGATTCTGTTTGAGAAAGGATCGATCTCATGAGGAAGAGATCGATCTCCAAATGATTCTGTTTGAGAAAGGATCGATCTCATGAGGAAGAGATCGATCTCCAAATGATTCTGTTTGGGAGAGGATCGATCTCCTTAGGAGCAGATCGATCTCATAAAGCCATAAAGAGATCAATCTCACCCCTCGACAGATCGATCTCCTAGGCATAAAATTGCCCAGATCGTCCCTAAATTTCAAACGCAGATCGATCTCATCAAGAGGCAGATCGATCTCCTACCTCCAATCTATATAAGGAACCCGTGTTTTTCTCCTGCAATTTCACTTTCTCTCTCTTCCAAACCCATTTCCACCGAAAACCTAACTTTCTCACTCATCCAAATCACCCATTTTCGACCGAATCAGAGGTTGTGGCAAGAAGGAAAGTTGTTCCTCATCAAAGGGAGAACAACATACTTGGAAATCGAAGGACGAATCGGATCGAAGCGTGGGTTGTGCGTCTCACAAGCTTTGGGTAATTTCTAAACCTCGATCTTGATATTTGAGATGATTTTGATGATATTGGTGGTTGTCATTGCGTTGAAATAGTTGAGAAAGGATTAGGGATTGATGAAATTGCAATGTAGTTGGAGTAATGTAGATATTTGGTAATTTTGGTAATTTTGAGAATTTGTGCTATAAATGGAAATATAGACAATGTGATGAATTAGCATAGATAATTGGCATGAGAAATGTAGGACGTTGAGATATTGTGAATGAGGTTGTAGTTTAGGGTTGAGTTACGAGAATCAAGAGATTTGAGGAGTTATGAGCAATTATGTTCGATTTTGAGAATTGAGGTCTATGAGATAATTGAGTATTGATGTTTTAACATCGTTTGGACAGCTCGGGAGTTCCAGAGTGGAATGCGAGACTAGTCCGTGATACGGGGGAAACGATTGCACTATACGAGGTGCAAAGAGGTAAGGGAAATCTAAACCATTTGTGTATGTGAATTGTAAACTATTTTAGCATGAATTGTGGTTTATAAAACAAGCATGTTGGGTTTTGTGTTGAGATTTAATTGCACACGATTTTTATAGCCGGTTGGAGGCCAATGTTTTTATGAGTTTATAACTAGGCTCTATGTTAAGGCAATATTGAGATTTGAGAAATGTGTGCGTGTGCTTTGCCGGTTGGAACTCGATGTTTATTATGTTTTGTGTTGAGTACAAAACGATTTCAAATGAGTTTTATGAGAGAAAAACCATTACGAGTTCTACGTGAAGGCAAACCAGTCTTATGTGATAAGACTTAGGTGTGTAGTTGTGAGTACACACCGGGCATTGCTCTGGTAGCATGTAAGCCCGATTTCTTCTCCGTTCTGGTAACGTGAGAATAACCCATTCAGTGGCTGTGCCACGTATACTTAGTGGCCGTTGCCACGTTGAGAAACCCCATTGGTGGCTGTGCCACGTTATACCCCATTGGTGGCTGTGCCACGTTATACCCCATTGGTGGCTGTGCCACGTTATACCCCATTGGTGGCTGTGCCACGTTATACCCCAAATTGGTGGCCGTTGCCACGTTGAGAAACCCTATTCTGTGGCTATGCCACGCGAGAAATTAAATCAGTGGCTATGCCACGTGTGTTTTATGGCTATGCCACGCGAGAAATTAAATCAGTGGCTATGCCACGTGTGTTTTGTGGCTATGCCACGTGAGAATTTAAATCAGTGGCTATGCCACGTGTGTTTAGTGGCTGTGCCACGTGCATTACTATTTCAGTGATTTTATCACGTTATTTGAGAAAGCGTTTAACACGTTATTTTCACATGCTTTGTTATTGCTCTAGAGTGAGCCTTTTACTTCATGTTTTCACATGACTTGAGACATGAGAATGTCGTTTTGAGTACTTTCATGCTATGGTTTTCAAATGAGTTTCACATACAAATAAACCTTTTGTGATGTGTATTTTGGTTTATGAAATGAGTTCCTTACCCCCTTTACTGAGCGATTTAGAAGCTCACCCTGTTTTCCTTTCCCCCCAGAGTTCTTCAAGTGAAAAAGGATCTCCCTGCGACGTACGGAGTAGTGGCTAGTGGAGGATTCGAGCTCCAGGCCATATATATTGTATCTTGAGGTACATTTTATCTTTTCATGTACCCAGACTATTATTGTAATTGTAGACACTTGATGTATATCATTGTATGGGATGTATTAGGATTAATTAACTTGAGATGGATTAATGTATTTGGTATGATATATAAATCCTATTGATGAGATCCTGAGGCATGATAATTATGATGATATATGACACTGCACAGGAATGCACCTTTAATTATGAATTAACGAGTAAAAAGTTTTAAATTTGCCATATTTTCATCATTTTCAGTGCGTGACAGAGTTTTCTTGGTATCAGAGCTTAGGGTGTCTAGTACTGTCAGTGTCGGTTAAGTGAAATAGAATACATCCCAAGTGTCTGTAATAGTCTGGTCATGAACTGAAATTGAGGATTGAGATTTCAATCAATTTTGATATGTACGCGCAGGAGACGAGTTGAGATAGAGAATGAGTAAACGACGAGGTCGTTCAAGGAGGCAGGCAGAGTCCCCTCCGCCACCTGTCCCACAACCAGAGAGTCCTAACTCTCTATTTAATCGAATTGAGACCGATGTGAGGTAAGGTTTTGAGCAGATGGCAGCGTTATTCGCGCAACACTTTGGAGTTAATGCCTCGGATACTATCCCTACACCCCCACAAGGACCTCCCATACCCCCAGTGCCTCCCGTCACTCAGCCTGAGGACAGAAGTATGGTCCGACTAAAGGATTTTCTGAAGATGAATCCACCCGCATTTAAGGGAAAGAAGGATCCTACAGAGGCTGAGGAGTGGTTGACGGAACTGAGAGTTATATTTGATTTTCTGGGGTGCACCGATGCTGAGAGGGTCAATATGAGTGCCTATATGCTGAAGGGGAGAGCTCGAGATTGGTGGGGTACTACCCAGGGTATTCTGATGTCCCACCATGATGTGATTGGTTGGGAAGAGTTCCAGACAGCCTTTAGGACACAATATGTACCACGAGCCGCCCAGAGAAAGAAACAAGCTGAGTTTTTGAGTTTGGTACAGGGTGACATGTCTGTGGATGACTATGAGAGCCAATTCACAGCGCTATTGAGATATGACCTAGAGACCTTCAAGAGTGAAGAGCTTCGTACAGAGAAGTTTGTGTATGGGTTGAAGCCTGTCATCAGAGATAGATTGATAGGGCTATGTATTACTGAGTTTGGAGATGCTCTGAGACGAGCACAAGAGATTGAAAGAGGAATTGAGATGGTACAATCCCAGAATGAGCTCAGAGCGGTGAATAGAGATAAGGGCAAGAGGCCAGCACTTTTCCAAATGGAGGCTCGGAGAGGTTCCTTCAGAAGAGGAAGGATTGAGGTACAGAAGGACAGATTGGAGAGACCCAGAGCCTATCCTATTATCAAGGAGACCCCTCGATATGTCAGGCCGGAGATAAGGGTTTGTAGAGACTGTGGTCGATCGCATGAGGGAAGTTGTACTGGGTCGATCCGTGGATGTTTTAGATGTGGTGACATGGGTCACAGAGTGAAGGACTGTCCCCAACCTCAGATACCACATGCTCCGGAGCCCACTAGACAACAGCCTCAGAGAGTGGATCCCCGGAGACGGGCTGCTGCGGTAGAGAAAGGGAAGAAACCTGTGGCACAGGGACGTGTGTTTGCCCTGGATAAGGAGACCTAAGACACTTCGGCAGAAACTATAAAAGGTACACTCTCTGTCTGTAATCATGAGGCTCATGTGTTGATTGACTCAGGATCCACGCATTCCTTTATTTCTGAGCATTTTGCATGTAGATTAAACTTGAAGTTTGAACCTCTAGAATATATACTACATGTAAATACCCCTATGCGTGAATCCCAGAGAACTGAGTTAATCTGTAGAGGATGTGAAATAAAGGTGGGAGACAGAGTGATGTTAGCAGATCTAATCATGTTGAATATACATGGGTTTGATGTAATTTTGGGGATGGATTGGTTGGCAACCAATCGAGTGAGTTTAGACTGCTACACTAAGATTGTAACTTTCTCCCTACCTGAACCTTACAGTGTACGATTGAGATATTGAGGGAATGAATATGTGGAATTCTAGTAAGTAATTTGAGAATTTTAATATTATTTTGGAGAATATTAAATATGATTGTTCATGTGAAGGTTATGAGACACTCATCTCAGACGATGAGCAGGAACATCCGAGGATTGAGGATATACCTGTGGTGTGTGAATTTATGGATGTTTTCCCAGATGAATTGCGAGGTTTACCACCAGAGAGAGAGCTGGAGTTTACCATTGATTTGGTACCAGATACTCAGCCGATCTCTAAACCTCCCTACAGGATGGCATTAGTGGAACTTGAGGAATTGAAGAGACAACTACAGGAGTTATTGGATCAGGGGTTTATTAGACCCAGTGTTTCGCCTTGGGGAGCGCCAGTACTATTTGTTAAGAAGAAGGATGGTAGTCTCAGATTATGTGTAGACTACCGGTTGTTGAATAAAGCCACAGTGAAGAATAAATACCCACTACCCAGGATTGATGATCTACTTGATCAGCTAAGAGGGGCATCAGTCTTTTCTAAGATTGATTTGAGATCGGGCTATCACCAATTGAGGATCAAGGAAGAAGATATTCTAAAGACGGCCTTCAGGACGAGGTATGGCCATTACGAATTCCTGGTGATGTCCTTTGGATTGACGAACGCCCCTGCAGCATTTATGAGGTTGATGAACGAGGTGTTCAGAGACTATCTAGATAAATTTGTGATAGTCTTTATTGATGATATCCTGGTATACTCTCGGTCGTATGAGGAGCATGCACAGCATTTGTGGTTAGTGCTTCAGATACTCCGAGATAAACAATTATACGGAAAGCTTAGTAAGTGTGAGTTTTGGCTGAACCGGATAGCTTTCCTTGGTCATATAGTCTCAGAGGAAGGAGTATCAGTGGATCCAAGCAAGGTGGAGGCTGTGCTTAATTAGGAGAGACCGAGGACAGTTACTGAGGTATGAAGCTTCCTTGGTTTGGCAGGGTATTACAGAAGATTTGTGGAAGGATTTTCAAGGATTGCCGCTCCTTTGACTAAGCTCACACGCAAAGAGACTCCATTTATATGGACTGATCAATGTGAGCTCAGTTTTCAGGAATTAAAAAGGAGATTGACAGCGGCACCTGTGTTAACTATCCCTGAGGGATCAGGAGGATTTTCGGTGTATAGTGATGCATCTCATCAAGGATTGGGGTGTGTGCTTATGCAGCACGGAAGAGTGGTCGCATATGGATCGCGACAGTTGAAAGACCATGAGCGAAATTACCCCACACAGTCTCTACCTCTTTAACTCTGATCCGGAGTTAGGCAAACTGCTCCAGTAAATCTCATTCCCTGATCATCATAATAGATATCATACTCTTCCTGCTCAGGGCATCAGCAAATACATTCGCCTTACCCGGATGATATAGAATCTCGCAGTCATAATCCTTAAGGAGTTCCATCCATCTCCTTTGTCTCATGTTTAACTCTTTCTGATCAAATAGATATCTCAAACTCTTGTGATCAGTGAAGATCTGGAATCTTTCCCCATATAAGTAGTGTCGCCAGATCTTCAAAGCAAATACCACAGCGGCTAACTCCAAATCATGCGTGGGGTAATTTCGCTCATGGTCTTTCAGCTGTCGCGATCCATATGCGACCACTCTTCCGTGCTGCATAAGCACACACCCCAATCCTTGATGAGATGCATCACTGGAGGCATCTCACACTACCAAAGTGGAGGTATCTCACGCTACCAAATCAGAGGCATCGATGTGCAGATATCATGATGAGTCCTTAGTCTCAATAGCATGTCATTATTATGTTGAAAATAGTTTCGCCTTCACGTAGAGCTCATATTAGTTTTGCTTTATAAATATCATTCAATCTTAAAGTATATTTATTCACAACAATTCAAATCACAAAACTGGGCTCAAACTGGCAAAACATGCACTCAAGTAATAAATCTTAGGTTAAACACTTTTCTCAAAACACATGCTCATTAATAAAACATTTTCATGCTACCAAAGCATTTTCATCTGTAAGGAATACATATGCACAAAATAGGTGTATCCTTTACCTTGAATCACGTGCGAATCACTTTCCT
Organism: Firmiana major; assembly: GCA_033439115.1. Classification (NCBI taxonomy): domain Eukaryota; kingdom Viridiplantae; phylum Streptophyta; class Magnoliopsida; order Malvales; family Malvaceae; genus Firmiana; species Firmiana major. The sequence goes on from CM065905.1 coordinate 28,701,292, forward strand.
TCATTTTCCAATGCTCGCGATCTAGCTTTATCGACTCCAATTAAATCTTCAGGAGCTACAAGCATTTGTTAGTCGCATTAGTATACTTTAATAGACTCAATTCTCATTTGCATGAATTTCAATTCAATGCATGGGGCCATTTTACACCAAATTTGGCCTTGTTACATCTTTTGAACCTTATATCCTCTTAAGTCCATTTCGATTGTTCTATTCATTTCTTGAGAGTCCTTTAGACTCATCGAGTCTACTGATTCATATTGAACCGACATTAGCCTATCAATGCCTCAAATTCATCATTTTCTTTCTCTATGGCCTTTTATCAAACACTTCATATGCCCGTTTTCAATCATCATCCATTCCAACATACGAACTTCACAAGGTTATCTTAGAATCCTCTATACATGCTTACTAACATTTCTACATGTTTAAATCATCATTAACTCCATGTCATTTCAACTTTCTCCCACTAAACCCATTCTAGGTCATGGTTGTTTAAGCATGTAGATTAATATTTCAGCCAACATTATATACATCAATCAACTCATCTAAATGTCTAGATTAACATACTAGAAGATGGTGTATTGAAATTTTACCTAGCTTGACTTTTTCCTATTTTGCAAAATTTGGGGAAAATCCTCTTTCTCCTTCAATCGATCAACTCCACTTTTAGTTTTCGATTATGATGTTATCCTCCTCTTAAGCAACAACTTTGCTCAAATAGCTTTTCCTCCAATCTTTTTGGAAAGGGTGGTAGTCTAGAGTGAGAAACTAGGTTTTTCTTTACTTAAAATGGAAAGGATGTGAATGTTTGAGGAAGAAAGCACGGATTGTCGAGCTTTTTATAAAATTCACATTATGAGATCGATCTTCAAGGGGTGGAGATCGATCTCCCCTTACTTAAACACCTTCAAAATTTTGACAATGCAGACAGGAGATCGATCTGCCTATTAGCATGAGATCGATCTGCTCAAGGGAATAGGATCGATCTGGTTCAGGCAGAGGGCTTCAAAGATCGATCTGGCCTATCCAGAGGCAACTAGAGATCGATCTACCTTATGGGAGGAGATTGATCTGGTCCATACATAGATAACTTGAGATCGATCTGCTTGAGTGAGAGATTGATCTCCCTCTTGTAGAATGTCTTGGCATGGCATTTCAAGCAGATGAGATTGATCTCCCATTGTAATGAGATAAATCTGCCCTGTATTCTGCAACATTCCAGTTGCAGTTTTCCCAGATTTCCAAAGTTAAATTTCCATTCATTTGCTTCTATAATCATTTTACATTTCATTCACACTTAGAGCTTAAAAACATCTATTTCTTGTGATTCATATGTAATGTAACTTGCCTGTACATTTCGAAATCATAAACATTACATAAAAATTTACGAGTCTTACAAAATCGAAACCGAGCTCGCTAAATTTCCCTTTTCTCTCTTAGACCTTCGTTTTTCTCCTTCCGTAGGCATTTTCTCATCGTTCTTCGGGTCATCGGTGTCGGTGGTGGCTCGGTTGTCTCGTTGCCTCTCGTCTAGGCTCTCTCTTTCTCTGGTAACCTCCTCCATTCGTCGGAGGAGAAGGCTAACACCGCACGACCCCAATTTTTCTTTTCGTCGTTTTTTTTCAATTACTTTTTTTATTTAATATATAATATAATATAATATAATATAATATAATATAATATAATATAATATATACAAAATATCTTGAACATAAAATATTATTTTTTTATTTTTATTTCTCCAAAAATAATTTTATTTATTATTAATTTTCAGAAATATATTTTCATATTTTCGAGATAATTTCCCGATGTGGAAAATTTATGTCTTCACAATAAATTCGTATCTTGATCAATTGGACCTGAAATTCAATTATTTCTTCTTTATTGATCAAGATTATATAAATCCATATTTATAATGATAATTTTTTAATAAATGACATCGAATTTCAAGTCTTACAGTCCTCTCCCTTTAAAATGCCTTAAATTCACTTTCTAGGATGAGGGGATCGATCTCTTTAGGGAGAGGATCGATCCTTCTATGCTTTACTGTAGAAATTTTCATTCTGACTTCATAGGGATTGATCCCTTTCCCTAAAGGATCAGTCATTTGGCTCCTTACTGTTCATTTTTTACATTCTGACCTCAAGGGGATATGTCCCTTGACCTAAAACATCATTTTGATGCTCTAACTCAAAATCACCTAATCTTTCAATCTTTAAATTTGTACCAATCATCCTGAACTCAAAATTCAATCCTCAATACATTCATAAACACATTTAAACTAACAAAAACACCTCCACAACATCTCATAATATTCAAACCCTTAACTTATACTTAATACCTCACCAACATACATAATTCAACCAACATACCCATCTTAACTTCAATCACCTTAAAGCATAGATTCACAAAGCATTTACAACTCTTACTAACAAATCTGATACTTCTCATATCATTCATGTATTACAAATTGACTTATTTAATATAGAATTAGGCTTATATAATGGAAAATCATGGTTTTACAGTTGAATTTAACGCTAAGATGGGAAGTAGGAAAGGGAAATAAAAAAATAGCAGAACAACAGATGAATTCCAAGATGTCATTCCTTTCTATATTCTTTAAACTCAGGTGAGTAGAATTCTTAAGAAAATAATCATTTTACACTATGTTTGGATTAGAGGTAGGAAAGGGAAAAGGAAAAAAAAGTTGAGTAAAGCAAAGTAATGTTGAAAATCTTTTCCTTATTTGGGAAAAATTTTTAACTAAAGAAAAAGACAAGTGAGTACCCGTTATTTTCCCTTGAGTTACTTAGTTTTTTAATATCCTAATTTTTAGGTAAATAGAAAGGAAAGGAAACTTGAAAAAAAGTTTAATCGGTAAAATATAAAAAATAACCTTATTGTATTATAAAATTAAAAACAAAAGAGGTTATAATTGGAAAAATAAAAAACATTATATTGAAGCACTGTTTTATCTATATCAAGAGCTTTAGCTTGCAAAAGTTATTGATTAACTAGCCGACTGGGCTGCTACCTCCACTACATACAATATTTAAAAGGTTGTAATGCTCGCACCCATTAAATGAAAAGAAAAAAAAGGCCCAAGACCAAAATAAAGGGAAACCTTAGTAACTTAGGGTTTAAAAAAAAAACATAAGAGAGGTGAAATTTTGAACATCGGGGAAGCAAAAGAATTTAAGGGGAGAGAGCTATGTTACAGAGCAAAAAAGAAAAAAGTAAAGGAAAGAAACAATTTGGGGTGTGAAGTACTTCCTTGAGAAGTCAAAAGAAATAGTAAAAAAAATGCATTTGAAAGGGGGAGAAAAGTGGTGAAGCAATGAGTGGCACCGAAAAGAAAGATAAGAGATTGTAGCTTTAGCTATTGTTTTGCCAAGCTTAAGAAAAAAAATTATTAGAAGGGAGATTTGAAGCTATTGATAGTGCAAGTGCAAGAAGAAATAGTGAAGACCAAGGTGAGAAATTTCCCTTTCATTTTATGGTTATATTTTGCAGTTGAGATTGAGCTTTAAGGAAAAATAAGATATTGAAAGTTAGAGGAAAATTTACATTTTAAAGAAATTCTAGATTTTTAGCTTTTGTTGAATAGTGTAACTCACATTAAGTTCATAGTTTATTGAATAATAGTCGTTTAGCGAACATAGTATAAGTTGTCAGCTTCAATTAGATAATGTCACTTTTGTAAAATTGATAGCATATCTTTCTAATAATGAATATTTTTAAATAATATGTTCTTAGAGGCTTTATCTTGGTTGAGTTTAGCAAGTTCAAGTAAGTGACTTGATGTCCTTTAATATTATGTTGAAAAATATCAATATATATGTAATAGTCATTAATTATTCTTACCATATTGCAATATCTGTATAATATTTTATCATTTAATTTGTTAAATCAAGTTAAGCATAAAGTACGTATATAATTTGTTTCAGAGACGAAAATTTGGTTAGTTGATACTTTTGTTAGAATCTTTGATTTGTTTTCTCTCGAAACTTAGTTCCACAAGAAGTTATCAAAATGTAATTTCAAAGCCATGTTGCAATTAAGAAATTGATGTTGTTGGATATTACGAATATTTGATTTGTTTGAAATAGCCTCCTGAGGCACTATGATATTCATGACCCTACTAATAGGGGTTATATATTGGTCATGTCGACATGTATTATTATTGTGAATCGGTTTCAACGGAGCCACCGGTTAAGAATAGTGGTCATTGCTTTTGTGCAACCATTGTTATGTACCGAGCCACCAGTTAAGAATTATGGGTTTGGTGCTTTATGAACCATTGGTTGTTTTCGTTATTGATGATACCACAGGGGTTAAATGTGGTCATAGCTTGTTAAGGGAGACGAATGTCTGAGATTTATATTTGAAACGTTTGCAAATTTTGTCATATTGATATTTGAGTTTGAAAAAGCTTTTGTAAAAATGCTATTACCTTGAGAAATTATTTTATGAGACTTTATCTAGCTTTAACCTAAATATTTTGAATGTGTATAACCTAATTGAAGGATGTCATTTGCTTACTGAGTGGTTATACTTATTCCTTTCCTAACATTTTACAAGGTTTTAATGTTGGTGATGAATATGGGAATAAATGAGATTAACGTTTTGGAGTTTAGGGCATGTCTCAGGACTTATAGGGTGATTATACATTGAGTAATTGGGAATATTTTTAATCTTTGTTTAAAGCTTTGAAGCAATAAGTTGGAATTTTGTAAACTCCTTTTGATCATTTGTGATACATTTATTTTAAGTATAGAAATGCTAAATTGTAAATTCAAACTTCTCAATTTAAATGTTTAAAAGGATAAATCTTAGTATGATGTAAGCCTTGCATGTCTATAAGATTATATCCTACAGGTATGTGGCATCTTTCACATCTCAAGTTTGGGATGTAATAGATTTAGTGGTATAAGAGCTTAGGTTTATTGATCTTGAATTCGCATAGTCATGAATAGAGTATTGTTAGATTGTTTTATTAATCGAGAGTGGGGTAGAACACTTAAAGTTTGGGATGTTTCTTCTATCTTATTCATTTTCGTCAAAATAGCTTGAATTTACTTTTGAAAGAATCATGTCGTAATCTATTGTTACTCTGATTGACCCAGTATACCTTCTTGTCATAACCAAGAGCTCAGTTTATCTGAGATGGCGACAAATCTTAGGAGTAATGGTCTTAAAGACTCTCGATGACAAATTTCTGAAGATCAAGATCAGGATGAGAACATTTTTGTGGCACTAAATGCACTTGGAAGGGTTAGGGTTAACTAACCTCTTGTGGATGAGACTGTGGGAGCACACAATGTTGAGGCTAAGACTAATGATAGAGTCATAGAACTAATCAGCAGAGTAGTGAGCTTAGTTAAGTAGCAACGACAACACCAGCCCCTAGTATAATAGGCTAACAATTCTACATAATGGAAAACAGTAGGTGAGTTTAAAAGGATAACACCAACAACTTTTAAAGGATCTACAAACCCGGATGATACTAAGGTATAGACAGAGGAGATGAAAAATAGCTTTTGATGCTATGCACTCTCATGAACAAGATCATATCAGATTTACCATATATATATTGCAAGGAAGTGCTTACAACTAGTGGAAGAGAGTAGCATGCACTCATTAGGTTGATCTTAGCTTTTTCAATTGGGAGAATTTTCACAATGCTTTCTATTCGAAGTATTTTTCTTAAAGTAATTGCTGTAGTTGGAGAGAGAGTTTCTTAACCTGGTTCAAGGTAAGATGACTATAGATGATTATGAGGCTGAGTTTGATCGATTGTCCAAGTTTGTTACTCTTGTCTCTGAGAATGAGAGCAGTGCTAGGAGGTTTGAGAATGGCTTGAATACTCATATTTGTAGAGGACTTGCCCAACTATATTTGACTAGCTATGCTAAAGTGGTTGGTAGGGCAAAGTCTCTTAATTCTGTTTGGAGAGAAACTCAAGAGGCAAGAAATGAATTCTCAAAGAAGAGGAATAAGACTTAAACATTTGAAGTAAGAAAATCTTTAGTGGTCCATCCAAGTTTCAGGTCACAGAAAAGTCTTCAACTTCTTTTTCCGTAAAAGGTAAGTTCCTACGTTGAGGAACTCAGCCTTGTCAAGGCAAAAAGCTACAACAGGGGCTTTGCTGTTCATTTTGTGGTAGACGACATCCTGTTGTGGAGTATAGGTATGTCATTGGTGCATGCTATGGATGTGGATGTAAGACTCGATTTTTATTGTATTTCCTTATGATTCACACTTGATGGATATTGTTATATGTTAATGGAATCATAAGACGGATGATTTTAATCATATAAATATGAATGGAATAATCGAACGTACGTAAAATCTGAAAATGGACAGTTAAGGAATTTCAAATTAAATTTATGAGATTTGAATGGTCTGGACAGAGATACGAATTTTAAGTGAGAAATTATAGTGGGTCCAAGAAGGAAAGTCGGCCTAAATTGGTCCCGAACGTGTAGAAGGGTAAAACGATAAAAAGACCAAAATCTGATATAAATTCGAGAAGAAAATTTCATTAAAAATATGGAATTGAGAAATCTTGATCAATAACAAGAAAATTATTGAATTTCGAGTCCAATTGATCAAGATATGAATTTATTGGAATTTATCATAAATTTCATATCGAAAAATTATCCCGAAAATATTAGAAAAATATACCGAAAAGACAAAATAAGACTGTTAAATTCAATTATTAATTAAATGAATAAAATAAGATTTTTTTGAGATATTTTGGGATTTTTTGTAATATTTTAATGATTATAATAATAATAAAATAAATTATAAATATAATAATAAAATAATTTTTTAAAAAAAGAAGAGAGAATCGCGAAATGCGATTCTGAAAACAGAAAAAGAAAAGAAACGAAATGAAGACCGATGAGAGACAGATCGGCGACCATCCGGCGACCCAGCGGTCAGGCGAAGGGTCGAAGAAGGAAGAGGAAGACCTCGCGATCATCTATCCACCGGCAACGCGCTCCACCGACGTCAGAATACGGCGGATCGAGGGAGAGAAGCTGCGGAGAGGAGAAGCGAATCCGGCGGCCACCGACGAGATTTGGCCCCGATAGAGGCCAGCTGAACGTTGCCCGACCAGAGACGCAATGAACAGCGGTAGCGACACACTGGGAACCGGCCAGACGACGTCGAAATGATAAAAAAGGACTAAATCGATCTACGGTTTAGTGAGAAAGCCACTGTGCTGAACCGAACCGAATCGGTTCAACCAAGGAGGAAAGAGGAAAAGGGAGAAAAAGAAAGAAAAAGAGAAAAAGGAAAAAGGGGAAGATTTTCGGGGATACATCGGACTTTGGATAAGTCGGTAAGAGGTCAAAAGTGACCGATTTGATTTTCGAGAAAATTATTTAAATTATATTTGATCGAAAAATAACCCGGAATTAAATATAAAATTGTGTAGTTCGACGATAAATTTCGAACGTGAGCCGATCGAACTCCGATTTACACACCATCGCATACTTTTGGGTAAGTAAAGATCATTTACGACAAGAGTATGATAATTACGCAATTGGAATTTATTTTACAGATTCCGGAGTAATTTCTGCATAAAAAAAGAATTATATTCGTATTTTTAAATTAATTACCGTAAATGATATATGGGCTATCCAAAGAGTTTGGAACGAAGCCCAATGGGTATCGAAAGCCCAATAGACCCGAAGAAGGGATTTAATAAGTGGAAACGGGTTGAAAATGGGTTGAGGCCCATTAAGGTGTAATCGGCCCAATAAAGTAAAACGGGCCCAGTACTTTAGATTCGATCAGTAAGAGTGAAATACTGATAAATATATTAGAATTGACCTAAATACGTGGATATATGCAGCTCCCTAGACTTGGTCTGGAGCGAATTGGACTGAGAGACCTGGTACGGTCGAGACAGGATAAACTTACGCATGATTCCAGGTAAGGGAATTTTAAGGACTGCTAGAGGTAACTTTACGCAATTTCGACATCATTTACATTCCCTAAAATTGTTTGAAGGGTCTAGATTTAAGATAAAAATTTTAGTGCTCTAGATGGCAAATGACCAAAATACCCTTGTGAAGGGTAAAATTTCCAATTTTAGGAAAAGTTGGGAGAAGCAAGAATAAGAGGTTCCTTCTTGTTTTTGAGGTGTTTTAACACCTGCATGAGTAGGCTGGCTAACTTTTAAATAAAAATGCACAGCATTGCATATTTTCAACAATGTGATTTATTGTGAAAATTGTTTTGAGATAAAAGAGCTGCCTACCTGATTTTATGAAAGTGTGACATGCTAGAGCTCAGCTCGCACGAGTTTTGATTTGTGTGATGCTTACATTAGTGCTGGAGCAAGGGCTCGCACTAGAGTTTTACATGCATAGATGCTAGAGTCTAACTCGCACCAGATTTTCATATAATTTTCATTGACAGGGTGCTGGAGTCTAACTCGCATCAGATTTTCACTTGATTATTTATGACATAGTACTGGAGCCTAGCTCACACTAGTTTTACATGATTTTGATAGAGTGCTGGAGCATAACTCGAACTAGATCTTATGAGATTTTATGAAACGCGTGCTGGAGTTTTGTTCGAACAAGATTTTCCTTAATTTTATGATAGTGCTGGAGCATCGCTCGCATTGATTTTATGAGACATGCGATGAGCCATGCTTAGAGCATCGAGTAGACTGTGCGTCACACCGATTAAATATGCTCGTACGTACATTTTGAGACAAGCACGGTTGTGGATATGAGATATGGGTCCACGGAGTACGTTGTACCGTGCAAATAGCATGGAGTACGCTGTACTGTGCTGGGATTGATTATTTGGCATCTTCGGATGCGAGTGGCAGCTTGGGATGCGAGATATCAGACAGGACCGATCGGATGGACTGACCCACCTCCCGGGAAGGTTCCTGATAGTGGTGAGACCCTGCACATAAGATTCGTGTAGCAGTGGGATCAAGAGTATATGGCCAATACTCCTGGTTATTTACCTGAGATATATATATATATATAGTGCCAAGTCTCGCATGTTGTTGCTTGATGTTTTGAAAATCATGTTTGTGAACTTTTGTATGAGTCTGGATCACCTGAAGGAGGGGTTGGATCCTGACTGAGATGTGATTTTGATAAGAATGAAACTGGGATTTAAACTGAAATTTGCTTGACGTTATTTTCATGCTATTTAAACCCAGATGTGATGTAAACTAGTTTACATGACATTCATTGTGTCGCATGTTATTGTTGCTTTGAAAAGCAACCGATTTCATGATTTTGTGTGAGTCAGGAACACCCGAGGGATGGGTGGAGTCCTGGCTGTGTTGAGAAATTTTAACGAGAATGAAATGATTTAAATGGATTTGCATGTTGAGTTTTTCCATGCTCTTTGAAATCCATATGTGAACTTGTTTTACATGACATCATGAATTGTAGCATTTATTTTAAAATATGTGGAGAAAGAGTTGTTTATGCACGACACCACATTCATGTAGGTAGTATGGTTACCTACTTGTTCGTAGGATTGCCTTACTGAGCTTAATGTGCTCACCTCTTTCATTTTCCTACACAGATTTCTTTCAATAGACTTTGAGGTGACTGAGTACTGCATTCCTGATATCTACTGTTGCCCATCATTTTGAGGTATATACACTTGTACATATTGTATCTAAATAAGAATAGCACAGTAACATGTTTGTAAGTAACTTTCGGGGATGTATACACACTATAAACACTTGTAAATGAATGAGAAAGAATTAGTTAAAAAAACTCATGTGTTTACCTCTCTTTTAATAAGGAATTAAGTTATATGGTGAATGAATGGTAGGAGTGGCATTAACTCACAGCCCAATTGTTAGTGGAGTGTGGTCACGATCAGAGGACAAGTAAGTATAAAAAAATGAAAAATTTACTCTGATTTTTGGGTCATGACATTGGTGGTATCAGAGTGAAATTGGTTTGATGTGTGTCAATGTCAGTAATTAGGAAATTACATCCCCATGTTACTGTGCTTAGTTAGATACAATCGTATATATTGAGATGGGTTTTAACTAAGAAATGGTTCAGAATGCATGAATTGGGCATTATGCCGAACACCAGTCGCAGTAGAGGAGGTTGAGCACAAGACAGAGGTCGTAGAGGTGGGCCTAAGCCTGTTAGTCGTACTGAGTCGACCCATGAGGAGATTGAGGTGGAGACTGATGTTGAGCATACTCCATAGGGTCCTATAACGAGACCAGACAGTATTGAGACACACTTCACGAGGATAGAGTGGAGTGTAGAAAATATTTTGAAGTTGTTTACTTAGTCTAAGCAAGTAGTTGAGGTGAGGATAGGCAGGGTAAAGCGTGAACAGATGCCTCAGACTATAGAGATTCTCACACCCCTCTGGTATTTAGCGAAGTAAAGAAACCAATAGTTACGAAGGAATAGGTGAATGAGATAACGAAGTTGTATGGGTTCTATCGGTGTATGTTAACGGAGAAAGTGACTTTTAAATACGTTTATGTTGTAAGGCGAGGCGGAGCATGAGAAAAAGTCCACTAGACCTATTTTAATAGATTAGACATCTAGGAATGATATGAGAGATAATTCTGGATGCACAGAGACAGTATATTTCAGACATTGTTCAGAGGAATTTACGGATAAAATTCCTTACTCTGACCCAGAGGAACTAGTTGATTGACGAGTATGAAACACAGTTATATTCCTGGGCAGGTATTACCCCGACATTATGGGCAGTGAGAGTCGGAAAGCCCAAAAGTTCATGGAATGGCTCAGATTGTCAATTTGAATTCGATTGGCCCCGTTCGATATCACTACCTATGCCGAGGCAGTGCGCAAAATACAGTTGTATGAATAAGATCATGTGTTGCATGCCTCTGAGATTGGGAAAGGTAGTAAGGGCCAAAATAGAGACAGAAGAAAATAGAGAATGACAGAGATGTCAGAACGGGAAAAAGGTAGTTTGGTAGAAAATTTAGAGTTTGTGAGTTATGGGGTAAGATGATTGGTAAGGCCCCAGTGTACCAATTTCAGCACTTTTGAGGAGTATTGTGATTGGAGGACCCCGACATGCTGTGAAGCAGTGTAGGATGTGTGGTAACTACCACGGATGTAGGCCCTACACCTGATTGACTAAAATAGGCATTAAGTGTGATAAGATGGGCCATTTATTTAATGATTGCTCAGAGTTGGGTGAGACTACCCCACATAAGAGCAAAGAGATAGAGAAAACCCTGTTGCTATCTCTGCACCGAAAAGGGAGGCTGACACGCCCAAAGGGTTTTGTCCGCAAGTGCACGGGTCGTACAAGTAATAATGGGATTTGAGTCCCGAGTTATCGTCCCTCAGAGAAGTTAGTTAGCCTAATTAACTACCGGTTAATCTTACCCTAAATATATTCTAACAAATTATGAGATTAAGGTGGGTGATCTACTAAGTCTAAAGTTAAAAATACTGGAAAGCAATAAAATAAAAAGAACTAAATAAAACCGAACAAAATTACTTACAGTGCTCCACGCAATTAAAATAAAAAACCTACAAAAGAAATTAAAATAGTTAAAGCTAATTAACGCAATTAAAATAAAAAGCAAATATGAAAATAAAGAAATAAAATTAATTAAACTCAAATTAAACTAACCTAAAATAAAATATGCATGCAATTAAGCTAATTTACTAAAAATGCAAATTAAACTAAACTAGAAATCTAATACAAATGAAGGCTAAACTTAAAATGCATGAAACACATTAAATCTAAATTAATTCTAAATACCACTAATAAAATACTAAACCAAAATATAATCCTAAACATATAATATGAAATCAACTACTAACTAAAGATTAACACTACAAATCAACTTAATATGCAAAGTTATTAAAACTAACCTACCAATTACTAACAACTAATTAAAAATTAAAACAACTACAAGCATGAAATAAAAACTTAGATGGCCAAACAATGCATTAACGAATTTAAATAATTAATATCCCTCCATTCACTGTTCATCCTTCATTTCTTCATTTTCTGGTTTCCAGGTGGTCTCGGTTTTGCCCACTGGTCAAGACTTTTGCCAGCTGTTCGGCCTCTATTCTCAATCTGTCATGCAATACTGACACTGTAACTTGCTCCAGGTTGCTCGAGGTTAGCCATCTAACTGCACAGGCCCTCTAGCTGATCTCGTTCTGCTCGAGGCTGCTGTTCATGTCGATAGCTTCTGCTTTGCTTCAACCCAACTGTTTCGGTTCCAGCTACTCTCATTCTGCTTCTTGGTTCTAGGCCTGCTGTCTTCATCAAGTGTTGTCCAGGCGAGGTTTGCTTCTGCCGTTGCTGTTTGTCCTGCAAACTTCTACTCCAGATCAGTGCACGCCTGCTGCCTGCTTCTGCTCCAGGTTTAGCTGCTGCTAGTTCATGCAACCTCTGCTCTTGACACCAGTTCAGCTGCTGTTCCTCGGTGTCTTGCTACTGTTATGCACCAGCTTCAGTTCGTGGGATCCAAGGCTATAGCAGAACTGAATTGGCTCAATGAAATAATACATAAATGACCAGAAAAGTGAAAGTGAACAATATTAAAAACTCAAAACAGAGCATAACAGAGTGCATTTGTAATTCTCGATCACTGCCATGGTGTGCTTAGTCCCTGCTTTGTGATGCATGGGGACAATAAGTAACAATAAGCAAGATGTAAATAAATAACTAACTAAAGGAAAAAAATAGGAAATGTAGTGATGCACAAACACGAAACCGAGAAGGGAGAATGCAGTAAATAGAAACGAAAGCAAGCATGAATATGCAATAAATAATGGCTTCTGTGTACTGCAAACAAAGTCAAATGACACAAGGAAAATCAAATAACAATGCATTACTAGATAAAAGTTAAAAAACTAAAAGAAATAAGTGAAGATTGACAACTGAAAAATTAACCAAGCTAACAATACCCAAATGCACATCAACCGGGAATTTATCAACCTCGGTTTGCATCAATTTCTTTTCCAACATGATTCCACATTGCTCTTGATGTGGAACAATGTTCAACATCCATCCACATCAAGGCACCAGAACCGAAATGGAGAAGAATGAATGAAAAAAAAAGAAAATTAAAAACTGTCACCCGAATACTCAAGAAGATAAAAACCGAGAATGAGAAAAATAAAACTTGCTTTAACAAAAACTATCATAGTTGAAGAAAACCGAGAATGAGAAAAAGAGAGGCAAACATTTTCCATTAACCTTCATTGACTCAAATGCAAAGGAAATACTTTTGATACAATGAACTACAAGTAACCAAGCAAAGAAAAAAAATGAAAAACTTCATAAAACATTAAGAAAAAATGTCATGAATAGTAAAATTGATTGTTGGAAAAAGCTACTCGAAAATTCCTAACAAAGGAAGCTTAGAAAATAACCAAAAAGATAATCTACCCTAAAAATTACATCCCCCTTCAATGGCCATCTTTTTCTATTTATAAACACATTAGGGGTAAAATTGTAATTTTCCATCCTAAATGAGTTGGCATTTTTTTGGCCACTTGTCATCACACCATTGGCTCCTTCAAAATATATTTTCATGTCATCGGTCTTCTTGTCCAATTGGATATGCTAGGTGGCATGGCTCGTGTTGTCTGCGTGGCTCAATCTCAATTTTAGTCCAAATTCGATCTATTTTCTACCGAAATATTCATAATTCATCCGGATTTAATTTATCTGCAAACATGAGAATTTTAATTAAATAAAGGGGATAATTAACAAAATAAATTGGGGATTTAAATAATTAATTAAAAATTAAGCACAAATAATTCTAAAAATATAGAATTATCACACCCCCAAATTTGAGCTTTTGCTTGTCCTCAAGCAAAACAAAATGATTGTAGGAATGACAAGTACAAAACACAATAATTTCCCCAATATCATCCTCGAAGAAGAAGTACAGACTATGAAATCAAAGACTCACAATTACAAGTCCAGCACTTAGAATTATTCAATTATAAGTCCTAACCCAAATTGGACTCCTCGTGAGTGTGTGAAAAATCACAGTAAATGCAAAGTCAATGACATGTGATCATTCCCATAAGTTTGCTTGTCACTTCTCTCTCCACTAATGTAGTCTCACTTAACTAAAGATCATTAGGACTTCATTAGGCTTGTAATGTAAGGCTGGGGCTATGGTATGATAAAGTCGATTTAGGTTTAATTACCCCTTAACATGCATTACTTCTAGGATCTCAATGTAAGAGCTCAAATCATTTCCTCTAAACTTATTTACTTTATTCTATTTTTGTATTTTCTTCTTTCTTCTTTTCTTTTTCTTTTTTTTTCTTTCTTTTTCATTTTTTTTTACATACTCCTTCACTATCACTTAATACCCATATAGCTCACAATATATCCTAATGACTTTTCATGCTTTTGGGGTAAGGGATAGGAAAAAAGTATTTAAGCTAAGGAAAATATGCAGGTGTATTTACAAAGAAAAGCTTATTTGGCCCAGATGGGTGACTAAGGGTAGAATATGTACAAGGAAGGCAAGAAAGGCTCAAACGATCCAAAGATGGCCTAAATCATCTCCCTAATTAAGTGTGATCTAATATTTCGCCTCGAGATCAGATCAAACAAATTCTAGAATATGATACACAAAATCAACTAAACAAATGCAATCCTAGGTCCACATAAGCTTTCTCTAAATAAATATACAGTTTCATGAAATGACATGTGCATAAAATAAGGAAATCACAATCATAATCAAGACAAATTCAAGAACTCCACTTCATGCTTTTCCTATAATCATGCTTCTCATTCAATCAAAGTCAGACTAAAGCATGGGGTCATATCATCGGAATATGGGAAAACTACATGCTAAGCACTAGATTATCCCAAAATCAAACAATTTAAGCTCATATTATCGAAAAAATTTTGAAAATTCTTTCTCAGATTTTCGAAAAAAATTTGAAATTTTTTCCAATTTTTCAAAAAAATAGCTCAAGTGATATCCCCTCTCCCAAACTTAAAGTGCACAGTGTCCTCAGTGTGTAGATAATATAAGAATTTAAGCTCAAGAACAGAGTACTCCCCTTGCTGATGATGATGAACAACTGAAGCTTGATTGAAAAGGTAAGTCTACAAAAGTAATCCGCAAAATAAAGAAAGAAACAACAAAAAAAGAAAAGAACAGTACAAAAAGAAAAATGAAGCTAAGTAACAGGATCAGAAGTAAGAGGGTCAGCTAAAGTGGTCACAGAATGTTGACGATCAAACCCTCCCCCAAAATAGTGTTTCAGTCTGCCCCCATTAACCTTAAAAGGTTGATTCAGGGTCTCATCCATAATTTCAATAGCTCCATGGGGGAATACTTGTGTAATGGTAAAGGGACCTGACCACCTAGACTTAAGCTTTCCTGGAAACAACTTCAAGTGTGAATTAAACAACAAAACCTGCTGGCCTGGCTCGAAGTGTCTCTCCTTAATTTTTTTATCATGCCATCGCTTAGTCTTTTCCTTGTAGAGCTTAGCATTCTCATATGCCTGCAACCTGAACTCATCTAACTGATTGAGTTGTAGCAGCCTCTTCTCCTCTGCTGCCTCTAAGTTGAAATTCAGATTCTTAAGGGCCCAGTAGGCCTTGTGCTCAAGCTCTACTGGTAGATGACAATTTTTACCACAAACAAGCTGATAAGGGGACATTCCTAAAGGGGTTTTGAAGGCTGTCCTATAGGCCCAAAGTGCATCCTCTAACATAATGGACCAATCCTTCCTACTTGGGTTCACTGTTTTCTCCAATATCCCCTTAATTTCCCTATTGGACAACTTTACTTGGCCACTCGTCTGCGGGTGATAAGCAGTGGCTACCTTATGTTTGACCCCATATTTCTTTAACAGCCCATCAAAACTTCAATTGCAAAAGTGGGATCCTCCATCACTAATGATAGCCCTAGGTGTGCCAAATCGTGTGAAAATATTCGTCTTTAAAAACCTTACTACTACCTTGACATTATTAGTTGGTAAAGCCATCGCTTCAACCCATTTTGACACATAGTCCACAGCTACTAAAATATAGAGATTGCCATATGAAAGAACAAACGGTCCCATGAAATCAATACCATAGGCATCAAAGAGTTCTACTTCTAAAATATTAGTCAGACGCGTCTCATTTCTTTTGGAAATATTACATATCCTCTGACATCTATCACATTTTAGCACAAAGTAGTGGGCATCCTTAAATAACGTGGGCTAGTAATATCCAGATTGTAAAACCTTGGCCACTGTCCTCTCTCCTTCAAAGTGCCTTCCATAATCAGAAGAGTGACAATGTCTAAGCATATCCTTTACTTCTTCCATGGGAACACACCTTCTCAAAATTTGATCTTTACATTGCTTGTACAGGAAGGGTTCATCCCAAACATAATACTTGACATCCATCAAAAACTTTTTCTTTTGCTGGGCAGTTAAATCAAGTGGCATCACGTTGCTCACCAAATAATTTACAAAATCAGTGTACCAGGGCAATCTAGAGTGCCCGAAAGTAAATAACTGCTCATCAGGAAAGGACTCATTAATAGCTATACCATCTTCTTTAAGTCCACTCTCTAATCTAGATAAATGGTCAATAACCTGATTCTCCGTACCTTTCCTGTCCCTAATCTCAAAGTCAAACTCCTGTAGTAGGAGAATCTATCTAATCAACCTCGACTTTGCATCCTTCTTGGAGACTAAGTACTTAATGGTAGCATGATCAGTAAAAACTATTACTTTAGTACCAATGAGATAGGAGCGAAACTTATCAAAAGCAAATACTACGGCTAACAACTCCTTCTGGGTAGTAGCATAGTTTAACTGGGCCTCATTTAGAGTTTTGCTTGCATAGTAGATAGCATAAAAGACTCTTCCTTTTCTTTGTCCTAGTACAGCCCCAACAGCATAATCACTTGCATCACACATAAGCTCAAAGGGTAAACTCCAATCTGGAGCTATGATTACAAGGGTTGTAACTAATTTCTCCGTCAAAGTCTTAAATGCTCCTAAGCATTGTTCATCAAAGCAAAATGTTATGTCTTTTTCTAGGAGATTACATAAAGGCTTAGATATCTGAGAAAAATCCTTAATAAACCTTCTGTAAAATCCTACATGGCCTAGGAAACTTCTGATTCCTTTAACAGATGTAGGGGGAGGTAACTTCTCAATGATTTCCACCTTAGCTTTATCCATTTCTATCCCCCCAACAAATATTTTATGCCCAAGCACTATACTTTCTTTCACCATAGAGTGGCATTTCTCCCAATTAAGCACTAAATTCGTTTCTTCACACCTTTTCAATACTAATGCCAAATTATGTAGACATAAATCAAAGCTATCCCCAAATACTGAGAAATCATCCATGAAAATCTCAAGAAAATGTCATGACCCAAATTACCTAAAAATCAGAGTAAATTTTTTGCTTTTTCATTTCCTTACCCATCGTGAACAGTTACACTACTAAACAGTTGGGCTATGATTCGGTGTTAGTCACCTCTCACCTATTTACCATTCCATTTTCATATTTCATTTACATATCAATTTAATTTAAATAAATACATCCCCAATATTAAATCCATATACAGTACTGTGCATCTATATGTTCAGATACAAAATTATACAAATGTGCATACCTGATCTTGATAATAAGCAGCGGATAATCGAAATGCAAGACTACTGTCGTTCTCTTCTACTGAATGTACCCTGTGGGGTGGAAAATGAAAGGGTGAGCATAAACAGCTCAGTAAGGCAATAATGTAAGCAGGTAGATAACTATATTATCTACGTGCTGATAATGTCATGATATAAAATCGTTTATATTTAGAGCATGAGGTATGACTAAAACGATGCCACATGTATGTATATATCATATAAGAGAAATCATGAAATCTATATATAAAACAAACATGAAAAAATCCTCATGTATGACATCTCATGCTCGTCACATTAAAACTTATTTTGTTTTATCATAAACTCATCACTTTAAAACTTATTTGTTTAATCATAAACTCATCACGTTAAAACTCATTTGTTTCATCATAAAACAACTTCATCAAGGTCAAACCCATCTCTCAGGAATACCTTGATTCATTAAATCACATCTATTTTAAAAACATAAATCGGGACATTACCCCTCCCTCGGGTCCGTCCTGGTCTATTCAGACCGTATGATATCATGTGAGGCATGTAGGTTACTGTATGAAAAATCGAGGACTATGGCCATACTTTGTCCCTGTGATACTTCGCTACACGGATCTCGGTGTACGGGGCATCACAACTACAAGGGAGGTGGGGTCAAATCCTACCTGCCAGAATATCAAGTAACATCATCGAGTCATCATGATTGCACGGTACAGCGTACTCCGTGTGACATACATGGTACATCGTACTCCGTGGACCCATATCATAGTCTGGGGGTGCCTGCCGTAGGTCTTATCCACCCCAATACTATGTCGATAACCAACCCATGTCTCAAAGTATACGTGCTAGCATCTCAACTCTCTGCGACACACAGTCTACAGGAGGCTTTCGCACGACTATATGCATGTCAACTCACGTCTAGTGCGAGCGAAGCTCCAGCACCACGCTATGCATATCATGATATCTAAAATCTCGTGCGAGCAAAGGTCCAGCACGGTTTTGTGTACACACAAATTCCTCGTACGAGCAATGCTCCAGTACGGCTTTTATGAGTAACAAATCAGTAAACTTTAGTGCGAGTAAGACTCTAGCACTCTTTTTACTCGTGTAAATATGATAGGTGGCTCAATCTTTATAAAACATCTTTTAAAATAGTAACCGGTATAAACCGGTACCCTTTCGTATAATTCATGAAATCAATAGCCGACCTATGTGTATATTTGCTTAAATCAAAGCAATACATTTATATAAAATATTAAAACAGGATAATCATGCAATTTATCTGCCTTACTACCCTTTTATAAATTTTACTCCCAGGGGCAAAATCATCTTTTTCATTTATTCACCTATGCCCCGATTTTCGTAAAAATTATTTTTTCATTTTCTAGATACTTAAAGAAATTCTAGGCCCTTTAAATCCCCTCAATAAATACGTATAGAAATCTCTATGCACCTACAAAATTTCCTTACCTCGATTTACGCACAAACTTATCTCATCTCGATAATATCCGATCTCTTGATCCAACTGCGCGTTAACCAAGTCTACGGAACTGCATATAACCACATATTTTGGGTTAATTCACTTATTTTTATCAGTATATCACATTTACTGATCAAATCTAACGTACTGGGCCTGTTTTACTTTATTGGGCCTAATTGCACCTTAATGGACCTCGAGCCCGTTTTCAGCCCGTTTCTACTAATTAAATCCCTTCTTCAGGTTTACTTGGCTCATTCAGTTTACCAATAATCGTCGGGCTTCTTTTCAAACTCATTGGATAGCCCGTATACTATTTACGGTAATTACGTTGCAAATCAGATTAATATTCCTTTTTATACAGAATTAATCCATAAATTCCGTAAAATAATCGAAATTCTGTATTAAAGGACTCATATTATCATAATTAAAATATACTTACACAATATGATGCGGGGTATGAAAATCGAAGCTCAATCAGCTCTCGTTCGGGCTTTGTCGTAAAACTGCACAATTAATATTTAATTTTGGGTTAATTTTTGATTAAATATAATTTAAATAATTTTTCCAAAAATCAAATCGGTCACTTTTGACCTCTTATCGACTTACTCGAAGTCCGGTGCATCCTCGAAAATTCTTCCCTTTTTTCCTTTTTCTCTTTTTCTCCTTTTTTCCCTTTTTTCTTAGCTGAACTGGTTTGGTCCGATTCAACCCAGTTCAGACCGTCGGTTCACTTCGGTTCAGCCGGTTCAGTGCCTTGTCGATCGGTTCTCCATCGACTTCTGCCGCCAGTGGCTCCGCTGGGTCGTCCGCATCTCAGATCTGGGGTTGGCTTCGATCGAGGTCGTCGAAAAGTGGCTGGTCTGGCTTGTTCTCTCCACCGTCGGTACCCATTTTCTCTTTCCATCATTTTCGGCTTCGTCCGTCGGTTTCGACGACTGCCACCACCACCAAACTGCTCGTCTTGGCCTTGGGGATGTTCGATGGTGGTCGGGTGGGCCTAGATCGGCGTCGTTCGTCGTCGATCTCCTTTTCTCCCTCGATTTCTTCATTTTCTCATTTCCACATCCCCAGCCGTCGTTTTTCGCTAGCTATCGGTGTGAGACCCCATATATGTAAAGTTGTAATGTGTAATAAATATGAATGGACTTGTAATGTAAAGTATGACTGATGTAAGTCCATGGATTCAATGTACGTATGTGTAAGATGATTTGTAATGTACATACAAGTTCCATTGAGTATGAATATGAAGAAATGAGTTCTTATAAGTGATGGATGTGATTGAAACTCAAAATGGGTAGTGTGGTAAAATGGAATGAAGTTATGCTTCCATTTGGTTTTATATAGCATACCTTTGGACATACAATGAATGCACGCAAGTTTCAATGTGCATAAGGTATGAATGGATGCCATTTTCAAGTTATAAAGGTGGATGGATGAGAAAATGGCCATGGCAACAGATTAAGGATGTGTTGGTGTGAGTTGCAACAAGGAAACTGCAAGAAATCTGGAAAACATGAAGGCCAGATCGATCTCATAGGATGAGAGATCGATCTGGAAGAGCTAGAATGCTCTTATTTGGGCAATGGAATAGAGCAGATCGATCTCCAATGGGGCCAGATCGATCTCCTAAGCATTCTGTGATGAAAAGATCGATCCTCAAGCACCCAGATCGATCTCCTTAGCTCTCTGTTTGGGACCAGATCGATCTCATGCTTCGACAGATCGATCTCATGCTTAAAAATTTCGTGAAAATGAGAGATTTAAGGGGACCAGATCGATCTCCTCTTAGACCAAATCGATCTCCTCAAGCTATTTCTATATAAGGAGGGCTGAAAATCTAAAAATTTCGAGAAAAACACCAATCTTCCATTTCTAACCCAAAAACCTAACTTTCCCTCTCTAAAATCAGCCATTTTCAGTGAGATTTGAAGATAGACCATTAGAGGCAAAGTTGTTCCTATCAAAGAGAAGAACAACATAGTGAGTAGGCATTTTCCCATTGTTGGTATTGAAGGAGTTAAAGGCATTGCCATTTGGAGCAAGAAGAAAAATCATATTTGTCCCGAAGAGTTCGTTGGAAACGAATCGAGTGGTACGAATAGCAGCTTTAAGGAAGTGGAATCACGCATCGCGATTCCAGGTAAGGGAATTCTGTAAGTATATAGAGGTAGCTGCTCGTAATTTGTGGGATTATAGGGTGTTTATGAAATGCATGAACGTTTGAGAAATGGGTTGTTTGGTATGTGAAATTAGTTGTGAATATTGGATGATTTGGTTTACATGGATGTATAAAAGGGATAGTAAGGCTAATAATTGCATAAATCAAGTGTTTTGAACGCTTTCACAAAACATGTGTTTGGTTTCAAACGAATTGATAAATAGGTTGGCTATTGTGGTTTGATATTTGTAGCACATGTGAAGTGCCAAATATGTTTTAAGATAGCTTTAAAAGCTTATGAGCCGCCTATCATGTTTATGTGAAATAAACCGTGCTAGAGCTTAGCTCGCACCGGGTATTGATGTTTTCATTTGTATGAAACGTGCTGGAGCTTAGCTCGCACCTTGATTTGGAAACTATGATGATGTTTATAAACCGTACTGGAGCTTCTACTCGTACATGGCTTTTGAGTGGTTTGTCTTATGAGTATAACCGTACTAGAGCCATGCTCGCACGCGTCTCTTCATGAGAGGATGCATGAGTCGTGCTAGAGCTTTGCTCGCACAAGTTTGCACATAGTGATACGTATAAGGTTGTGAAAGTTGGTAAGATCCTTAAGCCCTACATCCTTAAGCTAACATCCTTAAGCCCGAGGAGGCAGGGAGGCTCTGTTAGGCGGGGAGGCTCTGTTCGGTGGGGAGGCTCTCTTACGGTGGGATCCTTAAGCCAACATCCTTAAGCCCTGGAGGGGTGGGGAGGCTCTGTTAGGCAGGGAGGCTCTCCTACATGGGTACGGTAAGATCCTTAAGTCCTACATCCTTAAGCTAACATCCTTAAGCCCAAAGAGGCGGGGAGGCTCTGTTCGGTGGGGAGGCTCTCTTACGGAAGGATCCTTAAGCCCTACATCCTTAAGCTAACATCCTTAAGCCCGAGGAGGCAGGGAGGCTCTGTTAGGCGGGGAGGCTCTGTTCGGCAGGGAGGCTCTCCTTCACGGATATGGAAAACTCTTGGTATGGGGTAGGTAAGGCCTAGGAATGGCACCCCCAATCACGATATGAGTCTGCGGAGTACGCTGTACCATGTATATGACATGGAGTACGATGTACCGCATGATGGTTATGTGATGAGAAAGTTTGGCGAGGGATAATCCATCTTCGTGCCAGCATGATACCCTGCACACCTGGATGCGTGTGGTCTGGGATGATTTACGATGTAGTGGTCCACATAGGCACTTTTGATATAGTGACCTAGTTTTTATACACATGCGTGAATTGTGAAATGAAAATGTGGTTGTGATTGTGAGTTGATTTGGTGGTATTTATGTGTTGAGAAAGAGGTTTATGATGTTGGTTTAAAAAGGAGGTTTCTTAATGAATTGCCCTTTTTATGAATTTAAATGAGATTGAGCATGAGATGATTTATACATGATGTTCTTTTTACGATGTTTGATATGCCAATGTACATGATTTTGACACATGATATATATGTATACTCATATGGCATAGTTTTATTCCTCATGCTCCTACCATAAATGATTTATGCATAACACTATCAGCATGTAGATAGAGTAATTATCTACCATGCTTGCATTATTGCCTTACTGAGCGTGTGGTTGCTCATCCCTCTCTATTTTCCCCTACAGAGCGTGGATAGTAGCCCAGTGAGGACTGAGGCGTGGTATTTTGGACTCCGCTGCATCTCCATCGCTTAAAGGTATATACACAGTGATTCTTTTTGTATCTAAACAATGTAAAAGCACAGTATTCTTTGAGTTGTAATTATGGGAGATGTAGATGTTAGTAAAACATGCTTTTGTATAAGTACAAGATTTAAATGCAAATGTATGACATCGTTTTATTTCACTGAGAATGAATGAGATGTGGAGTTTATTATTGACTCATAGCCCAACAGTGTGTGGTGAGTTAGTTCACGACCGGGTAAGGTAACAGTAAAACGTGAAAAATTTTTAGTGATTTTTGATTAAAGAGAATGGAATTGGGTCGTGACAGAGATTGGTATCAAAGCTGTGTTGGCCTGATGTGAGTAATTAATAAAACATAGGAAAGTACATCCCCATAGTACTGTGCTTTTATTTAGATATAACTGTGTATACCGTGATGGATTGAGCTTAATGAATTATTATAATACAGGAAGTTAGGCACTATGCCAGTTACACGCAAAGGTAGAGGGGCGAGAGCACGTGCTAGAGGCCGTAGAGGTAGGCCTGAGAGCTGTGTGGAGCCACAGACTGAGCAAGCTCCACAGAACCCTGCTGGGAGGGCAGAGGATACTGAGGCTCGCTTCACTAGATTAGAGCGGAGCATTGAGAATTTGGTGGAGATAGTCACGCAGGCATTGGGTGCCGGTGATAGACGAGGTCCCGCGGCACAGCCTACTACTGAACAGGCAGCTGCAGAGGCGGAGAGACCTCAGACTACTGAGACAGCTATAGTTACACCACCTCCAGTACAGGATACAAATTCACCTATCGCTCCACAGCAGAGAGATAGTGATTTGGGGTATGACTGCGACTTGAGCAGGTTGCGAGAATTTCAAGCGTTGAAACCCCCAGTGTTTAGAGGGGTGAAGGACCCAGTGGTTACGGAGGATTGGGTGTATGAGATGGAGAAACTGTATAGGTTTTTCCGATGCACTTCAGCTGAGAAGGTAGCCTTTGCCGTGTTTATGTTGAAAGGCGAGGCCGAGCATTGGTGGAGGTCCACCGAGACTATTTTGAGGGCCAGACACTCTGAGATCTCGTGGGAGATATTTTTAGAGGCCTTCAAAAGACAATATATTCCAGCTACTGTACAGAGAAAATTGCGGATGGAATTTATGAATTTGGTTCAGGGGAACCGGACTGTGGACGAGTATGAGTCCAAGTTTATGTCATTGGAGAGATATGACCCTGACACGATGGGTAGTGAGACCCGAAAGATACAGAAGTTCATGGATGGATTGAGATTGGCCATCCGGACTAAGCTAGCTCCCTTTGACATCTTGACCTATGAGGAGGCTGTACATAAGGCTCAGTTATGTGAGCAAGACTTTGAGCGAAATGCCTCTGAGCTTGGGAGGATTAGTGTCAGGAAGGACAGAGACCGGAAGAGATCCGGGTTTGGAAGAGTGGTCAAGAGAGATGGCCAAAGATTTTCGAGAAGAGGCCAAAGATTGAGGAGGTGCAGGAGAGAGCTGCTAGACCTCCCGTATACCCAGCCTTGACTGTGCCGAGGGGCATGACTATTAGAGGACCACGGCTTACTACTGACCAGTGTATGAGATGTGGGAGATTTCATGGGAATAGGCCCTATCTGATGACCCCTATGGTGTGTTTTAGATGCGAGAGACCAGGACATATGGCTAAGCATTATCCCGAGAAGATGGAGATTGCCCCACAGAAGGGCAAGGAGCCTGAGGGAGCTCCAGTTGAGACAGCAGCCCCGAGAAGGAGGGCTATAGCTGAGGAAAAAGGGAAACAGGCTGTGGGTGTGAGCAGAGGAAGGGTGCACGTGCTGGACCAGGACACTGCAGACGCATCGACGAATGTGATTAAAGGTACCATCCGAATCTTTGATTTAGAAGTATTGGTATTATTTGATCCTGGTGCCACGCATTCTTTCATATCACCTTCCTTCGCACATAAATTATTGAAGCATGTGAAACCAACATTGTTGGATAAGATGTTAATGATTTCCACACCCATGAATGATAGTCAATTGACTGAGCATGTATGTAGAGATTGTAAGTTAAAGATAGAGGGGAAGGAAATGATAGCCAATCTGATTTTATTGAATATGAATGATTTTGATGTAATTTTGGGAATGGATTGGTTGGCTACCAATCGTGTTGTGATAGATTGTCATGCCAAAACATTGATGTTTTCAGGATTAGACAATCTTATTGTAAATTTTGATAAAAAGAAATGATATGAAAATAGCATGTTTGTTGTAAATAAAGGAGTATGATTTTAAATGCATATTGCTTGAGAGATAAATTATTGTTTTTGATAAATGTTGAATGTGGAGTGATGGTTATGTTACTAACGATGGAGAGGATAATGTGAAGGGTTCATTGCATACGTGGTTGATATAGATGAGGCACACCTGGAATTGAGGGACATAGCCGTAATTACGAATTACCCTGATGTCTTTCCGGATGAATTACCAGGGCTACCACCTGTAAGGGAAATGGAATTTTGCATTGAGCTAGTGCCTGGTACAGAGCCGATATCGAAACCACCCTATAGAATGGCTCCGATAGAGTTAGAAGAGCTAAAGAAGCAGCTGCAAGAGTTGCTGGAGAAGGGGTTTATTAGACCGAGTGTCTCTCCTTGGGGAGCACCGGTTCTATTTGTAAGGAAGAAGGATGGAAGCCTCCGACCGTGTATAGATTACCGGTTGTTGAATAAGGCCACCATTAAGAATAAGTACCCCCTTCCAAGAATCGATGATTTGTTGGATCAGCTCCAGGGAGCCGAAGTATTTTCTAAGATAGATCTGCGGTCAGGGTATCATCAGTTGAGGATCAGGAGTGGAGATGTACCCAAGACAGCATTTCATACCCGTTATGGCCACTACGAGTTTTTGGTGATGCCATTCGGATTGACGAATGCTCCCACAGCATTTATGGCATTGATGAATGATATATTCAAGCCATACCTGGACAAGTTTGTAATAGTGTTCATTGATGACATTTTGGTGTATTCTAAATCCAGGGAAGATCATGAGGAGCACTTGAGGATAGTTCTGCAGACCCTCCGAGAGAGAGAATTGTATGCCAAACTCAGCAAGTGTAACTTTTGGTTAGAACAGATCTCATTTCTGGGGCATGTTACGTCAAAGGATGGGGTATCGGTGGATCCATCCAAGATAGAGGCAGTTATACAGTGGGAACAGCCCAAGACAGTTACTGAGATCAGAAGTTTCCTGAGATTGGCAGGATATTATCGGAGATTCGTAGAGGGTTTCTCCAGACTAGCTGCTCCATTGACACGCCTCACGCGAAAAGATGTTAAGTTTGTGTGGGATGAGGCATGTGAGAGGAGTTTTGAGGAGCTTAAGCGTCTGTTGATGACTGCTCCAGTTCTCACCATTCCTACCAGCTCAGGAGGATTCTCAGTGTATACAGATGCATCACACCAGGGACTGGGCTGTGTGCTTATGCAGGATGGGAAGGTAGTTGCCTATGGATCGAGACAGTTGAAAGATCATGAGAGGAACTACCCGACACATGATTTGGAGTTGGCGGCTGTAGTATTTGCTCTGAAAATATGGCGCCACTATCTCTATGGTGAGAAGTTTCAGGTGTTCACAGATCATAAGAGCCTTAAGTACCTGTTCTCATAGAAAGAGTTGAATATGAGATAGAGGAGGTGGCTCGAACTCTTGAAAGACTATGATTGTGAAATCATGTACCACCCAGGTAAGGCAAATGTAGTTGCCGATGCTTTGAGTAGAAAGAACCTTGGGTTGGTGTCTTATATGATGGTACGGGAACATGAATTGTTAGAACACTTTGCGAACCTCAATTTGGATGTAACCCCACCTGGATCTGAGAGACTTGAAATCATGGCTAGTTTAAGACTGGAGCCAGAATTGATTGGCCGTATTCGGCAAGCCCAGCAGAGCGATCGACGATGCATCGATTGGCTGAGGCAGATACAGATGGGTGTGGGTAGTGATTTTGAGCAGAGTGCTGATGAGTTATTGATGTTCAGAGGCAGAGTATACGTTCCCAGGGATCCTGAGATCAGGAGAACGATTTTATCAGAGGCTCACTCATCGAAGTATACGATATATTTGGGAAGTACCAAGATGTATCAAAACCTTCGGAAGGTTTATTGGTGGTCTGGAATGAAGAGAGACATTGCTGAATATGTCGCTAAGTGTCTCGTTCGTCAGCAAGTGAAGGTAGAGCATTAGAAGCCTGCAGGATTATTGTAGCCTCTACCGATACCGACTTGGAAGTAGTAGCATGTCACCATGGATTTTGTGATGGGGTTGCCGAGGACCCGCAGAGGTCATGATGCCATATGGGTTATTGTGGATCGGTTGACTAAGTCTGCCCATTTCTTAGCTATGAGAGCTACCGATACACTGAGTCAGTTGGTGAACCTGTATATTCGAGAGATAGTACGGCTACATGGTGTACCAGTGAGTGTTGTTTCTGATAGGGATGCCCGCTTCACTTCCCATTTTTGGGAACATTTTCAGGAAGCGCTGAGGACCCGACTGAGTTTTAGCACCGCTTTTCATCCTCAGACAGATGGGCAGTCAGAGAGGACTATACAGACCCTCGAGGATATGTTGAGAGCGTGTGTGCTGGATTTTAGAGGCTCTTGGGATGACCACCTGCAGTTAGCCGAGTTCGCTTATAATAATAGCTATCATGCTAGTATCGGGATGGCACCCTATGAGGCATTATACGGGCGTAGATGCCGTTCCCCTATTGGATGGGAAGAGGTTGGTGACAGACAGATTTTTGCTCCAGACTTAGTGCAGCAGGCATCTGAGGACGTCCAGTTGATATGTGAGAGATTACGGACAGCTCAGAGCTGGCAAAAGAGTTATGCTGACAAGAGACGAAGACCACTAGAGTTTGATGAGGGTGAGTCGGTGTTTCTAAGGGTATCACCATCGAAGGGTATTATGAGATTTGGTAAGAAGGGCAAGCTGAGCCCTAGATATATCGGACCCTTCGAGATTTTGGAGAGAGTGGGAGATAAGGCGTATAGGTTGGCATTGCCATCGGACTTGGCAAATGTCCACAACGTCTTCCACGTCTCGATGCTTCAAAAGTATCACCCGGACCCGACACACGTGATAAGATATGAGCCGTTGGAGCTCCATGAGAGTATGATGTATGTTGAGAAGCCGGTTCGGATATTGGACAGAAAAAAGAAAGTGTTGCGGAATAAGACAATTCCCTTGGTGAAAGTTCTTTGGCAACATCACACGGCGGAAGAGGCCACATGGGAATTGGAGAACCTAATACGGGAGAAGTACCCCCAACTTTTTGAAGAGTGACTTGGTTCTAATTTGGAGGACCAAACTCCTTGAAGGAGGGGAGAATGTGAGACCCCGTATATGTAAAGTTGTAATGTGTAATAAATATGAATGGACTTGTAATGTAAAGTCTGATTGATGTAAGTCCATGGATTCAATGTACGTATGTGTAATATGATTTGTAACGTACATACAAGTTCCATTGAGTATGAATATGAAGAAATGAGTTCTTATAAGTGATGGATGTGATTGAAACTCAAAATGGGTAGTGTGGTAAAATGGAATGAAGTTATGCTTCCATTTGGTTTTATATAGCATACCTTTGTACATACAATGAATGCACGCAAGTTTCAATGTGCATAAGGTATGAATGGATACCATTTTCAAGTTATAAAGGTGGATGGATGAGAAAATGGCCATGGCAATAGATTAAGGATGTGTTGGTATGAGTTGCAACAAGGAAACTGTAAGAAATCTGAAAAACATGAAGGCCAGATCGATCTCATAGGATGAGAGATCGATCTGGAAGAGCCAGAATGCTCTTATTTGGGCAATGGAATAGAGCAGATCGATCTCCAATGGGGCCAGATCGATCTCCTAAGCATTCTGTGATGAAAAGATCGATCCTCAAGCACCCAGATCGATCTCCTTAGCTCTCTGTTTGGGACCAGATTGATCTCATGCTTCGACAGATCGATCTCATGCTTCAACAGATCGATCTCATGCTTCGACAGATCGATCTCATGCTTAAAAATTTCGTGAAAATGAGAGATTTAAGGGGACCAGATCGATCTCCTCTTGGACCAGATCGATCTCCTCAAGCTATTTCTATATAAGGAGGGTTGAAAATCTAAAAATTTCGGGAAAAACACCAATCTTCCATTTCTAACCCAAAAACCTAACTTTCCCTCTCTAAAATCAGCCATTTTCAGTGAGATTTGAAGAGAGACCATTAGAGGCAAAGTTGTTCCTATCAAAGAGAAGAACAACATAGTGAGTAGGCATTTTCCCATTGTTGGTATTGAAGGAGTTAAAGGCATTGCCATTTAGAGCAAGGAGAAAAATCATCTTTGTCCCGAAGAGTTCGTTGGAAACGAATCGAGTGGTACGAATAGCAGCTTTAAGGAAGTGGAATCACGCATCGCGATTCCAGGTAAGGGAATTCTGTAAGTATATAGAGGTAGCTGCTCGTAATTTGTGGGATTATAGGGTGTTTATGAAATGCATGAACGTTTGAGAAATGGGTTGTTTGGTATGTGAAATTAGTTGTGAATATTGGATGATTTGGTTTACATGGATGTATAAAAGGGATAGTAAGGCTAATAATTGCATAAATCAAGTGTTTTGAACGCTTTCACAAAACATGTGTTTGGTTTCAAACGAATTGATAAATAGGTTGGCTATTGTGGTTTGATATTTGTAGCACATGTGAAGTGCCAAATATGTTTTAAGATAGCTTTAAAAGCTTATGAGCCGCCTATCATGTGTATGTGAAATAAATCGTGCTAGAGCCTAGCTCGCACCGGGTATTGATGTTTTCATTTGTATGAAACGTACTGGAGCTTAGCTCGCACCTTGATTTGGAAACTATGATGATGTTTATAAACCGTACTGGAGCTTTTGCTCGTACGTGGCTTTTGAGTGGTTTGTCTTAGGAGTATAACCGTACTAGAGCTATGCTCGTACGCGTCTCTTCATGAGAGGATGCATGAGTCGTGCTAGAGCTTTGCTCGCACAAGTTTGCACATGGTGATATGTATAAGGTTGTGAAAGTTGGTAAGATCCTTAAGCCCTACATCCTTAAGCTAACATCCTTAAGCCCGAGGAGGCAGGGAGGCTCTGTTAGGTGGGGAGGCTCTGTTCGGTGGGGAGGCTCTCTTACGGTGGGATCCTTAAGCCAACATCCTTAAGCCCTGGAGGGGCGGGGAGGCTCTGTTAGGCAGGGAGGCTCTCCTACATGGGTACGGTAAGATCCTTAAGCCCTACATCCTTAAGCTAACATCCTTAAGCCCAAAGAGGCGGGGAGGCTCTGTTTGGCAGGGAGGCTCTCTTACGGAAGGATCCTTAAGCCCTACATCCTTAAGCTAACATTCTTAAGCCCGAGGAGGCAGGGAGGCTCTGTTAGGATGGGAGGCTCTGTTCGGCAGGGAGGCTCTCCTTCACGGATATGGAAAAATCTTGGAATGGGGTAGGTAAGGCCTAGGAATGGCACCCCCAATCACGATATGAGTCTGCGGAGTACGCTGTACCGTGTATATGACATGGAGTACGATGTACCGCATGATGGTTATGTGATGAGAAAGTTTGGCGAGGGATAATCCATCTTCGTGCCAGCATGATACCCCGCACACCTGGATGCGTGTGGTCTGGGATGATTTACGATGTAGTGGTCTACATAGGCACTTTTGATATAGTGACCTAATTTTTATACACATGCATGAATTGTGAAATGAAAATGTGGTTGTGATTGTGAGTTGATTTGGTGGTATTTATGTGTTGAGAAAGAGGTTTATGATGTTGGTTTAAAAAGGAGGTTTCTTAATGAATTGCCCTTTTTATGAATTTAAATGAGATTGAGCATGAGATGATTTATACATGATGTTCTTTTTACCATGTTTGATATGCCAATGTACATGATTTTGACACATGATATATATGTATACTCATATGGCATAGTTTTATTCCTCATGCTCCTACCATAAATGATTTATGCATAACACTATCAGCATGTAGATAGAGTAGTTATCTACCATGCTTGCATTATTGCCTTACTGAGCGTGTGGTTGTTCATCCCTCTCTATTTTCCCCCTACAGAGCGTGCATAGTAGCCCAGTGAGGACTGAGGCGTGGTATTTTGGACTCCGCTGCATCTCCATCGCTTAAAGGTATATACACAGTGATTCTTTTTGTATCTAAACAATGTAAAAGCACAGTATTCTTTGAGTTGTAATTATGGGGGATGTAGATGTCAGTAAAACATGCTTTTGTATAAGTACAAGATTTAAATGCAAATATATGACATCGTTTTATTTCACTGAGAATGAATGAGATATGGAGTTTATTATTGACTCACAGCCCAACAGTGTGTGGTGAGTTAGTTCACGACCGGGTAAGGTAACAGTAAAACGCGAAAATTTTTTAGTGATTTTCGGTTAAAGAGAATGGAATTGGGTCGTGACAATCGGTGCCGGTGAGCTCAACAGCCTCACCTGGTCAGCTTCCCGGTGACGTCGGTGGTGAGGCCGACGGGCTGGGGTCTCGGCTTCATCCCGTTTTTCGTTTTCTCTCCTCTTTCTCTCTCCCCGATTTCAATATTCTGATTTTTTTTACAAATATTATTATTTTTATTTAATATTTAATTTTATTATTATTTTATTCAATATTATATTATTATTTTGCCAAAATATCTAAGATAAATTATCATTTAATTTATTTAATGAATAAATAATTTTCTCGGTATTATTTCAGCTTTTTGATATATTTTTCGATTATTTTCTGGATTATTTCCCGATGTGAAATTTTCGATTAATTCCAATAATTTCGTATCTTGATCAATTTAATCCGAAATTTAATTATTTCTTCGATATTGATCAAGATTCTCATATCCATTATTTTTAATTAAATTTTCTCATCGAATTTATACCGACATTCGATCTTTTGACCGTTTTACCCTTTAAGGTGTTCGGGATTAATTTAACCCGACTTCGTTTCACGAATACTCATTCATTTCGTGTTTTTAACTAAATTCAGGTCTTACAGAAAATCCTCCACCATATCATGAAATATGGCCATCATGCAACGC
Organism: Firmiana major; assembly: GCA_033439115.1. Taxonomy (NCBI): domain Eukaryota; kingdom Viridiplantae; phylum Streptophyta; class Magnoliopsida; order Malvales; family Malvaceae; genus Firmiana; species Firmiana major. The sequence continues at coordinate 28,733,381 of CM065905.1, forward strand.
TAGAATGTAGCAGGTGCATTGCATAGGCCAAAAGGTATTCTTCTAAAAGCAAAAGTCCCATAGGGACAGGTGAAGGTAGTCTTTTCTTAGTCTTCTGGGGCTATAGCTATCTGATTGTACCTAGAATATCCGTCTAACAGACAACAAAATTCGTGACCAGCTAATCAATCTAACATTTGGTCAATGAAGGGCAAGGGGAAGTGGTCTTTCCTGGTGGCCTTATTGAGTTTCCTATAGTCCATACATACTCGCCAACCAGTGACAGTCCTAGTAGGGATGAGCTCATTATTTTCATTCTCGATCAGTGTCATCCCTCCCTTCTTAGGGACACATTGTACTGGGCTCACCCAGGCACTGTCAGAAATGGGATAGATGATCCCTGCATCTAACCACTTAATGATCTCCTTCTTGACAACTTCTTTCATTACAGGGTTCAATCGACGTTGGTGCTCTATGGATGACATATACCCTTCCTCCAATAGTATCTTATGCATACAAATAAAGGGACTAATACCCTTAAGGTCAGAGATAGACCAGCCTATAGCCTTCTGATGCTCTCTCAAAACTTGTAGTAATTTTGCTTCCTAATCATTGGAGAGAGCTGCAGATACTATTACTGGTCGTGTAGAGGACTCACCTATGTAAGCATACCTAAGGTGTGAGGGTAAAGGTTTTAGCTCTAATGCTGGAGGATCACTGATGGATGGAAAGATATTTGAAGCTGGAATAGATGAAGGGTCTAGTGTCTCAAATTAGGCAATTTCCTCAAAAAGAGTGACCTCTAATAATTGTAAAGTCTTGTAGACCTCATCATCATCTTCACAGTATTCTCTAAGATCAACTGATTTTACTAAGGAGGCTTCTAAAGGGTTTAAAGGGTGTGTCTTGGAAAACTCCTCAGTAATGTCCTTATCCACTAAATCCATCCTAAAACAATCGTGAGAGTCGTCAGGGAACCTTAGAGATTTGAACACATTAAACTTGACTTCCTGATCTTGAACTCTCATTGTTAACTCCCCCTTTTGTACATCTATTAAAGTTCTACCAGTTGCTAGGAATGGCCTGCCTAGTATAATGGAGACTTCCCTATCTTCCTCCATGTCCAACACGATAAAATCTGCAGGGAAAATAAACTTGTCCACTTTTAATAAGACATCCTCAATGACCCCCTTTGGATATTTAATTGATCGATCAGCCAATTGGAGGGTCACTGTGGTGGGCTTAGCATCCCCTATTCCTAACTTCTGATAAATAGATAATGGCATCAAATTTATACTAGCTCCTAAATCGCACAGGGCTCCACCAAAGAATAAATTACCAATAGTACATGGTATGGTAAAACTCCGGGGATCCTTGAGCTTGGGGGGTAATCTCCTCTGGATAATGGCGCTACATTCCTTCGTTAAGGCCACCATCTCGTAATCTTCCAATCTTCTTTTCCTAGAGAGGATGTCCTTCATAAACTTCACATAGCTTGGCATTTGCTCTAAGGCATCTGCGAAGGGAATGTTGATATGAAGTTTCTTAAAAATCTCAAGGAATTTTACAAATTGTTGGTCGAGTTTTTGATTTTGAAATCTCTAGGGAAAAGGGACTGGTGGTCTAACAGGAGGTGATGTAGTGGAAACTTTTGTAGATCAGAGGACAAAGAAATAGGTAGAGTTGAAGAAATGCCTGGCTTTGTTTCCTTTGTAGCTTGATCTTTTAATTCCTGCTCCTTCTGAGCTGTTTCATTAGAACATATGGGTTTTTCAACTAGGGGCTGGTCAGGTCTGGACTTTACTGGTGGGGTTACTAGCTCTCTGCCACTCCTAAGGGTGATGGCTTTCACATGTTCCTTCCCCTCCCTTTGCCTAATAGGATTGGCTTCAGTGTTACTAGGAAGGGTCCCCTGAGGACGTTGACTAAGAGCGTTTGCTGTTTGTCCTACCTGAACCTCTAGGTTCTTAATTGAAGCTGCTTGATTTTGCAAGATTGTTGTGAACATTTTCTCAAGCGAGGGTTTCTTATCAGCTGCTGGTAAATGTTGGGGTTGTGGTGGTGGTGATTGATGGAAGTGGGATGGATGGGAATGAGTAGGTGGATGATGTGGATACGGAGGTGGTGCGTGGTGATGAAATTGATGCTGTGGTGGTACCTGAACCTGTGGAGCTTGAAAACCTGGGAGTCCTACTAGTTTAGAATTAGAAGCTTGCCCTTAGTTTTGGCTCAAAGAAAAGTTAGGATGGTTCCTCCACCTTGGATTATAGGTGTTTGAAAAAGGGTTATTCTGTTGCTTAGGGGCAACGTACTAAACCGATTCTAGGTTAAGTGGACACCTATCCATAGCGTGGGTGCCACTACACAGATCACATGAGAGAAAAGGACTTTGGACAGAAAACACAGGGTTAGGATTGTTGGAAGGATTAGGTTGGGTACTGAGCGACTCCACCTTCTTTGTAAGATTGGCGATTTGAGAGGTCAAGGTGGACAACATGTCGAGCTCATATATACCCGTCGATTTCTTTGGCAATTGCCTTTTCGAGGACCATTGATAGTTGTTAGCCGCCATCTTGTCTAGCAGCTCATAAGCCTCCTTCTCTGTTTTGCACATCAAGGCTCCACCCGAAGCAACGTCCACTAAGGTCCTATTTTGGCTTGTAAGTCCATTGTAGAAGGTCTAGACTTGCAGCCATAGAGGTAGGCTATGGTGAGGGCACTTCCTAAGAAGCTCCTTCTATCGTTCCCATGCCTCATAAAGAGATTCAGAGTCGTACTTGGCAAAGGAGGATATATCGCTACGGAGTCTGGCCATTTTAGAGGGAGGGAAAAACTTGGCTAGAAATTGGTGGGCTAACTCGTCCCATGTAGAAATGGATCCTGGAGGCAGGGAGGTCAACCAGTGTCTCGCCCTATCCCTAAGTGAGAAGGGGATAGTCTAAGTCTAAGCGCATCATTTGATAATCCATTGAGTTTGAACGTGTTGCACAAGTCTAGGAATTGCCCAAGGTGAGCATGTGGGTCATCGTGTGGAAGCCCACTAAACTGTATAGAGGTCTGGATCATATGGAGGATGGAAGGCTTAATTTTGAAATTATTAGCAAGGACAACTGGTGGCCTAATGCCGGTATAATATCCTTCGACAGTCGGCACCGCATAATCTCCAACGGTCCTACTTTCCCTATTTTCTGCCATCGTGCTTTGCTGCGAAGCTATAAATTTCCTAGAATCCTTTCGAATTTTCCTAAGAGTTCATTCGATTTCAGGATCTAGAGGAAAGCAATTAAAACTCCTTGCTCTACGCATGCAAACATCGTAAAGTCCTTAAAAAAAAATTTAAGTTTTTTTTTTTATTTTTAATTTTTTTAATTTTTATTTAATTATGAGAAAATTAACTAAACTAAACTAAGGATCTAAATATTTACAACCTAAATATTTACAAGCTAGAATTACACCTAAGAATAGTTTCACCGATATTAATTAACGACTAATAAAAACTTCCCCGGCAACGGCGCCAAAAACTTGACACGCCCAAAGGGTATTGTCCGCAAGTGCACGGGACGTACAAGTAATAATGGGATTTGAGTCCCGAGTTATCATCCCTCAGAGAAGTTGGTTAGCCTAATTAACTACCGGTTAATCTTACTCTAAGTATATTCTAACAAATTATGAGATTAAGGTGGGTGATCTACTAAGTCTAAAGTTAAAAATACTGGAAAGTAATAAAATAAAAAGAACTAAATAAAACCGAGCAAAATTACTTACAGTGCTCCACGCAATTAAAATAAAAAACCTACAAAAGAAATTAAAATAGTTAAAGCTAATTAACACAATTAAAATAAAATGCAAATATGAAAATAAAGAAATAAAATTAATTAAACTACAATTAAACTAACCTAAAATAAAATATGCATGCAATTAAGCTAATTTACTAAAAATGCAAATTAAACTAAACTAGAAATCTAATACAAATGAAGGCTAAACTAAAAATGCATGAAACACATTAAATCTAAATTAATTCTAAATACCACTAATAAAATACTAAACCAAAATATAATCCTAAACATATAATATGAAATCAACTACTAACTAAAGATTAACACTACAAATTAACTTAATATGAAAAGTTATCAATTACTAACAACTAATTAAAAATTAAAACAACTATAAGCATGAAATAACAACTTAGATGGCCAAACAAGGCCTTAACGAATTTAAATAATCCATATCCCTCCATTCACTGTTCATCCTTCATTTCTTCATTTTTTGGTTTCCAGGTGGTCTCGGTTTTGCCCTCTGGTCCAGACTTTTGCCAGCTGTTCGGCCTCCATTCTCAGTCTGTCATGCAATACTGACACGCCCTAAGGGCATTACCGCAAGTGCACGGGTCGTTCAAGTAATAATGGGATTTGAGTCCTGAGATATCGTCCCACAGAGAAGTTGATTAGCCTAATTAACTACCGGTTAATCTTACCCTAAGTATATTTTAGCAAATTATGAAATTGCAATGGGGTTGATCTACTAAGGCTAATTAAAAATATTGGAAAGCAATAAAATAATAAGAACTAAAGGAAATAAAATCGAGCTAAAATTACTTACAGCACTCCGAGCAATTAAAAGCAAAAACCTACAAAAGAAAATTAAAACAGTTAAAACTAATTAACGCAATTAAAATAAAATGCAATTATGAAAATAACAAAGCAAGATAAATTAAACTAAATTTAACAAACCTAAAATGCAATTAAACTACTTAATCAAATGCAATTTAAACTAACCTAAGATTTAATGAAATAAAATTACCCCTAATTTAATTCTAAATGAACACTTAATTAACTATCATCCTAATTAAAACTAAGTTTTATACTACTATGCAAGAATACTAACATGCAATTTAATTAACAACTCTAAACTATGCCTAACAAATTAAATTGAAAGCAAACTAAACTAACAATGCATGAAAATGGATTAAAGCTATAATGCAAAAGCCAAACAAGGCCTTAAGTAAATTTAATCCAACAAAATCCCTCCCTTTACTGTTCACGTGTAATCTTTACAAAACATTTTCAAGGTAATGGCTCGCTTGTCCTCTGGTCCACTGCTTCCTGCTGTTTGTCCTCTGGTCCGCTGCTGCTGTTTGCTCACAGGTTGCTACACTCTGCTTAGTCTGTTCTCGTTTCAGGGCTAGACGGGGTCTGCTACTCCAGTCCCAGGTGCTCACGGGTTCCAGGCGCTCACGGGTTCCAGTCCTCTGGTCCGCTGCGTCCTGCTGCGGCATGTCCGTTGTGTCCTGCTGCCAGGTCTGTCTCGGTTGCAGGTCACGGGTTGTCCTCTTCCCTGCATCTGCCATGCTTCCTCTTGGTTCATCCTGCACGCAATACAGTCCATGCATAAATCGTGCACGTTTCCTTCTCCAGGCATTGTCTTGCCCAGAGCTGCACGTCATGGTCTGCTCACGCAACCGCTCTCGGTTCCAGCTTGCTCTCCAGTCCAGACCACTCTTGTTGCTCGGGTGCTGCACACTTCCTTATGCAATCAGCAATGCTACAAAGAATGAAGATGAACAATAATGGAAAACACAAAACAGAGGAGAACATAGGAGGGCTCCCAGTTTCCAGGCGTGCTGCTATCCTCTCAGAATGCTTGCTGCCGTTACCCTCTCGAACAATGTGTGAATAGCTAAGACACTAAACTAAACTAAATGGAAGCAACTGGGAATCATTAAACCAAAAACAAAACAAAAATAAAACTACAAATGGTAAGTAAATCAAGAATAAAAAACAAACAAAAACAAACTTGAAAAATGAAGGAAAAACTGAGAAGAGCAAATGGAAATGATGCTGTGCATTCAAGCTTGAAAAATAAAGACTGGAATATAATCAAACCGAGAAGATGGATGAGTAAATGAGGTTGCAAATCAACATAAAAAAAACTTTTCATAAATGAAAACTAATGAAGATGAACAGTAACGAAGAACATTGTTCCGGGAAAAAAAGCTTCTAACAATAATAACAACTAAACTAATCTAACTAAACTACTCTAACTACTTCTACACTAACACTACTCCTACTCCTAAAATTACATCACATTTTCAATTGCCATCCTTTCCTATTTATAAACACACTAGGGGTAAAATGGTAATTTCCACATCCTTGATGAGTTGGCCTTTTTTTTGGCCACTTGTCTTCACACCATTGGCTCCTTGAAAAGATATTTCCATGTCATCGGTCTTCTTGTCCAATTGGATGTGCTAGGTGGCATGGCTCGTGTTGTCCGCATGGCTTAATCTCGATTTTAGCACAATTTCGGTCCATTTTCTACCGAAATATTCAAAATTCATCCGAATTTAATTTATCTGCAAACATGAAAATTTTAATTAAATAAAGGGGATAATTAACAAAATAAATCGGGGATTTAAATAATTAATTAGGAAATTAAGCATAAATAATTCTAAAAATATAGAATTATCACACCCCCAAACTTGAGCTTTTGCTTGTCCTCAAGCAAAACAAAATGATTGTAGGAATGTCAAGTACAAAACATAATAATTTCCCCAACATTATCCTCAAAGAAAAAGTACAGACTATGAAATCAAAGAATTACAATTATAAGTCCAACACTCAGAATTATTCCATCATGAGTCCTAACCCAAATTGGACTCCTCGTGTGTGTGTGAAAAATGTTAGAACCACTTCAAGGCACATTATCAGGATCAGATTATGCAAACATAGTGAATACAAAGTCAATGACAAGTGACCTTTCCCATAAGTTTGCTTTTCACTAATCTCTCCACTAATGTAGTCACACTTAATCAAAGATCAATAGGACTTCATTAAGCTTGTAATGTAAGGCTGGGGCTAAGGTATGATAAAGTTGATTTAGGTTTAATTACCCCTTAATATGCATTACTTCTAGGATCTTTAATGTAAGAGCTCTAATTATTTCCCCCAAACTTATTTATTTCACTAGACATTTTATTCTATTTTTGTGTTTTTCATCTTTCTTCTTTTTCTTTTTCTTCAAAATTTTTTTTCTTCGATTTTTCACTATCACCATGTACCCATATGTACAAAGCTCAAAATATATCCAATGACTTTCTATGCTTTTGGGGTCAGGGATAGGAAAAGAAAACTTTAGACTAAGGAAAATAACGCAGGTGTATTTACAGAGAAAAGCTTATTTGGCCCAGATGGGTGACTAGGGGTAAAATATATACAGGGATGGCTAGAAAGGCTCAAACGATCCAAAGATGGCCTAAATCATTGTGAGATCTGAGAATTTTAGATATATTTGAATGATGTAATATGAACTTGAAGTGTAATTTATTGAGCTAAGTGAATTGGGGAATGATAATTGGAGATTTATATGTTAAGTGTTTAAAATAAGTGTGAAGTTATGAGGACAGATCGATCTGGGAGAAGGAGAGATCGATCTGGTGAGTTAAATATGACAAGGAAGGAGGAATTTGAGGAGCAGATCGATCTCCAATGGAAGAGGATCGATCTCCTTATGATTCTGTTTGAGAGAAGATCGATCTCATGAGGAAGAGATCGATCTCCAAATGATTCTGTTTGGGAGAAGATCGATCTCCTCAAGGAGCAGATCGATCTCACCCCTCGACAGATCGATCTCCTAGGCATAAATTACCCCAAATCATCCCAAAAATTCAAATGCAGATCGATCTCATCAAGAGCCAGATCGATCTCCTACCCTCAGTCTATATAAGGAACCCCTGCTTTCTCCTGCAAATTTCATTTTCTCTCTCTTCCAACCCCCATTTTCACCAAAATCTAGCTTTCTCACTCATCCAAAGCACCCATTTCTGTCCAAATCAGAAGTTGTGGCAAGAAGGAAAGTTGTTCCTCATCAAAGGGAGAACAACATACTTGGAAATCAAAAGACGAATCGAATCGAGGTAAGAGATAAGCTCTCCACAAGTTTTGGGTAATTTTTAACCTCGATCTTGATATCTGAGATGATTTTGATGATAATGGTTGTTGGCATTGTGTTCAAATAGCTGAAAAATGATTAGGGATTGATGAAATTACAATGTGGTTGGAGTGATAATGATATTTAGCAATTTTAGGAATTTGAGCTATAAATAGAAATTTAGACAATGTGGTGAATTAGCATAGATAATTGGCATGAGAAATGTAGAACGTTGAGATGTTGTGAATGAGAGTGTAGTTTGGGGTAGATTACGAGAATCAAGAGATTTGAGGAGTTATGAGCAATTGTGCTCGATTTTGAGAATTGAGGTTGATGTGATAGTTGAATATTGATGTTTTAACATCGTTTGGACAGCTCGGGAGTTCCAGAGTGGAATACGAGGCTAGTCCATGATACGGGGGAAACGATTGCAGTATATGAGGTGCAAAGAGGTAAGGGAAACTAAACCATTTGTGTATGTGATTTGCGAACTATTATAGCATGAATTGTGATTTATAAAACAAGCATGTTGAGTATTGTGTTGTGATACAATTGCACACGATTTTTATAGCCGGTTGGAGCCCATTATTTTAAGAGTTTATAAGCTGAGTGTGAAATTGCTTTATAAACCGTTGAATTTTGTGTGAGTAATGAATTGGGCTCTACGTTAAGGCAATATCGAGATTTGAGAAATGTGTGCGTGCTTTGCCGGTTGGAACTCGGTTTTATTATGTTTTGTGTTGAGTATAAAACGGTTTCCAAATGAGTTTTATGAGAGAAAAACCACTATGAGTTCTACATGAAGGCAAACTAGTCTTATGTGATTAAGACTTAGGTGTGTAATTTTGAGTACACACCGGGCATTGCTCTGGTAGCATGTAAGCCTGATTCTTCTCCGTTCTGGTAACGTGAGAATAACCCATTCTGTGGCTATGCCACGTATATTTGGTGCCCGTTGCCACGTGAGAAACCCTATTTGGTGGTCGTTGCCACGTGAGAAACCCTATTTGGTGGCCGTTGCCACGTGAGAAACCCCATTTGGTGGTCGTTGCCACGTGAGAAACCCCATTTGGTGGCCGTTGCCATGTGAGAACCCCATTTGGTGGCCGTTGCCACGTGAAAACCCTATTTGGTGGCCGTTGCCACGTGAGAAACCCTAATTGGTGGCCGTTGCCACGTGAAACCCTATCCTGTGGCTCTGCCACGTGTAAATTTAACTCAGTGGCTATGCCACGTGTGCTTAGTGGCTGTGTCACGTGTGAATTTAAATCAGTGGCTATGCCACGTGTGTTTAGTGGCTGTGCCACGTGCATTATTATTACAGTGATTTTATCACGTTAATTGAGAAAGCGTTTATCGCATTATTTTCACATGCTTTGTTATTGCTCTAGACTGAGCCTTTTTACTTCATGTTTTCACATGATTTGAGACATGAGAATGTCGTTTTGAGTACTTTCATGCTATGGTTTTCAAATGAGATTAATGAGTTTCATATACAAATAAATATTTTGTGATGTGCATTTTGGTTTATAAAATGAGTCCCTTACTCCCTTTACTGAGCGATTTAGAAGCTCACCCTGTTTTCTTTCCCCCTAGATTTCTTCAAGTGAAAAGGGTTTTCCTGCGACGTACGGAGTAGTGGCTAGTGGAGGACTTGAGCTCCAGGCCATATATTGTATTTTGAGGTATCTTTTATCTTTTCATGTACCCAGACAATTACTGTAATTGCAGACACTTGATGTATAACATTGTGTGGGATGTATTAGGATTAATTAACTTGGAATTGAGTAATGTGTATAATACAATATATATTATATTATGATGAGATCTTGAGGCATGATAATTATGATGATGTATGACACTGCACAGGAATGCACCCTTAATTGTGAATTAATGAGTAAAAAGTTTTAAATTAGCCCCATTTTCTGCGTTTCCGGGGCGTGACAATCATCTCCCTAATTAAGTGTAATCTAATATTTTACCTCGAGATTAGATCAAACAAATTCTAGAATATGATACACAAAATCAACTGAACAAATGCAATCCTAGGTCCACATAAGCTTTCTCTAAATAACAATACAGATTCATGACATGACATGTGCATAAAATGAGGAAATCACAATCTGAATCAAGACAAATTCAAGAACTCAACTTTATGCTTTTCCTATAATCATGCTTCTCAGTCAATCAAAGTCAGACTAAATCATGGGGTCATATCATCGGAATATGGGAAAACTACATGCTAAGTACTAAATCATCCAAAATCAAACAATTTAAGCTTAGATTTTTTAAAAAATTTTGAATAAATTTTCAATTTTGCTCAAATTTTCGAAAAATACTCAAGTGATATCCCCTCCCCCAAACTTGAAGTGCACAGTGTCCTCAATGTGCAGATAATATAAGAATTGAAGTTCAGGAACAAAGTACTCCCCTTTTTGATGATGATGAACAACTGAAGCTTTGATTGAAAGCGTAAAACTAAAAAAATAAACCTGCAAAATAAACAAAGAAAGAAACAACAGAAAAAAAAAAAGAAAAAGAACTATATACAAAGTGAAAAGGAAAACACAACCACTTTAAATGCAGCTGAAGAAAACAACACTCAGCAGCCAGGCGAAGAGTAGGAGGATTAGCCATAGTGGTGACCGAATATTAACAGTTAACTCCTCCTGAGCTCTCGCTACTTCCCTCATTCTTTGAGAATTCTTGTGCTCAAGCCTTATATCCTCATTAATCTCCATCTTAAAACACTCTTGAGAGTCATCAGGGAGCTTCAAAGGTTTGAAAACATTAAACTTCACTTCCTGATCTTGCACTCTTATAGTCAACTTTGTAGAATCAGATGGCGAGGAAGGCAATGAATAAGAAGAAGGTATAGATGAAGAAGCGCTTAGCTTTGTTTCCTTGGAAGCCCGATCTTTAGGTTCCTGCTCTTTCTGAGCTACTTCGTTAGAACTTAAGGATTCTTCAACTATGTGCCGTTCAGGTTGGGACTTGACTTGTGGCTCATCTAACTCTCTGCCACTCCTAAGGGTGATAGATCTAACATATTCCTTACCCTCCCTTTGCTTAACAGGATTAACTTCAGTATTACTAGGAAGGGTCCCTTGAGGATGTTGGCTAAGAGCACTAGCTATTTGTCCAACCTGAACTTCTAAGTTCTTAATTGAAGCAACTTGATTTTGCAGGATAGTCGTGAACATCTCCTCTAATGTAGGCTTCTTCTCAGCTGCTGGTGCATGGTAGAGTTGGGGCTACATAAGTGGTGGTGGTGATGGCAATGGATGATGTGCGTATGGGTGATGAGAAGGCGGATGAAATGGAAATTGCGGCTGTGGTGGTACCTGAACCGGTAGAGCTTGAAAACTAGGGGGTCCTACAGATATGGAAATAGAAGTTTGCCCTTGGTTTTGGCTCCAGGAGAAGTTAGGATGGTTCCTCCACCCTGAATTATAGGTGTTTGAAAAATGGTTGTTCTGTTGCGTAGGGGGAGCAACATACTGAACCGATTCTAAGTTGAGCGAACACCTATCTACAGAGTGGGTACCACTACACAGCTCGCAGGAAAGAAAAGGACTTTGGACAGAATACACAGGGTTAGGACAAGTGGGAGGATTATGTTGGGTACTGAGCGACGCTACCTTCTTCGTAAGATTAGCGATTTGAGAGGTCAAGGTAGACAGTGTGTCGAGCTCATAAATACCCGTCGGCTTCTTTGGCATTTGCCTCTTCAAGGACCATAAATAGTTGTTAGCTACCATCTTGTCTAAAAGCTCGTAAGCTTCCTCCTCTGTTTTGCACATTAGCACTCCACCCGCCGTAGCGTCAACAATGGTCCTATTTGGGCTTGTAAGTCCGTTGTAGAAGGTCTAGACTTGCAACCACAAAGGTAGGCCATGGTGAAGGCACTTCCTAAGAAGCTCCTTATATCGTTCCTATGCTTCGTAAAGAGATTCAGAGTCGTACTGGGCAAAGGAAGATATATTGCTACGGAGTTAGGCCATTTTAGAGGGAGGGAAAAAATTAGATAGAAATTAATGGGTTAACTCGTCCCATGTAGAAATAGATCCTGGAGGCAGGGAGGTTAACCAGTGTCTTACCCTATCTCTAAGTGAGAATGAGAATAATCTAAGCCTAAGAGCATCATCAGATAATCCATTATATTTAAATGTGTTGCACAAGTCCAGGAATTGCCCAAGGTGAACATGTGGGTCATCGTGCGGAAGCCCACTGAACTGCAATGAAGTCTAGATCATCTGGAGGATGGAAGGCTTAATTTCAAAATTGTTTGCATGGACAGCTGGTGGCCTAATGCCGGTATAATAACCTCCAATAGTCGGCATTGCATAATCTCCAATGGTCCTAATTTCCCTATTTTCTGCCATGATGATTTGCAGCGGAGCTATAAATTTCCTAGAATCCTTTCGAATTTTTCTAAGAATACGTTCAATTTCAATTTTTTTTGAATTAAGAGAAAATTTAACTAACCTAAACTAAGGCTCTAAATATTTACAACCTAAATATTTACAAGCTAGAATTACACTTAAGCATAATTTGACCGATATTAATTACTGACTAATTAAAACTTCCCCGGCAACGACGCTAAGAACTTGACACGTCCTAAGGGTATTACTGCAAGTGCACAGGTCGTTCAAGTAATAATTGGATTTGAGTCCCGAGATATCGTTCCACAGAAAAATTGATTAGCCTAATTAACTACCGGTTAATCTTACCCTAAGTATATTCAAGCAAATTATGAAATTGCAATGGGGGTGATCTACTAAGGCTAATTAAAAATACTGGAAAGCAATAAAATAATAAGAACTAATGGAAATAAAACCGAGCTAAAATTACTTACAGCACTCCGAGTAATTAAAAGCAAAAACCTACAAAAGAAAATTAAAACAGTTAAAACTAATTAACGCAATTAAAATAAAATGTAATTATGAAAATAACAAAGCAGGATAAATTAAACTAAATTTAACAAACCTAAAATGCAATTAAACTACTTAATCAAATGCAATTTAAACTAACCTAAGATTTAATGAAATAAATTTACCCCTAATCTAATTCTAAATTAACTCTTAATTAACTATCATCCTAATTAAAGCTAAGTTTTATACTACTATGCAAGAATACTAACATGCAATTTAATTAACAACTCTAAACTAAGCCTAACAAATTAAATTGAAAGAAAACTAAACTAACATTGCATGAAAATGGATTAAAGCTATAATGCAAAAGCCAAACAAGGCCTTAAGTAAATTTAAACCAACAAAATCCCTCCCTTTACTGTTCACGTGTAATCTTTGCAAAACATTTTCCAGGTAATGGCTCGCTTGTCCTCTGGCTCGCTGCTTCCTGCTGTTTGTCCTCTGGTCTGCTGCTGCTGTTTGCTCACGGGTTGCTGCACTCTGCTTAGTCTGTTCTCGGTTCAGGGCTAGACGGGGTCTGCTACTCCAGTCCCAGGTGCTCACGGGTTCCAGGTGCTCAAGGGTTCCAGTCCTCTGGTCCGCTGCGTCCTGCTGCTGCATGTCCGTTGTGTCCTGCTGCCAGGTCTGTCTTGGTTGCAGGTCACGGGTTGTCCTCTGCCCTGCATCTGCCATGCTTCCTCTTGGTTCATCCTGCACGCAATACAGTCCGTCTATAAATCGTGCAAGTTTCCTTCTCCAGGCATTGTCTTGCCCACAGCTGAACGTCATGGTCTGCTCTCGGTCTGCTCACGCAACCGTTCTCGGTTCCAGCTTGCTCTCCAGTCCAGACCTCTCCTGTTGCTCGGGTGCTGCACACTTCCTTATGCAATCAGCAATGCTACAAAGAATGAAGATGAACAGTAATGGAATACTCAAAACAGAGGAGAACAGAGCAGGGCTCCCGGTTTCCAGGCGTGCTGCTATCCTCTCGGAATGCTTGCTGCCGTTACCCTCTCGAACAAGGTGTGAATAGCTAAGACACTAAACTAAACTAAATGGAAGCAACCGGGAATCATTGAACCAAAAACAAAACAAAAATAAAACTACAAATGGTAAGCAAATCGAGAATAAAAAACAAACAAAAACAAACTTGAAAAATGAAGGAAAAATCGAGAAGAGCAAATGGAAATGATGCTGTGCATTCAAGCTTGAAAAATAACGACTGGAATATAATCAAACCGAGAAGAAGGATGAGTAAATGAGGCTGCAAATCAACATAAAAAAAACTTTTCATAAATGAAAACTAATGAAGATGAACAGTAACGACGAACATTGTTTCGGAAAAAAAAGCTTCTAACAATAATAACAACTAAACTAATCTAACTAAACTACTCTAACTACTTCTACACTAACACTACTCCTACTCCTAAAATTACATCACATTTTCAATTGTCATCCTTTCCTATTTATAAACACACTAGGGGTAAAATAGTAATTTCCACATCCTTGATGAGTTGGCATATTTTTGGCCACTTGTTTTCACACCATTGGCTCTTTGAAAAGATATTTCTATGTCATCGGTCTTCTTGTCCAATTGGATGTGATAGGTGGCATGACTCGTGTTGTCCGCGTGGCTCAATCTCGATTTTAGCCCAATTTCGGTCCATTTTCTACCGAAATATTCAAAATTCATCTAGATTTAATTTATCTGCAAACATGAGAATTTTAATTAAATAAAGGGGATAATTAACAAAATAAATTGGGGTTTTAAATAATTAATTAGGAAATTAAGCACAAATAATTCTAAAAATATAGAATTATCAAATACTGACACTGCAACTTGCTCCAAGCTGTTCGAGGTTAGCCATCTAACTGCACAGACCCTCTAGCTGATCTCGTTCTGCTCCAGGCTGCTGTTCGTGTTGATAGCTTCTGCTTTACTTCAACCTAGCTGTTTCGGTTCCAGCTACTCTCATTCTGCTTCTTGGTTCTAGGCCTGCTGTCTTCATCAAGTGCTGTCCAGGCGAGGTTTGCTTCTGCCGTTGCTGCTTGTCCTGTAAACTTTTGCTCCAGATCAGTGTACGCCTGCTGCCTACTTCTGCTCCAGGTTCAGCTGCTGCTGGTTTGTGCAGCCTCTGCTCTTGACAGCAGTTGAGCTGCTGTTCCTCGGTGTCTTGCTACTGCTATGTACCAGCTTCAGTTCGTGGGATCCAAGGCTATAGCAGAATTGAATTGGCTTAATGAAATAATACATAAATGACCAGAAAAGTGAAAGTGAACAATATTAAAATCTCAAAACAGAGCATAACAGAGTGCATTTGTAATTCTCGATCACTGCCATGGTGTGCTCAGTCCTTGCTCTGTGATGCATGGGGACAATAAGTAATAATAAGCAAGATGTAACTAAATAACTAACTAAAGGAAAAAAATAGGAAATGTAGTGGTGCACAAACACGAAACCGAGAAGGGAGAATGCAGTAAATCGAAATGGAAGCAAGCATGAATATGCAGTAAATAATGGCTTCTGTGTATTGCAAACAAAGTCAAATGACACAAGGAAAATCAAATAACAATGCATTACTAGATAAAAGTTCAAAAACTAAAAGAACTAAGTGAAGATTGACAACTGAAAAATTAACCAAGCTAACAATACCCGAATGCACATGAACCGAGAATCCATCACCCTCGGTTTGCATTAATTTCTTTTCCAACATGATTCCACATTGCTCTTGATGTGGAACAATGTTCAACATCCATCCACATCAAGGCACCAGAACCAAAATGGAGAAGAATGAATGAAAAAAAAGAAAATTAAAAACTGTCACCCGAATACTTAAGAAGATAATAAACCGAGAATGAGAAAAATAAAACTTGCTTTAACAAAAACAATCATAGTTGAAGAAAATCGAGAATGAGAAAAAGAGAGGCAAACATTTTCCATTAACTTTCATCGACTCAAATGCAAAGGAAATACTTTTGATATAATGAACTACAAGTAACCAAGCAAAGAAACAAATGAAAAACTTCATAAAACATTAAGAAAAAATGTCATGAACACTAAAATTGATTGTTGGAAAAACTACTCGGAAATTCCTAACAAAGGAAGCTTAGAAAATAACCTAAAAGATAATCTACCCTAAAAATTACATCCCCTTCAATTGCCATCTTTTTCTATTTATAAACACACTAGGGGTAAAATTGTAATTTTCCATCCTAGATGAGTTGGCATTTTTTTGGCCACTTGTCATCACACCATTGGCTCCTTGAAAAGATATTTCCATGTCATCGGTCTTCTTGTCCAATTGGATGTGCTAGGTGGCATGACTCGTGTTGTCTGTGTGGCTCAATCTTGATTTTAGTCCAAATTTGGTCCATTTTCTACCGAAATATTTAAAATTCATCTGGTTTTAATTTATTTGCAAGCATATGAATTTTAATTAAATAAAGGGGATAATTAACAAAATAAATTGGGGATTTAAATAATTAATTAGAAAATTAAGCACAAATAATTCTAAAAATATAGAATTATCAGAGGCCACAGCAAAAGAGGAAGGGAAAGTAGGCTGTTGGTCGAGGGCGAGTGTATGCCTTGGACTAGGACACTACTGATGTTTCATATGATGTGGTGAAAGATACCACATTGGTTATGAATAATGAAGTAATTATTTTAATTGATCTTGGAGCCACGCATTTATTAATACCGCTTTCAGTTGCTTATAAGCTAAGGAAAGATGTGAAGCTTGTACCCTTAGGAAAGATGATAATAGTTAGCTGATTATCACTAACTGAATATGGGTATAGGGATTTTAAGTTGAAAACGGGGGAAAAAGGATATGTCAGTCGAGATTATTCAATGGAATATGCATAATTTTGAAGTAATATTTGAGAATAGATTGATTCAGCTGCAAACTATGCTGTTTAGATTGCTATCCTAAGATAGTGATGTTTTCACCCCTGAAAAGTGTATTATAAGTTTAACAAGTACTGAAAGAGTTTTGTTATAATTGATATACGAAATGAGATTAGCTTTGAGAAGTGATAGATCTTGAATACAAGATATATTGGAATAAGAGGCGTATGTAAGGTAAGAATATCTCTGATATGTGAAGTAATTTGGATTAAGCGATATGTAGTAGATATGAATTGCGACCAAGGATAAGGGGTGGATATATCCATAACCAGTCCATGTGGTCAAGGATGAGGGTTAATAAAGGTATTTCAAAATACTTCCCCGCTTGAAGATTTGACAGCATCTAAAAGTACACATAACCTATAAATTGAAATCAACAGTCGTAATATATACGTTTAAAATTAGGGTACCTTTACTTGTACGATAAAGAAATATAGAATTCGATTAATCATGAAGGTTTGAAAATTAAAATTTTAAATTTTATAAAAGCCGTTAATATAAGAAAAAGGAAATGACGCAGGTTAGTGTCTTGAACAGAAGCGATTTTGAAATGACATTATACGTTTATTCGTACATAGGTCAAGGATATGGGTGATTAAAATATTTAGTGGAATGTGGGTGTGCCCAAGACAATTCCGTGTACTCGTTAGGGTATTGAAGAATGAGGTATTTAAACTTTACCTGGACTGATTTGTTATCATCCTTATTGATGGTATTTTGGGTGTATTTAAAGTCCACGAAAAATCATAAGCAACAATTCGAAATTGTTTTTACAGATGATTTGTTAAGAGTTCTTGAAATGGACTACTTTGTTGACACGTTTAACTTAGGAAAAAGTTGTATTTGATTAAGATGATAGACGTGACAAGAGTTTGGTGTATTGAAGTATGAACTGACCACCGTAATTATTTTCACGATACGCAATAGCTCAAGAGGTTTCGCAGTGTATATGGATACCTCAAAATAATGAGTGGGTTGTGTATTGATGCAAAATGGGAAGATAGTCGATTATGGATCCAGATAACTTAAGGATCATGAAAGAAACTATCCGACCCATGATTTAAAGTTGGCAGCGGTAGTGTTTGTACTGAGTATATGGCACTACTATGTACACGGTGAGAAATTTCGGGTATGCACTGGTCATAAAAGCCCCGAGTATCTGTTTTTACAGAAATAGTAGAATATGAGATAACATAGAAGGTTAGAGCTTCTGAAGGATTATGATTGTGGAAATTGTACCACCCAGGAAAGGCTAATGTAATGGCTGATGCCTTGAGCAGAAAGAGCCTCGAGATGGTATCACAGATGATGGTTAGGGAGCGTGAGCTGCTGAACAGTTGTAAGCCTCAGTAGTGATGTGATCCCTTCTGATGATGACAGTGATTGTGTGACAGCTAGCCTGAGATTAGAACCGAATTTGAGTGACCAAATTTGACAGGCTTAGCATGATGATCGGCAGGGTGTCGATAGTGTGTGTCAAATTCAGAAGGATACAGCGACAGAGTTCACAGTGAGTAATGATGGCTTACTGAGGTTCAAAGATAGTATAAGTGCTCCCCATGACCACAGTTGATGAGATAGTGTTATTGTCAAAATCTCACTCTGCGGGATATACAGTGCATCTTAGAAGTAATAAAATATATTAGAATTTTTGAAAGAAAGGGTATTGGTGGTAAGGCATGAGAGAGATATTAGAGAGTTGTGGCGAAGTGTCTCGTATGTCAGTAGATTAAGGTAGAGCACTAGAAATCTGCAGGATTATTGCAACCTCTACCAATTCTAACATGGAAGTGGGAGCCGGTTATCATGGATTTTGTGACGAGTTACAGAGTACCGTAGGAATCACGAGGCTATTTGAGTGATGGTCGATAGATTGACTGAGCCTACCCACTTTCTGGTTATGAAAGCCATAGATACTCTGAGTGTGTGAGCATATTTATATAAGTAAGAAGATTGTGAAATAATAGGTAGCATTCCAGGGAGTATTGTATCATATAGGGATTCCCACTTCATTTCCCACTTCTGGAAATATGTTTCAGGAAGCCATGGGAACCCAGTTGAGTGTGAGCACAGCGTTTCGTCCTCAGATAGATGGTCAGTCAGAGAGGACTGTACGGGTTCTGGAGGATATGATGAGAACGTGTGCAATTGATGTTAGAAGCTCCTAGAATGATCATTGTTATTAGCTAAATTGCCTACAGCGATAGTTATCACTCGAGTATCGATATGGCATTGTGTGAAGCATTGTTTGGCCATAAGGGTTGCTTTTCCGAATGGATAGAAAGAAGTGGGTGACAAATAGAAATCTGCTCTCGATCTAGTATAATGAGCATCTGAGGGTGTTTAGCTGATTGTGAGAGAATGAGAACACCTTAGAACAGATAGAAAAGCTATGTTGACAAGAGATGGGGATCGTAAGGATTCATTGAGTGTGAATCAGTGGGTTTGGAAGTTTCTCTTTCTAAAGGTATAATGAGATTCGAATATTAAACAGGAAGGAGAAGGTGTTGAGGTTTAAGATGATCTCCCTAAATAAAAGTCCTTCGGTAGTATTACACTTCAAAGGAATTTAAATTGGAGCTGGAGAGTAAGAGTATGATATGTGTGAAGTATCTCGAGTGATTTACAAACTAACTTGGTTCTAATTTAGTGGACCAAATTTCTGAAGTGGGGGAGATTATGTAAGACCCGATTTTTATTGTATTTCCTTATGATTCACACTTATATGGATATTGTTATATGTTAATGGAATCATAAGACGGATGATTTTGATCATATAAATATGAATGGAATAGTCGAACGTACGTAAAATTCGAAAACGAATAGTTAAGGAATGTCAAATTAAATTTATGAGATTTGAATGGTCCGGACAGAGAAACAAATTTTAAGTGAGAAATTATAGTGGGTGCAAGAAGGAAAGTCAGCCTAAATTGGTCCCGAACGTGTAGAAGCGTAAAACGGTAAAAAGACCAAAATCCGATATAAATTCGATAAGAAAATTTCATTAAAAATATGGAATTGAGAAATCTTTATCAATAATGAGAAAATTATTGAATTTCAAGTCCAATTGATCAAGATATGAATTTATTAGAATTTATCAAAAATTTCACATCGAAAAATTATCCCGAAAATATTGAAAAAATATATCGGAAAGATAAAATAAGACTGATACATTCAATTATTGATAAAATGAATAAAATAAGATTTTTTGAGATATTTTGGGATTTTTTGTAATATTTTAATGATTATAATAATAATAAAATAAATTATAAATATAATAATAAAATAATTAAAAAAGAAGAAGAGGGAATCGTGAAATGCGATTCTGAAAACAGAAAAAGGAAAGAAACGAAACGAAGACCGACGAGAGACCGAGAGACTGACCGATGACCATCCGGCCACCCAGCAGCCAGGCGAAGGGTCGGAGAAGGAAGAGGAAGACTGCACAATCATCTAGTCACCGGCGACACGCTCTACCGACGCCGAAATCCGATGGATCGAAGGAGAGAAGCCGTGGAGAAGAGAAGCGAATCCGGCGGCCACCGACGAGATTTGGCCCCGATCGAGGCTAGCTGAACGTTGCCCGGCCAAAGATGCGCTGAACGGCGGTAGCGGCACACCGGGAACAGGCCGGAGGACGTCGAAACGGCAAAAAGGGATTGAACCGGTCTACAGTTTAGTGAGAAAGCCACTGTGCTGAATAGGACCGGACCGGTTCAACTAAGGAGGAAAGAGGAAAAGGGAGAAAAAGAAAGAAAAAGAGAAAAAGGAAAAAGGGAAAGATTTTCGTGGATACACCGAACTTCGGGTAAGTTGGTAAGAGGTCAAAAGTGATCGATTTGATTTTCGAGAAAATTATTTAAATTATATTTGATCAAAAAATAACCCGAAATTAAATATAAAATTATGCAGTTCGATGATAAATTCCGAACGTGAGCCGATCAAACTCCGATTTATGCACCATCGCATAATTTCGGGTAAGTAAAGCTCATTTACAACAACAGTATGATAATTACGCGATTTGAATTTATTTTACGGATTTCAGATTAATTTCTGCATAAAAAAATAAATTATATTTGTATTTATGAAATTAATTGTCGTAAGTGATATACGGGCTATCCAAAGAGTTTGGAATGAAGCCCAATGGGTATTGAGAGCCCAATAGACCTGAAGAAGGGATTTAATAAGTGGAAACGGGCTGAAAATGGGTCGAGACCCATTAAGGTGCAATCAGGCCCAATAAAGTAAAATGGACCCAGTACTTTAGATTCGATCAGTAAGAGTGAAATACTGATAAATATATTAGAATTGACCTAAATACGTGGTTATATGCAGCTCTGTAGACTTGGTCTGGAGCAAATTGGACTGAGATACCTGGTACGGTCGAGATAGGATAAGCTCCCGCATGATTCCAGGTAAGGGAATTTTACGAACTGCTAGAGGTAAATTTACGCAATTTCGACATCATTTACATTCCCTAAAATTGTCTGAAGGAGTTAAGATAAAAATTTTAGTGCCCTAGATGGGCAAATAACCAAAATAACCTTGTGAAGGGTAAAATTTTCAAATTTAGGAAAAGTTAGGAGAAGCAAGAACAAGAGGTTCCTGCTTGTTTTTGAGGTGTTTTGATACGTGCATGAGTAGGCTGGCTAACTTTTAAATGAAAATGCACAACATTGCATATTTTCAATAATGTGATTTCTTGTGAAAATTGTTTTGAGATAAAAGAGCCGCTTATGTGATTTTATGAAAGTATGACGTGTTAGAGCTCAGTTCGCACGAGTTTTGATTTGTGTGATGCATGCATTAGTGCTGGAGTAAGGGCTCGCACTAGAGTTTTACATGCATAGGTGCTGGAGTCTAACTCGCACTACATTTTCATTTGATTATTTATGACATAGTGCTGGAGCCTAGGTCGCACTAGTTTTACATGATTTTGACAAAGTGCTGGAGCTTAGCTCGCACTAGATCTTATAAGATTTTATGAAACGCGTAGTGAAGCTTGCTCGCACGAGATTTTTCTTGATTTTATGAGAATGCTGGAGCATCGCTCGCACTGATTTTATGAGACATGTGATGAGCCATGCTTGGGCCGTTGGGTAGACTGTGTGTCACGCCGATTAAATATGCTCGTACGTGCGTTTTGAGACAGGCATGATTGTGGATATGAGATATAGGTCAATGGAGTACGTTATACCTTGCAAGTAGCATGGAGTACGCTGTATCGTGCTGGGATTGATTATGTGGCATCTTCGGATGCGAGATATCGGACAGGACCGATGGGATAGATTGACCCACCTCCCGAGACAATTCTCGATAGTGGTGAGACATCGCACACAGGATCCGTGTAGCAGTGGGATCATGCGTATATGGCCAATACTCTTGGTTATTTGCCTGAGATATATATATATATATATATATATATATAGTGCTAAGTCTCGCATGTTGTTACTTGATGTTTTAAAAATCTTGTGAACTTTTGTGTGAGTCTGGATCACCCGAGGGAGGGGTTGAATCCTGACTGAGATGTGTTTTTGATAAGAATGAAATTGGGATTTAAACTAAAATTTGCATGACGTTATTTCCATGCTATTTAAACCCAGACGTGATGTAAACTGGTTTTACATGACATTCATTGTGTCACATGTTATTATTGCTTTGAAAAGCATCTGATTTCATGATTTTGTTTGAGTCAGGAACACCCAAGGGATGGGTGGAGTCCTTGCTGTGTTGTGAAATTTTAACAAGAATGAAATGATTTAAATGGATTTGCATGTTGAGTTTTTCCATGCTCTTTGAAATCCATATGTGAACTTGTTTTACATGACATCATGAATTATAGCATTTATTTTAAAATGTGTTCAGAAAGGGTGGTTTATGCACGACACCACGTTCATGTAGGTAGTATGGTTACCTACTTGTTCGTAGGATTGCCTTACTGAGCTTGATGTGCTCACCCCTTTCATTTTCCTACACAGATTTCTTTCACTAGACTTTGAGGCGACTGAGTACTGCATTCCTGATATCCGCTGCTGCCCATCATTTTGAGGTTTATACACTTGTACATATTGGATCTAAATAAGAATAGAACAGTAACATGTTTGTAAGTAACTTTCGGGGATGTATAGACACTGTAAACACTTGTAAATGAATGAGAAAGAATTAGTTAAAAAAACTCGTGTGTTTACCTCTCTTTTAATAAGGAATTAAGTTATATGGTGAATGAATGGTGGGACTAGCAATGACGCACAACCCAATTGTTAGTGGAGTGTGGTCACAATCAGAGGACAGGTAAATATAAAAGAAAAACGAAAAATTTACTCTGATTTTTGGGTCGTGACAGTGGAAAGTAAGGTCATTGAGTTGTTGATTGTTCTATGAACCCCTAAGTGTCTCAATCGATGCAAAGGCCACAGAACTTCTAAACAGTTGAACTTTTTATGGTTCAAAAGTCATAACCCATTCAGGCTCTTTAAATTGCACAGACCCCCTCCATTGGATCACAAAAAGGGAAAAGACCTCAGACTCAAGGTTGTATATATACCCTAACTTAACAACATGTAGAAGCATGAAACACTGTGATTGAAGGTATCCTGCCAGTTTCCTCAGTTTATGCTCATGTCATATTTGATACTTATGCTTTTCATTCTTCATCTCATCTGCTTTTGTTTAGAAATCTGGTTTGTCTAGTATGTCTATGGAGTATAACTTATCTGTAGACACTTTAATTAGGGGTCAACTTGTGTTTCATTGTATTTGTAAAATGTGTGTATTAAGAATTAATGATAGAGATTTACTTGCCAATTTACATGTCTTGGACATGGACGATTTTAATGTGATATTAGAAATGGATTGGTTGCCTTCTCATTATGCTAAAGTTGATTGTCGGGATAAAAAGGTGGATTTTGAAATTCCTGGGGAAACTCTATTTAGTTTTCATGGTAGTGGTGCATATGTTCCTTTTATCGGTTATTTCAACTTTACAAGCTAGGTAGTTAATTAAAGTTGGTGTAAATGGTATTTAGCAATAGTAACTGATACTAGAATTAAAGAGTTGGTGTTAGAAGATGTCCCTATTGTGAGAGAATTTCCTAATGTCTTTCATGATGATCTTCCTGGATTACCTCCTAATTGGGAAGTTGATTTTCTATTGACTTGGTTCTGGGTACTGGTCCTATTTCTAAGGCTTCTTATAGAATGGCTCCTATAGAATTGAAAGAACTGAAGGAGCAGTTGTAAGAGCTTCTAGATAAAGGTTTCATTAGACTAATGTAACTCCGTAGAGAACTCCGGTACTTTTTGTTAAAAAGAAGGATAGTAGTAAAAAGTTTTGTATTGACTATCATGAGTTGAACAAGGTGACTGTGAAGAATAGGTATCAGTTGCCTCGAATTGATGACCTCTTCGATCAGTAAAATGATGCCTATGTATTTTTCAAAATAGATCTTTGATTTGACTATCACCAACTGAAGGTTAGAATGGGGGATGTGCCCAAAATTTCCTTTCGAACTTGGTATGGGCATTATAAGTTCCTTATAATGCCATTTGGGTTGACAAATGCTCCGACTACTTTTATGGATCTAATTAATAGGGTCTTTAAACCTTATTTGGATAAACTTGTCGTTATTTTCATTGACGACATGTTGGTGTACTCTCTTAGTGTAGAAGAGCATTTGAGAATTATCTTGGAGACTTTAAGACAGAAATGCTTGTTTGCCAAACTAGACAAGTGTGAGTTCTGGCTCTCTATTATCATTTCTTGAGCCCATGGTATTTAAGGATGGGATTTATATTGATCCAAAAAAAGGTTGAAGCAGTAGTGGAATGGAAACGATTCGTAGTTTTCTATGCTTAGTTGGATACTGTAGGCATTTGTCGATGACTATTCTCGTCTAGCTATGCCCTTTACTCGGTTGATTCGGAAGGGAGTTCGATTTGAGTGGTCAAATGATTGTGAGAAGAGTTTTAAAGAGTTGACGAGAAAATTGGTTTCTGCCCCATTTCTTACTTTACCTATTATTGGTAAAGGATTCATTATGTATAATGATGCTTCAAAGAAAAGGTTAGTTTGTATTATGATGCAGAATGATCAGGTGATTGCTTATGCTTCTAAGTAGTTGAAGTCTTATGAGGAGAATTACCCTACACACGATTTGGAGTTGACTGCAGTAGTCTTTCCATTAAAAATTTGGAGACATTATTTGTATAGAGAGCTCTGTGAGATTTTTATAGATCATTAGAGTTTAAAATATCTCTTTACCAGAAAGGAATTGAATATGAGGTACAGGAGATGGTTATAGTTGTTGAAGGATTATGACTTGACTATTAATTACCATCCTAGAAAGGCGAATAAGGCAGTTGATGCTTTGAACAGAAAATCTGTAGGGAATTTAACTACAACTATTACTTCTCAAAGATAGATTTTCGAAGACTTTAGGAGGATGGATATTAGTGTACGAGTATGAGGTTCGAGAGCTTATTTGGCTAAAATAAAGGTCTAACCTACCTAGGTACAAAGAATTAAAGATGCTCAAGTTAATGATCCTCGACTTCAAAACAATAGACTTAGGATGGATTCTAGTTCAAAACTAAATTTTAAAATTCATGAAGATGGCTCTTTGAGGTTAGGTGATAAAGTTTGTGTCCCAAATTACTCAAAGTTAAAAGGAAAATTTTTAGAGAAAGCTTATTTCAATAACTATATGATCCATCTTGGAGCTACAAACATGTATAGGGATTTGAAGGACACTTTTTGGTGGAAAAATATTAAGAGATAAACTACCCAGTTTATAGCTAAGTGTTTAACTTGTCAGCAAGTTAAAGCCGAACAGCAAAAGCCAACGGGATTATTGAAACCTCTCCCTATTTCGGAATTGAAGTGGGAACACATTACTATAGGCTTTGCATCTAGTTTACCTAGAACTAAAAAGGTAACAATAGTATCTGAGTGATTGTTGATAGACTGACAAACTTTGCGCACTTTTGGCTATCCGTACAAGAATGTCTTTGAAAAAGCTAGCAGAGTTATATGTTGAACAAATTGTGAAACTTCATGGTGTACTAGTGGCCATTGTATAGGGATTCTTAATTTGTAGAAGAACTTTGGAAGAGCTTGCATAAAGCTTTAGGCACTCGGCTTAGTTTTAGTATTGCTTTTCACCCCCTGGTGGCTATCGATACCAACAAATTAAATTCTTGCTCAATAATAAATTAAAACTGTAGTATAGATGAGCAAGGTTATTCCCACAGAGATTGGTTAGATTTATTTATCTGTAAATGATAAGAATGAAAAGAAAAATATATGTTGATAGATTTATTTCTCTACAAATGAAAAAAATGAAAAAGAAATCAATATGTTGAAGAATCCAGTCATAGGAATAATTTTAGAATGGATTCATAGAATTTATCATTGATGCAAAGATGGATTCTTTTATTCTTTACCAAATTGGTTATGGTTATTGGTACGACCTATTAACTTGCCCCTCCTTGCCTCTTTCATAATTAGAATACGATCTCTAATTATTTCTCTTACCAATAAATAACCTTAGATACGATTTTAAGATTTAATTTACCAACAACATTAAAAACTAAAGAAACTACCAATTCTAACCAACAAACACACATGTATGTTTATTTAAGCTAGATTATATATCCCCATAACATAGAATTGAAAACCATCTTTGTAATAAATCATGTTATTCACCATTAATATTAGAATACCCAAACAATTACGGATTCAAGTTTCTAATATTATCTTGACAATTGAACAATGGGCCTTATTGCACAATCAATCAAAACAATAATTTCAACGAGCATAGAATATATATATATATATATATAGCAAAGATATAAAAAGAACAAAATAGAAACTAATTAGATCTCACAATTCTTGAAGAACCCAAATCTTTAATTATCATTTGGCTGGACTAAATAATTTAGCAAGCCATGAAGTTGAGAGAAAAACAATAAAGAAGAAGAAGTCATCTATTGCTCAAAGAAAGAGAATAGTAGAATGTAGTAATCCTCCTCTCTTAGCCTTATATATATATATATATATATATATATATATATATATATATATATATATATATATATATTCTAAATAGCCTACACCTAGATATATATATATATATATATTCTAAATAGCCTACACCTAGATTTGTTTTCCAAAAGAAACTTCTTTGACTCAGTTTAATTACCAATCAACTTCTTTCCTTCTTTGACCATTAATTGCTTTTTGCCTAAGAAAACCATGTATATATATATATTCTAAATAGCCTACACCTAGATTTGTTTTCCAAAAGAAACTTCTTTGACTCAGTTTAATTACCAATCAACTTCTTTCCTTCTTTGACCATTAATTGCTTTTTGCCTAAGAAAGCCATGTCGTGTCACTTCCTCAATATATTAAAATCCTTCACTTGTCATCCCGGATTGGTTAAGTCAAATTTAGTTACAACTGATGGAGCTTGATTTGAATTCACATATTTGAGTTGTATTTTCTGCCACTGCCTTAGATGTGCCTACGCCTAACACTACGACATCCTCTGGTTTTGAGACTTCCTTTGCACCAAACAAAATTTGCAACTTTAGTCCATTTTGCTGTTATCCCTTCATCCAATAATACAAAATATAAGGCATAAGTCTAATCCAAAATTTAAGCATATAAAATAATATAAATCATGAGAAAATATGAGAATTAACATGTTTAATATGCACCCTATCAAATTCCCCCACACCTAAACATTGCTTGTCCTTAAGCATACAATAGTCTGAATTCATAATCTCATCTCATCATTCCTTCATCCTCTTCCTCTGCTTATCCAAAACAATTTTTTTTCCAGAATTAAAACACAAGTTCTTAAAGTGGATTCTCATAACACACATGAAAAACACCTTAATGATTCTATAAAGTTTATAAAGTACATAGGATCCATCACCCTCAAAATTGGATTCACTCATCACACTCTAAGTGTTTAGGTATATATATCAATAAACTCTCAAGTCACTACATAGAAGATTTCTTACCATAGGCTTGCAAATTTATCACATCTCTTCCACTAATGAATGAATTAGGATGCAAAAAATCTAAGGGTTTAAAAGAGTTGTAACATGGCTTAAGTAAGGTATAAAAAAAGGATTTTGAGTTGAAGAAATTGAAGGAGCCATACAAAACTTTTCACATAAAACTCAACTCAATGATTTCAAAAAACTGCTTCAATCACATCACATTCATCCAAATATACGATGAGTACCCTTGATTGGACCACTAATAAAGTATGATCAATGAACAAGTCTTGACATGATTTCAATTCCATCGCAATCTTCAGAACTAACTTCCAAACAATGAAAATTGCACTTCTCCCCTCTCTCTTTATTTTTTTCTCATGTTTTCCATTTTTTTCTTTTTCTTAGGAAGATAAGAACTCAATGAAAGTAATAGCTTGGGACATTAAATTTCCAACATGTTACAATCTTTCCAAAAATAATTTGAAGTTTCATGTGCATAAGTCTATATGATTCTTCAATTCGAGATTCAAAAAAAGGGGAAAAATCAACAAAAAGGTTTATTACATATTGTAATGTGGTTTAATATAAAGAAAAGGTCAGTCTCAAAGTGGGTCCTTCAGAGGTTAATAATAACAAGGGTAGGCTTGAAAGGAAAGGGTATAATAACAAGAAAAAGGGTTTAACCTAAATGCCCTTGTTTGATTTATTGTATCCTAGTCATTAAAGGGGTTAATTGAGACATGTATGGCAGAGCAAGTTCTAGAATAGTCGACTATGCATGACAATCACACAAACAAGGAAATAGAACATGATGTAATGAATGCTCAAAGGCTTAAATCTCACTAAAAAAGGTTATGTGTGCTAGATCCTATACATTTTTCCATCCAATGAATCAAAAGTAACTAATCACAGTGTTTTAGTGAGAATACAGAACCATTTCCCACACAAGTAAATCATTTATTATTATTATTATTATTATTATTATTATTTCATGGGATATGCATTGGAAAAGTCTAGAACTCAGAGATCACAAACAATAACTAATGTACCTTTTGGAACAAAATTTCTTAGATTTGCAAAAAATTTCATGAAAAATTAACAAAAATGAATAAAAAAATGAAACAAACGACAAAACCACAATAAAAGACCTTCCCCCACACCTAGACTATACATTGTCCCCCAATGTATCAAAGTAAATGCTCATAAACTTTAAAGATCAAGAGAAATAGAAAACTGCCCTGAAAAATATTGAGCATCTTAAAACATTGCATTAACTACTGAGGAGGGGGAAAGGGTGGATTGAACCTCATTTTTCTGTAGAATGCCATTTGGTTCAATTGCATTCTTTCTAATCGGAGCTCAAGTCCTTCAAGTCTCTCATCAAGGGGAATTCCAACAATGGCTATTGGATAAGGCTACACAAAGTTTTGTTTTTCGTCATTAGCATGATGTTGAGGTCATGCGGGAGGTTGGATAGTCTTAGAGAACAAAAACAGAAAACTCATTTTTCTTCGATTAGACCCATTTTTTTCAAAGCAACTAAGTCTAATGGCAATATAGGACAAGCAATATGAAGATTATTATGCTCAATATCAAGTAGTTGCTCATGAATTACCAAATGAGTAATCAGAGAGCCTAAAATCAATGGTCGTTTATAAGTAACAACCATATCAAACTGAGAGGTTAACTAATATCCTAGATTAACCTTAACCTTGTTAATCATTCACCACAAGAAGAAAAATTTAGCCTTTGACAAGACTGCAGCAGAGTCCTTCCTACCAAAAAAACTGAAAGCTAAAAAACCTATGTATATACATTTCAAGACAGGGTCATGAATGTAAGAAACTTTGGATTTGCTAGGGTCATAGCCATAAGGACAATTAGAGAGTTGTCTATAAAGGCTATACGGTTCAAATTCCTCACTAAAATCACATGCACTGTTCAGGTATTCCTTAGTTCTAGAATATTTCTTAGTAATGAACCCTAGTGCAATATTGAATTTAGTAATGGATAGTTTGAATTATTTTCCCAACAATCAAAACTATACTACTTTTAGACTACTAAGTTTAAATTTTGAGCTAGGTGGTGCAAACTTAAAAGTAGTATAGAACTCTATAATAAATTCAATATAGGTAGGATATTGTATTAAAAAGTATGTCTCCCACCATGTGTTTTCAATCATTTGAAGCACAATGTTTTTAATAGTCAAAACCTCCATAGTAGGGTAGTCGATATACTTACAAGGTATGATAGCTCTATGGCAAATATCCTTATACCTAATTTGATGTTTCTTCTTGTTGAAGGTGAGATTTCCATTTAAATCCGACTCATAAGACATATGTATATTCTTTTCCTTTCCAATCCGCACACATTTACGAAAGGGAGAAGCTCCCTAATTACCACCACTAGCCATAGATAAATCCCCCACACCTTGCAAGAACTTTGTTGATTGGTCAAAGATTTGGAATGAAGCGTGAAGACTATCACAAACTGATCTAGATAGTCCCGAAATACCTCATTCATCAAATTTATGAAAGCAGCAGGGGCATTTGTTAAACCAAAGGGCATCACTAAGAATTCATAGTGGCCATATCGAGTTCTGAAGGTCATTTTCAAAACATCCTCACTCTTGATTCTTAATTAGTGATAGCCCAATCTCAAGTTAATTTTGGAAAAGACAGAAGCCCTTCTCAGCTGATCAAACAAATCATATATCCTTGGCAAGGGGTATTTGTTCTTCATGATATCCTTGTTCGGTAGTTTGTAATCTATAAACAATCTGAGATTACCATTTTTCTTCTTAACAAATAAAACCGGAGCTCCCCATGGTGACACATTGGGTCTGATGAAACCATGGTCGAGCAACTTCTGTAACTGTTTCTTTAGCTCTTTCAGTTTAACCAATGTCATCCTATAGGGAGTTTTAGAGATCGACTGGGCATCTGACACTAAATTGCTATTGAACTTCAGCTCTCTCTGAGATGGTAAGCTTAGCAACTCTCTGGGAACACATCCAGAAACTCACATACCACTGGTATATCCTCTATCCTCAGATGTTCCCGACTAATATCAGAGCTGAGTACGATATAACCTTTACATCAATAATTTAATCAATAATTCTAGGATATCATAATTATATGATAAGATTTCTTAAACTGAACTTTATACATTTCATTCCTTAACAGTCAAACATACACTGAATTTTTCAGGTAGGAGAAAGTTACAGTGTTAGTATAGCAGTCTAGACTCACGCGATTGGCTGCTAGCCAATCCATGCCTAATATCACATCAAAGCCATTCATATTTAGCAAAACTAGATCTGCTAACATTACTCTGTCTCCCACCTTAATTTCACACTTTCTACATACCATATCAGTCTTTTGAGACTCACGCATAGGCGTATGTAGATGTAAGATATGATCTACAGGTTCGGGCTCTAAATGCAGTTTACATGCAAAGTGCGACGAAATAAAATAATGTGTAGATCCCGGGTTAAATAATACACGAGCCTCATAATTACAGACAAGAAGTGTACCTCGAATAGCCTCAAACGAAGTGTTTACAGTCTCCTTATCAATAGCGAATACACATCCCTCTGTGACAGGCTTCTTACCCTTATTGGCGGCGGTGACCTGTCTCTAAGGAATCGCTCTCTAAGGTCGTTGTCGAGGAGGCTCCTTGGTTGTGGCCTTTGAGGCTGTGGACAATCTTTAACCCTGTGACCCATGTCTTCACATCTAAAACATCCCTGTATCATTCAATAACAAGTACCTTCATGTCGCTGACCATAGTCTCTACTGTAAGACCCGTATTTTCATATGTAACTCTTATGAATTCCTAAGTATGCAATCATTTATGTAATCTAAATCATTAGAAGGGAAAGGTTCGTAATTCTGATGTACACACGTGTTATGTGAATCTGTGATGTACACGCAAGTTTCAATAAGTCTGAATAATAAGAAATGGACTTTTCTAAGTGATAAATATGTATTGAATGAAAAATGAGTTGTGTGGTAAATGGAAATGAAGTTATGTTTGAGAACTGGAGTGAAAAATGGCTAAGTATGGCTACAGAATAAGGGGAGATCGATCTCCAAAGCAAGAGAGATCGATCTTAGAGGCATTTTAAAGAAGGAAATCGATCCTCAATCCAAGCAGATCGATCCCCTTAAGCCTCGGTCTGAAGCAAATCGATCTCATTACCCTGCCAGATCGATCTGTGAAGCTCTCGGCCTGGGAGAGATCGATCTCATGTTCTTCGACAAATTGATCTCCTAAGCTTGAAAATTGAATTCTGGAAGGCTAAAAATAGCTAGAGATCGATCCCTCACTTATGGAGATCAATCTCATCAATGCAATTTCTATAAAATAGGACCTGCTGAATTGCAATTCACAGGAGAACATCAAACCTTTCCATATTTTACAACCAAGTGACCTAACTTCCTCTCTAGAACATCAATACTTTCCTTAGAGATTTGAAAGGAGTTTGTTTCATCAAAGTTGTTCGTAGAGTGGAGTAGAACAACATAGTTTGAAACGAGAGGCTGAATCACTAAATCGAAGGAGAAAAGGAGTTTTTCCTCAAAGTTGTGAAAACGGAGAAAAGCTGAGATTGGTAAGATCTCAATGCATCAATCTCAAATATGTTGATTTATATACTTGTATGAGTTAATTTGGTATATAGATTAATGGTTGAAATGTGATAAACATGCTTAAACAAAGATAAGACCTAGAATCGATTTAATGATAGAAAATTGAGTAGGCATGGTTTAATGAAGATTTGAGCATGTAAAGGTGTTATTGAATATGTATATATGCTGGTGTAACAGTTTGGTGAAGTTCATGTGCTAGAAATGGAAATGGCTAAAAATTGAGTATATGTGGTTTTTGATGAAATGCCACAATGAAATGAAAATGATGAACATAAGGTATTATAAGCTTAATACCGGTTTAATATGAATCGATAAACTCGAGGAGTCTGAAAGATTCTAAAAAAACAAGTTATATACTCGAAATGGACTTGTGAAATGATAAAGTCCCATAATGATATAAATGGCCAAATGCATTGATTTGAATATCATGCAAATGAAATGAAGTATATGACAATATACTGATGTGTGTAATACGCAATTTCAGTTCCAGAAGATATCGCTGGAATTGACAGAGCGGATCATGAGAAGTGATAATCGAAGGAACATGATACAATCGTGATTCGAGGTAAGGGACTTATGCGAGCTATAGAGATAGCTATACGTATGTTTTCTTACCTGTTGTGTGCGAATGTATGCGATAAATACATAGATATTGATATATCTTGGTAGAAAACCACGTATGAGAATAAGTCTATAGTATGAGTTGCATGACTTCTATGATTATTGTGAAAGAGGTTTTTCAAATGTTTTGAGAAAGTATAACAATAGACGGGCTCTCGATTTTGATAAATTGCATGAAATGTTTTTAAAGATTGATTGAAGGGAGATTTACCCTCTCACTTATGATAGTACATGGAGCCTTTCTATTTCTTTTCGGTGTGAAATCTTGTTAGAGCATGAGAGGTAACGGTAGATTGACCACCCCTGCTCGAACGTTATTTTCAAAGGGATTCTTAAAGAAAATGAAACAGTGCTCGATGCCTCGAGTGATGCTGTGTGTTCCACTCGAGATGCTCGCACTAGATTTTGGGAATCATGTTAAAGCCTTGAGTATCATTGTGTGTCTTGCTCTGACTATGCTCGCATGTGAATTCCTATTATACCGTGCTTGATGCCTCAGTTATGCTGTGTGTCATACACTGAGTTGCTCGTACGAGGTTTTTATGATTGTGCTGTGTGTTGAGTAAAACTGTGTTAGAGCTGTCATGTATTGTTGTGTGTCTTGCATTGACTTGCTCACACGTAGTATGTGAATGTAATGAAATGAATATAATCCGTGCTTGAGCCGTTGTGTACTAGTGTGTGTCTTGCACTGACCTACTCGCACGAGATTTTGAGACAACGTAAATGGATGATAAGGATCCACGGGAGCACGATGTACTGTGAGCGTTAGCCATGGGGTACGATGTGTCGTTATTTGTGTATGAGCTGAAGGGATGATTGATCCGCCTCCCTAAGCGTAGGGTTCTCGCACACCTGATCAAAGTAGCCTGGAATCCGACTATAGACATAAGTCTTTATGTATTTGAGTGATAGACATTGTCACTACTGTGTGAGGTGATAGATGTTTTTCCCTTGCTATGTATCTAGGGATATGATAACCGATGATTTATGTCTCAACTTATATTGACTTACAAGATGCAAAGCATTTTCTATGTATGAACTGTGTGAATAGATTATGTTATGTAAAGTTGTGTGCTACTGTGTGAATATGTATATACCCATCTAGCAAATTAATAGTTTCGATTGATGGAAGCTATTTTAAAGAACATAAAAAATGTGTTACAAGGAAAAATGAACATATATGTATTTTAATCATGTAGATAGTGTAGTTATCTACCGGCTTTCATATTTTCCTTACTGAGCGCGTTAGCTCACCCCCTTATTTCCTCCTCCACAAATACTACGCAGTAGTGAGTACACTGCAGTCGTCCCTGCAATTGTGTTTCTACGGTCATCCAGCAGTATAGAGAGGTTTACATCTGTGATTAAAATTTTGTATCCTGTAAATTAATGCACAGTAAAGCTGGTATTTTGTATTTTGGGGGATGTATATAATAGAAACTAATGTAAACGCTTCCATACTTATATATGTGACAGTCCAGTTTCTATTTTACTATTTTAATTGAACTGATTAAACTATAAATGGATGAGAAACGGATAGGATGTTGACTCACAGCCTAACTATAAGTGGTAAGATAAAGGTAACAGACTGGTATAGAGAGTCGTGAGATCTACAGATCTTAAAATCTGGTCTAACGCCTCGAGGGGTCTCCACAGTACTAGGAGGAATCCTGGGCCTATCAATCCTTGCCCTAAACTCATCAATCCTCCACCTCTTGGGTGGACCCCTCATGAAATCTGATCGGGCTGCTTCAGGCCTCTTGCCATTATCTCTAGCCATCACTTGGAAGCCATACTGGGATTGTGTCAAATCTAGTCCCCTCTCTATCTATTACGCACGATGCAGAGTATCCTTAAATTCAGTAATACAGAGCCCTAACAATTTGTCTCGAATGTCTAGTCTCAGTCTGTACATGAATCATTTTGTACGACGCTCTTCGCCCCTGACAGTCTCCGGATCATATCTCAGTAAAGTGGTGAACCGGTTCTCATACTCGTTAACTGTCATACTATCCTGTATTAAATCCAAAAAATCTTCTTGCATCTTTCTTTAGGTGGGGCGAGGGACATACTTGGTTTGAAAAGTAGACTTAAAAGTATCCCAGCTGGTCGTCGGGTGGCTGGCAGTCAGTAGGCTCTGAGTGGCACTCCACCAGTATCGAGTTGATCCCTTAAGCATTTAAGTACTCATGCTGACCCTCTCTGTAACAGTGCACCCCAAACAATTAAAGATTATTCCCATCTCGGCTAACCACTCCTCTACCTCTACAGGGTTCTTCACCCCCTTAAATGAAGGCGGATTCATCTTAAGAAAATCTCAAAAATGACCCATATCTCTTTCATCGGGCCTGGTTTGTGCTAGAGGCTGAGTGATGGGTCGCACTAGTTCAGTCTGTTGTCACGACCCTCACTCTCTCTGACAGTGACCTTTACCTTACCACTTACAGTTGGGCTGTGGGTCAACATCTGATTCATTTCTCATCCATTTATAGTTTAATACATTTATTTAAATATAGTAGAATAGAAACTAGACTTTTATATATAATTGCGGAAACGTTTACATCAGTTTCTATTATATATATTCCCTAAATTAGAAAATACGGATTGTACTGTGCATTAATTTACAGCATACAAAATTTTTTCATCTCAAGTGTATACCTCTCTATACTGCTGGATGACTGGATGTAAGACAATAGCTTGGACGACAACAGTATACTCACTACTATGTAGAATCTGTGGAGGAGAAATAAGGGGGTGAGCTAACGCGTTCAGTAAGGAAAACATGAAAGCAGGTAGATAACTACACTATCTACATGCTAAAATACATATCTGTTCATTTTCCTTATAAAACAATATGCATGTTCTTTAAAACAACTTCCATCAATGCGAAACCACTTATTCGCTAGATGGGTATATGCATATTCACATAGTATCACACAGTTTCACACAGCATAATCTATTCACACAGTTCATATATAGAAAATGCTTTACATTTGTAAATCAATATATACTGAGACATAAATCATGGGTTATCATATCCCAGACACACAACAAAGGAAACATATGTCACCACACACAGTAGTGACTATGTATATCACTCAGGTGAATATCAGACTTATGGCAATAATCGGATTCCAGGCAATATTGATCAGGTGTGCGGGAACCTTACGCTTGACAAGGTAGATCAACCATCCCTTAAGCTCATACTTAAATCACGACACATCGTAGCCCATGGCTAACGCTCATGGTACATCGTGCTCCCGTGGATCCTTATCACCCATTTCTGTTGTCTCAAAATCTCATGCGAGCAGGTCAGTGCAAGACCCACAACAGTACACGACACATCAAGCACAATTTGTACTCATCACATCACATTTACAAACCACTTGTGAGCAGGTCAATGCAAGAGACACAGCAGTACATGACGGCTCTAACATGATTTTACTCAACACATAGCATAATCATGAAAACCCCATGCGAGCAGCTCAGTGTAAGACACATAGCATACCTGAGGCATCGAGCATGATATTACTAGGAAATTAGATGCTAGCATAGTCAGAGCAAGACACAAAGCAATACTTGAGGCTCTAGCATGATTCCCCAAAACCTAGTGTGAGTATCTCGAGTGTAAGACATAGTATCACCCGAGGCATCGAACACTCTTTATTTTCTAAAAAATCCTTTAAAATAATGTGTGAGTAGGGCTGGTCAATCTACCGTTGCCACTAGGCTCTAGCATGATTTCACACAGAAAAGAAATAGAAAGGGCTCCATGTATTACCATGAGTGAGAGGGAAAATCTCCCTTCAATCACTCGATAGAAACATTTCATGCAATTGGTTAAACTGAGAGCCCGTCTATTGTTATTCTTTCTCAAAACATTTGCAAAAACCTCTTTTCACAACAATCATAGAAGTCATGCAACTCATACTCATAGACTTATTCTCATATGTTGTTTTCTCCTAGATATACCAATATCCATATACATATTGCATACAGTTGCACACAACAGGTAAGAAAACATACGTATAGCTATCTCTATAGCTCGTATAAGTCCCTTACCTCGAATCACACTTGAATCATTTTCTTTCGATTTCCATTTCTCGTGATCCATCCTATCAACTTCAACGATATCTTTTGGAGCTGAAATTATGTATTATACACATTAGAATATTGTCATATACTTCATTTCACTTGCACGATATTCAAATCAATGCATTTGGCCATTTATATCTCATTTGGCCTAGTTACACCATTATTGGACTTTATCCTTTTATGAGTCCAATTTGAGTATATAACTCATTTTTGAGAATCTCTCAAACTCCTCGAGACTATTGATTCGTATTAAATCAGTATAAAGCTTACAATACCTCTAATTCATTATTTCATTTCATTTTGGCATTTCATCGAATACCTTATATACTCACTTTTAACCATTTTTGCTTCTAGCACATGAACATCATCAAACTGTTATACAATCATGTATATATGCTTAATAACATCTATTCATGCTTAAATCATCATTAAATCCATGCCTACTCAACTTTCTTATCTTTTTCTCACATTTCACCATATATAGGTCATGGAGATTAAGTATGTTCTAAGATGCTTCAACCAACAATATATACACCAATCAACTCACAAAATTGTATAGCTCAACATACATGAGATTGGTGCATTGAAATCTCACCTAGCTTGACATTTCTCATTTTGGCTGAATTTGGAGAAATTACCTTGTTTCCTTAAATCAAACTATTTCACCACTTGTTTTTGGGCTAAGTTGTTCTCCTCTCCACTATGAACAATTTTGCTAAACCAACTTCTCTCAATTTTGTATGAAAAGTGATGGTTTCCCATGGTGAAAAGCTAGGTTACTTTGCTTAAAATGGATAGTTTGATGTTTCTCCCGTGGAATGCAGTCCAGCAACCCTGTTTTATAGAAATTGCATTGATGAGATCGATCTCCATAAGTGAGGGATCGATCTATAGCTATTTTTAGCCTTCCTGAATTCAGTTTTCAAGCTTATGAGATCGATCTGTCGAAGAGTATGAGATCGATCTCAGCCAGGCAGAATGCGCAACAAGTCGATCTGGTAGGGAAATGAGATCGATCTGCTTCAGGCCGAGGCTTAAGGAGACCGGTCTGCTTGAGGTTGGATTGATTTGTTCTTCATAGAGGATGAATCTGGCTTGACTGGGGATCGATTTCCTTCTTCAAAATGCCTCTAAGATCGATCTCCCCTTATTCTGTAGCTATACTTAGCCATTTTCATCGTAATTCTCAACATTAACTTCATTTAAATTACTCCACCACTCATTTAGCATTCAATACACATTTATCACTTAGAAAGGTCCATTTCATATTATTCATACTTAATGAAACTTGCGTGTACATCACAAATCCATATAACAAGTGTGTAAATCAGATTTACAGACCTTACATCACTTATGATTCATATTACATAAATGAATGTATACTTAGGAAATCATAAGGATTACATGTGAAAATACGGGTCTTACATTCCTCTCCTCCTTTAAGAAATTTGGTCCTCCAAATTAGAACCAAGTTACTCCTTAAAAAGTCGAGGGTACTTTTCCCGTATAGAGTTTTCCAACTCCCAAGTAGCTTCCTCTAAATTATGGTGCTGCCAGAGAACCTTAATAAGCGGAATCATCTTATTCCATATACATTTTCCTTCCTATCCAGTATCCTAATCGGTTTCTCTACATATGTTAAATCATTCTTGAGCTCCAATGGCTCACACCGAATTACATGAGTTGGATCTAGATGGTACTTCCGAAGCACAGATACATGAAAGACATTTTGTATGCCTGCTAGCTTCGGTGGTTATGCTAGCCTGTAGGCCTTATCTCCCACATGCTCTAGTATCTCAAACGGTCCAATATACCGAGGGCTTAACTTACCCTTCTTACCGAACCTCATAATCCTTTTCGAAGGAGAGACTTTCAAGAATACTGAGTTACCCACAGTGAACGCTAGTGGCCTTTGTCTGATGTCAGCGTAACTTTTCTACCTGCTCTGAGCTGTTCTCAATCTCTCACATATCAACTGAACAACCTCAGAGGCTTGCTGTACCAAATCAGGAGCAAAAATTTTTCTTTCACCCACTTCTTCCCAACCAATAGGGGAACAACACCTTCTACCGTACAAGGTTTCATATGGTGCCATCTCGATACTCAAGTGATAACTATTGTTGTATGTAAATTCGACTAAAGGTAGGTGATCATCCCAGGAGCCTTTAAAATCCATAATACTTGCTCTCAACATATCCTCTAACGTTTGATGGTTCTCTTCGACTAACCATTAGTCTGAGGATGGAAAGCAGTACTGAAACTCAATCGGGTTCCCATAGCTTCCTAAAATTGTTCCCAAAAGCGAGAAGTGAAGTGGGAATCCCTATCTGATACGATGCTCACTGGAACACCATGTAGTCTCACTATCTCCTGTACATACAACTCTGCCAAACTACTCAAAGTATCCGTATATTTCATAGCTAGAAAGTGGGCGAATTTCATGAACTTGTCAACCACTACCTAGATAGCATCATGGTTCCTTTTAGTCCTCGGTAATCCCATGATGAAATCCATGGTGACATGTTCCCATTTCTAAGTTGGTACTGGTAGAGGCTGCAATAACCCTACAAGTTTCTGATGCTCTACCTTTACTTGCTGACATATCAGACATCTTGCCACAAATTCTGCGATATCTCTTTTCATCCCTGACCACCAATACACTTTTCAGAGGTTTTAGTACATCTTCTTACCTCACGGATGTAGTGTGTATCTCAATGAATGAGCTTCTGTCAAAATCAATCTCTTTAACTTTGGGTCATTGGGAGCGCAAGTCCTGCCTCTAAACCTCAGTAGGCCATCCTCACTCACTAAGAAATCGGCTATATCACCCCTCTGAATCTGACTCGTACGATCCTCACATAGTAGATCGACATGCTGAGCCTGGTGTATCTGGTCAATCGAATCTGGTTCCACTCTTAGGCTAGCTATCACACAGTCTCGATCAAAATCAAGAGGGTCTATATCCAACCTGAGGTAAATAAACTACTCGAGCAACTTATAGTCCCTGACAATTATGTACGATACCATTCTGAGGCTTTTTCTACTCAGGGCATCAGCAACAACATTAGCCTTTCGTAGACGGTACAGTATCTCGTACTCATAATCTTTTAGAAGCTCTATTCATCGTCTCTGCCTCATAATCAACTCTTTATGTGAAAATAGATATCTGAGGCTCTTATGATCTGTATACAGCTGAAATTTCTCACCGTATAAGTACTGGCGCTATTTTTTCAATGCGAACACCACGGCTACCAACTCTAAATCATAGGTCAGGTAGTTCCTCTCATGGTCTTTAAGTTGTCTGGATCCATAGGCTACTACCTTTGTGTCTTGCATCAACACATAGCCCAGTCCCTGTCCTGAGGCATCTGAATACACTGTATAACCTCCTAAGCCGATGGGTATGGTGAGAATAGGTGCGGTGGTCTGTCTGTGCTTTAACTCGCAGAAACTTTTCTCACACTTATCATCCCACTCGAATATCACATTCTTTTGGGTGAGACGTGTCAATGGAGCAGTCAGCTTAGAGAATCCCTCGACAAATCGTAATTAATAACCTGCTAAACCTAGGAAACTACGGATCTCTGTAATTGTCTTGGGTCTTTCCCACTGTATCACAGCCTCTATCTTAGACGGATCCACTGATACACCGTCTCTCGAGACTACATGACCCAAAAATGATATCTCACTCAGCTAGAAATCACACTTGTTAAGTTTAGCATATAACTCCTGATCTCGGAGGGTCTGCAACACTGTTCTCAAATGCTGTTCATGATATTCCCTGGACTTCGAGTACACTAATATGTCTTCAATGAAGAAAATCACGAATTTTTCCAGGTATGGCTTGAATACATCATTCATTAGAGCTATAAACACTTCAAGAGCATTTGTCAACCCAAATGGCATAAACAAAAACTCATAATAGCCATAACGGGTCTGAAACGTTGTCTTGGGTACATCTCCACTCTGAATCCTTAACTGATGATACCTAGACCTCAGATCAATCCTTGAAAATACTTGTGCTCCCTGCAACTGATCTAGTAGATCATCTATTCATGGAAGGGGATATTTATTCTTGATGGTAGCCTTTTTCAATAACCGATAGTCTATACACAGTCGGAGACTCCCATCTTTCTTCTTTACAAACAGAACCGGTGCTCCCCAAGGTGATACACTCGGTCTTATGAACCCCTTATCCAATAACTCTTGCAATTGCTTCTATAGCTCCTCCAATTCAATTGGAGCCATTTTATCTTGTGGCTTGGATATCGGTTCAATTCCAGGCACCAAATCAATACAAAATTCCATTTCTCTGTCTGGTGGCAACCTTGGTAATTCTTTCGGAAAGACATCGAGAAATTCTCTAACCACTGGGATGTCAGCTATATCCGGGTACACCTTATCCAAGTCAACCACATAGGTGAAAAAACCTTCAATACATTATCATTATATTCGTTAGCAAAATCATTCCATCCTTAGAAATAATCTACCACTTCTTTCATTACCTTTCAAATATTACAATGTACTTTTCAGGGATGGAAAACATTACTATCTTAGCATAACAGTCTAAAACAACATGGTTTGCAGCCAACCAATCCATTCCTAGTATTACATCGAAATCCTTCATAGCTAATAGAATGAGATTGGCTGGCATGTCCTTTTCCCCTACTTTTAACTTACAACTTTTACATACATACTCTGTCATTACATTGTCTCTCACTAGAGTGCTTATAAGTAAGATTCTACCTAGAGGTACAGGTTTCACATGTTTACACAGTTTACATGTAAATGCAGGTGATATGAATGAATGCGTGGCACGAGGATCAATCAATGCTAATGCTTCAAAATCAAAAACTAGGATAGTACCTTTAATCACATCAGATGAAGTCTCTGCAGAAGCCTGGTCCAATGTAAACACTTGCCCTCGACAACCAACTTGCATTCCTTTCTCTTCAGCTGTGGCCTTCCTCTTAGGTGTAGGTGTCTCAACTGTAGCCTTCTCTGCCTCTTTGCCCTTCTGTAGGGTTGTATCAATCACCTCTGGGCACTCACGAGCTATGTGCCTTGGTTTACCACACCTATAGCATGATCTCATCGATAACGGGTATGGTATACCCTCATGATATCTACCACATAATTTGCACTGCTCAGTGGTAGGTCGAGGCCCACCAATAACTATGCCCCTCGAAGCTTGAAATAAAGCTGGATGAACTGGAGGCTTCGCAGGCCTCTCTCGTATCTCCTCGATCTTAGGCCCCTTAACGAATAACCTTCGACCCTTTTGGAACCCTCTGTCATCAACTGACCTCTTTCGATCTTTATCTCTGCCCTTACCACTTTTGGCAAATTTCGAAGTATGCAACTCATAATCTTGCTCACACAGTTGAGCTCTACGTACTGCCTCATCATAGGTGGCAATGTCCAGTGGAGCTAATCAAGCTCTGATGGAAGGTCTCAGTCCCTCAAGAAATTTCTGAACTATTTTGTCCTCAAGGCTCATCGTGACTATGTTATAACTGCCCAAGGATGTGAATCTAGAATCATACTCATCCACTGTCTGGTTCCCCTGAGTCAATGTCATAAATTACATCTGCAGCTTTCTCTGAGCAGTAGTTGCAATGTATTGCCTCCTGAAGGCATCTAAG
This sequence comes from Firmiana major, assembly GCA_033439115.1. Lineage (NCBI taxonomy): Eukaryota > Viridiplantae > Streptophyta > Magnoliopsida > Malvales > Malvaceae > Firmiana > Firmiana major. The sequence goes on from CM065905.1 coordinate 28,776,135, forward strand.
AATATATCCCACTTCACAATCGGGTATCGTGCACTCAACATCGACTGTATGGCCATCCACCAATGCTTGGCCTCTTACTCTAATACAAGAGCTGCAAAGGTGACCTTCTCTTTGTCAGAGCAATGGAAAAATAGATAGAGCTTCTCCATACTACGTATCCAATGCTCAGCTAACATTGGGTTCTTCACCCCATTAAATGAAAGTGGTCTAAAATTTCAGAATTCTCTCAGTCTACCCAGATCACAATCATACACTCCTTCACCACCAACATATTGTGGAGCTACAAGATCCTGAACTGGTGGGGGAATGTCCTGAATTGGAGGGGGTACAGGTATCTCTGCCTCTACATCTCGAGGTCGCGGTGCAGGCTGTGCTAGCTCTTGTCTCTCAGGTGCAACAGCTTGACCAGCAGGGTTCTCCTGTCTACCCTCAAGTCTGGTCATAGCTTGTGTAAAACATCTCTATAACTATGTCTACACTGCGCTATATGCTCCTTAGCGTCCTCACTAAGACAGGGTGGATCTCTACTAGAACTAGACCCACTGCGTCTCTCGGGTTCATCTCTACGCCCTTGAGAGCGCGAACTGTCTCCTCTACGAGTACGTCGTCTATCAGACATCCTGCATACTCAAAATAAGTGTCTCAGTCACATTTTCCAGCTTGGTATACACATTTGTATCCTAATAATTCATAGTACTTTGGGGATGTATAATTTCCTAGATATGGATACTGACTCACATCAGACCAACTAAGCTCTGATACCATTAATTCTATAACGACCCTCACTTTCTCTGACCGTGACCTTTACCTTACCACTTACAGTTGGGCTGTGAATTAACATTCGATCCATTTCTCATCCATTTATAGTTTAAAACATTCATTTAAATATAGTAGAATAGAAACTGGACTTTTATATATAACTGCGGAAGCGTTTACATCAGTTTCTATTATATACATTCCTGAAATTACAAAATACAGAATGTACTGTGCATTAATTTACATGATACAAAATTTTTTCATCTCAAGTGTATACCTCTTTGTACTGCTGGATGACTGAATGCAACACGATAGCAGGGACGACTGCAGTATACTCACTACTGCATAGAATCTATGGAGGAGAAATAAGGGGGTGAGCTAACGCTCTCAGTAAGGAAAATATGAAAGCAGATAGATAACTACATTATCTACATGCTAAAATACACATCTATTCATTTTCCTTATAAAACAATATGCAAGTTCTATAAAACAACTTCGATCAATGTGAAACCACTAATTCGCTAAATGGGTTTATGCATATTCACACAGTTTCACACAGAATAATCTATTCACATAGTTCATATATAGAAAATGCTTTAGATTTGTAAATCAGTATATACTGAGACATAAATCATGGGTTATCAGATCCCAGACACACAGGAAGGGAAACATATGTCACCACACACAGTAGTGACTATGTATATCACTCAGGTAAATATCAGACTTATGGCCATAGTCAGATTCCAAGCTACACTGATCAAGTGTGGGGGAACCTTACGTTTGTTGAGGTGGATCAACCATCCCTTAAGCTCATACTCAAGTCACAGCACATTGTACTCCATGGCTAACGTTCACGGTACATCGTGCTCCCGTGGATCCTTATCACCTATTTTCGTTATCTCAAAATCTCATGCGAGCATGTTAGTGTAAGACAAACAACAGTACACAATGGCTCAAGCACGGTTTGTACTCATCACATCACATTCATAAACCACGTGTAAGCAGGTCAATGCAAGACACACAATAGTACATGACGGCTCTAACACGATTTTACCCAACACACAACATAATCATGAAAACCTCGTGCGTGCAACTCATTGTAAAACACATAGCATACCTGAGGCATCAAGCACGATATTACTAGGAAATTACATGTTAGTATAGTCAGAGCAAGACACAAAGCAATACTCAAGGCTATAGCATGATTCCCCAAAACCTAGTAGGAGCATCTCGAGTGGAACACATAACATTACCCGAGACATCGAGCACTCTTTCGTTTTCTCAAAAATCCTTTAAAATAAAGTGTGAGCTGGGCTAGTCAATCTACCATTGCCATTAGGCTCTAGCACTATTTCATACATAAAAGAAATAGAAGGGGCTCCATGTACTTCCATGAGTGAAAGGGCAAATCTCCCTTCAATCACTCGATAGAAACATTTCATGCAATTGGTTAACTCGACAGCCCGTCTATTGTTATTCTTTCTCAAAATGTTTGCAAAAACCTCTTTTCACAACAATCATAGAAGTCATGCAACTCATACTCATAGACTCATTCTCATACGTAGTTTTCTCCTAGATATACTAATATCCATATACGTATCGCATACATTCATACACAGCAGGTAAGAAAACATATGTATAGCTATCTCTATAGCTTGCATAAGTCTCTTACCTCGAATGACGCTTGAATCGTTTCCCTTCGATTTCCACTTCTCGTGATCAGTCCTATCGACTTCAACGATATCTTCGGGAGCTGAAATTGTGTATTATACACATTAGTATATTGTCATATACTTCATTTCACTTGCACGTATTCAAATCAATGCATTTGGTCATTTATATCTCATTTGGCCTAGTTACACCATTATTGGACTTTATCCTTTTATGAGTCCAAATCGAGTATATAACTCATTTTCGAGAATCTCTCAAACTCCTTGAGTCTATTGATTCGTATTAAATTGGTATAAAGCTTACAGTACCTCCAATTCATTATTTCATTTCATTTTGGCATTTCATCGAATACTTCATATACTCACTTTTAACCATTTTTGCTTCTAACACATGAACTTCATCAAACTGTTATACTATCATGCATATATGCTTAATAACATCTATTAATGCTTAAATCATCATTAAATCCATGCCTACTCAACTTTCTCATCTTTTTCTCACATTTCACGATATATAGGTCATGGAGATTAAGTATGTTCTAAGATGCTTCAACCAACAATTTATACACCAATCAACTCATAAAATTGTATAGCTCAACATACATGAGATTGGTGCATTGAAATCTCACCTAGCTTTACTTTTCTCCTTTTGGCTAAATTTGGAGAAATTACCTTGTTTCCTTCAATCAAACTGTTTCACCACTTGTTTTCGGGCTAAGTTGTTCTCCTCTCCACTATGAACAATTTTGCTAAACCAACTTCTCTCAATTTTATATTAAAAGTGATGGTTTCCTATGGTGAAAAGCTAGGTTACTTTGCTTATAATGGAAGGTTTGATGTTTCTCCCGTGTGATGTAGTCCAACAACCTTGTTTTATAAAAATTGCATTGATGAGATCAATCTCCATAAGTAAGGGATTGATCTACAGCTGTTTTTAGCCTTCATACATTTAGTTTTCAAGCTTATAAGATCGATCTGTCGAAGAGCATGAGATCAATCTCAGCCAGGCAGAATGCTTAACAGATCGATCTAGCAGTGAAATGAGATCGATCTACTTCAGGCCAAGGCTTAAGGAGATCGATTTGCTTGATTCTGGATCGATATGTTCTTCATAGGGGATCGATTTGGCTTGACTGGGGATCGATTTCCTTCTTCAAAAGGCCTCTAAGATCGATCTCCCTTGCATTGGAGATCGATCTCCCTTGTTCTGCTGCCGTACTTGGCCATATTCATCCTAAATCCTTAATATTAACTTCATTTAAATTACTCCACCACTCATTTTGCATTCAATACACATTTACCACTTAGAAAGGTCCATTTCTTATTATTCATACTTAATTAAACTTACGTGTACATCACGAATCAATATAACAAGTGTGTGCATTGGATTTACGGACTTTACATCACTTATGATTCATATTACATAAACGAATGTACACTTAGGAAATCATAAGGATTACATGTGAAAATACGGGTCTTACATTTGTGGAGGAGGTGGAGGTGGATCCTGCAGTGGTGTAGGTGTAGGGGTCGGGGTAGGTGTGGTGCCTAAAGCATTAACCCTGAAGTGCTGAGTGAAGAATGTTGTCATCTGCTTAAGCCCATGTCTCACATCCTGCTCCAATCAATTTTTGTGAGTGTTAGGACTCTTTGATCATGGGGCCAGTGGTGGAGGAGGTTGTGGTTGCCCCCGAGGACGACCTCATCTCCCACTAATAACGTAAGTCTAAAGTACCTACGAGTACATATCAAACTTGGTCATAATTTTAATTAATATATTCAATGCATAACCAGACAAGTACAAACACTTGGGATGTAATCTATTTTCAATAGACCGACACTGACACTACTAGACATCATTCGCTCTGATACCACTAAAACTGTAACGCCCCAAAAACGTAGAATTTAGGGCTAATTTAAAATTTTTATCTTATAATTCCCTTCTTATTTAAGGCGTATTCCTATTCAGTGTCAGTTCACATCTTATCTTTTCATTATTAAACTCTTCATACTAGATTATACTTATATCATTTTCAAGAAAATTCGGCAGCATAACCTCTTATATATATATATATATCCCTATCCTCTTACAAATTTTTCAAAGGAAAAACAAATATCCACAACCAGATGATTTTACTTCCATTTTATTACCGAGACATTAAAAAAAAACTCCCAACCATGAACATTCAAATTTATTATATCACATAGTAACGAAACGACTCAGTTTTCTTAAGGTACGTATATATACAACCCTAATTACATCCCAAATGTTTATTTATACACAAGTATCTGTACTACATAAATTTTCTGGATACAAAAATGAATTATACCTAAGATGTGTACAAGAAATAGCCTGGGGAAAGTCTCGTCCACCAGCCTATGTCACGCACACAGCAGGCATTGGCAACTATTGTAAGTAATCTGAGAGGAAGGGAAAAAGGGGTGAGCTTCAATTGGCCCAGTAAGGAGTTCATTTAAAACAAGAAGCACTAAATCAATTCATTCGTAAAATAATGCTACAATTCACATCTCAAACTATGTGATAAAAATCATCGAGTATATAAACTCGAAACATCAACTCATTATCATATTAAATCATATCTCATAATAATATGGAGACTAGGCATTTACTATTCCTATCATGAAGGAAATCACCACTCCATCCTCAAAAAAGGGCATCCTCTAAAGAGGGAATCAAGTCATCCTCAAAAGAGGGCATCCTCCAAAGAGGGAATCAAGTACCTATGGCCATGGTAATGCTGTAGACTGGACCAAGGTCATATAACATCATTTCAATGCCACACAGGGGGTATCTCATATAAATAAAGGAAAACATCATGACAAACACATAAGATATGCATAACATGGTCAAGGTTAGCCCGATCCCAAGCAGTCGGCTAGAATTCCCTTGGGTCTCACTTAGTCGACCCTCAGGTTTCCCTGACTCGCATGCTATTGAGCCTACAGTCTCAAGACATACCATTATTATACTTAAAATAGTTTTTCAATCTTCATATAGCTCATAATAGTTTTTCTTCATAAATGTCATATACATATATATATATTTGTCTGCAAAACTTTAAAATCACCCAATCGAGCTCAAATAAAGAAAACATGCACTCGGGTAAAAAACTCAGGCTATAGGTCTTTCTTGGGGTTTATGCTTATTTCATAAAGCCTTTACATGCCACCCATTGTTTATTTGTAAATAGGGAACTCAAGTATTGAAAATTGATTGCATCCCTTACCTAAATGAGGGTGAGGCAGCCCTGACTCGCTTGGTGTCGAGTTCACCTCGTTTTACATGCCAACTTCTCGAGCTATCCAAAATAATTTCAAAACCATCAATTGATGTTCAATTTCATCTTTACTTCTTATTTGTATTCATTTGAAACTCAAATGGGGTAAATCGGACCCTTTTTCGATCAATTTTTTTTTTACTTTCTCGGTTTTATCGATAAAGTCTTGATTAAGCAATTTCATTAGTTTATTTCAATAAAATTTATAACTTATCAACCTAATAGCTTAAACATTTATTCCCTACTCCTTTTAATCATTCACAACACCCCAATTGTCAAATTTTCACACTTTTACAATTTTTCAATTAATTGAGCTATAAATTGAGTTTTTTCGGTATAAATTTAATTGCCTGCAACATTCAATAGAGTTAAAATTCACCATTTCTCTATCAACCCTTGGCTTTCCAAAACTACATGTGTCCCTAGAAATTATTTCAACAATTCTTCCTTAACTAAAAATCATCCTACAACATCAAACAATCACATATATGAACATCATCATCTTCCTCCAACTTCTTGCCAACTTTGACTCAACATTTTTGCTCCAGCAAGAACCCTTAGCTATTAATCAACATATAGACATCTTAAAATCATCTAAACAACAATAAAAATCAACCAAAAACTTCCAAAATTAAAGCTTTCTCGAACCTTAGAACAGGGCAGTTTCTGCCTTATTCTTCTCACTAGATTTTCACCTAGCAAATGACCTCCTTTGGGGTTGAATTTTTTATATGTTATAGAGGGGTTAAGGAGGAAGATTTGATATGTTTGACCATTTCCTGAAAATGGCCGAAAGATTGTAAGACCCGAATTTAATTAAAATATGAAATGAATGAGTATTCGTGAAGGGAAGTCGGGTTAAATTAATCCCTAACTCGTGTAAGGGCAAAACGGTCAAAAGATCGAAAGCCGGTATAAATTCGATAAGAAAATTTAATTAAAAATATGGATTTGAGAAATCTTGGTCAATAAAAGTGAAATAAATTTATTTCGGATTAAATTGATCAAGATATCAATTTATTCGAATTAATCGGGATTAATCAGAATTTTTAAATTGAAAAATAATCCTAAAAAATAATCAAAAAATTATACCGGGAAGCTGAAATAATACCGAGAAATTAATTTATAGACTAAATGAACAAAATATAATTTTTTAAGATATTTTGAATATTTTAGACTAATTTAATCAATTAAATAATATTAATAAAAATAAATAAATATATAAATATAAATTAAAGAAATTGAAAAAAAAAACAGACAGAAATCGCGAAAGAACGCGAAACCGAAGAAAACGAAAAACGGAAGAAGAGGCTGAGCCCTTGCCGGCGAAACGACGATCAACGGAGGCCGACGAAGGGAAGCCCGACGAGGGCCGACCCACCACCGGCCTAACAGAGACGCGAACGGCGGCCAACGGTGGAGCAAAACGGAAAAATCGAAATCGAGGGGGGGAGAGAGAATAGCCGGCGATCGTCGCGATTCAGGCCTAACCCACCCCAGCCGAAGCTTCCCCAGGCACTTGTGAACCGATTGGTGGCAGCCATGATCGGCGAAGCTGCCGAAAAACGTCGAAAACAGCGGAAGAAAAAAATGGGTTTCCGACGCCGGGGAGAAGAGGCCGAACCGACGACCTTCCGGCGGTCTTGGGTGAAGCTGAGGCCAGATTCGAGCTGCGAACAACCTCACGGAGCTGCTGGCGGTGGAAGCCGACGGAGAACCGACCGGCAAGCCGGTGAACCGGTGGTGAACCGGTCGAACCGGAGTGAACTGGCGGTCTGAACCGGTCCGAACCGGACTGAACCGGTTTAGCCAAAAAGAGAGGAAAAAAGGAGAAAAAAAGGGAAAAAGAAAAAGAGAAAAAAATTGCAAAAAATTCCAGCAATGCAATCGAGCTTCGGGTAAGTCGATAAGCAGTCAAATTGACCGATTTAAATTTTGGAATATTTTATTTAATTAATTTTCGACTAAAAATTTACCCGGAAAAATTATGAAATTGTGTAGCTCGACAATTGGCATCCAACGAGAGCTCGAGATAGCCTCGATTCGCGGACTAGCATGGAATCTCGGGTAAGTAACCCTTATTTATGACAATTACCTCGTTATGCGTGATATTGATTTAAATTTCGCATAAATTGAATTAAATTATGAAAATTTAGATGAATTATCGTAAATAATAAAATTAGCTATTCGAGAGTTAGAACGAGGCCCAATAAATTGTTGATGGGTCCAATGAGCCCAATAGGCCTCGATAAGGTGAAAATTAAGTGAAAAACGGGCTTAAGGCCAATTAAGGCCCATTAAGGTACAATCGGGCCCAATAGGGGTAAATGGGCCCAACGATTTAAATTAAGCCCAGAAAATATTAAATACAATTAAATTGTATGTTATCTGACCTGAGGAATAATTATACGCAGTTTCGGACATTTGATTGGGAGCATATCGGACTGCGCGACGAGACAACAGTGGAAAAGAAAAGGTCAGACTCGACAGGAAAATAAGGTAAGGGAATTCTACGGACTGCTAGAGGTAAACTTTACGCAATTTTAAGTTCATTGCAGTCTTTAAAAAAAATTACCTGAAGGGTCTAGAGGTCAATTAATAATTTTAGTGCCCCGAATGGGCAAATTACTAAAATACCCTTGTTAAGGGTAGAACTTACAAATTTAGGAAAAATTGGGAGGAGCAAGGACAAGAGTTTCCTGCTCGTTCTGGAGGTATTTTAACACATGCATGAGTAGGCTGGCTCACTTTTAAAGAAAAATGCATAGCATTGCATACCTTAAACGATGTAACTTCTGTGAAAACTATTTGGAGATAACCGAGCCGCCTACGTGTTTTTATTTACATGTGACGTGCTAGAGCTCAGCTCGCACGATGTTTGATTTGTGTGATGCATGCATTAGTGCTGGAGCGAGAGCTCGTACTAGATTTTACATGCATAGGTGCTAGAGTATAACTCGCACCAGATTTCACATGCTTGTTTCGTGACACGGTGCTAGAGTCTAACTCGCACCAGATTTTACATGATTTTCGTGACAGGGTGCTGGAGTTTAACTCGCACCAGATTTTATAATATTTTCAAGTGATTTATATATAGAGTGCTAGAGCCTAGCTCGCACTAGTTTTACTGGATTTGTGGAGCAGCGCTGCTGCCCTTGGAGTCAGCCAAAAGGCCCAACAGGCTCAAAAGACCTCTTAAGTAGGGTGAGAGTGAGGGATGAGGTTGGCGGCCTTGTGGGGATGTAAAGCGGGCTCTGCTGATTTTACTTGATTTGATGAGAGTGCTGAGCATCGCTCGCACTGATTTTATGAGAACATGCAATGAGCCGTGCTTGGAGCATCGGGTAGACTGTGTGTCACCGATTTAATAGGCTCGCACGTGCATTTTGAGACATGGCATGAGTATTGAGAAACAAAACCTCTCTGTGGGAAGCAGGCCATTTGGGCTGGAGTACCTAGAGTGATATGGGTCCATGGAGTACGATGTACCGTGCAAGTAGCATGGAGTACGATGTACCGTGGGGTATCTTCGGATACGGTATCTTTGTGATACGGGGTATCTTCGGATACAGTATCTTTGTGATACGGGGTATCTTCGGATACGGCATCTTCGGATGCGTGAGATTGGATAAGACTGACGGGTTGGATTGACCCACCTCCCGGGCGGTTCCCGATCAGGGTGAGACCTCGCACACTGGGATCCGTGAAGCTAGAGGGACTCACGAGGACACATATGGCCAGTCCTGGTTATTGCCGTTATACAGATATTGCCTCGTCTCGCATGTCGACGATTTCGATGATTTAAACTGGGTTTTTAAATTAAATGTGCATGATGCTATTTCCATGCTTTTTAAACCCATGTGTGATGTAAACCGACTTTCATGGTTTTGTGTGAGTCAGGATCACCCGAAGGAGGGGTCGAGTCCTGACCTTATTGTGAAATTTTTAAATGAGAAAGAAATGATTTGAAATAATTGCATGTTGAATTTTTCGTGCAAACTTGATTTACATAACATCATAACTCATATCATCTGTTTTAAAAAGTGTGGAGAAAGGGTGGTTTATACATGGCACCACGTTCATGTAGGTAGTATGGTTACCTACTTGTTCGTAGGATTGCCTTACTGAGCTTGATGTGCTCACCCCTTTCATTTTCTCCCACAGATAATCTCCAATTGAAGTTGAGGCGACTCAGTACTGCATTCCGGATATCCGCTGCTACCCATCAACATAAGGTATATACACTTGTACATATTGTATCTACACAAGCATAGCATAGTAACATGTTTGTAATTAACTTTAGGGGGATGTATAAATATTGTAAACAATTATAAATGACTGGAGAAGAAATAAGTAATATGGTAAATGTATGGTGGGACTGGCATTGACGCACAGCCCAATTATTAGTGGAGTGTGGTCACGATCAGAAGACATGTAAGAATTTAAGTAATAAAAATAACAAAACGCGAAAAATTAACTCTGATTTTTGGGTAGTTTGGGTCGTGACATATAAAGGTGGTATAGAGCAGCAATTGGTCTGATGTGTGTCAGTGTCAGTAATTAGAAAATTACATCCCCGTGTTACTGTGCTTGGTTAGATACAATAGTGTATATCGAGATGGGTTTTGACTAAGAAATGGTCGAGAATGCAGGAATGCCTAATATGAGTCGCGTTAGATGAGATAGTGCACGAGGCAGAGGTCGTAGAGGTAGACCTGAGCCTGCTAGTCATGCTGAGTTGACCTATGAGAACCAGGATGAAATTGAAATGGAGGCGAATGTTGAGCATGCCCCACTGAATCCGATAGAGAGATCGGACAGTATTGAGACACGCTTCGTGAGATTGAAGCGGAGCATGGGAATTATTTTGAGGAGCTAATTGCTCAGATTATGAATGAGATCAAAGGGCACAGCGAAACATTGGTGGAAACCCGCTCGACCTATCTTAAGTGTTAAACATCCATAACTAAGATGAGAAATCTTATTGGATGTATTCCGGTGACAGGATATCCTGGACATGATTTAAAAAAAAAAATTCTTACACTGCCCAGGAATACTAAATTGATTATGAGTATGAAACTCAGTTATATTCTTTGGTAAATATTACCTCGACATATGAACAGTGACAGTCGAGATGTCTAAAAGTTTATGGAAGGGCTCAGATTGTCAATCAGAGTCCAATTGGCCCCGTGAGATATTACCTATACCGAGGCAGTGCGCAGATTTACAGTTGGGTAAATAAGAACATGAATTGCACACCTCTGAGATTGGGAAAGGTAGTGAGGGCTAAAATAGAGACAGAAAAGAGAATCGAGAAATGGTAATTGGTAAAAGATTTAATTTGATGAGTTATGGAGTAAGATAATTGGTAAGGCCCCAGTGCATCCAATTTTGGCACTTTTGAGGGGTATTGTGATTGGAGGACCCCGACTTGCTACGAAGCAGAGTAGCAGTGTGATCACTGTAGAATGTGTGGTAGATACCACGGAAGGAGGGTCTATACCTACACTGTATTGATGAAAATGGCCGTTAAGTGTGGTAAGACGGACCATTGATTTTGATTACACAGAGTTGGGCGAGATCACCCCACAGAAAAGTAAAGAGACAGAGAAAAACTTCGTTGGTATAGCTGAAACGTGAAGGGAGGCAATAGCCGAAAAGAAAAGAAAAAGGAAAGTAGGCTGTTGGACGAAGGCGAGAGGATGTCTTGGACCAGGACACTATTGATGTTTCATGGATGTGGTGTAAGATACCACACTTGTTATGAATAATGAAGTACATATGTTCACTGATCCTGGTGCCACACATTTATTCATACCGCCTTCATTCACATATAAGTGAGTAAAAAGGCATGAATGCCTACATCATTGGGCACAATACTAATAAATGAGTACCCCAATAGAGGAGGATTAATTAACGGAATATGGATATAGAGATTTTAAGTTGAAAGCAGGGGTGAAAACATCACTGAAAAGTATATTGTAAGTGTTGACAAGTGATAAAAAGGGGTGCAACGGTTGAAATTAAAGGAGTAAAGGATTGTACTCACGGAATGAATAATGAAAGAGTTTCGTTATAATTGATACACTAAGGAGATAATCTTTGAGATATGTTGATTCTGAATACAGTACATATTGGAGTAAGTGGCGTATGCTAGGTAAGAACATCCTTACGATATGAAGTAATTAGGATTAAAACAATTAGTAGCGAATATAAATTGTAACCACATGGACTGATTTGTAAAGTATATGTGGTTAAGTCTGAAGGTTAATAAAGGTATTTCAAAATACCTCCCCGCCTGAAGACTTGACAGCGTCTAAAAGTATATATATATAACCTATAACGTGAAATCGATCATTGTAATAAATACCTTTAGCGTTAGGATACCTTTACCAAGACGATAAGAATATTAAAATTCGACAAATCATAAAAGTTAACATAGTAAAAATTTAATAAGAGCCGTAAAGATAAGAAAAGGAAATGACGTAGGTTAGTACCTGAAAATGTAAGCGATTTTATAAGATCTTATACGCTTATGGGTAAATAAGTCAAGGATTGGACTGATTTGTAATCATCATTATTGATGATATGATGGGTGTAGTTAAAGTCCAGGGCAAATTATAAGCAACAATTGGGAAATGGCTCTTACAAATTGGTTGTTGCGAGTTCTCAGTATGGTCTACTTGGTTGGCACGTTTAACTATGGAAAACATGGTCTTTGAGTGAGATGATAGATATGACGTGAATTTCGGTGTAGTGAAGTATGAACTGACCACCGTGACTAATTTCACCATACCCAACAGCTCAAGAGGTTCTCAATGTGTATGAATGACTCAAAATTATGAAGGAGCTGTGTATCGATGTATAATGGGAAGATAGTCAAGTATGGAGTCAGACAACTCCTTGATCATGAAATAAACTATCTGACCCATGATTTAAAGGTGGCAACGGTAGTATTTGTACCGAGGATATGGTACTATTATGTACACGATGAGGAATTGTGGATATGCACTGATCATAAAGCCCGAGTATCTGTTTTCACAGAAAGAGGCGAATATGAGAATACATAATGGGATAGAGCTTCTGAGAGATTTTAATTGTGAAAATTGTACCACCCAGGAAAGGCTAATGTGATGGCTGATGCCTCGAGCAGAAAGAGCTTCGGGATGGTGCCGCATATGATGGTCAGGGAGCGTGAGCTGCTAGAGCAGTTATGAGCCTCAATATTGATGTGATCCCTTCTGATGATGACAGTGATTGTGTGACAGCTAGCCTGGGACTAGAACCGGATGAGAGTGCCCAGATTTGACAGGCTTAGCGTGATGATCGGCATGATGTCGATAGTTTGGGGTCAGATTCAGAAGGGTACAGTGATAGAGTTCACAGAGTATGATAATGATTTACAGAGAGGTTCAGAGACAGTATAAGTGCTCCCCAGGACCACAGTTGATGAGATAGTAATATTGTCAGAAGCTCACTCTTCGGGATATACAGTGCATACGGAAGGTAATAAAAATAAATATATTGAAATCTCTGGAAAGGGGTATTGGTGGTCAGATGTGAAAAGAAATACGGTAGAGTATTAAAAGTCTGCAGAGTTATTGCAGCCTCTACCTATATCGACACGGCAGGAAAAATGAGAGCAAGTCTCCATGAATTTTATGATGGGTTACAGAGGACCCAGGTGAATTACGAGGCTATTTGGATGATAGTCGCCAAATTGACTAAGTCTACCCACCTTCTGGTTATAAAATCCCCAAAATACTCAGAGTGTATATGAGGATTTATGTGTAAGGAAGATTGTGGAACATTAAGTAGCTTTCCAGTGAGCATGGTATCATATAGGGATTCCCGCTTCACTTCTTACTTAAGGGAATATTTTTTTTTTGGAAGCTATGGGAAACCGACTAAGTATTAGCACAGCTTTCCGTCCTCAGACGGATGGTCAGTCAAAGAGGACTGTACAAGTTCTGGAGGATCCGATGAAAGCGTGTGCCATTGATTTTATAAGCTCCTGGAATAATCAGTTGATTTCTAATCGAATTAGGCAATAGTGACAGTTGTCACTTGAGTATCAGGATAACAAGAGATGAGGCAGTGTATGGCTGTAGGGGTTGTCCCCTAAATTGGATAAGAAAAAGTGGGTGACAGATAGAATTATTTTCGACTTTGGATAATAAGTCTCTGAGGATGTTTAGTTAAGAGTGAGAGATTATGAACACCTTAGAGCAGATAGACAAGTATTGGAATTCACCCTTGGTGAATCAGTATGGTTGAAAGTTACTCGTCCTAAGAGAATAAGGACATAGCGAACTTTTGGAAGAAGGTAAATTGAGTTGCGCTGGATGAAATATTTTGAGAGATTGGATAAGTGGGAGATAAGACCTGTAAGTTGGTGTTATCACCTGAATTAACAGGCACCCACAATGTGTTTCAGTTTTTGATGCTTCGGCAATACTATCCAGATCCAGCATAGGTAATCGAATATGAACTCCAAAAGTTCAGTTAATGAAAATATAAGTATATAGATAAGTTGATTCGGGCATTAAACAGGAAAGAGACAGTATTGAGGTTTAAGACGATCTCCCTAATTAAAGTCCTTTGGTAGTAATACACTCCGGAGAAGGTCACATGAGAATTAAAGAAGTATGATACGATTGATGTACCCGGAGTAGTCTATGACTCATATGAATTGGTTCTAATTTGGAGGACCAAATTCCTTAAGTGGGGGAGAGTTGTAAGACCCGGATTTAATTAAAATATGAAATGAATGAGTATTCGTGAAGGGAAGTCGGGTTAAATTAATCCCAAACTCGTGTAAGGGCAAAACGATCAAAAGATCGAAAGTCGGTATAAATTCGATAAGAAAATTTAATAAAAAATATGGATTTGAGAAATCTTGGTCAATAAAAGTGAAATAAATTTATTTCGGATTAAATTGATCAAGATATCAATTTATTGGAATTAATCGGGATTAATCGGAATTTTTAAATCGAAAAATAATCCCAAAAAATAATCAAAAAATTATACCGGGAAGCTGAAATAATACCGAGAAATTAATTTATAGACTAAATGAACAAAATATAATTTTTTAAGATATTTTGAATATTTTAGACTAATTTAATCAATTAAATAATATTAATAAAAATAAATAAATATATAAATATAAATTAAAGAAATTGAAAAAAAAAACAGACAGAAATCGCGAAAGAACGCGAAACCGAAGAAAACAGAAAACGGAAGCAGAGGCCAAGCCCCGCCTGCGAAACGACGATCGACGGAGGCCGACGAAGGGAAGCCTGACGAGGGCCGACCCACCACCGGCCTAACAGAGACGCGAACGGCGGCGAACGGTGGAGCAAAACGGAAAAATCGAAATCGAGGGGGGAGAGAGAATCGCCATCGATCGGCGCGATTCAGGCCCGACCGACCCCAGCCGAAGCTTCCCCAGGCACCGGTGAACCGATTGGTGGCAGCCATGACAGGCGAAGCTGCCGAAAAACGCCGAAAACAGCGGAAGAAAAAAATGGGTTTTCGACGCCGGGGAGAAGAGGCCGAACCGGCGACCTTCCGGCGGTCTTGGGTGAAGCTGAGGCCAGATTCGAGCTGCGGACAACCTCACGGAGCTGCTGGCGGTGGAAGCCGGAGGAGAACCGGCCGGCAAGGCGGTGAACCGGCGGTGAACCGGTCGAACCGGAGTGAACCGGCGGTCTGAACCGGTCCGAACCGGACTGAACCGGTTCAGCCAAAAAGAGAGGAAAAAAGGAGAAAAAAAGGGAAAAAGAAAAAGAGAAAAAAATTACAGAAAATTCCAGCGATGCAATAGAGCTTCGGGTAAGTCGATAAGAGGTCAAATTGACCGATTTAAATTTTGGAATATTTTATTTAATTAATTTTCGACTGAAAATTTACCCGAAAAAATTATGAAATTGTGTAGCTCGACAATTGGCATCCAACGAGAGCTCGAGATAGCCTCGATTCGCGGACTAGCATGGAATCTCGGGTAAGTAACCCTTATTTACGACAATTACCTCGTTATGCATGATATTGATTTAAATTCCGCATAAATTGAATTAAATTATGAAAATTTAGATGAATTGTCGCAAATAATAAAATTAGCTATTCGAGAGTTAGAACGAGGCCCAATAAATTGTTGGTGGGTCCAATGAGCCCAATAGGCCTCGATAAGGTGAAAATTAAGTGAAAAACGGGCTTAAGGCCGATTAAGGCCTATTAAGGTGCAATCGGGCCCAATAGGGGTAAATGGGCCCAACGATTTAAATTAAGCCCAAAAAATATTAAATACAATTAAATTGTATGTTATCTGACCTGAGGAATAATTATACGCAGTTCCAGACATTTGATTGGGAGCATATCGGACTGCGCGACGAGACAACAGTGGAAAAGAAAAGGTCAGACTCGACAGGAAAATAAGGTAAGGGAATTCTACGGACTGCTAGAGGTAAACTTTACTCAATTTTAAGTTCATTGCAGTCTTTAAAAAAATTACCTGAAGGGTCTAGAGGTCAATTAATAATTTTAGTGCCCCGAATGGGCAAATTACTAAAATACCCTTGTTAAGGGTAGAACTTACAAATTTAGGAAAAATTGGGAGGAGCAAGGACAAGAGGTTCCTGCTCGTTCTGGAGGTATTTTAACACATGCATGAGTAGGCTGGCTCACTTTTAAAGAAAAATGCATAGCATTGCATACTTTAAACGATGTAACTTCTGTGAAAACTATTTGGAGATAACCGAGCCGCCTACGTGTTTTTATTTACATATGACGTGCTAGAGCTCAGCTCGCACGATGTTTGATTTATGTGATGCATGCATTAGTGCTGGAGCGAGAGCTCGCACTAGAGTTTTACATGCATAGGTGCTAGAGTATAACTCGCACCAGATTTCACATGCTTGTTTCGTGACACGGTGCTAGAGTCTAACTCGCACCAGATTTTACATGATTTTCGTGACAGGGTGCTGGAGTTTAACTCGCACCAGATTTTATAATATTTTCAGGTGATTTATATATAGAGTGCTAGAGCCTAGCTCGCACTAGTTTTACTGGATTTGTGGAGTAGCGCTGTCTGCCCTTGGAGTCAGCCAAAAGGCCCAACAGGCTTAAAAGACCTCTTAAGTAGGGTGAGAGTGAGGGATGAGGTTGGCGGCCTTGTGGGGATGTAAAGCGGGCTCTGCTGATTTTACTTGATTTGATGAGAGTGCTGAGCATCACTCGCACTGATTTTATGAGAACATGCGATGAGCCGTGCTTAGAGCATCGGGTAGACTGTGTGTCACCGATTTAATAGGCTCGCACGTGCGTTTTGAGACATGGCATGAGTATTGAGAAACAAAACCTCTCTGTGGGAAGCAGGCCATTTGGGCTGGAGTACCTAGAGTGATATGGGTCCATGGAGTACGATGTACCGTGCAAGTAGCATGGAGTACGATGTACAGTGGGGTATCTTCGGATACGGTATCTTTGTGATACGGGGTATCTTCGGATACGGTATCTTTGTGATACGGGGTATCTTCGGATACGGCATCTTTGGATGTGTGAGATCGGATAAGACTGACGGGTTGGATTGACCCACCTCCCGGGCGGTTCCCGATCAGGGTGAGACCTCGCACATTGGGATCCGTGAAGCTAGAGGGACTCACGAGGACACATATGGCCAGTCCTGGTTATTGCCGTTATACAGATATTGCCTCATCTCGCATGTCGACGATTTCGATGATTTAAACTGGGTTTTTAAATTAAATGTGCATGATGCTATTTCCATGCTTTTTAAACCCATGTGTGATGTAAACCGACTTTCATGGTT
Organism: Firmiana major; assembly: GCA_033439115.1. Lineage (NCBI taxonomy): Eukaryota > Viridiplantae > Streptophyta > Magnoliopsida > Malvales > Malvaceae > Firmiana > Firmiana major. Next base: position 28,793,684 of record CM065905.1, read on the forward strand.
TTTTGTGAGTCAGGATCACCCGAAGGAGGGGTCGAGTCCTGACCTTATTGTGAAATTTTTAAATGAAAAAGAAATGATTTGAAATAATTGCATGTTGAATTTTCCGTGCAAACTTGATTTACATAACATCATAACTCATATCATCTGTTTTAAAATGTGTGGAGAAAGGGTGGTTTATACATGGCACCACGTTCATGTAGGTAGTATGGTTACCTACTTGTTCGTAGGATTGCCTTACTGAGCTTGATGTGCTCACCCCTTTCATTTTCTCCCACAGATAATCTCCAGTTGAAGTTGAGGCGACTCAGTACTGCATTCCAGATATCCGCTGCTACCCATCAACATAAGGTATATACACTTGTACATATTGTATCTACACAAGCATAGCACAGTAACATGTTTGTAAGTGACTTTAGGGGGATGTATAAATATTGTAAACAATTATAAATGACTGGAGAAGAAATAAGTAATATGGTAAATGTATGGTGGGACTGGCATTGACGCACAGCCCAATTATTAGTGGAGTGTGGTCACGATCAGAAGACAGGTAAGAATTTAAGTAATAAAAATAACAAAACGCGAAAAATTAACTCTGATTTTTTGGTAGTTTGGGTCGTGACAAAGATGGTTAGAAAATTCACGCAATCTTATTTCCTCAAGGACGCCTACGACAAAAAGATGGGATTGGTTCTCTCGGGTCTGATATGGTTTCCAGGTGATTCTAGAGGCCTTAGAAAGCTTAATGAGTCTAGTTTTAATATGGAGATTTTTTTTTGGTTTTTTCAATGGACTTCAAATTGAGCCAACTCTGATGGCTATACAGGTTACAAAGTTAAGGTAGCCCACTGCCTTGTTTTGGAAAAATCTATAAAAATTAGGTCTGGCCCATTTTCTTTAAATTTTTCACTTTCTAGGTGTTATACTATGTCTCTAGTGTCGTCCATAAAAATTTGAGGCCCAAATGTTTAAGAAAAGTTCCCTGATTGAGCCTATTTTGCGCGATTAGGTCATTACTGATCAAAATCTCTTAATGTTTATTTCAACTCCAAATTCGTTTCCCATGTCAATTATGCGTTATGTGAATTCCATATGGACTCGAAATAATGTTTTTGAATTTCTAGAGTTTATTTCAGATTTATTCCTCTTATTAGGCTCATTTGCTCGGTTTAGTCTAAACTCGAGTTTTACTAACTTTTTCACTTATAACACTTTAGTTTCACTCTCTAATCATCAAAACATGCTTTAAATCACACTTTTTGAAAACTACTTAAACTTGGGTTCTTACCTTGAAGTGCATGCCTCAGGCTTCGTGCCACTGTCCTAGGCTTCTCGAGTATTTTGGGCTTTACATGAACATTAACATGAGTCTTCAACTTCTCTTTTTATCTTAACATACATATTAGTATGAAAATATTCAAGTTTCACATGGGCTGTCTGTGTTGAAAGTTTTTAAATTGAGGTCTTGTTCCATAGCTTAAGTTGGGATGGTCCCTCCACTATAGGTTATAAGTGTTTAAATATGGATCATACTTTCTTTATGGAGGACCTGGAAATCCTCCAACTGCATTAGCATACTCATGAAGTTCATCTTGAAGTGTGCGGCACAAGTCAATTAGGTGGTTGGTAGCTGCACAAATTCCATAAGCTTTAGCTTGTTGCTTACTTCCCATTCCTATAGCCAATTGTTGAACAACAGATGTTAGATTAGCTATTTGATTTTCACTAGAATGTGTGCTTACCTCATTTACTCTCCTTTGAGATATATCCTGTCCGAACCCAAACTGCTAGGATTTAGCAGTTATGGTGCAAATCAAATCTCTAGCCTCTCTAGGAGTCTTCTTCACTATAGCACCTCCACTGGCTGCATCCATCATCCTTATTTCTATGGGTAACAATCTGTCATAAAAGTATTGAATCAAGAGTTGTTCGAAAATCCCATGTTGAGGACAACTTGCACAAAGTTGCTTAAATCTCTCTCAGTATCCATGAAGAGTGTCAATATCTTTATGGTTGATTTCACATATCTCTCTTCTAATGCTGGTAGGTCTTAAAGCAAGGAAAAATTTATCCAGGAACAGTCGTACCATCTCAGTCCATATGGTTATAGAACCAGGAGGTAAATAGAATAGCCAATCTTTTGCTCTATCAGCTAGTGAGAATGGAAAAGCTCACATTTTGATTTGCTCTTCGGTAACTCCTTGTGGCTTCAGGCTTAAACATACTACATGAAATTCTTTCAAGTGCTTAAACATACTACATGAAATTCTTTCAAGTGCTTGTGAGGATCTTCATTCTCAACGCCATGGAACTTGGGAAGCAAATGGATCAAACTCGAGTTTAATTCAAAATCTGCTTGCAAAGTTGGGTATTGAATGCAGAGGGGTCGTTGATTGATAGCTAGTGCAACCAATTGCCTTAAAGTTCGCTCTTCTTCGACCATTATTTCTTTAATCTCAAAATCACTAGATGAATCAGCCAACTAAGTGCTAAATTCAATCCGAGCAATGAAGATGTAGATTTTTGTGCTTTTCGGAGTTTAGCTTCCTTCCTATTTTGCTTAGGTATTTTTTCAATCTCAGGATCGTACGGGACAAGATCACCTGCACGAGAAGAACGGGGCATTAAAATAAATCTAATTAAAAACCAATCCTCGGTAACGGTGCCAAAATTTGGTGGTTGTTGAGACCAACAAATTAAATTCCTACTAAAAAATAAATTAAAACTGTAGTATAGATGAGTAAGGTCGTTCCCACAGAGATTAGTTAGATTTATTTCTTTGCAAATGACAAGAATGAAAAGAAAAATATATGTGGATAGATTTATTTCTCTACAAATGAAAAAAAAGTAAAAAGAAAAATCAATAAGTTGAAGCATCCAGCCGTAGGAATAATTTTAGAATGGGTTCATAGAATCGATCATTGATGCAAAGATGAATTCTTTTAATCTTTACCAAATTGGTTATGGTTATTGGTACGACCTAACAACCTGTCCCTCCTTACCTCTTCGATAATTAGGATACGATCCCTAATTATTTCTCTTGCCAGTAAACAACCTTAGATACGATATTAAGATTTAATTTACCAACAACGTTAAAAACTAAAGAAACTACCAATTCTAACCAACAAACACACTTGTAGGTTTATTTAATCTAGATTATATATCATCATAACATAGAATTGAAAACCATCTTTATAATCAATCATGTTATTTACCACTAATATTAGAATACCCAAACAATTACGGATTCAAGTTTCTAATTGGTGATATATTATCTTGACAATTGAACAATGTGCCCTATTGCACAATCAATCAAAACAATAATTTCAACAAGCATAGAAGATATATAAATAACAAAGATATAAAAGAACAAAAAAAAAAAACTAATTAGATGACACAATTCTTGAAGAACCCAAATCTTTACTAAATAATTTAGCTAATCATGGAGTTGAGAGAAAAACCCTAAAGAAGAAAAGTCATCTTGTGAAACCCAAATTTTTCCCACTTTAGTTCTTATTTGGAAAAACTAACAAGTAATTGAGAACTCAGAATAATATTATGCAGGCCCAAAACCATCGACGCACTTAAGTTAGTGGCATGAGGCCCGACAGTACAAAAATTGAGGTAAGGCTCTAAGCCCGAGAATTACTTAAGAATTACATGTATAAGCATGAAATGATGAAAACTAAGGTATTGAAAGTGAAAAAGTTAGTAAAACTCGGGTTTACGCTAAACCAAGAAAAAGGACCTAGAAAGAGAAATAAATTCAAAATAAAGTCTATAAATTAACGAAAATTATTCTGAGACCATAGAAAATTAGTATAAGGTGAAATTGACTTGGGCAATAAAAATCAAGTGGAAAGATGTAGGTTTTCGGGATCGAATTAATTTTTAAAGTAAACTAAAAACCTTAAGCCATTTTGCTCGGTAATAACCAAACCGCATAAAATGAGCTCAATCAGGAAACATTTGTTAAACAAATGACCCCCAAATTTTTATGGGAAACACTAGAGACATAGTGTAACACTTTGGAAGTGAGAATTTGGAGGAAATTGGGATGGAAATAATTTTTAGGAATTTTCCAAAATAGAACATGAATTTCCCTTACTTTAGGAAACTAATAAGCCAATAGAAATTAAGTAATTTGGAGACCTTTTGGAAATTTGTTGACCCTGATATTTTTCAAATCAAAATTTAACTTATTAAGCTTTCGAAAAAGGTAAAATTCATCCCCAATAGACCTTAGATGAGAGAGAAACCCCCAAACCTTTCTGCGTAGGTGTCCCTTCTGGTTCTGACTTGTACAATTTTCTCGGTGGCCTTCCGGCCACTTTCAGGCGATTGTAAAAAATTTCAAATCTTCCTCCTTCAATCCTTTATAACATATAAAAAATCCAGCCACAAAAGAGTCCATTTGCTAGGTGAAAAACTAGGAAAAAAAACAGGGGCGGAATCTGCACTGTTTCAAGGTGAGAGAAAGTTGAATTTTTAGAAGATTTTGATTAGTTTTTCTTGTAGTTTTTTATGATTCTAATCTATATATATGTTGAATTATAGTTAGGGATTAATTTAGAGGATAAAAAACGTGGTCAACCTTGGTCAAAGTTAAGGTAAACATGATGAATGATGATGATGTTGAGATATGTTGTTGTTTGGTGTTTTTGAATGATTTTTAGTTAAGTGGAATTGAAAGAAATTATTTCTATGGGAGTGTATGAATTCGACCAGCCTAGGGTTAGTGTAGTTCTGGGGAATTTTGGATGAATTTGGTGTTATTAACAGTTAAAATTATACCCAAAAAGTTTGATTTATAGCTTAGTTTAGAGAAAACTAAAAGGTGTGAAAATTGGTAAAATTGGAATGATGACAAGTATGAATTATGGATGTGAATGAGTACTTAGGCTATTAAGATAATGAAGTTGAAGTTAGAAACAACAAAATTGACTAAAATAGCTTAAATCGACACTTAAATCGGTAAAACCAAGAAAATAGGAAAAGTTGACAAAAAGTCAAAATTGGTCAACATTTATGAAACTAAACATATGTTTGAATATGTTGAGATGCCATTAAGTATTACGAGATTGTTTGGTATTGTTTTGGGTAGCTCGAGAAATCGACATGTAAATCAAGATAATCTCAGGACCTTGTGATTTTGTACTGCCCCAAGGTCTACGAGGTAAGGGATGTGTTTTAAAGTAGTATTGGTATCCCAATACCTTACTTTGATATATGAATTCATATAGTATGCTTGTATTTATAAAAAGCATTCTCAAGTTTGGTGATGCCCTTTGGACTGACTAATGCCCGATACGAGCTGTCATGAATTGAGAATTAAGGAGGCTGATGTACTGAAGACAGCTTTCCAGACCCGATACGAGCATTATGAATTTTTAGTGATGCTCTTTAGACTGACTAACGCCCCTGCTGCCTTCATGAATTTGATGAATGATGTTTTTTGAGAGTTTTTTTATAGGCTTGTGATTGTGTTCATTGATGATATTCTGATCTATTCTATGTCTCGGGAGGAGCATGAGCAGCATTTGAGGATTATGCTTTCAGACCCTCCGTGAGAAGAAACTGTATGGGAAATTTAGTAAATGTACATTCTAGTTGGAACAGATTGCCTTCCTCGGACATATTATGTAAGACTTGATTTTATTTAAAATACGAAATGAAAAATGCAAAAGGATTGAAATGGTATTCCCGAACACGTGAAGGGTAAAACGGTCAAAAGATCGAAATTCGGTATTAATCGGGACAAGAAAATTTAATTAAAAAATGGGATTGAGAAATCTTGATCAATAACAAAGAAATAATTAAAGTTCGAGTTAAATTGGTCAAGATATAAATTTATTGGAATAAATCAAAATTTTCACTTTGAAAAAATAATCCCGAAAATAATCGAAAAATATACCGAAAAGGTAAAATCAGACTGATAAATTCATTTACTGATTAAATGAATTTAACCTGAATTTTTGGAATATTTTTAGGATTTTATTAATATTTTAATGAATAAAATAATATTCAAAATAAATTATAAATAAAAAATAAAAATAAAAAATCGAAGAAATCACGTTTCGCGATTTCTAGGGACAAACCAGCGGAGGCCGAGCCCCTTGCCTCACAATTGGAGACCAGTGGCGAAACCCAGAGGAAGCCATCGATAGCCGAGCCATCGTCGACGTTGGTGGAGGCAGAAGGAGGCGACGATCGATGGTGAAAGAGAGAGGAACAGCGAGACGGAGAAACCGAGAGAGAAAAAGGAATTTCCCGGTGACTGACGTCGATTCGAGCCAGGCCACTGCCAGCCGAAGGTGCGCCATGCCATGACCGACCAATCATCTGCTGAATCGGCCGGTGGGACGATGACTAGCACCAAAAAATGGTGAAAAACAGAAACGGTACCAACGACGAAAAGGAGAAGAGCCGAACCGACCACTTTCAAGCCACTTCGGACGAAACCGACCCCAGATCCGTGCATCGGACGACCCTGCAGAGCTACTAGAGGTAGAAGCCGATGGAGAACCTGTCGGTGAAGCCCTGAACCGACCGAACCAGACTGAACCGACTAGACTGAACTGATCTGAATCGAGTTGAACCGGACCAAATCGGTTCAACATAAAAGAAAAGGAAAAAGAAAAAAAAAGAGGAAAAATTGGAAAAATTTTCAGTAATGCAATCCAGCTATGGGTAAGTCAGTAAGCTGTCGAAATTGATCGATTTAAATTTTGGAATATTTAATTTGATTAATCCAATTGAAAATTTACGCGAAAAAATATTAAATTGCGTAGCTCGACAATTGACGTCAAACGAGAGTTCGAGTTAGCCCCAATTTGCATACTATTATGGAATCACGGGTAAGTAACATTTATTTATGACAATTTTACATCGTTATACGTGTTAGAATTTACCGCATAAATTACGGGTTTAAATTCCGCATTAAATGAATTATATTTTGAAAATTAGAGATAATTGTCGTAAGTAATTCATAAGTTATTCGAGAGTTTAGAATGAGGCTCAATAAATATTGATGGGCCCAATAAGCCCAATAGACCTCGATGATGTAAATAGTAAGTGGAAAACGGGCTTAAGGCCGATTAAGGCCTATTATGGTGCAATCAGGCCCAATATGGGTAAACGGGCCCAATGATTTAAATTAAGCCCAGAAAAATATGAAATACAGTAAATTTTATTGTATTTGACCTGATGTATATTTATCTGCAGTTCCGAAGATTGGATTTGGAGCAAATCGGATTGCGTGACGAGTCATCAGTGGAAAGGTCAGACTGTACAGAAAAATGAGGTAAGGGAATTGTGTGAGTAGCTAGAGGTAGCTACGCGTACTTTAATAGCTTTTGTATACACTGATTATGTATGTATACACTGTTATTGTATAATGGTCCTAAAAATGGTTTAAAGATTTTAAGGACTCGAAATAAGTAAAGACTATTTTACCCCTATTGAGGGAAGTTCACCTAAGGATGGTGAAAGCATGACATGCATGAAATGCATGATTTAAGGAATATTTAAGGAATTTCTTGATTTTTAAGCAAAGCAAATCGATAGATTGGCCAGTAATTGCATAAATTTCACAATATAACACTACGTAAGTGTTATTCCTATTTAAATGAAATTCCTTTAGAAAATGGGCCAACTATTAAGTTTATATGGAAACAGATAGTGCTGGCGCGTAGCTCGCACTATATCTGAGTTTGTGAATGTGCATAAAAACGTGCTTGAGCGGTTGCTCACATCGACTTGTGTGACATCATATGCATGAAACGTGCTAGAGCGGTTGCTCACATTGATTTTTATTATTGTGAAATGCATGAGAGGTGCTGGAGCCTAGCTCGCACTCAGTTTTGACTGTTTTGATGGTTTTGATTGTTTTGACGTGATATGCATAAATGGTACTGGAGAGATTAGTCACACTAGTTTTTATGACTTGACATACATAAAAAGGTTCTGGAGCTTAGCTCACATCCTATTTTGATATGATAATTGCGTAAAAGACGTGCTGGAGTGTAACTCGCACGAGATTTGATTTATTTATGCATAAAGCCGTGCTGGAGTGCAACTCTTACGACATTTGATTTATTTATGCATAAAGTTGTGATGGAGTGTAACTCGCACGAGATTTGATTTATTTATGCATAAAACCGTGCTGAAGTATAACTCGCACGAGATTTGATTTATTGATGCATAACACCGTGTTGGAGCTTGCTTACACGTGATTTTATATGGATTTATAACTCATTTTAAAGTCGTATTGGAGTGCTACTCGTACACAGATTTTTATTTTTATTTTTATGAAATTGTGCTAGAGCTTCACTCGCACGAGATTTTTTGATATCATGAATATGCATGGAGCCGTGCTTGAGTTTCGCTTGCACAAGGATTTATATGACATGCATATAGCCATGTTGGAGCCTCCTGTAGACTGTGTGTCATAGTGAGATGATATGCTCACACATGCATACTGAGACAGAGATGATATGGGTGGATAAGACCTATTGCAGGCACCCCTGACTGAGCTTGGATTTGCGGAGTACGTTGTACCATGTATGTCACGCGGAGTACGTTGTACCGTGGGGATTGTTGGAGTGGAGCGGCATTAGCCACGAGGTAGCAAGCCTTACCCTCGTAATCATGATGTTATGCTGTTCTGGCAGGTAGGACTGACCCATCTCCCATTTCAAGTGTGATACCCCGCACACTACCGTGTTGCCAGGGATCACTAGCTTATGGCCATAGTCCTCGTTATTACTGATATAGTCACCTATATGTCTCACATGATAAAACTTGTGGTCTCGATAGACCAGGTTAGACCCGAGGGAGGGGTCAGGCCCCCAATTTTATGATTTTTTACTATGCTAATATATGTTTTAGAGGATTTTATGATATGTGACCCCGAAAGAATGGTTATTTTATAACCGAAGTTTTATAATAAATTTTAATGAATTGTTTTATGAGATGATTGACCCGAAAGGGTTAGTTTATACTGTAGATTTAAGGAAATGATTTGAATGTAGTAGCATGATGATGTTTTCCTTGCTTTCATTTCAAATTCATGATTTGTCTTACATGACATGAAAGAATGCATGATCTTGATTTACTTCATGCTAATTATGATTTAAGGATGTCACATAAAATGCCTTTGATGCATGAATTACATAATTTCTATATGCACAAATAGTTTTGATAAACTATGTCATTGATGAAATACATGATTTTGTGCTTGAGATTTTAATGAAAAGAAATGGATTTTAAGGGAATGGCATTATAAGCATGTAGATAGTGGAGCTATCTACTTACTTGCATAATTGCCTTACTGAGCGAGTGGTTTGCTCACCCCCTTATTTTTCCATCTTTTCAGAGCACTCGCAGTAGTTAGTGAGCAGCTGAGGACTTGCATTCTTGGTATATGCTGTTTCCCATCGAGAGACAGGTATACACCTTTGTATAGTTTTGTATCTAAATATATAATGCACAGTACTGTAAATGGATATGATGTCGTGGATGTAAGGTGATGTAATACTATTGTATATGAATTTAGTTAAAGTCAAAGGATAGTAAACTCTGATATGTGAATGTGATTATGGAAATGGAATAGTAAATAGGTGAGAGGTGACTAACACCGAATCATAGCCCAACTGTTTTGTAAGATGGTCACGATAAGAGAAAGGTAAGAATTAAATAATAATAATAATAATAAAAAAACGAAAAATTTGTAGTGATTTTAGATAATTTGGGTCGTGACAGATTAATGGTATCATAGCTCAAGTTGACCTGATATAAGTCGGTGTTAGTGGTTAAGGAAGTTTACATCCCCATGTACTGTGCATTGTTTAGATACAATTATGTAGATCGAGATGGAAGTGGAGCTAAGAATTTGGTTTTGAATGCAAGAATAGACTCATTAACAGTTAGCCGCTATGGTAGAGGGGCGAGTACACGAGCTCGAGGCAATAGAGGTAGGCCTGAGAGTCGTACCGAGTCGCCACATGAGACTTAAGATGATATTGAAGTGGAGGTTGATGTTGAGTATACCCTATAGTGTCTGATAGAGAGATCGAACAGAGTCCGACAGAGAGATCGAACAGTATTGACACACGCTTCGTGAAGTTGGAGCGGAGTGTGAAAATATTTTGAGAGTTTATTGCTCAGAGTATCATGAGATTTGAGGGCAAGTTGGAACATTGGTGGAAGTCCGCTCGACCCATCTTAAGAGTTAAACATCCAGAATGAATATGAAAAATAATTTTAGATGTATTCCGGTGACAGAATATCCCAGACATAATTATAGATAAAATTCTTTACTCTGACCCAGAGGAACTGGTCGATTAACGAGTATGAATCTCAGTTTATATACCTGCCCAGATATGATCCCGACACTATGAACAATGAGAGTCGAAATGTCTGAAAGTTCATGGAAGGGCTCAGATTGTCCATTAGAGTCCGATGGGCCCCGTTAGATATCACTACCTATGCCAAGGCAGTGTACAGACTACAGTTGTGTGAATAAGATCATGAGTTGCACGCCTCTGAGATTGGAAAAAGGTAGTAAGGGCCGTAATAGAGACAAAAAGAGAATAGAGAATGACAGAGATGTCAGAACAAGAAAAATGTAGTGTGGTAAAAGATTTGACTTGATAAGTCACGAGGTAAGATGATTGGTAAGGCCCAGTATATCTAATTTCAACACTTACGAGGGGTATTGTGATTGGAGGACCCCGACCTGCTCCGTAGCAGTGTAGCAGTGTAAACAGTGTAAGATGTGTGGTAGATACCAAGGAAATAAGATGTTGGATGAGGGCGAGTGTATACCTTGGACCAGGACACTACTGATGTTTCATCAGATGTGGTGGAAGATACCACACTGGTTGTAAATAATGAAGTAATTATTGTAATTGATCCTGGTGCCACGCATTTATTCATACCGCCTTCAGTTGCTTATAAGCGAGTGAAAGATGTGAAGCCTGTACCCTAGACAAGATGAGGATGATGGTTAGCTGATTTTCACTAACTGAATATGGGTATAGGGATTGTAAGTTGAAACGGGGGAAAAAGGATATGTCAGCCGATTTTATTCAATGGAATATGAATAATTTTGAAGTAATATTCGGCTACAAACTATGTTGTTTAGATTGCTATCATATGATAGTGATGTTTTCACCCCTGAAAAGTATACTGTAAGTTTTGACAAGTAATGAAAGAGTTTATTATAAGTGATATATGAAAGGAGATAAGCTTTGAGATGTGATAGATCCTGAATATGAGATATATTGGAATAAGAGGCGTATGCAAGGTAAGAATATCTTTGATATGTAAAGTAATTTGGATTAAGCGATATGTAGTGAATATGAATTACGACCAAGGATAAGAGGATGATATATCCATACCCAATCCATGTGGTCAAGTCTGAGGGTTAATAAAGGTATTTCAAAATACTTCCCCGCCTGAAGACTTGCATTCTGTTTCAGCCTTCAGCTCCCGGTTCTGCTTTAGCTTCAGCTCTCGGTTATGTTTCCCCCTCAGCCTCTTAATTTTTGCTTCTCCATCAACCCCTCTTGGTTATGCTCTCCCTTACTCTCGATTTTTTGCTTCCCTTCAGCCCCTCTCGGTCTGCATCTTCCTTCAGCTTCTCGATCTGCTTCTTCCTTCAGCTCTAGGTCTTTGCTTCTCCTTCAGCCCCTCTCGGTTCTGCTCTCTCTCAGCCTCTCGGTTTACTTCTCCTTCAGCCGACCAGCCTCTCCTCTCTTCCTTTCTTTTCTCCCTTTCTTCTCCCAGCCAGCCTCTCCTCTCTTCCCTTTTTTTTTTCCTTTCCTTCCCGCTTCAGCAACATAGGATATCTCTGTTTCTTTTGAAATCAACAAGGTGTGGGAATTGGCTTCTTTTTTAAGCCAATTTCATACCCAATTATGTATATATATTATTATTATATATAAAAATTTTTTATATTATTTATTTATTTTATTTATGTTTTAGTCTTATACTTTGTTTTATTTATTATTATGCATATATATGTTGTTGTGTTTTTTTTTTTTAAATTACATTTTCAATTTTGACAAATACATGTATATATATTTATTGTAATTATTTTTATCATTCATTCATATTATTTTTTTTTTTTGCCTTTTCAATTTAACATACATATATATATATACACACACACATATTTTCTTATAACATATTCTCATTTAATTTTTATTGTTTAACTAAATATAGGAAATTTGTGATGTTTACATTCTCCCCACCTTTAGAGAATTTGGTCCTCCAAATTCATCAAGGTCCATCAAAATAGATGTGGGTACTTCTCCTTCATAAGGCTCTCTAGCTCCCATGTAGCTTCTTCAATTGAATGTTGTTGCCAAAGAACCTTTACCAGAGGGATAGTCTTCGATTGAAGTACCTTTTTTTCTGTCCAAAATCTGAATAGGTTGCTCAATGTAGCTCATATCCTCTTGAATACTCAAGGGCTCATACTCAATGATGTGTGAGGGATTCAAATTATACTTCTTTAACATCGAGACGTGGAAGACATTATGTACCCCAGAAAGTCGCGGTGGTAAGGCAAGTCTGTAGGCTACGTCTCACACTCTCTCTAGAATCTCAAAAGGACCAATAAAGCGAGGACTCAGTTTCCCCTTCTTTCCCAAGCGCATAATACCCTTGCTCAGGGATACTTTCAAAAACACGATGTCCCCAATCTGAAACTCAAGTGGCCGCCTATGCTTATCCACATAACTCTTCTGCCTACTTTGTCCGGCCTTAACTCTATCACAGATTATCTGAACACCCTATGTTGCTTGTTCCACCAAGTCGGGAGCTAAGATCTTTTTGTCACCCACTTCTTCCTAAGCCACTGGAGACCTACATCTTCTACCATACAAGGCCTCATACGGTGCCATCCCAATGCATGCATGATAGCTGTTGTTATAAGTAAACTCTGCAAGAGTCATATGATCATCTCATGAGCCCTTAAACTCCAAAACACATGCCCTCAGCATATCCTCTAAGGTCTGAATGGTCCTCTCAGACTGACCATCGGTCTGAGGATGATAGGTTGTGCTCAGATTAAGCGGAGATCCCATGGCTTCTTGAAAATAAGCCCAAAATCTGGAAGTGAATCGGGAATCTCTATCTGATGTAATGCTCACGGGAGCCCTATGCAACCGAGCTATCTGCTTCACATACAACTCTGTTAAAGCACTAAAGGAGTTTGTACTTTTGATGGCTAGGAAGTTGGCACTCTTAGTCAATCTATCTATAATCACCCAGATTGCATCATACCCCTTTTGGGTCCTTGGTAAACCCATAATAATGTCCATAGTAATGTGTTCCCATTTCCAAGTAAGCACTAGAAGAGACTTAAGTAACACCGCTAGCTTTTGGTGTTCGATCTTAATCTGCTGACAAATCAAACACTTGGCCACAAACTCAGCTACATCTCTTTTCATACCGACCCACCAATACACCTTCCGTAAATCATGGTAGATCTTAGTGCTTCCCGGGTGCATGGTGTACCGAGAACAATGAGATTACTTTAAGATCCTTTATCGTAGGACATCATTGTTCTGGACACATATACGACCCCTAAACCTCAACAACCCATCCTCACCGACCATAAAGTCTGACTACATGTTTTGTTTTTCCTGACTGACCATGTCCAATAATTTTTGATCACACCTCTGTCAAGTTTTGATATGATCTAGTATACTAGGTTCAATTTGCAAACTAGCTACGAACCCAACTTCCGTTGTTTCCACACTAACACTAAGCTTGATAAACTGCTCTAACAACTCCCATTCTCTGATCATCATAGAAGAAATCATCCCCTTCCTACTTAGAGCATCTACCACTACGTTTTTCTTACCCTGGTGATACAGAATCTCACAATCATAATCCTTGAGGATCTCTATCCACCGTTTCTGTCTCATATTCAGCTTCTTCTGGTCAAAGATGTACTTCAAGCTTTTATGATCAGTGAAGATCTAAAAGCTTTCCCCATACAGATAATGTTGCCATATCTTCAAAGCAAAAACAACCGTGGCTAACTCCAAATCATGGGTGGGGTAGTTCCTTTCATGATTCTTAAGTTGACGTGAACCATACCGACTACTCTCCCATGCTGCATAAGTACACACCTCAAGCCCTGGTATGATGCATCACTGTATACTACATAGCCTCCAGACCCACTAGGAATGGTTAAGACTGGGGCGATGGTTAACCTCTTCTTAAGTTCTTGAAAACTCTGCTCACACCGATCAGTCCACTCAAATAGAGCATCCTTGCGTATCAGCTTAGTCAATGGAGCAGCAATCTTGGAGAAACCTTCTACAAACCACTTGTAGTATCCAGTTAGTCCCAAAAAACTTTAGATTTTTGTAACAGTTTTAGGCCTCTCCCAATTGAGTACTGCCTCAACCTTAGATGGATCCACTGACACCCCGTCCTTAGAAACAATATGGCCCAAAAATGTTATTTGCTCTAACCAAAACTCACACTTATCCAACTTCCCATACAACTGCTTCTCTCGGAGAGTTTAGAGCACTACTATCAAATGCTGCACATGCTCCTCTTGGGACTTTGAGTAGATCAGAATATCGCCGATGAAAACTATGACGAATCGATCTAGATACTCCTATAACACCTCATTCATCAGGCTCATGAATGCAGCTGGGGCATTAGTTAGACCAAAGTGCATCACGAGGAACTCTTAGTGGCCATATCTCGTTTTGAAAGCCGTTTTCGAAACATCCTCCTTTCTAATCCTCAATTGGTGATAGCCCATTCTCAGGTCAATTTTTTAGAACATCGTAGCCCCCCTTAGCTGGTCAAATAGATTATCTATCCTGGGCAAGGGATACTTGTTCTTGATTGTGACCTTGTTCAGCACCCTGTAGTCTATACATAACCTGAGGCTACCATCCTTCTTCCGCACAAATAATACTAGAGCTCCCCATGAGGATACAGTTAGCTTAGTGAACCCCTTATCTAGTAGGTCTTGCAACTACTTTTTAAGTTCCTCAAGTTCAACAAGGGCCATTCGGTAATGAGACTTCGAGATTGGCTAAGTCTCTGGTGCCAATTCTATAGTGAATTCTAACTCTCTCTCTAGTGGTAGTCCTGGTAGTTCGCCAGGAAATACATCCGGGAACTTGCATACCACTAGTATGTCCTGAATACTTGGACGTTCCTGACTAGTATCGAAGATGAATGCAACATAACCTTCGCATTAACACGTTCATCAAAATTTTCATCAATAGTCAAAATCATGTAATTTATTCTTTAACTGCAAAGCATACATTAAACTTATTAGGTAAGGAGAAGGTTACAATCTTAGTGTAGCAGTCTATACTTACGCGATTGGTGGCTAGCCAATCCATACCCAAAATTAAATCAAAGCCATACATGTTTAACAAGATTAGATTTGCTAACATGATCCTATCTCCAACCTTGATTTCACAATTTCTACACATCATATCAGTCTTTTGTGTTTTATACATAGGTGTGCTAATGTTCAACGTAAAATCTAGAGATTCAAGCTTAATATGCAAATTACGTGAAAATAGGGTGATATGAAAGAGTGTGTGGAACCTGGATCAAATAGTACATGTGCTTCATGATTGTAAATTAAAAGCTTACCTCGAATGGTCTCAGTGGAGGCATTAGTAGTCTCTCTGTCCAAGGTAAAGACTCTCCCATGAGTGACAGGCTTCTTGCCCTTCTCTGCTGCGATAGCTTATCTCTGTGGGACTTGTCTCTAGGGAGCTTGCCTCTTAGGTTGTCGTGGTTGCTCTAGGGGTTGTGGGATCTGGTTCTGTGGGTAATCCCTTATCATGTGTCCCTTCTGTCCACACCCAAAGTAGCTCCCTGCGGGCATATGACAAACACCTCCATGGAGTTTCCCACACTCTTTGCACAACTGGCTATACTGTTGTGGACCTCTAGCAATTTGGGGAGCAGGTGCAGGAACTATAAGTCTATCAACCTTAGTTTGAAACTCATCTGTCCTCAGCCTATAGGGCTGGCCCCTCCTATAATCCTGTCTCATAAACTCCATCTTCCTACCTTTATCCTTACTCTTTCCCTTAAAGCCATACTCCATTTGTGTAACATTTAGACCCCTATCAATCATCTGTGTTCTACCCAAGGTATCCTTGAACTCAGTAATCCAAAACCCCAATAGTCGATCTCAGATAGCTGGCCTTAACCTGGCTAGAAACCTCTCAATACGACGCTCTTCATTTTGGAACGTCTTCAGTTCATACCTCATCAGCATAGTAAACTTACACTCGTACTCATCCACGGTCATACTGCCTTGTACCAAATTCAAAAGGTCTGTCTGCAACTTCTGCTGGGCAGCTCATGGAACATACTGATCTCTGAAGGCTGTCAAGAATGCATCCCAACTAATCACTAGATGCTGGGTAGTCAGAAGGACCTTAGTGTATCCCCACCAATACTTTGCTTGGCCTGTCAACATGTACGTGGCCATAGAAACCTTCTCTACATCCGAACACCCCAGATAGTCAAAGATCTTTTCGAGGTCTACTAGCCACTCTTCAACCTCTACTGGATTCTTAACTCCCTTGAATGCTGGAGGCTTCATTTTTAGGAAGTCCCTCATCCTACCAATATCCATCTCATCCGTCCGAGTCTGTATAGGTGGCTGAGGGACCATAGGTACTAGGGGTACTTGTGGAGGAGGTGGTGGAGGTGGTGCTTGTGGAGGAGTCGGTACCAGAGTAGGAATTGGTGTTATGCCAGCTGAATCAAAGACATTTACCCCTAAGTGTTGGGCAACCATGACAGCTATCGATTCCGAGCCTGCTCGAGGTGCTGTTCTAAACGCTGCTCAAACCGTGCCATACAAGTTTTGGGACTCTCTGGCTGCGGTGAAAGGGGTGGAGGTAGCTGAACTTGCCTCCTAGGGTATCCTCGTCTTCCACTCATTCTGCACGCGATCTAATACCTACGCGTAAACCAAAGATCAAATCTTAACTTCATTAGGTATACATTACCTACAAGCAGACAAGCACAACATTTGAGATCTAATTTTTTTCCTTATTTTTGACACTGACAGTACTAGACAACCTTCGCTCTAATACCACCTTTAATTGTAACGACCCTTGACCCTTGAAAATTTGAGAGAAATTTTTTTTAAACTTAAATTTTCCACTTATTCCTTTATTTACTTAGGTTGTATTCTTGTTCAGTGTCAATTCATTTTCCTATTTCTTTATCCAGAATTATATTTAAATTTCACGTTTTGACTTATATGGCCGATAGAAATTTCGACAGCATAACGACTTATACATAAGCCTACCCACCTGTAAACTAATTGTTTTTAACAATCTTAGATATCCACAACTACCAAACATGCTTTCCAATCCACATTATCAATCCAATACATCCATTTCAAATCAAGACCAAGTACTTTAAGACAACCCCCCAAATAGTAATATTCTTTACATTTGTTTTCTTACAAATTACATCCCAAAAAAATATTTCCAATATATGTCTGTGCATACAAAATGTGTCTGGTAAAGGAATGTAATTATATACCATTTTTGCGTGTATAAAAAGTAGCCTAGGGCAGCTCTTTCCCACAAGCCTACTATCAGGACCCGTTCTCAATCCATGACTTTAACCAAAATCTCTACAAAATTTTCGCATTTTTAACTTACCTTTCCTCTCTTTAATGGTTAGGCTGTGATTTGATGTCAAACTCCTCGCTTACCACATTATCCATTATCATACATACATGTCAATGACTGTAACTGCTTTTATAATACATGTGAGATTATATAAAATCTAACACAAATACATTCCCCATAATATATGTCGTATACATCACTGTGCTATTTCTATGTTTAGATATATAATCGTACAAGATCTGTATACCTGGCGGTCGATAGGAACTAGCGGTGGACTTGAGAATACTATCCCTCAATAGCTCTCGCTCTACTGCTGATGCTCTGTAGATAGATGTAAAGAAAGGGGGTGAGCATACAACGCGCTCAGTAAGGAAATCAGGCAAGCAAGTAGATATCTACACTATCTACTCAAAATAATGTTATGCCTTGAAAACATTATTTCCTTAACTCACTTTAAAAGCATGTCTTTAAATATATATATGTATACTTGTACAGATTAAATCCCATGTACAGAGATCATGCTTTCTTTATCAAGTGTAGGTATGTAGTGCAAAACAATGCATCTTTATATAAATCATGCCTTTATGTAAATCATGCCATGTATATTTAAATCACAATAAATATGGCATTAAATAAATCACATCACAAAATCAGAGTTCGACCCATCCCTCGGGTCTGTCCGTAATTTAAATCAGTCAATCAATGTGATATATCATATGAGACTCTGTGGTGAAATGTAAATAGTATCCTGGACTATGATCATATCCGACATGTGATCCCAAGCAACACAGTACTCGGTGTGCGGGGCATCACTTCTGCAACGGGAGGGGGGTCAGTCCATCACAACCGCTAGCTATATCCTCCTCAACTCCACAACACCACAAGGTACAGTGTACTCCCATGCCACATGCACGGTACAACGTACTCCGTGGACCCTACATCACAGTCGGGATGCCTGCCATAGGTCTTAGCCCTCAAACCATGGAATATCATACCACATCTTTATTACCCTCATGCGGATATCCTCTCACAAAATGTGACACTCAGTCACACAAGGACTCGGGCATGGGTTTTAACATGTATTATATATCACATACAGTGCTGATAATTCTATATTTTTAGAATTATTTGTGCTTAATTTCCTAATTAATTATTTAAATCCCAAATTTATTTTGTTAATTATCCCCTTTTATTTAATTAAAATTCTCATGTTTGCAGATAAATTAAATCCGGATGAATTTTGAATATTTCGGTAGAAAATGAATCAGAATTGAGCTAAAATCGAGATTGGACCACGCAGACAACACGAGCCTAGCACATCCAATTGGATAAAAAGACAGATGACATGGAAATTATTTTTCAAGGAGCCAATGGTGTGATGACAAGTGGCCAAACAATGCCAACTCATCTAGGATGGAAAAATTACAATTGTATCCCTAAATGTGTATATAAATAGAAAATGATGACAATTGTAAAGGGTGGAAAAAAAATAGGTTACAATAGTTTTATTTTTAGGTTAACTTAAAAAGGTTTTTTTCCTTGCTGTTTTCATTAGGCGACAAAGTATATTTTTCTAGTCTTCTAGTTTTCTTTTCAGCAGAGTTACTATTGTTATTTTTATAAAAAGTTTTCTCTTTACTTCATCAGTATCATTACTTAGAAATAGTTATTTATCATTTCAGTTTGTTTCAATTGTCATCATCTTGTTTTTGCTATCTGTTTTAATTTCCCTTCGATTATAGGCTAAAGTATCTGCATATCTTGATTCATCAATGCCAATTATGAGTTTTGATTCATTATTGCTGATCTAAAATGTTGGTGGATGAATGAATGAACCCGCGACTATTAAAAGAGACTGTGGCTACTGGAAGAAACCAGTTGATGTTTGATTAATCTTCTTCACCGTGATCCAATGATTGTGAATGAAGAAATATCTCAACATCTACTCTTCATGATTCACTGTTTGATTAATAAAAATAATTCATGCTCTTTTTCATCAATCCTTACGGTTAACATTTTTTTCTTTTTAGTTCTTCAGTTTGGATCAATTGTTCATTAAGTTTAATTCTTTTAGTTTCTTCACTCATTGGTAACCTTGCTTCCAAGTTATGTTACCATTAGTCTAGTTTTGCTTCATGTTAGTATTGGCATCTCTTACCGTGATTACTGCAGTGGAAAGTGGTGTGTTTCCTCTCTGTTCTCCTCTATTTTATGTGTGATTTACTGTTATTTTCTTTTTCCTATTCTAGCTGCTCAATTCAATCATATTAAAGATGCCATAGGTTATTCACTGCCTTGAACTTACATACTACAATTTAATGTTTGTGTTTTATCTATTTACAGAATTGTATTACTGAGAATTGCAGAATTGTTGCTACCGAAAGCTGTGATATATAACACTCACAGTACCAAGAGTGTGTAGGGCACATCTAAAGACAGCAGTGAAAAGAAATAGATCAGCAGCACTGGTAGCATTACAGAACAAGATCGGGAGTTGGGTTAGCAACAGCAGAAGTAGGACCCGGCAGGAACAGCAGAGTGAAACCGAGAGCAAGTGCAGCAGTCGAAGCAGAGCATGTGTGAGATCTGAGGATTTCAGACATATTTTAATTATGTAATATGAACTTGAAGTATAATTTATTTAGCTAAGTGAATTGGGGAATGATAATTGGAGATTTATATGTTAAGTGTTTAAAATAAGTATGAAGCTATGAGGACAGATCGATCTGGGAGAAGGAGAGATCGATCTGGTGAGTTAAAAATGACAAGGAAGGAGGACTTTAAGGAGCAGATCGATCTCCAATGGAAGAGGATCGATCTCCTTATGATTCTGTTTGAGAGAAGATCGATCTCATGAGGAAGAGATCGATCTCCAAATGTTTCTGTTTGGGAGAAGATCGATCTTCCAAAGGCGCAGATCGATCTCATAAAGCCATAAAGAGATCGATCTCACCCCTCGACAGATCGATCTCCTAGGCATAAATTGCTCCAAATCGTCCCCAAATTCAAATGCAGATCGATCTCATCAAGAGCCAGATCGATCTCCTACCCTCAGTCTATATAAGGAATCCCTGCTTTCTCCTGCAATTTCACTTTCTCTCTCTTCCAACCCCCATTTTCACCTAGCCCTAGCTTTCTCACTCATCCAAAGCACTCATTTCTATCCAAATCAGAAGTTGTGGCAAGAAAGAAAGTTGTTCCTCACCCAAGGGAGAACAACATATTTGGAAATCAAAAGACAGATCGAATCGAGGCAAGAGATAAGCTCTCCACAAGTTTTGGGTAATTTCTAAACTTCGATCCTTATATTTGAGATGATTTTGGTGATAATGGTTGTTGGCATTGTGTTGAAATAGCTGAAAAATGATTAGGGATTGATGAAATTACAATGTAGTTGGAGTGATGATGATATTTGGCAACTTTGGTAAATTTAGGAATTTTGAGCTATAAATGGAGATTTAGACAATGTGGTGTATTAGCATAGATATTGTGGCATAGGAAATATAGAATGTTGAGGTGTTGTGAGCGAGATTGTGGTTTGTGATGGAGTTATGAGAATTGAGAAATTTGAGGTGTTATGAGCAATTATGCTCGATTTTGAGAACTGAGGTTGATGTGATAATGAGTATTGATGTGTTAACATCGTTTGGACAGCTTGGAAGTTCCAGAGTGGAATGCGAGGCTAGTCCGTGATACGGGGGAAACGATTGCACTATACGAGGTGCAAAGAGGTAAGGGAAAACTAAACCATTTGTGTATGTGTTTTGATGAATTGTTGTAGCATGAACCATGATTTGAGAATACAAGCATGTTTGGTGTTGTGTTGTGATATAATTGCACACGGTTTTTATAGCCAGTTGGAGCCCATTATTTTATGAGTTTATAAGCTAAGTGTGAAATTGCTTTATAAACCTTTGAGTTTGCGTGAAAAGTAAATTGGGCTCTACTTAAGGCGATATTGAGATTTGAGAAAATGCGTGTGTGTTTTTCCGGTTGGAACTCGATTTTAATATGTTTTGTGTTGAGTACACAAATGTTTTAAATGAGTTTTATGAGAGAAAACCATTATGAGTTCTACGTGAAGGCATAACGTTATATAAGATAATGGCTAATGATTGAGACTTAGTCATGTCATGTTGAATACACATCGAGCCTTGCTTTGGTAGCATGTAAGACCGATATAGTGGGACGTCTGGGAACCGACCTAGGGACCACAGGCCTTGTTCTGGTAACATGTAAGTCCGATTATTCCTCCGCTATGGTAGCGTTGGGAGGCCTTGCTTTGGTAGCATGTAAGTCCAATATTCCTCCGTTTTGGTAACGAGAGATGCCTCCGTTTTGGTAACGTGAGATGACCCCCGTTCTGGTAACGCTGGGTGGCCTTGCTTTGGTAGCATGTAAGATCGAGAGTGGGCCGCCTGGGAACCGACCTAGGGACCACATGATAGTGTGCATGAGGCAAGGCATTGCTCTGGTAGCATGTAAGGCCGGGCCTTGTTCTAGTAACATATAAGTCCAATATACCATGCATACGACCATATTGTTGACGTTCCCTCTAAACGAGGATGCCCGGGATGCGCACCCAGAGGAGATTACATATTTGATGTGCCATGACGAATTTTAATTGAGTTTTATTGCCTAGTCTCGTTTTACACATGAGTTGTGTTTTGTGACCTTGTCACGTGCTATTTACCGAGGTGATTTTTATCATGTATTTTGAGAACAGCCATTATCGGATATATTGACACATGCTTGTGAGTGCTCGATATTGAGCCTTTTTACCTTCATGTTTTCACATGATTTATGAGTTATGAGATGATGATGTTTTGAGAACTTTCGTGCTACGATTTCAAATGAGCTTCATAAACAAATACATATTTGTGATGTGTGATATGGTTTATATAACTGATTTCCCTTACCCCCTTACTAAGCGATTTGGAAGCTCACCTTGTTTTCTCTTTCCCCAGATCGCTTCAAGTGAAGTGAGTTCCCTGCGGCGTACGGGTTAGAGGCTAGTGGAGGACTTGAGATCCAGGCCGTATTTTGTGTATTGAGGTAGATATTTAATATTCATGTACCCAGACTAGAGTTATATTTACAGACACTTATTGTACAATGATGTACGGGATGTATTAGGATTAATTAACTTGGAATCAAGTAATATATAGGATACTATATTATGATGAGATCCTGAGGCATGATAATTACGATGATGTATGACACTGCACAAGAATGCACCCTTAATTGTGAATTAATGAGTAAAAAGTTTTAAATTAGCCCTATTTTCCACTTTTCCGGGGCGTGACAGCATGGAGCATGTACAGCAGCACCACCACTAGCTGAACACGACAGGGCCAGCATCAATAATACGCGGGCAGGAGCAGTTAGCTGGGCAGTCCGTGATATCTTGGAGGAAGAACACAACTTGGAAAAGGAAGACATGCATGGAGCTGAGAGCAAGCCGAGAATGCTGAAAATGCAGATTTGGTGAAGACGTGAACAGTAAAGGGAGGGATAAATTTAAATGAATAATGCCACGTTTGGCTAGTTTGTTATGGTGGATTAATTCTTTTTTGCATGCATTTTAGTTAGATTAATTTCAATGTTTTTAGTTAGCTTAGTTAGATTAATTTCAGTGCACTATTTTAACTTAGAGTTAATTTGGGTACAAAGTAATTTTTTGTTCTAGCATTAGGGAGTTGCTTAATAATTTAGATAAACTCATTTTATGCATTTTAAGTGTTAGTAAAAATTCCAAAAATTGTTTTTCATGCATTAGTTAATTTTTATTGTTAAGTTAGTAATTAGTGATAATTAGGATTAATTTAGATTTGATATTTTAGACTTTTAGAATTTGTAGTTAATTTCTTAATTAATTGGCATTTTTATTAGTTAGTTTAATTAGTGTTATTGCTTTATTTTCATATTTGCATTTTATTGGATTTTAATTGCGTTAATTCATTTTAACTGTTTTAAGTTTCTCTTGTAGGTTATTTGCTTTTAATTGCTCAGAGTACTGTAAGTAAATTTTGTTCGATTTTATTTCCTTTAGTTATTATTATTTTATTGCTTTCCAGTACTATTTTTAATTAGTCTTAGTAGATCACCCTCTTTAAATTCATAATTTGCTAGGATATACTTATGGTAAGATTAACTAGTAGTTAATTAGGCTAACAACTTCTCTGTGGGATGATAATCTCGGGACTCAAATCCCATTATTACTTGGACGATCCGTGCACTTGCGGATAAGATACCCTTAGGGCTCATCAAGTGCGTGCCTTTAAGTGCAACTCACAGTCGACATTCCGCTCAAACATTGTTTCACATCACAAACTCAACTCTAGTGCGAGTAAACCTCTAGCAACTAGGTCAATGCATAGTTCATGTATTAAATCAAGTACGAGCAATAGCTCCAGTACTATGTCATGTATAAATCATGAAGAATCGAGTACGAGCAAAGCTCTAGCACTCTGCCATGTATCTCATGTAAAACTCGAGTACGAGCTAATCGCTCCAGCACTCTGTCATGCATATATCATATAAAACTGAGTACGAGTAATAACTCCAATACTCTGTCATGCATGTCATGGAAATCTAGTGCGAATCAAAATCCAGCACTAATGTATGTGGAAAATAAATGAAATCCAGTGCGAGCTGTGCTCCAGCACGATTCATTCTCACAAAATATGATAGATGGCTCTTTAAAAAGGGATGATTTACAAAACATCAAAATCAGCACTATAAAGTGTGCTTAATTCACATCAACCTTAAAATCATTAGCCCATCTATTTATTCTCCTACTAAACAGCAGTTAAACACTCAAAATAGTGGTTTCCATACTTTTTACAACTTTTTACAACTTTTCATAAAAGTTGACTTTTTGACTAACTAGGGGTAAAATCGTAATTTGCCACTATCAGGTCGCAATAATTATTATTCACTTTCTCTGACCCTCAGAGTTTTTAAGTGAATGTAAAAGCAGATGAAAATACGTGCAGGTATCTCTAACTACTCACAAAAGTCCCTTACCTGCAATCACTCGAGAAATTTCACTTTCTCTGCGCTGCTCGTTTCAGCAGTCCGATTTGCTTCTCCAATACTCTCTGGAGCTGCATATAACCATTTATCAGGTTAATTACACTTTTCCTACTGTATTTCACATTAAATACAGTCTATTTCCCTTAATGGGCTTTAAAAATCCTTAATGGACCTAACTATACCTTAAGCCCATTTTCATTTTACTATTCATATTCGTTGGGCCTATTGGGCTTGTGGGGCCCACCAACTCTTATTGGACTTGTCCTGGAGCCATTACATCGTATTGGGCCTAAAATATTTGGGCTTGGCCCATTGGGCCTCTTGGCCACATGCCATGGCCGAGAGCTACCCATGCCATCGGTTACACCATGGCATGCCGGCCATGTCTCTTTCTTAGCCAATTCACTTAGGCATTTTCACAAACACTTGGTTTGCAACATTCCTAAACATCATATAGTTCATTTAGGCATTTTATCAAACACCTTGATTGCCAACCAATTACATGTATTAATTAATCAAATTGATTAATTCTAATTACACCATAATCATTAACATATGTACATTAATCCATTTATGCCTTAAAATCATATGGCCATAAATCAGTATCCCACTACTCACTCTCGGCCTAACCAACATCATAGTGATTTAATATGTTTCAATGCTTAAAACATATATCAATATACGTAAAATCATTCATACATTAACATATATGAAATTGAAAATTAAAAAATATACCAATTGTTGTGTTCACCCTTTGGCCGAATTTTTGGAGGCTCACGGTTTGCACTCTATGGCTCCTTGATAGCCAATCCCAACATATGTCACTCTCCTTTCAATTTGGAACAACTTCTATGAAGGATGCAAGTTCCAAATATGCCTAATTCCTAGTGATTTCTAGTGAGAGAAAGCTTGGATAATTTGTTTCAATGGTTTCTTCTACTAGTCGAATTTGGTGCAATGAAAATGACAATGGTGTGGCTGATTTTATAAGCCACTTACTTAGCCATTAAGCTTTACTTTCCGACCATTAAGCTTGACTTTCCAAGCCTTAGCCATGAGTCACCTAATGAGTCACCTTATGAGTTATGGTTAGCTTTAACTATGGTTAGATATTTATCTCAAGGGCTTTTCATTTGGGCTTCTTGGTTTGGGCTTTCTTAATGGGCTTTCGGGCTGAAATTTTTACTATACCTCGGGCCTTTAATTATCTAAATATTTGGCCAATCAATTGGTCCAACAATTTGGTCTAAAGGACCTAAGAATTTTGATATACGTTTAGTATACCTTAATGGGCTTTAAAATTTTCACCTTAAGCCCATTACGTTTTTAACCATTAAATTTAATTCAGAATCCTTCCGAATAAATTTTCCTTACTTTCGGGGATGATTATCTTGTATTCTGGCCAAGAATATTTTTCGCCAATTTTTTTCTCCACACTTAGGTTAATTTTTAACCATGATTAGTCAACTATGGTAAAAGTCCACTTTCTTAACTATAGTTGACTTTTTCCTTAACCATTGACCAAGTTGACTTTTTCTCAAAATTTTGAAAGTGTCATATCTTATGTCTTACACTCTCTTCTTTATGTTTCAACTGTTCCTGGTGGATAATTTCACCCGAAACACCTTAAATACCTTAACTCGCCAAAAAGGTCCATTTTACCCTTTTTAGCTTTTACTTTCATTTTCTGTGTTCGGGACTAAATCAAGCTGACTTTCCTTCATGAGCTCTCTATGCTCTCTCATTTTAAGTTCTTATTTTCAGTCAGAATGATTTAGATTTACTCGGTTTAGCCTGTGACACTTATAGTTCACATTAGGCATTTTATGTAGCTTTTGCGTGTTAAATCATTTCACTAACACTTTAAGTCTAGTAAATACTCTTCTTATGATTCAACTATAATAACGGAGTGTTCATACACATAGGAATCATAAGGAATAAGCTACAAAAAATCTGGGTCTGACACCAAGGTCGTGTACGCGGCAGGTTGCGCCTATAGATCACTGCAAATAGTCTGAAAGGTAGAGGGGTGAGCTTTCAAGAAAAAACCCCATTAAGATAATACGTTTAAAGTAGTTCTGATATGTAAAAGCATGTAAAATCGTTCATAAAACCAATCTTTAAAAAGATATGTAAATTTTCATTTCATGCATAGTCATCATAAAAGTTATGAAGCATGAGTTTCTTTAAATCAAATAACATGCTTATCTATTTCATAAAATTTTCATCATTCATGAACATTTCATGAAACATAATTGTTTGTAAACATTTGTCATAAATCTAATAAAAGAACATAATCATTCATCAGTGTCATCATCATAATCGTCATTCATAATCAAATCGAAGAGATTAGGCTATAACTAAGTCATGCGATACGTGTCATTCTCCATAGAGAGTCATCATACCTATGGCCATGGTAAGGGGGCTGTAGACTGGATCAGGGTCGTACAACACTTTCATAAAAATACGGGTAGTATTTATCTTTCTTACTGTAAGACCCAAAATTTTGTAATGTAACATTTATGACTTGTGATGTATAAGCAAGTCACATTCAATGTAAATTATGAGGAATGAATATTTGCAGTTTGTAAATGTGTATGGAATGAATGCATGCAAGTTTTAAAGTGTATAGCAAATGTAAGAGGGATATTTCCATGAGTGGAATGTGACTATATTGAGTTTTGAGTGGTGAGGTAAATTGGAATAAAGATGCATGAGTTTTGTAATTCCATTTGGTGATATATTGTATACCTTTGGCTATACAATGAATGCACACAAGTTTCAATGTATTTAAAGTATGAATGGATGTCGTTTTCAAGCCTTAAAGGTAATTGGATGAGAAAATGACTATGGCAGCAAAATAAGTGAAGTTTGGTGTGTGTTTATTGCAAAAAACTGTAGTAAAATATGAAAAATATGAATGAGAGATCGATCTCATGGGATGAGAGATTGATCTGAAAGAGCCAAAAATGCTCTTATTTGAGCAATGTAAGAGGTCAGATCGATCTCCAATGAGGCTAGATCGATCTGCTGAGCATTCTGTGTAGAAAGAATCGATCCCAAGAGGGTCAAATTGATTTCCTTAAGCTACTGACTTGTAACAGATCAATCTCATGTAAGAGCAGATCGATCTCCTTAAGGTTCTGTGTTATACAGATCGATCTCATGAAAGAGCAGATCAATCTCATGTAGTCTGAAAGGTCAATTTCAGGAGGAAAATGCAAAGGAGATCGATTTCCTAGGGTAGCAGATCGATCTCATCAAGACAATTCTATAAATATTGGACTTCTGTATTTTAGTTTTCACGGGATTTACTATTTCATTCAATAAACAAAGTGTAACCTAGCCAAGAAACACTAGAAAACTTTAGTTTGTGATCAGTTTTGAGGGAGATATAAGTGAGCAAAATTGTTCTTAGCAAAGAGGAGAACTACATACTTGGAATCAAGAGATTGAGATCAAAGGTTTCAAGAGCAATAAGGATTTTGCCATTTTGGTGAAAAAGGAAGGATGTTCAACTAGGTAATATTCAATACACCACTTTAATAATGTTAAACTAGGTGTATTGGAGAGTTGATAAGTGTATGTTTGATTGGTTGGAAACACTTTGGTAATGAAAAATCACCATGACCTAGATATTGGTGACAATTTAAGAATATGATGAGGAATTTGAGTAAACATGGATTTAATGATAGAATATGCATGTATGCAAGATTATAAGTTAATCTTATGAAATGGATAAATTGGAAATAAAGAGAAATAAAAATAGTTATGTGAAAATGTGGTTTTATACCATATTTGGAGAAAGTGATGAAAACTATGTATTCAATTGAGATTTGGCAAATGAAATGAGTGTATAGTGATATACTAATGCAAATAATTATAACAGCTTCAGAAATTACCTTGGAAGCTGATCAGACTGCAAGAGTGAGCAGAACCGAGGAAGAGAGGTCACTTGACGTGATCCAAGGTAAGGGACTTTCATGAGTAGCTAGAGATGGCTACACATATTTTGATATTTCGATACTATATCTTATATGAATGCCCATGAATAGGCTTAATGTATGTGATAGAGATTAATGAGATAAAGTGAAATCTTATCAAAAAATAGGATAAAAAGCCTAAGAGGCATGTTATAACCCTTTATTCATGAGTTACATGATAGAATGGCTAATGTTTTCATGTATGTGTGAAAACAGCACATTCAAGTGCTAATTTGATTTGAATTGAGAGGGTTGTGATTTGAATAAGCCATCTATCCGGTTTTGTGTGAAAACCATAAGTACCAGAGAATACTCGCACTATATTTTGAGATATACATCACATAGTACTGGAGGATATACGCGTACTATATTTTAATGCTATTTTATGCATGTTAGAGTACTGGGAGCATCGCTCGTACTCAATTTGTGATTGATGCATATACAGTATTGGGAGAGTTTTGCTCATACTCAGTTTTACATGATATAGTACTTGAGAGATAACTCGTACTTGATTTAAAAAGAGAATTATGCATTAACCTAGTGCTAGAGGTTACTCGCCCTAGTGTTTGATATTTTGAGATGCATACACAGTGTTTAAGAGGCGGAGTGTTGATTGTGAGTCACACTCATGACGCACACTGTAGTTTTTACGTGATATATAAGACATGTTAGCAAAATCGTGATGATTTCCTCCGTGTAGACTGAGTGTCACACTGTTGAGATGTTCGCACGTGGATTTAGAGACGTGGCATTTATTCCATAGTGTGAGGGCTAAGACTTATGGCAAGCACCCCGACTATGATGTATTTCCATGGTGTGAGGACTAAGACCTATGGTAGGCATCCCGACCATGAGGAGAGGGTCCACGGGTGTACGTTGTATCGTGCGAATGGCATGGAGTGCACTGTACCGTGTGTTGTGTGGAGTTGTGGAGTTGAGGAATATATAGCTGGCAGTTATGATGGACTGACCCCCTTCTCGTTACACCTATGTTTGCCCGAACACCGAGATCTATGTTGCCTGGGATTTAACAATATAGGATATGGTCATAGTCTAGGAGAGTATTGCATTAGTCACTGAGTCTCGCATGATATATCACTTGTTTTCATGATACGGTTAGACCTGAGAGAGATAAGTCAGAAACTGGTTTGTGTTGTGTTGTGAACTGCCATATTCACTGTGATTTATGTGTAAATGGCAATGATTTCTATAAAGGCATTCTGAAATTATAAATATGCACTGTTTTGCATGAATGCCTATATTTGATAACTCAGCATGATTTTAAGTACATGAGATTTATTTTGTACTATTATTATATCACTCTAATACATGCTTTGAGATGAGAACACAGAAGGGCAGGGAGCCAGAGAGAGCTCTAGCTGATACGCCTACTCCGAGAAGGAGAGCAACAGTAGAAGAGAAGAGGAAGCAAGTTATGGGACGAGGGTGAGTGCATGCGGTGGACCATGGGACAGTTGATGCTTCAACGGATGTGATTAGAGATAACATCCTTATTATGATTTAGAAGCACAGGTATTGATTGATCCTGGTGCCACACATTCTTTTGTATCACCTTTATTTGCATATAAGTTTGCAAAGCATGTAGAATGTATACCT
Organism: Firmiana major; assembly: GCA_033439115.1. Classification (NCBI taxonomy): domain Eukaryota; kingdom Viridiplantae; phylum Streptophyta; class Magnoliopsida; order Malvales; family Malvaceae; genus Firmiana; species Firmiana major. Next base: position 28,823,982 of record CM065905.1, read on the forward strand.
CTGATATGATGATGTTAATTAGTACGCCTATGGATAATAGTTATCTAGTGGAGTACGTGTTATATGATTTTAAGTTAAGAGTAGGGGAAAAGGATATAAGGGCCAATCTGATATTGTTAAGTATGAGTGACATTGATGTAATATTAGGTATGGATTGATTATCTGCAAACCATGCTGTTTTAGATTGTTATGCTAAGACAGTTATGTTTCCTAACCTTGAAAAATATGTTGTAAAGTTTGATCAAAAGTAATAAAAGTAGCATTTGTAGCTATACTTGATAGTGTACTATGCTGACTGAGAAATGAATATGTTGAAGGTTTCATTACATATGTGGTTGATACAGATAAGGTACATCCAGAGTTGGCAGACATTCCTATGGTTAGTGAATTCCCAGATGTCTTTCTGGATGAATTACCAAGGTTGCCACTAGACAGAGAGATGGAATTCTGTATAGATTTGGTGCTTGGTACTGAACCTATTTCAAGACCATCGTATCGCATGGCTTTGCTTGAGCTGGAGGAGCTCAAGAGACAATTACAGGAGTTGTTGGATAAAAGATTCATTAGACTGAGTGTTTCACCTTGGGGAGCACCGATTTTATTCGTGAGGAAGAATGATGGGAGCCTCCGATTGTGTATAGATTACAGATTGTTGAACAAGGCAACCATCAAAAATAGATATCCTCTTTCATGAATTGATGAATTGTTAGATCAGCTCCGGGGAGCGTAGGTCTTTTCTAAGATTGATCTGAGGTCTGGGTATCATCAGTGAGAGTTCGGAGTGGAGATGTGCTCAAGACAGCATTTAGGACCCGATATGGCCACTTTGAGTTTTTGGTTATGCCATTTGGATTAACGAATGCTCCTGCAGCTTTCATGGCTTTGATGAACGATATGTTCAAGCCATATTTGGATCAGTTTGTTATCGTCTTCATCGATGACATTCTGGTATACTCTAAATCTGAGGAAAAACTTGAACCTTAGGATTGTATTGTAGACTTTACGAGAGAAGAAGCTATATGCTAAACTCAACAAGTGTGATTTTTTGTTGCCACAGATCTCATTTTTGAGACATGTAGTGTCGAAGGATGGTGTATCAATATATCCATCCAAGATTAAGGCTGTAGTTCAGTGGGAACAGTCGAGGACAGTTATCGAGATCAAGAGTTTCTTGGGTTTAGCAAGATATTAGAGGAGATTCGTAGAAGGATTTTTGAAGTTAGCTGCTCTGTTGACACGTCTCACTAGGAAGGGTGTAGCATTTGTGTGGAACGAGGATTGTGAGAAGAGTTTTCAGGAGTTGAAGAGTCGATTGACCACCGCTCCAATTCTCACTATCCCTACCAGCTCAGGAGGATTTTCAGTGTATACTGATGCTTCGCATCAGGGACTGGGCTGTGTATTGATGCAAGATGGGAGGGTAGTTGTTTATGGATCCAGACAGCTGAAGGACCATGAGAAGAACTATCTGACCCATGATTTGGAGTTAGCAGCAGTAGTGTTTGCATTGAAGGTATGGCGCCACTACTTGTATGGAGAGAAATTCCAGATATTTACCGACCACAAGAGCCTTAAGTATCTGTTCTCACAGAAAGAACTGAACATGAGACACAAAAGATGGCTAGAGCTTCTAAAGGACTATGATTGTGATATACTTTATCATCTGGGTAAGGCTAATGTTGTAGCCGATACTTTGAGCAGAAAGAGCCTTGGGATGGTATCGTATATAATGGTCAGGGAACATGAGTTGCTAGAGCAGTTGTCTAGCCTCAATTTGGGAGTTATGCCTTTTGACATGAGTACAGACTGTGTAATTGCTAGTTTACGCTTGGAGCCAGACCTGTTAGAGAGGATCAGAGTGGCTAAACAGACTGATTTGTATTGCATTGACATGAGAGGTCAGATACAGAAGGGCACAGTGACTGACTTTGAGATAAGTTCAGACGGACTCTTGAAGTTCTAAGGCAGATTGTGTGTTCCCGAGGACCTAGAGCTCAGGAGATTGATATTGTCGGAAGCTCATTCATCGAGGTACAGCCTACATCTGGGGAGTAATAAGATGTATCAGAATCTCTGGAAGGTGTACTGGTGGTCTGGTATGAAGAAGGATGTTACGAATTTCGTGGCAAAATGTCTTGTATGTCAGCAAGTGAAGGTAGAGCATCAAAAACCTGCAGGGTTATTACAACCTCTACTTATACCAACATGAAAATGGGACCATATAACCATGGATTTCGTGATGGGTTTACTGAGGACCCGGAGGAATCATGATGCTATATGGGTAATAGTTGATAGATTGACGAAGTCAGCCCACTTTCTAGCTATGAGAGCTATCGATACTCTGAGTACAATGGCAGAACTGTATGTACATAAGGTTGTGAGTTACATGGTATTCCAGTGAGCATTGTTTCAGATAGGGATTCTCGCTTCACTTCTCACTTTTGGGAACATTTTCAAGAAGCCATAGGAACCCAGTTGAGTTTGAGCACCGCTTATCATCCATAGATAGATGGTCAGTCAGAGATGACTATACAGACCCTGGAGGATATGTTGAGAGTGTGTGTTCTGGATTTTAGAGGCTCCTTGGATGATCATTTGCCACTAGCTAAGTTCTCCTACAATAACAGTTATCATGCGAGTATCGGAATGGCACCGTATGAGGCTTTGTATGGTTGTAGATGTCGTTCCCCTATCGGTTGGGAAGAAGTGGGTGATAGAAAGATTTTTGCTCTTGATTTGGTTACACAAGCCTATGAGGATGTCTGTTTGATTGTTGAGAGATTGAGGACAGCTCAAAGTAGACAAAAGAACTATGCTCACAAGAGACGGCGACCACTTGAATTCGCAGTTGGTGAGTTAGTATTTCTGAAGGTTTCTCCTTCTAAGGATATATCGAGATTTGGGAACAGAGGTAAATTAAGTCCTCGCTACATTGGACCCTTTGAGATACTGGACAGAGTGAGAGATAAGACATACAGATTGGCCTTACCATCAGATTTATCTGGAGTGCATAATGTCTTCCACATTTCGATGCTGAGGAAGTATCATCTAGATCCAAATCATGTGATTCGGTATAAGCCATTAGAGCTCACAGATGATTTGACATATGTAGAGAAACCGATCCAGATATTGGATAGAAATGAGAAAGTCTTGAGGAATAAGACTATCGGGTTAGTAAAGATTCTCTGGCAATACCACACTTTAGAGGAAGCTACTTAGGAGATCGAGAGTCTAATGTAAGAGAAATATCCCTAATTGCTTAAAGACTAACTTGGTTCTAATTTGGAGGACAAATTCTTTTCAAGAGGGTAGGATTGTAAGACCCAAAATTTTTTAATGTAACCTTTATGACTTGTGATGTATGAGCAAGTCACATTTAATGTAAATTATGCGGAATGGATATTTGAAGTTCTTAAATATGTATGGAATGAATACATGCAAGTTTTAAAGTGTATAGCAAGTGTAAGATGGATATTTCCATGAGTGGAATGTGACTATATTGAGTTTTGAGTGGTGAGGTAAATTGGAATAAAGATGCATGAGTTTTATACTTACATTTGGTGATATATTGTATACCTTTGGCTATACAATGAATGCACACAAGTTTCAATGTATATAAAGTATGAATGGATGTCATTTTTAAGCCTTAAAGGTAATTGGATGAGAAAATGACTATGGCAGCAAAATAAGTGAAGTTTGGTGTGTGTTTACTGCAATAAAATCTAGAAAATAAGAATGAGAAATCGATCTCATGGGATGAGAGATCGATCTGAAAGAGCCAAAAATACTCTTATTTGAGCGATGGAACAGGTCAGATCGATCTCCAATGAGGCCAGATCGATCTGCTGAGCATTTTGTGTAGAAAGAATCGATCCCAAAAGGGTCAAATCGATTTCCTTAAGCTATTGACTTGCAACTGATCGATCTCATGCAAGAGCATATCAATCTCCTTAAGGTTCTGTGTTGTGCAGATCAATCTCATGAATGAGCAAATCGATCTCATGTTGTCTGAAAGGTCAGTTTCAAGAGGAAAAATGTAGAGGAGATCGATCTCCTAGGGTAGCAGATCAATCTCATCAAGACAATTCTATAAATACTGGACTTTTGCAATTCAGTTTTCATGGGATTTACAGTTTTGAGGGATATATAAGTGAGCAAAGTTGTTCTTAGAAAAGTGGAGAACAACATACTTGGAAATAAGAGATTAAGTTCAAAGGTTTCAAGAGCAAGAAGGATTTTACCATTTTGGTGACAAAGGAAGGAAGTTCAACTAGGTAAGATTCAATACACCACTTTAATATATGTTAAACTAGGTGTATTGGAGAGCTGATAAGTGCATGTTTGATTGGTTAGAAACAATTTGATAATGAAAAATTACCATGACCTAGATGTTAGTGAGAATTTAAGAACATGATGAGGAATTTGAGTAAACATGGATTTAATGATAGAATATGCATTTATGCAAGATTATAAGTTAATCTTATGAAATGCATAAATTGTAAATATAGAGAAATAAAAATAGTTATGTGAAAATGTGGTTTTATACCATATTTGGAGAAAGTGATGAAAACTATGTATTCAATTGAGATTTGGAAAATGAAATAAGTGTATAGTGATATACTAATGCCAATAATTATAACAGCTTCAGAAATTACTTTGGAAGCTGATCGGACAGCAAGAGTGAGCAGAACTGAGGAAGAGAGGTCACTTGACGTGATCCGAGATAAGGAATTTTCGTGAGTAGCTAAAGATGGCTACACATATTTTGAGTAGTATTTCGATACTATATCTTATATGAATGCCCATGAATAGGCTTAATTTGTGTGATAGAGATTAATGAGATAAAGTGTAATTTTATCCAAAAATAGGATAAAAAGCCTGAGAGGTATGTTGTAACCCTTCATTCATGAGTTGCATGATAAAATGGCTAATGTTTTCATGTATATGCGAAAACAGCACATTTAAGTGCTAATTTGATCTGAATTGAGAGAGTTGTTATTTGAATAAGCCATCTATCCGGTTTTGTGTGAAAACCATAAGTGCTAGAGAATATTTGCACTATATTTTGAGATATGCATCACATAGTACTGGAGGATATACTCGTACTATATTTTAATGCTATATTATGCATGTTAGAGTACTGGGAGCATTTCTCGTACTCAATTTGTGATTGATACATATAGAGTATTGGGAGCTTTGCTCATACTCAGTTTTCATGATATATTACTTGAGTGATAACTCGTACTTGATTTAAAAAGAGAATTATGCATTAACTTAGTGCTAGAGGTTACTTGCACTAGTGTTTGATATTTTGAGATGCATACACAGTGTTTAAGAGGCGGAGTGTTGATTGTGAGTCACACTCAAGATGCACACTATAGTTTTTATGTGATATATAAGACATGTTAGCAAAATCGTGATGATTTCCTCCGTGTAGACTGAGTGTCACATTGTTGAGATATTCGCACGTGGATTTAGAGACGTGGCATTTATTCCATAGTGTGAGGGCTAAGACTTATGGCAAGCACCCCGACTATGATGTATTTCCATGGTGTGAGGACTAAGACCTATGGCAGGCATCCCGACCATGAGGAGAGGGTCCACAGGTGTACGTTGTACCGTACGAGTGGCATGGAGTACACTGTACCACGTGTTGTGTGGAGTTGTGGAGTTGTGGAGTTGAGGAGTATATAGCTGGCAGTTGTGTTGGACTGACCCCCTCCCGTTACAGCAGTGATTACCTACACACCGAGATTTGTGTTGCCTGGGATTTCATATTATAGGATATGGCCATAGTCCAGAAGAGTATTGCATTAGCCATTAAGTCTCGCATGATATATCACTTGTTTTCATGATACGGTTAGACATAAGAGAGATATGTCGAAAACTGGTTTGTGTTGTGTTTTGAATTGCTATATTTACTGTGATTTATGTGTAAATGGCAATGATTTCTATAAAGCCATTCCGAAATTATAAATATGCACTGTTTTGCATGAATGCCTATATTTGATAACTCAGCAAGATTTTAAGTACATGAGATTTATTATGTACTATTATTATATCACTTTAATACATGCTTTGAGATGAGAGAAGGAAAGGCAAAGATTTATTTTCAGTAGATAGTGTGGACGTCTACTTGTTTGCCTGATTTCCTTACTGAGCGTGTTGTTTGCTCATCCTCCCTTTATTTTCCACTCTCTACAGATCATCCGTAGTAGATTGAGTCCGGCTGAGGTATAGCATTCATTATATCTACTGCTTAACTATCTTACGAGAGGTATATATACTCGAACATTTTGTACTGAACAATGTATAAGCACAGTTATGTAAACTATTGTACGGTCGAGATGTATATGTACAAATACTGTGTAATAGTTTTATGTTATCTAAATGCATACAAATTTTTATGTATATTATGAATGAATGTGAGTGGGTGACTAATATCGAATCACAACCCAACTATTGAGGAGAGAAAGGTAAATAAAGTAAAAAGCGAAAAATTAGTAGTGGTTCTTAGTAAGTCACAGATTGAGGTCGAGACACTTACTTTCTCTAGCACCTAGCTAAGGCACGGGCACCAAAGGCACTCTCTGTGTAGGGGAACATACATGCCTGCTACGCGGAAACGAGATACTACCAAAACATCATCATCATAAACCACAAGTAGCAAGACATCTAGCACACAGGTAGAGTCAAGTGCTACAGGGGCCCTATGTACCGGCACTCAAGTGGTGGAGCCAGAGCACCACAAGAAGTAGCCATGCATGAAGCCTATAGTCTCAAAAATTTCTTTTCCCCTTTCCTTTTTTTTATATACTTTTGAGCTTGCCAAAAGTTTCTTTCAAAATATGAATATAGAATTATAAACCATTGTAAAGCTTCCACGCATTTTCATACTTTAAGGAAATTCATTTCATAAACATAGAGGTACTCGAGGAATATTTCTTAAAACGAAATCATGTCTCGTAAACCGTTCCATAAGTATGAAACAGTTATAAATCATTTCAAAAGATAATGTTGCTTCATAAAATATTTATCAATGAAATAAGGATTCATTATCAGAACTAAGTCAAATTGTGCTCCTTACCTCGATTTATCAAAAATTTCGAGTTCGAGTAGTGACGCCTCCAAGTACCTCCCTTAATTCCTTCTATGATTCTCCTATACCAAAATTTGTATACTTAGTATCCTAGTCATCTGAATTGTCCACAATACGTCAAAATCATAACCTTATTCGCTACTACTTCGTGTGTGCATATAATTGTACATACCTAGGCTAACACATGTGTGTTTATATTTTTTTTTTGTATGCACTTATACTAACACACACATTTATTGTACACATATATATATATATTTATATATACACATAAGTATATACACATATATATATATATATTATTATTTATTTTTATTATTCATTATTACACTTTTTTTTGTCTACTTCTCATTTCTCCCCTTTTTATTTTACACCTCTTTTAACTTACACATACATGCTTACAAACAAAACATATATATATGTACATTATATATATATATATATATATATTACCTTTTCTTTTTCTTTCTTCAATTTCCAGCTTCTCTTCTTCTTTTGTTTTTCTTTCTTTTTCCTTTTTCTTTTTTTTTCTTTTTCTTCTTCCCTTTCTTCCCTCGGCTACTGCTCACTGGCTCACTTTCTTTTTTTCTTTCTTCTCCAACTGTTGCTACATCATCCTCACTTCCCCACCGAATTCTTCCTCTGCTTTGGCTTCCCCGATTTCCTACTCACTTCCATCGGCTAGCTGCAGTTTCCTCTCGGTTTGCATCAGCTTCAGCTCCCTTCGGTTCTGGTTCAGATTCCAGCCTCTCGGTCCTGCTTTAGCTTAAGTTCTCCGTCAGCTTCAGTCTTCAGCTCTCGGTTTTGCTTTACCTTCAGCTCTCGATTCTGTTTCCCCCTCAGCCTCTCAACTTTTTCTTCTCTTTCAGCCCCTCTCGGTTCTGCTCTCCCTCACTCTCGATTTTTTGTTTCCCTTCAACCCCTCTCAGTCTGCTTCTTCCTTTAGCTTCTCGGTCTGCTTCTTCCTTCAGCTCTTGGTCTTTGCTTCTCCTTCAGCCCCTCTCGGTTCTACTCTCCCTCAGCCTCTCAGTTTACTTCTCCTTTAGCCGGCTAGCTTCTCCTCTTTTCATTTCTTTTCTCCTTTTCTTCTCCCGACCGACCTCTCCTCTCTTCCCCTCTTTTTTTTTTCCTTTCCTTCCCGCTTCAGCAACAGAGGATATCTCTGTTTCTTTTGAAATCAACAAGGTACGAGAATTGGCGTCTTTTTGAAGCCAATTTCGTACCCCATTATGTATATATATTATTATTATATATAAAAATTATTTATATTCTTTATTTATTTTATTTATGTTTTAGTCTTATGCTTTGTTTTATTTATTATTATGCATATATATGTTGTTGTGTTTTTTTTTTAAATTACATTTTCAATTTTGACAAATACATGTATATATATTTATTTTCATTATTTTTATCATTCATTCATTCATATTATTATTATTTTTTGCCTTTTCAATTTAATAAATATATATATACACATATTTTCTTGTAACATATTCTCATTTAATTTTTATTTTTTAACTAATTATAGGAAATTTGTGGTGTTTACAAATACTGCTTTAAATGCATGTCTTACTGGGCTTGAAGAGCTCATCTTTTTCCTTTCACTCTTACAGATTATCTTAAGTGATTTTTTGCTCATACCTACCATACAATAGTTGTGGACAGGTGGACTCAGCCCCTCTTCAGGCTATCTTCGGCACTAGTAAGGTATACATTTACTTTATCTGTCAAACTTTCTGTAAAGCATAGACAGATGTTGTAAAGAATGTTTTGCGATGTAAGTTAAGTAAGAATGAATGTAAATAAAGTTGTAAATACACAATTTGCATAATATTGTATATTCCACAATGTTAAATTATGGAAATGAGAATGGATGTACTGTTGAGTAAGAAAAGGAAATTAAAACCAACTGGTTGCGATTATAAACTGCGTTTTGTAACTTGAAGGAGGGTTAGGATAAAAGTACGTTGTTATGTTGGTGAATTTTTTTCAAAATAAAAGGGTTAAAAAATCGGCATTGATAGGAATACAACTTAAGTAAAGGATTTAGAAAGTTAAAATTAGCCCATATTTTCACGTTTGCAGGGCGTCACACGTCTATTGTTGAAAGAAATAGAATAGTAGAATATAGTCATCTCCATCTCTTAGACTTATATATATATATATTCTAAATAGCCTACCCTAGAATTGTTTTCCAAAAGAAACTTCTTTAATTGAGTTTAATTACAAATCAACTTATTTCCTTCTTTGACCATTAATTGCTTTTTGCCCAAGAAAGTCATGTCATGTCACTTCCTCAATATATTAAAATCCTCCACTTGTCATCCTCAAACTGTTTAAGTCAAATTTAGTTACAGGTGATGAAACTTGATTTGAATTCCCATATTTGAGTTATATTTTCTGCCACTGCCTTAGACGTGCCCACGCCTAACACCACGACATCCTCTGGTTTTGAGACTTGCTTTGTACTAAAAAAAATTTGCAACTTTAGTCCATTTTGCTCTTATCCCCTCATCCAATAGTACAAAATACAAAGCATAAGGCAAATCCAAAATTTAAGCATATAAAAGAATCTAAATCATGGGAAAATATGACAATCAACATATTTAATATGCACCTTATCACCCCCCAAATAGATGGTCAGTCAAAGAGGACTAACCAAATCCTAGAGGATATGTTAGAACTTTGTGTCATGGATTCTGGAGGCTCTTGGGATAATTATTTATCATGAGAAAAGTTTGCTTATAATAATAGCTACCAGTCAAACACTCAAATGGCCTCATTTGAAACTTTATATGGTAGAACATATAAATCTTCTTTTTGTTAGGATGATGTTGGTTGAAGAAAATTTTTAGGTCCTAATTTGATTCAACGGGCAATGAAGAAAATTCAATTGATCAAGAATGTCTTCGTGTGGCTTAAAGTCAACAGTTATGCAAAAAATAGAAGACATGATTTGAAATTTGAGGTTGAAGATCATGTGTTTTTACGAGTTTCTCCAACTAGAGAACTTACAAGATTTGGAATCTGTGAGATACTTAGTCCTCGCTATGTCACGACCCAATTCCATTCCCTTTAACCGAAAATCACTGAAAATTTTTCGCGTTTTACCGTTACCTTACCCGGTCGTGAACTAAACTCACCACACACTGTTGGGCTGTGAGCCAAAAATAAACACCACATCTCATTCATTCTCAATTAATTAAAACGATGTCATACATGTGCATTTAATCGTGTACTTATACGAATACATGTTTTACTGACATCTACATCCCCCATAATTACTACTCAAAAGAATACTGTGCTTTTACATTGTTTAGATACAAAAAGAATTACTGTGTATATACCTCTTAGCGATGGAGATGCAGCGGAGTCCAAAATAATACGCCTCAGTCCTCACTGGGCTACTATGCACGCTCTGTAGGGGGAAAAATAGAGTGGGATGAGCAACCACACGCTCAGTAAGGCAATAATGCAAGCATGGTAGATAACTACTCTATCCACATGCTGATAGAGTTATGCATAAATCATTTACGGTAGGAGCATGAGGAATAAAACTATGCCATGTGAATATACATATATATCATGTATCAAAATCATGTGCATTGGCATATAAAACATGGTAGAAACATCATGTATAAATCATCTCATGCTCAATCTCATTTAAATTCATAAAAGGGCAATTCTTTAAGAAACTTCCTTTTTAAACCAACACCATAAACACCACCAAATCAACTCACAATCACAACCACATTTCCATTCCACAATTCACGCATGTGTATAAATCTAGGTCACTATATCGAAAGTGCCTATGTGAACCATTACATCATAAATCGTCCCAGACCACACGCATCCAGGTGTGCGGGGTATCATGCTGGCATGAAGATGGATTATCCCTCGCTAGACTTTCTCATCACATAACCATCATGCGGTACATCGTACTCCATGTGATATACACGGTACAGCGTACTCCGCAAACTCATATCGTGATTGGGGGTGCCATTCCTAGGTCTTATCTACCCCATACCAAGAGTGTTCCATATTCCGTGAAGGAGAGCCTCCCTGCCGAACAGAGCCTCCCCACCTAACAGAGCCTCCCCGCCTCTTGGGCTTAAGGATGTTGGCTTAAGGATGTAGGGCTTAAGCATCCTTCCGTAAGAGAGCCTCCCCACCGAACAGAGCCTCCCCGCCTAACAGAGCCTCCCCGCCTCTTTGGGCTTAAGGATGTCAGCTTAAGGATGTAGGGCTTAAGGATCTTACCGTACCCATGCAGGAGAGCCTCCCCGCCTAACAGAGCCTCCCCGCCCCTCCAGGGCTTAAGGATGTTGGCTTGAGGATCCCACCGTAAGAGAGCCTCCCTACCGAACAGAGCCTCCCCGCCTAACAGAGCCTCCCCGCCTAACAGAGCCTCCCCGCCTCTCTGGGCTTAAGGATGTTAGCTTAAGGATGTAAGGCTTAAGGATGTAAGGCTTAAGGATCTTACCAACTTTCACAACCTTATGCTTATCACCATGTGCAAACTTGTGCGAGCAAATCTCTAGCATGACTCATGCATCCTCTCGTAAAGAGACGCGTACGAGCATAGCTCTAGTACGGTTATATTCATAAGACAACCACTCAAAATCCACGCACGAGCAAAAGCTCCAGTACGGTTTATAAACATCAACAAAATTTCCAATCAAGGTGCGAGCTAAGCTCCAGCACGTTTCATACGAATGTAAACATTGAAATCCAGCGCGAGCGAAGCTCTAGCGCGATTTATGTCATACAGATACGATAGGCGGCTCATACACAATAAAACAATCCCGAAAATCGGGTTTAGCACTCACAAATGCTTTTCCACAACAACCATACAATACTAGCCGACCCTTCTACTAGCTTGCTTAAAACCAAGCAATTTCATTTTGAAAAGCATCAAAACATTAGATTTATGCAATTATTAGCCTTACTATCCCATTTCATAAAATCCACTTCAAATCCAAAATCACGCATATACTCATCATCATTCACGAATACCATCAACATTTATTTGAGCAACCATGCATTTCATAAATACCCAATATTCACCCACAAATTTAAAGTACGAGCAGCTACCTCTATATACTCACAAAATTCCCTTACCTGGAATCGCGATGCGTGATTCCACTTCCTTAAGCTGCTTACTCGTACGGTTCGATTCGTCTTCAACGAACTCTTCGGGACTGCACAAAATCGTATCCCGCATTATATTCGATCCATATATTGCAACCCTTGTGCTTGCTATAGTCAATTTAATCTATAGCCTCTATTAAAGCTTATTTGGCCTCGTTTCATTACTTTATCCATAACTCGAGTCTATGGATCTTCTTAGGCCTATTATCTTATTCAAAATCGATATCAAATCGACATAAAGCTCATAGTGTTCATATTTCATGAATCCCCTCACTATGGCATTTATCAAGCATATTCATACTCATTTCCACAATTTCTCCAAACTCGCAATGTAATCTCATTTAACCATTTAAAATCATAAATATTACCCCAATAACAACTTTAGCATGCCATAAATCATAGGCTCATTCAATCCCACATATCCTCACATTATACCCATTTTAGATTTCTAGGTCACACCAATTCCACTACATTCCTAGGTAGTTTATCCATCAATACTCATATCAATCAACTCCAAAATCAATTAAATAGCTAATGCATTTGGATTTGTGGGTTAGAATCTTACCAATATGATTTTTCTTCTTGCTCCAAATGGTAATGCCCTTAACTCCTTCGATTCTGAAAATGGGACAATGCCCTCTCACTATGTTGTTCTTCTCTTTGATAGGAACAACTTTGCCTCTAATGATCTCTCTTCAAATCTCACTGAAAATGGTTGATTTTAGAGAGGGAAAGTTAGGTTTTTGGGTTGAGATTGTAAGGTTAAATGTTTTTCCGAGATTTCCAGATTTTCAGCTCTCCTTATATAGAAATAGCTTGAGGAGATCGATCTGGTCCAAGAGGAGATTGATCTGGTCCCTTAAAATCCCTCTTTTTCATGGTATTTTTAAGCCTGAGATCGATCTGTCGAAGCAATGAGATCGATCTGTTGAAGCATGAGATCGATCTGTCGAACCATGAGATCGGTCTGCTCCCAAACAGAGAGCTAAGGAGATCGATCTGGGTGCTTGGGGATCGATCTTTCCACTACAGAATGCTTGGGAGATCGATTTGGCTCCATTGGGAGATCGATCTGCTCTATTCTCTCGCCCAAATAAGAGCATTCTGGCTCTTCCAGATCGATCTCTCATCCTATGAGATCGATCTGGGCCTCACATTTTCCAGATTTCTTGCAGTTTTCTTGCTGCAACTCATACCAACATATCCATAATCTATTGCCATGGCCATTTTCTCATCCATCCACCATTATAACTTGAAAATGGCATCCATTCATACCTTATGCACATTGAAACTTGTGTGCATTCATTGTATGTTCAAAGGTATGCTACATAAAACCAAATGGAAGCATAACTCCATTCCATTTTACCACACTACTCATCTTGAGTCTCAATCACATCCATCACTTGCTAGGACTCATTTCTTCATATCCATACTCAATGAAACTTGTATGTACGTTACAATTCATATTACACATACATACATTGAATCCATGGACTTACATCAGTCATACTTTACATTACAAGTCCATTCAAATTATTTGATCCAATTATACATATTACCATCATACATAAACGGGGTCTTACAATCTCCCCTCCTTCAAGGAATTTGGTCCTCCAAATTAGAACCAAGTCACTCTTCAAAAAGCTGGGGGTACTTCTCCCGTATCAAGTTCTCCAATTCCCACGTGGCCTCTTCCGCCGTATGGTGTTGCCAAAGAACTTTCACCAAGGGAATTGTCTTATTCCGTAAAACTTTCTCTTTCCTGTCCAATATCTGAACCGGCTTCTCAACATACGTCATACTCTCATGGAGCTCCAACGGCTCATATCTTATCATGTGTGCCGGGTCCGGGTGATACTTCCGAAGCATCGAGACGTGGAAGACGTTGTGGACATTTGCCAAGTCCGGTGGCAATGCCAATCTCTCCAAAATCTCGAAGGGTCCGATATATCTAGGGCTCAGCTTGCCCTTCTTATCGAATCTCATAATACCCTTCGATGGTGATACCCTCAGAAACACCGACTCACCCTCATCAAACTCCAGTGGTCTTCATCTCTTGTCAGCATAACTCTTTTGCCGGCTCTGAGCTGTCCGTAATCTCTCACATATCAACTGGACGTCCTCAGATGCTTGCTGCACTAAGTCCGGAGCAAAAATCTGTCTGTCACCAACCTCTTCCCATCCAATAGGGGAACGGCATCTACGCCCATATAATGCCTCATAGGGTGCCATCCCGATACTAGCATGATAGCTATTATTATAAGCGAACTCGGCTAACTGCAGGTGGTCATCCCAGGAGCCTCTAAAATCCAGCACACACACTCTCAACATATCCTCGAGGGTCTGTATAGTCCTCTCTGACTGCCCATCTGTCTGAGGATGAAAAGCGGTGCTAAAACTCAATCGGGTCCCCAGCGCTTCCTGAAAATGTTCCCAAAAATGGGAAGTGAAGCGGGCATCCCTATCAGAAACAACGCTCACTGGTACACCATGTAGCCTTACTATCTCTCGAATATACAGATTCGCCAACTGACTCAGTGTATCGGTAGCTCTCATAGCCAAGAAATGGGCGGACTTAGTCAACCGGTCCACAATAACCCATATGGCATCATGACTTCTACGGGAGCTAGCTTAGTCCGGATGGCCAATCTCAATCCATCCATAAACTTCTGAATCTTTCGGGTCTCACTACCCATCGTGTTCGGGTCATATCTCCCTAATGACATAAACTTGGACTCATACTCGTCCACAGTTCGGTTCCCCTGAACCAAGTTCATAAATTCCATCCGTAATTTCCTCTATGCGGTAGCTGGAATATACTGCCTCCTGAAGGCCTCTAGAAATATCTCCCACGAGATCTCAGAGTGTCTGGCCCTCAAAATAACCTCGGTGGACCTCCACCAATGCTCGGCCTCACCTTTCAACATAAACACGGCAAAGGCAACCTTCTCACTTGAAGTGCATCGAAAAAACCTATATAGTTTCTCCATCTCATACACCCAATCCTCTGTAATTACTGGGTCCTTCACCCTTCTAAACATTGGGGGTTTCAGCGCTTGAAACTCTCGCAACCTGCTCAAGTCGCAGTCATAACCCAAATCACTACCGCTCTGCTGTGGAGCGATAGGAGAAGCTATATCCTGAGCTGGAGGTGGTGTAACTGTAACTATCTCAGCAGTCTGAGTTCTCTCCGCCTCTGCAGCTGCCTGTTCAGGAGTAGGCTGTGCCACGGGACCACGTCTGTCACCGGCGCCCAAGGCCTACGTGACTATCTCCACCAAACTCTCGATACTCCGCTCTAATCTAGCAAAGCGAGCCTCAGTATCCTCTGCTCTCTCAGCAGGGTTCTGTGGAGCCTGCTCAGTCTGTGGCTCCGCACGGCTCTCAGGCCTGCCTCTACGGCCTCTAGCAAGTGCTCTCGCCCCTCTACCTTGGCGTGTAACTGGCATAGTGCCTAACTTCCTGTATTATAATTATTCATTAAGCTCAATCCATCATGGTATACACAGTTATATCTAAGCAAAAGCACAGTACTATGGGGATGTACTTTCATACGTTTTATTAATGACTCACATCAGGCCAACACAGCTCTGATACCAATCTCTGTCACAACCCAATTCCATTACCTTTAACCGAAAATCACTGAAAATTTTTCGCGTTTTACCGTTACCTTACCCGGTCGTGAACTAAACTCACCACACACTGTTGGGCTGTGAGCCAAAAATAAACACCACATCTCATTCATTCTCAATTAATTAAAACGATGTCATACATGTGCATTTAATCGTGTACTTATACGAATACATGTTTTACTGACATCTACATCCCCCATAATTACTACTCAAAAGAATACTGTGCTTTTACATTGTTTAGATACAAAAAGAATTACTGTGTATATACCTCTTAGCGATGGAGATGCAGCGGAGTCCAAAATAATACGCCTCAGTCCTCACTGGGCTACTATGCACGCTCTGTAGGGGGAAAAATAGAGTGGGATGAGCAACCACACGCTCAGTAAGGCAATAATGCAAGCATGGTAGATAACTACTCTATCTACATGCTGATAGAGTTATGCATAAATCATTTACGGTAGGAGCATGAGGAATAAAACTATGCCATGTGAATATACATATATATCATGTCTCAAAATCATGTGCATTGGCATATAAAACATGGTAGAAACATCATGTATAAATCATCTCATGCTCAATCTCATTTAAATTCATAAAAGGGCAATTCTTTAAGAAACTTCCTTTTTAAACCAACACCATAAACACCACCAAATCAACTCACAATCACAACCACATTTCCATTCCACAATTCACGCATGTGTATAAATCTAGGTCACTATATCGAAAGTGCCTATGTGAACCATTACATCATAAATCGTCCCAGACCACACGCATCCAGGTGTGCGGGGTATCATGCTGGCATGAAGATGGATTATCCCTCGCCAGACTTTCTCATCACATAACCATCATGCGGTACATCGTACTCCATGTGATATACACGGTACAGCGTACTCCGTAAACTCATATCGTGATTGGGGGTGCCATTCCTAGGTCTTATCTACCCCATACCAAGAGTGTTCCATATTCCGTGAAGGAGAGCCTCCCTGCCGAACAGAGCCTCCCCACCTAACAGAGCCTCCCCGCCTCTTGGGCTTAAGGATGTTGGCTTAAGGATGTAGGGCTTAAGGATCCTTCCGTAAGAGAGCCTCCCCACCGAACAGAGCCTCCCCGCCTAACAGAGCCTCCCCGCCTCTTTGGGCTTAAGGATGTCAGCTTAAGGATGTAGGGCTTAAGGATCTTACCGTACCCATGCAGGAGAGCCTCCCCGCCTAACAGAGCCTCCCCGCCCCTCCAGGGCTTAAGGATGTTGGCTTGAGGATCCCACCGTAAGAGAGCCTCTCCACCGAACAGAGCCTCCCCGCCTAACAGAGCCTCCCTGCCTAACAGAGCCTCCCCGCCTCTCTGGGCTTAAGGATGTTAGCTTAAGGATGTAAGGCTTAAGGATGTAAGGCTTAAGGATCTTACCAACTTTCACAACCTTATGCTTATCACCATGTGCAAACTTGTGCGAGCAAATCTCTAGCACGACTCATGCATCCTCTCGTAAAGAGACGCGCACGAGCATAGCTCTAGTACGGTTATATTCATAAGACAACCACTCAAAATCCACGCACGAGCAAAAGCTCCAGTACGGTTTATAAACATCAACAAAATTTCCAATCAAGGTGCGAGCTAAGCTCCAGCACGTTTCATACGAATGTAAACATTGAAATCCAGCGCGAGCGAAGCTCTAGCGCGATTTATGTCATACAGATACGATAGGCAGCTCATACACAATAAAACAATCCCGAAAATCGGGTTTAGCACTCACAAATGCTTTTCCACAACAATCATACAATACTAGCCGACCCATCTACTAGCTTGCTTAAAACCAAGCAATTTCGTTTTGAAAAGCATCAAAACATTAGATTTATGCAATTATTAGCCTTACTATCCCATTTCATAAAATCCACTTCAAATCCAAAATCACGCATATACTCATCATCATTCACGAATACCATCAACATTTATTTGAGCAACCATGCATTTCATAAATACCCAATATTCACCCACAAATTTAAAGTACGAGCAGCTACCTCTATATACTCACAAAATTCCCTTACCTGGAATCGCGATGCGTGATTCCACTTCCTTAAGCTGCTTACTCGTACGGTTCGATTCGTCTTCAACGAACTCTTCGGGACTGCACAAAATCGTATCCCGCATTATATTCGATCCATATATTGCAACCCTTGTGCTTGCTATAGTCAATTTAATCTATAGCCTCTATTAAAGCTTATTTGGCCTCGTTTCATTACTTTATCCATAACTCGAGTCTATGGATCTTCTTAGGCCTATTATCTTATTCAAAATCGATATCAAATCGACATAAAGCTCATAGTGTTCATATTTCATGAATCCCCTCACTATGGCATTTATCAAGCATATTCATACTCATTTCCACAATTTCTCCAAACTCGCAATGTAATCTCATTTAACCGTTTAAAATCATAAATATTACCCCAATAACAACTTTAGCATGCCATAAATCATAGGCTCATTCAATCCCACATATCCTCACATTATACCCATTTTAGATTTCTAGGTCACACCAATTCCACTACATTCCTAGGTAGTTTATCCATCAATACTCATATCAATCAACTCCAAAATCAATTAAATAGCTAATGCATTTGGATTTGTGGGTTAGAATCTTACCAATATGATTTTTCTTCTTGCTCCAAATGGTAATGCCCTTAACTCCTTCGATTCCGAAAATGGGACAATGCCCTCTCATTATGTTATTCTTCTCTTTGATAGGAACAACTTTGCCTCTAATGATCTCTCTTCAAATCTCACTGAAAATGGTTGATTTTAGAGAGGGAAAGTTAGGTTTTTGGGTTGAGATTGTAAGGTTAAATGTTTTTCCAAGATTTCCAGATTTTCAGCTCTCCTTATATAGAAATAGCTTGAGGAGATCGATCTGGTCCAAGAGGAGATCGATCTGGTCCCTTAAAATCCCTCTTTTTCACGGCATTTTTAAGCCTGAGATCGATCTGTCGAAGCAATGAGATCGATCTGTTGAAGCATGAGATCGATCTGTCGAAGCATGAGATCGGTCTGCTCCCAAACAGAGAGCTAAGGAGATCGATCTGGGTGCTTGGGGATCGATCTTTCCACTACAGAATGCTTGGGAGATCGATCTGGCTCCATTGGAGATCGATCTGCTCTATTCTCTCGCCCAAATAAGAGCATTCTGGCTCTTCCAGATCGATCTCTCATCCTATGAGATCGATCTGGGCCTCACGTTTTCCAGATTTCTTGCAGTTTCCTTGCTGCAACTCATACCAACATATCCATAATCTATTGCCATGGCCATTTTCTCATCCATCCACCATTATAACTTGAAAATGGCATCCATTCATACCTTATGCACATTGAAACTTGTGTGCATTCATTGTATGTTCAAAGGTATGCTACATAAAACCAAATGGAAGCATAACTCCATTCCATTTTACCACACTACTCATCTTGAGTCTCAATCACATCCATCACTTGTTAGGACTCATTTCTTCATATCCATACTCAATGAAACTTGTATGTACGTTACAATTCATATTACACATACATACATTGAATCCATGGACTTACATCAGTCATACTTTACATTACAAGTCCATTCAAATTATTTGATCCAATTATACATATTACCATCATACATATACGGGGTCTTACACGCTATGTGGGCCCATTTAAAATTTTTGATAAGATAGGAGATGTGGCTTATAGATTGGCACTTCCATCTACATTATCTGGAGTGTATAATGTATTTCATGTCTCAATGTTACAAAAGTATGTTTCAAATCCAAGTCATGTAATGGAGTTAGCTTCTTTGGGACTTATAAAAGATTTGTCTTATGAAGAACATCTTATACGTATTGTGGACAAGGAGGAGCAAGAAGTAAGAAGGCGTATTATTCCATATGTTAAGGATCAGTGGAGTAATCACACTAAACAGAAGCTACTTAGGAGGTAGAGAAAAACATAAAAGAGAAATATCCTCATCTTTTTTAGAACCAAGGTAAGAATTTAGATGACTAAGCTCCTTTTAAGGTAGGAAGGATGAAATATCCATCCTAAAAAAGAAAAGTAGTGTGATTCATATTTTGAAAATATTGTTAATTCATCTTAGGTGTTTAATTTTTTTATATATCTTAGGATGGATTTAGACAGTCGCTAAGTTACAAATGATTGGCTTTTTGTTGTGAGTTTTGCTATGATGGTAATATTAATCTCATGTTCAATATAGTGAATAATCATAATCTTTGAGAATTTCTAGAATTGAGGTTTGATTTCTATTATTAAAGGCTTTGTTCTGAATTTTACTTATGGATCTCCAACAAATCTTTTGTTATAATTTTAAGTATACTTACTTGCTTTCAAAGTATGAAATATTGAAGTTGTTATGAGATTATATGTATAGAAATGAAGTGACTTTTGATTTTGATAAGATATTCTAAGCCTTAAGAGTTATTTTAGATAATAATTTTGATCATTAGGAGTCTTATGGTATTGAATTTAGATTTTGACCTATAGAGATTTTTGAGTCTGTTATGGATACTTAGTAATTATTCAATTGTTAAACGATTTCATGTTGTTGAGATTTAAAGTAGGAAATATACTTGTCACGACCCTCAACTTACCAAAATCAGCATAAAGTTTTCGCATTTTCATGCGTTGTTTATTAATCATCCTTACCTCGATCGTGATCAGCTACATAGTCAACAGTTGGGCTGTGTGCCAATGTCTATCTCATCCATCCATAACAATTTAATTGCAACATAATTTCAAAAGTAAACACTTTTATAAATACATCAGAGTTATTATTTACAAGTGTTTACATTGCTTTACATCCCCAATGTTTACATACAAAATGCTACTGTGCTATGTCTAGTTTAGATACAAAATAATTCAAGTGTGTATACCTTACACAATGGGATGCAGCAGATACCAAAAGGAAAAGCCTCCAGCCACGTTAAATCTATACTCAAAGCTCTGTAGAGAGGGGAAAATAAGGGGGGTGAGCAAACCACATGCTCAGTAAGGCAATCATAAAAATAGGTAGATACTACACTATCTACGTGATCGTGATGCCATGCTCAAAGCATACATTTCATCATTTTCTCAAAATATGGGTTCATGCTTGTGTTAATGGTATGTAAAGCATTCATGCTATTAAAATTCAGTGCACAATTCAATTCAAAGCATGGAATATCCATCATGCATATTTCACAAATAGGGCATGGAAAACACATCATGCGTACATGCACTTTAAAACCATCAACAAACCGTCATCTTAAAACAATCCAACACTTGTCAGGTCTCAGCCCCTCCCTCGGATTGTCCTGACCCACAAATCATTTCAAACAAGGATTTATTCACAAAGTAATAGACATGTGAGATAGGAAATTCAATAAGGGAAATAACCTCTAGGACTATGGCCATATCCTGTGATATCGTCTACACGGATCAGGTGTGCGGGTTATCACCACGATCTGCTTCCACACGGGAGGTGGTTCAAGTCTAATCTACCGGTCCATAGCAGATCTCGTTCGAAGATGGCAAATCACAATCTTAACATGTTACAACGTACTCCATGCTACATGCACGGTACAACGTACTCTGTGGACCCATATCAACACATCATATCACGCCACATCTCAAAGCGCACGTGTAAGCATAGTTAATCGATATGACCTCTTGTCTAGCCAAAGCTCCTAACAAGGCTTCAACATGTCAAAATATCACAAATGCACGTGTGAGCATATTTAATAAGTGCGACACTCAGTCTACCCGAAGCTTCAAGCACGACAACAAATAAGGTGGGCATTTAATGCAAGCTATGCTCCAACACCATGCCAAAACCAGTATAAAATCCATATGAAAACTAGTGCAAGCTAAGCTCCAGCACTTATGCATATAAAACACATCAAATCTCATGAGAGTCATACTCTAGCACGCTTTCATTCTCACGAAAACCATATAAGTGGCTCAATTCTTTGCAAAGTATGGTTAACATACCAAAACATCTCATTTCTTTTGCAATTCATTTCAAATGTTAGCCAACCCACCAATCACTTGCTAAAAAGCAATAAAACATGATTTTCCGAAGCATTATGCCTTTGTTTTCATGCATTTTTCTCAAAAACCCATCTCTTTACCCTTCAATCACCCAATATTATTTCCTAGTATCACATGCACTCTAGCAAAACATTTAAGTGCACAAATTGTGCACAGATATCTCTAAGAGTCCACAGAATTCCCTTACCTCAATTTACTTGAGTACAACTCTCTCTCTTCTTCTTAGCTTCTTGTGCTCTTGGCTTGCATTGCTCTGGTGTATCCACGGGAGCTACGATTCATTCATCAAACACTTGAGTTAATGCCTTTAACTCTTATTTGACTATGCATTTATCCAATGTCTTAAATACACATTTTACCCCTTGTGGTAAATCTCACCATTTATCCCAAAATCCACACCTCCAAATCATAACTTCAACACAATCATCATCTTAAGATAACTCATTCATCATTAATACTTCTACATTTCACTTTCTCACACTAGACTATTTCTAGGTTATAGTGGATTCTTTACTTTCTAGGTTGTTCCTATCATTCATATGTACATTAAACAACTCCAAAATCAATATCCAAACAATGTACTTGAGTTGTTTCATTAGAAACTCACCTAGCTTGATTTCCTCTTTGCTCCAAATGGAAATGCACCTTTGTCCTTCAATCCAACAAATGGGGAAATGCCTCCAAGCTATGTTATTCTTCTCTTTGATGTGAATAACTTTGTCTTTAATAGCTTTCCCTCAAATCTTACTGAAAAATAGCTGGATTTAGGAGTGAGAAAGCTAGGTTTTGGATTGAAAATGGTAGAGTGAGAGTGTTTTCCCAAAATCTGTAGATCCAACAGCTCCTATTTATAGATTTAGCTCGATGAGATCGATCTGGTCCTCTTAAAATCCCTCTTTTCCATGACATTTTGAAGGCAGGAGATCGATCTGTCGAAACCTTGAGATCGATCTATCTCAAATAGTAGCTTAAGGAGATAGATCTAGACTTAGGGGAGATCGATCTTGTTTCAACCCGAGAGCTAAGGAAATCGATCTGTTTCATTAAGGATCGATCTGCATTTTATAGAATGTTTAGGAGATCGATCTGGCTCCATTGGAGATCGATCTGTCCTGTCCCATAGCTCAAGATAAGAGCATTTTAGCTCTTCCAGATCAATCTCTCATACTATGAGATCGATCTGTCATTCATATTTCCAGATTTTCTGTAGTTTTTCTACAGCAACTCATACCAAACTTCATACATTTTGTTGCCATGGTCATTTTCTCATCCAATCATCTTTAAGACTTGAAAATGGCACCATTCATACTTTATACCTATCAAAACTTGTGTGAAATCTTTGTATAACCAAAGATACTTAATATAAACCAAATGGAAGTGCATAACTTATGCAATCCTCCTTCCATTTTACCACACTACTCATTTTCCATTCTCATCACATTCTTCACATGTTTAAGTCTCTTTCCTCATATTTATACGTAATGCAACTTGTACGTACAATCACAACTCTTATTACATGTGTGTACATTAAACTTATAGACTTACATTACATATACTTCACATTACAAGTATATCTCCATACTTATGAATTCATTTACATATATGTACAAGGTTAAACCTATACGAGGTCTCTCATTCTCCCCCACTTAGAAAATTTGGTCCTCCAAATTCGAACCAAGTTAATCCGTGAATATCCTGGGGTACTTCTCCCGCATCAAACTCTCCAATTCCCATGTGGCCTCTTCCACCATGTGATGTTACCAAAGAACCTTCACCAAGGGAATTGTCTTTGTCCTCAACACTTTCTCTTTTCTATCCAATATCCGAACTAGCCTCTCAATGTACGTCACGCCTTCATTGAGCTCCAAAGGTTTATACCTTATTACATGTGCCAGGTTTAGATGATACTTTGTAAGACCCGAATTAAATCGTAATTTCTTATGAAGGATTGGAAATGGTCACAAATTAAACGAATGGGATTCAGACTGGAGATGACGATTTAAAACATGAAATGAGTGAGTGTTCGTGAAAGGAAGTTGGACTGAATTGGTCCCAAACGTGTAGAACGGTAAAACGGTCAAAAGATCAAAATCCGGTATAAATTCGATAAGAAAATTTTAATTAAAAATATGGAATTGAGAAATCTTGATCAATAATGAATAAATAATTAAATTTTGAGTCCAATTGATCAAGATATGAATTCACTGAAATTAATCAAAATTTTCACTCGGGACAATATCCTAAAAATATTGAAAAAATATACCGAAAAGACAAAATTAGATAGATAAATTAATTTATTGATTAAATGAATTAAATAGATTATTCTTGAAGATATTTTGGATTTTTAATATATTTTAATTGAATAAAATAATAAAAAAATTAAATAAATAAATAAATAAAAAGAGTAAATGAAAAAAAATTGAAACAGAATCGTGAGTCGCGATTCTGTGAAAGAAAGGGGAATAGAAGAAGAAAGCACGAAGAAGGCCGAGACCCGTGCTTCTGCCTCCATCGGACGGAAGCCACCGAGGAGAAGTCGGATGAGAGGGGTAGCTGAGGCCACCACCGGCGCTGTTAGAGGGAGGAGAGGCGGCGCCGGCGAGAGAAATAAGGAAGAAAAGAAAGAGAAAAAAAATCAAGAGAAAGAGGGAGAAAGAGAGAAAACGAAGGCAGACGGAGGTTGGAGGAAGGGAGAAGGCCTCGCCACGGGCCTGGAGGGAGGCCGATTCGCCACCCTCGGTAACAAAACTAACCGAAATCGACGAGAAGAAGAAGCACCACCGACGTTGAAGAGGAGAAAGGCTGAACCGACCTCATTGCCACTGATCCGAGCGTAGATGCCACCAGATCCGTGCATCGGACAGCCAGACGGACCTGCCGAAGGTGGAAGCCGGTGAAGAACCGACCGGTGAAGTCTCGGACCGATCGAACATAATTGAACCGACTGAATCGGGTTGAACCAGACCGAACCGGTTCAACCAAGAAAGAGAGGAAAAAGGGAGAAAAGGGAAGAAATAGAGAAAAAGGATAAAGGGGAAGAATTTTTGGGGATACGTCAGACTTGGGGTAAGTCGGTAAGAGGTCAAAAGTGATCGATTTGATTTTTGGGAAAATTATTTAAATTATATTTAATCAAAAATTTACCCAAAATTAAATGTAAAATTGTGTAGTTCGACGATAAATTTTGAACGTGAGCTGATCGAACTCCGATTTACACACCCTCACATAATTTTGAGTAAGTAAAGCTCATTTATCACAACAATATGATTATTTCGCAATTGGAATTTATTTTGCAGATTTCGGATTAATTTCTACATAAAAATAAATTATATTCGTATTTTTGAATTAATTGTCGTAAATGATATACGGGCTATCTAAAGAGTTTGGAATGAAGTCTAATGGGTATTGAGAGCCCAATAGACCCAAAGAAAGGATTTAATAAGTGGAAACAGGCTGAAAATGGGTCGACACCTATTAAGATGAAATCAAGCCCAATAAAGTAAAACGGGCCCAATGATTTAAATTAAGCCCAGTAAAAGTGAAATATGAATAATTATGCTTGGATTTAACCCGATAAATGATTATATGCAGCTTCGAAGTACATATGGGGAGCTAAACGGATCGAGTGATCAATAGAGTTGGGAAAGTCAGACCGTACAGAAAAATGAGGTAAGGGAATTTTACGGACTGTTAGGGGTAACTTTACGCAATTTCAACTTCATTTATAGTCTCTTAAAATGGTCTGAAGGGTCTAGATTTAAGATAAAAATTTTAGTACCCCATATGGGTAAATTACCAAAATACCCTTGTGAAGGGTAAAATTTTCAAATTTAGAAAAAGTTTGGAGGAGCAAGAATAAGAGGTTTATGCTTGATCTTGAGGTGTTTTGACACGTGCATGAGTAGGCTAGCTAACTTTTAAATAAAAATGCATAACATTGCATATTTTCAACAATGATGATTTTCTCTAAAATTGATTTGAGAAATATAGTCGCCTATGTGATTTCATGAAAATGTGACGTGCTAGAGCTCAGCTCGCACGAGTCTTGATTTATGTTATACATGCATTAGTGCTGGAGCGAGAGCTCGCACTAGAGTTTTACATGCATTGGTGCTGGAGTCTAACTCGCACCAGATTTTTATATGATTTTCGTGACACGGTGCTAGAGTCTAACTCACACCGGATTTTTACATGATTTTCGTGACAAGGTGCTGGAGCCTAGCTCTCACCAGATTTTCACATGATTTGTGTAACAAAGTGCTAGAGCTTAGCTTGCACTAGTTTTACTTGATTTTATGAGAGTGTTGGAGCATCGCTCGCACTGGTTTTATGAGAACATGCGATGAGCAGTGCTTGGAGCGTCAGGTAGACTGTGTGTCACGTCGATTAAATAGGCTCGCATGTGCGTTTTGAGACAGGACATGAGTTTGGATATGAGATATGGGTCCATGAAGTACGTTGTACCATGCAAGTAGAATGGAGTAGGCTATACTGTGCTGGGATTGATTATGTGGCATCTTTGGATGCGTGGCATCTACGGATGCGAGTGGTATCTTCGGATGTGTGGCATCTTCGGATGCATGGCATCTTCTGATGCGAGTGACATCTTTGGATGCGAGTGATCGGACAAGACTGATGGGATGGACTAACCCACCTCCTGGGGCAGTTCCCGATAGTGGTGAGACCCCACACACTAGGATCCGTGTAGCAGTGGAATCACGAGGACATATGGCCATAGTCCTAGTAATTTGCATGAGATATACATATATGCCTAGTCTCGCATGTTGATGATTTTGAGAAACTCATTTTGTGGATTTTTGTGTGAGTCTTGATCACCCGAGGGAGAGGTTGGATACTGACTGGGATATGATTTTGATGAGAATGAAACTGGGTTTTAAACGAAAACTTGCATGATGTTATTTCCATGCTATTTAAATCCATGAATGATGTAAACTGGTTTTACATGATATTCATTATATCACATGGTGCTTTTGCTTTGAAAAGCATTTGATTTCATGGTATTGTGTGAGTCAAGAACACCCAAGGGAGGGATTGAGTCCTGACTGTGTTGTGAATTTTAACGAGAATGCAATGTTTTAAATGGATTTGCATGTCAAGTTTTCCATGCTTTTGAAATCCATATGTGAACTTGTTTTCCATGACATCATGATATCATGAATTATAGCATCAGTTTTGAAATGTGTGGAGAAAGGGTGGTTTATGCGCGGCACCACGTTTATGTAGGTAGTATGGTTGCCTACTTGTTCGTAGGATTGCCTTACTGAGCTTGATGTGCTCACCCCATTCATTTTCCTACACAAATTTCCTCCAGTAGATGTTGAGGCGACTGAGTACTACATTCCTGATATCCGCTGCTACCCATCATTTTGAGGTATATACACTTGTACAATTGTATCTAAATAAGAATAGCACAATAACATGATTGTAAGTAACTATCAGGGAGGTATAGATAATGTAAACACTTGTAAATGAATGGAAAAGAATAAATGAAAAACTCGTTTGTTTACCTTTTTTTGTAATAAGGAATTAAGTTATATGATGATTGAATGGTGGGACTGGCATTGAGGCACAGCCCAATTGTTAGTGGAGTGTGGTCACGATCAAAGGACAGGTAAGTATGAAAGAAAAATGAAAAATTTACTCTGATTTTTGGGTGGTGACAAATGGTGGTATCAGAGCGAAATTGGTCTAATATGTGTCAGTATCAGTAATTAGGAAATTACATCCCTGTGTTACTGTGCTTGGTTAGATACATTAGTGTATATCGAGATGGGTTTTAACTATGAAATGGTTGAGAATGCAAGAATATAGGCATTATACCTAATATTAGTCGCGGTAGAGGAGGTAGAGCACGAGGTAGAGGTCGTAGAGGTAGGCCTGAGCCTGCAAGTCGTGCTGTGTTAACTTATGAGAACCAGGATGAAATTGAAATGGAGGTTGATGTTGAGCATGCCCCACAAAGTCCGACAGAGAGATCGAACAGTATTGAGACACGCTTCGCGAGGTTGGAGCAGAGTGTGGAGAATATTTTGGGAGCTAATTGCTCAGAGTATGCATGGGACTTGAGTGCGAGTCGGAGCATTGGTGAAAGTCCGCTCGACCCATCTTAAGAGTTAAACATCCAGAACTGACATGAGAAATATTTCTAGATGTATTCCAATGACAGAATATCCCGGACACTACTTAAAAGAAATTACAGGTAAAATTCCTTACTCTGACCTAGAGGCACTGGTTGATTGACGAGTATGAAACTCAATTTATATCCCTGGGCAGGTATGACCCCGACACTATAGTGAGAGTCAAAAAGCCCAAAAGTTTATGACAGGGCTCAGATTGTCAACTAGAGTCCGATTGGCCCCGTTAGATATCACTACCTATGCCGAAACAATGCGCAGACCACAGTTGTGTGAATAAGATCATGTGTTGCACGCCTCTAAGATGGGAAAGGTAGTAAGGGCTGAAATAGAGACAAAAGAGAATATAGAATGACAGATATGTCAGAAAGGGAAAAAGGTAGTTGGTAAGAGATTAGAGTTGACGAGTCATGGGGTAAGATGATTGGTAAGGCCACAGTGTATCCAATTTCAGCACTTTTGAGGGGTATTGTGATTGGCAGACCCCGACTTGCTCCGTAGCAGTGTAGGATGTGTGGTAGATACCACAGAAGTAGGGCCTACATCTACACATTATTGACTAAAATAGGCATTAAGTGACGGACCATTTATATAATGATTGCTCAGAGTTGGGTGAGACTGCCCCACAGAAGGGCAAAGAAACAGAGAAAAACCTGTTGATATTTTTACACCGAAAAAAGAGGCCACAGCACAAGAGAAAGGGGAAAGTAGGCTGTTGGACGAGGGTGAGTGTATGCCTTGGACCAGGACACTACTGATGTTCATAGATGTGGTGAAATATACCACACTGGTTATGAATAATGAAGTAATTATTTTAATTGATCCTGGTGCCACGTATTTAGTCATACCGCCTTCATTTGCACATAAGTTAGTGAAAGACATGAATGCCTACACCCATGGGCACAATGCTGATAGTTAGTATGTCACGACCCAATTCCATTCTCTTTAATCGAAAATCACTAAAAAATTTTCGCGTTTTACTGTTACCTTACCCAGTCGTGAACTAACTCACCACACACTGTTGGGCTGTGAGTCAATAATAAACTCCACATCTCATTCATTCTCAGTGAAATAAAACGATGTCATACATTTGCATTTAAATCTTGTACTTATACAAAAGCATGTTTTACTGACATCTACATCCCCCATAATTACAACTCAAAGAATACTGTGCTTTTACATTGTTTGGATACAAAAAGAATCACTGTGTATATACCTTTAAGCGATGGAGATGCAGCAGAGTCCAAAATACCACGCCTCAGTCCTCACTGGGCTACTATGCACGCTCTGTAGGGGGGAAAATAGAGAGGGATGAGCAACCACACGCTCAGTAAGACAATAATGCAAGCATGGTAGATAACTACTCTATCTACATGCTGATAGTGTTATGCATAAATCATTTATGGTAGGAGCATGAGGAATAAAACTATGCCATATGAGTATACATATATATCATGTATTAAAATCATGTACATTGGCATATAAAACATGGTAAAACATCATGTATAAATCATCTCATGCTCAATCTCATTTAAATTTATAAAAAGGGCAATTCATTAAGAAACCTCCTTTTTTAAACCAACATCATAAACCTCTTTCTCAACACATAAATACCACCAAATCAATTCATAATCACAACCACATTTTCATTTCACAATTCACGCATGTGTATAAAAACTAGGTCACTATATCAAAAGTGCCTATGTGGACCACTACATCATAAATTATCCCAGACCACACGCATCCAGGTGTGCGGGTTATCATGCTGGCATGAAGATGGATTATCCCTCGCCAGACTTTCTCATCACATAACCATCATGGGGTACATCGTACTCCATGTGATATACGCGGTACAACGTACTCCGCAGACTCATATCGTGATTGGGGGTGCCATTCCTAGGTCTTACCTACCCCATACCAAGAGTTTTCCATATCCGTGAAGGAGAGCCTCCCTGCCGAATAGAGCCTCCCCGCCTAACAGAGCCTCCCTGCCTCCTTGGGCTTAAGGATGTAGGGCTTAAGGATCCTTCCGTAAGAGAGCCTCCCCACCGAACAGAGCCTCCCCGCCTAACAGAGCCTCCCCGCCTCTTTAGGCTTAAGGATGTTAGCTTAAGGATGTAGGGCTTAAGGATCTTACCGTACCCATGTAGGAGAGACTCCCTGCCTAACAGAGCCTCCCCGCCCCTCCAGGGCTTAAGGATGTTTGCTTAAGGATCCCACCGTAAGAGAGCCTCCCCACCGAACAGAGCCTCCCCGCCTAACAGAGCCTCCCTGCCTCCTCGGGCTTAAGGATGTTAGCTTAAGGATGTAGGGCTTAAGGATCTTACCAACTTTCACAACCTTATACGTATCACCATGTGTAAACTTGTGCAAGGAAAGCTTTAGCACGACTCATGCATCCTCTGATGAAGAGACGCGTACGAGCATAGCTCTAGTACGGTTATACTCTTAAGACAAACCACTCAAAAGCCATGTACGAGCAGAAGCTCCAATACGGTTTATAAACATCATCATAGTTTCCAAATCAAGGTGCGAGCTAAGCTCCAGCACGTTTCATACAAATGAAAACATCAATACCCGGTGCGAGCTAGGCTCTAGCACGGTTTAATTCACATAAACCTGATAGGCGGCTCAAAAGCTTTTAAAGATATCTTAAAACATATTTGGCACTTCACATGTGCTACAAATATCAAACCACAATAGCCAACCTATTTATCAATTCATTTAAAACCAAATACATGTTTTGTGAAAGCATTCAAAACACTTGATTTATGCAATTATTAGCCTTACTATCCCTTTTTATACATCCATGTAAAACCAAATCATCCAATATTCACAACTATTTTCACATACCAAACAACCCATTTCTCAAACGTTCATGCATTTCATAAACACCCTATAATCCCACAAATTACGAGCAGCTACCTCTATATACTTACAGAATTCCCTTACTTGGAATCGCGATGCGTGATTCCACTTCCTTAAAGCTGCTACTCGTACCACTCGATTCGTTTCCAATGAACTCTTCGGGACTGCACAAAATCGTATCCCGCATTATACTCGATCCATATAATATGATATCGTGCATTCACTATAGTCAATTCGACCTATAGTTTTCTATTAACGCTTGTGAGGCCTCGTTTCATTACTTTACCCAAAACTCGAGTCTATGGATTCTTCTTAGGCCTATTACTTATTCTGAATCGATATTAAATCGATATTAAGCTCATAGTGTTCATATTTCATGAATTCCCTCACTATGGCATTTATGAAGCATATACATACCCATTTTCACAATTCCTCCAAACTCACAATGAAATTTCATTTAACCATCTAAAATCATAAACTCATTCAACCCATATATTCTCACATTATACCCATTCTAGGTTTTCTAGGTCACACCAATTCCACCACATCCCTAGATAATTTATCCATCAATACTCATGCCAAACAACTCCAAAATCAATTAAATAGACAATGCACTTGGATTGGAGTGTTAGAATCTTACCAAATATGATTTTTCTTCTTGCTCCAAATGTCAATGCCCTTTTCTCCTTCAATACCAGCAATGGGAAAATGCCTACCCACTATGTTGTTCTTCTCTTTGATAAGAACAACTTTGCCTCTAATGGTCTCTCTTCAAATCTCACTGAAAAGGGCTGATTTTAGAGAGGGAGAGTTAGGTTTTTGGGTTAGATATGGAAGATTGGTGTTTTTCCCGAAATTTTTAGATTTTCAGCCCTCCTTATATAGAAATAGCTTGAGGAGATCGATCTGGTCCAAGAGGAGATCGATCTGGTCCCCTTAAATCTCTCATCTTCATGAAATTTTTAAGCATGAGATCGATCTGTCGAAGCATGAGATCGATTTGTTGAAGCATGAGATCGATCTGTCGAAGCATGAGATCGATCTGGTCCCAAACAGAGAGCTAAGGAGATCGATCTGGGTGCTTGAGGATCGATCTTTTCATCACAGAATTCTTAGGAGATCGATCTGGTCCCATTGGAGATCGATCTGCTCTATTCCATTGCCCAAATAAGAGCATTCTGGCTCTTCCAGATCGATCTCTCATCCTATGAGATCGATCTGGCCTTCATGTTTTCCAGATTTCTTGTAGTTTCCTTGTTGCAACTCATACCAACACATCCTAAATCTGTTGCCATGGCCATTTTCTCATCCATCCACCTTTATAACTTGAAAATGGCATCCATTCATACCTTATGCACATTGAAACTTGTGTGCATTCATTGTATGTCCAAAGGTATGCTATATAAAACCAAATGGAAGCATAACTTCATTCCATTTTACCACACTACCCATTTTGAGTTTCAATCACATCCATCACTTATAAGAACTCATTTCTTCATATTCATACTCAATGGAACTTGTATGTATGTTACAAATCATATTACACATACGTACATTGAATCCATGGACTTACATCAATCATACTTTACATTACAAGTCCATTCATATTTATTGCACATTACAACTTTACATATACGGGGCCTCACATAGTACCCCAATGAAGGAGGGTTAACTAATAGAATAATTATGAAGAGATTATAAGTCAAAAATAGGGAAAGAAGTATAAGTCAGCCGATTTTATTCAATAGACTATGAATAATTTGAAGTAATATTTGAGAAAAAAATTGGTCGGCTGCAAATTATGCTGTTCAGATTTTTATCCTAAGATAATGATATGGTTACCCCTGAAAAACTACACTGAATGAAAGAGTTTTGTTATAATTGATATACAAAGGAGATAAGCTTTGAGATGTGATAGATCCTGAATACAAGATATATTGGAATAAGAGGTGTATGCAAGGTAAGAATATCTCAGATATGTGAAGTAATTTGGAAGTGAATATGAATTGCAACCAAGGATAAGGGGTGGATATATCCATAACCAGTCCATGTGGTCAAGTATGAGGGTTAATAAAGGTATT
Organism: Firmiana major; assembly: GCA_033439115.1. NCBI lineage: Eukaryota > Viridiplantae > Streptophyta > Magnoliopsida > Malvales > Malvaceae > Firmiana > Firmiana major. Next base: position 28,857,028 of record CM065905.1, read on the forward strand.
TCAAAATACCTCCCCTCCTGAAGACTTGATAGCGTCTAGAAGTATACACAACCTATAAATTGAAATCGACAGTCGTAATATATACATTTAAAAATTAGGGTACCTTTACTAGTACGATAAAGAAATATAGAATTCGATTAATCATGAAGGTTAAAAAATTAAAATTTTTATAAAAGTCGTTAATATAAGAAAAAAATGAAATGACGCGGGTTAGTATCTTGAACGGAGTCGATTTTGAAATGACATTATACGTTTATGCGTACATAGGTCAAGGATATGGGTGACTGAACTATTTAGTGGAAGTCAACTACGATGAGGTATTTAAAGTTTTCCTAGACCAATTTGTTATCATCCTTATTGATGATATTTTGGGTGTATTTAAAGTCCAGGGAAAATTATAAGCAACAATTGGAAATTGTTTTTACAGATGGTTTGTTGAGAGTTCTCGAAATGGACTACTTTGTTGACAAGTAACTAAGAAAAAGTGGTATTTGAATGGGATGATAGACGTGATAGGAGTTTTGGTGTATCGAAGTATGAACTGACCACCGCATTTATTTTCACCATATGCAACAGATTAAGAGGTTTCTCAGGGTATATGGATGTCTTGAAACTAAGATTGGGTTGTGTATTGATGCAAAATGGGAAGATAGTCGATTATGGATCCAGACAACTCAAGGATCATGAAAGAAACTATCGACCCATGATTTAAAGTTAGCAGCGATAGTGTTTGTACTGAATATGTCACTACTATGTACACGATGATAAATTTCAATTATGCACTGAACATAAAAAGTCCTGAGTACCTATTTTCACAGAAAGAATCGGATATGAGAACAAAGAGGGTTAGAGCTTCTGAGGGATTATGATTGTGGAAATTGTACCACCCAGGAAAGGCTAATGTGATGGCTGATGCCTTGAGCAAAAAGATCCTTGGGATGGTATTACATATGATGGTCAGGGAGCGTGAGCTGCTAGAGTAGTTGTAAGCCTCAATAGTGATGTGATCCCCTCTGATGATGACACTGATTATATGGCAGATAGCTTGAGATTAGAATCGAATTTGAGTGACTGAATTTGACAAGCTTAGCGTGATGATCGGCATGGTGTCGATAGTGTGGGTTAGATTCAAATGGGTACAGTGACAGAGTTCATAGAGAGTGATGATGGCTTACTGAGGTTCAGAGATAGTATAACTGCTCCCCAGGACCACAGTGATGAGATAGTGTTATTGTTAGAAGCTCACTCTTCGGGATATACAGTGCATCCGAGAAGTAATAATATATCGAAATCTCAAAAAAAAGGTATTGGTGGTCAAATATGAAAAGAGACATTGTTGAGATTGTGAAAAAGTGTCTCGTATGTCAACAGAGTAAGGTAGAGTACTAGAAGTCTGCAGGGTTATTGCAGCCTCTACTTATATCGACACGAAAATGGGACCAAGTTACCATGAAATTTCATAATGGGTTACAGAGGACCCGGATGAATCACGAGGCTATCTAGGTGATAGTCGATAGATTGACTAAGTCTACCTACCTTCTGGTTATGAAATCCTCGATACTCTGAGTTTGTAGGCGAATATATGTGTAAGGAAGATTGTGGAACACCATGTATTTTCCAGTGAGCATTATATCATATAGGGATTCCCGCTTCACTTTCCACTTCAGGGAATATTTTTCAGGAAGCTATGAGAACCCAACTGAGCGTTAGCACAGCTTTTCGTCCTCAGACAGATGGTCAGTCAGAAGGGACGGTAATGGTTCTGGAGGATATGATGAGAGTGTGTGCATTGATTTTATAAGCTCATGGGATAATCAGTTGCTACTAATTGAATTCACCAATAGCAACCGTTATCGCTTGAGTATCGGGATGACTTTATATGAGACATGGTATGGCTTTAGGGGTTGTTCCCCGAATTTGATAAGAGGAAGTGGGTGACAGATAGAGAATTACTCCTGAATTGGTAAGACAAACCTCTGAGGATGTTCAGTCGAATTGTGAGAGATTAAGAACACCTCAGAGAAGAAAGAAAAGCTATGTTGACAAGAGACAGAAACCAGTGGAATTCACTAATGGGGAATCAGTATTGTTGGACGTTATATGTCTTAAGAGCATAATGAGATTCGAAATGAAGGCAAATTGAGTTTCGTTAGATTGAATCCTTTGAGAGATTGGACAAGTGGGAGATAAGGCCTGTAGGTTGGCGTTACCCCTTGAATTAGCAGGCATCCTGTCAGGACCCGTTCTCAATCCATGACTTTATCCAAATATCACTATAAATTTTTCGCATTTTTTTTAACTTACCTTTCTGCTCTTCAATGGTTGGGCTGTGATTCGATGTCAGAGTCCTCACTTACCACATTATCCATTTCATACATACATGTCAATATATTATTACTGACTGTAACTGCTTTTATTATACATGTAAGATTATATAAAATCTAATACAAATACATTCCCCATAATATATATCGTATACATCACTGTGCTGTTTCTATGTTTAGATACACAACTGTACATAAAGGTATACCTGGCAATCGATAGGAATTAGTAGTGGACTCTGGGACACTATCCCTCGATAGCTCTCGCTCTACTGACGCTCTGTAGAGAGATGTAAAGAAAGGGGGGTGAGCATACAACGCGCTCAGTAAGGAAATCAGGCAAGCAAGTAGATATCAACACTATCTACTCAAAATAATGCTATGCCTTGAAAACATTATTTCCTTTACTCGCTTTAAAAGCATGTCTTGAAATATAATATATATACTTGTATAGAATAAATCCCATGTACAGAAAATCATGCTTTCTTTCTCAAATGTAGGCATGTAGTGCGAAACAATGCATCGTATATAAATCATGCCTTTATGTAAATCATGCCATGTATATTTAAATCACAATAAATATGGCATCAAATGATTCACAACACAAAATCGGAGTCCGACCCATCCCTCAGGTCTGTCCGCAGTTTAAATCATTCAATCAATGTGATATATCATGTGAGACTCTGTGGTGAAATGTAAATAGTATCCTGGACTATGTAAGACAGCCTCCCCACCGAACAGAGCCTCCCCGCCATTCTGGCTTAAGGATGTTGGGCTTAAAGATCTTACCGTAAGAGAGCCTCCCTACCGAACAGAGCATCCCGCCCTCTCTGGCTTAAGGATGTTGGGCTTAAGGATCTTACGTAAGAGAGCCTCCCTACCGAACAGAGCCTCCCCGCCCTCTCTGGCTTAAGGATGTTGGGCTTGAGGATCTTACCATCCTCCACGGCATCCTACATACCACAGTGTGAAAACTTGTGCGAGCTAAGCTCTAGCACGATGTCATGCATCTCATTTAAAACTCGAGTACGAGTAAGAACTCCAGTACTCTGTCATGCATATATCATATAAAACTGAGTACGAGTAATGACTCTAGTACTCTATCATGCATGTCATGGAAATCTAGTGCGAATCAAAATCTAGCACTAATGTATGTGGAAAATATATGAAATCCAGTGTGAGCTGTGCTCCACACGATTTATTCACACAAAATATGATAGATGGCTCTTTAAAAATGGATGATTTATAAAACATCAAAATCAGCACTATAAAGTGTGCTTAATTCACATCAACCTTAAAATCATTAGCCAATCTATTTATTTTCATGCTAAACAGCAGTTAAACACTCACAATAGTAGTTTCCATGCTTTTTACAACTTTTCAAAAAAGTTAACTTTTTAACTAACTAGGGGCAAAATCGTAATTTGCCACTATCGGGTCGCAATAATTATTATTCACTTTCTCTGACCCTCAGAGTTTTTAAATGACTGTAAAAGCAGACGAAAATACATGCAGGTATCTCTAACTACTCACAAAAGTCCCTTATCTCGGATCACGTCACGTGACCTCACTTTCTCGGAGCTGTAAATAACCATTCCTCAGGTTAATTATAATTTTCCTATTGTATTACACATTAATACAGTCTATTTTCCCTTAATGGGCCTTAATAATCCTTAATGGGCCTAACTATACCTTAAGCCCATTTTCATTTTACTATTCACTTTTGTTGGGCCTATTGGGCTTGTGGGGCCCACCAACTCTTATTGGGCTTGTCCTTGGCCCATTACACCCTATTGGGCCTAAAATATTTGGGCTTGGCCCATTGGGCCTCTCGGCCTCATGCCATGGCTGAGAGCTACTCCTGTCTCGGTTTTACCATGGCATGCCATCCATGCCTATTATTTAGCCATTTTCACTTAGGCATTTTCACAAACACTTGGTAGACAACATTACCAATCATCACATAGTTCATTTAGGCATTTTATCAAACACCTTGATTGCCAACAAATTACATGTATTAATTAATCAAATTGATTAATTCTAATTACACCATTAACATTAATACATGTACACTAATCCATTTATGTCTTAAAATCATATTGACATAATTTAACATCCCATTACTCACTCTCGGCCTAACCCACTTCATGGTGATTAAATATGTTTCAATGCTTAAAACATATATCAACATACTTGAAATCATTCATACATTAACATATATGAAATTGGAAATTAGAAAATATACCAATTGTTGTGTTCACCCTTTGGCCAAAACTTTGGAGGCTCTCTGTTTGCACTCTATGGCTCCTTGATAGCCAATTCCAACATATATCAATCTCCTTTCAATTTGGAACAACTTCCATGAAGAATGCAAGTTCCAAATATGCTTAATTCCTAGTGATTTCTAGTGAGAGAAAGCTTGGAAAATATATTTCAATGGTTTCTTCTTCTAGCCGGATTGGTGTGATGAAGATGACAATGGTGTGGCTGAATTTAGAAGCCATATACTTAGCCATTAAGCTTTACTTTTCAGCCATTATGCTTGACTTTCCAAACCTTAGCCATGAGTCACCTTATGAGTCATAGTTAACTTTAACTATGGTTAGATATTTATCTCATGGGCTTTTCTATTTGGGCTTCTCGGTTTGGGCTTTCCTAATGAGCTTTCGGGCTAAAATTTTTACTATGTCTCGAGCCTTTAATTGTCTCAAAATTTAGCCAATCAATTGGTCCAACAATTCGGTCTAAAGGACATAAGAATTTCGATATACGTTTAGTATACCTTAATGGGCTTTAAAATTTTTACCTTAGGCCAATCCCATTTTTAACCATTAAATTTATTCGGGAATCCTTCCAAATAAATTTTCCTTACTTTCGAGGATGATTATCTTGTATTCTGGCCAAGAATATTTTTCCCCAAATTTTCCTCCACACTTAGGTTAATTTTTTTTACCATGATTAGTCAACTATGGTAAAAGTCCACTTTCTTAACTATAGTTGACTTTTTCCTTAACCATTGACCATGTTGATTTTTTTCTTAAAATTTTGAGAGTGTCATATCTTATGTCTTACACTCTCGTCTTTATATTCGAACCGCTCCCGGTGGATAATTTCACCCGAAACACCTTATTTCACCAAAAAGGTCCATTTTACCCTTTTTAGCTTTTACTCTCGTTTAATATGTTCGGGTCTAAATCAAGCTGACTTTTCTTCATGAGCCCTCTACGCTATCTTATTTTAAGTTTTTATTTTCAGTCAGAATGATTTAGAGTAACTCGGTTTAGCCTGTGATACCCGTTGCTCACATTAGGCATTTTATGTAGCTTTTGCATGTTAATTCATTTCAATAACACTTTAAGTCTAGTAAATACTCTTCTTATGATTCAACTATAATTACATAGTGTTCATACACATAGGAATCATAAGGTACAAGCTACAAAAAATCTGGGTCTGACACATCCACAATGTGTCCCATCTTATGATGCTTCGAAAATACTATCCGGACCCATCATATGTGAACGGATATGAGCTCTAACAGCTTAGCTCAATGGAAGTATAACGTATGTTGAAGAACTTGATTCGGGTATTAAAATAGGAAGGAGAAGGTGTTGTGGTTTAAGATGATCTCCCTAATTAAAGTCCTTTGGTAGTAGTACACTCCAGAAAAGTCACATGAGAAATAAAGAGTATGATGCGATAGACGTACCCGGAGTTGTTTATGGACCCATTTGACTTCGTTCTAATTTGGATGACCAAATTTCTTAAGTGGGGGAGATTATGTAAGACCCGAATTAAATCGTAATTTCTTATGAAGGATTAGAAATGGTCACAAATTAAACGAATTGGATTTGGACTGGAGATGAGGATTTAAAACACAAAATGAGTGAGTGTTCGTGAAAGGAAGTTGGACTGAATTGGTCCCGAACGTGTAGAAGGGTAAAATGGTCAAAAGATCAAAATCTGGTATAATTCGATAAGAAAATTTTAATTAAAAATATGAAATTGAGAAATCTTGATCAATAACGAAGAAATAATTAAATTTCGAGTCCAATTGATCAAGATATGAATTTACTAAAATTTATCAAAATTTTCACTCGGGACAATATCCCGAAAATATTGAAAAAATATATCGGAAAGACGAAATTAGATAGATAAATTAATTTATTGATTAAATGAATTAAATAGATTATTCTTGAAGATATTTTGGATTTTTAATATATTTTAATTGAATAAAATAATAAAATAAATAAATAAAAATAAAGTAAATGAAAAAAATTGAAACAGAATCGCGAGTTGCGATTCTGTGAAAGACAGGGGAATGAAAGCAGAAGGCACGAAGAAGGCTGAGACCAGAGCTTCTGCCTCCACCAGACGGAAGCCGCCGAGGAGAATCCGGACGAGAGGGGTAGCTGAGGCCACCGTCGGCGTTGTTAGAGAGAGGAGAGGCGGCGCCGACGAGAGAAATAAGGAAGAAGAGAGAGAAAAAACAAGAGAAAGAGGGAGAAAGAGAGAAAATGGAGGCAGACGAAGGCCGGAGGAAAGGAGAGTGCCTCGCCACCGACCAGGAGGGAGGTCGATTCACCACCGTCGGTGATAAAACGGACCGAAATCAATGAGAAGAAGAAGCACCACCAACGCCAAAGAGGAGAAAGGCTGAACCGGCCTCATTGCCGTCGATCTGAGCATGGATGCCACCAGATCCATACATTGGACAGCCAGGCGGACCTACCAGAGGGGGAAGCCGACGAAGCCCCGAACCGATTGAATTGAACTGAACCGACTGAATCGGATCGGTCTAAACTGGGTTGAACCAGACCGAACCGGTTCAGCCAAGAAATAGAGGAAAAAGGGAGAAAAAGAGAAAAAGAAAAAAGTGGAAGAATTTTCGAGGATACACCGGACTTCGGGTAAGTCGGTAAGAGGATTGTCAGAGCTAGATTTTATGTAGCTTGTTCCTTATGATTCCTATGTGTATGAACACTCTATTATTATAGTTGAATATAAGAAGAGTAATTACTAGATTTAAAGTGTTAGTAAAATGATTTAACACGCAAAAGCTACATAAAAAGCCTAATGTGAGCTATAAGAGTGACAGGCTAAACCGAGTGCATCTGAATCATTCTGACTAAAAATAAGAACTTAAAATGAGAAAGTATAGAGAGCTCATGAAGGAAAGTCAACCTGATTTAGTTTCGAACACAGAAAACAAGAGTAAAAGCTAAAAAGGGTAAATTGGACCTTTTTGGCGAGTTAAGGTATTAAAGGTGTTTCGGGTGAAATTATCCACCGGGAACGGTTGAAACATAAAGACGATAGTGAAAGAAATAAGATATGACACTTTCGAAATTTTGAGAAAAAGTCAACTTGGTCAATAGTTAGGGAAAAAGTCAACTATAGTTAAGAAAGTGGACTTTTACCATAGTTGACTAATCATGGTTAAAAATATGGAGAAAAAATTGGAGAAAAATATTCTTAGTCAGAATACAAGATAATCATCCTTGGAAGTAAGGAAAATTTATTCAGAAGGATTTCGGATTAAATTTAATGGTTAAAAATGTAATGGGCCTAAGGTGAAAATTTTAAAGCCCATTAAGGTATACTAAATGTAGATCGAAATTCTTAGGTCCCTTAGACCGAATTTTTGGACCAATTGATCAGCCAAATATTTAGACAATTAAAGGCCTGAGGTATAGTAAAAGTTTCAGCCTGAAAGCCCAAGCCGAGAAGCCCAAATGGAAAGCCCATGAGATAAATATCTAACTATAGTTAAAGCTAAACATGACTCATAAGGTGACTCATTAGGTGACTCATGACTCAGGCTTAGGAAGTCAAGTGTAATGGCTGGAAAGTAAAGCTTAATGGATAAGTAAGTGGCTTATAAAATCAGCCACACCATTGTCATCTTCACTGCACCATTCTCGGTTAGAAGAAGAAAGCATTGAAACAAATTATCCAAGCTTTCTCTCACTAGAAATCACTAGGAATTAGGCATATTTGGAACTTGCATTCTTCATGAAAGTTGTTCCAAATTGAAAGGAGAGTGACATATGTTGGAATTGTCTATCAAGGAGCCATAGAGCGCAAACCGTGAGCCTCCAAAGTTTGGCAAAGTGTGAACACAACTATTGGTATATTTTCAAGTTTTCAATTTCATATATGTTAATGTATGAATGATTTTAAGTATATTGGTATATGTTTTAAGCATTAAAACATATGAAATCACTATGATCTTGTTTAGGCCGAGAGTGAGTAGTGAAATATTGATGAATACCCATATGATTTTAAGGCATAAATAGGTTAATATACATGTGTTAATGATTATGGTGTAATTAAAATTAATCAAATTGATTAATTAATACATGTATTAAGTTGGCAATCAAGGTGTATGATAAAATGCCTAAATGAACTATGTGATGTTTAAGAATGTTGCCAACCAAGTGTTTGTGAAAATGCCTAAGTGAATTGGCTAAGGAAAGGGACATGGTCGGCATGCCACAGTGTGACCGACGGCATGGATAGCTCTCGGCCATGGCATGTGGCCGAGAGGTCAAATGGGCCAAGCCCAAATATATTTAGGCCCAATGTGATGTAATGGGTCTAGGATAAGCCCAATAAGAGCTGGTGAGCCCCACAAGCCCAATAGGCCCAACAAAATGAATAGTAAAATGAAAATGGGCTTAAGGCATAGTTAGGCCCATTAAAGATTTTTAAAGCCAATTAAGGGAAATAGACTGTATTTAATGTGAAATACAGTAGGAAAAGTGTAATTAACCTGATAAATGGTTATATGCAGCTCCAGAGAGTATTGGAAAAACAAATCGGATTGCTGAAACGAGCAGCGCAGAGAAAGTAAAATTTCTCGAGTGATTGCAGGTAAGGGACTTTTGTGAGTAGTTAGAGATACCTGCACGTATTTTCGTCTGCTTTTACATTCACTTAAAAACTTTGAGGGTCAGAGCAAGTGAATAATAATTATTGTGACCCGATAGTGGCAAATTATGATTTTTCCCCTAGTTAGTTAAAAAGTCAACTTTTGTGAAAAGTTGTAAAAAGCATGGAAACCACTATTTTGAGTGTTTAACTGTTGTTTAGCAGGAGAATAAATAGATGGGCTAATGATTTTAAGGTTGATGTGAATTAAGCACACTTTATAGTGCTGATTTTGATGTTTTGTAAATCATCCCTTTTTAAAGAGCCATCTATCATATTTTGTGAGAATGAATCGTGCTGGAGCATAGCTCGCACTGGATTTCATATATTTTCCACATACATTAGTGCTGAATTTTGATTCGCACTAGATTTCCATGACATGCATGATAGAATACTGGAGTTATTACTCGTACTCAGTTTTACATGAGATGCATGAGAGAGTGCTGGAGCGATTAGCTCGTACTTGAGTTTTACATGAGATACATGACAGAGTGCTGAAGCATTGCTTGTACTCGATTCTTCATGATTTATACATGACATAGTACTAGAGCTATTGCTCGCACTTGATTTGATGATATTATGCATAGCATGGTATTGGAGCTATTGCTCGTACTTGATTTAATACATGAACTATGCATTGACCTAGTTGCTGGAGGTTTACTTGCACTAGAGTTGAGTTTGTGATGTGAAACAGTGTTTGAGAGGAGTGTTGACTGTGAGTCGTGCTAAAAGGCGCGCACTGTATGTGATATATAATACATGTTGAAAACCATGCTTGATTACCTTGTGTAGACTGAGTGTCACACTGTGAGAGGATTTGCATGAGGATACTAGAGACGTGGTATGATGTTCCATGGTTTTGAGGGCTAAGACCTATGACAGGTACCTCGACTGTGATGTAAGGTCCACGGGTGTACGTTGTACCCTGCATGTGGCATAGAGTACACTGTACTGTGTGCTGTTGTGGAGTTGAGGAGGATATAACTGGCGGTTGTGATGGACTGACCCCCCTCCCATTGCAGCAGTGATGCCCCGTACACTAAGATTCCGTGTAGCTTGGGATCACATGTCGGATATGATCATAGTCCAAGATACTATTTACATTTTCACCACAGAGTCTCACATGATATATCACCTGATTGACTGATTTAATTGCGGACAAACCTGAGGGATGGGTCAGACTCCGATTTTGTGTTATGAATGATTTAAATGCCATATTTACTGTGATTTAAACATACATGGCATGATTTATCTAAAGGCATTGTGATATTATAAAGATGCATTGTTTTGCACTACATGCCTACATTTGAGAAAGAAAGCATGATTTCTATACATGGGATTTAATCTGTACAAGTATATATATATTGTCACGCCCCGGAAACGCAGAAAATAGGGCGAATTTAAAACTTTTTACTCATTAAATCACAATTAAGGGTGCATTCCTGTGCAGTGTCATACATCATCATAATTATCATGCCTCAGGATCTCATCATAATATAATATATATTGTATTATACACATTACTCAATTCCAAGTTAATTAATCCTAATACATCCCATACAATGTTGTACATCAAGTGTCTGCAATTATGGTAATTGTCTGGGTACATGAAAAGATAAAAGATACCTTAAATTATAATATATGGCCTAGAGCTCAAGTCCTCTACTAGCCGCTACTCCGTACGTCGCAGGGAAACCCCTTTCACTTGAAGAAATCTGGGGGGAAATAAAACAGGGTGAGCTTCTAAATCGCTCAGTAAAGGGGGTAAGGGACTCATTTCATAAACCAAAATGCACATCACAAAATATTTATTTGTATGTGAAACTCATTAATCTCATTTGAAAACCATAGCATGAAAGTACTCAAAACGACATTCTCATGTCTCAAATCATGTGAAAACATGAAGTAAAATGCTCAGTATAGAGCAATAACAAAGCATGTGAAAATAATGCGATAAACGCTTTCTCAATGAACGTGATAAAATCACTATAATAATAATGCACGTGGCACAGCCACTAATTCAATTTCACACGTGGCACAGCCACTAACTCACGTGGCATAGCCACTGATTCAATTTCACACGTGGCACAGCCACTACCTCACGTGGCATAGCCACTGATTTAAATTCACACATGGCACAGCCACAGAATAGGGTTTCACGTGGCAACAGCCACTAATTAGGGGTTCTCACGTGGCAACGGCCACCAAATGGGGTTTCTCACGTGGCAACGGCCACCAAATGGGGTATCACGTGGCAACGGCCACCAATAGGGTTTCTCACGTGGCAACGGCCACCAAATGGGGTATCACGTGGCAACGGCCACCAATAGGGTTTCTCACGTTGCAACGACCACTAATTAGGGGTTTCTCACGTGGCAACGGCCACCAAATGGGGTATCACGTGGCAACGGCCACCAATAGGGTTTCTCACGTGGCAACGGCCACTAATTAGGGGTTTCTCACGTGGCAACGGCCACCAAATGGGGTTTCTCACGTGGCAACGGCCACCAAGTATACGTGTTATAGCCACAGAATGGGTTATTCTCACGTTACCAGAACGGAGAAGAATCAGGCTTACATGCTACCAGAGCAATGCCCGGTGTGTACTCAGAATTACACACCTAAGTCTTAATCACATAAGACTAGTTTGCCTTCACGTAGAACTCATAGTGGTTTTTCTCTCATAAAACTCATTTGAAAACTGTTTTGTACTCAACACAAAACATATTGAAACCGAGTCCCAACCGGCAAAACACGCACACATTTCTCAAATTTCAATATTGCCTTAACGTAGAGCCCAATTCATTACTCACACAAATTCGACAGTTTATAAAGCAATTTCACACTCAGCTTATAAACGCATAAAATAATGGGCTCCAACCGGCTATAAAAATCGTGTGCAATTTTATCTCAACACAACACTCAACATGCTTGTTTTATAAACCACAAATCATGCTATAATAGTTTACAAATCACATACACAAATGGTTTAGATTTCCCTTACCTCTTTGCACCTCGTATAGTGCAATCGTTTCCCCCGTATCACGGACTAGCCTCGCATTCCACTCTGGAACTCCCGAGCTGTCCAAACGATGTTAAAACATCAATACTCAATTATCTCATCAACCTCAATTCTCAAAAATCGAGCATAATTGCTCATAACACCTCAAATCTCTTGATCCTCGTAACTCTACCCCAAACTAGACTCTCATTCACAACATCTCAACGTTCTACATTTCTCATGCCAATTATCTATGCTAATTCACCACATTGTCTAAATTTCTATTTATAGCTCAAATTCCCAAAATTGCTAAATATCATTATCACTCCAACCACATTGCAATTTCATCAATCCCTAATCATTTCTCAGCTATTTCAACACAATGATAACCACCATTATCATCAAAATCATCTCAAATATCAAGATCGAGGTTTAGACCCAAAGCTTGTAAGACGCACAACACACGCCTCGATTCGATTCGTCCTTCGATTTCCAAGTATGTTGTTCTCCCTTTGATGAGGAACAATTTTCCTTCTTGCCACAACTTCTGATTTGGCCGGAAATGGGTGCTTTGGATGAGTGAGAAATCTAGGTTTCGGTGAAAATGGGGGTTGGAAGAGAGAGAAAGTGAGATTGCAGGAGAAAAATAGGGGTTCCTTATATAGGCTGAGGGTAGGAGATCGATCTGCCTCTTAATGAGATCGATCTGTATTTGAATTTTGGGGACAATTTGGGCAATTTTATGCCTAGGAGATCTATCTGTCAAGGGGTGAGATCGATCTCTTTATGGCTTTATGAGATCGATCTGCTCCTTAAGGAGATTGATCTTCTCCCAAACAGAATCATTTGGAGATCGATCTCTTCCTCATGAGATCGATCTTCTCTCAAACAGAATCATAAGGAGATCGATCCTCTTCCATTGGAGATCGATCTGCTCCTTAAATTCCTTCTTCCTAGTCATTTTTAACTCACCAGATCGATCTCTCCTTCTCCCAGATCGATCTGTCCTTATAACTTCACACTTATTTTAAACACTTAACATATAAATCTCCAATTATCATTCCCCAGTTCACTTAGCTCAATAAATTACACTTCAAGTTCATATTACATCATTCAAATATATCTAAAATTCTCAGATCTCACATCCTCCCCACCTTAAAAAGAATTTGGTCCTCCAAATTCAACTCAACTAGTCGAATAGATAGGGGTATTTCTCCTTCATGAGACTCTCTAGTTCCCACGTTACCTCTTCCCTTGAGTGATGTTTCCACAAAACTTTCACTAATGGGATGCTCTTGGTTCTCAGTACCTTCTCCTTTCTATCGAGAATCTGGACGGGTTCCTTAGTGTAGCTCATATCCTCTTGAATGTCCATCTCGTCATACTCTATGACATGAGAAGGGTCCGGGTGGTATTTCCTCAACATAGATACATGAAAAACATTGTGTATTCCGGACATCTGTGGGGGTAATGCTAATCTGTAAGCTACCTCTCCCACTCTCTCAAGAATCTCGAATGGTCCTATGTATCGAGGACTCAATTTTCCTTTCTTCCCAAATCGCATGATACCCTTACTCGGTGATATTTTCAGAAACACTACATCACCAACGTCAAACTCGAGTGGCCGTCTACGCACATCTACGTAGCTTTTCTGTCTACTTTGTGCAGCCCGTAACCTCTCACATATGAGTTTCACACTATGTACGGCTTGCTCAACAAGCTCGAGAGCATTTATCTTTCTGTCACCGACTTCTTCCCAAGCTACAGGGGATCTACACCTCCTACCATATAGAGCCTCAAAAGGTGCCATTCCAATACTCGCATGATAGCTGTTATTGTATGCAAACTCTGCTAGGGGCAGGTGATCATCCCATGATCCCTTAAAATCCATCGTACACGCCCTCAACATATCCTCCAGGGTCTGAATAGTCCTCTCTGACTGACCATCTGTCTGAGGATGATAGGCGGTACTGAAACTCAATCGAGATCCCATGGACTCCTGAAACTGGGTCCAAAATCTGGAAGTAAATCGGGAATCTCTATCAGAAGTAATACTCACTGGAGCCCCATGTAATCTAGCTATCTCGCTGACATACAGCTCAGCTAAGGCATCCACAGTATCTGTGCTGTTGATGGCAAGGAAGTGGGCACTCTTGGTCAGTCTATCCACTATAACCCATATAGCGTCACGACCTCTTCGGGTCCTCGGTAAACCCATAATAAAGTCCATAGTGACATGCTCCCATTTTCATGTAGGTACAGGTAAGGGCTGTAGTAGTCCTCCGGGCTTCCGATGCTCAGCTTTCACTTGCTGGCATACTAAACACCTGGCCACATACTCTGCCACATCTCGCTTCATACCACTCCACCAATACACCTTTCTCAAGTCTCGGTACATCTTATTACTCCCTGGGTGCATGGTGTATCGTGAGCAGTGGGATTCTCTCAGTATCTGTGTCTTTAGGGTATCATCGTCCGGTACACAAATTCATCCTCTGAATCTCAACAATCCATCCTCACTGATGGTGAGATCCGACTGCGAACTTTGTTCAGCTTGGCTAACCATATCTATCAATCTCTGATCACTGCGCTGCCCAGTTCTAATCTGATCCATGATCCTGGGCTCTATCCGCAGGCTAGCCAAAAATCCAATCTCTACCTCTTTAACTCTGATCCGAAGTTTGGCAAACTGCTCCAGTAAATCCCATTCCCTAATCATCATAGCAGATATCATACTCTTCCTGCTCAAGGCATCAGCAACCACATTCGCCTTGCCCGGATGATATAGAATCTGGCAGTCATAATCCTTAAGGAGTTCCATCCATCTCTTTTGTCTCATGTTTAACTCTTTCTGATCAAAGAGATATCTCAAACTCTTGTGATTAGTGAAGATCTGGAATCTTTCCCCATATAAGTAGTGTCGCCAGATCTTCAAGGCAAACACCACAGTGGCTAACTCCAAATCATGCGTGGGGTAATTTCGCTCATGGTCTTTCAGCTGTCGCGATCCATATGCGACCACTCTTCCGTGCTGCATAAGCACACACCCCAATCCTTGATAAGACACATCACTATACACCGAGAATCCTCCTGATCCCTCAAGAATAGTTAACACAGGTGTCGCTGTCAACCTCCTCTTTAATTCCTGAAAACTGAGCTCACATTGATCAGTCCATATAAATGGAGTCTCTTTACGCGTGAGCTTAGTCAAAGGGGCGGCAATCCGGGAAAATCCTTCCGTAAATCTTCTGTAATACCCTGCCAAACCAAGGAAGCTTCATACCTTAGTAACTGTCCTCGGTCTCTCCCAATTAAGCACAGCCTCCACCTTGCTTGGGTCCACTGATACTCCTTCCTCTGAGACTATATGACCAAGGAAAGCTATCCGATCCAGCCAAAACTCACACTTACTAAGCTTTCCATATAATTGCTTATCTCGGAGTATCTGAAGTACTAACCACAGATGCTGTGCATGCTCCTCATACGACCGAGAGTATACCAGGATATCATCAATAAAGACTATCATAAATTTATCCAGATAGTCTCTGAACACCTCGTTCATCAATCTCATAAATGTTGCAAGGGCGTTTGTCAATCCAAAGGACATCACCAGAAATTCGTAATGGCCATACCTCGTCCTGAAGGCCGTCTTTGGAATATCTTCTTCCTTAATCCTCAATTGGTGATAGCCCGATCTCAAATCAATCTTAGAAAAGACTGAGGCCCCTCTTAGTTGATCGAGTAGATCATCAATCCTGGGCAGTGGGTATTTATTCTTCACCGTGGCTTTATTCAACAACCGATAGTCTACGCATAATCTGAGACTACCATCCTTCTTCTTGACAAATAAAATCGGTGCTCCCCACGGTGAAACTTTGGGCGTAATGAACCCTTGATCCAATAACTCCTGTAGTTGTTTCTTCAATTCCTCAAGTTCCACTAATGCCATCCTGTAGGGAGGTTTAGAGATCGGCTGAGTATCTGGTACCAAATCAATGGTAAACTCCAGCTCTCTCTCTGGTGGTAAACCTGGCAATTCATCTGGGAAAACATCCAGAAATTCACACACCACAAGTATATCCTCAATCCTCGGATGTTCCCGCTCATCGTCTGAGATGAGTGTCTCATAACCTTCACATGAACAATCATATTTAATATTCTCCAAAATAATATTAAAATTCTCAAATTACTTACTAGAATTCCACATATTCATTTCCTCAATATCTCAATCGTACACTGTAAGGTTCAGGTAGGGAGAAAGTTACAATCCTAGTGTAGCAATCTAGGCTCACTCGATTGGTTGCCAACCAATCCATTCCCAAAATTACATCAAATCCATGTATATTCAACATGATTAGATCTGCTAACATCCCTCTATCTCCCACCTTTATCTCACATCCTCTACAGATTAACTCAGTTCTCTAGGATTCACGCATAGGGGTATTTACATGTAGTATATATTCTAGAGGTTCAAACTTCAAGTTTAATCTACATGCAAAATGCTCAGAAATAAACGAATGCGTGGATCCTGAATCAATCAACACATGAGCCTTACGATTACAGACAGAGAGTGTACCTCTTATAGTTTCTGCAGAAGTGTCAACAGTCTCCTTATCTAGGGCAAACACACGTCCCTGGGTAATAGGTCTCTTTCCTTTCTCTGCAGCAGTAGTCCGTCTCGGGGGATTCACTCTCTGAGGCTGTTGTCTAGCGGGCTCCAATACATGTGGTTTCTGAGGTTGAGGGCAATCCTTCACCATGTGACCCATGTCTCCACATCTAAAACATCCATGGATCGACCCAGTACAACTTCCCTCATGAATTCGGCCATAATTTCTGCAAAACCTTGTCTCTGGCCTGACATCTCGAGGGGTCTCTCTAATGTTAGGGTACCCTCTGGGTCTCTCTAATCTGCCTTTCTGTACCTCAATCCTTCCTCTTCTGAAGGAACCTCTCTAAGCCTCTGTTTGGAAAATCGCTGGCCTCTTGCCCTTATCTCTATTCACCACTCTGAGCTCATTCTGGGATTGTACCATTTCAATTCCTCTTTCAATCTCTTGTGCTCGTCTCAGAGCATCTCCAAACTCAGTAATACATAGCCCTATCAATCTATCTCTGATGATGGGCTTCAATCCATACACAAATTTCTCTATGCGGAGCTCTTCATTCTTAAAGGTCTCTGGGTCATATCTCAATAGCGCTGTGAATTGGCTCTCATAGTCATCCACAAACATGTCACCCTGTACCAAACTCAAAAACTCGGCCTGTTTCTTTCTCTGGGCGGCTCGTGGTACATATTGGGTCCTAAAGGCTGTCTGGAACTCTTCCCAACCAATCACGTCCTGACGGGACATCAGAATACCCTGGGTAGTACCCCACCAATCTTGAGCTCTCCCTTTAAACATATAGATACTCATACTGACCCTCTCAGCATCGGTGCACCCCAGATAATCAAATATAATTCTCAACTCCGTCAGCCACTCCTCAGCCTCTGTAGGATCCTTCTTTCCCCTAAACACGGGTGGATTCATCTTCAGAAAATCCTTCAGTCGGACCATACTTCTATCATCAGGCTGAGTGACGGGAGGTATTGGGGGTATGGGAGGTCCTTGTGGTGGTGTAGGAGTAGTACCCGAGGCATTAACTCCAAAGTGTTGCACGAATAACGCTGCCATCTGCTCAAAACCTTGCCTCACATCGATCTCAATCTGATTAAATCGAGAGTTAAGACTCTCTGGTTATGGGACAGGTGGCGGAGGGGACTCTGCCTGCCTCCTCGAACGACCTCGTCGTCCGCTCATTCTCTATCTTAACTCGTCTCCTGCGCGTACATATCAGAATCGATTGAAATCTCAATCCTCAATTTCAGTTCATGACCAAACTATTACAGACACTTGGGATGTATTCTATTCCACTTAACTGACACTGACAGTACTAGACACCCTAAGCTCTGATACCAAGAAAACTCTGTCACGCCCCGGAAACGCGAAAAATATGGTTAATTTAAAACTTTTTACTCATTAAATCACAATTAAGGGTGCATTCCTGTGCAGTGTCATACATCATCATAATTATCATGCCTCAGGATCTCATCATAATATAATATATATTATATTATACACATTACTCAATTCCAAGTTAATTAATCCTAATACATCCCATACAATGTTGTACATCAAGTGTCTGCAATTATGGTAATTGTCTGGGTACATGAAAAGATAAAAGATACCTTAAATTACAATATATGGCCTGGAGCTCAAGTCCTCCACTAGCCACTACTCCGTACGTCGCAGGGAAACCCCTTTCACTTGAAGAAATATGGGGGGAAAGAAAATAGGGTGAGCTTGTAAATCGCTCAGTAAAGGGGGTAAGGGACTCATTTCATAAACCAAAATGCACATCACAAAATATTTATTTGTATGTGAAACTCATTAATCTTATTTGAAAACCATATCATGAAAGTACTCAAAACGACATTCTCATGTCTCAAATCATGTGAAAACATGAAGTAAAATGCTCAGTATAGAGCAATAACAAAGCATGTGAAAATAATGCGATAAACACTTTCTCAATGAACGTGATAAAATCACTATAATAATAATGCACGTGGCACAGCCACTGATTCAATTTCACACGTGGCACAGCCACTAACTCATGTGGCATAGCCACTGATTCAATTTCACATGTGGCACAACCACTAACTCATGTGGCATAGCCACTGATTTAAATTCACACGTGGCACAGCCACATAATAGGGTTTCACGTGGCAACAGCAACTAATTAGGGGTTCTCATGTGGCAACGGCCACCAAATGGGGTTTCTCACGTGGCAACGGCCACTAATTAGGGGTTCTCACATGGCAACGGCCACCAAATGGGGTTTCTCACGTGGCAACGGCCACCAAATGGGGTATCACGTGGCAACGGCCACCAATAGGGTTTATCACGTGGCAACGGCCACCAAATGGGGTATCACGTGGCAACGGCCACCAATAGGGTTTCTCACGTGGCAACGGCCACTAATTAGGGGTTTCTCACGTGGTAACGGCCACCAAATGGGGTATCACGTGGCAACGGCCACCAATAGGGTTTCTCACATGGCAACGGCCACTAATTAGGGGTTTCTGACGTGGCAACGGCCACCAAATGGGGTTTCTCACGTGGCAATGGCCACCAAGTATACGTGGTATAGCCACAGAATAGGTTATTCTCACGTTACCAGAACGGAGAAGAATCGGGCTTACATGCTACCAGAGCAATGTCCGGTGTGTACTCAGAATTACACACCTAAGTCTTAATCACATAAGACTAGTTTGCCTTCACGTAGAACTGATAGTGGTTTTTCTCTCATAAAACTCATTTGAAAACCGTTTTGTACTCAACACAAAACATATTGAAACCGAGTCCCAACCGGTAAAACACGCACACATTTCTCAAATCTCAATATTGCCTTAACGTAGAGCCCAATTCATTACTCACACAAATTCGACGGTTTATAAAGCAATTTCACACGCAGCTTATAAACGCATAAAATAATGGGCTCTAACCTGCTATAAAAATCGTGTGCAATTTTATCTCAACACAACACTCAACAAGCTTGTTTTATAAACCACAAATCATGCTATAATAGTTTGCAAATCACATACACAAATGGTTTAGATTTCCCTTACCTCTTTGCACCTAGTATAGTGCAATCGTTTCCCCCGTATCTCGGACTTGCCTCGCATTCCACTCTGGAACTCCCGAGCTGTCCAAACGATGTTAAAACATCAATACTCAATTATCTCATTAACCTCAATTCTCAAAAATCGAGCATAATTGCTCATAACACCTTAAATCTCTTGATCCTCGTAACTCTACCCCAAACTAGACTCTCATTCACAACATCTCAACGTTCTACATTTCTCATGCCAATTATCTATTCTAATTCACCACATTGTCTAAATTTCTATTTATAGCTCAAATTCCCAAAATTGCTAAATATCATTATCACTCCAACCACATTGCAATTTCATCAATCCCTAATCATTTCTAAGCTATTTCAACATAATGATAACCACCATTATCATCAAAATCATCTCAAACATCAAGATCGAGGTTTAGAAATTACCCAAAGCTTGTGAGACGCACAACCCATGCTTCGATTCGATTCGTCCTTCGATTTCCAAGTATGTTGTTCTCCCTTTGATGAGGAACAACTTTTCTTCTTGCCACAACTTCTGATTTGGCCAGAAATGGGTGCTTTGGATGAGTGAGAAAGCTAGGTTTCGATGGAAATGGGGGTTGGAAGAGAGAGAAAGTGAGATTGCAGGAGAAAAATAGGGGTTCCTTATATAGGCTGAGGGTAGGAGATCGATCTGCCTCTTAATGAGATCGATCTGCATTTGAATTTTGGGGACGATTTGGGCAATTTTATGCCTAGGAGATCGATCTGTCGAGGGGTGAGATCGATCTCTTTATGGCTTTATGAGATCGATCTACTCCTTAAGGAGATCGATCTTCTCCCAAACAGAATCATTTGGAGATCGATCTCTTCCTCATGGGATCGATCTTCTCTCAAACAGAATCATAAGGAGATCGATCCTCTTCCATTGGAGATCGATCTGCTCCTTAAATTCCTTCTTCCTAGTCAGTTTTAACTCACCAGATCGATCTCTCCTTCTCTCAGATCGATCTGTCCTCATAACTTCACACTTATTTTAAGCACTTAACATATAAATCTCCAATTATCATTCCCCAATTCACTTAGCTTAATAAATTACACTTCAAGTTCATATTACATCATTCAAATATATCTAAAATTCTCAGATCTCACATATATATTTAAAGACATGCTTTTAAAGTGAGTAAAGGAAATGATGTTTTCAAGGCATAGCATTATTTTGAGTAGATAGTGTAGATATCTACTTGCTTGCTTGATTTCCTTACTGAGCGCATTGTATGCTCACCCCCTTTCTTTACATCTCTCTACAGAGTATCAACAGCAGAGTGAGAGCTATTGAGGGCTAGTATTCCTGTGTCCACTACAAATCCCTATCGATCGACAGTTATACATATTTTGTATGGTTATGTATCTAAACATAGAAATAGCATAGTGATGTATACGATATATATATATTATGGGGAATGTAATTGTAGTAGACTTTATATAATCTCACATGTATTATAAAAGAAGCTACAGTCAATAACAGTATATTGACATGTATGTATGAAAATGGATGATATGGTATGCGAGGAAGCTAACATCGAATCACAGCCCAACCATTGAAGAGAGGAAAGGTAAGTTAAAATGCGAAAAATTTGTAGTGATTTTGGTTAAAGTCATGGATTGAGATGGGGTCCTGACACGAGTGATCATGCAGGACAGAGGGAATGGACTGACCCACCTTTCGGGGTGATTCTCGATAATGGCGAGACCTCGCACACTAAGACCCGTGTAGCAGTAGGATCATGAGGACATATGGCCATAGTCCTAGTTATTTGCATGAGATATACATATATTGCCTAATATCGCATGTTGATGATTTTGAGAAACTTGTTTTTGTGGATTTTTGTGTGAGTCTGGATCACTTGAAGGAGGGGTTCGATCCTGACTGAGATATGATTTTGATGAGAATGAAACTGGGTTTTAAACGAAAACTTACATGATGTTATTTCCATGCTATTGAAACCTATGAATGATGTAAACTGGTTTAACATGATATTCATTATATCAAATGGTACTTTTGCTTTGAAAATCATTTGATTTCATGGTTTTGTGTGAGTCAAGAACACCCGAGGGAGGGGTTGAGTCCTAACTGTGTTGTGAAATTTTAACGAGAATGAAATGTTTTAAATGGATTTACATGTCGAGTTTTCCATGCTTTTGAAATCCATATGTGAACTTGTTTTACATGACATCATGACATCATGAATTATAGCATCAGTTTTGAAATGTGTGGAGAAAGGGTGGTTTATGCACGGCACCACATTCATGTAGGTAGTATGGTTGCCTACTTGTTCATAGGATTGCCTTACTGAGTTTGATGTGCTCACCCCTTTCATTTTCCTACACAGATTTCCTCCAGTAGATGTTGAGGCGACTGAGTACAGCATTCCTGATATCCACTGTTGCCCATCATTTTGAGGTATATACACTTGTACATATTGTATCTAAATAAGAATAGCACAGTAACATGTTTGTAAGTAACTGTCGGGGATGTATAGATAATGTAAACACTTGTAAATGAATGGAAAAGAATAAATGAAAAACTCATGTGTTTACCTTTTTCTGTAATAAGGAATTAAGTTATATGATGATTGAATGGTGGGACTGGCATTGACGCACAGCCCAATTGTTAGTGGAGTGTGGTCACGATCAAAAGACAGGTAAGTATGAAAGAAAAATGAAAAATTTACTCTAATTTTTGGGTCATGACATACTTCCTTAACATGGATATGTGGAAGACGTTATGTACATTTGCCAACTCTGGTGGCAACGCCAACCTATAAACCATATCTCCCACCTTATCAAGTATCTCAAATGGCGCCACTATCTCTATAGTGAGAGATTTCAGGTTTACACCGATCATAAAAACCTTAAGTACCTGTTCTCGCAGAAAAAGTTGAACATGAGACAGAGGAGATGGCTCGAGCTATTAAAGGATTATGATTGTGAGATCCTGTACCACCTCGGTAAAGCGAATGTAGTTGCTAATGCATTGAGTAGGAAGCATCTTAGGTTGGTGTCATTCATGATAGTCAGGGAACACGAGCTGTTGGAACAGTTCATGAACCTCAGTTTGGATATGACCCCGCCTGACGCTGATAGTGGATTTATGATAGCTAGCCTACAGTTGGAACCAGATCTGGTAGATCAAATTTTGACAGGCTCAGCGAGTTGATCAGCAGTACAGTGATATTTTTGGGCAAATACAGAGGGGCACAGAGACGGACTTTGAGTTGAGTTCAGATGGGTTGTTAAGGTTCAGAGGTAGGATATATGTTTCTAATGATGCAAAGATCAGAAGATTGACCTTAACAGAAGCTCACTCATCGAAGTATATGATACATCCAGGAAGTACCAAGATGTATCAAAACCTTCGAAAGGTTTATTGGTAGTTTGGGATGAAAAAGAACATTGATGAATATGTTGTTAAGTGTCTCGTTTGTCAGCAGGTGAAGGTAGAGCATCAGAAGCCTGCAGGGTTATTGCAGCCTCTACCGATACCGACATGGAAGTGGGAGCATCTCACCATGGATTTTGTGATGGGATTGTCGAGGACCTATAAAGGTCATGATGCCATATGGGTGATTATGGATCGGTTGATGAAATCAGCCCATTTTCTAGCTATGAGAGCTACAGATACTCTGAGCCAGTTAGCGAACTTGTATGTGAGCGAGATAGTGAGGCTACATTGAATTCTAGTGAGCGTGATATCTGACAAGGATGCTCACTTCACTTCCCATTTCTGGGAACGTTTTCAGGAAGTGATGGGAACCCAGTTGAGTTTTAGCACTGCATTTCATCCTCAGACAAATAGTTAGACAAAGAGGACTATACAAACCCTATAGGATATGTTGAGAGCGTGTGCATTGGATTTTGGAGGCTTCTATGATGACCATTTACCACTCGCAGAGTTCGCCTATAATAACAGTTTTCATGCGAGTATCGAGACGACACCATATGAGGCATTGTATGGGCGTAGACGTTGTTCCTCTATTGGATGGGAAGAGGTTGGTGACAGTCAGATCTTTGCTCCCGACTTGGTTAGACAAGCCTCTGAGGATGTCCAGTTGATTTATAAGAGTTACGGATAGCTTAGAGCAGACAAACGAGTTATACTGACAGGAGACGGAGACTACTAAAGTTTGAGGTGGGTGAGTCAGTGATTTTGAAGGTTTCTCCTTTGAAGTGAGTTATGAGATTCTGGAAGAAGTGAAATCATGCTATCACAAGCACATTTCATAAAACATACTCATGTCTACCTTTAAAATTTCATCATAGAAAATTTGTACTCAATAACAAATCATAAAACAGGTAGAATGAAATGTGTGAAAACATATATGTATCATTTCGTCAATTCATCGTGGAGCTAGGCAAAATCATATACTAGTCCCGAAGGACATCATACATCAGGTCCCATAGGATGTTCATCATAGGTACATATGGCCATTGTACAGGGGAGCCATAGGACTGGATCAGGGTCGTATGCTACCCTATCTCTCGTGCACCACTAAATAGAGACTATATACACGAACTCACGTGCATCACCAAGTGTGAACTATACACACATTTCTCATATCAAGTCAGAGCCTGACCGTTCCCCGGTCGTCGGCTAGGTAGATCCTCGATCTTCTCCATACGCTACCCTATGTATGCGAGATCGACCCCAGATCCTCTGACTATCGTCATATCATGCCTTTTTACCCCAAAAAAATCATTTCGGGCCTCTTACCCATTTTATCAAAATCATTTCAGGCCTCATACCCGTGTACTGAAACCATTAGGGGACTCTAACCCAATTCTCAAAATCGTTACGGGACTCTAACCCGTTTCTCATAGAAAACATGGTTTTCATAAATCATTACGGGACTCTAGCCCGTGCAAACATGGAAAGCATAGTTATCATAGTCATTCCTTGGGACTCATACTCGTATAATGGAAACACAATTCATAAAACATATCAGGACTTTATCCCTAATCTCACATGAAAACACTATGCTTTCGTCTTAGAAGTGAAAAATCACTTTTATAAACATGTATGCTGTAAAAATTTATCTCATATATAGAAAACATGCTGAAAACTCAGGAAATGGTTTTGGCTTCAGTTTGAAGACAATTGGAAATCCATTTCACAAAATCTCATTCAATTCATATTCATAAATCGTACGTAAGGATATAGGAGCATTAACGCTACTCTAAATTATATATCTTACCTCGAATCCCGTCGAGTACGTAACTAAATCTCTCTGTCGGAGGTTCGTCCAGTCCGACCTGTTCCTAATCTAGTCACGGAGCTGCATATAATTATTTATTAAGTCAATTTAACTCAATAAATATTTTTCTCATATTTACTACAGTCGATTTAGTTAATTGGGTTAATTTTTCTCTTATTGGACCCGACTGCACCTTATTGGGCCCTAATCTGTTTTAAGCCCATTTTCACTTATTATTTCTTTCATCAAGGCCTATTGGGCTCACTAGGCCCATCAGTACTTATTGGGCCTTTTTTTAGACTTTTTGAATAGCCCGCATATCATTTACGACAATTTAATTAAAAATCCCAATATAATCCACTAAATGCGGAATTTAATCCGTAACTTGTAAAATAAATCTTTAATACGCGATAATTACATAAATTGTCATAAATGAGCTTTACTTACTCGAGATTATGCGATGGTACATAAATCGAAGTTTGATCGGGCTCACGTACGCAATTTATCATCAAACTGCACAATTTTATATTTAATTTCGGGTAAATTTTTGATCAAATATAATTTAAAAAAATTTCTTGGAAATCAAATCAGTCACTTTTGACCTCTTACTGACTTATCCGAAGTTCAGTATATCCCTAAAAATCTTCCCATTTTTCTTTTTTCTCTTTTTCTTTCTTTTTCTCCCTTTTTCCTCTCTTTCTTGGCTGAACTGGTCCAGTTCGGTTCAGCACAGTGCACTCTCACTGAACCGGTCCGTATCGATTCAGGCTTCCCCATCACCATTCACCTCTTTTTTGACCGGTTCCCGAGCTGTTTTTGGTGCCAATCGGTGTGCCTGGAGCAAGGGAGTATTCGGCTGGCCTTGGGTTGCACCGAAACCCAGTCGGTGGCCGCCGCTTCTCTCTTCTCCCTCTACGGCTTCTCTTTCTCGATCCGTCGAAATTCGACATCGGTGCAGCGCGTTCCAGTGGTAGGAGGGTCGCGTGGCTGTCGGCTACCTGTTTTGACCCTCGCCTCACCTCCTCGATCGCCGGTGGTGGCTCGTCGGTGCTTTCGACCTCTCGGTCCCTCTGCTTCATTTTCCTCTTTGCTCCAAATGGAAATGCACCTTTGTCCTTTAATCCAACAAATGGGGAAATGCCTCCAAGCTATGTTGTTCTTCTCTTTGATGTGAACAACTTTGTCTCTAATAGATTTCTCTCAAATCTTACTGAAAATGGTTGGATTTAGGAGTAAGAAAGCTAGGTTTTGGATTGAAAATGGTAGAATAAGAGTGTTTTCCCAAAATCTGCAGATCCGACTACTCCTGTTTATAGATTTAGCTTGATGAGATCAATCTGGTCCTCTTAAAATCTCTCTTTTTCATGACATTTTGAAGGCAGGAGATCGATCTGTCTCAGACAGTAGCTTAAGGAGATCGATCTGGTCTTAGGGGAGATCGATCTTACTTCAACCCGATAGCTAAGGAAATCGATCTGTTCTATTAAGGATCGATTTGCATTTTACAAAATGTTTAGGAGATCGATCTGGCTTCATTGGAGATCGATCTGTCCTATCCCATAGCTCAAGATAAGAGCATTTTAGCTCTTCCAGATCAATCTCTCATCCTATGAGATCCATCTGTCATTCATATTTCTAGATTTTCTGCAGTTTATCTGTAGCAACTCATACCAAACTTCATACATTTTGTTGCCATGATCATTTTCTCATCCAATCATCTTTGAGACTTGAAAATGGCATCCATTCATACTTTATACCTATTAAAACTTGTGTGAAATCTTTGTATAACCAAAGGTACTTAATATAGACCAAATGGAAGTGCATAACTTATGCAATCCTCCTTCCATTTTACCACACTACTCATTTTCCATTCTCCTCACATTCTTCACATGTTTAAGTCCCTTTCCTCATATTCATATGTAATGCAACTTGTACGTACAATCACAACTCTTATTACATATGTGTACATTAAACTTATGGACTTACATTACGTATACTTCACATTACAAGTATATCTCCATACTTATGAATTCATTTACATATATATATATATACAAGGTTAAACCTATACGGGGTCTCACAATACTAGTTGTTTTAAATCACGTTTGTGGTTAATGAGATTTAAGATGTTTGATGAAATTGGTGTTGTTTTGATATTGAAGCGGTATTTAAATAGAAGATGAAATTGATATATTAGACACTTGTTGAAGTTTGAGTAAAAGATATATATGTTTTCAATGGTTGTGTATTACCTTATTGGATTTGAATATCAAGTTGCACTTATAGTAAATTATCATTTTGTTTATACAGGAGATGGATTTGTTAATTTGTTATGGTTTCGTTCTAGTATGGAAAAATTGAAAAAGATTAATGATGGGGATTGATGTACCATGAAAATGTTTAAAGTCAATCATTCTATTTCTATTTTAAGGACTATGAATTGAAATATACAACTTGTTTACTTGTGATTTGGATTTACGGTAAGGAGAAACATGAACACTATTGAATAATGGTTAATGGATACTATTTTTTAGTACATGTGTTATAATTTTGTGTATAAAAGGTAAGGTTTAAGGTTATGTTACCCATAAGGTGGTAATAAAGAAGTCAATTCGAAATAAGTGTTTTTAGTTACATAAGGTGATTGCTAAGAAAGAAATATGATACGTTATATGTACGAGAATGGTTGTTTATGGTTTAAAGTTAACTTGGTGTGTAATTGCTATATTGAATCGTATATTAGAATGTGCAATGGAAATGTGATTGAATAAGATCGAGTTTGAGACTAAATTTAATTTATAAAGTGATAGATCTTCAATTCGTTGAGTTTTATTGGATTTGTATTATCAGTATAAGGAGTATCAAATTTGATGTTTGAAACTTGGAGAACTTGCATAAGTTACAAAGTTATATTGTCATTTCATAGTTGCTCTTGCTAGTAAGAGTTAAAGGAATGAAATGGAGTTATATTGAGGTTACTAAGTTATGATTGAGAAATTGTATTTTATATTGGGAGTTATAAAATTCGTATGTGGTTGCACTAAGAAAATGTGTATTAAAGATTTAAGTGTTGATTAGTTGCTTGAATTGAAACTCATACGTTTTGATTAATTATTGGACAATATTCATGATGTGTTTTTCTATAGTCTTATTTTTACATAAACAAAACCCTGAAGAGGAGAATCATAAGACATTTGTTTAAGAACTTCAAAATTTGGAGCCCATGAGTATTAGAATTTCAGGAGCAAATTCTTTTAAGGTGGGGAGAATGTAACGCACGGGCCCATTAAATGAAGAGAAAAAGAAAGGCTCGAGACCAAAATTGTAACGACCCGTGATCTACAAAAATTAGAGGGAAATTTTTTTTTTAAACTTCGGCTTGTAACATAATCCTTTATTCCTTGTATTCCTGTTCAGTGTCAATCATCTTTCTTACTTTTTATTTGTAATTATATTTAAGTTTAACATTTAGATTTATATGGTCGATAGAAATTTCGACAGCATAACAGCTAATATATAAGCATACCCACCTGCAAATTCTCACAATATCAACCCTAGCTATCCACAACTATCAAACACGCTTTCCAAGTCATATCATCAAATCATTCTACATATTCCAAACATGTCTAGTTACTCCCAAAAATCAATCTTTAAAAATATTTCATTTCATTTATCCTTATACAAATTACATCCCGACACATTACTTTCAATAGATGTCTGTGCATACAAATGGTCTGGTAAAGAGATAAAAATGTATACCTCACGCATGTACAAAAGGTAGTCTGGGGAAGCTCGTATCCGCCAGCCTACCTCGTCTACGCAGCAATTATCAACTGTAGTTCACAGTTGTGACGCCCCGGAAGCACGAAAAATAGGGTAAATTTAAAACTTTTTATTCATCCACTCACAATTAAGGGTGCATTCCTGTGCAGTATCATGCATCATCATACATAATTTATAACTTTCACCTCAGGATCTCATCATCTAATAATTATATATCATACCATATACATTACTTAATTCAAGATTAATTAATCCTAATACATCTCATACATCATTGTACATCAAGTGTCTGTAAATACAATAATAGTATGGGTACATGAAATGATAGATTATACCTCAAAGTACAATACATAGCCTGGAGCTAAAGTCCTCCACTAGCCACTATTCTGTACGTCACAGGGAAACCCTCTTCACTTGAAGAAATCGGGGGGGGGGGGAGATAAAATAGGGTGAGCTTAGAGGGTAAGGGATTCATTAATAAGAAAATGATTTGCACAGCACAATCATTTTGTTTTACATGTTAAACTCAATAAAATCAGTGGAAAATGTAGCATGAATAATTAAAACATCATCTCACTTCATTTCTCAAATCTCATGTAGAAACATGATAATCAATGGCTTAACACAAAACCATGGTTACAGGTAGATACAATCATGTGGAACAAGCATGTATAAAACAGGATGCGATAATGGCTTTTCTTATAAAACATGATGAAAATCACCACATTAGTAATGCACGTGGCGCAGCCACCAAACACAATCTCGTGTGTATAAAAAGGAGACTAGGCAATAAAACTCATATAAAAAAACTCTTCATGGCGCATCAAAATGATTAAACTCGTCCCCTAGGTGGACATCCCCAATCAAGGGATTTCATCGACAATAATACACCCATGACCATGGTTCGCTGTAGACTTGATCAGAGTCGTACAACAGTCGGTCTTACATACTATCAAAGCACGGCCCGGCCTTACATGCTATCAGAGCAATGCCACCCAACGCTGCTGCGGAGTGGGGTCATCTCACGTTACCAGAACTGAGAAGTCAGTCTTACGTGCTACTAGAGCACTACCTAGTCTTACATGCTACAAGAGCAAGGCCCGATGTGTATTCAACATGACACGCCTAAGTCTCAAAATTAGCCATTATCAAATAAAACTGTTTTGCCTTCATGTAGCGTTCATAATGGTTTTCTCGTAAAACTCATCTCAAATCAGTTTTGTACTCAACATAAAACATATAAAAATTGAGCTCAAATCGGCAAAACCACGCACACATTTCTTAAGTCTCAGTACGCCTTAACGTAAAGCCCAAATCACATTTTCATTTTTAAACTCAAAATGGTTGTAAAACAATTTCACATTTAGTTTACAACTTAAAACAATTGGGCCCCAACCGGCTATAAAATTGTGTGTAATACTTATTCACAACTCATAAAAACATGCTTGTTTTCTCAAATCACATTTCATGCTACAACATCATCACAAAATCACATACACAAATGAGTTTAAGTTTTCCCTTACCTCGTTGCACCTCGTATAGTGCAATCGTTCCCCCAAACAATGGTCTAGCCTCGCATTCCTCTCTGGAACACTCGGGCTATCCAAACGATGTAAAAACATCAAAATTCATCTCAATCACATTATCGAGCACATATTTGCTCACATTCTCGTTAAATACTCAAATAATCCAATTCTCGTAATTTTATCACAACCCACACTCTCATTCATTACATTTTAAATCTTACATGCTATCATATGCAATGTCCATGCCCAATTCACTCATTGCCTCAATCCCAACTTATAGTCATAAATCCCCAAAATTACCACAATTGCATAAAATCATCTTTACTCCAACAAAATTACAATTTCATCAATCTCTAATCCTTCCCTAGCTATTTCATCATAATGCCTACAGCCATACTCACCAAAATCACTTAAAAATCTAAGATCGAAGTTTAAAAATTTACCCAAAACTTATGGAGTGCTCTATTCACACCTCGATTCAATCCGTCCTTCGATTTCCAAGTATGTTGCTCTCCTTTTGATGGGGAACAACTTTCCCTTTTGCCATAACCTTTGATTCAGACGAAAATGGGGGCTTTAGAAGAGAGAGAAAGCTAGGGATCGACTAAAATTGAGGATTGGGAGAGAGAAAAAAGATGAAATGTAGGAAAACACATGGGTCTTTATATAGACGGAGGGTATGAGATCGATCTAGTCCTTGATGAGATTGATCTCTTTTTTATTTTGGGAATATTTTGGGGTAATTTTATGCCTAAGAGATCGATCTGTCGTGGGGTGAGATCGATCTCTTAATTGCTTCATGAGATCGATCTGTTCCAATTATGAGATCGATCTTCCGTTTACAGAACGCTTCATGAGATCGATCTGCTCCTTGAGGAGATCGATCTACTGTGTACAGAATGCTTCATGAGATCGATCTTCTTGCCTATGAGATCGATCCGCCTATCAGTTTTTGCACATTTTCTGCATTCTGGAGCCACGAGATCGATCTCTCATCCTTGTTGCTGCCTTAATTTGTAGAAAACCCAATGTAAAGCTTCTTAAAATCTATCCCATAGTCCATATTTCAATCCATACACATTCAAGACTTAAAAACCTCATCTTCTTAGACTTCATCATGTTTAAAACTTGTGTGTACATAAACATATTGATAAATTAAATCCGGATGAAACTCAGTCGTTTCAATCGAAATTGGGCTAAAAACGAGATAAAGGAGATTGGACCACTTCAAATTTTACAGACCGAGTCACCAATCGTCTGGACACGCGTGATACCAGGTGTCTATATTTTATTTGCTCTGAAACGATAAGATCAACAGACACCGAGCGAATATTCTAGAAGGCACACGTCGGGCCACATCGCACAGCCAACTGGACAAACCGACAAGTGACGTGGAAATATCTACTCTGCAGCGAATCAAATGAAGACAAGTGGCCAATCAATGCCAACTCATCTAGGATGAAAAATTACCATTGTACCCCTAAGTGTGTATATAAATAGAAAATGATAGCAATTGGAAAAGTGTGTAAATTAGGGTAGAATAGCTTTTAGGTTAATTTTACAAGCTTTCTTTAAAAAATTTCGGATAGTTCTTTTTACAAGTTGTTTTACTGCTCATTCCATTTTCTTTATGTTCTTCATTAGTCTTGGAATTATTTTTCAATGAAAAGCAATTTCATTCATGTTCTAGGTTTGATAAAAACTAGTTCTTTTATTGTTAAGTTCTATTTGCATAGTTGATTTCCTAGTTGATTTGCTCTCGATTTTCCTTAATAGTTGATGTTTTTGGTTTGATCAATCTTTAATATTTTTGTTCTCCTTCTCGGTTTATTCTCTTAGTGCATTCGGGTAGCCACCAATTCCCAATTTTTATAGTCTCGTTTCTTCCTTTATTTATGCCTTTGGTTTTGATGCTTTGATGTGGGTTGATGCTTAGCATTTATCCACATCAATGGCAAAGTGGAACCTTGGCTAGAGAAAGGAAGGAAGCATCCCGAGCTGCTGGACTCACATTGATGTTTTTTTTTAGTTATAGTTTTCACATGATTCCTCTCAATTTTAATCTAATCTTTTGCTATGCATCATTGTTCTATTCTTACCTTATTTCATTTCTGATGTTTACATGAATTTCCTAATTCAGTGCTTGATTGTAGTTAGAGTATGACTTCCATGTTTACTGCATTTATTTACGTTTCTTGCATCTAGTTCATTTACTGCATTTTATTTCATCTTCAT
Organism: Firmiana major; assembly: GCA_033439115.1. NCBI lineage: Eukaryota > Viridiplantae > Streptophyta > Magnoliopsida > Malvales > Malvaceae > Firmiana > Firmiana major. The sequence continues at coordinate 28,889,741 of CM065905.1, forward strand.
TGTAGTTTGTTACTTGCTGTTAGATAGTGAAAAGATTGTGGTTGACTGTCCGGTATAGAGACTAAAGAAGCAATTCATAGGAGCATAGTTTAATTCATGGCAGCAAGTTAACTTCACATTTTTCCTCTGTTTAGCTCTGTTTTTCTTATATCCTACTATTGCTCATCACAGTGTAGTTGTTGTATTGTTTGTAAATTTTTTAGAAAGCTCTCGGTACCAGGAATAGGTAAAGATGACATTGGAGCATGAATAGCAGTAAGCAATTATTTAGCTTGATGTTGCAGAGCCGAGAGTGAGGATAGAACCGTGGGCAATATCTGGAGCAGGACAGAACCGAGAGCAGTAAATGATCATGCTTGGGACCATATTGCTGGTACTGCAATAGAGGACAGACGTTGAGGCAGCACCTGAAGCAGACCAAGGACGAGCAGCTGGACAGAAGCTCGTAGACAGCACCTGGAAGAGAAGAAGTACAACAGCTGGCCAGAACAGAGAGCTGAGTGCAGAGAACGTGTGCAGCATGCCTGGAAATGCAATTTTGGAAGATAATGAACAGTACCAGCACCAAATCGAGACCACTTTGATGTGTTTACAATTCGGTTAAGGCCTTGTTTGGCCACCTCTATTTTGTTTAGTTTAATTTCTATGGCATTTTTATTATTGTGATTGTTTCATTAGTTGTTAGTTTAGTATAGTTGTTAGTTGATAATTGTAGATTAATTTTAATGTTTTAAGTTGTTAATTTAATCTTAGTTTTAAGTCTTAGTTAATAGTTAATTTTAGCTTATACATGTTAGGATTTAATTTTTAGTTTAGTATTTTATGAGTTATATTTAGAATTAATTTAAAGTAAATTTATTTGCATGCATTAGTTAGATTTTGTTTTATTAGCATTTAGTTAGAGTTAAGCTTAAGAATTTCTTTAGGTAAGTAGATTTTTATCTTATTAGACTTTATGTTAGTTTAAATTGCATTTTCTTAGTTAGTTTAATTACATTCACATTTTACTTTACGTTTGTTTAATTTTAGCTTAAGTAATTTTGTTCTTTATTTTAGCATTTTATTTTGATTGCATTAATTAATTGTTTTAATTTTCTTTTGTAGGTAGTTGCTTGCGTGGAGCATTGTAAGTAATTTTTAGCTAGGTTTTATTTTTGCTTAGTTTTTAGTGTTATTATTTTCAGTACTTTTTATTTTTAGCCTTAGTCGATCACCCACTTTAATTTCATAATTTGCTAGAATATACTTAGGTTAAGATTAACCTGTACTTAATTAGGCTAGTCAACTTCTCTGTGGGATGATAACTCGGGACTCAAATCCCATTATTACTTGTATGACCCGTGCACTTGCGGACAATACCTTCAAAGGGCGTGTCACATATCATAATTACATACACAAAATTACAATTCTCATAAATGAGGTATACAAAATTCACAGTTCTCACTTGTAAACAATCTGAGAGGTGGAGGGGTGAACTTTTGGGAAAAAACCAATTAAGAAATTACATTTAAAGTAGATCTGATATGTAAAGGCATGCAAGAATCATTCATTAAACAAACTTTGCTTCAGAAAAACTGATCATAAGTTTCTTTTAGAAACTAACATTTAGAAGATATGTAAAACTTTCGTTACGTGCATCGTCATCATAAGAAAATATGAAGCATGGATTCTTTAATTCAAATAACATGCTTAAACCATTTCATAAGATCTTCATCGGTCATAGGTAATTTCATAAAATCATCGTCATTCATAAACGTTTCATAAAACATAATCATTCTTAAACATTTCATCATAAATCATAATTATTCATAAACATTTGTCATAATCTCATAAAAACATAATCATTCATCAGCATCATAATCATAATCATAATCATAATCGTGATCATAATCATAATCATGGAGACTAGGCTATAACTAAGTCATACGATACGTGTCATCCTCTGTAGAGGGTCATCATACCTATAGCCATGGTGGGGGCTGTAGACTGGATCAAGGTCGTACAACACTTTCATAAAACATGGGTAGTATCTATCTTTCTTACTTTCTCTAGCACTTAGCTAGGGCAAGGGCACCAAAGGCACTCTCTGCGCGGGAAATATTTATGCGTGCTGCGCGGGCACGAGATACTACCAAAACATCATCATCATTAACTACAAGTAGCGAGACATCTACCACATAGGTAGAGTTAAGTGCTGCAGGGGCACTACGTGTGAGATCCACATCTTTGTATGATATTCCTTATGACTTCCATATTGTATGACATTATTATATATTAATGGATTCATAAGATGGTTGATTCGGATATGATAAATGTGGATGAAATGAAATAACGTACGTAAAATCGAATAAGGATAAATCGGAAAAACAAGGAAGCAACGAGTTCATTTAAGTAATTTAATCGAGTTGACTGAAAATAAGGAATTGAAAAAAAGGAAAAGATTGTGGATTTATGAAAGAAAGTCGATTCAATTTAGTCATGAACACGTACAAGGGTAAAATGGTCAAAAGACCAAAATTTGGTATAAATTCGATTAGTAATTTTCATTAAAATATGGAATTTACGAAATTTGGATCAATACCATGGAAAATATTTAATTTCGAGTCTAATTGATGTAGATATAAATTTATTGGAATTAATCGAAATTAATTGAGATTTTTAATTCAAAAAATTATCCCGAAAATAATCAAAAAATATACCGGAAAGACGAAAATAGACTGAGAAATCCATTTATTGATTAAATGGATAAGATAATAATTTTTAAGATATTTTTAGAGATATTTGGGTATTTTTAATATATTTAATTGATTAAAATAATAATAAATAAAGTAATAAATTAATTAAAAAAAGAAATTGGAAATCTGAAATCGGGGAGAGAGAAAGACCCGCGAAAACCCGAGGAAACCCGATAGCCAACCCGTGACCCCCAACGAGCCATCGACGACTGATGAGCCCAACTGACTGTCGAAAAAGGTAGAGCGAAGTCCGACAGTTCCATTGGTACCGGTAACGTGCGCCGACGACCCCTATTTTCGACGAATCGACGGATGGAAAATCCGAGGAAGAAACGCGTCGGTCCCAACGAACGACGGTGCCCCAGCGCCGATTCAACCCCGCCGAGCACTCCCTTGGCCGAGGCGGTCCTTTTGAGCCAAGTGGCGGCCAACGAGACGGTCGGGATTACCGACGACGACAAATGGGCCAAAACAGCACCGTGGCCGAGAAGGAAGAAAAGGAAAAAGAAAAAGGAAAAGAAAAAGAAAAAAGGAAAGAAACAAGGAAAAAGGGAAGAAAGTGTACCTGGGGATGACTCAAAATTTGGGTAAGTGACCGAGAGTCGGGATTGACCTGCGGATAAATCCTGAGAATTTAATTTAATATTATTTTAGCGAAAAATGACCTGGATTTATATAATTGTGCAGTGTTACTACAGAGCCCGAACGAGAGCCAATTTAGCACCAATTTTTGTACCCCGCATCATATTGGGTAAGTAAATTTTAATTATGATAATATGAGTCCTTAAATGCAGAGTTTAGATTATTTTACGGAATTTACGGATTAATTCTGCATAAAAGGAATTTTATTCAAAATTTCAAAGTAATTATCGTAAATAGTATCTGGGCTATCCAATGAGTTTGGAATGAAGCCCGATGATTATTGAGAAGCCAAATGAGCCCAGTAAACTCGAAGAAGGGATTTAAATAGTGGGAACGGGCTGAAAAAAGAGGTCGAGGCCCATTAAAGTGTAATCGGGCCCAATAGAGTAAAACGGGCCCAGAGCTCTAGATTCAATCAGTAAGAGTGAAATATTGATCAGTATATTTGAACTGAACCCATATGTGGTTATATGCAGCTCTGTAGATGAGCGAATTGGACTGAGAGACCTGGTACGGCCGAGTTGGGATAAGCTCACGCGGGATTCCAGTTAAGGAAATTTTATGAGCACTTAGAGGTAGCTGTACGTAGTTTCGAGGGGATTTACATTATGTTAAATTCATTAGGCTACCAGAAAACAGAATAATAATTTTTGTGAAAAAATATGGAAATAGTCGTAAATTACTATTTTGCCCCCAGTTAAGGCTATGAAATTGCATGAAATTCATGATTTTAATGTTTTCATGATGATATTGCTTTAATTCAAGAAATTTATGGATAGATTGGCTATTATTTACATGTTTTAAGTGAAAACGCACAGGTTAGCTGCCAATTGATATTTATTTAACATGTTTTGATAAAATTGAGCCACCTATCAGTGTTATATGAGTTGAAATCGTGCTTGAGCACTGCTCACACTGGATTTTATTTTTTAACTCATACACAGAGTGCTGGAGCCTTGCTCATACTATTTTATAGATTTATTTCACATGACTACCGTACTGGATTTTTTCTCGTACGAGGTTTTCACTAAATTTTAATACCTATCCGTACTGGAACAATGCTCGTACGTGGATTTGAATTGAATTTATAATCAGTTTAAGTCGTACTGGAGCACTGCTCGTACACAGATTTCATTGATTTCGATGAAACCGTGTAGGAGCTTCGTTCGCACAAGGTTTTTAGATATCATGTATATGCATGGAGCCGTGTTAGAGTTTCTCCTGTAGACTGTGTGTCACAGTGAGATGATATGCTCACACGTGCATACTGAGACATACTTGACATGGGTGGATAAGACCTATTACAGGCACCCCTAATTGATCTTGAGTTCATGGAGTACGTTCTACCATGTATATCACATGGAGTACGCTGTACCGTAGGGATTGTTGGAGTGGAGTGGCATTAGCCACGAGACAGCAAGTTTTGCCCTCGCAATCCTAATATTATGCTGTTCTGGTGGGTAGGACCGACCCACCTCCCGTTTCAGGTGTGACACCCCGCACACTAGGATCAGCGTGCCAGGGATCACGAGGATATGGCCATAGTCCTAAATGTTACCGATAGAGTCCCTTACATGTCTCACATGATAAATCATTTGGTTTTGATAAATCAGGGTAAACCCGAGGGAGGGGTCAAGCCTCTATTTTCTTATGAATCTGATTTAGATTTGATTTTTGCACAGAGGAATTTTGATGAAACTTTCATGATTTGTAACCCTATGAGAAGGCTGATTTTATAACGAAAATTTTGAAATAAAGTATTTTGTTGAAATGGATTTAATTCCTTGAGTGTATCATATTTAACCCAGATAGGGTGTTTTAAACGTGTTGATCCATTTGAGCATGAGATGTTTTCACATGAGAATTATTCCATGTTTTAATATGCCGATTTCTTATTTTAGAACAGATGATATTAAATATATGGCATATCATTGTTTTTACCTCATGCTCACATATATCCTGATTTCTTATCAGCATGTAGATAGTATAGCTATCTACCCGTTTGTATTATTGCCTTACTGAGCATGTGGAGCTCACCCTTTCATTTTCCATCCACTTTCAGTGTTTCCACCATAGAGATAGTGGGTGTAGAGAGTAGACGGCATAGCTGATTATCTGTGATTCCCATCGACTGTCAGGTATACACCACGTACAGAATTTTGTATTAGTATGCTTACAGCATAGTATTGTATATGAAGGAATATTTGGGGATGTAAATATAGAATCATGTGATGTATAAACATACCAACCACTCTATTATAAGATAAATGATATCAGTATGTATGTTTACGTGTGAAATTTATTAAATGGTTAGAATGGTATATCGATATTGATTCACAGCTCGAGCTGTTTAGAAGGATTTGTCACGAGGAGGTTTGAAGGATTTATTGAAAGCGAAAAATTTGTTCTGATTTTGGTAGTATTGGGTCATGATAGTAAAAGTGGAATCAGAGCTGAGGTTGGCCAGACGTGAATCAGTATCGATAAGTATGAAATTAAGAGTTAGAGTTGGTCAGATAAGAGTCGATTGTGGTCGTTAAGGAAAAATTACATCCCCCTTAGTACTGTGCTGTATGAGATGTCAAAGTGTATACTAGAAGGGAACTAAATTAACAAATGAATTTGGATTACAGGATTTACATTATGCCGGTCACTCGCTGTCAAGACTCGTTCTCAATCCATGACTTTAACCAAAATCATACAAATTTTTTGCATTTTAACTTACCTTTCCTCTCTTCAATGGTTGGGCTGTGATTCGATGTCAGAGTCCTCGCTTACCACATTTTCCATTATCATACATACATGTCAATATACTATTACTGACTATAACTGCTTTTATAATACATGTGAGGTTATATAAAATCTAACACAAATACATTCCCCATAATATATATATCGTATACATCACTGTGCTGTTTCTATGTTTAGATATATAACCGTACAAAGTCTGTATACCTGGCGATCGATAGGAACTAGCAGTGGACTCAAGAACACTATCCCTCGATAACTCTCGCTCTACTGCTGATGCTCTGTAGAGAGATGTAAAGAAAGGGGGTGAGCATACAACGCGCTCAGTAAGGAAATCAGGCAAGCAAGTAGATATCTATACTATCTACTCAAAATAATGCTATGCCTTGAAAACATTATTTCATTTACTCACTTTAAAAGCATGTCTTTAAATATATATGTATACTTGTACAGATTAAATCCCATGTACAGAAATCATGCTTTCTTTCTCAAATGTAGGCATGTAGTGCAAAACAATGCATCTTTATATAAATCATGCCTTTATGTAAATCATGCATGTATATTTAAATCACAATAAATATGGCATTTAAATCATACACATCACAAAATTGGAGTCTGACCTATCCCTCAGGTCTGTCCACAATTTAAATCAGTCAATCAATGTGATATATCATGTGAGACTCGGTGAAATGCAAATAGTATCCTGGACTATGATCATATCTGACATGTGATCCCAAGCAACACAGTACTCGGTGTGCGGGGCATCACTGCTGCAACGGGAAGGGGGTCAGTCCATCACAACCGCCAGTTATATCTTCCTCAACTCCACAACACCATACGGTACAGTGTACTCCCATGCCACATGCACGGTACAACGTACTCCGTGGACCCTACATCACAGTCGGGGTGCCTGCCATAGGTCTTAGCCCTCAAACCATGGAATATCATACCATGTCTTTATTACCCTCATGCGGATATCCTCTCACAAGTTGTGACACTCAGTCACATAAGGACTCGGGCATGGGTTTTAACATGTATTATATATCACATACAGTGCGTGCCTTTGAGTGCGACTCACAGTCGACACTCCACTCAAACACTGTTTCACATCACAAACTCAACTCTAGTGCGAGTAAACCTCTGGCAACTAGGTCAATACATAGTTCATGTATTAAATCAAGTACGAGCAATAGCTCCAATACCATGCTATGCATAATATCATCAAATCAAGTGCGAGCAATAGCTCCAGTACTATGTCATGTATAAATCATGAAGAATCAAGTACGAGCAATGCTCCAACACTCTGTCATGTATCTCATGTAAAACTCGAGTACGAGCTAATCGCTCCAGCACTCTTTCATGCATCTCATGTAAAACTGAGTACGAGTAATAACTCCAGTACTCTATCATGCATGTCATGGAAATCTAGTGCGAATCAAAATCCAGCACTAATGTATGTGAAAAATATATGAAATCCAGTGCGAGCTGTGGTCCAACACGATTCATTCTCACAAAATATGATAGATGGCTCTTTAAAAAGGGATGATTTACAAAACATCAAAATCAGCACTATAAAGTGTGCTTAATTGACATCAACCTTAAAATCATTAGCACATCTATTTATTCTCATGCTAAACAGCAGTTAAACACTCAAAATAGTGGTTTCCATGCTTTTTACAACTTTTCACAAAAGTTGACTTTTTGACTAACTAAGGGTAAAATCATAATTTGCCACTGTCGGGTCATAATAATTATTATTCACTTTCTCTGACCCTCAAAGTTTTTAAGTGAATGTAAAAGCAGACAAAAATACGTGCAGGTATCTCTAACTACTCACAAAAGTCCCTTACCTGCAATCACTCGAGAAATTTCAATTTCTCTGCACTACTCGTTTCAGTAGTCCGATTTGCTTTTCCAATACTCTCTGGAGCTGCATATAACCATTTATCAAGTTAATTACACTTTTCCTACTGTATTTCACATTAAATACAGTTTATTTCCCTTAATGAGCTTTAAAAATCTTTAATGGGCCTAACTATGCCTTAAGCCCATTTTCATTTTACCATTCATTTTTGTTGGGCCTATTGTGCTTGTAGGGCTCACCAACTCTTATTGAGCTTGTCCTAGACCCATTTCATCTTATTGGGCCTAAAATATTTGGGTTTGGCACATTGGGCCTCTCGACCACATGCCATGGCCAAGAGCTATCCATGCCATCGGTTACACCATGGCATGCCATCCATGCCATCGGTTACACCATGGCATGCCATCCATGCCTATTGGTTTAGCCAATTCACTTAGGCATTTTCACAAACACTTGGTTGGCAACATTCTTAAACATCATATAATGCATTTAGGCATTTTATCAAACATCTTGATTGCCAACTATTTTCATGTATTAATTACTCAAATTGATTAATTATAATTACACCATAATCACTAACACATGTACATTAATCCATTTATGCCTTAAAATCATATGGAAATAAATCAATATCTCACTACTCACTCTCGACCTAACCAATATCATAGTGATTTCATATGTTTCAATGCTTAAAACATATACTAATATACTTAAAATTATTCATACATTAACATATATGAAATTGAAAACTTAAAAATATACCAATCGTTGTGTTCACACTTTGGCCGAATCTTTGAAGGCTCTCGGTTTGTACTCTATGGTTACTTGATAGCCAATTCCAACATATGTCACTCTCCTTTCAATTTGGAACAACTTCTATGAAGGATGCAAGTTTCAAATATGCCTAATTCTTAGTGATTTCTAGTGAGAGAAAGCTTGGATAATATGTTTCAATGGTTTCTTCTTCTAGCCGAATTTGGTGTGATGAAGGTGACAATGGTATGGCTGATTTTATAAACCACGTACTTAGCCTTTAAGCTTTACTTTCCAACCATTAAGCTTGACTTTCTAAGCCTTAGCCATGAGTCACCTAATGAGTCACCTTATGAGTCATGGTTTACTTTAACTATGGTTAGATATTTTTCTCATGGGCTTTCCATTTGGGCTTCTCGGTTTGGGCTTTCTTAATGGGCTTTCGGGCTGAAATTTTTACTATGTCTCAGGCCTTTAATTGTCTTAAAATTTGGCCAATCAATTGGTCCAACAATTTGGTCTAAAGGACCTAATAATTTCGATATACGTTTAGTATACCTTAATGGGCTTTAAAATTTTCACCTTAGGCCCATTACGTTTTTAACCATTAAAGTTAATCTGGAATCCTTTCGAATAAATTTTTCTTACTTTCGGGGATAATTATCTTGTATTCTAGCCAAGAATATTTTTCTCCAATTTTTTTTCCATACTTAGGTTAATTTTTAACCTTGATTAGTCAACTATGGTAAAAGTCCACTTTCTTAACTATAGTTGACTTTTTCCTTAACCATTGACCACGTTGACTTTTTCTTAAAATTTCGAAAGTGTCATATCTTATGTCTTACACTCTCGTCTTTATGTTTCAACCGTTCCTGGTGGATAATTTCACCCGAAACACCTTATCTCGCCAAAAAGGTCCATTTTACCCTTTTTAGCTTTTTCTCTCATTTTCTATGTTCGGGACTAAATCAAGCTGACTTTCCTTCATGAGCTCTCTATACTTTCTCATTTTAAGTTCTTATTTTCAGTCAGAATGATTTAGATCTACTTGTTTTAGCCTGTGACTCTTATAGCTCACATTAGGCTTTTTATGCAGCTTTTGCGTGTTAAATCATTTTACTAACACTTTAAATCTAGTAAATACTCTTCTTATGATTCAACTATAATAATAGAGTGTTCATACACATAGGAATCATAAGGAACAAGCTACATAAAATCTGAGTCTGACACTCGCAGTGGTAGAGGGGCTAGTACACGTGCTAGAGGCCGTAGCGGCAGGCCTAGAGGTCGTGGTGATGGTATTCAGACTAGTCAGGTACCCAATGGTACTGCTGTGAGACCAGATGAGACTGAGGCATGCTCGCTAGACTTGAGCAGAGTATTGAGAGCCTAACTGAGATTGTAGAGCAGCAGTCAGCGTTCAGGGCTAGAGATAGGAGAGATCAGACGGGACAGGTAGCAGCTGATCCCGAGATACCGGCACAGGCCACAGAGTTACCCGAGGTTCAGGCTCAGGTTGCAGAGGCAGTGAGACCCCATCTAGCTCAGGATGTTAGATATTAGTGTGATCTTGATAGATTTAGACATTTTTAGAAGTTTAGACCTCCAGTCTTCCATGGGAGGAAGGACCCAGTAGTAGCTGAGGATTAGGTGTATCAGATGGAGAAGCTATATAGGCTTTTCAGGTGCACTACTACTGAGAGGGTTACTTTTATCGTATTTGTATTTCAGGGAGTGGCAAAGCATTGGTGGAGATCTACCGAGCCTATTTTGAGAGCTCAAGATGCTGAGGTCACATGAGAGATATTTTTGGATGCCTTTAGGAGGCAGTATGTTCCCGCTACTGCACAGCAGAAGTTGAGGATGGAGTTTATGAGTTTGGTTCAGGGAACCAGTTTATTGATGAGTATGAGACTCGATTTATCTCTTTGGGGAGATATGATTTAGAGACAATGAGCAGTGAGGATGAGAAGGTCTAGAAGTTTATAGATGGACTGAGACCAGCCATCAGATCTCAGTTTGCTCCCTTTGATGTTTTAACTTATTAGGAGGCAGTACATAGAGCTCAGCTGTGTGAGCAAGATTATTAGTGGAACATCTTCGAGTTAGGAAATATCAGTAGGAGTCGAGACTGAGATCGAAAGAGACCCGAGAGAGACAGATTTGTCATAAAAGGGTTACAGCTCTCTAATAAGAGGCCGAAGATTGAGAAGGTTCAGGAGAGGACATATAGACCCCCTGTTCATCCGGCTTTACCACTAGCTAGAGGCATTATCATTGGAGGACCACGCCCTACTACTGATCGATGTAGGCGATGTGGCAGATATCATGGTACCAAACCTTCTCCAGTGCCTATAGCTACTACTATAGTATGTTATCGTTATGGAAGGCCAGGGCATATGGTGAGAGATTGCCCAGAGAGACAAGACACTGCCCCGAAGAAGGGCAAGGAGTCGGAGAGAGCTCCAATTTAGGTTCCTGCTCAGAGGAGGAGAGCTACTACCGAAGAGAAAGGGAAGCAAGTGATGGGTACAAGGCGAGTTCATGCTTTGGACCAGGATGCGGCAGATCAGTCGTCGGATGTGGTGAAAGTTACCATCTTGATCTTTGATTTAGAAGCATATGTTTTGATTGATCCTGGTGCCAAGCATTCATTCATTTCACCTTCATTTGCATATAAATTATCTAAGTATGTAACACTTAGCCCTTTGAGTAGTAAATTGTTAATACTTACCCCCATAAACACTAGTCAGCTAGTAGAGTATGTAGTCAGGGACTGTAAGTTGAAAGTTAGGGAAAAAGAAATGTCAGCTGACCTTATTTTGATGTATATGAGGGATTTCAATGGCATACTAGGAATGGATTAGTTGGTTGACAATCGTGTTTTGTTAGATTACTTTTCTAAGACGTTAACGTTTAATACCCTTGAAAGATGTGTTGTAAAATTTCCCTGAAAAATAATGCAATCAGTGGTTATTCTAAAAAGAGGAATGAATTTTTGCTGATTTTATGATTTATATTTTGAAGGATTCATCGCATGTGGTTGATACAGACCAAGTACAATCGGATTTGAGAGATAGTCCAGTGGTTAAGGAGTTTCCTAATGTCTTTTCAGACGATTTACCAGGATTACCACCAGCTAGAGAGATAGAGTTAGGGATAGAATTAGTACTTGGTACAGAACCGATTTTGAGACCACCGTATAGAATTGCTCCGATTGAGTTGGAGGAGCTGAGGAAGCAGTTACAGGATTTGCTTGAGAAGGGGTTTGTGAGACCGCTCATGTCACCTTGGGGAGCTCCGGTCTTGTTTATGAGAAAGAAAAATGGCAGCCTTTGATTGTGTATGGATTACAGATTGTTGAATAAGGCTACCATTAAGAATAAGTATCCCCTTCCACACATTAACGATTTGTTGGATCAGCTTCGGGGAGCACAAGTCTTTTCTAAGATTGATCTGAGGTCTTGGTATCATCAGCTGAGGATACGGAGGAAGGATATGCCCAAGACAACATTTAGGACCCGTTATGGTCATTATGAGTTTTTGGTTATGCCATTTGGGTTGACTAACGCCCCCGCAACATTCATGGCTTTGATGAACGATGTGTTCCATACCTGGATCGATTTGTGATTGTGTTTATCGATGATATTTTGGTATACTCCAAATCCATGGAGGACCACGAGCAACACTTGAGGATAGTGCTATAGAACCTCAGAGAGAGACAGTTGTATGCCAAACTCGGTAAGTGTGACTTCTGGTTGGAGTAGATTTCTTTTTTGGGCCATCTAGTATCGAGGGATGGGGTGTCAGTGGACCCATCCAAGATTGAGGCAATTGGTCAGTGGGAGCGACCTAGGATAGTTACAGAGATTCGAAGTTTTTTGGGTTTGGCAGGATACTACAGGAGATTTGTTGAGGGTTTCTCCAGATTAGCTGTTCCGTTGACACGTCTCACATGGAAGGATGTTGAGTTTGTGTGGGATGATGCCTATGAGAGGAGTTTTCAGGAGCTAAAGCGTCGGTTGACTACTACTCCAGTTCTCACCATACCTACCAGCTCAGGAGGTTTCTTGGTATATACAGATGCATTGCATCAGGGATTGGGCTATGTATTGATGCAGGATGGGAGGTAGTTGCCTATGGATCTAGACAGCTGAAAGATTACGAAAGGAACTATCCGACCCATGATTTGGAGTTAGCGGCCATAGTGTTTGCACTGAAGATATGGTGCCATTACTTATATGATGAGCAGTTTCAGATTTTTACAGACCATAAGAGTCTGAAGTATTTATTCTCCAGAAAGAGCTGAACATGAGACAGAGGAGATGGCTCGAACTCCTGAAGGATTATGATTGCGAGATATTATACCACCTGGGTAAGGCTAATGGAGTTGCTGATGGTTTGAGCAGGAAGAACCTAGGGTTGGTATCATTTATGATGGTTCGAGAATATGACCTGCTAGAGCAGTTCGCGAGCCTCAGTTTGGACATAGCACCCCTTGAGATTGATAGAGTTGAGATCATTGTGAGCCTAAGGTTGGAGCCGGAGTTGATTGATCGTATCCGGCAGGCTCAGCAGAGTGATCAGGGATGTATTCAGTTGATGAGTCAGGTACAGGCAGGTGCAGATACCGATTTTGCATTGAGTATTGATGGTTTACTGAGGTTCCATGGTAGGATATGTGTTCCCGAGGATCCTGAGATCAGGAGGATGATTTTATCAGAGGCTCACTCAGCGAGGTATACAGTACATCCGGGGAGTACGAAGATGTACCAAAATCTCCAAAGATTTTATTGGTGGTCTGGGATGAAGAGAGACATAGCAGAGTATGTTGCGAGATGTCTCGTTTGTCAGCAGGTAAAGGTAGAATATCAGAAGCATGCAGGATTATTGCAGCCTCTACCAATACCAACATGGAAGTGGGAGCATGTCACCATGGATTTTGTGATGGGATTACCGAGGACCCGTAGAGATCACGATACCATCTGGGTGATTGTGGATAGACTGACGAAGTCCGCCCATTTTGTAGCTATGAGAGCTAAAGATTCTCTGAGTATGTCGGTGAACTTATATGTTCGAGAAATTGTCAGGCTACATGGCGTTCTAGTGAGCATTGTTTCTGATAAGGATGCCCGCTTCACTTCCCATTTTTTGGGAACACTTTCAGGAAGCGTTGGGGACCCAGTTGAGATTTAGCACCGTTTTTCATCCTCAGACAGATGGTCAGTCAGAGAGGACTATACAGACTCTGGAGGATATCTTGAGACCGTGTGTGCTGGATTTTGGAGGCTCCTGGGATGATCACCATTAGCCGAGTTCACTTACAATAACAGTTATCACTCGAGTATCGGGATGGCACCGTATGAGGCACTGTATGGTCGCAGATATCGTTCCCCTATTGGATGGGAAGAGATTGCTGACAGACTGTTATTTGCTCCTAACTTTGTTTAGCAGGTTACTGAGGATGTCAGATTGATATGCAATAGATTAAGGATAGCTCAGAGTCGATAGAAGAGTTACGCTGACAGGAGACGCAGACAACTAGAGTTTGTAGAGGGTGAGTCAGTGGTTTTGAGAGTTTCTCCTTCCAAGGGTATCATGAGGTTCGGTAAAAAAGGTAAACTGAGCCCTTATTTTATTGGACCCTTTGAGATTCTAGAGCGAATGGGAGATAAGGCCTATAGATTGGCATTGCCACCAGAGTTGGCAGGTGTACATAGTGTCTTCCTCGTTTCTATGCTTCGAAAGTACCATCCGGATCCGTCACATGTGATTCACTACGAGCCGTTAGAGCTCAGTGACAGTATAACCTATGTTGAGGGACCGGTTCAGATTTTGGATAGAAATGAGAAGGTATTACGATCCAAGACGATCTCCCTGGTTAAGGTTTAGTGGCAGTATCACACTCCGGAGGAAGCTACCTGGGAGCTAGAGAGCAAGATATAGGAGAAGTACTCGGAGTTGTTTATCGACTGATTTGGTTCTAATTTGGAGGACCAAATTCTTTTAGTGGGGGAGATTGTGAGATCCGCATCTTTGTATGATATTCCTTATGACTTCCATATTGTATGACATTATTATATGTTAATGGATTGATAAGATGGTTGATTCGGATCTGATAAATGTGGATGAAATGAAATAACGTATGTCAAATCGAATAAGGATAAATCGGGAAAACAAGGAACCAACAAGTTCGTTTAAGGAATTTAATCGAGTTGACTGAAAATAAAGAATTTAAAATAGGGAAAAGATTGTGGATTTATGAAAGAAAGTCGATTCAATTTAGTCCCGAACACGTGCAAGGGTAAAATAGTCAAAAGACCAAAATTTGGTATAAATTCGATAAGTAATTTTCATTAAACTATGGAATTTGTGAAATCTGGATCAATACCAAGGAAAATATTTAATTTCGAGTCCAATTGATCTAGATATAAATTTATTGGAATTAATCGAAATTAATTCAGGTTTTTTATTCAAAAAATTATCCCGAAAATAATCAAAAAATATACCGAAAACACGAAAATAGACTGAGAAATCCATTTATTGATTAAATGGATAAAATAATATTTTTTAAGATATGTTTAGAGATATTTAGGTATTTTTAATATATTTAATTGATTAAAATAATAATAAATTAATTAATTAATTAAAAAAGAAATTGGAAATCTGAAATCGGGGAGAGAGAAAGACTCGCGAAAACCCGAGGAAACTCGATAGCCAACCCGTGACCCCCGACGAGCCACCGACGACCAATGAGCCCAGCTGACAGTTGTAAAAGGTAGAGAAAAGTCCGACGGTTCCATTGGTACCGGTAACGCGCGCCGACGCCCCCTATTTTCAGCGAATCGACGGACGAAAAATCCGAGGAAGAAACGCGTCAGTCCCTGCAAACGACGGTGCCCCAACGCCGTTTCAACCCCGTCGAGCACTCCCCTGGCCGAGGCGGTCCTTTTGAGCGAAGTGGCGGCCGACGAGATAGTCGGGATTGCCGGCGACGGCAAACGGGCCAAAACGGCATCGTAGACGAGAAGGAAGAAAATGAAAAAAAGAAAAATAAAAAGAAAAATAAAAAGAAAAAGAAAAAAAGGAAAGAAAAAGGGAAAAGGGGAAAGAAAGTGTACCCGGGGACAACTCGAAATTTGGGTAAGTGACCGAGAGTCGGGATTGACCTACGGATAAATCTCGAGAATTCAATTTAATATTTTTTAGTGGAAAATGATCCGGATTTATATAATTGTGTAGTGTTACTACAGAGCCCAAACGAGAGCCGATTTAGCTTTGATTTTCGTACCCCGCATCATATTGGGTAAGTACATTTTAATTACGATAATATGAGTCGTTAAATGCAGAGTGAAGATTATTTTACTGAATTTACGGATTAATTCTGCATAAAAGGAATTTTATTCGAAATTTCAAAGTAATTATCGTAAATAGTATCCGGGCTATCCAATGAGTTTGGAATGAAGTCCGATGATTATTGATAAGCCAAATGAGCCCAGTAAACCCGAAGAAGTGATTTAAAAAGTGGGAACGGGCTGAAAAAAGGGGTCGAGACCCATTAAAGTATAATCGGGCCCAATAGAGTAAAACAGGCCCAGAGCTCTAGATTCGATTAGTAAGAGTGA
The DNA here is from genome assembly GCA_033439115.1 of Firmiana major. Lineage (NCBI taxonomy): Eukaryota > Viridiplantae > Streptophyta > Magnoliopsida > Malvales > Malvaceae > Firmiana > Firmiana major. The sequence continues at coordinate 28,906,108 of CM065905.1, forward strand.
AATACTGATCAGTATTTGAACTGAACCCATATGTTGTTATATGGAGCTCTGTAGACGAGCGAATTGGATTGAGAGACCTGGTACGATCGAGTTGGGATAATCTCGCGCGTGATTCCAGTTAAGGGAATTTTATGAGCACTTAGAGGTAGCTATACGTAGTTTCGAGGGGATTTACATTACGTTAAATTCATTAGGCTACCCGAAAACAGAATAATAATTTTTGTGAAAAAAAATATGGAAATAGTGACAAATTACTATTTTACCCCCAGTTAGGAAAATTTCAAAAGGGTAGTAAGGCTATGAAAGTGCATGAAATTCATGATTTTAATGTTTTCATGATGATATTGCTTTAATTCAAGCAATTTATGGATAGGTTGGCTATTATTTACATGTTTTAAGTGAAAAGGCACAGGTTAGGTGCCAATTGATATTTATTTAAAATGTTTTGATAAAATTGAGCCACCTATCAGTGTTATATGAGTTAAAATTGTGCTTGAGCACTGCTCGCACTGGATTTTTTATTTTAACTCATACACAGAGTGCTGGAGCCTTGCTTCTACTATTTTACAGATTTATTTCACATGACTACCGTACTGGAGTTTTTCTCATACGAGGTTTTCACTGAATTTTAATACCTATCCGTACTAGAGCAATGCTCGTACATGGATTTGAATTGAATTTATAATCAGTTTAAGTCGTATTACAGCGCTGCTCGTACGCAGATTTCATTGATTTCTATGAAACCGTGCAGGACCTTCGCTCGCACGAGGTTTTTAGATATCATGTACATGTATGGAGCCGTGTTAGAATTTCTCCTTTAGACTGTGTGTCACAGTGAGATGATATGCTCACACGTGCATACTGAGACATACTTGACATGGGTGGATAAGACCTATTACAGGAACCCCTGATTGAGCTTGGGTTCATGGAGTACGTTGTACCATGTATATCACATGGAGTACGCTGTACCGTGGGGATTGTTAGAGTGGAGTGGCATTGGCCACGAGACAGCAAGTCTTGCCCTCGCAATCCTGATATTATGCTGTTCTGGCAGGTAGGACCGACCCACCTCCCGTTTCAGGTGTGACACCCCCCACACTAGGATCCATGTGCCAGGGATCACGAGGATATGGCCATAGTCCTAAATGTTACCGATATAGTTGCTTACATGTCTCACATAATAAATCATTTGGTTTTGATAAATCAGGGTAGACCCGAGGGAGGGGTCAGGCCTCTATTTTCTTATGAATCTGATTTAAATTTGATTTTCCCACAGTGGAATTTTGATGAAACTTTCATGATTTGTAACCTTGTGAGAAGGGTGATTTTATAACAGAAATTTTAAAATAAAGTATTTTTTTGAAATGGATTTAATTCCTTAAGTGTATCATATTTAACCCAAATGGGGTGTTTTAAACGTGTTGATCCATTTGAGCATGCGATGTTTTCACATGAGAATTATTCCTTGTTTTAATATGCCGATTTCCTGTTTTAGAACAGATGATATTATATATATGGCATATCATTGTTTTTACCTCATGCTCACATATATCCTGATTTCTTATCCGCATGTAGATAGTATAGCTATCTACCCATTTGTATTATTGCCTTATTGAGCATGTGGAACTCACCCTTTCATTTTCCACCTACTTTCAGTGTTTCCACCATAGAGATAGCGAGTGTAGAGAGTATACAGCATAGCTGATTATCTGTGATTCCCATCGACTGTCAGGTATACACCACATACAGAATTTTGTATTAATATGCTTACAGCATAGTATTGTATGTGAAGGAATATTTGGGGATGTAAATATAGAATCATGTGATGTATAAATATACCGACCACTCTATTATAAGATGAATGATATCAGTATGTATGTTTACGTGTGATAATTCTTTAATGGTTAGAATGGTATATCGATATTGATTCACATCCCGACCTATTTAGAGGGATTTGTCACGAGGAAGTAAGAAGGATTTATCAAAAGCAAAAAATTTGTACTGATTTTGGTAGTATTGGGTCGTGACACTATGTACTGGCACTCAAGTGGTGGAGCCGAAGCACCACAAGAAGTAGCCATGTTTGAAGCATATAGTCTCAAAAATTCTTTTCCTTTTTTTTAAATGCTTTGGAAAATGTCAAAAGTTTCTTCCAAAGCATAAATATAGGATTTCAAACCATCATAAAACTCTCATGCATTTTCATACTTCAGGAAATTTGTTTCATAAACATAGATGTACTTAGTGAACATTTCATAAAGCGAAATCACGTTTCGTAAATCGTTCCATAAGTATGAAAACAATTATAAATTATTTCAAAACATAACATTGCTTCATAAAAAATCTTTTTATTAATGCAATGAGTGTTCATTATCATAACTAAATTAAATTATACCCCTTACCTCGATTTCTCTGTACAGTCTGACTTTTCCAAATGCTGAGATTTCTGTCAGTCCGATTTGCTCCCAATCAACTCTTTGAAGCTGCTTATAATTATTTATCAGATTAAATACAATTCTTCCATAGTATTTAACTTTCATTGGGCCTAATTTAAACTATTGGGCCCAATTACCCCTTAAAGGGCCTTATAGTCCCTTAATGGGCCTACCTCTATCCTAAGCATGTTTCAACTCCCTTATTCAATCCTTAAAATCCATTTAACTATTTAGGCTCAATTACAATTTATGGGCCGCCCATTAGGTTATTAACGAGTTTAGGCTGATTGTTACACAAGCTGAGCCCATTATAGGCGTTTAGCTGACTACATGGCCTACTATCACCATCACGTCATATTAAACCTCTTCTAATTTCTTTAGATAGTTCATAATATCGTTTGTGATAGTTGATTTTTCAATTCCAATTATAACTCAATTTATACGAAATTAATCTGAAAATTATGTGATTAATTTCTAACTCGTATAATTATACAAGTGGTAGAAAGTGAGATTCGCTTACCCAAGATTTCGTGATATAGGTAAATCGAGGCTGATTTGAACTCCCGTTTGTCGTTAATTATCCTGCTATACATTTGCATAATTAATCGGGTTAATTTTCAGTCAGATATACATTCAAATAATTTTTTCCAAAAATTAAAAGATCAATTTTGATCATTTACCGATTTATCCTTAGACCCGATGTGTCATCGAATATATATATTTTTTTCTTTTTTCTCCTTTTTTTGGCTGAACCAGTCCGGTCCAGTTCAACACCTTCTCTTCAGCTGAACCGGTCCGAACTGGTTCAGCTTCAACCGTCGATTTTCAGCTCCGACGGTCGGTTCTTCGCCAGCTTCAACGTCCAGCTGCTCCGCAGGACCTCGCGATGCTTGTGGTTGGCTGGGGCAAAACTGGCTTGACTGAAAAGTGGTAGGTTCGATCATTTTCTACTTCGACGTCGCTACCCCATTTTTGTTTCATCGATCTGCTTATTTCCTCACACCATCGACGGCTGTTAGCCTTCCCTTTAGTCGACGACGACACGAACTCACCCCCACCAGCCGTTGTTTCCTCTCCTCTCCACTATTTTCTCCTCCTTCCTCTCTCGGTTTCGCCATCTCTCTCTCTTTTCTGTTTCTCTCGCCGGCCATTGTTTCCTTACCGGGTTCCAACTGAGTCAGAGCTGGCGGTGGTTCACGCTCCCCCTCTCGTCCTCTCGCTGGGGTCTCCTTGCCGGGGGAGAGAAAGGTTTTGGGAGGATCGGGTTTTTCTCGATCCCCCTTCCCTTTATCTATCACGCGACTTTCGCGCGACATAAATCCCTTTTTTTTTCTTTTTTGTTACTTATATATTTATTATATTTTATTTATTTATTTATTATTATTTTATTTTAAAAAGAATACATTTTCAATTTAAGAAAAATATATATATATTCTTATAATATATTTTCATTTAATTTACGTTACCTTGTAGTGAAAATATTTTTATTTTATTGTCTAATTAAGTACAAAAAAAATTTGCGATGTTTACATTCTCCCCAGCTATAAAGAATTTGGTCCACCAAATTCATCTTAGTCATTCAGAATAGATGAGGGTACTTCTCCTTCATGAGGCTTTCTAGCTCCCATGTAGCTTCTTCAACCAAATGGTGTTTCCAGAGAACCTTTACTAGAGGAATAGTCTTTGATCGAAGTACCTTTTCCTTTCTGTCCAAAATTCAGATAGGTTGCTCGATATAGCTCATGTCCTCTTAAATGCTGAAAGGCTCGTACTCAATAATATGTGAGGGATCCGGATTATACTTCCATAACATCGAGACGTGGAAGACATTATGTACCCAGAAAGCTGCGGTGGTAAGGCAAGCATGTAGGCTATGTCTTCCACTCTCTCTGGAATCTCAAATGGACCAAATGAATCGAGGACTTAGTTTCCCCTTCTTTCCATAACTCATAATACCCTTGCTTATGGATACTTTCAAAAACACGGAGTCCCCAATCTGAAACTAAAGTGACCACCTATGCTTATCCGCATAACTCTTCTGCCTACTTTGTGCGGCCTTAGTCTATTACAGATTATCCGAACACCTTCTGCTACCTGTTCCACCAAATCGGGAGCCCAAATCTTTTTGTCACCCACTTCTTCCCAAGCCACTGGAGACCTACATCTTCTACCATACAAGGCCTCATACGGTGCCATTCCGATGCTAGTATGATAGCTGTTGTTATAAGAAAACTTTGCAAGAGCCAGATGATCATCCTATGAGCCCTTAAACTCCAAAACACACGCCCTCAGTATATCCTCTAAGGTCTGAATGGTCCTCTTGGACTGACCATCGGTCTGAGGATAATAGGCAATGCTCAGGTTAAGCTGAGATCCCATGGCTTCTTGGAAATGATCCCAAAATCTGGAAGTGAATCGAGAATCTCTATTTGATGTAATACTCACGGGAGCCCCATGCAACCGAGCTATCTCTTTCACATACAACTCTACTAAGGCACTTAAGGAGTCTGTACTTTTAATGGCCAGGACGTGGGCACTAGAAGAAACTTAAGTAACCCCATTGGCTTTTGGTGTTTGATCTTGATCTGCTGACAAATCAAACACTTAGCTACAAACTCTGTAAAATCTTGTTTCATTTCAGGCCACCAAAAGACCCTTCATCGATTTTGGTACATTTTAGTACTACCAGGATGCAGAATGTACTTACTACTATGGGCTTCAGTCAAAATTAATCTCCATATTAAAGATCAACCACTTGTTAAATTAACAATAATCCAAAAGTTGTAACTTAAATCTAATCACACTTCAACTGCTCCCTCTAATATGTCATTCGAATATAATCATAAAAACCTCAAAGTTATTGTTCATAACATTGTCCGAGATTAACATAATTTCTTGTTCACCAAATTTCTTCGAATAAAATTTCCAAATCATGTTAAGTAATTATAAACACATAAAACTTTAAATCGGAATAATAATATCAACAAATTTTCTAGTTACTTATAAACTATTGGATATTGATTTTCTTTTCTTTTTCACTGGATCAGAATATTTATCATTAGTTGACCATCATACACTACAATAAAGATGAAATCAATATAATAGAAATTTGTAATAAACATAAGTTTTTAGCATCCAACAAATTTAAACATAAATCTATAAGTATCCAACTCATCTCTAATCTCAAATATTAATAGCTTTCAAGTCCCATATGTCACGACCCAATTCCATTCTCTTTAACCGAAAATCACTGAAAATTTTTCGCGTTTTACTGTTACCTTACCCGGTCGTGAACTAAACTCACCACACACTGTTGGGCTGTGAGCCAATAATAATCACCACATCTCATTCATTCTCAATTAATTAAAACGATGTCATACATGTGCATTTAATCGTGTATTTATACGAATACATGTTTTACTGACATCTACATCCCCATAAGTACAACTCAAAAGAATACTGTGCTTTTACATTGTTTAGATACAAAAAGAATCACTGTGTATATATACCTCTTAGCGATGGAGATGCAGCGGAGTCCAAAATAATACGCCTCAGTCCTCACTGGGCTACTATGCACGCTCTGTAGGGGGGAAAAATAGAGTGGGATGAGCAACCACACGCTCAGTAAGGCAATAATGCAAGCATGGTAGATAACTACTCTATCTACATGCTGATAGTGTTATGCATAAATCATTTATGGTAGGAGCATGAGGAATAAAACTATGCCATATGAGTATACATATATATCATGTATCAAAGTCATGTAAAATTGGCATATCAAACATGGTAAAACATCATGTATAAATCATCTCATGCTCGATCTCGTTTAAATTCATAAAAGGGCAATTCATTAAGAAACCTCCTTTTTAAACCCACGTCATAAAACTCTTTCTCATCACATACAATCACATCACATCAACTCACAATCACAACCTCATTTTCATTTCACAAATCAAATCCACGAGGCTCGACCCCTCCTTCGGGTCTACCTTAAACAATCACAAATCACACTTAGAGATTTAAAATCATGTGGTAGTAAGTAAATCAAGCAAGGAGACAGGTTACTATATCTCAAGTGACTACGTTGGCCAATCGTCACATATCATCCCAGACCACACGGATTTCGGTGTGCGGGGTATCATGCTGGCACGAAGGTGGGTTAGTTCTCCGCCAGACTTTCTCAAATCAAGTAACCACCACGCGGTACATCGTACTCCATGTGATATACACGGTACATCGTACTCCGCGGACCCATAACATGGTTGGGGGTGCCTGCCATAGGTCTTATCTACCCCATACCAAGTGTAACCTTTATAGTCTCAAGAGCGCGTGGGAGTAACCTCAATACCAGGTCCTAGCCCCTCATGGCCTTGCTCGCCCCTGTTGGGTTCCCTGATCCAGGTCCTAGCCCCTCACCTTCACCCCACCTAAGAGGTCTGTCAGGCCTGTTGGGTTCCCTGGATGGATTATGTCAGGTCCTAGCCCCTCACCCTCACCCCACCTAAGAGGTCTGTCAGGCCTGTTGGGTTCCCTGAGTTAATCCGTATCTCTCACCACGGCCTCATACATACCACAGTGTGAAAACCAGCGCGAGCTACGCTCTAGCGCGAATTCATGCATCAAACCAATCACTTCGTACGAGCAACGCTCTGGTACGGCATTTATGCATAAAATATGAAGAAACCATGTACGAGCATAGCTCCAGTACAGTTATATGCATAAGAAAAACCACTCAAATCCACGTACGAGCATAAGCTCCAGTACGGTTTATAAACATCATCACAATTCAATTTCAAAGTGCGAGCTAAGCTCAAGCACGTTTCACACAAGTGAAAACATAGAAATCTCGCGCGAGCGAGGCTCTAACGCGAATTATATCACATACACGCGATAGGCGGCTCACATGAATTCAAAACATCTCATAATATGCTTAGTGCCTCATATGGGCTATTTCACAACATCATTCAAGTACTAGCCAGCCTATCCTTTTATTTGCTCAAATCAAAGCATTGTGTTTTGTAAAAGCATTCAAAACACATGATTTATGCAATTATTAGCCTTACTATCCCTTTTTCAATAACCATCTCAAACCACCAAATCTCATACAAATACTCATACACCATCAAAACACATTTCTATAAGTCCATGCACATTTCCAAAGCCCTATATATATACCCACGAGTTCAAAATACGAGCAGCTACCTCTATATACTTACAAAATTCCCTTACCTGGAATCGTGATGCGTGATTCCACTTCCTTAAGCTGCTTACTCGTACGGTTCGATTCGTCTTCAACGAACTCTTCGGGACTGCACAAAATCGTATCACGCATTATATTCGATCCATATATTGCAACCCTTGTGCTTGCTATAGTCAATTTAACCTATAGCCTCTATTAACGCTTATATGGCCTCGTTTCATCACTTTACCCATAACTCGGGTCTATGGATCTTCTTAGGCCTATTAACTTATTCAAAATCGATGTTAAATCGACATTAAGCTCATAGTGTTCATATTCCATGAATCCCCTCACTATGGCATTTATCAATCATATACATACCCATTTTCACAATTCCTCCAACTCACTATGTAATTCCATCTAAAATCATAAACATTACCCCAATAACAACTTTAGCATGCCATAATTCATAAGCTCATTCAATCCCACATATCCTCACATTATACCCATTTTAGATTTCTAGGTCACACCAATTCCACTACATTCTTAGGTAGTTTATCCATCCATACTCATATCAATCAACTCCAAAATCAATTAAATAGCTAATGCATTTGGATTTGAGGGTTAGAATCTTACCAATATGATTTTTCTTCTTGCTCCAAATGGTAATGCCCTTAACTCCTTCAATTCCAAGAATGGGAAAATGCCCTCTCACTATGTTGTTCTTCTCCTTGATAGGAACAACTTTGCCTCTAATGATCTCTCTTTAATTCTTACTGAAAATGGCTGATTTTAGAGAGGGAAAGTTAGGTTTTTGGGTTGAAAATGGGAGGTTAATATGTTTTTCTGAGATTTCCAGATTTTCAGCTCTCCTTATATAGAAATAGCTTGGGGAGATCGATCTGGTCCCTTAAAATCCCTCTTTTTCACGGCATTTTTAAGCCTGAGATCGATCTGTCGAAGTAATGAGATCGATCTGTTGAAGCATGAGATCGATCTAGTCCCAAACAGAGAGCTAAGGAGATCGATCTGGGTGCTTGGGGATCGATCTTTCCACCACAGAATGCTTGGGAGATCGATCTGGCTCCATTGGAGATCGATCTGCTCAATTCTTTCGCCCAAATAAGAGCATTCTGGCTCTTCCAGATCGATCTCTCATCCTATGAGATCGATCTGGACCTCATGTTTTCCAGATTTCCTGCAGTTTCCTTGCTGCAACTCATACCAACACATCCTTAATCTATTGCCATGGCTATTTTCTCATCCATCCACCTTTATAACTTGAAAATGGCATCCATTCATACCTTATGCACATTGAAACTTGTGTGCATTCATTGTATGTTCAAAGGTATGCTACATAAAACCAAATGGAAGCATAACTCCATTCCATTTTACCACACTACTCATCTTGAGTCTCAATCACATCCATCACTTGCTAGAACTCATTTCTTCGTATTCATACTCAATGAAACTTGTATGTACGTTACAATTTATATTACACATACATACATTGAATCCATGGACTTACATCAATCATACTTTACATTACAAGTCCAATCATGTTATTTGATCCAATTACATACATTACCCTTATACATATACGGGGTCTTACACCATAGATCAATTATAGATGACGATGAAACTCTTCGCAGAGCTTATAATATCATAATCCAAAATTTTCTATTAGCCAAATACACTATTAACTCCAACTAAAAGTTAGAGCCTAGGAACAATAGGAAAAATCAGTCGATAATTTCAATCATTATAGCTCCAAATAATACAATTCATATCAAGATCACAACTCCAAACACCAATCACATACATCACATAATCTCATTGATTCCTCAATCTTTGGAACCATTATCACAAATTAATCACTCTCATAATTAACAAATTAATAGTACTCCATGTAGAAGTTTAAAGAATGTCCTGCAACGACTTGAATAAATATCAATCCATATCCTCAAGTTAAGATACTTTTCTCTTTCTTTTACTAAACCAAAATCACCTAAAATTAAGCAATTATCCTCTTTAAATGAAAGATTGATTCCAACCAATAGAAAATCTTACCATATACAATGATAAATTTTATGCTGACAATTTTCAATTACTGCCTAAAATCTACGTTCCCACATAGCATTTCTTTGCACTTGATATTGAACCATTGATCCATATTCCATAGTTCATATGATTTCACTAGAATGAAATTCATTTCCCCACCTTTACAAGACACCTAACTCAGATATTTAATTTCATCTTCCAAATTCAAAAACTCATGAATTCAAGGTCTTGTTCATATCTCAACAAGGACAACTGACAATTCTCCTCTTAGAACGATCCATCGTGTGCAAGGTGATAAGCTTCTATCAAAACTTCTCATAATTATTTATCCAATAATTGAATCAAAATGAATATGATCCACATCCTATATAACAAACATTCCAAATCTTCAATCCCCATTTTTTTCCTCGTAGTAAGATGCCAAATTCCATAGACTCCAAAAAAAAAAAATGCAAAACATGTCCATTTCAATCATGATTGAGCAAATTAACTTCAATGTAATTCTAATTTTATTCAAATGGCTCTTAATAACAAGATCAAAAATCTCACAACGTATCGATTCTCAAAACATTAAGAATCAAAATCAAAATCTAACACCACCGTATCAACTATCTATCTTATCTTTACAATTTTTGTACACTACCTCGGTTGTTGGTGACTCTTTCCATGGTGTCTTAACCTTAAGTATATAACCTAAAGTCTCGGGTTTTCTCTTCAACTTCTTAGCAAAAGTGGGTACAGGAGCACGGTAGGGTACAAAAGCATTTGGAGTAGGAGGAAACCCTTGGTCTATAGGTCAAAGCTCTAGATGCACCAACCCTCGGCTTCCTATTATGCCCCCTATTCTAAAAAGACCCTCTATCATCATATCTTCTGCCCTAACTCCTCAATCTAGACTAAAATTCAGCTTGGGACAACTCCATGTCTTGCTCTATGAATTGTGCCCTCTGAATGGCTTCTGCATAAATCCGTAGGTTCAGAGGTGCTAACCTACTTCAAATCACCAATTTCAGCCCATGTATAAACTTAACTATCTTCTTCAACTCATTCTAGGTTATGTCATGATCATATTATAGGAGTACAATGAATTTTGACTCATACTGGTCCACTGTCATGTTCCCTTTGGGCCAAACTCAGAAACTTTACACATTTCTTTCTCTAAGCACATTCCGAGATGTATTGCTTATTAAATGCCTCAAGGCGAATCTCCCAAGTAATCTCTGAGTGCTTAGCTAACAAAATAGTCTCGACAGACGTCCACCATTGATCTGCCTCACTCTTAACATGTAGGTAGCCAACACCACCTTCTCAACACCATTGCACTGCATGTACTTAAACATCTTTTCCAATTTCAAAATCCACTTTTTAGATTTATCAGGGTCCTTAACTCTCTTGAGGACGGGTGGATTCATTTTCGTAAACTGTTTCAATCGAGCCATATTCCTATCCACCGGGTCTTGGGCTAGAGGCTGCACCACTTGAAGTTATGGTGGAGCAGGTGGAGGAGGTGGTGGTTCAGGTACTTGCGGAGCTAGTGGCGGAGATCTTGGTACCTCCTATGAGTTTCCTGGATTTCTTTCGTTTCACTTCTCTACTTATCCAGATTATACTCGGAGGCATTCTGATCAAAATTGTACTCGCGTAATTGCGCCTTGTGTATTGCCTCCTCGTACATAAAGATATTCTATGGTACCAGTCTGAATCTGATAGCTGGTCTCCATCTGTTAGTGAACTTACAGATATTTCTTAACTTCACTCCTCATAACATTGGGTCATACCTTTCCAGGGATATAAATCATAATTCATACTCATTGACAGATCGATTTCCTTGTGCTAGACCCATAAATTCCATTCGCAGTTTCCTTAGTCTCATTCATTCAGTTCTCTATAACTACTGGGTCTTTTATCCCAGTTAACAATGGCGGTCTGAACTTCTGAAACTGCCTTATCTCGTGTAGCTCCTGTAAGACTCGATTTTTATTGTAATTTCTTATGATTCAAATGATGTAAACATGGTTTTATGTAAATTGAATCATAAGAAGAGTTTTACATGAATGAAAAACGCAAATGGAATGAATAAATGATTCTGGAATGCATTTAAAGGTCAAATGAAGGTTTGAAATGGTCACAAATTAAACGAATGAAATTCAAACTGGAGATAAGGATTTAAAACACGAAATGAGTGAGTGTTCGTGAAGGGAAGTTGGATTGGTTTGGTCCCGAACACGTTGAATGGTAACATGGTTAAAAGACTAAAATTCGATATTAATTTGACAAGAAAATTTCATTATAAATATGGATTTGAGAAATATTGATCAATAAAGAAAGAAATAATTAAATTTCGAGTCCAATTGATCAAGATATGAATTTATTGGAATTAACTAAATTTTTTATCTGAGAAAATTATCCCGAAATTATTGGAAAAATACACCGAAAAAATGAAATAAGACTGATAAAACATTTAATTGATTAAATGAATAAAATATAATTTTTTAAGATATTTTGGCTGAAATATCATTTTTTATTTGAATAAATAATGATATAAAATAAAAATAAAAAGAAAAGAGGAGAGAAGAGAAATCGCGAATTGCGATTTCTGAAGAAGACGAAACCGAGGGAACGATTTCCCTCTGCTACGACGAAACCGTCGGTGAACGATGAGAAGAGGCGAACGACGATCAGCACCCTAAGAAGCCGACCTGCACACCCACGTGCAGTGAGATCACCGAAGAACGTTGGATCGAGAGGGAGAGAAGATGGGATCGGGCGCCACCGGCGCCGATTCGACCCAACCCGAGGCCAGTCGAAGGTCTCCCTCACGGTGGCCAGTCGATTGGTGTCGAAAACGGTCAGAGAATCAACCGGATGGCGTCGGAATGGTGAAGATGAGCTTGAACTAGTACGGACCGGTTCAGTGCAGTGCAGATATGCTGAACCGGAACGGTTCAACCAAAAAGGAAAGAAAGAAAAAGAAAAAAGAAAAAGAAGAAAAAGAAGAAAATTTTGGGGAAAATTTTAGGGAAAATTTTAGTGATGCAGTCGAGCTACGGGTAAGTCGGTAAGCGGTCGAAATTGATCGATTTAAATTTTGAAATATTTAATTTGATTAATATTCGACTGAAAATTAACCTGAAAAATATGTAATTGTGTAGCTCGACAATTGACGTCAAACTAGAGCTCGAGTCAACCTCGATTTATGTACTATCACAGAATCTCGAGTAAGTAACCTTTATTTATGAAAATTTGTATAGTTATACGTATTAGAAATTTACCGCATAAATTACGGATTAATTCTGTATAAAATGAATTAAATTCTAGCATTTGAGATAAATTGTAGTCAATAATTAATTGAGCCATCCGATAGTTTAGAACGAGGCCCAATAAATACTGATGGGCCCAATGAGCCCAATAGGCCTCGATGATGTGAATAGTAAGTGGAAAATGGGTTTAAGGTCGGTTTAAGGCCCATTAATGTACAATCGGACCCAATAGGGGTAAACAGGCCTAATGATTTAAATTAAGCCCAGTAAAAGTGAAATATGGATAAATATGTTTGGACTTAACCCGATAAATGATTATCTGCAGCTCCGGAGAACATATTGGGAGCTAAACAGATTGGGTGATCGGTAGTGTTGGGAAAGGTCAGACTGTATAGAAAAATGAAGCAAGGGAATTTTACGAGTAACTAGAGGTACCTACGCGTATTTTTAACAGCATGATTCTCAGGCCTACCTCTGCGGCCTCTAGCCCGTGATCTAATTCCTCACGTAAACCAAACATTAAGTCTTAACTTCATTAGGTATACTTAGTTTACAATCAGACAAGCATAAACATTTGGGATGTAATCTTATCCTTATTATTGACACTGATAGTACTAGACAACCTTCGCTCTGATACCACTTTTAAATGTAACGACCCGTAACCCATAAAAATTCGGGGGAAATTTTTTTTTTTTAAACTTCGGCTTGCAACTTAGTCCTTTCTTCACTTAGGTTGTATTCTTGTTTAGTGTCAATCGTCTTTCTTACTTTTTATCCGTAATTATATTTAAATTTAATATTTAGATTTATATGGCCAATAAAAATTTTGGCAGCATAACGGCTAATATATAAGCCTACCCACCTACAAATTCTCACAATATCAACCCTAGCTATCCATAACTATCAGACATACTTTCCAAGTCATATCATCAAATCATTCTACATATTCCAAACACGTCTAGTTACTCCCAAAAATCAATCTTTAAAAATATTTTATTTCATTTATCCTTATATAGATTACATCCCGACACATTACTTTCAATAGATGTCTATGCATACAAATGGTCTGGTAAAGAGATAAAAATGTATACCTCACGCATGTACAAAAGGTAGTATGGGGAAGCTCGTATCCGCCAGCCTATGTCGTCTACGCAGCAATTATCAACTGTAGTTCACTGTAAACAATCTGAGAGGTAGAGGGGTGAGCTTTCGGGAAAAAGTCCAGTAAGAAAATACATTTAAAGTAGTTCTGATATGTAAAAGCATGTAAGAATCATTCATTAAACAAACTTTGCTTCAAAAAAACTGATCATAAGTTTCTTTTAGAAACTAACATTTAGAAGATATGTAAAACTTTTGTTACGTGCATAGTCATCATAAGAAAATATGAAGCATGGGTTCTTTAATTCAAATAGCATGCCTAAACCGTTTCATAAGATCTTTATTGTTTATGGGTAATTTCATAAAATCATCGTCATTCATAAACGTTTCATAAAACATAATCATTCTTAAACATTTCGTCATAAATCATAATTATTCGTAAACATTTCTCATAATCTCATAAAAACATAATCATTCATCAGCATCATCATCATAATCATAATCATAATCATAATCGTGATCATAATCATAATTGTGGAGACTAGGCTATAAGTAATTCATGCGATACGTGTCATCCTCCATAAAGGGTCATCATACCTATGGCCATGGTGGGGGCTATAGACTGGATCAGGGTCGTACATCACTTTCATAAAACATGGGTAGTATCTATCTTTCTTACTTTCTCTAGCACTTAGCTAAGGCACGGGCACCAAAGGCACTCTCCGCACGGGAAACATTCATGCGTGCTGCGCAGGCACGAGATACAACCAAAACATCACCATCATTAACCACAAGTAGGGAGACATCTACTACACAGGTAGAGTCAAGTGCTATAGGGGCCCTATGTACCGGCAATCAAGTGGTGGAGTCGGAGCACCACAAGAAGTAGATGTAAGACCCGATTTTATCGTAAGAGCAAAAGGGAATAAATAGAAATTTTCGAGTGTATTTAAAAATACAAAAGGACTGAAATGGTATTCCCGAACACGTGAAGGGTAAAACTGTCAAAAGACTGAAATTCGGTATTAATCGGGATAAGAAAATTTAATTAAAAATATGGGATTGAGAAATCTTGATCAATAACGAATAAATAATTAAATTTCGGGTTAAATTGATTAAGATATGATTTTATTGGAATAAACCGAAATTTTCGTATCAAAAAATAATCCCGAAAATAATCGAAAAATATATCGAAAAGGTAAAATCAGACTGAGAAATTCATTTACAGATTAAATGAATTTAATATGAATATTTTTGGGATATTTTGATATTTAATAATATTTAATTGATTAAAATAATATTAAAAATAAATAATAAATAATAATAATTAAAAAAACTGAATTGAAAAAAAAAGAAATCGCGTTTCGCGATTTCTGAAGGAAAAAGGAAACAGAAACGAAAACAGAGAAGCGAAGGCCGACCGAGGAAGAGGAGGCTCATCGGCGAACTACCAGCGGCCAGGAACCCCGAGCGAGGGCCGACGAAGGAGGCCTGAAACCCGCGCAACCCATAGGCGGCTGCGACGCTCTATGAGGTGGCCATAAAATGCCAGAAAATGAGGGGAGAAGCCGCGGGAGAGAACCTCAATTCGTCGACGATGGCGTCGATTTGGTCCAAGCCGAGGCCTGATTTAGGAAGCCTATGCGATGGCGCACCGAACGGCGATGGAATCGCGTCGGGAACCGGCCGGACGGAGCTAAACGACAAAATGGTGACTGAACTGGCTGAATCGGACTGAACTGGTCAAACCGAACCGGACCGAACCGGTGGTCTGAACCAGGTTAAACCGGACCGGACCGGTTCAACCAAAAAGGAAAGGAAAAAAGGAAGAAAAAAAGGGAAAAAGAAAAGGAGAAAAAATTGGGGAAAATTCCAGTGATGCAATCGAGCTTCGGGTAAGTCGGTAAGCGATCAAATTGACCGATTTAAATTTTAGAATATTTAATTTGATTAATTTTCGACTGAAAATTTACCCAAAAGAATATTAAATTGTGTAGCTCGACAATTGGCATCAACCGAGAGCTCGAGACAGCCTCGATTTGTGTACTAACATGAAATCATGGGTAAGTAACCCTTATTTACGATAATTTTGCATCGTTATGCGTGTTGATGAATTTCGAATTTAATTTTCGCATGAAATGAATTAAATTCTAAAAAATTGGATAAATTGTCGTAAATAATAAATTAAGATATCCGAGAATTTAGAACGAGGCTAAATAAATACTGATGGGCCCAATGAGCCCAATAGGCCTCGATAAAGCGTGGTAAATGGGCTTAAGGTCGATTAAGGCCTATTATGGTACAATCGAGCCCAATATGGGTAAACGGGCCCAATGATTTAAATTAAGCCCAGAAAATATGAAATATAATTAAATTGTATTGTATTTGACCTGATGAATGTTTATCCGCAGTTTCGGAGATTGGATTCGGAGCAAATCGGACTACGTGACAAGTCATTAGTGGAAAGGTCAGACTGTACAGAAAAATGAGGTAAGGGAATTGTGTGAGTAGCTAGAGGTAGCTACGCGTATTTTAAATAGTTTTTCTGTACACTGATTAAGTATGTATACACGGTTATTGTATAATGATCCTAAAAGTGGTTTAAATGATTTTAAGGATCGAATTAGGTGAAAAGACTATTTTACCCCTATTGAGGGAAGTTCATCTAAGGATAGTGAAAGCATGACATGCATGAAATGCATGATTTAAGGAATTTTATGATTAAGGAATTTTATTGGTTTTAATCAAAGCGAAGCGATAGATTGGCCAGTAATTGCATGAATTTCACATGATAACACTACGTAAGTGTTATTTATATTTAAATGGAAATTTCTTTGGAAAACGGCCAACTATCAAGTTTATATGGAAACAGATAGTGCTGACACGTAGTTCGCACTATATCTGCGTTTGTGAATGTGCATAAATGTGCTTGAGCGGTTACTGGCACCGACTTGTGTGACATCATATGCATGAAATGTGCTAGAGTATGGTGCTCGCACTGATATTTATTATTGTGAAATGAGAGCTGCTGGAGCGAGCTCGCACTCTGTTTTGACATATTTTGACATGTTTTGATTTGTTTTGACATGGTATGCATAAAATAGTGCTGGAGCGATTGCTCGCACTAGTTTTAATGATTTGACATGCATGAGAGATGCTGGAGCTTAGCTCGCATCCTGTCTTGATATGTTATTGCATAAAAACCATGCTGGAGTGTAACTCGCACGAGATTTGATGTATTTATGCATAAAGCCGTACTGGAGCATTGCTCGTACGAAGATTTGATTTATTTGATCATTCATTTAAGCTGGAGCGTTGCTCGCACAAAGTTTTATATGGTTTTATAATTCATTTGAATGTCGTACTGGAGTTTTTCTCGTACGAGGTTTTCACTGAGTTTTTATACATATCCATACTAGAGCATTGCTCGTATGTGGATTTTACTTGAATTTATAATCAGTTTAAGTCGTACTAGAGCATTGCTCGTACGCAGATTTTATTGATTTCTATGAAATCGTGCTAGAGCTTCGCTCGCATGAGGTTTTCTGATATCATGAATATGCATGGAGCCGTGCTTGAGCTTTGCTCGCACAGGGATTTATATGACATGCATATTGCTGTGTTGGAGCCTCCTGTAGACTATGTGTCACAGTGAGATGATATGCTCACACGTGCATATTGAGACAGAGATGATATGGGTGGATAAGACCTATTGCAGGCACCCATGATTGAGCTTGGGTTCATGGAGTACGTTGTACCATGTATATCACGCGGAGTATGTTGTACCGTGGGGATTATTGGAGTGGAGTGGCATTAGCCACGAGGTAGCAAGCCTTGCCCTCACAATCCCGGTGTTATGCTATTCTGGCGGGTAGGACGACCCACCTCCCGTTTCAGGTGTGATACCCCGCACACTAGGTACCGTGTTGCCAGGGATAACTAGGATATGGCCATAGTCCTCGATGTTACTGATATAATCAGCAGCTTGTCTCACATGATATAATTATTGGTCGATAGACCAGGGTAGACCCGAGGGAGGGGTCAGGCCCCCGATTTTATGATTTTATGATATGTGACCCTGAAAGAAAGGTGGTTTTATAATCGAGTTTTATAATGAATTTCAATGAATTGTTTTATGAGATTATTAACCCGGAAGGGTTAGTTTATACTGCAGTTTTAATGAATTGATTTAAATGCAGAAGCATGATGATGTTTTCCATGCTTTTATTCAAATTCATGATTTGTCTTACATGACATGAAAGAATACATGATCTGGATTTGCTTCATGCTCATTATGATTTAATGAAGTCATTGCATGATTTTTATATGCACAAATAGTTTTGAATAAACTATGTCATTGATGTATGAACGATTGTGCTTGAGATTTTAATGAAAAGAAATGGATTTTAAGGGCATGGCATTATGAGCATGTAGATAGTGGAGCTATCTACTTACTTGCATAATTGTCTTACTGAGCGTGTGGTTTGGTCACCCCCTTATTTTCCCATCTTTTCAGAGCACTTGCAATAGTTATTGAGTGGCAGAGGACTTGCATGCTTGGTATCCGCTGCTTCCCATTGAGAGACAGGTATACACATTTGTATAGTTTTGTATCTAAATATGTAATGCACAGTACTGTAAACGGATATGATGTCAGGGATGTAGAGTTATAAATACCATTGGGTATGTATTTATTTAAAGTCAAAGAATAGTAAACTCTGATATATGAATGTGAATATGGAAATGGAATCGTAAATAGGTGAGAGGTGACTAACACCAAATCATAGCCCAACTGTGTTGTAGGATGATCACGATAAGAGAAAGGTAAGAATTAAATAATAAATGAAAAAGCAAAAAATTTACTCTGATTTTTAGGTAATTTGGGTCGTGACAGTAGACATGCATGAAGCCTATAGTCTCAAAAAAAATTTCCCTTTTTTTTTTAAAAAAAAATACTTTTGAAAATGTCAAAAGATTCTTCCAAAGCATAAATATAGGATTTCAAACCATCATAAAACTCCCATGCATTTTCATACTTCAGGAAATTTGTTTCGTAAACATAGATGTACTTAGTGAACATTTCATAAAACGAAATCATGTTTCGTTAATCGTTCCATAAGTATGAAAATAATCATAAATTATTTCAAAACATAACATTGTTTCATAAAAAAAATCTTTTTATCAATGCAATGAGTGTTCATTATCATAACTAAATTAAATTATACCCCTTACCTCGATTTCTCTGTACAGTTTGACTTTTCCAAATTCTCAGATTTTGCTCAGTCCGATTTGTTCCACTCAACTCTCTAGAGCTGCATATAATTATTTATCAGATTAAATACAATACCTCCATCGGGCTGAATTTAAACTGTTGGGCCCAATTACCCCTTAATGGGCCTTACAGTCCCTTAATGGGCCTACTTCTATCCTAAGCCCGTTTCAACTCCCTTATTCAATCCTTAAAATCCATTTAACTATTTAGACTCAATTACAATTTATGGTCCGTCCATAGGTTACTAACATGTTTAGGCTGATTGTTACACAAGCTGGGCCCATTATAAACGTTTAGCTAACTACATGGCCTACTATCACCATCACGCCATTTTAAATCTTTTCTAATTTCTTTGGATAGTCGATTTTCCAATTCCAATTATACAGTAATTTATACGAAATTAATCCAAAAATTATGCGATTAATTTCTAACTTGTATAATTATACAAGTGGTAGCAAGTGAGATTTGCTTACCTAAGATTTTGTGATACACATAAATCGAGGTCGATTTGGACTCCCACTTGTCGCCAATTATCGTGTTATACATTTGCATAATTAATCGGGTCAATTTTCAGTCAGATATACATTCGAATAATTTTTTCCAAAATTAAAAGATCAATTCTGGTCGCTTACCGCTTTATCCTTAAACCCGATGCGTCATCGAATATATATATATATTTTCTTTTCTTCTTTTTTTTGGCTGAACCGGTCCGATCCGGTTCAGCACCTTCTCTTTAGCTGAACCGGTCCAAACCGGTTCAGCTTCAACCATCAGTTTTTGGCTCCGACGATCGGTTCTTCGCTGGCTTCCACGTGCAGCTACTCCGCGAGACCTCGCGACGCTTGTGGTTGGCTGGGGCAAAACTGGCTTAACAAGAAAGTGGCTGGTTCTGCCATTTTCTTCTTCGACGTCGTTGTCCCATTTCTGTTTCACTGATCTGCTTATTTCCTCACATCGCTGCTGGCTGTTCGGCCTCCCTCTAGTTGGCGAGGACACGAACTCACCCCCTTCAGCCGTTGTTTCCTCTCCTCTCCTCTCTTTTCTCCTCCTTCCTCTCTCAATTTCGCCATCTCTCTCTCTCTTCTATTTCTCTCGCTGACCATTGTTTTCTTGTCGGGTTCTAGCTGAGTCTGCGCTGACGGTGGTTCACGTTCCCCCTCTAGTCCTCTCACCGGGGTCTCCTCGCCGAGGGAGAGAAAGATTTTAGGAGGATCGGGTTTTTCCCGATCCCCCTTCTCTTTCTCTGTCGCGCGACTTTCGAGCGACAAAAATCCCTTCTTTTTTACTTATATATGTATTGTATTTTATTTATTCATTTATTATTATTTTATTTTTTATTTTTAAAAAAAATTCAATTTAAAAAATATATATATTCTTATAACATATTTTCATTTAATTTACCTTACCTTGTACTGAAAATATTTTTATTTTATTATCTAATTAAGTACAGAAAATTTTGCGGTGTGTACAAAAATAAAGGGAAGCATTAGTAACTTAAGGTTTAAGAAAAAAATTAAGAAGGAAGAAATTTCAAGTAGCGTCGAAGCAAAAGAAATTGGGAGGAAAGAGCTTTATTGCTGAGCTAAAAAGAAAAATAAAATAAAGAAAGAAACAAATGGGGATATGAACTGCTTCCTTTGAAAGCTGAAAGAAATAGTAAAAAAAAGGATTTCAAAGGGGGAAAAATGGTGAAACAATGAGTGGCACCAAAAAGAAAGAAAGTAAAGATTGAAGCTTTAGCTGTTGTTTTGCCAAGTTTGAGGAAAAAAATTATTAAAAGGGAGATTTAGAGTTGTTGATAGTGTAAGTGTAGGAATATGTCACGACCCCTTTTTATCCGTTTCATCTAAAATTCACTACAAATTTTTCGCATTTTCCATTTCCTTACCCGGTCGTGAACAACCCTCACAAATATACTCGGTCTATGAGTCAATACTAATCATCATTTACCATCCCTTTTCCAATTTAATCAAAAGTAATGTCATACATTTGCAAGTTAAGTCGTATGTTCATATATAACATATTTCTAACATTTACATCCCCCATATTTCAATTCAAAATGGTTATTGTGCCTTTAAATGTTTAGATACAAAAAGAATCCCAAAATGGTTATTTTGCCTTTAAATGTTTAGATACAAAAAGAATCCCTATGTGTATACCTCTCAACGATGGAGTGCAGCGGATATCCCAATACCACACCTCAGTCCTCACTGGGCTACTATATGTGCTCTGTAGAGGGGGGAAATAGAGGGATGAGCAACCATACACTCAGTAAGGCAATAATGCAAGCATGGTAGATAACTACACTATCTACATGCTGATTATGTTATGGCATAAATCGTTTATAATCGAAGCATGAGGAAATAATAAAACTATGCCACATGATTATACATATATCATGTACCGAAAACATGGAAAATAGGCATATAAAACATGGAAAGATCCATAGGTAAAACCTCTCATGCTCATTATCATTGAAACCCGTCATAAGAAAGAGCTCAACACAAAACATCCCTTAGGATTCATTTCTTTCTCAAAACACGTTAAATCTTATCACAAGTAGAAATATCATTTCTTTAAAACACAATCCCACAAGGGTCGACCCCTCCCTCAGGTCTACCCTGGACAACACAATCACACTCAGTTCATAAAATCATGTTGTACTATGAAATTTTATATGAGACAGACGGTCACTGTATCTCATGGACTATGTTGGCCAACTATGTCATAATCATCCCAGAGCACACGGATCCCGGTGTGCGGGGCATCATACTGGAACGAAGGTGGGTTAGTTCTTCGCCAGACTTTCAAATCACTGTCACAACCACACGGTACAGCTTGCACCATATGATCTACACGGTATAATAAACTCTGCGAACCCATATCATGGTTGGGGGTGTCAGTCGTAAGTCTTATCTACCCCATACTATGTGTAACCTATACAATCTCAAATGCACGTGGGAGCATTTTCGTTTCCATGTAACAGAGCCTCCCCACCCCAACGGGTTTAAAGATGTTGGCTTAAGGATCTTACCATAAGAGAGCCTCCCCACCGAATAGAGCCTCCCCACCTCGTCGGGCTTAAGGATGTAGGCTTGAGGATCTTACCATATCCACGGCATCATACATACCACAGTGTTAAAACCTGTGCGAGCTAAGCTCTAGCACGATTCATGCATCATCAATAAATCTCCTCATACGAGCAATGCTCTAGTACGACTTTATGCATAAAATCATGAAGAAATCATATATGAGCATAGCTCCTGTACAGTTATATGCATAAGAAAGTCATTCAAAATCCACGTACAAGCAGAAGCTCCAGTACGGTTTATAAAGCATCATCATAGTTCAAATCAAGGTGCGAGTTAAGCTCCAGCACATTTCATACATGTCAAAACACCAAAATCTCATGCGAGCAGAGCTTCAGCATGATTTAACTCATGTAATTACGATAGGCGGCTCTATTTCAACATAAGTTATTTCAAAACAAAGTCAGCACAGACCTCGTGCTATAACATGAAATTACAGAAATCAAATAGCCAGCCTATCCATCAATTTGCTTAAAACAAAGCAATTGTGTTTCATAAAGCATCAACACATGCGATTTATGCATTTATTAGGCTTACTATCCCTTTTATAAGAATCACTTCATAAACCAATCATATACAAAAATACTTGTAGTCATTCATAGATACCATCAATCACTTTCTTAAATAACCATGCATTTTACAAGCCTTATATTTACCCACAAAATACGAGCAGCTATCTCTATACACTCACAGAATTATCTTACCTAGAACTGCATCGAGTGATCCCACTTCTTTTGAGCTACTTGATTGCGCGGTTCATTTCGTCTCAAATGAACTCTTTGGAACTGTACAAAATCATATTCCACATTAATTGGGTCCAATATAACACAATCCTTGCGTTTACTATGGTCGACTCGACCTATAGTTTCTATTAATGCCTATAAAGCTTTCATTTGATTGTTCTACTCATATCTCGAGAGCCTATTGGACTCTCTTAGATCCATTGATTCATACTAAATCGATATTTAAGCTCAGTGTGTCTAGTTCATCATTTACTTCACTATGGCATTTTGTCATACACCTTATATACTCATTTTCATAATTTGACTATCCTCATAATGTAGCTTCATTCCATCATCTTAAAATCATGCATATTACTCCACTAACACCTTAACATTATCCATTTATCATCACTCACCCATAACACATTTTCTCACACTAGACTCATTCTAGGTATTACTTGTTCCATTACACTCTAGGTAGTTTTAATCATCAATACACATACCAATCAACTCTAAAATCAATAACTAAACAAATGTACTTGGATTGGCGCATTAGAAACTTACCTAGCTTGATTTCCTTCTTGCTCCAAATAAGAACACTCCTTGCTCCTTCAATCCAACCAATGGAGTATTGATTCCAAACTATGTTATTCTTCTCTTTATAATGAACAACTTTTCTCTAATGGCTTTTTCTTAAATCTTTATAAAAATGGGATGATTTTAGAGTGAGAGAGGTAGGTTTTAAGATTGAAAATGGAAGGAAATGGTCTGTTCCAATGAAATGAAGATCTAACTGCTCCCTTTTTATAGAAATGGCTTGATGAGATCAATCTACATAGGGTGGAGATCGATTTGGCCTTGCTCAAATTCCTCAGTTTCTCGACATTTTGAAGGTATGAGATTGATCTATTTACTGCATGAGATCGATCTGTTGTGTTGCATGGGATCGATCTACTCAACGAATCAGGATTGATTTGTCTCAGACAGAAAGCTTAGGAGATCGATTTGGCCTTAAGGGGTGATCGATCTGGTCCAACCCGAGAGGAATGGAGATCAATCTGCTTGAGTGAGGGATCGATCTCCCTCTTCCAGAATGCTTAATACTGCATTCTCCAGGCCATGAGATCGATCTCTCCTTGCATAGGATCGATCTGGCCTTCATCTTGCACCTTTTTTACTGCAATTTTCTCATACTAGATTACTTCAACACTCATTCATCAATCCATCCACACTTAGAACTCAAAAACATTTATTTCTTGTAATTCATATGTAATGCAACTTGTCTATACATTAAATAATCATATACACTACATATAAATTTACGGGTCTTACAATCCTCCCCTCCTTTAAGGAATTTGGTCCTCCAAATTAGAACCAAGTTAATCTGAAAATAAATCTGGGTACTTCTCTTGGATCATACTTTTTAACTCCCATGTAGCTTCCTCCGTATTGTGATATTGCCAAAGAACTTTCACTAAGGGACTCATCTTCGACCTCAGCACCTTCTCCTTCCTATCCAATATCCGAACCGACTTCTCAACATACGTCATACTCTTTTTAAGCTCCAATGGCTCATATCTTATCACATGTGACGGATCCGGGTGATACTTCTGAAGCATAGAGACGTGGAAGACGTTATGAACATTTACTAAGTCTGGTGGCAATGCTAACTTATAAGCCTTATCTCCCACTCTCTCTAAAATCTCGAAGGGTTTGATATATTGAGGGCTTAACTTACCCTTCTTACCGAATCTCATAATCCCTTTCGAGGGAGAAACTCTAAAAAATACAGACTCACCCACATCAAACTCTAGTGGTCTCCGTCTCCTATCAGTATAACTCTTTTACTGGCTCTGAGTTATCTGTAACCTCTCACATATCAACTGGACGTCCTCAGAGGCCTGCTGCACTAAATCGGGAGCCAAAATCTATCTGTCACTAACCTCTTCCCAACCAATAGGGGATCGACATCTGCATCCATAGAGTGCCTCATATGGTGCCATTTTGATACTCGTATGATAGATGTTATTATAGGCGAGCTCGACTAATGGTAGGTGATTATCCCAGGAGCCTCCAAAATTCAGTACACACATTCTCAACATATCCTCTCAAGTTTGTATAGTCCTCTCTAATTGACCATCTATCCGAGGATGAAAAGCGGTGCTAAAACTCAGTTGGGTCCCATTGCTTCCTAAGAATGTTTTCAAAAATGAGAAGTGAAGCGGGCATACCGATCAGAAACAACGCTCACTGGTACACCATGTAATCGAACTATCTCTCGAACATACAAGTTCACCAACTGACTCAGAGTATCAGTAGCTCTCATGGCCAAGAAATGGGCTGACTTCGTCAACCGATCCACAATAACACAAATGGTATCATGACCTCTACGGGTCCTCGGTAATCTCATCACAAAATCCATGGTGACGTGCTCCCATTTTCATGTCGGTATTGGTAGAGACTGCAATAACCCTGCAGGCTTCTAATGCCCTACCTTCACCTGCTGACAGACGAGACATCTAGTGACATATTCAGTAATGTCTCTTTTCATTCCAGACCACCAATAAACTTTTCAAAGGTTTTAATACATCTTAGTACTCCCTGGATGTATCGTGTACTTCGATGAGTGAGCCTCTGATAAAATTAATCTTCTGATCTCTGAATCCTCGGGAACACATACTCTGCCCCTGAACCTCAATAATCCAGCTGTACTCAGCTCAAAATCAGTACCCACACCTATCTGTATCTGACTCAACTAATCGATACACTGTCGATCTCTCTGTTGAGCCTTTCAAATACGACCAATCAACTCTGGCTCTAATCTCAAACTATCCATAATATCCAATCTCTCTGAATTATATCCAAACTGAAGTTCACAAATTACTCCAACAACTCATGTTCCCGAACCATCATATATGACACCAACCTGAGGTTCTTCCTGCTCAAGCATCGATAACTACATTCGCCTTACCCAGGTGGTACATGATCTCACAATCATAATCCTTCAGGAGTTCGAGCCATCTCCTCTGTCTCATGTTCAACTCTTTCTACGAGAACAGGTACTTAAGGCTCTTATGATCTATATACACCTGAAATTTCTCACCATAGAGATAGTGGCGCCATATCTTCAATGCAAACACTACAACCACCATTTCTAAATTGTGAGTCGGATAGTTCCTCTCGTGATCCTTCAACTGTCTAGATCCATAGGCAACTACCTCATATCCTACATAAGTACACAGCCCAGTACCTGGTATGATGCATCTGTATACACAGAGAAACCTCCTGAGCTGGTAGGAATGGTGAGAATCAAAGCAGTGGTCAACCGACGCTTAAACTCCTGAAAAGTCCTCTCACATGCCTCATCCCACACAAACTTAACATCTTTTCGCGTGAGGCGCGTCAATGGAGCAGTTAGTCTGAAGAAACCATCAATAAATCTCTGATAATAACCTTTCAATCCCTAAAAACTTCTGATCTCAATAACTGTCTTGGGCTATTCCAACTGTACAACTGCCTCAATCTTGGATGGATCTACTGATACCTCATCCTTTGATACAACATGGACCAAAAATGAGATCTGCTCTAACCAAAAGTTACACTTAGTGAGTTTGGCATATAATTCCTTCTCTTGGAGGGTCTGCAAAACTATCCTCAAATGCTGCTCATGATCTTCCCTAAACTTGGAATAAACCAAAATGTCATTAATAAACACAATCACAAACTGGTCTAGGTATGGCTTAAATACATCATTCATCAATACCATAAATGTTGCGGGGGCATTCGTCAATCTGAATGGCATAACCAAAAACTCGTAGTGGCCATAACGGGTACAAAATGCTGTCTTGGGTACATCTCCACTCTGTATCTTCAACTGATGGTACCCAGATCGCAGAACTATCTTAGAGAATACTTGTACTCTCCGGAGCTGATCCAACAAATCATTGATGCATGGAAGGGGATACTTGTTCTTAATGGTGGCCTTATTCAACAACCAGTAATCTATACACAGTCGAAGGCTTCCATCCTTCTTCATTATAAACAGAACCGAAGCTCTCCAAGGTAAGACGCTCGGTTTAATAAACCCCTTCTCTAGCAACTCTTGCAACTGCTTCTTTAGCTCTTCCAACTCAATCGGAGCCATTATATATGGTGGTTTAGATATCAACTCCGTACTAGGTACTAACTCTATACAAAACTCCATTTCTCTATCCGGTGGCAGCCCTAGTAAATCGTCTGAAAAAACATCAGGAAATTCTGTAACTACTGAAATGTCTCTCAATTTCGGGTGTGCCTTATCTATAAGAACCACGTATGTAATGAACCCTTCACATTATCCTTTCCATCGTTAGCATCATAAATCATCGCATTAACATTTATAAATAATAATAAATTCATCTCTCAATTATGTTGGATCAAAATTTTACTCTTTTCATTTACAATAATCATGTTCTTCATTTCTTTTTAACAAAGGTTACAACAAGATTATCTAGCACTGGAAACATCAATGTTTTAGCATGACAATCCATAACAACATGATTTGCAGCCAGCCAATCCATTCCTAAGATTACATCAAAATCATTCATGCTTAGTAAAATTAAGTCGGCTGCCATTTCCTTTCCTCCTATCCTCAACTTACAATTCTTATATACATACTCAATCAATTGACTATCATTCATCGGTGTGAAAATTGTTAACATTTTATTTAACATTGTGGGTTTTACATGCTTCAAAAATTTATGTCTAAAGGAAGGCGATATGAAGGAATGTGTGGCACCAGGATCAAACAATACAAATGCTTCTAAATCAAAAATTAGGATGGTGCCTTTAATCACATCCGTCGATGCATCCGCTGTGTCCTGGTCCAGTGCGTGCACCCGTCCTTTGCTCACTCCAACTGCGTGTTTCCATTTTTTTCTTAACTGTAGCCCTCCTCCTCGGAGCAGCTATCTCAACTGGAGCTCTCTCTGGCTACTTGCCCTTTTGTGGGGCAGTCTCTATAATCTCAAGACAATACCTCGCGATATGCCCTGGCTTCCCACATTTATAACATGTAACAAGGGGCGTCTGGCAAGGCTTAACTCTATGAAATCTGCCACATCTCCTACACTGCTCAGTAGTAGGCTGTGGTCCTCCAATAACCATACCCTTCGGTGCAGTCAAAGCTGGGTACACGAGAGATTTGGTAGCTCTCTCCTACACCTCCTCAATCTTAGGTCTCTTCTCAAACAATCCATGGCCTCCCCTCCTTGCCACTCTATCAATCTCGAATCTCTTTCGATCTTTGTCTCTCCTGAAACTAATCTTTCCAAGCTCAGAGGCATTTCGCTCAAAGTCCTGCTCTTACAACTGTGCCCTGTGTACAGTCTCCTCGTAAGTGTGAAGGTCAAATGGAGCTAATTTAGTCCGGATGGCTAATCTCAATCCATCCATGAACTTCTGGACCTTTTGAGTCTCACTGCTCATTGTATCCGGGTCGTACCTCCCCAAAGACATGAATCTCGACTCATATTCGTCCACAGAATAGTTCCCCTGAACCAAGTTAATGAACTCCATCCGTAATTTCCTCTGTGTTGTGGCCAAAATATATTTCCTCCTAAAGGCCTCCAAGAATATCTCCCAAGTGATCTAAGAGTGTCGGGCCCTTAGAATAGACACGATGGATCTTCACCAGTGTTCTACCTCACCTTTCAACATAAATACTGCAAAGGCCACTTTCTTGGTTGACGTACATCTGAAAAATCTATATAGCTTCTTCAGCTCAAAAACCCAATCCTCAGCAATCATCGGGTCCTTCACCTCTCTGAATACTAGAGGTTTCAACTCTTGAAACTGGCGTAGCCTACCCAGTTCACAATTATATCCCAGGTCGCTGTTGCTCGGCTATGGAGTGATGGGAGAAGCCGTATCCTGTACTGGGGGTGTGACAGACTCCATAGTCTGAGGCCTCTCTGGCTCTGCAGCTACCTGTCCAGTAGTAGTCTGCTGCGTTGCGGGACCTCGTCTATCATCGACACCCAATGCCTATGTGACTATCTCCACGAGGCTCTCGATACTCCGCTCTATCCTAGCGAAGCGTGCCTTAGTATCCCCTGGTCTATTAGTAGGGTCCTGTGGAGCCTGGTTAGTCTGTAGCTCCACACGGCCCTCAGGCCTACCCTACAGCCTCTATTGCGTGCTCCTGCCCCTCTACCTCGGCGTGTAACAGGCATAATGTCTAATTTTTTGTATTCATAATCATTTATTAGTCTAATTCCATCTCGGTATACACAGTTATATCTAAACAAAAGCACAGTAATATGAGGATGTAATTTTTCTACTTATTAGTACTGACTCACATTAGGCCAACTCATCTCTGATATTAATCTCTGTCATGACCCCTTTTTATCCATTGCATCTAAAATTCACTACAAATTTTTCGTATTTTCCATTTCCTTTTGTGAAACCTGATATTTTTCCATATTATGATGCTTATGAGAAGTAAATTATAGCTCAATGTGACGTTTTGCAGGCCTATAGACAACTAAAGCATTCGGTTCTAGCGTGGGGCCCAATGGCACACAAACTGAGGTAAGTCCTAGACCCAAGAATTGCTTAGAAATGCCATGTTCATGCATGAAATGATGTGTATAAGGAAAAACTAAGTGATTGGAAATGCAAAAGTGAGTTAAACTCGGGTTTTAAATTAAATCGAGAAAACGGACCTAATATGGGAAATAAATTCGAATAAAATTCTAAAAATTCATGAAAATTATTTTGAGGCCATAGAAAATTAATATAAGGTGGAATTGATTTTGGAAATAAAAATCATGAAGAAATATGGAGATTTAGGGGTCCAAATGAATTTTTGAAGTGAATCGAAGCCTTAATTCCATTTTGCTCGGTATTGGCTAAATCATGCAAAATGAGCTCGTTCGTGAAATTTTCCTTAAATAAGTAACCCCCAAAGTTTTATGGAACATAATATAAATGTATTATAACAAAGAAGAAGTGAAATTCTGAAGAAATCTAATCAAAATTTTAATTGGTGAATTTTCTAAAATGATGACTACAATTCCATGATTTTAACACCACAAAACAACCCCTAACAAATAGTGTATTCTAATTGCTTCTAGAAGGTCAAAATTTTTCCAAGTGTTTTCAGCACAAAGATATTTCATTTAGCTTCCAAAATAAAGCCAATTTTCCTCTTCATTCCAGCTAAACCCGAGAGCTCCGTTCTCTTTTCCCTTGCCGCAGGTGTCACTTGTAACCTAGATTGTGGAATTTTTTCAGCTAGTGTCCAATCAGTTTTAGGCTTTGGTCTAGTTAGAGAAAACCCTCATCTATCTCTCCTCTAACACATAAAAATCCCAAAATTTTTAGAGACCATTTGATAGCTGAACAACCTGAAAAAATTAGCTCTTCCCCTGTTGCAGGCGTGGTTCATCATCTTACTTGGGGGAATTTTTCAACAACCTTCCACTCATTTTCAGACCTCAATTTCTTCAGGTAAAACCTTCATCTACCTCTCCTATAACATATATAAACATTATAGAATTTATTGAGGCTTTTTAATAGCTGAATCGGTAGAGAAATGAAAATATGATAGAATTGTAATGTGAATTGGTCTGCTGACTTGTAGGAATTTTCCAGCAGCCTTCCACTCATTTTCAGACCTTGGTCCAGTTATAAAAAATCTTCATTTACCTTCCCTATAACATATATAAATATTTTATATTTAATGGAGGTCATTTGATGCTGGAAATGGTAGAGAGAAGATTAAGCACTAAAGTTGTCTTGTTCATGTAAGTGTAGTTTTGGATTCTTGGATGCAATTTGGCTTAATTGTGATGTGTTTTGGGTTAAATTGAGTTGGATAATGAATGTCTTACAGCTTAGGAATAATTCTGAAAATTTTAGATTGAAGTCAAAGTTAGTCAAAGGTGTGAAAAAGTTGAGTGAAAGTGTTAAATGAAGATGAAATTTGATATATGTTGATTTTTAGTGATTTTGATGAATTTTCAATGAAATGACATTAGCTAGAAAAAATTTGTATGAGCTATTTAAGTTGTTTCCAACATCTTAGGGCACTTGGATAAATTAAAGGTGATGAAATGTGGTTGATGACTGATAAATTTATACAGTGACTAAATGATTGAGCAGCTAAATAACTAAGTTATCGAAAAAAAGCTTGATATAATGAAATAGTGAAGTGTATAAAAAAGGAATGAATTGCTGAAATCATAAAATATAGCTTAAAGGTATTGAAAATGGGATAAAAAAAGGGTTGAACAAGTTTAAAACGATTAAATCGAGGCGTAGACCGGTAAAATCGAGGAAAATGAGCACATTGGCTCAAAAGTCAACTTTCGATCAACCTTTCTGATGTAAGTACTCATATGAACGGTTATGAGATAAGTTGAACCATAAGTGATATGTTGACCTTGTTATGTAACAGCTCGATCTACCAGCACGTGTTACGAGGCAAACCCGAGTATCGAGGAAAGTGCTCTACATCAGTCGCTAGGAGGTAAGGGATATAATTAAGGGTAGTATTAGTGCTCCACAATCCTTATCAATGACTTTATGTATGTTAGTTAAATGAGATTTTATGGAAATAGGTTGCAATGCCTTAAAAACCGAAACTAAACCGTTTCCCGAGTTTTTCCACATGTTTTCCACTTGCATGAGATACATTTTATTCCCCATGTTTATGAAAATGTGATTTTCATTATAAAAAGAAAACATAGCATGATTTCATGATTATAAGGGTTAAAACTTCGAGGATGTTTACAAAACTATGTTTTCTATGATTATACGAGTTAAACTCTCAAGAGATGACTTCGAAAATGATGTTTTCGTTATACTGGTTAAAGTCCCAAGAGACGATTTTGAAAGTAGTGTTTCATTATATGGGTTAGAGTCGCAAGAAAGCTTATGAAAACCATGTTTTGGGAAACGGGTTAGAGTCCCGTAAAGGCATGATGTTGATGTCAGGGTGATTTAGGGTCGGTCTTGCATACATAGGGTAGCGTATGAAGACGATCGAGGATCTTCCTAACCGAGGGCCAGCGAATGGGCAGGGCTCTGACTTGAAATGTGCATATAGTCCACATTTGGCAGTGCAGATGAGTTCGTGCGTATAGTCCACACTTGGTGGTGCGCGTGATAGGGCAGCGTACGACCCTGATCCAGTCCTACGGCTCCCCTATACAATGGCCATTTGTACCTATGATGATAAAGTCCTTCGAGGACCCTGATGTATGAAGTCCTTCGGGACTAGTATATGATTATACCTTGCCCCATGATGAACTGACGGAACAATATATGTTTTTAGCACATTTCTTGCTACCGATTTTTATTCTATCTATTTTTTTTAGCATGTGATTTATATAATGAAGTTTTAAGGTAGCCCTTGAGATGTGATATGTATAATTTGATAAGATGAGATGCTTTTTACTTCTTTACACCGTATGATATGCATACTCTATTTGAGTTTTACCAAAATGATACATAATGTGTAAACAATGATTTAAGCATGTTTGAAATGTGTATATGAA
Organism: Firmiana major; assembly: GCA_033439115.1. NCBI lineage: Eukaryota > Viridiplantae > Streptophyta > Magnoliopsida > Malvales > Malvaceae > Firmiana > Firmiana major. The sequence goes on from CM065905.1 coordinate 28,938,769, forward strand.
ACTAAGCATCTATACTACAGCCCATGTTTATGATGATTAGTAAAACCACAAGTTTTACCCGATTTTTAGTATTTAAAGTTATTTTAAATGTATCTCTTATTGAGTTTGAATAACTCACCCCCTCCTCTCCATCTTCCAGATTATTTACAATGATACTACTGCACGCGAGCTACTAAGGTCATAGACGGAGAAGTCTGACCCTTCCACAGTACATTTTGTAGCTAAGAGGTATTGACTTACTTTGTATTCCAGACATGATGTAATGCATGGACACTATTGTATATAACTTTTGGGATGTAATAGATGTAAATGATTGTATACAGAGTCTTAGTTACGCAGTATAAATGAATGGATATATTTAGTTATTATCTGATTCTGAGTTATGAATGAAGAGTATTGAGGATGTGGGTTGAATAATATAAATTGCGTTTCAAACTCTGCAGGTTGGCTTAAGTCATAATGCAGTCATTATGCTGTCAAAATTTCTAAAATAAAAGAGGTTTAAAACTAGACAATGACACGACACGCAACTTAGAAATTGGATAAAAAGTTTTAAATTAGCCCCACTTTCTGTGCTTTCGGGGCGAGACACCTTACCCGATTGTGAACAACCCTCACAAATATAGTTGGGCTGTGAGTCAATACTAATCATCATTTACCATCACTTTTCCAATTTAATCAAAAGTAATGTCATACATTTGAAAGTTAAGTCGTATGTTCATACATAACATATTTCTAACATTTACATCCCCCATATTACAATTCAAAATGGTTATGTGCCTTTACATGATTAGATACAAAAAGAATCCCATGTGTATACCTCTCGACGATGGAGTGCAGTGGATATCCCAATACAACGCCTCAGTCCTCACTGGGCTACTATGTGCTCTCTGTAGAGGGGAAAAATAGAGGGATGAGCAACCACACGCTCAGTAAGGCAATAATGCAAGCATGGTAGATAACTACACTATCTACATGTTAATAATGTTATGGCATAAATCGTTTATAATCAGAGCATGAGGAAATAATAAAACTATGCCACATGAATATACATATTGTAAGACCCGATTTTATTTAAAACACGAAATGAGAAAAGATCAAATGAAGGATTTAAATGGTAGTCTCGAACACGAGCAAGGGTAAAACGGTCAAAAGACCAAAATTTGATATTTATCGTCACAAGAAAATTTAATTAAAAATATGGGATTGAGAAATCTTAATCAATAACAAAGAAATAATTAAATTTTGGGTTAAATTGATCAAGATATGAATTTATAGGAATTAATTGGAATTTTTACATCGGGAAATTATCCCGAAAATAATCAAAAAAATATACCGAAAAGACGAAACAAGATCGATAAATTCATTTATAGATTAAATGAAAAAAATATAAAAAAATTTAGATATTTGTAGATTTTTAATATATTTTAATGAATAAAATAATACTAAAAATAAATTATAAATAAAACAAAATAAAATAAAAAAATGAAATCGTTATTTAAGAAAAAAAAGAAACAGAAAAGGAAAATGGCGAAAACGAGGAAGATAAAATCAAGGGAGTCGGTTCCCTCCGTCTGGCAAGCCATCAGCGAGGTAGAGGTGCGGACAACGATCGGGAGAGGAGCCCGACCACCGGGAGACCCACCAGCGGCCGCGACGCGCCGTGGTGACGTCGAAATCGGCAGATCGATGGAGGGAGATGCCGCAAGAGAGAAAGGAAATCGACGACCATCAGCGCCGATTTGGTCCAACCCGAGGCTCGATGATGAACACCCAGGTGATGGCGCGCTGAACGGCACCGAAATCACGTCGGGAACCGACCGGACGGCACCTGAACGACAAAGTTGAGCCTGAACTGGTACAGACTGGTTTAGTGCAGTGCAGTATGCTGAACCGGACCGGACCATTTCAGCCAAAAAGAAAAGAAAGAAAAGAAGAGAAAGAAAAGAAAAAGAAAAAGAAAAAGAGGAAAAATTTGAGAAAAATCACAGTGATGCAATTGAGCTACGGGTAAGTCGGTAAGCGATCGAAATTGACCGATTTAAATTTTAGAATATTTAATTTGATTAATATCTGACTGAAAATTAATCCAAAAAAATATATAATTGTGTAACTTGACAATTGACGTCAAACGAGAGCTTGAGACAGTCTCGATTTGCATACTATCATGAAATCTCGGGTAAGTAACCCTTATTTACGATAATTTACATCGTTATACGTGTTAGAAATTGCCGCATCAATTACGAATTTAATTTTCGCATAAAATGAATTATATTCTGGAATTTAAGATAAATTGTCGTAAATAATTCATAAGCTATATAAGAGTTTAGAACGAGGCTCAATAAATACTGATGGGCCCAGTGAGCCCAATAGGCCTCGATAATGTGAATAATAAGTGGAAAACGGGTTTAAGACCGATTAAGGCCCATTATGGTACAATCGGGCCCAATATGGGTAAGCGAGCCCAATGATTTAAAATTAAGCCCAAAAAAATATGAAATACAATTAAATATATTGTATTTGATTTGATGAATATTTATCCGCAGTTCCAGAGATTTGATTGAGAGCAAATCGGACTGCATGACGAGACATCAGTGGAAAGGTCAGACTGTACAAAAAATGAGGTAAGGGAATTGTGTGAGTAGCTAGAGGTAGCTACGCGTATTTTAATAGCTTTTGTATACACTGAATATGTATGTATACACAGAATATGTATAAAGGTCCTAGAAATAAATTGAAGATTTTAAGGACTTGAAATAGGTAAAAGGTTATTTTACCCCTACTGAGGAAAAATTCACCTAAAGAGAGTGAAAGCATGACATGCATGAAATGCATGATTTAAGGAATTTTCTGATTTAAGGAATTTTCTTGGTTTTTAAGCAAAGCAAATCGATAGATTGGCCAGTATTTGCATAAATTTCACAATATAACACTACGTAAGTGTTATTAAGATTTAAATGAAAATTATTTCGAAAATGGGCCAACTATCAAGTTTATATAGAAACAGATAGTGCCGACGCATAGCTCGCACTATATCTGCGTTTGTGAGTGTGCATAAAAATGTGCTTGAGCGGTTGCTCGCACTGACTTGTGTGACATCATATGTATGAAATGTGCTAGAGCGGTTTCTCGCACTAATTTTTTTATTATTGTGAAATGCATGAGAGATGTCGGAGCCTAGCTCGCACTCTGTTTTGACTTGATATGCATAAAATGGTGCTGGAGTGATTGCTCGCACTAGTTTTTATGATTTGACATGCCTGAGAGGTGCTGGAGCTTAGCTCGCATCCTGTTTTGATATGGTAATTGTAGAAAAGTCGTACTGGAGCCTTGCTCGTACGTGGTTTAATTGATTAAATTGCATAAAAACCGTGCAAGAGTGTAACTCGCACGAGATTTGATTTCTTTATGCATGAAACCGTGCTAGAGCGTTGCTCGTACGAAGTTTTGATTTACTTGAGTATTTATTCGTGCTAGACCATTGCTCGCACAAAGTTTTGAATGATTTTATGTTATATATGGATTTATAACTCTTTTTAAAGTCATACTAGAGTGTTGCTCATATGCAGATTTTATTGATTTTTATGAAATTGTGCTAGAGTTTCGCTCGCACGAGATTTTTAGATATCATGAATATGTATGGAGTCGTGCTAGAGCTTCGCTCGTACAGAGATTTATATTACATGCATATAGCTATGTTGGAGCCTCCTGTAGACTGTGTGTCACTGTGAGATGATATGCCCACACATGCATACTGAGATATAATTGGTATGGGTGGATAAGGCCTATTATAGGCACCCCGTGACTGAGATTAGTTTCACGGAGTACGTTATATCATGTATGTCACGCAGAGTACGCTGTACCATGGGGATTGTTGGAGTGGAGTGGCATTAGCCACGAGGCAGCAAGCCTTGCCCTCGCAATCCTGATGTTATGTTGTTCTGGGAGGAGGATTGACCCACCTTCGTTTCAGGTGTGATACCACGCACACTAAGTACCGTGTAGCTAGGGATCACTAGGTTATGGCCATAGTCCTCATTGTTACTGATATAGTCACCTACATGTCTCACATTATATAACTTGTGGTCTCGATAGACTAGGGTAGACCCGAAAGAGGGGTCAGGCCCCTGATTTTATGATTTTCTACTATGCTGATAGATCTTTTTAGAGGATTTTATGATACGTGACCCTAAAAGAAGGGTGATTGTAAGACCCCGTATATGTATAATGGTAATGTGAATAATTGGATCAAATAATATGAATGGACTTGTAATGTAAAGTATGATTGATGTAAGTCCATGGATTCAATGTATGTATGTGTAATATAAATTGTAACGTACATACAAGTTTCATTGAGTATGAATACGAAGAAATGAGTTCTAGCAAGTGATGGATGTGATTGAGACTCAAGATGAGTAGTGTGGTAAAATGGAATGGAGTTATGCTTCCATTTGGTTTTATGTAGCATGCCTTTGAACATACAATGAATGCACACAAGTTTCAATGTGCATAAGGTATGAATGGATGCCATTTTCAAGTTATAAAGGTGGATGGATGAGAAAATGGCCATGGCAATAGATTGAGGGTGTGTTGGTATGAGTTGTAGCAATGAAACTGCAGGAAATCTGGAAAACATGAGGTCCAAATCGATCTCCTAGGATGAGAGATCGATCTGGAAGAGCCAGAATGCTCTGATTTGGGTGAAAGAATATAGCAGATCGATCTCCAATGGAGCCAGATCGATCTGCCAAGCATTCTGTAAGTGAAAAGATCGATCCTCAAGCACCCAAATCGATCTCCTTAGCTCTCTGTTTGGGACCAGATCGATCTCATGCTTCGACAGATCGATCTCATGCTTCAACAGATCGATCTCATTGCTTCGACAGATCGATCTCATTGCTTCGACAGATCGATCTCAGGCTTAAAAATGCCGTGAAAAAGAGGGATTTTAAGGGACCAGATCGATCTCCTCTTGGACCAGATCGATCTCCTCAAGTCATTTCTATATAAGGAAAGCTGAAAAATCTGGAAATCTCGGAACCTCCCATTTTCAACCCAAAAACCCAACTTTCCCTCTCTAAAATCAGCCATTTTCAGTGAGATTTGGAGAGAGATCATTAGAGGCAAAGTTGTTCCTATCAAAGAGGAGAACAACATAGTGAGAGGGCATTTTCCCATTTTTGGAATTGAAGGAGTTGAGGGCATTACCAATTGGAGCAAGAAGAGAAATCATATTGGTAAGATTCTAACACTCCAATCCAAATGCATTAGCTATTTAATTGATTTTGGAGTGGATTGGTATGAGTATTGATGGATAAACTACCTAGGAATGTAGTGGAATTGGTGTGACCTAGAAATCTAAAATGGGTATAATGTGAGGATATGTGGGATTGAATGAGCTTATGGTTTATGGCATGCTAAAGTTGTTATTGGGGTAATGTTTATGATTCTAGATGGTTAGATGGAATTACTTGGTGAGTTGGAGGAATTGTGAAAATGGATATGTATATGATTGATAAATGCCATAGTGAGGGAATTCATGGAATATGAACACTATGAGCTTAATGTCGATTTAACATCGATTTTGAATAAGTTAATAGGCCTAAGAAGATCCATAGACTCGAGTTATGGGTAAAGTAATGAAACGAGGCCATATAAGCGTTAATAGAGGCTATAGGTTAAATTGACTATAGCAAGCGCAAGGGTTGCATTGTATGGATCGAATATAATGCGGGATACGATTTTGTGCAGTCCCCGAAGAGTTCATTGAAGGCGAACCGAACCGTACGAGTAAGCAGCTTAAGGAAGTGGAATCACGCATCGCGATTCCAGGTAAGGGAATTTTGTGAGTATATAGAGATAGCTGCTCGTATTTTGAACTGGGTGAATATTGGGTGTTGTATGAAATGCATGAATTGCTCAAATAAATGATGGATGGTATTCGTGAATGATGACGAGTATATGCGTGGTTTTGGATTTGAAGTGGATTTTATGAAATGGGATAGTAAGGCTAATAATCGCATAAATCTAATGTTTTGATGTTTTTCCAAAACGAATTGCTTGGTTTTAAGCAAGCTCGTAGATAGGACGGCTAGTATTGTATGGTTGTTGTGGAAAAGCATTTGTGAGTGCTAAACCCGAATTGCCGGGATTGATGAATTGTATATGAGCCGCCTATCACACTTGTATGACATAAATCGCGCTAGAGCCTCGCTCGCGCTGGATTTCTATGTTTTCATTTGTATGAAACGTGATGGAGCCTAGCTCGCACCTTGATTTGGAAACTATAATGATATTTATAAACCGTACTGGAGCTTCTGCTCGTACGTGGATTTTGAGTGGTTGTCTTATGAGTATAACCGTACTAGAGCTATGCTCGTACACGCCTCTTTATGAGAAGATGCATGATGCATGAGTCGTGCTAGAGCTTTGCTCGCACAAGTTTGCACAATGGGATACGTATAAGGTTGTGAAAGTGGGTAAGATCCTTAAGCCTTACATCCTTAAGCTAACATCCTTAAGCCAAAAAAGGCGGGGAGGCTCTGTTAGGCGGGGAGGCTCTGTTCGGTGGGGAGGCTCTATTACGGTGGGATCCTTAAGCCAACATCCTTAAGCCCAAAGAGGCGGGGAGGCTCTGTTAGGCAGGGAGGCTCTCCTACATGGGTACGGTAAGATCCTTAAGCCCTACATCCTTAAGCTAACATCCTTAAGCCCGAGGAGGCAGGGAGGCTCTGTTAGGCGGGGAGGCTCTGTTCTGTGGGGAGGCTCTCTTATGGAAAGGATCCTTAAGCCCTACATCCTTAAGCTAACATCCTTAAGCCCGAGAAGGCAGGGAGGCTCTGTTAGGCGGGGAGGCTCTATTCGGCAGGGAGGCTCTCCTTCACGAAATATGGAATACTCTTGGTATGGGGTAGATAAGACCTAGGAATGGCATCCCCGATCACGATATGAGTTGCGGAGTACGCTGTACCGTGTATATCACATGGAGTACGATGTACCGCATGATGGTTATGTGATGAGAAAGTCTGGCGAGGGATAATCCATCTTCGTGCCAGCATGATACCCCGCACACCTGGATGCGTGTGGTCTGGGTGATTTATGATGTAATGGTTCACATAGGCACTTTTGATATAGTGACCTAGATTTATACACATGCGTGAATTGTGGAATGTAAATGTGGTTGTGATTGTGAGTTGATTTGGTGGTGTTATGTTGTTGGTTCAAAAAGGAGGTTTCTAAATGAATTGCCCTTTTATGAATTTAAATGAGATTGAGCATGAGATGTTTTATACATGATGTCTCTACCATGTTTTATATGCCAATGCACATGATTTGATACATGATATATATGTATATTCACATGGCATAGTTTTATTCCTCATGCTCCTACTATAAACGATTTATGCATAACACTATCAGCATGTAGATAGAGTAGTTATCTACCACGCTTGCATTATTGCCTTACTGAGCGTGTGGTTGCTCATCCCACTCTATTTTTCCCCCCTACAGAGCGTGCATAGTAGCCCAGTGAGGACTGAGGCGTATTATTTTGGACTCCGCTGCATCTCCATCGCTAAGAGGTATATACACAGTGATTCTTTTTGTATCTAAACAATGTAAAAGCACAGTATTCTTTTGAGTTGTACTTATGGGGGATGTAGATGTCAGTAAAACATGTATTCGTATAAGTACACGATTAAATGCACATGTATGACATCGTTTTAATTAATTGAGAATGAATGAGATGTGGTGTTTATTATTGACTCACAGCCCAACAGTGTGTGGTGAGCTTAGTTCACGACCGGGTAAGGTAACAGTAAAACGCGAAAAATTTTCAGTGATTTCGGTTAAAGAGAATGGAATTGGGTCGTGACAGTGATTTTATAACCGAAGTTTTTTAATGAATTTTAATGAGTTTGATTTATAAGATGCTTAACCCCTTAGGGTTATTTGATACTTCAGTTTTAATAAAGTGATTTAAATGCAGTAGCATAATGAGTTTTCCATGCGTTAATGATAAATTCATGAAAAGAATTGTTTCTCATGATTTATTTTACATGGCATGATCTTGATTTACCTCATCCTAAGTATGATTTAATGATGTCACATAAAATGCCTTTGATGCATGAATTACATGGTTTCTATATGCAAAATAGTTTTGATAAACTATGTCATTGATGTATTCATGATTTTGTGCTTGAGATTTTAATGAAAAGAAATGGATTTTAAGGGCATGGCATTATGAGCATGTAGATAGTGGAGTTATCTACTTACTTGCATAATTGCCTTACTGAGCATGTGGTTTGCTCACCCCCCTTATTTTCCCATCTTTTCAGAGTACTCGCAGTAGTTAGTGAGCAGTTGAGAACTTGCATCTTGGTATCCGCTGCTTCCCATCGAGAGACAGGTATACACATTTGTATAGTTTTGTATCTAAATATGTAATGCACAGTACTGTAAACGTATATGATGTCGGGGATGTAAGGTTATGTAAGTACCATTGTGTATGTATTTAGTTAAAGTCAAAAGATAGTAAACTCTTATATGTGAATGTGATTATGGAAATGGAATGGTAAATAGGTGAGAGGTGACTAACTCCGAATCATAGCCCAACTATTTGTAGGATGGTCACGATGAGAGAAAGGTAAGAAGTAAAGAATAAATAAAGCGAAAAATTTGTAGTGATTTTAGGTAACTTGGGTCGTGACAGTTTTTTGTATCAGAGCTAAGTTGGCCTGATATGAGTCAGTGTTAGTGGTTAAAAAAGTTTACATCCTCATGTACTGTGCATTGTTTAAAGACAATTGTGTATATCGAGATGGAATTGCAGCTAAGAATTTGGTTTCAAATGCAAGAATAGACTCATTAACTGATAGTCGCTATGGTAGTGGGGCGAGTACATGAGCTCGAGGTCATAGAGGTAGGCTTGAAAGTCGTACTGAGTGGCCACATGAGACTTAGGATGAGGTTGAAGTGGAGGTTGATGTTGAGCATGCCCCACAGAGTCTGATAGAGAGATCGGACAGAGTCCAATAGAGAAATCGGATAGTATTGAGACACGCTTTACGAGGTTGGAACAGAGTGTGGAGAATATTGTAGAGCTAATTGCTCAAAGTATGCGTGGGAATTGAGGGCGAGTCAGAGCATTGGTGGAAGTCCGCTCTACACACCTTAAGAGTTAGACATCCATATTGGACATGAGAACATAATTATAGATGAATTCCGGTGACATAATATCCCAGACACTGCTTAAAGGAAATTACAGATGAAATTCTTTACTCTAACCCAGAGGAACTGGTTTATTAACAAGTATGAATCTCAGTTTATATACCTGCCCAGATATGACCTCGACACTATGAACAATGAGAGTCGGAATGTCTGAAAGTTCATGGAAGGGCTCAGATTGTCAATTAGAGTCTGATTGGTCCAGTTAGATATCACTACCTATGCCGAGGCAGTGTGTAGACTACAGTTGTGTGAATAAGATCATGAGTTGCATGTCTCTAAGATTGGAAAAAGGTAGTAAGGGCCAAGATAGAGACAGAAGAGAATAGAGAATGACAGAGATGTCAAAACGGGAAAAAGGTAGTTTGGTAAAAGATTAGAGCTGATGAGTCACAGGGTAAGATGGTTGGTAAAACCCCCAGTGTATCCAATTTCAACACTTTTGAGGGGTATTGTGATTGGAGGACCCCGACGTGCTACGAAGAAGTGTAGGATGTGTGGTAGTTACCACGAAATTAGGTTGTTGGACGAGGGTGAGTATATACCTTGGACCAGGACACTACTAATGTTTCATCTGATGTGGTGGAAGATACCACATTGGTTGTGAATAATGAAGTAATTATTTTAATTGATCCTGGTGCCACGCATTTATTCATACCGCCTTCAGTTGCTTATAAGCTAGGGAAAGATGTGAAGCTTGTACCCTTAGGCAAGATGATAATGGTTAGATGATTTTCACTAACTGAATATGGGTATAATGATTATAAGTTGAAACGGGGGGAAAATGATATGTCAACCGATTTTATTCAATGGAATATGAATAATTTGGAAGTAATATTTGAGAATAGATGGATTCGGCTACAAACTATGATGTTTAGATTGCTACCCTAAGATAGTGATGTTTTCATCCATGAAAAGTGTACTGTAAGTTTTAATAAGTAATGAAAGAGTTTGTTATAAGTGATATATGAAAGGAAATAAGCTTTGAGATGTGATAGATCCTAAATACGAGATATATTAGAATAAGAGGCGTATGCAAGGTAAGAATATCTTTGATATGTAAAGTAATTTAGATTAAGCGATATGTAGTGAATATGAACTGCGGCCAAGGATAAGGGGAGGATTTATCCACAACTAGTCTATGTGGTCAAGTCTGAGGGTTAATAAAGGTATTTCAAAATACTTCCCCGCCTAAAGACTTGACAATGTCTAGAAGCGCACATATAACCTATAAATTGAAATCGACAGTCGTAATATATACATTTAAAATTTGGGTACCTTTACTGGTACGATAAAGAAATATAGAATTTGATTAATCATAAAGGTTTAAAAAAATTAAAATTTTATAAAAGTCGTTAATATAAGAAAAAGGAAATGACATGGGTTAGTATTTTGAGCGGAAGCGATTTCGAAATGACATTATACGTTTATGCGTACATAGGTCAAGGATATAGGTGATTGAAATATTTAGTAGAACTCAACTATGATGAGGTATTTAAACCTTACCTGGACCGATTGGTTGTCGTCTTTAGCGATGATATTTTGATGTATTTGAAGTCTAGGGAAGAGCATGAGTAGCAACAGGAAACTTTCTTACAGATGAGTTGTTCAAAGTTTCTCAAAATGGACTGCTCAGTTGACACATCTTGTTCGAAAAATATTGTATGCCAGTAGGATGATAAGTATGAAAGTAGCTTCGGTGAGTTTTGGTATATTGAAGTAATAAACTGACTACCGTAATTATTCTCACCATAACCAACAGCTCAAGAGGTTTCAGTGTGTATGGATACCTCAAAATAAGGATTGGGCTGGGTATTGATGTAAAATGGGAAGATAGTCGTTTATGGATCCAGATAGTTCAAGGACCATGAGAGAAACTATCCGATCCATGATTTAGAGTTGGCAGCCGTAGCATTTACACTGAAACTATGGCACCACCACTTAAATGGTAAGAAATTTCAGGTATGCACTGATCGTAAAAGCCCCGAGTATCTGTTTTCATAGAAAGAGTAGAATATGAGATAACCAAGAGGGTTAGAGCTTCTAAAGATTATGATTGTGAACATTATACCACCCAGGAAAGGCTAATGTAATGGCTAATGCCTTGAGCAGAAAGAGCCTCGAGATGGTATTACCTAAGATAATCAGGGAGCATGAGCTGCTGGAACAGTTGTGAGCCTCAGTAGTGATCTGATCCCTTTTGATGATGACCATGATTATGTGACAGTTAACCTAAGGTTAGAACCGGATATGAGTGACCGGATTTGCCAGGCTTAGCGTGATGATCGACATGGTTTCGATAGTGTGGGTCAGATTCAAAAGGGTATAGTGACAGAGTTCAGCGAGTGATGATGACTTACAGAGGTTCAAAGATAGTATAAGTGCTCCCCAAGACCTTAGTTGCTAAGATAGTGTTATTGTCAGAAGCTCACTCTTTGGGATATACATTGCATCCGGGAAGTAATAAATATATCAGAATTTTTGAAAAGGGTATTTATGGTCAGATATGAAAAAAAAAGACATTGTAAAGATTGTGAAAAACTGTCTCGTATGTCAGCAGATTAAGGTAAAGTAAAAGAAGTTGCAAGCTTATTGCAGCCTCTACCTATATCGACACGAAAATGGGAACAAGTTACCATGAATTTCGTGATGGGTTACAGAGGACCCGAATAAATCACGAGGCTATCTGGGTGACAGTAGATAGATTGATTTAGTCTACCCACCTTCTGGTTATGAAATCCCCAGATACTCTAAGTGCGTAGGCTAAGTTATATGTAAGGAAAATTGTGAAATAGTATGTAGCGTTCCAGTGAGCATGGTATCAAATAGGGATTCTCGCTTCACTTTCTACTTCTAGGAATATTTTTCAGGAAGCTATAGGAACCCGATTGAGTGTTAGCACAGCTTTCTGTCCTCAGATAGATGGTCAGTCAGAGAGGACTATACAGATTCTGGAGGATATGATGAGAGCGTGTGCCATTGATTTTATAAGCTCTTGGGATGATCAGTTGTTACTAATCGAATTGCCAATAATGACTGTTATCACTCGAGTATCGGGATGACTTTATATGAGGCATTGTATGGCCGTAGGGGTTATTCCCCAATTTAGATAAGAAGAAGTGGGTGACAGATAGAGAATTGTTTTCGAATTGGTAAGACAAACCTCTGAGGATGTTCAGTTGATTTGTGAGAGATTAAGAACACCTCAGAGAAAATAGAAAAGTTATGCTGACAATAGACAGAAAACCATTGGAATTCACCGAGGGTGAATCAGTATTGTTGGTAGTTACTTGTCCTAAGGGCATAAGGACATAACGAGATTCGAAAAGAAGGCAAATTGAGTTTCGTTAGATTAAATCCTTGGAGATATTGGACAGAGTGGGAGATAAGGCCTATAGGTTAGCATTACCACCTGAATTAGCAGGCATCCACAATGTGTCCTATCTTTTGATGCTTCGGAAATACTATCCGGACCCAGCATATGTGATCGGATATGAGCTCCAACAGCTTAGCTCAATGAAAGTATAACGTATGTTGAAAAACTCGATTCGGGTATTAGACGGAAGGAGAAAGTGTTGAGGTTTAAGATAATCTCCCTAGTCAAGTCCGTTGGTAGTATTACACTTCGAAAAAAGTTACATGAGAATTAAAGAGTATGATGCGATAGACGTAGCCAGAGTTGTTTATGGACCCATTTGACTTGGTTCTAATTCAGAGGACCAAATTTCTTAAGTGGGGGAGATTGTAAGACCCGATTTTATTTAAAACACGAAATGAGAAAAGATCAAATGAAGGATTGAAATGATAGTCCCGAACACATGCAAGGGTAAAACGGTTAAACGATTGAAATTTGATGTTTATCGTGACAAGAAAATTTAATTAAAAATATGGGATTGAGAAATCTTGATCAATAACGAAGAAATAATTAAATTTCGGGTTAAATTGATCAAGATATGAATTTATAGGAATTAATCAGAATTTTTACATCAGGAAATTATCCCGAAAATAATCGAAAAATATACCGAAAAAGATGAAACATGACCAATAAATTCATTTATAGATTAAATGAATAAAATATAAAAAAATTTTAGATAATTGTGGATTTTTAATATATTTTAATGAATAAAATAATAATAAATAAATTATAAATAAAAAAACTGAAATCGCGATTTGCGAAAAAAGGAAACAAAAAAGGAAAATTACGAAAACGAGGAAGACAAAATCGAGGGAGTTGGTTCCCTCCGTTCGGCAAGCCACCGGCGAGGTAGAGGTGCGGGCAGCGACCGGGAGAGGAGCCCTACCACCAGGAGACCCATCAGCGACCGCGAGGCCCCATGGAGACGTCGAAATCGGCATATTGATTGAGGGAGATGCCATGGGAGAGAAAGGAAATTGACGGCGATCGGCGCCGATTTGGTCCGACCCAAGGCCCGATGATAAACGCCCAGGTGATGGGGCGCCGAACTGCACCGAAATCACGCTGGGAACCAGCTGGACGACACCGAAACGACAAAGTTGAGCCTTAACCGGTACAGACTGGTTCAGTGCAGTGCAGTATGCTAAATCGGACCAGACCGGTTCAGCCAAAAAGAAAAGAAAGAAAAGAAAAGTAAAAGAAAAAGCGAAAAAATTGGAGAAAAATCTCAATGATGCAATTGAGCTATGGGTAAGTCGGTAAGCGGTCAAAATTGACCGATTTAAATTTCAAAATATTTAATTTGATTAATATCCGACTGAAAGTTGACCTGAAAAAATATATAATTGTGTAGCTCGATAATTGATGTCAAACGAGAGCTCGAGACAGTCTCGATTTGCGTACTATCATGGAATCTCGAGTAAGTAACCCTTATTTACGATAATTTACATCGTTATGCGTGTTAAAAATTACCGCATCAATTACGGATTTAATTTTCGCATAAAATGAATTATATTCTGAAATTTAAGATAAATTGTCGTAAATAATTCATAAACTATTTGAGAGTTTAGAATGAAACTCAATAAATACTAATGGGCCCAGTGAGCCCAGTATGCCTCGATAGTGTGAATAATATGGGTAAGCGGGCCCAATGTGTCACGACCCAATACTACCAAAATCAGTACAAATTTTTCGCTTTTGGAAAATCTTTCTTACCTCCTCATGACATATTCCTCTTAACAGGTCGAGCTGTGAATCAATATCGATATACCCTTTTTTAACCATTAAAATATCACACGTAATATATATATATATATAATTACATCAATCATATTATAATAGAGTGGTCAGTATGTTTTATACATCACATGATTCTATATGCACATCCCCAAATATTCTTTCATATACAATACTGTGCTGTAAGCATACTAATACAAAATTCTGTACGTGGTGTATACCTGACAGTCGATGGGAAACAAAGATATCAATTATGCCGTCTACTCTCTACACTCGCAATCTCTACGGTGGAAACACTGAAAGTGCATGGAAAATGAAAGGGTGAGCTCCACATGCTCAGTAAGGCAATAATACAAACGGGTAGATAGCTATACTATCTACATGCTGATAAGAAATCAGGATATATGTGAGCATGAGGTAAAAATAATGATATGCCATATATATAATATCCTCTGTTCTAAAACAAAAAATCGACATATTAAAAACATGGAATAATTCTCATGTGAAAACATCTCATGCTCAATGAATCAACACGTTATAAAATACCCCATCTGGGTCAAAATATGATACACTCACAATTCAAAATCCATTTCAACAAAATTATTTTCAAATCTCCGTTATAAAATCACCCTTCTCACAAGGTTACAAATAAATGAAAGTTTCATAAAATCCCTCCATGGGAATAATTAAATCTCAATTGAAATCATAAGAAAATCGGGGCCTGACCCCTCCCTCGGGTCTACCCTGGTCTATCAAGACCAATAGTTAAATCATGTGAGACATGCAAGTGACTATATTGGTAATATCCAGGACTATGGTCATAACCTCGTGATCCCCGGCACACGGATCCTAGTGTACGGGGTGTCACACTTGAAACGAGAGGTGGGTCGGTCCTACCTGCCAGAACAGCATAATATCAGGATTACGAAGGCAAGACTTGCTGTCTCGTGGCTAATGCCACTTTGCTCCAATAATCCCCACGGTACAACGTACTCCGTGTGATATACATGGTACAACGTACTCCGTGAACCCAAGCTCAATCAGGGGTGCCTGTAATAGGTCTTATCCACCCATGTCAAGTATGTCTCAGTATGCACGTGTAAGCATATCATCTCACTATGACACACAGTCAACAGGAGGCTCCAATACGGCTATTTGCATGTCATATAAATTCCTGTGTGAGCGAAGCTCTAGCAAGGCTCCATGCATATTCATGATATCTGAAAACCTCATGCGAGCGAAGCTCTAGCACGGTTTCATAGAAATCAATAAAATCTGCGTACGAGCAGCGCTCCAGTACGACTTAAACTGATTATAAATTCAATTCAAATCCACGCATGAGCGTTGCTCCAGTACTAATATGTATAAAAACTCAGTGAAAACCTCGTACGAGAAAAACTCATGTACGGTAGTCATATAAAATAAATCTGTAAAATAGTGCGAGCAAGGCTCCAGCACTCTGTGTATGAGTTAAAATATAAAATCCAGTGCGAGCAGTGCTCAAGCACGGTTACAAATCATATAACACTGATAGGTGGCTCAATTTTATCAAAACATGTAAATAAATATCAACTGGCACCAAACCTGTGCCTTTTCACTCAAAACATGAAAATAATAGCCAACCTATCCATAAATTGCTTGAATTAAAGCAATATCATCATGAAAACATTAAAATCATGAATTTCATGCAATTCATAACCTTATTACCCTTTTTGAAATTTTCCTAACTGGGGCTAAAATAGTAATTTAGCACTATTTCCATATTTTTCTGTAAAAATTATTATTCTATTTTCGGGTAGCCTATTGAATTTAACGTAATGTAAATCCCCTCGAAACTACGTACAGCTACCTCTAAGTGTTCATAAAATTCCCTTACCTGAAATCACGCACGAGCTTATCCCGACTCAACCGTACCAGGTCTCTCAGTCCAATTCGCTCATCTACAGAGCTGCATATAACCACATATGGGTTCAGTTCAAATATACTGATCTGTATTTCACTCTTACTGATCGAATCTAAAGCTCTGGGCCCGTTTTACTCTATTGGGCCCGATTGCACTTTAATGGGCCTCAAACCCCTTTTTCAGCCCGTTTCCACTTTTAAAATCCCTTTTTCGGGTTTACTGGGCTCATCTAGCTTATCAACAATTATCGGGCTTCGTTCCAAACTCAGTGGATAGCCCGTATACTGTTTACGATAATTACGTTGAAATTTCGAATAAAATTCCTTTTATGCAGAATTAATCAGTAAAATAATCTTAACTCTGCATTTAAGGACTCATATTATCGTAATTAAAATGTACTTACCCAATATGGTGCGAGGTACGAAAATCGAAGCTAAATCGACTCTCGTTCGGGCTTTGTAGTAACACTGCACAATTATTTAAATCTGGGTCATTTTTCGATAAAATAATATTAAATTGAATTCTCGGGATTTATCTGCAGGTCAATCCCGACCCTCGATCACTTACCCAAATTTTGAGTCGTCCCCGGGTACACTTTCTTTCCTTTTTTTTCTTTTTCCTGTTCTTTTTCTTTTTCTCTTTTCTTTTCCTTTTCTTTTTTTTTTCTTTTCCTTTCCTTTTTTTTCCCCTTTCCTGGCTACTGTGCCGTTTTGGCCCGTTTGCCGTCGCCGGTGATTTCGGCCATCTCGTCGGTCGCCAGTGGGCTCAACAGAACCGCCTCAGCCTAGGGAAGGCTCTGTGGGGTTGAATGGGCGGTAAGACACCGCCGTTCGTCGGGACAAAGGCAATTTTTCCAACTACTTTTCGTCGGTCATTTTCCCGAAAATAGCTGTCGTCGGCGCGCGTTACTGGTACCGTTGGAACCGCCGAGCTTCGCTCTTCCTTTTTCGACAGGTAGCTGGACTCATCGGACGCCGGTGGCTCGTTGGAAGGTATAGGGTTTCGCGGGTCGGCTATGGGTTTCGATTTTTCGTTTTCAGTCTTTCTCTCTCCCCAAAAATCAGATTTCCGATTTTTGGTTTTTTATTAATTTATTTATTATTATTTTAATCAATTAAATATATTAAAATACTCAAATATCTCTTAAAATATCCTAAAAATATTATTTAATTTATTTATTCAATAAATGAATTTATCGGTCTCTTTTCGTCTTTCCCGGTATATTTTTTTATTATTTTTGGGATAATTTTTCGAATTAAAAATCTTGATTAATTTTGAATTAATTTTGATTAATGCCCATAAATTAATATCTAGATCAATCTGACTCGAATTTAAATATTTTCCTCGATATTGATCCAAATTTCGTAAATTCCATACTTCTAACGAAAATTACATATCGAATTTATACCGAATTTTGATCTTTTGACCATTTTACCCTTGTACATGTTTGGGACTAAATTGAATCGACTTTCTTCATAAATCCACAATCTTTTCCCTGTTTATCCTTATTCGATTTTACGTACATTATTTTGTTTCGTTGACATTTATCAAATCCGAATCAACCATCTTATGAATCCATTAACATATAATAATGTCATACAATATGGAAATCATAAGGAATATCATACAAAAATTGTGGATCTCACAACCTCCCCCACTAAAAGAATTTGGTCCTCCAAATTAGAACCAAATCAGTTGGTAAACAACTCCGGGTACTTCTCCTGTATCATGCTCTCTAGCTCCCAGGTAGCTTCCTCCGGAGTGTGATACTGCCACTGAACCTTCACCAGGGAGATCGTCTTGGATCGCAATACCTTCTCCTTCCTATCCAAAATCCGAACTGGTCTCTTAACATATGTCATATTGTCACTGAGCTCTAACGGCTCGTAGTGAATCACATGTGACGGATCCGGATGGTACTTTCGAAGCATAAAAACGTGGAAGATACTGTGTACACCTGTCAACTCTGGTGGCAATGCCAATCTATAGGCCTTATCTCCCACTCGCTCCAGAATCTCAAAGGGTCCAATAAAACGAGGGCTCAGTTTACCTTTCTTACAGAACCTCATGATACCCTTGGAAGGAGAAACTCTCAAAAACACCGACTCACCCTCTGCAAACTCTAGTGGTCTGTGTCTCCTGTCAGGATAACTCTTCTGTCGACTCTGAGCTGTCCGCAATCTATCGCATATCAACCTGACATCCTCAGTAGCCTACTGAACCAAGTCAAGAGCAAATAACAGTCTGTCACCAATCTCTTCCCATCCAATAGGGGAACGACATCTGCGACCATACAATGCCTCATATGGTGCCATCCCGATACTCGAGTGATAACTGTTATTGTAGGCGAACTCGGCTAATGAGAAATGATCATCCAAGGAGCCTCTAAAATCCAGCACACACGCTCTCAACATATCTTCAAAAGTTTATATAGTCCTCTCTGACTGACCATCTGTCTGAGGATGGAAAGCGGTGCTAAATCTCAACTGGGTCCCGAACGTTTCCTGAAAGAGTTCCCAAAAATGGGAAGTGAAGCGGGCATCCCTATCAGAAACAATGCTCACTGGAACGCCATGTAGCCTGACAATCTCCTGAACATATAAGTTCACTAACATACTCAGAGCATCTGTAGCTCTCATAGCTGAGAAATGGGCGGACTTCGTTAGTCTATCCACTATCACCCAGATGGCATCATGACCTCTGCGGGTCCTCGATAATCCCATCATAAAATCCATGGTGACATGCTCCCACTTCCATGTCGGTATCAGTAGAGGTTGTAAAAATCCTGCAGGCTTCTGATGCTCTACCTTTACCTACTGACAGATGAGACATCTAGCGACATACTCTGCTATGTCTCTCTTCATCCTAGACCACCAATAATCTCTCCGGAGATTCTGATACATCTTCGTACTCCCCGGATGTACTGTATACCTCGCTAAGTGAGCCTCTAATAAAATCATCCTCCTAATCTTAGGATCCTCAGGAACACATATCCTACCACGGAACCTCAGTAATCCATCAGTACACAATACAAAATTTGTATCTGCACCTGCCTGTACCTACCTCATCAACTGAATACACCCATGATCACTCTGCTGAGCCTGCCAGATAGGATCAATCAACTCCGGCTCCAACCTCAGGCTCGTAATGATCTCAACTCTGTCAATCTCAAGGGGTGCTATGTCCAAACTGAGGCTCACGAACTGCTCTAACAAGTCATGTTCCCGAACCATCATAAATGATACCAACCCTAGGCTCTTCCTGCTCAAAGAATCAGCAACTACATTAGCCTTTCCCGGGTCGTATAATATCTCGTAATCATAATCCTTCAGGAGCTCGAGCCATCTCCTTTGTCTCATGTTCAGCTCCTTCTGCGAGAATAAATACTTCAGACTCTTATGGTCTGTAAAAATCTGAAACTGCTCACCATATAAGTAAGGCGCCATATCTTCAGTGCAAACACTATGGCTGCCAACTCTAAATCATGGATCAGATACTTCCTCTCGTGATCTTTCAGCTGTCTAGATCCATAGAAAACTACCCTGCCATCCTGTATCAATACATAGCCCAGTCCCTGATATGATGCATCTGTATATACTAAGAAACCTCCTGAGCTTGTAGGTATGGTGAGAACTGGAGCAGTGGTCAATCGACGCTTCAGCTCCTGAAACTCTTTTCACAGGCATCATCCCATACAAACTCAACATCCTTCCATGTGAGACGCATCAACGAAGCAGCTAATCTGAAGAAACCCTCTACAAATCTCCTGTAGTGTCCTGCCAAACCTAGAAACTCTGAATCTCAGTAACTGTCCTGGGCCGTTCCCACTGAACAACTACCTCTATCTTGGATGGGTCCACTAACACTCCATCCCTCGATATTACATGGCCCAGAAAAGAAATCTGCTCCAACTAGAAGTCACACTTATCGAGTTTAGCATACAACTGTCTCTCTCTGAGGGTCTGTAACACTATCTTCAAGTGCTGCTTGTGGTCCTCCCTGGATCTGGAGTATACCAAAATATCATCGATAAACACAATCACAACCCGATCCAGGTATGGCTTGAACACATCGTTCATCAAAGCCATGAATGCTGCGGGGGCATTAGTCAACCCGAATGGCATAACTAAAAACTCATAATAACCATAACGGGTCCAAAATACTGTCTTGGGTACATCCTCCCTCCGTATCCTCAGCTGATGATACCCAGACCTCAAATCAATCTTAGAAAAGACATGTGCTCCCCGAAACTGATCCAACAGATCATCAATGCGTGGAAGGGGATATCTTTTCTTAATGGTAGCCTTATTTAAAAATCTGTAATCCATACACAATCGGAGGCTGCCATCCTTCTTCCTCATAAATAAGATCGAAGCTACCAAAGGTGATACGCTCGATCTTACAAACCCATTCTCAAGCAAATCCTATAACTGCTTCCTTAGCTCCTCCGACTCAATCAGAGCCATCCTATACGGTGGTCTTGAAATCGCTTCTGTACCAGGTACTAAATCTATCCCAAACTCCATCTCTCTCGCTAGAGGTAATCCTGGTAAATCGTCTGAAAAGACGTCAAGAAACTCCCTAACCATTGGAATATCTCTCAAATCTGATCATACCTGGTCCGTATCAACCACATATGCGATGAATCCTTCAAAACATTAATCATAACATCAGCAAAATTTGTTGCTCCATTTAGAACTGATGTTGCCTACCTGACAGCAACAAGAAAATGCCTTTCGCGTAGTCTGATTGCACTAACGACAAAAGGGTGACGTCAATGCAATTTGATCCACGTGTTCTTCGTATATCCTGCAAAAACAACAGGAATCAGAGGGGGCAGGGATTTGTCCCTGCACGCGCACTCCGACGATTAAGTCAGTAATCGGGAGTTGTGTGTATAAGAAGAGGAGAATGTAATTCTCAATTCAAAGAGTTTTGAGTATTTCTACCTGTTTTTTTCTTTTTTGGATCGAATCCCCATTTTTTTCAGAGAGCTCACCTGGTATTTATAGGTTTCTCTGGGTCGGTTCGAGCTGAGGCCCAGGCGCATGTCTGGGCCGCGACAGAGTCATATAGTACTCTGTCGCGCTTCGGGCGAGACAGCTTGAGGGAGACCTCTACCGCAGTCCGTGCGGGAGACTATGCCGCATGCTGTGCGGGAGACCTCTATCGCGGTCTGTGTGGGAGACCATGCCGCATGCTATGCGGGAGACCTCTACCGCGGTCCGTGCGGGAGACCTCTACCGCGGTCCATGCGGGAGACCTCTACCTCGGTCCGTGCAGGAGACTATGCCGCATGCTATGCGGGAGACCTCTACCGCGGTCCGTGCGGGAGACTATGCCGCATGCTATGCGAGAGACCTCTACCGCGGTCTGTGCGGGAGACTATGCCGCATGCTATACGGGAGACCTCTACCGCGGTCTGTGCGGGAGACCTCTACCGCGGTCCGTGCGGGAGACTATGCCGCATGCTATGCGGGAGACCTCTACCGCGGTCCGTGCGGGAGACCTCTACCACGGTCCATGCGGAAGACCAATGTGGCGATATGGGCGATGGAGGTCTGCCGTGCCTGTCGCGCGGCACATCACAAAGGTGACAGACTCCTATCGCATCAAACACTCTGTCGCACTGCAAGGTACTGTGCCACGTGGCTGCTCTGTCGCTATAATCCGTCACGTGGCTCGTTCTTGATTTGACACGTGGCGGGCGGATGATTGTACGCGTGGATTCTGGTGACGCGACCACCATCAATTGCTCCCCACTCTTTGGTAGGAATCATTCCTGCGAAAGAGTATCTGGGTCTGGATTTTCTTGGGTCGGGTCGGATCTCCGCGCGTGTGTCAACGCAGGCGAGCCGCTATATATACTGGGCCCCTGCTGTCCTTGTCGCTATTGAGTTCTCCCGCAAAAAGACACTCAGTCGCGATTTTCTCTGCACACTCTCTCGCAACTCTGCTGCACTCTATTGTACTCTGTCGCAAGTCTGTCGCGTACACATCACTGTGTCGCAACTCTGCCGCAGCTTCTTCATACTCTGTCGCCAATCTATCTTTTTCTTCATTTTAGGTAATTTCATAGTCTGTCTTCCCACTCTTTTGATTTACAGACTCCTAAAATGGCTGGCCATGGTATAGGAAAACAAATTGATCTAGGCGTTAAGTCGACTTTAAAGGAAGCCGACGTCCAAGACCTAGAATCCCGATTTCCTGTACCTGAGGGATACTCTTATAGGCTCCCAGCCCCTCAGGAGAGTGACATACGTCGTGTGTCCGATGGGGCTGTCATTTTTAGGACAGCCTTGGAGTTAGGACTCCGCTTCCCATTGTTCGACTTCGGGGCTTCCTTCCTTAGGACGCACAGGATATCCCCGGGGCAACTGCATCCTCATGCATGGATGCAATTGGCAGCATTCACTGTGCACTGCCATTTAAGGGGCGTCCCTCCATCTCTTCCTCTTTTAGAAGTATTCTTTAGGCTTCGAGGGAGTCCCGGTTTAGTGCCTTACTCACTTCAGCGGGTGTACCAGCCCGGTTTTGAGAACCGATTGTTCGAGAAACCCGCTAACAAGCTTCATGGTTTCGAGACAGAATGGCTAGTTGTGGAAACGCCCGAGGGCCTGGATATCCCCACTCATTGGGAGAATAGGCGTGAAATCCCCAAGGGTCCCCGGGTTGCCACACTTAGGGAGCAGTTATCTTCTGACATCAATAAACTGCTAGTCCCTCATCCCCTTAGCCTTGACGCCCTTATATCAAATGAAAATTTGATATTAGCTGGCTGGGGTGTGGGTCCGATTCCTGTTGCCGGACCCTCTGTTCCTTCTTCAGATCCTCTGCCTTCGGCTTCCCTCGAGTTAAATCCTGAAGCACCTAGGCCACAAGAGGATATAGGGAGCACCAACGTAGAATTAAGTTCTGGCAGCGAACCCTTAGCCGATCTGACTAGTTGGGAGGGGTTCGGCTCTACTTTCATGGTGCTCCCTGATGACGACACCATAAATATAGAGTCCCTTCAGGAGCATCTCGATTCTCCTGACGGTAACTTTTAATTCTCTTTATGGCTTACTGTTTTTGATCAGTTTTTGACCACTGATTTGCCTTCTTTTTCTTTTTTGCAGATATGAGTCATTTTCGGCAATCGTTAGGTCGCCAAGTTTCTGAGGCTGGTCCTTCCAGCGCTCCTGCCAGGAAGAGGCATCGTTTGGCTGACGATGTCCCAAGTGAGGCACCGGTCCCCTCTCATCCACCTCGTGCTCGGACCCCTCCTGTTTCTAGGTAGGCGATGCCTCCCCCTACTTCAGAGCAGAGAGATCTCTCTCGGGATAGGGGGAGAGTTGCCTCGTCTTCACTGGGGGCTTCCTGGTCATCCGGGCGATCACGCTCCGAGGAGCGCGCGGAATGCAATATCATTCCGTCTCAGCGGAAGAATAGAAGGTGCTTGTACATCGAAGGTTCGATGGGAAGCAGGCCAATATTGCTGAGGATAGGTCCTGCCGATGAGAGGCCCTATTCCGTGGATGGGGGAAATATTATGAGGGGCCACGAGTTCCGAGTCTACCCCGGGGTTCGTGACAACGACATTTTGGACACTCTCGGGGTGGCCTCTCGGTTAAGCTGGTCCACTATCCTTCTTCGGGACGAGGCAAGGATATTCAGAAACTACCCGGAGGGGGAGGATTTAGCCGACATGGAGGCATTGAGGGTAAGTTTCATACTCCTCTTCGTTTGACTCATTTTTGCCGCATTCTTTGAATCTAACTTTTTGTATTCCTTTGCAGCTGGCTCAACGAACTGTGACCAACAATGCCCAACATCGGGCTTATCGGGAGAGTGCTGATAGGGAAATCCGGGAGTTAAAGGATCAAGTTATGGAGTTGCAGAACACCATCAACAACTTATCCAAACTTCCGGATTTAGTTCGAAGCTTGGAGGAGCAGCTCGTAAAGGTTCATCAAGATCTTAATCACACCCAGGGGGATCTTACTATAGAGAAGGCTCGGTCTAGCAGATTTCAAGAGGATCTCCGGGATGCCCACTCTGAGCTAGACTGTATGCAGTCCAACTACGGGTCTTTACTTGCTCGAAATCAGGAGCTCGAGCAGCGTGTTGCCGAGTTGGAAAGTCAGGCTGCTCCTACATTGACCCAAGTGGAGATCAATAGCATACGGGCCGAGGCTGTGAAGGAGTACCGTCTCTCCAAGGATTGCTTGAGACAAAAGGAGGATTTCTCGAATCCCTATGTAAAGTACGGGTTCTATCTTGCCCGATCATGGCTAGAAGCACATAGGGAAGGAGAGGAATTCCCAGAGCTCCAGTACACCAACGAGGCAATGCTATTTGAGGCCCCCGACTGGACTAAATATGAGCCTGAAGCTGAACCTGCAGACGAGTTATTTAAGAGGACTGCCCAAGATGACCTCGTCAACCTCACTGGTCCTTGGGAGCCCATGGATTTGGATGGTGCTCCCGAGCCTATCGAGGCTCTCATTGATTTAGACGACGAGGAGGGTCAACAGTCCTTGGGAAGTGATGGTCCGTCTGCAGCTGATTCCCAGCTTCCTCCCGAAGAGTAGATAGCTATTTTTATTTTTTATATTTCTTTTCAAGTACTTTGTTGTTTTTTATTTTAACTTCGTACTTTTGTCGAATGTAATGACTTTTGAATGAAATGAAATTGAGATTTTTGTTCATGCTTTGTATTGCATTACTTCTCTATTTATCATTTATCATTCTTTGTCTGTTTATTTTGGTTGAATGTATTTGTTTGAATGTATTCGTGCATGCTCCCCAATTCTTGATAGAAAGGTAAACTTTCAGAAAGAATTTTTTGAGCGAACGTATAATTGTTTAAGGCTTGATTACTGCGACGTGTATGCGTCTTTAGTTTTTACAGCCTTGATATTTTTATCGCCTGGCCATAGTGACGCATAGCGCCTCAGGCTCTTACAGCTTGGTTAATTGTACACGCCTGGCCACTGTGACGCATAGCGCCTCAGGCTCTTACGGCTCAGTTGATGGTATACGCCTGGCCACGGTGACGCATAGCGCCTCAGGCTCTTACGGCTCGGTTGAACTACGCCTGGCCACAGTGACGCATAGTGCCTCAGGCTCTTACAGCTCGGTTGAACTACGCCTGGCCACAGTGACGCATAGCGCCTCAGGCTCTTACGGCTCGGTTGAACTACGCCTGGCCACAGTGACGCATAGCGCCTCAGGCTCTTACGGCTCGTCTGAACTACGCCTGGCCACAGTGACGCATAGCGCCTCAGGCTCTTACGGCTCGGTTGAACTACGCCTGGCCACAGTGATGCAGAGCGCCTCAGGCTCTTACGGCTCGGTTGATGGTATACGCCTGGCCACGGTGACGCATAGCGCCTCAGGCTCTTACGGCTCGGTTGAACTACGCCTGGCCACAGTGACGCATAGCGCCTCAGGCTCTTACGGCTCGGTTGAACTACGCCTGGCCACGGTGACGCATAGCGCCTCAGGCTCTTACGGCTCGGTTGAACTACGCCTGGCCACAGTGACGCATAGCGCCTCAGGCTCTTACGGCTCGGTTGAACTACGCCTGGCCACAGTGACGCATAGCGCCTCAGGCTCTTACAGCTCGTCTGAATACCTGTCACAAGATTTAGATGCATATAAGTCGTAGATGTATAATAAAATGACATTCTGCATGATGATTTGATGACAATATCTTGTGATGGTATAAACAAATGATAATAATAATGTTTGGGAAAGAAAATATGGTGCTTAATTCAAATACAGCTTTAGGTGATTTGAATTCCATGTTTTCCATATCTTCTTCCCTTGTAGAGTTTCCAGAACACAGGTGTTAGGTCCAATTTTGTATCTGATTATGTAGGGACCTTCCCAGTTGGCTCTGAACTTCCCATCCTCCTTCAGGGCATTCGTGATCTGCGACTTTCTGAGCACTAGATCTCCCTCAGACATTGGCCTATCTCTCACCCGGCTATTGTAGTAGTTGGCTACCCTCTGATGATAGGATGCCAATCGAATAGCCGCGGTTTCTCTATGTTCGTCGAGTAGGTCCAAGCCTTCCCTTAGAGCTTGTGAATTTTCTTCCTCTGCTAAGGGTATCACTCTTGGTGATGACGCTCCAATTTCTACGGGGATCAGTGCTTCTGCGTCGTATACAAGGCTGAATGGCGTTTCTTTAGTCGACACACGACTGGTGGTACGATATGCCCACAAAACACTAGGCAATTCGTCCACCCATGCCCCTTTTGCTTTATCTAGCCTGGTCTTCAGCCCATGGAGGATAGTCCGATTACTGACTTCGGCCTGTCCATTAGCTTGAGGATATGACACTGAGGAGATCCTTAGCTGAATGTTGAGGCTCTTACAAAATTCACGGAAGGCGTTGCAATCAAATTGCTTTCCATGGTCGCCATTTAGGATACGGGGAATTCCGAATCGACAAATAATGTCTTTCCACACCATTGCCTCCACTTTCTTTTCCATGATTGTGGCTAAAGGCTCTGCTTCAATCCACTTTGTAAAGTAATCGGTAGCCACTAGCAGGAACTTTCTTTGGCCCGTGGCTAAGGGGAAAGGTCCAAGGATGTCTAATCCCCACTGTGCAAAAGGAATTGGCTGTACTGTGCCTTGAGAGGGAGTCACTGGGGCTGTTGTGATAGGCGCAAACCTCTGGCATTTGTCACACCTGCGGGTTTGGTCCATCGCATCTTTCTTCAACGTTGGCCAGTAGAATCCCGATCTCAATACTTTAGCTGCAAGAGCTCTCGCTCCTAAGTGTTCGCCGCAAATTCCTTCATGCACTTCAGCTAGGGCGTAACTTGCTTGTTTCGGTCCCAGACATTTCAATAAGGGTGACGAATATCCCCTTTTGTACAGTTCTCCATTGATGAGTGTAAACTTCGCCCCTTGTACTTTCAAGCGACGAGCCTCGTCCTTATCTTGGGGGAGTGTTCCTTCGGTGAGATACTGTTTGTATGGGAATCTCCAATCGTCTCCCGCTTGAATGTCACACACATCGACCTCTTCAATACTAGGTCGTTTGAGCCTCTCCACCTTCACTGTCCTTCCTCGTGTTTCGGTGGAAGAGGCTAACTTAGATAATGCATCAGCATGTGTGTTTTCGGACCGGTTGATTTGTATCAGCTGAAAGTTTTTGAAAGTCTGTGCCAGAAGTTGGACTTTCTTCAAGTAAGGGACCAGCATCGGTTCCCGTACCTCGTACTCTCCGCTGAATTGATTCACCACCAATTGAGAATCACTGTGTGCTATCAAGTGGTGAACCTGTAGCTTCTTCGCTAACATCATCCCTGCTATCAGAGCTTCATACTCCGCTATGTTGTTCGAACTGGGGAATCCGAACCGTAGGGAGTATTCAAGGGATTTTCCTTCGGGTGATACCAAGACTATACCCGCTCCGCTTCTATTGGCACTTGATGGCCCGTCGACATGCAGCAACCATGGGTGAGCCTCCCCTTCACTGCTGTCGCTTGGGATAGTGCATTCTACGATGAAGTCAGCCAGAGCTTGACCTTTGATAGCCTGCCGTGGTTGAAATGTGATTTCGTATCCCCCAAGCTCCACTGCCCATTTCACTAACCTTCCTGAGTGTTCAGGTTTCTGAAGGATCTGTCTTAACGATTGATCTGTCAAGACAGTGATAGGGTGTGCTTGGAAATACGGGCGCAACTTTCGCGAGGCCATCAAAAGGGCTAATGCTAGCTTTTCGGCCAGCGGATAGCGGGTCTTTGGATCCAATAACACTTTACTCACGTAGTAGATGGGACGGTGCACCTTTTCATCTTTCTTCAGTAGCACCGCACTGACGGCGAAATCGCCGACTCCCAAATACATATAAAGTTGTTCTCCTTCCAGGGGCCTTGTTAATAAAGGCAACTGTTTCAAGTATTCCTTGAGGTCTTCAAAGGCTTTTTGACAATCTTCCGTCCATTCGAAGTTCTTTCCCCCCGTAGAGTTTTGAAGAACGGCAGGCTCCTTTCTGCTGATTTTGACAAGAAGCGATTCAGAGCTGCTATCCTGCCTGTCAATCTCTGGATCTCTCTTACGGTGGTTGCGGGTTTCATGTCAATGACAGCCTGTACCTTCTCAGGATTTGCCTCAATGCCCCTGTTAGTGATCATGAAGCCTAAGAACTTCCCTGATCTTACCCCGAATGAGCACTTTTCAGGGTTTAGCTTCATGTTGAATCTCCTCAGTACTTCGAATACCTTGGACATTTGATCAGTATGAGACTCTCCTACGCGGCTCTTGATTATCATGTCGTCCACGTAGGCTTCCATGGTATTTCCCAGAAGATCCTTGAACACTTTGCTCACCATTCGTTAATAGGTGGCTCCCGCGTTCTTTAGACCGAACGGCATTACCCGATAGCAATAGGTTCCGTCGTCGGTTATAAAAGAAGTCTTTTCTTTGTCTTCTGGGTGAAGCATGATTTGGTGATACCCGGAGAATGCATCCAAGAAACTGAGGAATTCGTAGCCGGATGTATCGTCTATGAATCTATCTATCCGAGGTAGGGGGTATGAATCTTTAGGGCAGGCTTTGTTCAGGTCTGTGAAATCCACACACATTCGCCACTTCCCGCTAGATTTCTTTACCATCACTACATTAGCCAACCACTCAGGGTAATAGACCTCTCGGATGAATACGGCGCCCAGGAGTTTACTCACTTCTTCAGTGATTGGTTTTTGTCGTTCCGGGGCAAAATTCCTCTTTTTCTGTTTGACGGGCCTGTGCCCGGGTATGATGTTAAGCTCATGGCAAATCACTTCGGGACTAATCCCGGGCATGTCTGCCGGGCTCCAGGCGAAGATATCCAAGTTTTTCCTCAGGCACTCGACTATGTCGTTCTTTAGTTGTTCGCCTAGTTGGGTCCCGATGAATGCCTTCTTTCCCCCGTCTCCCTCGATTAGCTCTATGGGTTCTGTCTCCTCTACCGGCTAAGGTTTGGTCGGATCGTCTATGCATAAGGTTTCTTTCCTCTGTACTACCTTGTTGGCAGTGGAAGCGAGATAACAAGTACGGGCGCTCTTTTGGTTTCCTTGTACTTGCCCGACTCCGCTGGGAGTGGGAAACTTCATCAATAGATAGCAAGAGGATATCACCGCCCTCATGTCATTCAGCATAGGTCTGCCTAAAATCATGTTGTAGGCAGCAGAGGTTGACCTGACCACCATGAACAATACTTGCCGGGTCACATTCTTCGGGTGCTCTCCGAGAGTCACAGGCAACTCTATGGACCCGGCAACCTTCACTCGCTCCCCCGTGAATCCGTATAGCGGCGTCATAACGGGCTTTAACCTATCTTCGGATATGCTTATTTTTTCGAAGCAGTTCCAATAGATCAGGTTCATTGAGCTCCCGTTATCGACCAGGACTCTGCTCACTGGGTGTTTGGCCACTACCGTGGATATCACCATGGGGTCATCATGGGGCATGACAATATCACCTTTGTCAGCCGGAGTGAATGTAATGGGCTCTTCATCCGCCAGCTCCTCCATCACCACATTAACCTGATACGATTGCCTTGCGTAGCTTTTGCGGGAAGTAGAGGAGCTTCCTGCACTTGAGTCCCCGCCTGCGATGACATTTATCGCGGGGGCTGTAGGTTCGTTGTTTGGCGGATTAGCACGGGGGATGGGCCTGACTGCTTCGTTTCTAGGCCTATCCCTTCTATTGTCATTATTTGCCCCAGCCCGTGGACGATCATTCCTTGGGTCACGCGGTGGATAACGGGGTCTCTCGCTCCTCCATAGGAAGCGGTTGATCTTCCCTTCTCTGGCCAGCCTTTCCAACTGGTCCATTAAATCTCTGCACCTCTCTGTTGGGTGGCCGTGAGCACAATGGAATTCGCAGTAGGCTTCGAGGTTTCGTCCTACATCTCCAATTTTCTTCTTGGGGAATTCCAATAATCCTGCCCCTTTGATAGCTGCCAATATCGCAGTACGAGGCTCGTTCAACCTGGTATAGCCTTCATACCTGAGCCTAGGGGCTTTGTCTCCTCTCACGGGTCTTGGGAAGCTTCTCTCGGGTGCATCTCTCTCTCTTTTCTTTCCTTCTTTCGCCTCCCTGGGCTGTATCATTCTCATCACTTCTTCTTGAGCTACATACTTGTTAGCCCTGGCAAAGAGGTCGGAAATCATCATCGGTTGATCGAGAGAGAGGGATTCTTGTAGCTTCTCGGAGCTCGTCCCTTGCAGCATTGCAGCCAAGGCTACGCCTACTGGTAGATCTTCCACTTCCAAGGTTGCATCTCGGAAGCGATCTACAAAGCTTTTCAAGGGTTCTTTATTCCCTTGTTTAAGCGTGAGTAAGTAGGTAGCGTCTTTCTTCCTCTGGCTGTGGATCATGAAGACTTTGAGGAATTCATTTCTCAACTCGTCAAAAGAGGAGATTGAACCTTCGCTCAACCCGTTGAACCACTTGAGAGCATGCCCGGACAATGTGAGAGAAAAAGCTCTACACATAATTTCGTCCTCCCATCCATGCAACAGCATGAGGGATTCATAACTCTGGATGTGATCGTAGGGGTCCGCTTTGCCGGTGTAAGTAGCCATAGAAGGCATTTTGAACTTCTTCGGCAAAGGTTTGTTCATGATCTCCAGGCTGAATGGGATCCTCCTCCTTTGGCCATCATCCGAAGATACCAGTTTTTCCTTCTCGAGGATCCTTTGGACGACCTTCTCCATGTCCTCCGACCCTCGAGCTGAGCATGGCCTTGTCCCTTCGGGTCTAGAAAAGTCCGATTGATAAGCGCCCCTTCTAGTACCTCCCACTCCGGGACTTGATATTTCGAGGCCTTCTCGTGGGTCAAAACCTCCTTGTCTTCGTTGCTCCCTAGCCCTATAGGTTCCCGGATCACGTTCTGACTCCACGGGAGACAACCTGTGGCAGGTGGGGGAACTCTGCTGCCTATGGGCTGCAGGGGAACTCTGCCGCCTGGCGGCCAGAGGGGAAGTCTGCCGCGCATCGGGCAAGGGTGAACTCTGCCGCCTATTAGAGGCGGGAGAGCACCGTCGCATATCTGATGTGGGATACCTCTGCCGCGTGTTGTCTGCAGGAGAGTTCTGTCGCCGTTGAGCCGTAGGGGGACTCCGCCGCACATTTGGCGAGCTCTGCCGCCTATCGGACAGAGGGGGACTCTGCCGCCTAGCGGCCTGAGGGGAACTCTGCTGCTGCTGAGTCGCGGGTGAGCTCTGCTGCACGTTAACTGCTGGAGAACTCTGCCGCCTATATGCTGCGGGTGAGCTCTGTCTGGCTGGACTTGCGGTAGCATTATTTCGCGTTCCTGCCTCTTGTCCAGCGTTTACCAGAGTAGAGGGCTGACCTCTCTCGTAGGTCCACCGGGGTGTGCTTTCCCCTACTAACTGCTGCACTTCACGGGGTAAGCTCAATTGGGGGAGAGCGTCTCTGAAGAAGCTCACCATGGCTTTCAATGCAGTCGTAGTCTCCTCATTTTTGCGCTTCAGGGTCTCAAATTCTTCTAGGGAAACCACGGCTTCTCCCTGACACCTTTCACCATGTCTTCGTCTTTGTTCTGATCTAACAGGGGGACTCACAAAATTCTGCCCTCCTGTCACCTCCGCTGTAGAGCGTGTTCTCACCATTTTGATAGAGAATCTGGCTTTTTGTCAGGATTCCCACAGACGGCGCCAATTGATGTCAACAAGAAAATGCCTTTCGCGTAGTCTGATTGCACTAACGACAAAAGGGTGACGTCAATGCAATTTGATCCACGTGTTCTTCGTATATCCTGCAAAAACAACAGGAATCAGAGGGGGCAGGGATTTGTCCCTGCACGCACACTCCGACGATTAAGTAAGTAATCGGGAGTTGTGTGTATAAGAAGAGGAGAATGTAATTCTCAATTCAAAGAGTTTTGAGTATTTCTCCCTGTTTTTTTCTTTTTTGGATCGAATCCCCATTTTTTTCAGAGAGCTCACCTGGTATTTATAGGTTTCTCTGGGTCGGTTCGAGCTAAGGCCCAGGCGCGTGTCTGGGCCACGACAGAGTCATATAGTACTCTGTCGCGCTTCGGGCGAGACAACTTGAGGGAGACCTCTACCGCAGTCCGTGCGGGAGACTATGCCGCATGCTGTGCGGGAGACCTCTATCGCGGTCTGTGTGGGAGACCATGCCGCATGCTATGCGGGAGACCTCTACCGCGGTCCGTGCGGGAGACCTCTACCGCGGTCCATGCGGGAGACCTCTACCGTGGTCCGTGCGGGAGACTATGCCGTATGCTATGCGGGAGACCTCTACCGCGGTCCGTGCGGGAGACTATGCCGCATGCTATGCGGGAGACCTCTACCGCAGTCTGTGCGGGAGACTATGCCGCATGCTATGCGGGAGACCTCTACCGCGGTCTGTGCGGGAGACCTCTACCGCGGTCCGTGCGGGAGACTATGCCGCATACTATGCGGGAGACCTCTACCACGGTCCGTGCGGGAGACCTCTACCGCGGTCCATGCGGAAGACCAATGTGGCGATATGGGCGATGGAGGTCTGCCGTGCCTGTCGCGCGGCATATCACAAAGGCGACAGACTCCTATCGCATCAAACACTCTGTCGCACTGCAAGGTACTGTGCCACGTGGCTGCTCTGTCGCTATAATCCGTCACGTGGCTCGTTCTTGATTTGACACGTGGCGGGCGGATGATTGTACGCGTGGATTCTGGTGACGCGACCACCATCAAGAACAATCATCGATTTCCATTACTTTTCAGGGAAATTTTACAACACATCTTTCGGGGGTATTGAACGTTAATGTCTTTGAAAAGCAATCTAACACAACACGATTGGTAGCCAACCAATCCATTCCTAGTATGACATCGAAGTCTCTCATATACATCACAATAAGTTCGGCTGACATTTCTTTTTCCTCGACTTTCAACTTACAGTCCCTGACTACATACTCTACTAGCTGACTAGTGTTTATGGGGGTAAGTATTAACAATTTACTACTCAGAGGAATAGACTATACATACTTAGACAATTTACATGTAAATGAAGGCGATACGAATGAATGCGTGGCACCAGGATCAATGAAAACATATGCTTCTAAATCAAAGATCAGGATGGTACCTTTCACCACATCAGACGACTGATCTGCCGTATCCAGGTCCAAAGCATGAACTCGCCCTATACCCATCACTTGCTTCCCTTTCTCTTCGGCAGTAGCTCTCCTCCTCTGAGCAAGAACCTGAACTAGAGCTCTCTCCGGCTCTTTGCCCTTCTGTGGGGCAGTATCCTATCTCTTTGGGCTATCTCTCATCACATGCCCTGACCTCCCACATCGATAACATACTACAGTAGTAGCTATAGGCACTAGACAAGGTCTGGTACCATGATATCTGCTAAATTGCCTACATCGATCAGTAGTAGGGCGTGGTCCTCCAATGACAATTCCTCTAGCTGGTGGTAAAGTCAGATGAACTGAGGGTCTATTTGTCCTCTCATGAACCTCCTTAATCTTTGGCCTCTTATCAGAGAGCCGTACCCCTCTCCTGAAAAATCTATCTCTCCCGGGTCTCTTCCAGTCTCTATCTCGACTCTTACTAAACTTTCATGTCTCGGAGACATTCCTCTCATAATCCTGCTCACACAGCTGAGCTCTATGTACTGCCTCCTCATAAGTCGAAACATCAAAGGGAGCCAATCGAGATCTGATGGCTGGTCTCAGTCCATCTATAAACTTTTGGACCTTCTGATCCTCACTGCCCATCGTCTCTAAATCATATCTCCCTAAAAGATGAATCGAGTCTCATACTCATCAATAGACTGGTTCCCCTGAACCAAACTCAAAAACTCCATCCTCAACTTCCTCTGTGCAGTAGCAGGAACATACTGCCTCCTAAAGGCATTAAAAAATATCTCCCATGTGACCTCAGCATGTCGAGCTCTCAAAATAGGCTCGGTAGATCTCCACCAATGCTCTGTCGCTCCCTGAAATACAAATACGATAAAAGCAACCCTCTCAGTAGTAGTGTACCTGAAACACCTATATAGCTTCTCCATCTGATACACCCAATCCTCAGCTACTACTGGGTCCTTCCTCCCATGGAAGACTGGAGGTCTAAACTTCTGAAAATGTCTAAATCTATCAAGGTCACACTCATATCCAGCATCCTGAGCTAGCTAGGGTCTCACTGCCTCGGCAGCTTGAGCTTAAACCTCGGGTAACTCTGCGACCTGTGTAGGCATCTCGGGATCAACTAATGCCTGTCCCGTCGGATCTCGCCTATCTTGGAAGACCCAAATTTAGATAAAAACACGAAATGAGTATGTTCATGAATGGAAGGATTGAAATGGTCACAAATTAAATGAACGAGATTCAGACTGGAGATAAGGATTCTAAACACGAAATTAAAAATGCAAAGGATTTAAATGGAATTTTTGAACACGTTGAAGTGCAAAATGGTCAAAAAATCGAAAGTCGGTATAAATTCGACAAGAAAATTTAATTAAAAATAATGGATTTGAGAATCTTGATCAATAACGAAGAAATAATTAAATTTCGAGTCCAATTTATCAAGATCCAGAATTTTTAGAAATACCGAAAAGTCATTCGGGATAATATCCCAAAAATACGGAGAAATTATATCGAAAAAAGGGTTTAAAATATAATAAATAAATTAAACAAAATTAAATAAATTTATTGGGAATAAAAAAATTAGTTTTGTAGATATTTTAGAATATTTTTTACTATTTTAATGAATATAATAATAAACTAATTTATAAATAATAATAATAATAATAATAATAAATTAAAAAAAAAAAGAGAAATCTGGAAATCAAGAGAAACCTGAAAGCCGACCCATGTTCCACCTGCGAGAAACTCGGGACCCACGATCCAGCCACCGACGATCATCAAGCCCTGACGAAGAGCCGAGGACGAAGAGGAGAGGCCGGCGAAGCTCTTGGCACCGGAGACGCGCCGTCAGGAGGCTGAAAATTATCGAACGGAGGAAGAGAAAACCACGAGGAAAACGGGGTCGATTTCGACGATCCACGGTAGCTGGGCTCGAATGGTGGGCACCAACGTGATCGGGAGGAGGAGGCGGTCCTTTTGAGACCGATATCGATCGACGAAACCTTCAAAATCTGGCAGATCGAGGGAGAGAAGGCTGAGAGGGAGAAGAGATGAATGGCGGCCACCGACGGTGATTTGGTCCCGATCAAGGCCAGTGGAAGGTTGCCCGACCAAATACGAGCTAAACAACGCCAAAAACGAGCCGGGAACCGGTCGAAAACACCATGAACGGTGGCAGAAAGGCCTGAACCTGTACGGACCGATTCAGCAAGAGGAGAATCGGGCTGAACCGAACCGATCTAAACTGGGTTGAACCGGACCGAGCCGGTTCAGCCAAGAAAAACTGAAAAAAAGGAGAAAAAGAGAAAAAGGATAAAGGGGAAGAATTTTTGGGGATGCACCGGACTTCAGGTAAGTCGAGACGAGGTCAAAAGTGATCGATTTGATTTTTAGAAAATTTATTTAAATTATATTTAATTAGAAATTAACCCAGAATTAAATATAAAATTGTGCAGTTCAACGATAGATCGTGTATGTGAGCCCGAACGAGAGCCGATTGAGCTTCGATTTTTGTACCCCACATAACATTGGGTAAGTACATTTTAATTCCGACAATTAGAGTCCTTTAATACAGAGTTTCGATTATTTTACGAAATTTACAGATTAATTCTGTATAAAAAGGAATATTAATCGAAATTGCAACGTAATTATCATAAATAGTATACGGGCTATCCAATGAGTTTGGAACAAAGCCCGATGATTATTGGTAAGCTAAATGAGCCCAGTAAACCCGTAGAATGGATTTAATAAGTAGAAACGGGCTGAAAATTGGTCGAGGCCCATTAAGGTGCGATTGGGCCCAATAAGAGTAAATTGACCCAATTAGTTAAATCGATAATAGTAAACGCGAGAATTATATTTATTGGGTTAAATTGACATGGTAAATAATTATTTGCAGCTCCGGAGTACATATGGGGAGCTAAACGGATCGAGTGATCGGTAGAATTGGAAAAGTCAGACTGTACAGAGAATCGAGGTAAGGGAATTTTGTAGGTGCATAGAGATTTCTATACGTGTTTTTGAGGGGATTTACAAGGCCTAGAATTTCTTTAAGTATCTAGAAACGAAATAATAATTTTTACTAAAACAGGGGGCATGGGTGAATAAAGAAAAAGATGATATTGCCCCTAGGAGTAAAATTTACAAAAAGGGTAGTAAGGCAGATAAATTACATGATTATCATGTTTTAATGTTTTATATGAATGTATTGCTTTGATTTAAGCAAATATGCACATAGGTTAGCTGTTGATTTCATGAATTAAACGAAAGGGTACCAGTTTGTACCGGTTACGATTTTAAAGATGTTTTATCAAAATTGAGCCACCTATCATATTTACACGAGTAAAAAGAGTGCTAGAGTCTTACTCGTACTAAATTTTACTGATTTATTACTCATAAAAAGTCGTACTGAAGCATTGCTCGTACGAGAAATTTATGTGTGCACAAAACCGTGCTGGAGCTTCGCTCGCACGAGATTTTAGATATCATGATATGCATAGCATAGTACTGGAGCTTCGCTCGCACTAGACGTGAGTTGACATGCATATAGTCGTGCAGAAGCCTCCTGTAGACTGTGTGTCATAGAGAGTTGATATGCTCGCACGTATACTTTGAGACATGGGTTGGTTATCGACATAATATTGGGGTGGACAAGACCTACGGCAGGCACCCCCAGACTATGATATGGGTCCACGGAGTACGTTATACCGTGTATGTCACACGGAGTACGCTGTACCATGCAGTCATGATGACTCGATGATGTTACTTGATATTCTGGCAGGTAGGATTTGACCCCACCTCCCGTTACAGTTGTGATGCCCCAGGCACTAGGATCCGTGTAGCCTAGGATCACAGGGACATAATATGGTCATAGTCCTCGATTTTCATACAGTAACCTACATGCCTTACATGATATCATAAGGTCTGAATAGACCAGGACAAACCTAAAGGAAGGGTAATGTGCCGATTTATGTTTTTAAATGAGATACGATTTAATGAATCAAGGTATTCCCGAGAGATGGTTTAGCCTTGATGTGGTTGTTTTATGATGAAACAAATAAGTTTTAACGTGATGAGTTTATGATGAAACAAATAAGTTCTAACATGATGAGTTTATGATCAACACAAATAAGTTTTTATGTGACAAGTATGAGATGTCATACATGATGACTTTTCCATGTTTGTTTTATATGTCGATTTCATGATTTCTCTTATATGATATATACATACATGTGGCATCGTTTTAATCTTACCTCATGCTCCAAATATAAACGATTTTATATCATGACATTATCAGCACGTAGATAGTATAGTTATCTACCTGCTTTCATTATTGCCTTACTGAGCAAGTTTCACTCACCCTTGCATTTTTCACCCCACAGGGTACATTCAGTAGAAGAGAGCGACAGTAGTCCTGCA
Source organism: Firmiana major (assembly GCA_033439115.1). Lineage (NCBI taxonomy): Eukaryota > Viridiplantae > Streptophyta > Magnoliopsida > Malvales > Malvaceae > Firmiana > Firmiana major. The sequence goes on from CM065905.1 coordinate 28,976,578, forward strand.
TTCGATTATCCGCTGCTTCTTATCAAGATCAGGTATGCACATTCATATAATTTTTGTATCTGAACATATAGAGGCACAGTACTGTACACGGATTGTAATATTGGGGATGTATTTAGTTAAAATAAATTGATATGTAAACGAAATATGGAAAATAGATGTTAAGGTAAGTAACATCACAGGAGGGACTAACATTGACTCATAGCCCAACTGTTAGTAGTGAAACTGTTCACGATGGGTAAGAAAATGAAAAAGTAAGGAAAATTTTGTAGGGGTTTTTAGGAAAAATGGATCGTGACAAAATGTGGTATCAGAGTCGAGTTGGCCTGATATGAGTCGGTGTTAGTGGTTAAGTAAATTTACATCCCCATGTACTGTGCATTGTTTAGATACAATTGTGTATATCAACATGGAACTGCAGCTAAGAATTTAGTTTCGAATGCAAGAATATAGTTTTTATAACTGATAGCCGCTATGGTAGAGGGGCGAGTACACATGCTCGAGACCGTAGAGATCGGCCTGAGAGTCGAATGAGTCGTCACATAAGACTCAAGATGAGAGTGAGGTGGAGGCTGATGTTGAGCATACTCCACAGGGTCCTATAAAGAGACCAAACAGTATTGAGACACGCTCCGAGAGGATGGAGTGGAGTGTAGAAAATATTTCAGAGTTGTTTACTCAGTCGATGCAGGTAGTTGAGGATAGGCAGGGTAAAGCCTAAACAGATACCTCAGACTATAGAGATTTTCACACCCCTCCGGTATTTAGCGAAGTAAAGAAACTAATAGTTGCTGAGGACTGGCTGAATGAGATAGCGAAGTTGTATGGATTCTTTCGATGTATGTCGACTGAGAAGGTGACTTTTAAATACGTTTATGTTGGAGGCGAGGCGGAGCATTGGTGGAAGTCTGCTTGAATCATCTGAAGAGTTAGACGTTCAGAGCAGACATGAGAAATATTTCTAGATGTATTTCGGTGATAGAATATTTCGAACACTACTTAAAGGAAATTACAGGTAAAAGTTTTTACATTGACCCAGAGACACTGGTTGATTGACGAGTATGAATCTCAGTTTATGTACCTGCCCAGGTATTACCCCGACACTATGGGCAGAGAGAGTCGGAAAGCCTAAAAGTTCATGGAAGGGCTCAAATTGTCGATTAGAGTTCAATTGGCTCACTACTTATGCCGAGGCAGTGCGCAGAATATAGTTGTGTGAATAATATCATGTGTTGCATGCCTCTGAGATTGAGAAAGGTAGTAAGGGCCGAAATAGAGATAGAAGAGAATAGAGAATGACAGAGATGTCAGAGCGGGAAAGAGACCAGTTGGTAAAAGATTAGAGTTCATGAGTTACGGGGTAAGATGATTGGTAAGACCCCAGAGTATCCAATTTCAACACTTTTAAGGGGTATTATGATTTGAGGACCCTGACCTGCTACGGAGCAGTGGAGCAATGTTAGCAGGGTGAGCAGTGGAGCAATATTAGCAGGGTAAGCAGTGTAGCAGTGTAATAGTGTAACAGTGTAAACAGTGTAGCAATGTAAGCAGTGTAGGATGTGTGGTAGATACTACAGAAGTAGGGCCTACACCTATACTTTTTTTTACTAAAATAGGCGTTAAGTATGGTAAGACGGGCCAATTATTTAATGATTGTTCAGAGTTGGGTGAGACAGCCTTACAGAAGAGCAAAGAGACAGAGAAAACCCTGTTGATATCTCCATACCGAAAAAGGAGGCCATAATTGAAGAGAAAAGGGAAAGTAGGCTGTTGGATGAGGGCGAGTGTATACCTTGGACCAAGACACTATTGATGTTTCATATAATGTGGTGAAAGATACCACACTGGTTACGAATAAAGAAGTAACTATTTTAATTGATCCTAGTGCCACATATTTAGTCATACCGCATTCATTTGAATATAAGTTAGTAAAAGATATGAATGCCTACACCCTTGGGCACAATACTGATAGTTAGTACCCCAATGAAGGAGGGTTAACTAACGAAATAATTATGAAGAGATTATAAGTCAAAAAAGGGGAGTAGCGATTAAAATTAAAGGAGTAAATGAGTGTGCTCACAGAATGAGTAATGACAGAGTTTTGTTATAAGTAATATACGAAAAGAGATAAGCTTTGTGATGTGATAGATCCTGAATACAAAATCTATTGGAATAAGAGGTGTATGCAAGGTAAGAATATTTATGATACGTGAAGTAATTTGGATTAAAGCAATTAGTAGCGAATATGAATTGTGACCACATGGACTGATATGTAAAGTAATTGTGGTCAAGTCTGAGGGTTAATAAAGGTATTTCAAAATACCTCCCTGCCTGAAGACTTAACAGCGTCTAAAAGTATACACAACCTATAAATTGAAATCGACAGTCGTAATATATACATTTAAAATTAGGGTACCTTTACTTGTACGATAAAGAAATATAGAATTCAATTAATCGTGAAGATTTAAAAATTAATTAAAAATTTTATAAAAGCCGTTAATATAAGAAAAAGGAAATGACGTGGGTTAATATCTTGAACGGAAGTGATTTCGAAATGACATTATACGTTTATGCGTACATAGGTCAAGGATATGGGTGATTGAAATATTTAGTGGAACACAACTACAATGAGGTATTTAAACCTTACCTGGACCAATTTGTTATCATCCTTATTGATGATATTTTGAGTGTATTTAAAGTCCAGGGAAAATCATAATCAACAATTGGAAATTGTTTTTATAGATTATTTTTTGAGAGTTCTCAAAATGGACTACTTTATTGACACGTTTAATTTAGAAAAGTTGTATTTGAATGGGATGATAGACGTGACAGGAGTTTTAGTGTATTGAAGTATGAACTGACCACCGCATTTATTCTCATCATACCCAATAGATTAAGAGGTTTCTCATGAGTCTATGGAGACCTCAAAATAATGAATGGGCTGTGTATTGATACAAAAGGGGAAGATAGTCAATTATGAATCCAGACAACTCAAGGATCATGAAAGGACTATCCGGCCCATGATTTAAAGTTGACAGCGATAGTGGTTGTATTGAGTATATGACACTACTATGTATACAGTGAGAAATTTCAAGTATGCACTGATCATAAAAGCCCCGAGTATCTATTTTCACCAAAAGAGTCAGATATGAGAACAAAGAGGGTTAGAGCTTCCGAGGGATTATGATTGTGGAAATTGTACCACCTAGGAAGGGCTAATGTAATGGCTAATGCCTTGAGCAGAAAGAGCCTCGGGATGGTATTACATATGATGGTCAGGGAGCGTGAGCTGCTAGAGCAGTTGTAAACCTCAGTAGTGATGTGATCCCCTCTGATGATGACAGTGTGTAAGACCCGAAATTAAATCGTAAATTAATCTCGAACACGTGTAAGGGCAAAACGGTCAAAAGATCGAAAGCCGAAATAAATTCGATAAGAGAATTTAATTAAAAATAATGGATTTAAGAATCTTGATCAATAACGAAGAAATAATTAAATTTCGAGTCCAATTGATCAAGATCCGAAATTTTTAGAAATACTGAAAAGTCACTCGGGATAGTATCCCGAAAATACGAAGAAATTATACCCAAAAAATGGTTAAAAATATAATAAATAAATTAAATTAAATTGTTTGGAATAAAATAATATAATTGTAGATATTTTAGAATATTTTTGACTAAAATAATGAATATAATAATAAACTAATTTATAAATAATAATAAATAAAAATAATAAAAATTGTAAAAAAAAAAAAAGAGAAATCTGAAAATGTTATCGAGGAGAGAGAAGAAGAATAGGAAACCGAGGAAGCTGCCCGCGCGTGGCCGACCGACCCACGTCCACCGGCGATCGTCACCCTCCGACGAAGGGCCGAGGAGGAAGATGAGAGGCCGGCGAAGCTTTGGGCACCGGTGACGCCCCGTCAGGAGGCCGGAGATCGCCGAACGGAGGAAGAGGAAGCTGCGAGGAAAACGGAGTTGGTTCCGGCGATCCACGGCAGCTGGGCTCGAATGGCGGGTACCGGCGTGATCGGGAGGAGGAGCCGGTTCTTTTGAGACCAGTATCGGCCGACGAAACCATCGGAATCCACCGGATCGAGAGGTGACAGCCGCGGGGGGAGAAGGAAAGATTCGTCGACGATGGCTGCGTTTCGACTCCAGCCGAGGCCCGATCTTGGATGCCCAGGTGTAGATGCGTCGAACGGCGGTGTTGAGGAGTTGGGAACCGACCGGACGGCCCCGAAATAACCAAATGGGGACTGAACCGGCCGAACCGGACTGAACCGGCCAAACTGAACCGAACCGGACCGAGCTGAACCGAAAGTCCGAACCGGTCTGAACCGGACTGAACCGGTTCAGCCAAAAAGAAGAGGAAAAAAGGAAGAAAAGGGGAAAAAGAAAAAGAGGAAAAATTGAAGAAAAATCTTGGCGATGCAATCGAGCTACGGGTAAGTCATTAGTGGTCGAAATTGACCAAATTTAAATATCGGAGTATTTAATTTAATTAATTTTTGGACTGAAAATTTACCCGAAAAATTATGAAATTATGTAGCTCGACAATTGGCATCCAACGAGAGCTCGAGACAGCCTCAAATTTCGTACTATCATGGAATCTCGGGTAAGTGACCATTATTTACGACAATTTACATCGTTATGCGTGATATGAATTTAAATTCCGCATAAATTGAATTAAATTATGAAAATTTAGATAAATTGTCATAAATAATAAATTTAGCAATTCGAAAGCTAGAACGAGGCCCAATAAATTGTTGGAGGGCCCAATGAGCCCAATAGGCCTCGATAAAGTGAAAATTAAGTGGAAAACGGGCTTGAGGCCGATTAAGGCCCATTAAGGTGCAATCGGGCCCAATAGGGGTAAATGGGCCCAATGATTTAAATTAAGCCCAGAAAATAGGAAATACAATTAAATTGTATAATATCTGACCTGAGGAATATTATTACGCAGTTCCGAAGGTTTGATTGGAAGCATATCGGACTGCGCGACGAGACAACAGTGAAAAAAGGAAAGGTCAGACTCGACGAGAATCGAGGTAAGGGAATTTTGTAGGCGTATAGAGATTTCTATACGTATTTTGAGGGTATTTACAGGGCTTAGAAATTTCTTACAGCATCTAGAAATGAAATAATAATTTCTGTGAAAATCGGGGCTTAGTTGAATAAAGAAAAAGATGATTTTGCCCCTGACAGTAAAATTTACAAAAAAAGGGTGGTAAGGCATATAAATTACATGATTTTCATGCTTTGATATTTTATATGAATGTATTGCCTGGGTTTAAGCAAATTTACATATAGTTTGACTGTTGATTTTATGAATTATACGAAAGGGTACCGGTTTGTACCGGTTACTATTTTAAAAGATGTTTTTATTAAAAGTGAGCCACCTATCATATTTACACGAGTAAAAAGAGTGCTAGAGTCTTACTCGCACTCAAGTTTACTGATTTATTTCTCATGAAAAGCCGTACTGGAGCATTGCTCGTACGAGAGATTTGTGTGTGCACAAAACCGTGCTGGAGCTTCGCTCGCACGAGATTTTAGATATCATGATATGCATAGCGTGGTGCTGGAGCTTCGCTCGCACTACACGCGAGTTGACATGCATATAGTCGTGTGGAAGCCTCCTGTAGACTGTGTGTCACAGAGAGTTGAGATGCTCGCACACATACTTTGAGACATGGGTTGGTTATCGACATAGTATTGGGGTGGATAAGACCTACGGTAGGCACCCCCAGACTATGATATGGGTCCACGGAGTATGATGTACCGTGTATGTCACACGGAGTACGCTGTACCGTGCAGTCATGATGACTCTATGATGTTACTTGATATTCTGGCGGGTAGGACTTGACCCCACCTCCCGTTGCAGTTGTGATGCCCCGCACACCGGGATCCGTGTAGCCTGGGATCACAGGGACAAAGTATGGCCATAGTCCTCGATTTTTCATACAGTAACCTACATGCCTCACATGATATCATACGGTCTGGATAGACTAGGACAAACCCGATGGAGGGGTAGTCCCGATTTATGTTTTTAAAAGAGATGTGATTTAATGAATCAAGGTATTCCCGAGAGATGGGTTTGACCTTAATGAAGTTGTTTTATGATGAAACAATGAGTTTTAAAGTGATGAGTTTATGATGAAACTAATAAGTTTTAATGTGACGAGCATGAGATGTCATACATGATGATTTTTCCATGTGTGCTTTATATGCCGATTTCATGATTTCTCTTATACGATATATACATACATGTGGCATCGTTTTAGTCATACCTCATGCTCCAAATGTAAACGATTTTTATATCATGACATTATCAGCACGTAGATAGTATAGTTATCTACCTGCTTACATTATTACCTTACTGAGCACGTTTCGCTCACCCTTTCATTTTCCACCCCACAGGGTATATTCAGTAGAAGAGAGCGACAATAGTCTCGCATCTCGGTTATCCGCTGCTTCTTATCAAGATCAGGTATACACATTCGTATAATTTTGTATCTGAACATATAGATGCACAGTACTGTATATGGATGTAATGTTGGGGATGTATTTAGTTCAATAAATTGATATGTAAATGAATTATGAAAATGGAATGGTAAATAGGTGAGAGGTGACTAACACCGAATCATAGCCCAACTGTTTAGTAGTATAACTGTTCACGACGGGTAAGAAAATGAAAAAGCGAAAAATTTGAGGGATTTTTAGGTAATTTGGGTCGTGACAGAGAATGGTATCAGAGCAGAGTTGGCCTGATATGAGTCGGTGTTAGTAGTTAAGTAAAAATTACATCCCCATGTACTGTGCATTGTTTAGATACAATTGTGTATATCAAGATGGAACAGCAGCTAAGAACTTAGTTTTGAATGCAAGAATCTAGTTTTTATAAATGATGGCCGCTATGGTAGAGAGGCAAGTACACCTGCTCGAGGCCATAGAGATCGGTCTGAGAGTCGAATGAGTCGTCACATGAGACTCAAGATGAGATAGTGCACAAGGCAGAGGTCGTAGAGGTAGACCTGAGTCTGCTAAGTCGTGCTAAGTTGATCTGTGAGAATCAGGATGAAATTGAAATGGAGGCTAATGTTGAGCATGCCTCTTAGAGTCCGACAGAGTGATCGGATAGTATTGAGACACGCTTCGCGAGATTGGAGCGGAGTGTGAAGATTATTTTGAGGAGCTAATTGCTCAAATTATGTATGAGATATGAGGGCATAGCGGAGCATTGGTGGAAACCCGCTCGACCCATCTTAAGTGTTAAGCATCCAGAGCTAATGTGAGAAATGTTTATGGATGTATTCCGGTGATAGGATATCCCGGACATGATTTAAAGGAAATTATGGATAAAAGTCCTTACTCTGACCCAGAGGATTTGATTTATTGATGAGTATGATTTATGAGTATGAAACTCGATCATATTCTTGGGCAGATATTACCTCGACACTATGAACAAGTGACAGTCGAGATATCTAAAAGTTCATGGAAAGGGCTCAAATTGTCGCTTAGAGTCCGATTGGCTCACTACTTATGTTGAGGCAGTGCGCAGAATACAGTTGCGTGAATAAGATCGAGTGTTGCACACCTCTGAGATTGGGAAAGGTAGTAAGGGTCGAAATAGAGACAAAAGAGAATCGAGAAATGACAAAGATGTTAAAATGGGAAAATGGTAATTGGTAAAAGATTTAATTTGATGAGTCATTGAGTAAGATAATTGGTAAGGCCCAAGTGCATCCAATTTTGGCACTTTTGAGGGGTATTGTGATTGGAGGACCCCGACCTGCTACGAAGCAAAAAAGCAGTGTAAGCATTGTAAGTAGTGTGGGATGTGTGGTAGATACCACGGAAGGAGGGTCTATACGTACACTGTCTTGATGAAAATGGCCGTTAAATGTGGTAAGACGGACCATTGATTTTGATTGCACAGGGTTGGGCGAGATCGCCCCACAAAAAAGTAAAGAGATAGAGAAAAACTTCATTAGTATAGCTGCAACAAAAAGGGAGGCAATAGCCGAAAAGAAAAAGGAAAGTAGATTGTTGGACGAAGGCGAGAGGATGTCTTGGACCAGGACACTATTGATATTTCATGGATGTGGTGTAAGATACCACACTTGTTATGAATAATGAAGTACATATGTTCATTGATCCTGGTGCCACACATTTATTCACACCGCTTTCATTCGCATATAAGTGAGTAAAAGGCATGAATGCCTACATCATTGGGCACAATACTGATAAATGAGTACCCCAGCAGAGGAGGATTAATTAACGAAATATGGATATAGAGATTTTAAGTGACAAAAGGGGTGTAACAGTTGAAATTAAAGGAGTAAAGGATTGTACTCACGGAGTGAATAATGAAAGAGTTTTGTCATGAGGGTTATACGAAAGGAGATAATCTTATAAGATAGATCCTAAATACAAGATGTATTGGAGTAAGAGTGCATATGCGAAGTAATTGGGATTAAGTGATAAGTAGGGAATATAAATTATAACCAAGGATAAAGATGGATATAACCATAACCAGTAATTGTGGTTAAGTTTGAAGGTTAATAAAGGTATTGCAAAATACCTCCCCGCCTGAAGACTTGACAGCGTCTAAAAGTATATATATATAACCTATAACATGAAATCGATCGTCGTAATAAATACCTTTAGCATTAGGATACCTTTACTAAGATGATAAGAATATTAAAATTCGACAAATCATAAAGATTAACATAGTAAAATTTTATAAAAGCCGTTAAAAAGGAAATGACGCATGTTAGTAGCTTCAACGGAAGCGATTTTGAAAGGACATTATACGTTATGTGAACATAGGTCAAGGATATAGATGATTAAAATATTCAGTGGAAGTCAACTACGACAAGTTATTTAAACTTACCTGGACCGATTTGTTATCATCCATATTGATGATATTTTTGGTGTATTTAAAGTCCAGGAAAATTATAAGCAACAATTGGAAAATTGCTTTTGTGGATGGTTTGTTGAAAGTTCTCGAAATAGACTACTTTATTGGCACGTTTAACTATGAAAACGTGGTATTTGAATGAGATGATAAATGAGATGATAGATGTGACATGAATTTCAGTGTAGTAAAGTATGAACGGACCACCGTGATTATTTTCACCATACCCAACAGCTCAAGAGGTTTCGCATGAGTCTATGGATACCTCAAAATAATGAATGAGCTATGTATTGATGCGAAAAGGGAAGATAGTCGATTATGGATCCAGACAGCTTAAGGATCATAAAAGGACTATCCGGCCCATGATTCAAAGTTGACAGCGATAGTGGTACTGAGTATATGACACTACTATGTATACGGTGAGAAATTTTAGGTATGCACTGATCATAAAAGCCCCGAGTATCTGTTTTCACAGAAAGAGTCGGATATGAGAATACATAGAGGATTAGAGCTTTGAGGGATTATGATTGTGGAAATTATACCACCCAGGAAAAGCTAATGTGATGGCTGATGCCTTGGGCAGAAAAAGCCTCGGGATGGTACCACATATGATGGTCAGGGAGCGTGAGCTGCTAGAGCAGTCGTGAGCCTCAGTAGTGATGTGATCCCTTCTGATGATGACAGTGATTGTGTGACAGCTAGCCTGATGATTAGAACCGGATGAGAGTGCCCGGATTTGCCAGGCTTAGCGTGATGATCGGCATGGTGTCGATAGTGTGGGTCAGATTCAGAAGGAGACAGTGACAGAGTTCACAGTGAGTGATGATGAGTTACTGAGGATTTCGAGACAGTATGAGTGCTCCCCAGGACCACAGTTGATGGGATAGTAATATTGTCAGAAGCTCACTCTTTGGGATATATAGTGCATATGGAAAGTAAAGAATATATATCGAAATCTCGAAAAGGGTATTGGTGGTCAGATGTGAAAAGTGACATGATAGAGATTGTGGAAAAGTGTCTAGTATGTCAGCAGAATAAGGTAGAGTATTAAAAGTTTGTAGGGTTATTGCAGCCTCTACCTATATCGACACGGCACAAAAATGGGAGCAAGTCTCCATGAACTTCGTGATGGGTTATAGAGGACTCAGATGAATCATGAGACTATTTTATTTAGATGATAGTCGATAGAGTGACTAAGTCTACCCACCTTCTGGTTATGAAATCCCAAAATACTCAGAGAGTATATGAAGATTTATGTGTAAGGAAGATTGTGGAACATTAAGTAGCGTTCCAGTGAGCATGGTATCATATAGGGATTCCCGCTTCACTGCCCACCTCTGAGGATATTTTTAGGAAGCTACAGGAACCCGATTCAGTATTTGCACAGCTTTTCATCCTCAGACAGATGGTCAGTTAGAGAGGACTGTACAGGTTCTGGAGGATTCGATGAAAGCGTGTGCCCTTGATTTTTTTATGCTCCTGGGATGATCAGTTATTACAAACCGGATTCGCCAATAGTGATAATTGCCACTTGAGTATCGGGATAACAAGATAGGAGGCAATGTATGGCTGTAGGGGTTGTTCCCCAAATTGGGTAAGAAAAAGTGGGTGACAGATAGTAATTTCTTCTGAATTAGTATAATAAGTCTCTGAGGATGTTCAGTTGAGTGAGAAATTAAGAACACTTCAGAGCAGATAGAAAAGTACTGAAATTCACCGAGGGTGAATTAATATGGTTGAAATGTTTCTTGTCTTAAGAGAATAAGGACATAGCGAACTTTTGGAAGAAGGTAAATTGAGTTTCGCTGGATTGAATCTTTTGAGAAATTGGACAAGTGGGAGATAAGACCTGTAGGTTGGCGTTATCATTTGAATAAGCAGGCACCCATAATGTGTCCCATCTTTTGATGCTTCGGAAATACTATCCAGATCCAACATAGGTGATAGGATATGAGATCCAACAGTTCAGCTTAATGCAAATATAAGTATATTGAAGGTTGATTCGAGCATTAAACAGGAAAGAGAAAGTATTGAGGTTTAAGATAATCTCCTTAATTAAAGTCCTTTGGTAGTAATACACTCCAAAAAAGGTCACATGAGAATTTAAGAGTATGATACGATCGATGTATCCGGAGTTGTATATGGACTCATATGACTTGGTTCTAATTTGGAGGACCAAATTCTTTAAGTGGGGGAGATTTGTAAGACCCGAAATTAAATCGTAAATTAATCTCGAACACGTGTAAGGGCAAAACGGTCAAAAGATCGAAAGTCGAAATAAATTCGATAAGAGAATTTAATTAAAAATAATGGATTTAAGAATCTTGATCAATAACGAAGAAATAATTAAATTTCGAGTCCAATTGATCAAGATCCGAAATTTTTAGAAATACCGAAAAGTCACTCGGGACAATATCCCGAAAATACGAAGAAATTATACCCAAAAAATGGTTAAAAATATAATAAATAAATTAAATTAAATTGTTTGGAATAAAATAATATAATTGTAGATTTTAGAATATTTTTGACTAAAATAATGAATATAATAATAATAAACTAATTTATAAATAATAATAAATAAAAATAATAAAAATTGTAAAAAAAAAAGAGAGAAATCTGAAAATGTTATCGAGGAGAGAGAAGAAGAATAGGAAACCGAGGAAGCTGCCCGCGCATGGCCGACCGACCCACATCCACCGGCGATCGTCACCCTCCGACGAAGGGCCGAGGAGGAAGAGGAGAGGCCGGCGAAGCTTTGGGCACCGGTGACGCGCCGTCAGGAGGCCGGAGATCGCCGAACGGAGGAAGAGGAAGCCGCGAGGAAAACGGAGTTGGTTCCGGCGATCCACGGCAGCTAGGCTCGAATGGCGGGTACCGGCATGATCGGGAAGAGGAGCCGGTTCTTTTGAGACCAGTATCGGCCAGTGAAACCGTCGAAATTCGTCGGATCGAGAGGTGACAGCCGCGGGCGGAGAAGGAAAGATTCGCCGGCGATGGCTGCGTTTCGACTCCAGCCGAGGCCCGATCTTGGATGCCCAGGTGTAGATGCGTCAAACGGCGGTGGTGAGGATTCGGGAACCAGCCGAATGGCATCGGAATGACCAAATGGGGACTGAACTGGCCGAACCAGACTGAACCGACCAAATTGAACCGAACCGGACCGAGCTGAACCGGCGGTCCGAACCGGTCTGAACCAGACTGAACCGGTTCAGCCAAAAAGAAGAGGAAAAAAGGAAGAAAAGGGGAAAAAGAAAAAGAGGAAAAATTGGAGAAAAATCCCGGCGATGCAATCAAGCTACGGGTAAGTCAGTAGTGGTCGAAATTGACCCAATTTAAATATCGGAGTATTTAATTTAATTAATTTTTGGGCTGAAAATTTACCCGAAAAATTATGAAATTATGTAGCTCGACAATTGGCATCCAACGAGAGCTCGAGACAGCCTCAAATTTCATACTATCATGGAATCTCGGGTAAGTGACCATTATTTACGACAATTTACATCGTTATGCGTGATATGAATTTAAATTTCGCATAAATTGTATTAAATTATGAAAAATTAGATAAATTGTCGTAAATAATAAATTTAGCAATTCGAAAGCTAGAATGAGGCCCAATAAATTGTTGGAGGGCCCAATGAGCCCAATAGGCCTCGATAAAGTGAAAATTAAGTGGAAAACGGGCTTGAGGCCGATTAAGGCCCATTAAGGTGCAATCGGGCCTAGTAGGGGTAAATGGGCCCAATGATTTAAATTAAGCCCAGAAAATAGGAAATACAATTAAATTGTATAATATCTGACCTGAGGAATATTATTACGCAGTTTCGGAGGTTTGATTGGAAGCATATCGGACTGCGCGACGAGACAACAGTGAAAAAAGGAAAGGTCAGACTCGACGAGAATCGAGGTAAGGGAATTTTGTAGGCGTATAGAGATTTCTATAAGTATTTTGAGGGTATTTACAGGGCTTAGAAATTTCTTACAGCATCTAGAAATGAAATAATAATTTCTGTGAAAATCGGGGCTTAGATGAATAAAGAAAAAGACGATTTTGCCCTTGACAGTAAAATTTACAAAAAGGGTGGTAAGGCATATAAATTACATGATTTTCATGCTTTGATATTTTATATGAATGTATTGCTTGGGTTTAAGCAAATTTACATATAGGTTGGCTGTTGATTTTATGAATGATACGAAAGGGTACCGGTTTGTACCGGTTACTATTTTAAAAGATGTTTTATTAAAAGTGAGCCACCTATCATATTTACACGAGTAAAAAGAGTGCTAGAGTCTTACTCGTACTCAAGTTTACTGATTTATTTCTCATGAAAAGCCGTACTGGAGCATTGCTCCTACGAGAAATTTGTGTGTGCACAAAACCGTGCTGGAGCTTCGCTCGCACGAGATTTTAGATATCATGATATGCATAGCGTGGTGCTGGAGCTTCGCTCGCACTAGACGCGAGTTGACATGCATATAGTCGTGCGGAAGCCTCCTGTAGACTGTGTGTCACAGAGAGTTGAGATGCTCGCACGCATACTTTGAGACATGGGTTGGTTATCGACATAGTATTGGGGTGGATAAGACCTACGGCAGGCACCCCCAGACTATGATATGGGTCCACGGAGTACGATGTACCGTGTATGTCACACGGAGTACGCTGTACCGTGCAGTCATGATGACTCTATGATGTTACTTGGTATTCTGGCGGGTAGGACTTGACCCCACCTCCCGTTGCAGTTGTGATGCCCCGCACACCGGGATCCGTGTAGCCTGGGATCACAGGGACAAAGTATGGCCATAGTCCTCGATTTTTCATACAGTAACCTACATGCCTCACATGATATCATACGGTCTGGATAGACCAGGACAAACCTGATGGAGGGGTAGTCCCGATTTATGTTTTTAAAAGAGATGTGATTTAATGAATCAAGGTATTCCCGAGAGATGGGTTTGACCTTGATGAAGTTGTTTTATGATGAAACAATGAGTTTTAAAAGTGATGAGTTTATGATGAAACTAATAAGTTTTAGTGTGACGAGCTTGAGATGTCATACATGATGATTTTTCCATGTGTGCTTTATATGCCGATTTCATGATTTCTCTTATATGATATATACATACATGTGGCATCGTTTTAGTCATACCTCATGCTCCAAATGTAAACGATTTTTATATCATGACATTATCAGCACGTAGATAGTATAGTTATCTACCTGCTTACATTATTGCCTTACTGAGCACGTTTCGCTCACCCTTTCATTTTCCACCCCACAGGGTATATTCAGTAGAAGAGAGCGACAATAGTCTCGCATCTCGGTTATCCGCTGCTTCTTATCAAGATCAGGTATACACATTCTTATAATTTTGTATCTGAACATATAGATGCACAGTACTGTATATGGATGTAAAGTTGGGGATGTATTTAGTTCAATAAATTGATATGTAAATGAATTATGAAAATGGAATGGTAAATAGGTGAGAGGTGACTAACACCGAATCATAGCCAAACTGTTTAGTAGTATAACTGTTCACGACGGGTAAGAAAATGAAAAAACAAAAAATTTGTAGGGATTTTTAGGTAATTTGGGTCGTGACACAGTGATTGTGTGACAGCTAGCCTGAGAACAGAACCGAATTTGAGTGACCGAATTTGACAAGTTTAGCGTGATGATCGACATGGTGTCGATAGTGTGGGTCCGATTCAGATGGGTATAATGACAGAGTTCACAGAGAGTGATGATGACTTACTGAGGTTCAGAGACAGTATAAGTGCTCCCTAGGACCATAGTGATGAGATAGAGTTATTGTCAGAAGCTCACTCTTTGAGATATACAGTGCATCCAAGAAGTAATAAATATATCAAAATCTTAGAAAAAGGGTATTGGTGGTTAGATATGAAGAGAGACATGGTAGAGATTGTGGAAAAGTGTTTCGTATGTCAGCAGAGTAAGGTAGAGCAATAGAAGTTTGCAAGGTTATTGCAACCTCTACCTATATCAACATGAAAAATAGGAGTAAGTTACCATGAATTTCGTGATGGGTTACAGAGTACCCAGATGAATCACGAGACTATCTAGGTGATAGTCGATAGATGGACTAAGTCTACCCACCTTCTGGTTATGAAATCCCCAGATACTCTGAGTGTGTAGGCATATTTATGTGTATGGAAAATTGTGGAACACCAAGTATTTTTCCAGTGAGCATTATATCATATAGGGATTCCCGCTTCACTTCTCACTTATGGGAATATTTTTCAGGAAGCTATGGGCACCTGACTGAGTGTTAGCACAGCTTTCCATCCTCAGACAGATGGTCAGTCACAGAGGACTGTACAGTTTCTGGAGGATATGATGAGAGCGTGTGCCATTTATTTGATAAGCTCCTGGGATGATCAGCTGTTACTAATCGAATTTGCCAATAATGATAGTTGTCATTTGAGTATCGGGATGATTTCAGATGAGGCATTGTATGGCCATAAGGGTTGTTTTCCCGATTTGGATAAGAAGAAGTGGGTGACAGATAGAAAATTGTTCCCAAATTGGTAAGACAAACCTCTGAGGACGTTCAGTTAATTGTGAAGGATTAAGAACACCTTAGAGCAGATAGAAAAGCTATGCTGACAAGAGACAGAAACATTGGAATTCACCGAGGGTGAATTAGTATTGTTGGAAGTTACATGCCCTTAGGACATAACATAAGGACGTAACGAGATTCAGAAAGAGATTGGACAAAGTAGAAGATAAGGCCTGTAGGTTGACGTTACCACCTGAATTAGCAAGCATCCATAATGTGTCCTATCCTATGATGCTTCGGAAATACTATCTGGATCCAGCATATGTGATCAAATATGAGCTTCAATAGCTAAGCTAAATGAAAGTAAAAACGTATATTAGAAAATCGATTCGGGTATTAAACAGGAAGGAGAAAGTGTTGAGGTTTAAGATGATCTCCCTAATTAAAATATGTTGGTAGTATTTGTAAGACCCGAAATTAAATCGTAAATTTTTATGAGGGATGAAAATGGTCAAAATACCAAAATCCGGTATTAGGGCGATAAGAAAAATTTTAATTTAAAATAAGGATGTAAAATGTCTTGATCGATAATGAGGAAATTATACCATTTTGGGTCAATTGATCAAGATTCGGACATTTTAAAAATACCGAAAAAAATTATCGGAACACTATCTCGAAAAATACGAAGGAATAATATCGAAAATTGGAGAAAAATGTATTTAATAAATTAAATTAAATTAAATAAATTAAATTTGGAATAAAATAATATAAGTTGTAGACATTTTGAATTTTTATAGAGTATTTTAATGAATAGTGTAATAATTAAATAAGTTATAATAATAATAATAATAATAAAAGAGAATCTGAAAACAAAAAAAAAAAAGAAAAGAGAGAGGATCGGGATAAACCCGAAACTGAAAACCGAAGAAATCGTGAGGAGAACCAAAAGACGACCCGCGAACCCCCACCGACGATCCCAGCACACCGGAGACCGATAGGCTCCGACGAGGCCACGAGGAGGAAAAGGAGAGACCGGCGAGCACGTGGGCACTGGAATCACGCCGTCAGCTGATGAAACTAATAAGTTTTAATGTGACGAGCATGAGATGTCATACATGATGGTTTTTCCATGTGTGTTTTATATGTCATTTCATGATTTCCCTTATATGATATATACATACATGTGGCATCGTTTTAGTCATTCCTCATGCTCAAAATATAAAAGATTTTATATCATGACATTATCAGCACGTAGATAGTATAGTTATCTACCTGCTTACATTATTGCCTTACTGAGCACGTTTCGCTCACCCTTTCATTTTCCACCCCACAGGGTATATTCAGTAGAAGAGAGCAACAATAGCTTCGCAATTCGGTTACCCGCTGCTTCTTATCAAGATCAGGTATACACATTTGTACAATTTTGTATCTGAACATATAAATGCACAGTACTGTATATGGATGTAATATTGGGGATGTATTTAGTTCAATAAATTGATATGTAAATGAAATATGAAAATGGAATGGTAAATAGGTGAGAGGTGACTAACACCGAATCATAGCCCAACTGTTTAGTAGGATAACTGTTCACGACGGTAAGGAAATGAAAAAGCAAAAAAAAATTTCACTCTGATTTTTAGGTAATTTGGGTCGTGACAGAGAATGGTATCAGAGCTGAGTTGGCCTGATATGGGTCGGTGTTAGTAGTTAAGTAAAATTACATCCACATGTATTGTGCATTGTTTAGATACAATTGTGTATATCAAGATGGAACAGCAGCTAAGATTTTAGTGTCGAATGCAAGAATCTAGTTTTATAATTGATAGCCGCTATAGTAGAGGGGCGAGTACACATGCTCGAGGCCATAGAGATCGGCCTAAGAGTCGAATGAGTCGTCACATGAGACTCAAGATGAGAGTGAGGTGGAGGCTGATGTTGAGCATACTCCACAGGGTCCTATAAAGAGACCAAACAGTATTGAGACACGCTCCAAGAGGATGGAGTGGAGTGTAGAAAATATTTCGGATTGTTTACTCAGTCTATTGCAAGTAGTTGAGGATAGGCAGGGTAAAGCCTAAACAGATGCCTCAGACTATAGAGATTTTCACACCCCTCCGATATATAGCGAAGTAAAGAAACCAATAGTTACTGAGGACTGGGTGTATGAGATAGCGAAGTTGTATGAATTTTTCGGTGTATGTCGACTAAGAAAGTGACTTTTAAGATACATTTATGTTAGAGAGTTGAGGCGGAACATTGGTGGAAGTCCGCTCAACCCATCTGAAGAGTTAGACGTCCAGAACCGACATGAGAAATGTTTCTGGATGTATTCTGGTGACGAAATATTTCGGACACTACTTAAGGGGAAATTACAGGTGAAATTTCTTACACTGCCCATAGTCATTGGTTCATTGATGAGTATGAATCTCAGACTACATCCCTGGGCAAGTATGAACCCGATATTGTGGGCAGTGAGAGTTAGGAAGCCCAAAAGTTCATGAAATGACTCAAATTGTCGATTAGAGTCCGATTGGCTCATTACCTATGTCGAGGCAGTGCGCAGAATATAGTTGTGTGAATAATATCAGGTGTTGCACGTCTCTGAGATTGGGAAAGGTAGTGAGGGCTGAAATAGAGACAGAAAAGAGAATCGAGAAATGACAAAGATGTTAAAATGGGAAAATGTTAATTGGTAAAAGATTTAATTTGATGAGTCATGGAGTAAGATAATTGGTAAGGCCCCAGTGCATCCAATTTTAGCACTCTTGAGGGGCATTGTGATTGAAGGACCCCGACCTGCTACGAAGCAGTGTAGCAGTGTAAGCACTGTAAGCAGTGTGGGATGTGTGGTACCACGGAAGGAGGGTCTATACCTACACTGTATTGATGAAAATGGCCGTCAAGTGTGGTAAGACGGACCATTGATTTTGATTGCACAGAGTTGGGCGAGATCGCCCCACAGAAAAGTAAAGAGACAGAGAAAAACTTCGTTGGTATAGCTGCAACGAAAAGGGAGGCCATAGCCGAAAAGAAAAAAGGAAAGTAGGTTGTTGGACGAAGGCGAGAGGATGTCTTGGACCAGGACACTATTGATGTTTCATGGATGTGGTGTAGGATACCACACTTGTTATGAATAATGAAGTACATATGTTTATTGATCCTGGTGCCACACATTTATTCATACCGCCTTCATTCGCATATAAGTGAGTAAAAGGCATGAATGCCTACACCCATGGGCACAATGCTGATAGTTAGTACCCCAATAGAGGAGGGTTAACTAATGAAATAATTATTAAGAGATTATAAGTTGAAAACGGGGGAAGAAGTATAAGTTAGCCAATTTTATTCAATAGACTATGAATAATTTGAAGTAATATTGAGAATAAATCTCAATTGGTCAGCTGCAAATTATGATGTTCAGAGTTATATTCTAAGATAGTGATATGGTTACCCTTGAAAAGTATACTGTAAGTGTTGACAAGTGATAAAAAGGGGTGCAATAGTTGAAATTAAAGGAGTAAAGGATTGTACTCACGGAATGAATAATGAAAGAGTTTTGTCATGATTGATATACTAAGGAGATAATCTTTGAGATATGCTTGATTCTGAATACAAGATGTATTGGAGTAAGAGGCGTATGCAAGGTAAGAACATATTTACGATATGAAGTAATTAGGATTGAAGCAATTAGTAGCGAATATAAATTGTGGCCACAAGCACTAATATGTAAAGTAATTGTGGTTAAGTCTAAGGGTTAATAAAGGTATTTCAAAATACCTCCCCGCCTGAAGGCTTGACAGCATCTAAAAGTGTATATATATATAACCTATAACGTGAAATCGATCGTCGTAATAAATACCTTTAGCATTAGGATACCTTTACTAAGACGATAAGAATATTAAAGATTCGACAAATCATAAAGGTTAACATAGTAAAATTTAATAAGAGCCGTTAAGATAAGAAAAGGAAATGACGCAGGTTAGTACCTGAAAACGTAAGCGATTTTGAAGGATCTAATACGCTTATGCGTAAATAATTCAAGGATTGGACCGATTTGTAATCATCATTATCGATGATATGTTGGGTGTAGTTAAAGTCTAGGGCAAATTATAAGCAACAATTGGAAAATTGCTTTTACAGATGGTTGCTGCGAGTTCTAAAAAGGGTATACTTTGTTGGCACGTCTAACTAAGAAAATGTGGTCTTTGAATGAGATGATAAATAAGATGATTGATGTGACATGAATTTCGGTGTAGTGAAGTATGAACTGACCACCGTGATTAATTTCACCATACCCAACAGCTCAAGAGGTTCTCAGTGAGTATGGATACCTCAAAATAATGAATGAGCTGTGTATTGATGGAAAAGGGGAAGATAGTCGATTATGAATCCAGATAAATCAAGAATCATGAAAGGACTATCCAGCCCATGATTTAAAGTTAACAACGATAGTGGTTGTATTGAGTATATGACACTATTATGTATACGGTGAGAAATTTCATATATGCATTGATCATAAAAGCCCCGAGTATTTGTTTTCACAGAAAGAGTCGGATATGAGAATAAAGAGGATTAGAGCTTCTGAGGGATTATGATTATAGAAATTGTACCACCCAGGAAAGGCTAATGTGATGGCTGATGCCTTGAGTAGAAAGAGCCTCGGGATGGTACCACATATGATGGTTAGGGAGCGTGAGCTGCTTGAGCAGTTGTGAGCTTCAGTTGTGATGTGATCCCTTCTGATGATGACAGTGATTGTGTGACAGCTAGCCTGAGACTAGAACCGGATGAGAGTGCCCGGATTTGACAGGCTTAGCGTGATGATCGACATGGTGTCGATAGTATGGGTCAGATTTAGAAGGGTACAGTGATAGAGTTCACAGAGAGTGATAATGGCTTACTGAAGTTCAGAGACAGCATAAGTGCTCCCCAAGACCACAGTGATGAGATAGTGATATTGTCAGAAGCTCACTCTTCAAGATATTCAGTGCATCCGAGAAGTAATAAATATATCGAAATCTTAGAAAGGTTATTGGTAGTCAGATATGAAAAGAGACATGGTAGAGATTGTGGAAAAGTGTCTCGTATGTCAGCAGAGTAAGGTAGAGCAAAAGAAGTTGCAGGGTTATTGCAGCTTCTACCTATATTGACACGAAAATGGGAACAAGTTACCATGTATTTCGTGATGGGTTATAGAAGACCCGAATGAATCACGAGACTATCTGGGTGATAGCCGATAAATTGACTAAGTTTACCCACCTTCTAGTTAGGAAATCCCCAGATACTCTGAGTGTGTAGACGGATTTATGTATATGAAAGATTGTGGAATACCAAGTATTCTCCAGTGAGCATTATATCATATAGGGATTCCAGTTTCACTTTTCACTTCTGGGAATATTTTTCAGGAAGCTAAAGGAACCCAATGAGTATTAGCACAGCTTTCCATCCTCAGACAGATGGTCAGTCAGAGAGGACTGTACAGGTTCTGGAGGATCCGATGAAGGCGTGTGCCCTTGATTTTTTATGCTCCTGGGATGATCAGTAATTACAAATCAAATTCGCCAATAGTGACAGTTGCCACTTGAGTATAGGGATAACAAGATATGAGGCAGTGTATGGCTGTAGGGGTTGTTCCTCAAATTGGATAAGAAAAAGTGGGCAACAGATAGAATTATTTTCGACTTTGGATAATAAGTCTCTGAGGATGTTTAGTTAAGGATGAGAGATTAAGAACACCTCAGAGCAGATAGAAAAGTATTGGAATTCACCGAGGGTGAATTAGTATGATTGAAATGTTTCTTGTCCTAAGAGAATAAAGACATAGCGAACTTTTGGAAGGAGGTAAATCGAGTTTCGCTGGATTGAATCTTTTGAGAGATTGGACAAGTGGAAGATAAGACCTGTAGGTGGCATTTCCAGTTGAATAAGCAGGCATCCACAATGTGTCCCATCTTTTGATACTTCGACAATACTATCCAGATCCAGCATAGGTGATCAGCTATGAACTCCAACAGTTCAGCTTAATGCAAATATAAGTATATTGAAGAAGTTGATTCAGGCATTAAACAGGAAAGAGAAAGTATTGAGGTTTAAGATGATCTCCTTAATTAAAGTCCTTTGGTAGTAATACACTCCGAAAAAGGTCACATGAGAATTTAAGAGTATGATACGATCGATGTATTCGGAGTTGTATATGGACTCATATGACTTGGTTCTAATTTGGAGGACCAAATTCCTTAAGTGGGGGAGATTTGTAAGACCCGAAATTAAATCGTAAATTTTTATGAGGGATGAAAATGGTCAAAATACCAAAATCCGGTATTAGGGCGATAAGAAAAATTTTAATTTAAAATAAGGATGTAAGATGTCTTGACCGATAATGAGGAAATTATATCATTTTGGGTCAATTGATCAAGATTCGGACATTTTAAAAATACCAAAAAAATTATCGGAACACTATCTCGAAAAATACGAAGGAATAATATCGAAAATTGGAGAAAAATGTTTTTAATAAATTAAATTAAATTAAATTTGGAATAAAATAATATAAGTTGTAGATATTTTGGATTTTTATAGAGTATTTTAATGAATAGTGTAATAATTAAATAAGTTATAATAATAATAATAATAATAATAATAAAATAAAAAAAAGAGAATCTGAAAACAAAAAAAAAAGAAAAGAGAGAGGATCAGGATAAACCTGAAACCGAAAATCGTAGAAATGGTGAGGAGAACCGAAAGATGACCCGCGAACCCCCACCGACGATCCCAGCACACCGACGATCGATAGGCTCCGACGAGGCCACGAGGAGGAAGAGGAGAGACCGACGAGCACGTGGGCACCGGAATCGCGCTGTCAGGTGACCGGAGGAAGCCGATCGGAGCGAAGGAAGACCGAAGGAGAAACGGGCTGATTTCCGGCAAACCACCGCAACTGGGCTGGAACGGAGGCCATCGACGCATTCAGGGGGAGAAGCCGGTTCTTTTAAGATCGGTCTTGGCCGGCAAGACAGCCGGAAACGCCGGCGACGGCAAGTGGCAGGAAACGGCACCTTTTGGCCGAAAGGAAAGGGAAGGAAAAGGAGGGAAAAGGAAGGAAAGAGGAAAAGAAAAGGAAGGAAAGAGGAAAGAAAAGAAAGGAAAAAGGGGGAAAGGAAAGAAATTTACCGGGGACGACTCGAGATTCGGGTAAGTTGACCGAGGGTCGAAATTGACCTATGGGTAAATTCTGGAAATTTAATTTAATATTATTTTAATGGAAAATAATCCAGATTTACCTAATTGTGCAGCTTTACAACAGAGACCGAACGAGAGCCGATTGAGCTCTGATTTTCGTACCCCGCATCGTATCGGGTAAGTACAGTTTAATTTCGGCAATAAGAGTCCTTTAAATACAGAGTTTTAATTATTTTACGAAATTATGAATTAATTTCACATAGAAAGGAATATTATTCGGAGTTATAATATATTGCCGTAAATGGTATACGGGCTATCCAATGAATTTGGAACGAAGCCCGATAATTATTGGTAAGCTGCATAAACCCGGTATACCCGAAGAAGGGAATTAATAAATATAAAAGGGCTGAAATGGGTCGAGACCCAATGGGGTAGATAGGGCCCAATACCTTAAAGTTGGTCAGTAAAATGCGATATACTGATCAAGATAATTGAATTGACCTCAACTGTATGGTTATATGAAGTTACGTACCTTTGGTTGGCGCGCATTTGGGCTGAGAGATTCGGTATCGTTGAGGCAGGTTAAGTCTGTGCGCGATTCCAGGTAAGGGAATTTTGTAGGTGCATAGAGATATCTATACGTAATTTTGAGGGGAATTACAGGGTTTAGAATTACTTAAAGTATTTAGAAAACGAAATGATAATTTTACGAAAACCGGGGCTTAGGTGAATAAAGAAAAAAGATGATTTTGCCCCTGAGAGTAAAATTTACAAAAAGGGTAGTAAGGCAGATAAATTACATGATTTCATGTTTTTAATGCTTTATATGAATGTGTTGCTTTGATTTAAGCAAATATGCACATAGGTTGGCTGTTGATTTCGTGAATTATACGAAAGGGTACCGGTTTGGACCGGTTACTATTTTAAAAGATGTTTTATAAAGATTGAGCCACCTATCATATTTACATGAATAAAAAGAGTGCTAGAGTCTTTCTCGCACTCAAGTTTACTGATTTATTCTCATGAAAAGCCGTACTGGACCATTGCTCGTACGAGAAATTTGTGTGTGCACAAAATCGTGCTGGAGCATCGCTCGCACGAAATTTTAGATATCATGATATGCATAGCGTGGTGTTGGAGCTTCGCTCGCACTAGACGTGAGTTGACATGCATATAGTCGTGCGGAAGCCTCCTGTAAACTGTGTGTCACAGAGAGTTGAGATGCTCGCACATATACTTTGAGACATGGGTTGGTTATCGACATAGTATTGGGGTGGATAAGACCTAC
This sequence comes from Firmiana major, assembly GCA_033439115.1. Classification (NCBI taxonomy): domain Eukaryota; kingdom Viridiplantae; phylum Streptophyta; class Magnoliopsida; order Malvales; family Malvaceae; genus Firmiana; species Firmiana major. The sequence continues at coordinate 29,000,474 of CM065905.1, forward strand.
GGCAGGCACCCCCAAACTATGATATGGGTCCACGGAGTACGTTGTACCGTGTATGTCACACGGAGTACGCTGTACCGTGCAGTCATGATGACTCTATGATGTTACTTGATATTCTGGCGGGTAGGACTTGACCCCACCTCCCGTTGCAGTTGTGATGCCCCGTACACCGGGATCCGTGTAGCCTGGGATCACAGGGACAAAGTATGGCCATAGTCCTCGATTTTCATTCAGTAACCTACATGCCTAACATGATATCATACGGTCTGAATAGACCAGGACGAACCCGAGGGATGGGTAATGTCTCGATTTATGTTTTTAAAAGAGATGTGATTTAATGAATCAAGGTATTCCCGAGAGATGGGTTTGACCTTGATGAAGTTGTTTTATGATGAAACAATGAGTTTTAAAGTGATGAGTTTATGATGAAACTAATAAGTTTTAATGTGACGAGCATGAGATGCCATACATGATGGTTTTTCCATGTGTGTTTTATATGTCGATTTCTTGATTTCCCTTATATGATATATACATATATGTGGCATCGTTTTAGTCATTCCTCATGCTCAAAATATAAAAGATTTTATATCATGACATTATCAGCACGTAGATAGTATAGTTATCTACCTGCTTACATTATTGCCTTACTGAGCACGTTTCGCTCACCCTTTCATTTTCCACCCCACAGGGTATATTTAGTAGAAGAGAGCGACAATAGCTTCGCAATTCGGTTATCCGCTGCTTCTTATCAAGATCAGGTATACACATTTGTACAATTTTGTATCTGAACATATAGATGCACGGTACTGTATATGGATGTAATATTGGGGATGTATTTAGTTCAATAAATTGATATGTAAATGAAATATGAAAATGGAATGGTAAATAGGTGAGAGGTGACTAACACCAAATCATAGCCCAACTGTTTAGTAGTATAACTGTTCACGACGGGTAAGGAAATGAAAAAGCAAAAAAAAAATTTCACTCTGATTTTTAGGTAATTTGGGTTGTGACAGTATTATACTCCGAAAAACGTCACATGAGAATTAAAGAGTATGATGTGATAGACGTACCCGGAGTTGTTTATGGATCCATTTAACTTGGTTCTAATTTGGAGGACCAAATTGTTTTAAGTGGGGGAGATTATGTAAGACCCGAATTTAGTTAAAAACACGAAATGAGTATGTTCATGAATGGAAGGATTGAAATGGTCATAAATTAAATGAACGAGATTCGAACTGGAGATAAGGATTCAAAACACGAAATTAAAAATGCAAAGGATTTAAATGGAATTTTCGAACACGTTGAAGGGCAAAACGATCAAAAGACTGAAAGCCGGTATAAATTCGATAAGAAAATTTAATTAAAAATAATAGATTTAAGAATCTTGATCAATTAACGAAGAAATAATTAAATTTCGAGTCCAATTGATCAAGATTCAAAATTTTTAGAAATACCGAAAAGTCACTCGGGACAATATCTCAAAAATACGGAGAAATTATATCGAAAAAAGTGTTAAAAATATAATAAATAAATTAAACAAAATTAAATAAATTTATTGGGAATAAAAAATTAATTTTGTAGATGTTTTAGAATATTTTTGACTATTTTAATGAATATAGTAATAATAAACTAATTTACAAATAATAATAATAATAAAATTAAAAAAAGAGAGAAATCTGGAAATCGGGAGAAACTCGAAAGCCGACCCATGTTGCCCCAGCGAGAAACCCGAGACCCACGATCCAGCCACCGGCGATCATCAATCCCCGACGAAGAGCCGAGGAGGAAGAGGAGAGGCCGACGAAGCTCCTGGCACCGGAGACGCGCCGTTAGGAGGCCGAAAATCGCCAAACGGAGGAAGAGAAAATCGCGAGAAAAACAGGGTCGATTCCGGTGATCCACGGCAGCTGGGCTCGAACGATGGGCACCGACGTGACCGGGAGGAGGAGGCGGTCCTTTTGAGATCGGTATCGATCGACGAAACCTCTGAAATCTGGCGGATCGAGGGAGAGGAGGTCGAGAGGGAGAAGAGAGGAACGGCGGCCACCGGCGGTGATTTGGTCCCGATCGAGGCTAGTCGAAGGTTGCCTGGCCAAAGACGAGCCAAACAGCGCCAGAAACGAGCCGGGAACCGACCGGAAACACCATGAACGGCGGCGAAAAGTCCTGAACAGGTACGGACTGGTTCAGGAAGAGGTGAACCAGGCTGAACCGGACCGGTCTGAACCGGGTTGAACCGGACAGAACCGGTTCAGCCAAAAAAAAGGGAAAAAAAGAGAAAAAGAGAAAAAAGAAAAAGGGGAAGAATTTTTGGGGATACACCGGACTTCGGATAAGTCGATACGAGGTCAAAAGTGACCGATTTGATTTCTGGAAAATTTATTTAAATTATATTTAATCATAAATTAACCCAAAATTAAATATAAAATTGTGCAGTTCGACGATAGATCGTGTACGTGAGCCCGAACGAGAGTCACTTAAGCTCCGATTTTTGTACCCCGCATAACATTGAGTAAGTACATTTTAATTCCGACAATTAGAGTCCTTTAATACAAAGTTTCGATTATTTTACGAAATTTACGGATTAATTCTGTATAAAAAGGAATATTAATCGAAATTGCAACGTAATTATCGTAAATAGTATACGGGCTATCCAATGAGTTTGGAACAAAGCCTGATGATTATTGGTAAGCTGAATAAGCCCAGTAAACCCGAAGAATGGATTTAATAAGTAGAAACGGGCTGAAAATTGGTCGAGGCCCATTAAGGTGTGATCGGGCCCAATAAGAGTAAATTGACCCAATTAGTTAAATCGACAAAAGTAAACGCGAGAAGTATATTTATTGGGTTCAATTGACATGGTAAATAATTATTTGCAGCTCCGGAGTACATATTAGGAGCTAAACGGATCGAGTGATCAGTAGAATTGAAAAAGTCAAACTGTACAGAGAATCGAGGTAGGTGCATAGAGATTTCTATACGTATTTTTGAGGGGATTTATGGGGCCTAGAATTTCTTTAAGTATCTAGAAATGAAATAATATTTTTTACTAAAACCGGGGGCATGGGTGAATAAAGAAAAAGATGATATTACCCCTAGGAGTAAAATTTACAAAATGGGTAGTAAGGTAGATAAATTACATGATTATCATGTTTTAATGTTTTATATGAATGTATTGCTTTGATTTAAGCAAATATGCACATAGGTTGGCTGTTGATTTCATGAATTATACGAAAGGGTACCGGTTTGTACCGATTACGATTTTAAAGATGTTTTATCAAAATTGAGCCACCTATCATATTTACACGAGTAAAAAGAGTGCTAGAGTCTTACTCGCACTAAATTGTACTGATTTATTACTCATAAAAAGTCGTACTGGAGCATTGCTCGTACAAGAAATTTGTGTGTCCACAAAACCGTGCTGGAGCTTCACTCGCACGAGATTTTAGATATTATGATATGCATAGCGTAGTGCTGGAGCTTTGCTCGCACTAGACGTGAGAAGACATGCATATAGTCGTGCGGAAGCCTCCTGTAGACTGTGTGTCGCAGAGAGTTGATATGATCGCACGTATACTTTGAGACATGGGTTTGGTTATCGACATAGTATTGGGGTGGATAAGACCTACGGTAGGCACCCCCTGACTATGATATGGGTCCACGGAGTACATTGTACCATGTAGTCACATGGAGTACACTGTACCGTGCAGTCATGATGACTCGATGATGTTACTTGATATTCTGGCAGGTAGGATTTGACCCCACTCCCGTTACAGTTTGATGCCCCACACACTGGGATCCGTGTAGCCTGGGATCACAAGGACATAATATGGCCATAGTCCTCGATTTTCATATAGTAACCTACATACCTCACATGATATCATAAGGTCTGAATAGACCAGGACAAAATCAAAAGAGGGGTAATGTCCCGATTTATGTTTATAAACAAGATACAATTTAATGAATCAAGGTATTCTCGAGAGATGGGTTTAACCTTGATGTGGTTGTTTTATGATGAAACAAATAAGTTTTAACGTGATGAGTTTATGATGAAACAAATAAGTTTTAACGTGATGAGTTTATGATGAACACAAATAAGTTTTTATGTGACGAGCATGAGATGTCATACATGATGACTTTTCCATGTTTGTTTTATATGTCGATTTCATGATTTCTCTTATATGATATATACATACATGTGGCATCGATTTAGTCTTACCTCATGCTCCAAATATAAACAATTTTATATCATGACATTATCAGCATGTAGATAGTATAGTTATCTACCAGCTTACATTATTACCTTACTGAGCAAGTTTCGCTCACCCTTTCATTTTTCACCCCACAGGGTACATTCAATAGAAGAGAGCGACAGTAGTCTTGCATTTCGATTATCCGTTGCTTCCTATCAAGACCAGGTATACACATTCGTATAATTTTTGTATCTGAACATATAGAGGCACAGTACTGTACACGGATTGTAATATTGGGGATGTATTAGTTAAAATAAATTGATATGTAAACGAAATATGGAAAATAGATGTTAAGGTAAGTAACATGACAGGAGGGACTAACATTGACTCATAGCCCAACTGTTAGTAGTGAAACTGTTCACGACGGGTAAGGAAATGAAAAAGTAAGGAAAAATTTGTAGGGGTTTTTAGATAAAATGGTCGTGACATATCTCTAGCCCCGAGCGCTGCCTGCTGCACTACAATCTTAGCTAGGCTCTCAATACTCCGCTCACGTCTAGCGAAGCGTGCCTCAGTCTCATCTGGTCTCACAGCAGTACCCTCGGGTACTTGACCAGTCTGTATATCATCACCACGGCCTTTAGGCCTACCTCTACAGCCTCTAGCACGTGCACTATCTCCTCTACCACTACGGGTGATCGGCATAATGTAAATCCTGTAATCCAAATTATTTCTTAATTTTAGTTCCCATCTAGTATACACTTTGACATCTCATACAGCACAGTACTAAGGGGATGTAATTTTTTTCCTTAACGACCACTATCGACTCTTATCCGACCAACTCTAACTATTAATTGCTTACTTATCGATACTGATTCACATCTGGCCAACCTCTGCTCTGATAACACTTTTACTATCACGACCCAATACTACCAAAATCAGTACAAATTTTTCGCTTTTGAAAAATCTTTCTTACCTCCTCGTGACATATTCCTCTTAACAGGTCGGGCTGTGAATCAATATCGATATACCCTTTTTTAACCATTAAAATATCACACGTAATATATATATATATAATTACATCAATCATATTATAATAGAGTGGTCGACATGTTTTATACATCACATGATTCTATATGTACATCCCCAAATATTCTTTCATATACAATACTGTGCTGTAAGCATACTAATACAAAATTCTGTACGTGGTGTATACCTGATAGTCGATGGGAAACAAAGATATCAGTTATGCCGTCTACTCTCTACACCCGCTATCTCTACAGTGAAAACACTGAAAGTGCGTGGAAAATGAAAGGGTGAGCTCCACATGCTCAGTAAGGCAATAATACAAACGGGTAGATAGCTATACTATCTACATGGATATATGTGAGCATGAGGTAAAAATAATGATATGCCATATATATAATATCATCTGTTCTAAAACAAGAAATCGACATATTAAAAACATGGAATAATTCTCATGTGAAAACATCTCATGCTCAATGAATCAACACGTTTTAAAATACCCCATCTGGGTCAAAAAATGATACACTCACAATTCAAAATCCATTTCAACAAAATTCTTTATTTTCAAATCTGCGTTATAAAATCACCCTTCACACAGGGTTACAAATAAATGAAAGTTTCATAAAAGCCCTCCATAGGAATAATTAAATCTCAATTGAAATCATAAAAAAATCAGGGCCTGACCCCTCCCTTGGGTCTACCCTGGTCTATCAAGACCAATAGTTATATCATGTGAGACATGCAAGTGACTATATCGGTAATATCCAGGACTATGGCTATAACCTCGTGATCCCTGGCACACGGATCCTAGTGTGTGGGGTGTCACACCTAAAACGGGAGGTGGGTCGGTCCTACCCGCCAGAACAGCATAATATCAGGATTGCGAGGGCAAGACTTGCTGTCTCGTGGCTAATGCCACTCCACTCCAACAATCCCCACGGGACAGCATACTCCACGTGATATACACGGTACAACGTACTCCGTGAACCCAAGCTCAATCAGGGGTGCCTGTAATAGGTCTTATCCACTCATGTCAAGTATGTCTTAGTATGCACGTGTGAGCATATCATCTCACTATGACACACAGTCAACAGAGGCTCCAACACGGCTATATGCATGTCATATAAATTCCTATGCGAGCGAATCTCTAGCACGGTTTCATAGAAATCAATAAAATTTGCGTACGAGCAGCGCTCCAGTACTTAAACTGATTATAAATTCAATTTAAATCCACGTACGAGCCTTGTTCCAGTACGGATATGTATAAAAACTCAGTGAAAACCTCGTACGAGAAAAACTCCAGTACGGTAGTCATATAAAATAAATCTGTAAAATAGTGCGAGCAAGGCTCCAGCACTCTGTGTATGAGTTAAAATATAAAATCCAGTGCGAGCAGTGCTCAAGCACGGTTACAACTCATATAACACTGATAGGTGGCTCAATTTTATCAAAACATGTAAATAAATATCAACTGGCACCAAACCTGTGCCTTTTCACTCAAAACATGAAAATAATAGCCAACCTATCCATAAATTGCTTGAATTAAAGCAATATCATCATGAAAACATTAAAATCATGAATTTCATGCAATTCATAGCCTTACTACCCTTTTTGAAAATTTTCTAACTGGGGGCAAAATAGTAATTTGGTACTATTTCCATATTTTTTCCGTAAAAATTATTATTCTGTTTTCGGGTAGCCTATTGAATTTAACGTAATGTAAATCCCCTCGAAACTACGTACAGCTACCTCTAAGTGTTCATAAAATTCCCTTACCTGGAATCACGCACGAGCTTATCCCGACTCGGCCGTACCAAGTCTCTCAGTCCAATTCGCTCGTCTACGGAGCTGCATATAACCACATATGGGTTCAGTTCAAATATACTGATCAGTATTTCACTCTTACTGATCGAATCTAAAGCTCTGGACCCGTTTTACTCTATTGGGCCCGATTGCACTTTAATGGGCCTCGAACCCCTTTTCAGCCCGTTTCCACTTTTAAAATCCCTTTTTTCTGGTTTACTGGGCTCATTTAGCTTATCAATAATTATTGGGCTACGTTCCAAACTCAGTGGATAGCCCGGATACTGTTTACGATAATTACGTTGAAATTTCGAATAAAATTCCTTTTATGCTGAATTAATCCGTAAAATAGTCTTAACTCTGCATTTAAGGACTCATGTTATCGTAATTAAAATGTACTTACCCAATATGGTGCGGGGTATGAAAATTGGAGATAAATCGACTCTCGTTCGAGCTCTATAGTAACACTGCACAATTATTTAAATTCGGGTCATTTTTCGATAAAATAATATTAAATTGAATTCCTGGGATTTATCTGCAGGTCAATCCTGACCCTCGGTCACTTACCCGAATTTCGAGTCGCCCCAAGTACACTTTCTTTCCTTTTTTTTCTTTTTCCTTTTCTTTTTCTTTTTCTTTTTTCTTTTCCTTTTCTTTTTTTTCCCTTTCCTAGCTACGGTGCAGTTTTGGCCCATTTGCCGTCGCCGGTGATTCCGACCATCTCGTCAACTGCCAGTGGGCTCAACAGAATCTCCTCGGCCTAGGGAAGGCTCTGCGGGGTTGAATCAACGCTAAGACACCGCCGTTCTCGGGGATAGAGGTGATTTTTCCAACGACTTTCCGTCGTTCGTTTCGTCGAAAATAGCTGCCGTCAGCACGCGTTACTGGTACCGTTGGAACTGCTGGGCTTCCCTCTTCCTTTTTCGATCGGTAGCTGGACTCGTCAGACGCCGGTGGCTCGTCGGAGGGTATCGGGTTCGCGGGTCGGCTATAGGTTTCGATTTTCTATTTTCAGTCTTTCTCTCTCCCCGAAAGTTAGATTTCCAATTTTTCATTTTTTTATTAATTTATTTATTATTATTTTAATCAATTAAATATATTAAAATACCCAAATATATCTTAAAATATCCTAAAAAATATTATTTAATTCATTTATTCAATAAATGAATTTATCGGTCTATTTTCGTCTTTCCTGGTATATTTTTTAATTATTTTTGGGATAATTTTTTGAATTAAAAATCTCGATTAATTCTAAATTGATTTCGATTAATTCCCATAAATTAAATTCTAGATCAATCGGACTCGAATTTAAATATTTTCCTCGGTATTGATCCAGATTTCGTAAATTCCATACTTTTAACGAAAATTACTTATCGAATTTATACCAAATTTTGGTCTTTTAACCATTTTACCCTTGTACGTGTTCGGGACTAAATTGAATCGACTTTCTTCATAAATCCACAATCTTTTCCCTATTTATCCTTATTTGATTTTACGTACATTATTTTGTTTCGCCCACATTTATCAAATCTGAATCAACCATCTTATGAATCCATTAACATATAATAATGTCATACAATATGGAAATCATAAGGAATATCATACAAAAATTGCAGATCTCACACAATGATTTAAAATTAAGTCCAGAAAAATATGAAATACAATTAAATATATTGTATTTGACCTGACGAATATTTATCCGTAGTTCCGAAGATTTGATTGAGAGCAAATCGGACTGCATGACGAGACATCAGTGGAAACGTCAGATTGTACAGAAAATGAGGTAAGGGAATTGTGTGAGTAGCTAGAGGTAGCTACGCGTATTTTAATAGCTTTTGTATACACTGAATATGTATAAAGGTCCTAGAAATAAATTGAAGATTTTAAGGACTCGAAATAGGTAAAAGGTTATTTTACCCCTACTGAGGAAAAATTCACCTAAAGAGAGTGAAAGCATGACATGCATGAAATGCATGATTTAAGGAATTTTCTGATTTAAGGAATTTTCTTGGTTTTTAAGCAAAGCAAATCGATAGATTGGCCAGTATTTGCATAAATTTCACAATATAACACTACGTAAGTGTTATTAAGATTTAAATGAAAATTATTTGGAAAATGGGCCAACTATCAAATTTATATAGAAACAGATAGTGCCGACGCATAGCTCGCACTATATCTGCGTTTGTGAGTGTGCATAAAAATGTGCTTGAGCGGTTGCTCGCACTGACTTGTGTGACATCATATGTATGAAATGTGCTAGAGCGGTTGCTCGCACTAATTTTTTTATTATTGTGAAATGCATGAGAGATGCTGGAGCCTAGCTCGCATTCTGTTTTGACTTGTTTTGACTTGATATGCATAAAATGGTGCTGGAGCGATTGCTCGCATTAGTTTTTATGATTTGACATGCATGAGAGGTGCTGGAGCTTAGCTCGCATCCTATTTTGATATGGTAACTGCATAAAAGCCGTACTGGAGCCTTGCTCATACGTGATTTAATCGATTAAATTGCATAAAAACCGTGCTGGAGTGTAACTCGCACGAGATTTGATTTCTTTATGCATGAAACCGTGCTGGAGCGTTGCTCGCACGAAATTTTAATTTACTTGAGTATTTATTCATGCTAGAGCATTGCTCGCATGAAGTTTTGAATGATTTATGTTATATATGGATTTATAACTCTTTTTAAAGTCGTACTGGAGTGCTACTCGTACGCAGATTTTATTGATTTTTATGAAACCGTTCTAGAGCTTCGCTCACATGAGATTTTTAGATATCATGAATATGTATGGAGCCGTACTAGAGCTTCGTTCGTACAGGGATTTATATTACATGCATATAGCCGTGTTGGAGCCTCCTGTAGACTGTGTGTCACAGTGAGATGATATGCCCACACGTGCATACTGAGACATAATTGGTATGGGTGGATAAGACCCATTGCAGGCACCCCCTGACTGAGATTAGGTTCACGGAGTACGTTGTACCGTGTATGTCACGCGGAGTACGCTGTACCATGGGGATTGTTGGAGTGAAGTGGCATTAGCCACGAAGCAGCAAGCCTTACCCTCGCAATCCTGATGTTATGTTGTTCTGGGGGCAGGATTGACTCACCTCCGTTTCAGGTGTGATACCCCGCACACTAGGTACCGTGTAGCCAGGGATCACCAGGTTATGGCCATAGTCCTCATTGTTACTGATATAGTCACCTACATGTCTCACATGATCTAACTTTTGGTCTTGATAGACCAGGATAGACCCGAGGGAGGAGTCAGAACCCCGATTTTATGATCTTTTACTATGTTGATAGATGTTTTTAGAGGATTTTATGATACGTGACCCTAAAAGAAGGGTGATTTTATAACCGAAGTTTTTTAATGAATTTTAATGAGTTTGATTTATGTGATGCCTAACCCCTTCGGGTTATTTTATACTGCAGTTTTAATAAAGTGATTTAAATGCAGTAGCATGATGAGTTTTTCATGTGTTAATGATAAATTCATGAAAAGAATTGTTTCTCATGATTTGTTTTACATGGCATGATCTTGATTTACCAACTAAGTATGATTTAATGATGTCACATAAAATGCCTTTGATGCATGGATTACATGATTTCTATATGCACAAATAGTTTTGATAAACTACGTCATTGATGCATTCATGATTTTGTGCTTGAGATTTTAATGAAAAGAAATGGATATTAAGGGTATGGCATTATGAGCAAGTAGATAGTGAAGCTATCTACTTACTTGAATAATTGCCTTACTGAGCGTGTGGTTTGCTCACCTCCCTAATTTTTTCATCTTTTCAGAGTACTCGCAGTAGTTAGTGAGCGGTTGAGAACTTGCATCTTTGTATCTGCTGCTTCCCATCGAGAGACGGGTATACACATTTGTATATTTTTGTATCTAAATATGTAATGCACAGTACTGTAAATGTATATGATGTCGGGGATGTAAGGTTATGTAAATACCATTATGTATGTATTTAGTTAAAGTCAAAAGATAGTAAACTCTGATATGTGAATGTGATTATGGAAATGGAATGGTAAATAGGTGAGAGGTGACTAACACCGAATCATAGCTCAACTGTTTGTAGGATGGTCACGATGAGAGAAAGGTAAGAAGTAAAGAATAAATAAAGCGAAAATTTTGTAGTGATTTTAGGTAATTTGGGTCGTGATACATATATCATGTACCGAAAACATGGAAAATAGGCATATAAAACATGGAAAGATCCACATGTAAAACCTCTCATGCTCATTATATTTGAAACTCGTCATAAGAAAGAGTTCAACACAAAACATCCCTCGGGATTCATCACTTTCTCAAAACACATCAAATCTCATCACAAGTAGAAATATCATTTCTTTAAAACACAATCCCACAAGGCTCAACCCCTCCCTCGGGTCTACCCTGGACAACACAATCACACTTAGTGCACAAAACCATGTGATACTATGAAATTTTATATGAGATAGGCGGTCACTATATCTCATGGACTATGTTGGCCAACTATGTCATAATCATCCCATACCACACGGATTTTGGTGTGCGGTGCATCATGCTGGAACGAAGGGGTGTTAGTTCTTCACCAGATTTTCAAATCACTATCACAACCACGTGGTACAACGTACTCCATGTGATCTACATGGTACAACGTACTCCACGGACCCATATCATGGTTGGGGGTGACAGTAATAGGTCTTATCTACCCCATCCCATGTGTAACCTATACAGTCTCAAATGCATGTGGGAGCATTTTCGTTGCCATGTAAGAGAGCCTCCCCACCGAACAGAGCCTATCTACCATAACGGGCTTAAGGATGTTGGCTTAAGGATCTTACCGTAAGAGAGCCTCTCCACCAAATAGAGCCTCCCCACCCATTCGAGCTTAGGGATGTTGGCTTGAGGATCTTACCATCTCCACGACATCATACATACCACAGTGTGAAAACCTGTACGAGCTAAGCTCTAGCACGATTCATGCATCATTAATAAATCTCCTCATACGAGCAACGCTCTAGTACGACTTTATGTATAAAATCATGAAGAAATCACGTACGAGCATAGCTCCAGTATGGTTATATGCATAAGAAAGTCATTTGAAATCCACGTACGAGCAGAAGCTCCAGTACGATTTATAAAGCATCACCATAGTTCAAATCAAGGTGCGAGTTAAGCTCCACCACATTTCATACATGTCAAAACACCAAAATCTCATGCGAGTGGAGCTTCAGCATGATTTAACTCATGTAATTATGATAGGTGGCTCTATTTCAACACAACTTATTTCAAAACAAAGTCAGCACATACCTTGTGCTATATCATAAAATTACAGAAATCAAATAGTCAGCCTATCCATCAATTTGCTTAAAATAAAGTAACTGTGTTTCATAAAGCATCAAAACATGCGATTTATACATTTATTAGCCTTACTATCCCTTTTATAAGAACCACTTCATAAACCAATCATATACAAAAATACTTGTAGTCATTCACACATACCATCAATCACTTTCTTAAATAACCATGCATTTTTACAAGCTCTATATTTACCCACAAAATACGAGCAGCTATCTCTATACACTTACAGAATTCCCTTACTTGAAACCGCGTCAAGTGATCCCACTTCCTTAGAGCTGCTTGATTACGCGGTTCATTTCATGTCCAACGAACTCTTCGGGATTGCACAAAATCATATTCCACGTTAATTGGGTCTAATATATCACAATCCTTGTGTTTACTATGGTCGACTCGACCTATAGTTTCCATTAACGCCTATAAGGCTTTCATTTGATCGCTCTACTCATATCTCGAGAGCCTATTGGACTCTCTTAGATCTATTGATTCATACTAAATCGATATTTAAGCTCATAGAGTCTCTAGTTCATCATTTACTTCACTATGGCATTTTGTCATACACCTTATATACTCATTTTGATAATTTGACTATCCTCACAATGTAGCTTCATTCCATCATCTTAAAATCATGCATATTACTCCACTAACACCTTAACATAATCCATTTATCATCAGTCACCCATAACACATTTTCTCACACTAGACTCATTCTAGGTTTTACTTGTTCCATTACACTCTATGTAGTTTTAATCATCAATACACATACTAATCAACTCCAAAATCAATAACTAAACAAATGTACTTGGATTGGTGCATTAGAAACTTACCTAGCTTTATTTCCTTCTTGCTCCAAATAAGAACACTCCTTGCTCCTTCAATCCAACCAATAGAGTATTGATTCCAAACTATGTTGTTCTTCTCTTTATAATAAAAAACTTTGCTCTAATGGCTTTTTCTTAAATCTTTATAGAAATGAGATGATTTTAGAGTGAGAAAGCTAGGTTTTAAAATTGAAAATGGAAGGAAATGGTCTGTTCCCGTGAAATGCAGATCCAACTGTTCCCTTTTTACAGAAATGGCTTGTGGAGATCGATCTGCATAGGGTGGATATCAATCTGGCCTTGCTCAAATTCCTCAGTTTCTCGACATTTTGAAGGCATGAGATCGATCTATTTGCTGCATGAGATCAATCTGTCGTGTTGCATGGGATCGATCTGCTTAATGAAACAAGATCGATTTGTCTCAGGCAAAGAGCTTAGGAGATCAATCTGGCCTTTAGGGGAGATCGATCTGATCCAGCCCGAGAGTAATGGATATCGATCTTCTTGAGTGAGGGATCGATCTCCCTCTTCCAGAATGCTTGATACTGCATTCTCCAGGCCATGAGATCGATCTTTCCTTGCATGGGATCGATTTGGCCTTCATCCTGCACCATTTTTGCTGCAATTTTCTCATACTAGATTACTTCAACACTCATTCATCAATCCATTCACACTTAGAACTCAAAAATATTTATTTCTTGTAATTCATATGTAATGTAACTTGTCTATATATCAAACAATCAAATACATTACATATAAATTTACGGGTCTTACAAAAAAAATAGTGAAGACCAAGGTGAGAAATTTCTCTTTAATTTTTTAGTTATTGTGTAGTTGAGATCGAGCTTTGAGGAAAAATAAGACTCTAAAAGTTAGGGGAAAATCTACATTTCAAAAGAAGTATATAATGTTAGCTTTTGTTAAATAGCGTAATTCATGTTAAGTTCATAGTTTATCGAATAATAGTTGTTTAGCAAACATAGTATAAATTGTCAATTTCTATTAGATAGTATCACTTGTGTAAAGTTGATAGTGTATCTTTTTAATAATGAATATTTCTAAATAATAGGTTTCAGGGGTTTCTATAGGCTTTGTCTTGGTTACAGTTTAGCGAGCTTAGGTAAGTGACTTTACTTCCTTCAATATTATGTTCAAAAATATCAATATATATATATATATGAAATAGTCATTAATTATTCTTACTATATTGTAATATATGTATAATATTTTATCTCTTAATTTGTTAAATCGAGTTAAGCACATAGTACATATACGATTTGTTTCAGTGATGAAAATTTGGTTACTTGATGCTTTTGTTAGAATCTTCAATTTGTTTTATAACGAAACTTAGTTCTATTAGAAGTTATTGAAATGTGATTTGCAAGCCTAGTTGTGATTGATAAATTGATGTTGTTGCATATTGTGAATATCTTATTTATTTTAAATAGTCTCTTAATGCACTATGATATTGATGGCCCTGCCAATAAGGGTTATATATTGGTTATGTTGATATGCATTGTTATTGTGAACGTGTTTCAAATGAGCCACTGATTAAGAATAATGGTCGTTGCTTTGCGAAACCACTGTTATGAACTAAGCCACCGATTAAGAATAGTGGTCTTGTTGTTTTGTGCAACCATTAATTGTTTCTGTTACTGATGACCTATACCACATAGGTTAAATGTGGTCATAGCTTGTTAAGGGAGACGAATATCTGAGACTAGTATTTGAAACGTTTGCATTTTTTGTCATTTTGATATTTGAGTTGGAACAAGTTTTTGTACAAATGTTATTACCTTGAGAAATTGTTTTATGAGACTTTATCTAGTTTTGACCTAAATGTTTTGAATGTGCTTAACCCAATTGAGGGATGCCAGTTGCTTACTGAGTTGTTGTACTCATTCTGTTCCTAACATTTATAGGTTCTAATGTTGGTGATGAACATGGGAATAATGAGGAGTGACGTTTTGGAGTTTAGGGCATGTCTAAGGACTTATAGCGTACATTCATTTTTGTTCATAGAGTAATTAAAAATGCTTTTAATTTTTGCTCAAGTCTTTGAAGCAATGAGTTGGAGTTTTGTAAACTTCTTTTGATCATTTGTGATATATTCATTTCAAGTGTAGAAATGCAAAATTGCAAATGCAAACTTCTCAATTTAGATGTTTAAAAGGAATAGATCTTAGTATGATGTAAGCCTTGCATGACTATAAAATTATATTGATAATTCTATTTTTAATAGAATTATTTGTGCTTAATTTTTTAATTAATTATTTAAATCCCCTTATTATTTTATTAATTATCCCCTTAATTTAATTAAAATTTTTTAATGTGCAGATAAAATAAATCCGAATGAAACTCAATCATTTCAGTTAAAATTAGGCTGAAAATGGGCAAATGGAGACTGAACCACTTCCAATTCGCAGACCGAGTCACCAGTTGTCACGCCCCAAAAATGCGGAAAATAGGGCAAATTTAAAACTTTTTACTCGTTAATTCACAATTAAAGGTGCATTCCTGTGCAGTGTCATACATCATCATAATTATCATTCCTCAGGATCTCATCACTAGAATTTATATATCATATCAAATACATTAATCCATCTCAAGTTAATTAATCCTAATACATCCCATACAATGATATACATCAAGTGTCTGCAATTACAATAATAGTCTGGGTACATGAAAAGATAAAATATACCTCAAGATACAATTTATATGGCCTGGAGCTCGAATCCTCCACTAGCCACTACTCCGTACGTCGCAGGGAGATCCTTTTTCACTTGAAGAACTCTGGGGGGGAAAGGAAAACACGGTGAGCTTCTAAATCGCTCAGTAAGGGGGGTAAGGAACTCATTTCATAAACCAAAATGCACATCACAAAATGTTTATTTGTATGTGAAACTCATTTGAAAACCATAGCATGATAGTACTCAAAACGATATTCTCATATCTCAAATCATGTAAAAACATGAAGTAAAAGGGCTCACTCTAGAGCAATAACAAAGCATGTGAAAACAATGCGATAAACGCTTTCTCAAATACGTGATAAAATCACTGAAATAGTAATGCACGTGGCACAGCCACTAAACACACTGGCATAGCCACTGATTTAAATTCTCACGTGGCATAGCCACAAAACACACGTGGCAAAGCCACTGATTTAAATTCTTGCGTGGCATAGCCACAGAATAGGGTTTCTCAACGTGGCACAGCCACCAATGGGGTATAACGTGGCACAGCCACCAATGGGGTTTCTCAACGTGGCACAGCCACCAATGGGGTATAACGTGGCACAGCCACCAATGGGGTTTAACGTGGCACAGCCACCAATGGGGTTTCTCAACGTGGCACAGCCACCAATGGGGTATAACGTGGCACAGCCACCAATGGGGTTTCTCAACGTGGCAACGGCCACTAAGTATACGTGGCACAGCCACTGAAAGGGTTATTCTCACGTTACCAGAACGGAGAAGAAATCGGGCTTACATGCTACCAGAGCAATGCCCGGTGTGTACTCACAACTACACACCTAAGTCTTATCACATAAGACTGGTTTGCCTTCACGTAGAACTCGTAATGGTTTTTCTCTCATAAAACTCATTTGAAAATCGTTTTGTACTCAACACAAAACGTAATAAAACTGAGTTCCAACCGGCAAAGCACACGCACACATTTCTCAAATCTCAATATTGCCTTAACGTAGAGCCCAGTTATAAACTCATAAAAACTTTGGGCTCCAACCGGCTATACAAATCGTGTGCAATTAAATCTCAACATAAAACCCAACATGCTTGTTTTATAAACCACAATTCATGCTATAATAGTTTGCAAATCATATACACAAATGGTTTAGATTTCCCTTACCTCTTTGCACCTCGTATAGTGCAATCGTTTCCCCCGTATCACGGACTAGTCTCGCATTCCACTCTGGAACTCCCGAGCTGTCCAAACGATGTTAAAACATCAATACTCAATTATCTCATAAACCTCAATTCTCAAAATCGAGCATAATTGCTCATAACTCCTCAAATCTCTTTGTTCTCGTAACTCAACCCTAAACTACAACCTCATTCACAATATCTCAATGTCTAACATTTCTCATGCCAATTATCTATGCTAATTCATCACATTGTCTATATTTCCATTTATAGCACAAATTCTCAAAATTACCAAAATTACCAAATATCTACATTACTCCAACTACATTGCAATTTCATCAATCCCTAATCCTTTCTCAACTATTTCAACGCAATGACAACCACTAATAACATCAAAATCAGCTCAAATATCAAGATCAAGGTTTAGAAATTATCCAAAGCTTGTGAGACGCACAACCCACGCCTCGATCCGATTCGTCCTTCGATTTCCAAGTATGTTGTTCTCCCTTTGATGAGGAACAACTTTCCTTCTTACCACAACAGCTGATTCGACCGGAAATAGGTGATTTAGATGAGTGAGAAAGTTAGGTTTTCGGTGGAAATGGGTTTGGAAGAGAGAGAAAGTAAAATTGCAGGAGAAAAACACGGGTTCCTTATATAGACTGGAGGTAGGAGATCGATCTGCCTCTTGATGAGATCGATCTGCGTTTGAATTTTGGGGACGATCTGGGTAATTTTATGCCTAGGAGATCGATCTGTCGAGGGGTGAGATCGATCTCTTTATGGCCTTATGAGATCGATCTGCTCCTAAGGAGATCGATCTTCTCCCAAACAGAATCATTTGGAGATCGATCTCTGCCTCATGAGATCGATCCTTTCTCAAACAGAATCATTTGGAGATCGATCTCTTCCATTGGAGATCGATCTGCTCCTCAAATTCTTCCTTCCTACTTATTTTTAACTCACCAGATCGATCTCTCCTTCTCCCAGATCGATCTGTCCTCATACTTCATGCTTATTTTACACACTTAACATATAAATCTCCAATTATAATTCCCACAATTCACTTAGCTCAATAAATTACACTTCAAATTCTTATTACATCATTAAAATATATCTAAAATTCTCAGATCTCACATCCTCCCCACCTTAAAAAGAATTTGGTCCTCCAAATTCAACTCAACTAGTCAAATAGATGGGGGTATTTCTCCTTCATGAGACTTTCTAGTTCCCACGTTGCCTCTTCCATTGAGTGATGTTTCCATAAAACTTTCACTAATGGGATGCTCTTGGTCCTCAGTACCTTCTCCTTTCTATAGAGAATCCGGACGGGTTCCTCAGTATAGCTCATATCCTCTTGAATGTCCATCTCGTCATACTCTATGACATGAGAAGGGTCCGGGTGCTACTTCCTCAACATAGATATATGAAAAACATTGTGTATTCCGAACATCTGTGGGGGTAATGCTAATCTGTAAGCTACCTCTCCCACTCTCTCAAGAATCTCGAATGGTCCTATGTATCGAGGACTCAATTTCCCTTTCTTCCCAAATCGCATGATACCCTGACTCGATGATATTTTCAGAAATACTGCATCACCAACCTCAAACTCGAGTGGCCGTCTACGCATATCCGCGTAGCTTTTCTATCTACTTTGTGCAGCCCGTAACCTCTCACATATGAGTTTCACACTCTGTACGGCTTGCTCAACAAGCTCAAGAGCATTTATCTTTCTGTCACCGACTTCTTCCCAAGCTACAGGGGATCTACACCTCCTACCATATAGAGCCTCAAAAGGTGCCATTCCAATACTCGCATGATAGCTGTTATTGTATGCAAACTCTGCTAGGGGCAGGTGATCATCCCATGATCCCTTAAAATCCATCGTACACGCCCTCAACATATCCTCCAGGGTCTGCATAGTCCTCTCTGACTGACCATCTGTCTGAGGATGATAGGCGGTACTGAAACTCAATCGAGATCCCATGGACTCCTGAAACTGGGTCCAAAATCTGGAAGTAAATCGAGAATCTCTATCAGAAGTAATACTCACTGGAGCCCCATGTAATCTAGCTATCTCGTTGACATATAGTTCAGCTAAGGCATCCACAGTATCTGTGCTCTTGATGGCAAGGAAGTGGGCACTCTTGGTCAATCTATCCACAATGACCCATATCGCGTCACGACCTCTTCGGGTCCTCGGTAAACCCATAATAAAGTCTATAGTGACATGCTCCCATTTCCATGTAGGTACAGGTAAGAGCTGTAGTAGTCCTCCGGGCTTCCGATGCTCAGCTTTCACTTGCTGGCATACTAAACACCTGGCCACATACTCTGCCACGTCTCGCTTCATACCACTCCACCAATACACCTTTCTCAAGTCTCGGTACATCTTAGTACTCCCTGGGTGCATGGTGTATCGTGAGCAGTGGGATTCTCTCAGTATCTGTCTCTTTAGGGTATCATCGTCCGGTACACAAATCCGTCCTCTGAACCTCAATAATCCATCCTCACTGATGGTGAGATCCGACTGCGAACTCTGCTCAGCTTGGCTAACCATATCTATCAATCTCTGATCACTGCGCTGCCCAGTTCTAATCCGATCCATGATCCTGGGCTCTATCCGCAGGCTAGCCAAAAATCCAGTCTCTACCTCTTTAACTCTGATCCGAAGTTCGGCGAACTGCTCTAACAAATCCCATTCCCTGATCATCATAGCAGATATCATACTCTTCCTGCTCAGGGCATCAGCAACCACATTCGCCTTACCCGGATGATAAAGAATCTCGCAGTCATAATCCTTAAGGAGTTCCATCCATCTCTTTTGTCTCATGTTTAACTCTTTCTGATCAAAGAGATATCTCAAACTCTTGTGATCAGTGAAGATCTGGAATCTTTCCCCATATAAGTAGTGTCGCCAGATCTTCAAAGCAAATACCACAGCGGCTAACTCCTAGTCATGCGTGGGGTAATTTCGCTCATGGTCCTTCAGTTGTCGCGATCCATATGTGACCACTCTTCCGTGCTGCATCAGCACACACCCCAATCCTTGATGAGATGCATCACTATACACCGAAAATCCTCCTGATCCCTCAGGGATAGTTAACACAGGTGCAGCTGTCAACCTCCTCTTTAATTCCTGAAAACTGAGCTCACATTGGTCAGTCCATATAAATGGAGTCTCCTTGCGTGTGAGCTTAGTTAAAGGAGCGGCAATCCTTGAAAATCCTTCCACAAATCTTCTGTCATACCCTGCCAAACCAAGGAAGCTTCGTACCTCAGTAACTGTCCTCGGTCTCTCCCAATTAAGCACATCCTCCACCTTGCTTGGATCCACTGATACTCCTTCCTCTGAGACTATATGACCAAGGAAACCTATCCGGTTCAACCAAAACTCACACTTACTAAGCTTTCCGTATAATTGCTTATCTCGGAGTATCTGAAGTACTAACCACAAATGCTGTGCATGCTCCTCATACGACCGAGAGTATACCAGGATATCATCAATAAAGACTATCACAAATTTATCTAGATAGTCTCTAAACACTTCATTCATCAACCTCATAAATGCTGCAGGGGCGTTCGTCAATCCAACGGACATCACCAGAAATTCGTAATGGCCATACCTCGTCCTGAAGGCTGTCTTTGGAATATCTTCTTCCTTGATCCTCAATTGGTGATAGCCCGATCTCAAGTCAATCTTAGAAAAGACTGATGCCCCTCTTAGCTGATCAAGTAGATCATCAATCCTGGGTAGTGGGTATTTATTCTTCACCGTGGCTTTATTCAATAGTCGGTAGTCTACGCACAATCTGAGACTACCATCCTTCTTCTTAACAAATAGTACTGGCGCTCCCCACGGTGAAACACTGGGTCTAATAAGCCCTTGATCCAATAACTCCTGTAGTTGTCTCTTTAATTCCTCAAGTTCCACTAATGCCATCCTGTAGGGAGGTTTAGAGATCGGCTGAGTATCTGGTACCAAATCAATGGTAAACTCCAGCTCTCTCTCTGGTGGTAAACCTGGCAATTCATCTGGGAAAACATCCAAAAATTCATACACCACAGGTATATCCTCAATCCTCGAATGTTCCCGCTCATCGTCTGAGATGAGTGTCTCATAACCTTCACATGAATAATCATATTTAATATTCTCCAAAATAATATCAAAATTCTCAAATTACTTACTAGAAATCCACATAATCATTTCCTCAATATCTCAATCGTACACTGTAAGGTTCAGGTAGGGAGAAAGTTACAATCTTAGTATAGCAGTCTAAACTCACTCGATTGGTTGCCAACCAATCCATTCCCAAAATTACATCAAACCCATGTATATTCAACATGATTAGATCTGCTAACATCACTCTATCTCCCACCTTTATCTCACATCCTCTACAGATTAACTCAGTTCTCTGAGATTCACGCATAGGGGTATTTACATGTAGTATGTATTCTAGAGGTTCAAACTTCAAGTTTAATCTACATGCAAAATGCTCAGAAATAAAGGAATGCGTGGATCCTGAATCAATCAACACATGAGCCTTATGATTACAGACAAAGAGTGTACCTCTTATAGTTTCTGCCGAAGTGTCTGCGGTCTCCTTATCCAGGGCAAACACACGTCCCTGTGCCACAGGTTTCTTCCCCTTCTCTGCCGCAGTGGCCCGTCTCTGGGGATCCACTCTCTGAGGCTGTTGTCTAGTGGGCTCCGGAGCATGTGGTATCTGAGGTTGGGGACAGTCCTTCACTCTGTGACCCATGTCACCACATCTAAAACATCCATGGATCGACCCAGTACAACTTCCCTCATGCATTCGGCCACAATCTCTGCAAAACCTTGTCTCAGGCCTGACATCTCGAGGGGTCTCTCTAATATTAGGGTAACCTCTGGGTCTCTCTAATCTGCCCTTCTGTACCTCAATCCTTCCTCTTCTGAAGGAACCTCTCCGAGCCTCTGTTTGGAAAAGTGCTGGCCTCTTGCCCTTATCTCTATTTACCGCTCTGAGCTCATTCTGGGATTGTACCATCTCAATCCCTCTTTCAATCTCTTGTGCTCGTCTCAGAGCATCTCCAAACTCAGTAATACATAGCCCTATCAATCTATCTCTGATGACGGGCTTCAACCCATACACAAACTTCTCTGTGCGGAGCTCTTCACTCTTGAAGGTCTCTGGGTCATATCTCAATAGCGTTGTGAATTGGCTCTCATAGTCATCCACAGACATGTCACCCTGTACCAAACTCAAAAACTCAGCTTGTTTCTTTCTCTGGGCGGCTCGTGGTACATATTGGGTCCTAAAGGCTGTCTGGAACTCTTCCCAACCAATCACATCATGGTGGGACATCAGAATACCCTGGGTAGTACCCCACCAATCTCGAGCTCTCCCCTTCAGCATATAGGCACTCATACTGACCCTCTCAGCATCGGTGCACCCCAGGAAATCAAATATAATCCTTAACTCTGTCAGCCACTCCTCAGCCTCTGTAGGATCCTTCTTTCCCTTAAATGAGGGCGGATTCATCTTCAGAAAATCCCTTAGTCGTACCATACTTCTATCCTCAGGCTGGGTGACGGGAGGCACTGGGGGTATGGGAGGTCCTTGTGGTGGTGTAGGGGTAGTATCCGAGGCATTAACTCCAAAGTGCTGCGCGAATAACGCTGCCATTTGCTCGAAACCTTGCCTCACATCGGTCTCAATCCGATTAAATCGAGAGTTAGGACTCTCTGGTTGTGGGACAGGTGGCGGAGGGGACTCTGCCTGCCTCCTCGAATGACCTCGTCGTTTACTCATTCTCTATCTCAACTCGTCTCCTGCGCGTACATATCAAAATTGATTGAAATCTCAATCCTCAATTTCAGTTCATGACCAGACTATTACAGACACTTGGGATGTATTCTATTTCACTTAACCGACACTGACAGTACTAGACACCCTAAGCTCTGATATCAAGAAAACTCTGTCACGCCCCAAAAATGCGAAAAATAGGGCAAATTTAAAACTTTTTACTCGTTAATTCATAATTAAAGGTGCATTCCTGTGCAGTGTCATACATCATCATAATTATCATTCCTCAGGATCTCATCACTAGAATTTATATATCATATCAAATACATTAATCCATCTCAAGTTAATTAATCCTAATACATCCCATACAATGATATACATCAAGTGTCTGCAATTACAATAATAGTCTGGGTATATGAAAAGATAAAATATACCTCAAGATACAATTTATATGGCCTGGAGCTCGAATCCTCCATTAGCCACTACTCCGTACGTCGCAGGGAGATCCTTTTTCACTTGAAGAACTCTGGGGGGGAAAGGAAAACAGGGTGAGCTTCTAAATCGCTCAGTAAGGGGGGTAAGGAACTCATTTCATAAACCAAAATGCACATCACAAAATGTTTATTTGTATGTGAAACTCATTTGAAAACCATAGCATGATAGTACTCAAAACGATATTCTCATATCTCAAATCATGTAAAAACATGAAGTAAAAGGGCTCACTCTAGAGCAATAACAAAGCATGTGAAAACAATGCGATAAACGCTTTCTCAAATACGTGATAAAATGACTGAAATAGTAATGCACGTGGCACAGCCACTAAACACACGTGGCATAGCCACTGATTTAAATTCTCACGTGGCATAGCCACAAAACACACGTGGCAAAGCCACTGATTTAAATTCTCGCGTGGCATAGCCACAGAATAGGGTTTCTCAACGTGGCACAGCCACCAATGGGGTATAACGTGGCACAGCCACCAATGGGGTTTCTCAACGTGGCACAGCCACCAATGGGGTATAACGTGGCACAGCCACCAATGGGGTTTCTCAACGTGGCAACGGCCACTAAGTATACGTGGCACAGCCACTAAATGGGTTATTCTCACGTTACCAGAACGGAGAAGAAATCGGGCTTACATGCTACCAGAGCAATGCCCGGTGTGTACTCACAACTACACACCTAATTCTTATCACATAAGACTGGTTTGCCTTCACGTAGAACTCGTAATGGTTTTTCTCTCATAAAACTCATTTGAAAATCGTTTTGTACTCAACACAAAACGTAATAAAATCGAGTTCCAACCGGCAAAGCACACGCACACATTTCTCAAATCTCAATATTGCCTTAACGTAGAGCCCAGTTATAAACTCATAAAAACTTTAGGCTCCAACCGGCTATACAAATCGTGTGCAATTAAATCTCAACACAAAACCCAACATGCTTGTTTTATAAACCACAATTCATGCTATAATAGTTTACAAATCACATACACAAATGGTTTAGATTTCCCTTACCTCTTTGCACCTCGTATAGTGCAATCGTTTCCCTCGTATCACGGACTAGTCTCGCATTCCACTCTGGAACTCCCGAGCTGTCCAAACGATGTTAAAACATCAATACTCAATTATCTCATAAACCTCAATTCTCAAAATCGAGCATAATTGCTCATAACTCCTCAAATCTCTTTGTTCTCGTAACTCAACCCTAAACTACAACCTCATTCACAATATCTCAATGTCCTACATTTCTCATGCCAATTATCTATGCTAATTCATCACATTGTCTATATTTCCATTTATAGCACAAATTCTCAAAATTACCAAAATTACCAAATATCTACATTACTCCAACTACATTGCAATTTCATCAATCCCTAATCCTTTCTCAACTATTTCAACGCAATGACAACCACCAATAACATCAAAATCAGCTCAAATATCAAGATCGAGGTTTAGAAATTACCCAAAGCTTGTGAGACGCACAACCCACGCCTCGATCCGATTCGTCCTTCGATTTCCAAGTATGTTGTTCTCCCTTTGATGAGGAACAACTTTCCTTCTTACCACAACAGCTGATTCGGCCGGAAATGGGTGATTTGGATGAGTGAGAAAGTTAGGTTTTTGGTGGAAATGGGTTTGGAAGAGAGAGAAAGTGAAATTGCAGGAGAAAAACACGGGTTCCTTATATAGACTGGAGGTAGGAGATCGATCTGCCTCTTGATGAGATCGATCTGCGTTTGAATTTTGGGGACGATCTGGGCAATTTTATTCCTAGGAGATCGATCTGTCGAGGGGTGAGATCGATCTCTTTATGGCCTTATGAGATCGATCTGCTCCTAAGGAGATCGATCTTCTCCCAAACAGAATCATTTGGAGATCGATCTCTTCCTCATGAGATCGATCCTTTCTCAAACAAAATCATTTGGAGATCGATCTCTTCCATTGGAGATCGATCTGCTCCTCAAATTCTTCCTTCCTACTCATTTTTAACTCACCAGATCGATCTCTCCTTCTCCCAGATCGATCTGTCCTCATACTTCATGCTTATTTTACACACTTAACATATAAATCTCCAATTATAATTCCCACAATTCACTTAGCTCAATAAATTACACTTCAAATTCTTATTACATCATTAAAATATATCTAAAATTCTCAGATCTCACACCAGTCATCTGGACACATGTAATGCCAAGTGTCCGTATTTTATTCGCTCTGAAATGATAAGATCAACGGACACCGTGGCAACCTTCTGGAAGACACATGCCGGGCCACATCGCACAGCCAAGTGTACTAGAAGACGAGTGACATGGAAATATCTACTCTGCAGCAAATCAAATGAAGACAAGTGGCCAAACAATGCCAACTCATCTAGGATAAAAAATTACCATTGTACCCCTAGGTTTGTGTATAAATAGAATATGATGAGCAATTGAAAAAGGAGAGTAGCCTAGGGTAGAATAGAAATAATTTAGGAGTAGGAGTAGTGTTAGAATAATTTTAGAATAGTTTTTCTTGTTTCTTTAAAAGCTTTCCCGATTAAGTTTTTTTTTTTTTAGCCATCATTTTTACTGTTCATGTCAACTTTCAATTTGTTAGAGTTTATGAAAAGCTTTATCATTTCTAGTTTTTTTGTAGTTCACGTTTATGGTAACTATTTCCATTTTTCTTCTCGGTTTTGCAAATTTCTTTTCATTGATTGCTTGAATGCTTAAGTTTAATGAAAAGTTTTCATTTTTATTGTCCTCAACTCTCAGTTTGCATTTTCTTTTATTTTTTCTCATTATTTTTGTTTAAGTTTTCGGGCTGCTTGTTTTTCTTTTTCTCTTTATTTTTCCACTGCTCATATGATTGATTAAGCTTCCTTCACTGCTGCTATAATTTGTACGGTGCTTTGATGCAAGTGTGATGCTGGGCATTGTCCCTTCACTGTTGGCACAATGGAATGACAATGGCGGATCGGATGAAGAAGCTATTTATGGCTAAAACTTCTCCCATGCTTTGTGGCATTGTTTAATCCTTTTAAAATTACTGCTTCCTTTAGTTGTTCTAAGTTCTTTTGTCCTTAAGTTTTCGGTCTACTTAGGTTGTTTGAAATTTAGTATAGTTTTAAGCCAGTCATGAGATTTTAAATTAACACTCAAGTTTCTTTATAAGCTAGATTAAATAGATTTACAGCTTTTCTTTTGTTCTTCAATACTCTGGTTTTACACTAGCATATTGTCTTTCAACATTTTTTTATTCTTAAGTTTGATTTGAAATTCAAGTGCTGGGCCATTAGTTTTGTGCTATGTTACCTTTTCTGTATTAATTTGTTTGGTGTTTAACTGTTCTTCGTCTGCAAATTAATCTATTTCTTGTTTTAAATATATTTTGTTGTGTTTGCTTTATGTTTTTGTCTCTTGTGTTCTAATTGCTGAGAGTTGCGGCAAGCGCTGGGAAGCAGCTATGTGTTTCCTACTGGAGTACGTACAGCGTCGGTGGCGTGGAAAGGTATTGAAGCTAAGCGCCTGGCGAGGTAGACATGGTTGCTGAAGCAGTAGTGGTTGCTATAGAAGACAATAGCACTCTCTGTTCTCCTCTGTTCCATGTTCTCATTTACTATTTGTCGTGCTCAATTGGAACACTACTGCAAGTGCACAGGTCAGTTTTCGAGTGTAGAGTAAATATAAGTATCATCCCACAGGGAATTGTGTCTACCGCCAATCACTATAATCAATAACCTTGAACTTTATTTAGAAAAAGTAATTTATATTGGTTGAAACCCTATTTACTATTCTAACTATTAATTATGGAACAAATTAATTGAAACAGTCACAATTATTATGAATGAAAATATCAATGGCAAAATATTCCTAGAACTCGATTTCACCTAACTAGGGTTCATACAATTCCTTTGATCAATTGTTCTTTTGATTTCAATTTGTTTATAGCCGAAACTATTTCCTGTTTTTCTCTCTCGAGTTTTAAACAGTCATACCCAAATTACCTAATCCTAACCTCCCGATTCAAAATTAAATAATAGAGTTCATTAAGCGATAGTAATCCGTTTCTCTATGGCTCATAAGAATTGTCAACCTCCCGATTCAACAATGTCCTATGTTAGTCTACCCTTGTGCATATAAATAATCCCCTCTCCCGAGTGCCGAATTTCTATACTAATTCATCCAATTGGTGGCCAATCAACTAGAGCATTAAGAACAAGTAGATTAAATAAACATAATTGATATCATCCAAACAATATCACAAAATAATTGCAATCTGCCCAAAGTTGGTTACATCGATTCTAGGAAAAAGGAGTTTAGTTCCTAGAGATCATAATAAACATCCCATAATTCCAAAGTATCATCCCTAGAATAAACATTGATTGAAAAAGATGTAAAAGATGGAGTTTCTATGGAGCTAAATCAATCCTGACGCCTTCTGTTGCAGCCTCCTTCGATATTCTGATAAAAAGACTATTTATAAGGTTCCCAGGCACTAAAACGCGGAATGCCACGTGGAAAAACAGTGTTGCCCTAATCAGACTGCTATGCTGCGACAATGGTATTGATTCCCCAGATCTGCTCTGCACTGTCCAGTTTCTTCTATTGCTGCAGCATAAGTCACGATCAGCATCCTGCAATTCCACTTCTTCACAGAATCATCAGAATCAGCTCCAAAAGCTTTAACTTCTCCATATTGTTCTTTTTCCTGCACAAATGCACAAAACACATAAAACATACCTAATATAGGAAAGAACAAATCAAATAACTAAGTGAAAAGGGTTCTAAACATATATAAATTTCAGTGCTAACAAATACCCCCAAACTTAGAAATTTGCTTGTCCTCAAGCAAACATATACTAGAAACAAAACAATTAAAGACTCTCAACCATACTCAGCTCACATACTTGTCATACTAAATTGGGATTTTCCTCAAGAATTCACAAGGTTCTCAGCTTAAGACAAATTTCAGATTTATATTGTTCAAGTCAATCAAAGCAAACCAACCCCCCTTCACTCTTCACTTTCCACTTGTGTGTGTGTGATAATCATTTATTCAAATTTATGCACTCAAATGTTAATGCGAAACCTAAATAGAAATTAAACACAAGACTTCATGTCACGCCACGGAAACGCGAAAAATAGGGCTAATTTAAAACTTTTTACTCATCAATTCTCAATTAAGAGTGCATTCATGTGCAGTGTCATACATTATCATATTTATCGTACCTCAGGATCTCATCACTAGAAATTATATATCATATACATTACTTGATCTCAAGTTAATTAACCCTAATACATCCCATACAATGTTATACATCAAGTGTCTGCAATTATGATAATTGTCTGGGTACATGAAAAGATAAAAGATACCTCAAAATACAATATATATGGCCTGGAGCTCAAGTCCTCCACTAGCCACTACTCCGTACGTCGCAGGAAAACCATTTTCACTTGAAGAGATCTGGGGGGAAAGAAAACAGGGTGAACTTCTAAATCGCTCAGTAAAGGGGGTAAGGGACTCATTTCATAAACCAAAATGCACATCACAAAATATTTATTTGTATGTGAAACTCATTAATCTCATTTGAAAACCATAGCATGAAAGTACTCAAAACGACATTTTCATGTCTCAAATCATGTGAAAACATGAAGTAAAAAGGCTCAGTCTAGAGCAATAACAAAGCATGTGAAAATAATGCGATAAACGCTTTCTCAATTAATGTGATAAAATCACTGTAATAATAATGCACGTGGCACAGCCACTAAACACACGTGGCATAGCCACTGATTTAAATTCACACGTGGCACAGCCACAGGATAGGGTTTCACGTGGCAACGGCCACCAATTAGGATTTTCACGTGGCAACAGCCACCAAATAGGGTTTCTCACGTGGCAACGGCCACCAAATGGGGTTCTCACGTGGCAACGGCCACCAAGTAGGGTTTCTCACGTCGCAACGGCCACCAAATGGGGTTCTCACGTGGCAACGGCTACCAAATAGGGTTTCTCACGTGGCAACGGCCACCAAATGGGGTTTCTCACATGGCAACGGCCACCAAGTATACGTGGCATAGCCACAGAATGGGTTATTCTCACGTTACCAGAACGGAGAAGAATCGGGCTTACATGCTACCAGAGCAATGCCCAGTGTGTACTCAGAATTACACACCTAAGTCTTAATCACATAAGACTAGTTTGCCTTCATGTAGAACTCATAGTGGTTTTTCTCTCATAAAACTCATTTGAAAATCGTTTTGTACTCAACACAAAACATATTGAAACCGAGTCCCAACCGGCAAAGCACGCACACATTTCTCAAATCTTGATATTGCCTTAACGTAGAGCCCAGTTATAAACTCATAAAAACATTGGGCTCCAACCGGCTATAAAAATCGTGTGCAATTGTATCACAACACAACACTCAACATGCTTGTTTTATAAATCACAATTCATGCTATAATAGTTCGCAAATCACATACACAAATGGTTTAGTTTCTCTTACCTCTTTGCACCTCGTATAGTGCAATCGTTTCCCCCGTATCACGGACTAGCCTCGCATTCCACTCTGGAACTCCTGAGCTGTCCAAACGATGTTAAAACATCAATACTCAATTATCTCATCAACCTCAATTCTCAAAATCGAGCATAATTGCTCATAACACCTCAAATCTCTTGATTCTCGTAACTCTACCCCAAACTACACTCTCATTCACAACATCTCAACGTTCTACATTTCTCATGCCAATTATCTATGCTAATTCACCCATTGTCTAAATTTCTATTTATAGCTCAAATTCCCAAAATTGCTAAATATCATTATCACTCCAACCACATTGTAATTTCATCAATCCCTAATCATTTTTCAGCTATTTCAACACAATGCCAACAACCATTATCATCAAAATCATCTCAGATATAAGGATCGAAGTTTAGAAATTACCCAAAACTTGTGGAGAGCTTATCTCTTGCCTCGATTCGATCCGTCTTACGATTTTCAAGTATGTTGTTCTCCCTTTGATGAGGAACAACTTTCCTTCTTGCCACAACTTCTGATTTGGCCGAAAATGGGTGCTTTGGATGAGTGAGAAAGCTAGGTTTCGGTGAAAATGGGGGTTGGAAGAGAGAGAAAGTGAGATTGCAGGAGAAAAATAGGAGTTCTTTATATAGGCAGAGGATAGGAGATCGATCTGGCTCTTGATGAGATCGATCTGCATTTGAATTTTGGGGACGATTTGGGTAATTTTATGCCTAGGAGATCGATCTGTCGAGGGGTGAGATTGATCTCTTTATGGCTTTATGAGATGATTTGCTCCTTGAGGAGATCGATCTTCTCCCAAACAGAATCATTTGGAGATCGATCTCTTCCTCATGAGATCGATCTTCTCTCAAACAGAATCATAAGGAGATCGATCTGCTCCTCAAATTCCTCCTTCCTTGTCATTTTTAACTCACCAGATCGATCTCTCCTTCTCCCAGATCGATCTGTCCTCATAACTTCATACTTATTTTAAACACTTAACATATAAATCTCCAATTATCATTCCCCAATTCACTTAGCTCAATAAATTACACTTCAAGTTCATATTACATAATTCAAATATATCTAAAATTCTCAGATCTCACATCCTCCCCACCTTAAAAGAATTTGGTCCTCCAAATTCAACTCAACTAGTCAAATAGATGGGGGTATTTCTCCATCATGAGATTCTCTAGTTCCCACGTTGCCTCTTCCATTGAGTGATGTTTCCACAAAACTTGCACTAATAGGATGCTCTTAGTTCTCAGTACCTTCTCTCTTCTATCGAGAATCTGGACGGGTTCCTCAGTGTAGCTCATATCCTCTTGAATGTCCATCTCGTCATACTCTATGACATGAGAAGGGTCCGGGTGGTACTTCCTCAACATAGACACATGAAAAACATTGTGTATTCTGGACATCTGTGGGGGTAATGCTAATCTGTAAGCTACCTCTCCCACTCTCTCAAGAATCTCGAATGGTCCTACGTATCGAGGACTCAATTTCCCTTTCTTTCCAAATCGCATGATACCCTTACTCGGTGATATTTTCAGAAATACTGCATCACCAACCTCAAACTCGAGTGGCCGTCTACGCACATCCGCGTAGCTTTTCTGTCTACTTTGTGCAGCCCGTAACCTCTCACATATGAGTTTCACACTCTGTACGGCTTGCTCAACAAGCTCGGGAGCATTTATCTTTCTGTCACCGACTTCTTCCCAAGCTACAAGGGATCTACACCTCCTACCATATAGAGCCTCAAAAGGTGCCATTCCAATACTTGCATGATAGCTGTTATTGTATGCAAACTCTGCTAGAGGCAGGTGATCATCCCATGATCCCTTAAAATCCATCGTACACGCCCTCAACATATCCTCCAGGGTCTGAATAGTCCTCTCTGACTGACCATCTGTCTGAGGATGATAGGCGGTACTAAAACTCAATCGAGATCCCATGGACTCCTGAAACTGGGTCTAAAATCTAGAAGTAAATCGAGAATCTCTATCAGAAGTAATACTCACTGGAGCCCCATGTAATCTAGATATCTCGCTAACATACAGCTCAGCTAAGGCATCCACAGTATCTGTGCTCTTGATGGCAAGGAAGTGGGCACTCTTGGTCAATCTATCCACAATGACCCATATCGCATCACGACCTCTTCGGGTCCTCGGTAAACCCATAATAAAGTCCATAGTGACATGCTCCCATTTCTATGTAGGTACGGGTAAGAGCTGTAGTAGTCCTTCGGGCTTCCGATGCTCAGCTTTCACTTGCTGGCATGCTAAACACCTGGCCACATACTCTGCCACGTCTCGCTTCCTACCACTCCACCAATACACCTTTCTCAAGTCTCGATACATCTTAGTACTCCCTGGGTGCATGGTGTATCGCGAGCAGTGGGATTCTCTCAGTATCTGTCTCTTCAGGGTATCATCGTCCGGTACACAAATCCGTCCTCTGAATCTCAACAATCCATCCTCACTGACTGTGAGATCCAACTGCGAACTCTGATCAGCTTGGCTAATCATATCTATCAATCTCTGATCACTGCGCTGCCTAGTTCTAATCTGATCCATGATCCTGGGCTCTATTCGCAAGCTAGCCACAAATCCAGTCTCTATTTCTTCAACTCTGATCCGAAGTTCAATAAACTGCTCCAGTAAATCTCATTCCCTGATCATCATAGCAGATATCATACTCTTCCTGCTCAGGGCATCAGCAACCACATTCGCCTTGCCCGGATGATATAGAATCTCGCAGTCATAATCCTTAAGGAGTTCCATCCATCTCCTTTGTCTCATGTTTAACTCTTTCTGATCAAAGAGATATCTCAAACTCTTATGATCAGTGAAGATCTGGAATCTTTCCCCATATAAGTAGTGTCGCCAGATCTTCAAAGCAAATACCACAGCGGCTAACTCCAAATCATGTGTGGGGTAATTCCGCTCATGGTCTTTCAGCTATCGCGATCCATATGCGACCACTCTTCCGTGCTGCATAAGTACACACCCCAATCCTTGATGAGATGCATCACTATACACCGAGAATCCTCCTGATCCCTCAGGAATAGTTAACACAGGTGCCGCTGTCAACCTCCTCTTTAATTCTTGAAAACTGAGCTCACATTGATCAGTCCATATAAATAGAGTCTCTTTACGCGTGAGCTTAGTCAAAGGGGCGGCAATCTGGGAAAATCCTTCCACAAATCCTCTGTAATACCCTGCCAAACCAAGAAAGCTTCGTATCTCAGTAACTATCCTCGGTCTCTCCCAATTAAGCACAGCCTCCACCTTGCTTGGGTCCACTGATACTCCTTCCTCTGAGACTATATGACCAAGGAAAGCTATCCGATCCAGCCAAAACTCACACTTACTAAGCTTTCCATATAATTGCTTATCTCGGAGTATCTGTAGTACTAACCACAAATGTTGTGCATGCTCCTCATACGACCGAGAGTACACCAGGATATCATCAATAAAGACTATCACAAATTTATCCAGATAGTCTCTGAATACCTCGTTCATCAATCTCATAAATGCTGCAGGGGCGTTTGTCAATCCAAAGGACATCACCAGAAATTCGTAATGGCCATACCTTGTCCTGAAGGCCGTCTTAGGAATATCTTCTTCCTTGATCCTCAATTGGTGATAGCCCGATCTCAAATCAATCTTAGAAAAGACTGATGCCTCTCTCAGCTGATCAAGTAGATCATCAATCCTGGGCAATGGGTATTTATTCTTCACCGTGGCTTTATTCAACAACCGATAATCTACGCATAATCTGAGACTACCATCCTTCTTCTTGACAAATAAAACTGGTGCTCCCCATGGTGAAACACTGGGCCTAATGAACCCTTGATCCAATAACTCCTGTAGTTGTTTCTTCAATTCCTCAAGTTCCACTAATGCCATCCTGTAGGGAGGTTTAGAGATCGGCTGAGTATCTGGTACCAAATCAATGGTAAACTCTAGCTCTCTCTCTGGTGGTAAACCTGGCAATTTATCTGGGAAAACATCCAGAAATTCACACACCACAGGTATATCCTCAATCCTCGGATGTTCCCGCTCATCGTCTGAGATGAGTGTCTCATAACCTTCACATGAATAATCATATTTAATATTCTCCAAAATAATATCAAAATTCTCAAATTACTTACTATAATTCCACATATTCATTTCCTCAATATCTCAATCGTACACTGTAAGGTTCAGGTAGGGAGAAAGTTACAACCTTAGTGTAGCAATCTAAGCTCACTCGATTGGCTGCCAACCAATCCATTCCCAAAATTACATGAAATCCATGTATATTCAACATGATTAGATCTGCTAACATCCCTCTATCTCCCACCTTTATCTCACATCCTCTACAGATTAACTCAGTTCTCTGGGATTCTCGCATAGGGGTATTTACATGTAGTATATATTCTAGAGGTTCAAACTTCAAGTTTAATCTACATGCAAAATGCTTAGAAATAAACGAATGCGTGGATCTTGAATCAATCAACACATGAGACTTATGATTATAGACAGAGAGTGTACCTCTTATAGTTTCTGCAGAAGTGTCAGCAGTCTCCTTATCTAGGGCAAACACACGTCCCTGGGTAACAGGTCTCTTTCCTTTCTCTGCAGCAGTGGCCCGTCTCTGGGGATTCACTCTCTGAGGCTGTTGTCTAGTGGGCTCCAAGACATGTTGTTTCTGAGGTTGAGGGCAATCCTTCACCATGTGACCCATGTCTCCACATCTAAAACATCCATGGATCGACCCAGTACAACTTCCCTCATGCATTCGGCCACAATTTCTGCAAAACCTTATCTCAGGCCTGACATCTCGAGGGGTCTCTCTAATGTTAGGGTAACCTCTGGGTCTCTCTAATCTGCCCTTCTGTACCTCAATCCTTCCTCTTCTGAAGGAAACTCTCCAAGCCTCTGTTTGGAAAATCGCTGGCCTCGTGCCCTTATCTCTATTCACCGCTCTGAGCTCATTCTGGGATTGTACCATTTCAATTCCTCTTTCAATCTCTTGTGCTCGTCTCAGAGCATCTCCAAACTCAGTAATACATAGCCCTATCAATCTATCTCTGATGATGGGCTTCAATCCATACATAAATTTCTCTGTGCGGAGCTCTTCATTCTTAAAGGTCTCTGGGTCATATCTCAATAGCGCTGTCAATTGGCTCTCATAGTCATCCACAGACATGTCACCCTGTATCAAACTCAAAAACTCAGCCTGTTTCTTTCTCTGGGCGGCTCGTGGTACATATTGGGTCCTAAAGGCTGTCTGAAACTCTTCCCAACCAATCACATCCTAGCGGGACATCAGAATACCCTGGGCAGTACCCCACCAATCTCGAGCTCTCCCTTTCAACATATAGATACTCATACTGACCCTCTCAGCATCGGTACACCCCAGATAATCAAATATAATTCTCAACTCCGTCAGCCACTCCTCAGCCTCTGTAGGATCCTTCTTTCCCTTAAATGCGGGCGGATTCATCTTCAGAAAATCCTTCAGTCGGACCATACTTCTATCATCAGGCTGAGTGACGGGAGGTATTGGGGGTATAGGAGGTCCTTGTGGTGGTGTAGGAGTAGTACCCGAGGCATTAACTCCAAAGTGTTGCGCGAATAACGCTGCCATCTGCTCAAAACCTTGCCTCACATCGGTCTCAATCCGATTAAATCGAGAGTTAGGACTCTCTGGTTGTGGGACAGGTGGCGGAGGGGACTCTGCCTGCCTCCTCGAACGGCCTTGTCGTCCACTCATGCTCTATCTTAACTCGTCTCCTGTGCGTACATATCAGAATCGATTGAAATCTCAATCCTCAATTTCAATTCATGACCAGACTATTATAGACACTTGGGATGTATTCTATTTCACTTAACCGACACTGATAGTACTAGACACCCTAAGCTCTGATACCAAGAAAACTCTGTCACGCCCCGAAAACACGAAAAATAGGGCTAATTTAAAACTTTTTACTCATCAATTCTCAATTAAGAGTGCATTCCTGTGCAGTGTCATACATTATCATATTTATCGTACCTCAGGATCTCATCACTAGAAATTATATATCATATACATTACTTGATCTCAAGTTAATTAACCCTAATACATCCCATACAATGTTATACATCAAGTGTCTGCAATTATGATAATTGTCTGGGTACATGAAAATATAAAAGATACCTCAAAATACAATATATATGGCCTGGAGCTCAAGTCCACCACTAGCCACTACTCCGTACGTTGCAGGAAAACCCTTTTCACTTGAAGAGATCTGGGGGGAAAGAAAACAGGGTGAGCTTCTAAATCACTCAGTAAAGGGGGTAAGGGACTCATTTCATAAACCAAAATACACATCACAAAATATTTATTTGTATGTGAAACTCATTAATCTCATTTGAAAACCATAGCATGAAAGTACTCAAAACGACATTTTCATGTCTCAAATCATGTGAAAACATGAAGTAAAAAGGCTCAGTCTAGAGCAATGACAAAGCATGTGAAAATAATGCGATAAACGCTTTCTCAATTAACGTGATAAAATCACTGTAATAATAATGCACGTGGCACAGCCACTAATCACACGTGGCATAGCCACTGATTTAAATTCACACGTGGCACAGCCACAGGATAGGGTTTCACGTGGCAACGACCACCAAATAGGGTTCTCACGTGGCAACGGCCACCAAATGGGGGTTCTCACGTGGCAACGGCCACCAAATGGGGTTTCTCACGTGGCAACGGCCACCAAGTAGGGTTTCTCACGTGGCAACGGCCACCAAATGGGGTTCTCACATGGCAACGGCCACCAAATAGGGTTTCTCACGTGGCAACGGCCTCCAAATGGGGTTTCTCACGTGGCAACGGCCACCAAGTATACGTGGCATAGCCACAGAATGGGTTATTCTCACGTTACCAGAATGGAGAAGAATCGGGCTTACATGCTACCAGAGCAATGCCCGGTGTGTACTCAGAATTACACACCTAAGTCTTAATCACATAAGACTAGTTTGCCTTCACATAGAACTCATAGTGGTTTTTCTCTCATAAAACTCATTTGAAAACCGTTTTGTACTCAACACAAAACATATTGAAATCGAGTCCCAACCGGTAAAGCACGCACACATTTCTCAAATCTCGATATTGCCTTAACGTAGAGCCCAGTTATAAACTCATAAAAACATTGGGCTCCAACCGGCTATAAAAATCGTGTGCAATTGTATCACAACACAACACTCAACATGCTTATTTTATAAATCACAATTCATGCTATAATAGTTCGCAAATCACATAGACAAATGGTTTAGTTTTCCTTACCTCCTTGCACCTCGTATAGTGCAATCGTTTCCCCCGTATCACGGACTAGCCTCGTATTCCACTCTGGAACTCCCGAGCTGTCCAAACGATGTTAAAACATCAATACTCAATTATCTCATCAACCTCAATTCTCAAAATCAAGCATAATTGCTCATAACACCTCAAATCTCTTGATTCTCGTAACTCTACCCCAAACTACACTCTCATTCACAACATCTCAACGTTCTACATTTCTCATGCCAATTATCTATGCTAATTCACCCATTGTCTAAATTTCTATTTATAGCTCAAATTCCCAAAATTGCTAAATATCATTATCACTCCAACCACATTGTAATTTCATCAATCCCTAATCATTTTTCAGCTATTTCAACACAATGCCAACAACCATTATCATCAATATCATCTCAGATATAAGGATCGAAGTTTAGAAATTACCCAAAACTTGTGGAGAGCTTATCTCTTGCCTCAATTCGATCCGTCTTACGATTTCCAAGTATGTTGTTCTCCCTTTGATGAGGAACAACTTTCCTTCTTGCCACAACTTCTGATTTGGCCAGAAATGGGTGCTTTGGATGAGTGAGAAAGCTAGGTTTCGGTGAAAATGGGGGTTGGAAGAGAGAGAAAGTGAGATTGCAGGAGAAAAATAGGAGTTCCTTATATAGGGTGAGGGTAGGAGATCGATCTGGCTCTTGATGAGATCGATCTGCATTTGAATTTTGGGGACGATTTGGGTAATTTTATGCCTAGGAGATCGGTCTGTCGAGGGGTGAGATCGATCTCTTTATGGCTTTATGAGATCGATCTGCTCCTTGAGGAGATCGATCTTCTTCCAAACAGAATCATTTGGAGATCGATCTCTTCCTCATGAGATCGATCTTCTCTCAAATAGAATCATAAGGAGATCGATCCTCTTCCATTGGAGATCGATCTGCTCCTCAAATTCCTCCTTCCTTGTCATTTTTAACTCACTAGATCGATCTCTCCTTCTCCCAGATCGATCTGTCCTCATAACTTCATACTTATTTTAAACACTTAACATATAAATCTCCAATTATCATTCTCCAATTCACTTAGCTCAATAAATTACACTTCAAGTTCATATTACATAATTCAAATATATCTAAAATTCTCAGATCTCACACTTCACATGCTCAAATTAACTGCTACTCTCCACTAATAAAGACTCATGCATAACCAAGAATCAAAAGGACTTTTCAAAGGTTGTAATGTAAGGCTCGGGTTTTAGGTGGGATAAAGGATATAATATGAAGTTTAATCCACCTAAAGCTTTGTAATCACCTTTGAATTTAATTTGTTTTGAGCTCATGAATTACTACCCAACCTTACTCATTCTTGAGTTTGATTTTATGATTTTTTTTTTTTGATGTCACACTCCAAAATTTTATTTTCCACTACTTGAAACTACATATGACACTAGATTTTCAGCAAGACCCGAGAACAAACCCTTATTTGTAACATTCAAGTTCTCAAACCAATAATTTACAAACCACCTTGTTTTCTTTTGAGCTCCTTCCTTAATCCAAAAATTTTGATTGATAGTGCTTTAAGTAAGGGACCAAAAGAATAGGATAATCAAACAATTAGGCTATGGCTTGTAATATGGTTATATAACAATAAAATGGAAAAATTTGGCTCAAAGGGTTTTCCAAGGGATTAATATAATTAGGTAGGCTTGAAAGGCTCAATCTCAAAACAAAAAAATTGCCTAGATCATTTTCCTAATCATGCATGGTCTATCAATTTCGCCTCAAGTAATAACTAATCAAGTTCTAGAGTCTTTTTAGTTTCACATATCAACACAGTAAGTGCATAAACTGAATATGATTGGTGCATAGTTTGAGTGAAAAGATTCAAGTGAAGCTTTCTATCCACATTCCAATACTCAAACAATAAAAATCATCCATTTAAACAAAATTTGATCAATTCCTTGCAAAAACCATCTTTGGCCACAATCTAGAAAACTAATCTGTAAGACTGAGTATAATTGCACACATAAAAAAATTGAAACAGGCACATAAAACATAACAAAGC
This sequence comes from Firmiana major, assembly GCA_033439115.1. Lineage (NCBI taxonomy): Eukaryota > Viridiplantae > Streptophyta > Magnoliopsida > Malvales > Malvaceae > Firmiana > Firmiana major. Next base: position 29,039,730 of record CM065905.1, read on the forward strand.
ATGAAAAACATAACAGCATGAGGTATGAAAAACATAGCAGCATGACACAGAGCACAACAGAGCACAAACAATAACTCCCCCCAAACTTAAGATATTCATTGTCCTCAATGAATTGGAAAAAGTAGTAAAGAGGACTTCCCTGGGGTAGTCTCAACTGTCTGAATCCTCCTCTGAGCCATCTTCAGCATCAGCTTCCTCCTGGGCATCTGCTTCCATGTCATCATCAGCAGAAGGACACCATTGTGGTGGCATGGGGAATATCACCTCTCCCGCACGACCCTCCATATTTAGGTAGTCGACTAATGATTTATGGTAAGAGGTAACATATGCACAAAAAGTTCGATAGTCTCGATCATTATTGTGCATCTCCATCCGCAACTCCTTAATCTCGTTTAGCGCAGCTGCAATAGAGTCGGAAGTGGTGGAAGGTGCAACAGATGGACCAGTAAAAGTTTATGGTGAGGCAGTAGGATGAGCAACTTCTCTCTGAGTCAGAGGTACCTGAGGATTTCTGAAAGTGATTGCAGATTTCCTAGCCAGTCGTGGTTCAAGCTCAGTCCAATATATGTCGTATTTCTTGCAAAGTCCACAAACCAATGAAGGGTGAGGTAATCCCCTTCTATTTTCCCTGCGTATAAATTCTTGCATGGACTGAAAGATAATGGCTCCAAAATCAACAATCTTGCCAGTTAGAATACAGTAAAGGAGAGCAGCTCTATCGACATCAACACTGCTTTTGTGAGTTGTAGGCATTATTCATGAGCAAATGAAATCATACCATTCGTGTAGACCATATTGAAGTCGATTGGAAGGGAATGCCATAGATTCAGTTTCGGGCCTCTTCTGCCAATGGGTGTGAGGTACTGTAAGTTCGTTAATAACCCGGTACAGCTCATCAGCATCAGTGTGGAGAGCTGCAACATAATGGTGATATTCATCCTGCACCCCTTGCGAAAGGTCCAGGTACAGATTAATGGCGTTGGCATTATAAAGAATAAGAATACCCCTGACTTCAGATATCGAATGGGTACTCTCCATTGCATTGGCATAAAATTCTCGAACTACATCAAGAATGGCATCTTCAGGTTGTCCTGCTAATTTCAGCAACCCAAAATCTCTCAAAAACTCATGATACATGTCCCAACCACCAATATCAGGCTAAAAACTTCTTTCGATAATCATATTTTTGCCCATAATTTTCTTGAAATTTTCTACAGCTTGGCTGTTGACAAATCTAGAGGAATCATAAGTAGTTATGACTGGCTCTTCCCTCTGGGGAGATGGGGTTGTACTTTCAGTCGCTTGAGTCGAACTCTCTAGGTTTCGTTTTGCTCGGGTTTTGGGTGCCATTGCCAATGGAAGCTTAATGTTGACAAGAATAGTGTTCAGCTGGCCCCAATCAGACAAGCATACAAACTAATCCCAAAAATTTACGTCACAACCAGAATTTCTCAAACAACAATCGACCAAACCGAGAAGAACTTCAAAATCTAAGTTGCAGAAACCAAAAGGAAATCCGCTGAAAATCGAAAATGATTGAAGAAAGTAGTAGAATACCCAGAATGAAAGTCACGTAAGCTCAAGTTGGACCACTCTGTGTCTTTATCACAATCAGACAAGAAAATGCTTTCTACTTCCCCCAAGGGTTTCGGGACCACCAAGATTTTGAATCCACAAAAGTGTTGTCGACGAAACTACCAAATCAGCAGAAAATAACAGGATCGAAAGAAAGAAAAATAATGGGTGTGGGGTAAACGGTATACTTCCAAGGGAACAAGAAAAATTACAGGATTAGAAAAAGAGAGTCTGAGTAAGAAAAAGTTTCGGTCGCCTTTTTCAAATAAATTTAGTAGGGTTCTTTGGCTTTACCGAATAGTGAGTGGGTTTCCGTCTTCCAATAAGACACGGACATGTGGATCCCATTCACCTCACTATTCTAAACATTTGTTTCTTAATTTGACAGAATTTCTTCTCTCCCTCTTGCTGACTTTCTTTTCTTATGCAAACATTATTTGGCCCTCACTTCTTCAATTGAAGAATTTAGTTTTCCAGCTTAGGTGCTGTTCACATACTTCTTCACTTTTGTTCTTGAAAACCATTTTCGTTTCTTTGCTATTCTGTTTGTCTACATTGAAGCTACTAAGCCTTTGCAAAATTTTTCTTGTTCTTTCACCTGATCACGCACTCATGCATTCTTGCTGGCAGGATCATGATAATTATTCTTCCAAACTGTGCTCTTCTGATATGCCTGAAAAATAAAAGTAAAATTCAAACTAATAAAATAAAAAGAAAAACAAACTACTAAAATCAAAGAAAATAAAACGAGATGAAAAACTAAGAATAAAAAAAAAATCAATTGGGTTGCCTCCCAAAAGCGCTGAATTTCAAGTCTTCAGCCAGACTGCTTCCAGTCTCCTTAATTCAGTTCACCAAGGGGAATGCTATCTAATTTATACACTCCCTCTCCATAATAATGCTTTATACGCTGCCCATTGACCTTGAACAAGCTTCCATCTGATTTTTTCAATTCAATTGCTCCATATGGGAAAACTTGGTTTATTTCAAACGGTCCTGACCACCTTGACTTCAATTTGCCAGGAAACAATTTAAGCCTCGAATTATACAATAGAACTTACTGTCCAGGACTGAATTCTCTTCTCATTATCATCTTGTCATGCCATCTTTTGGTCCTGTCCTTGTAAATTCTTGCATTGTTATAGGACTCATTTCTCAACTCATCAAGCTCATTCACTTGGAGTGACCGATTTTCTCCAGCCTTGTTATAGTCAAAATTTAGCTTCTTAATGGCCCAATAAGCTCGATACTCAAGCTCTACAGGTAGATGACATGCCTTACCAAATACCAACCTATAGGGAGACATTCCAATTGGAGTCTGATAGGCTGTCCTGTATGCCCAAAGTGCGTCATCTAACTTGTTAGCCCAGTCTTTTCTATTCAGGTGGACAGTCTTCTCCAATATCAACTTCACTTCTCGGTTTGAAATTTCAACTTGGCCATTTGTCTGCGGATGATAATCGAGAGCTACTTTATGTCGAATTCCATATTTTGACATCAAACCATTGAAGACTTTGTTACAAAAATGAGTGCCTTCATCACTCAAAATGGCTCTTGGGGTACTGAATCTTGTCAATATATTCTTGTGCAGAAATCGAATTACCACTTTTGCATCATTTGCTGGTGTTGCTATTGCCTCAACCCACTTAGAGACATAATCAACAGCAAGGAGAATGTACAGCTTCCCAAAAGATGGAGGAAACGGTCCCATAAAATCTATACCCCATACATCAAAGATTTCCACTTCTAAAATATTTGTCAAAGGTAATTCATGCCTTCTTGAGATGTTTCCAACCCTTTGACATCTGTCACATGTTTTTACAAATATGTAACTATCTTTAAACACACTAGGCCAATAGAAACCTGATTGCAGCACCTTTGCTGCTGTACGTTCTGCACCAAAATGTCCTCCATATGCTGCAGCATGGCAGTGGCGCAGAATTTCCTGAGCTTCATCTTTCGGCACACATCGTCTTATAATCTGGTCTGGACACTTCTTAAACAGCATAGGATCATCCCAAAAATACGTGTTGATATCATGAAGGAATTTCTTCCTCTATTGGTACGTTAACCCACTTGGCATTAATCCTCATGCTAAGTAATTCACTATATCTGCGAACCAAGGTAGATTTTCATCAATCTTCATTATTGTCTCATCTGGAAATTCCTCTTAAATAGGTTGTTCTTGCTGAATTTCAGATTGCTCCAATCTAGATAAATGATCAGCTATAACATTATCAGATCCTTTTTTGTCCCTGATTTCAAAATCAAATTCTTGCAAAAGCAAGATCCATCTAATAAGTCTGGGTTTGGCGTCTTTTTTTGCAAATAGATAACGAATAGCTGCATGATCTGTATAGACAATGACCTTGCTCCCAATTAAATATGGTCTAAACTTGTCAAATGCATGTACAACTGCAAGCATCTCCTTCTCTGTTGTTGTATAATTTTTCTGAGCATCATCTAAGGTCCTGCTTGAATAATAAATAGCCCGAAAAATTTTGTCTCTTTTCTGTCCAAGGATAGCTCTAATTGCAAAATCACTCGCATCACGCATCAGTTCAAATGGTTCTGTCCAATCTGGTGTGATCATAATAGGTGCAGAAATAAGCTCCTTCTTGATCTTTTCAAATGCCTGCAAGAAAAAATCATCAAAGACAAAGTCAGCATCTTTTTTCAATAAATGACATAAAGGTTTTAAGATTTTTGAAAAGTCCCTGATAAATCTACGATAGAATCCTACATGTCCCAAAAAGCTCCTCACAGCTTTAATTGATTTTGGAGGAGGAAGCTTTTCAATAGCAGCGACTTTAGCTCTATCCACCTCAATGCCGTGAGCTGAAATTTTGTGTCTAAGGACGATCCCTTCTTGCACCATAAAATGACACTTCTCCCAATTTAAGACAAGATTTGTCTCTTCACATCTCTGCAAAACAAGTGCCAAATTAGATAAACATTGATTAAAAATCCTACCAAATACCGAGAAGTCATCCATGAAGACTTCCATTATCTCTTCAACCATGTCAGCGAAAATTGACATCATGCATCTCTGAAAGGTTGCTGGGGCGGTACACAACTCGAAAGGCATCCTTCTATATGCGAAAGTTCCATATGGGCAAGTGAATGTTGTTTTTTCTTGATCTTCTGGGGCTATTGCAATCTGGTTATAGCCCGAGTAGCCATCTAAAAAGCAATAACAAATGTGTCCGGCTAGTCTGTCTAGCATTTGATTGATGAAAGGAAGCGGGAAGTGGTCTTTCCTAGTAGCTTTGTTCAGTTTCCTATAATCGATGCAAACTCTCCATCCCGTTACAGTTCTAGTGGATATGATTTCATCGTTTGTGTCACGAACTACTGTCATTCCACCCTTTTTAGGTACAACCTGTACAGGGCTCAGCCAAGAACTATCAGATATAGCATATATAATACCAGCATTTAATAATTTTAAGATCTCAGCTCTAACAACTTCTTTCATTGCTGGATTTAGTCTTCTTCGTGGTTCAATAGAGGGTTTATGATTTTTCTCTAATCGAATTTTGACAACAGAGGGACTAATTCCTTTGATGTCAGCAATAGACCATCCAATTATCGGTTTGTGCTCTCTTAAAATTCTAAGCAACTTGTCTTCCTCTGCAACCGATAAAAATGATGAAATAATTACAGGAAAAGTACTATCATCACCTAAAAAGGCATACCTCAAATGGCTTGGTAATTCTTTTAATTCAGTTTTGCCTTCTTGTTTTTCACTTACCTGTGACCTGCCAATCTTCTCCTTAGTTGTTGTTGTCGTACTTTCTAATGGATTAGCTTCCAAAGTAACAACACAACTTTTAATTTCATCAGTTAGTAATTCATCATCTAAATTAGAAACTGAATTTACCAGACATTAAGCCATAGGATCGGTTGGTGCTTCCTTTGTTTCAACTTCTCTTACACAACTCTGCACTACTTTAATCAACTTACATGTTTCTGGTTCATCAGCAAATTTCATCACCTTATAGATGTTGAACATAACTGATTCATCATTCATCCTCAGGGTTAATTTCCCTCTCTGAACATCGATTAGTGCTCTCCCAGTGGCAAGGAATGGTCTCCCAAGTATAAGTGAAATTTGTTTGTCCTCTTCATAATCTAAGACTACAAAATCGACAGGAAAAATTAACTTATCAACCTTAACAAGTACATCTTCTATTATACCTCTGGGATAAGTAATCGATCTATCCGCTAGTTGCAGTGTTATGGTAGTCGGCTTTACCTCTCCAAGACCTAGGCTCCTGAAAATAGATAAAGGCATTAAATTTATGCTAGCACCTAAATCACACAATGCCTTACCCACTTTCGATCCTCCAATCTCACATGGAATAGTAAAGCTTCCAGGGTCTTTCAATTTTTACGGTAACTTTTGCTGTAAAATTGCATTGCATTCTTCTGTCAAGTTGATAGTTTCATAATCTTCAAGTTTCCGTTTCTTTGACAGCACTTCTTTCATGAACTTTGCATAATGTGGCATCTGCTGCAGAGCATCAACTAACGGAATGTTAATATGTAATTTCTTAAATATATCAAGAAATTTCTTAAACTCAGATTCAATCTTCCGTTTGTATAAAGCTTGAGGATAAGGAATAGATGGTTTTAACAAAGGAGGATTATCAGGAAAAAGTTTACTAAAGGGTTTAGAATTAACTCCCTGTTTTACTATTTCTGATTCTGCATCCTTTGTCATAACAGGTTCAGTCTGCTTCTTTTTCATCTCAGTTATTGGTGCAGTTCCTTCTTTCTCTGTTACCTTCGGTGGCTCATATGTGTTCCCACTTCTCAAAGATATAGCATTGCAGTGTTCCTTCGGATTGAGCACTGTGTCACTTGGAAACTTACCTCTTTCATTTAAAGAACTGCCAGCTGCAGCTAGCTGTCCCAAAGTGGTCTCAACAGACTTCATCTGTGCACCAAGACTGGTATTCATCTCTGACATTTTAGCTTCCACGTTCTCTAATCGCGCATCAGTTTTACTAAATCTTGTTCTAGTTTCAACCATGAACTCCTCAAATTCGTTCCTTTTAACTCCACCATAACCTTGGGAATTCCCTTGGTTATTGAATCCTGTATTGCTATTACTTGTTGCTGGTGGGTTTAGAACGTTTTTAGAGTTACCATAAGATAGATTCTCATGGTTTCTGAATCCTGGCTGGTAGTAGTTAGGAACTTGATTTCCTTGAAAACCAAAGTTATGATTATTAACATAATTCACCTGCTCCAAATCTGTCCCTATCAAGTTAGGATTTGTGTTGTCATGATGAATCATAGCTTGCGGCCCTTGTATACCCATTGAAGAAATTTGTGTTGAAATCTGCTCAAGTCTTGCTAGGATGGCTGTCTGCGTATCTAACTCATACATACCTGCTACTCTTCTGACATTAGCTCTTTCACCTGGCCATTGGCTACTGTTTATAGCCATCTCTTCAATTAACTGCATAGCTTGATCAGGTATCTTGGACCACAGTGAACCTCCTACTGAAGCATCCACAGTAGCTCGTGTCTGCGGAGTCATGCCTCTGTAGAAAACTTGTATTTGGTTTCCTTCATCGTACCCATGCTGAGGGCATCTACGCAATAACTCTTTAAATCGCTCCCATGCCTCATGTAATGGTTCTTGATCCAACTGTGTGAACTGGGCAATTTCTAATCTCATCTACATTGTCTTTCCTGGTGGGAAGTACTTTGCTAAGAATTTTTGTGCCATCACTGCCCATGTCGGAATGCTTCCTGGTGGCAAATTTTGATACCAACTCAAGGCTTTATCCCGAAGAGAAAATGGAAACAATCTCAGTCGAATAGCATCATCAGGGGCTCCATTAATCTTAATGGTGCTGCAAATCTGCAGAAAACTTGTCAAATGTGTGTTAGGATCCTCTAAGGCCGAACCTCCAAATTGATTTTGCATAACCATGTTGATCAATGCCGGCTTCAACTCAAAGTTATTACAGTTTACAGGAATCTCTCTTATAGCAGCAAAATTCTGATTCACAACTGGGGTAAAGTAATCTCGTATAGCTCGCTGCTGCTGATTTTCATCTGCCATGATTAAATTTTTGTCTTTCTCTTCAAATCTGTTCTGTTGAATTTTCCGGATGGTTCTCTCAATCTCTGGATCTAACTATTCTTTTATGTCTGTATTTCCACTTCTGCGGGTTTTTACCATTCACCTAAAATAAAAATTTGTAGAGAGTAAATTAAAACAAAAATAAAAAAATCTAAATTAAAGTAAAGGCTATTGAGAAACAGTGTTAACGAAAAACGAAACAATAATTCCCCGGCAACGGCGCCAGAAAACTTATCGTGCTCAATTGGAACACTACTGCAAGTGCACAGGTCAGTTTTTGAGTATAGAGTAAATATAAGTATCGTCCCACAGGGAATTGTGTCTACCGTCAATCACTGTAATCAACAACCTTGAACTTTATTTCGAAAAAGTAATTTATATTGGTTGAAACCCTATTTACTATTCTAACTATTAATTATGGAACAAATTAATTGAAATAGTCACAATTATTATGAATGAAAATATCAATGGCAAAATATTCCTAGAACTCGATTTCACCTAACTAGGGTTCATACAATTCCTTTGATCAATTGTTCTTTTGATTTCAATTTGTTTATAGCCGAAACTATTTCTTGTTTTTCTCTCCCGAGTTTTAAACAGTCATACCCAAATTACCTAATCCTAACCTCCCGATTCAGAATTAAATAATACAGTTCATTAAGCGATGGCAATCCGTTTCTCTATGGCTCATAAGAATTGTCAACCTCCCGATTCAATAATGTCCTATGTTAGTCTACCCTTGTGCATATAAATAATCCCCTCTCCTGAGTGTCGGATTCCTATACTAATTCATCCAATTGGTGGCCAATCAACTAGAGCATTAAGAACAAGTAGATTAAATAAACATAATTGATATCATCCAAACAATATTACAAAATAATTGCAATCTGCCCAAAGTTGTCTACATCGATTCTAGGAAAAAGGAGTTTAGTTCCTAGAGATCATAATAAACATCCCATAATTCCAAAGTATCATCCCTAGAATAAACATTGATTGAAAAATATGTAAAAGATGGAGTTTCTATGGAGCTAAATCAATCCTGAAGCCTTCTGCCGCAGCCTCCTTCGATATTCTGATAAAAAGACTATTTATAAGGTTCCCAGGCACTAAAACGCGGAATGCCACGTGGAAAAATAGTGTTGCCCTAATCAGACTGCTATGCTGCAATAATGGTATTGATTCCCCAGATCTGCTCTGAACTGTCCAGTTTCTTCTATTGCTACAGCATAAGTCACGATCAGCATCCTGCAATTTCACTTCTTCACAGAATCATCAGAATCAGCTCCAAAAGCTTTAACTTCTCCATATTGTTCTTTTTCCTGCAAAAATGCACAAAACACATAAAACATACCTAATATAGCAAATAACAAATCAAATAACTAAGTGAAAAGGGTTCTAAACATATATAAATTTCAGTGCTAACACTATTCATTTTCATTTTTTGCTTTTAGTGTTAGTTTTCTTCAGTTCATGTTCTCTATTTTCGTTCATTATCATAAACTCACCATTTAATGCTTTTTTGCATGTATGATTTCCTGTGTTGCTAATCAGTGCATGATGTAGGAGCCTGTTTACGCGTTTTGCTGCAGCCATCAGTACAAGAAATGAGCAGAAATCAGTAAAGAGTTGTGCTGTGGGGAGGACGTGAGCAGGTCCGGCGCAGGAATGATGGGTGCAGCTGAAGTCGACACTAGCTGGGGAGAGATACGGACTGTGTTGCAGGGAATGGAGCTTAACACTGGCAGCACCAGAGGACAGAATCGTGAGCAGAAGCAGAAAGCGCCTGTAGCAGCAGCTGGAGCACCTGAAAATGAAATGTGCAGCAACAGACAGTACAAGGCAGTTTGTGGGCACAGCTGGGCAGTCTGGCCAATGAAATGTGCAGCATGATCAACAGCAGTCGGACAGACCGGGAGTAGCACCTGGACAGCTCCTGGTGCAAAATGAAAATGAAACAAAGAAACACGTACAGTGCACACGAGACCAAGACAGCTGGGACAATTTAGCTTAGGGCACGTTTGGCAGTTTTAATTGTGCACATTTCCATTTTTATGCATGTTTATCTTTATATTTTTTTTTAGTGTTCTTTTTTATTTTGTTTGTTAGCTTAGCTTATAGTCTTAATTTAATTTGCATATTATTATTCCTTGCTTGATTAGTTTACACTTAGTTTTAATTAGGAATTTAGAATTAAACTTAGTATTTAGATAGTACATAATTAAAATTAGTAGTAAAATTATTTTAGGTAATTTTAAGTAAGTTTGCATTTTAAACTAAAAAATCCAAAAATATTTCTTATGCAATATTTGGATTTTGTAGTAATTAGTTAGAGTTAGATTTAATTAGGATCATTTTATAGGTAGTTAATTTCTTAGTTAGATTTAAGAATTTCTTTAGGTTAATGAAGTTTTATTTTATTAGATTTTAGGTTAACTTAATTTGCATTTTTATTAAGTAGTTTAATTACATGCATATTTTATTTTAGGTTTGTTTAATTGTTCCTTTATTTTCATATTTGCATTCTAGGTTAATTGTATTAATTTTAACTGTTTTAATTATCTTTTGTAGGTATATGCTTTTAGTTGCTTGGAGCTTTGTAAGTAATTTTTGCTCTGTTTTATTTTCATTAGTTTATAATTTTTATTGTTTTCAGTACTTTTAATTTTAGCCTTGTAGATCACTCCCTAAAAATTCATAATTTGCTAGGATATACTTAGGATAAGATTAACTGGTAGTTAATTAGGCTATTCAGCTTCTCTGTGGGACGATAATCCGGGACTCAAATCTTATTATTACTTGTACGACCGTGCACTTGCGGATACATGTCTAGGTCACTTATAGTAGGCACTAGTTTGTATCATATATCTTACAGGTATGCGACGCCTGTCACGTCTTAAGTTCGAGGTGTGACAATTGAAAATAAGGTTCTTATTGTGTTATGTTCCTAATTGAAGTTGTATGGTCACTTGATTCTACATGAAAGATATAAAAGATTTTTTATGTTGTTTATATGGACTTAGGCTATCCTACCTCAATAGTTAGCTTTTGGGTGTAGTTTTCCTAAAGTCGATATTAATTAGTATCAGAGCCATCTATTTCTCAGTTACAATCGAGTAGCGCAGATGGTGACGTCGACATTGCAGTTTTCATTTGATGTTAGAAGCTAGCACAAAACTAGATCAAGTGAGTGGTGACATCATCATTGCAGTGTTCTTTCAAGGCTAAATGCTAACGTAAAGCTAGATCGTATAAGTAGTGATGTCGATATTGCAATGTTCCCTAAGGCTAGAAAAAAATTTAAAAAACAAAAACTAACTCAGTCAGCTCACGAAGTGGTGACATTGGTATAGCAATGTTCGTTCGAGGCAAGACTAGTCTAGCGCAAAGCCAACCTGCGTGAGCGTCAGGACTATAGAGTGTGGTGGGCTTTTACGACTCTAATAAAAGTATTATGAGATATTTGATCATACATGGAAAGTATAAAAGATTCTTTATGAGACTTATATAGACTTGGACTCCCACACTTCAATAGCTAGCTTTTGAGGTATGGTTCTCTTAAACTGTGTGAAATCCAAAATTTTTGTTTCATAATTTATTTGGAAACTATAAAACAATTAAGATACTCGAAATAATATTATGCAAGCCCGAAATAACCGAAGGACTCGGATTAGTAGCATGAAGCTCAGAGCATGAAAATCGAGGTAAGGTTTCAAATTCAAGTATTTCTTAAAGATCGCATGTATAAATATGCTTTGATGGTTAAAAGGTGAAACTAAGGTATTGGAGGCAAAAAATTTAGTAAAAACTCAAGTTAACACTAAATCGAGAAATTAGGCCTAGTAAGTGAAACAAATTCAGAATAAATTCTATAAATTCGTAAAAATTATTTTGAGGCCATAGGAAATTAATATAAGATATATTTGACTTGGAGAATCAAAATTGAGTGGAAATCTTGAGGTTTTGATGATCGAATTAATTTTTAAATTAAACCGAAAACATTAAGGAATTTAAATCGGTAATGACCAAATCGGGCAAAATTGACTCAAACGGGAAATGTTTCTTAAACAAATGGGCTCCAAATTTTTATAAAAAATACTAGAGACTTAGTATAACACATGATAAGTGTAATTTTGGAGGAAAATGGGCTGGAAACAATTTTTATGGATTTTACAAAAAAAAAAAAAGGACTGCAGGCTACCCTGGCATAGAAATCTGTTGGCCCAAAAAAAATGCCAAATTTGAAGACCTTTCAGAAGGCTTTTGATAGGGATATTTTCCAAAAATAAATATCACTTCATGCTCTTTTTGGAAAGCTAAAGAAAGCTTTGAACCGACCTAAAACCCGAGAGTTCTCTTCCCTTCTTTCTGCCACAAGCGTCACTCCCAAGGGTTCATTGTGCAAATTTTTCGGCCACCTTCCAGCCACTTTTAGATTTTTGTCAAGAAGGATAAAATCTTCCTTCCTAAGTCCTCTACAATATATAAAAAATTGAGCTTTAAACAAGCTCATTTTCTAGGTGAAACGCTAGTGAGAAGAATAGGGACAGAATTTGCCCTGTTTCTAAGGTGAGAGAAAACTTAAATTCATGAACTCTTGGCTGGTTTTTAAGTTTGTTTTTGATTATTATAAGTTGTATACATATATATCTACAGTTGAGAATCATTGATGGAGCAAGAAGAAGTGGTCAAAGTTGGTCAAACTAGGTGAGAAGTTGTTGGAAGATGATGATGATGATGATGATATATGTTGTTATTTGATGAATTTTAATGATTTTTGCTAAAGTGAAAATTGAAGAAATAATTTCTAGAGACATGTGTAGGTTCAGCCAGCCTTTAATTATTAGGGTAGAGACGACATTTGGTTGAGTTGGGTGTTATAGAAGGCTTGTTTAATACCGAAAAGCTCGGTTTATAGCTCGATTTAGTGGAAAACTGTAAAAGTGTCGAAATTGACGATTCGGTGAATGGTTGTATGTTACAGAAGGACTTGATTAAGTGTGTAAGCTATTAGATTTGAAAGATTAAAGTTAGATGAAGAGAAACTATCGAAATAGCTTAAACCAACACATTTATCGATAAAAATGAGCTAATAACGAAGTTGTCAAAAAATGGCCAAATTTAATGAAGTTTATGTAAAATAATGCATATTTAAGTATGTTAAGATGGTTTTGAGCATCATTTGATGGTTTTGAAACTGTTTTGGACAACTTAAGGCATTGGCATGTAAAACGAGGTAAACTCGATACCCGACGATTTAGTGCTGCCCCAACTCCGTTTAGGTAAGGGATGCGATTTAAAGTAGTAATGACTTCCTGTACCTATTTATATTTCATGAAATGATTGGATGAGTGCATAAGAAATTTATATGGGAAAACCTGAACTTTCCAGTATAGTCCCTAAAATGAACGAAACCCCGGTTTAATCCTGAAACAAAACATTTTTACCTATGATATGTAAGTCTTTGATACATTAATATTTTATAATGGAAATTATATGATTTTTAAGTAAGTATGAAAACATGTAAGAAAGTAAGATTTTTCGAGATTAGAGGCTACCCCAATAGTATAGTCTGTGTGCATGTCATGCCCGCTACTTGTGGTACCCGGCTCCACCACTTGTAGTGCTTGTTTCGTTTCACCCGTGTAATGCTCGTTTTTCACCTTTGTGGTGCTTATTCTCACTATACGTGGTGCATGTTTCACAGTATCTCGTGCCCTTACGGCGAGTGCACTGATGCCCATGCCATAGTTGTGTGCTAGTTTATTCAGATACTATGTCTATTTTGTTGTACGACCTTAATCCAGTCTACAGCCCCTACCATGGTCATAGGTATTTTATTCCATCTACGGAGGATGATATTTCTGTCTGCATGATAGCTATACGGATTTAGCCTAGTCTCTATATTTTAATGTATAAATGTTTTGAATTATGAAAGTAAGTAAGCTTTATGAAAGTAAGTAACTTTGTGGAATTTGACTAAATAAGTATGTATGTATGTATGTATGTATGTATGTATGTATGTATGTATGTATGTATGTATGTATGTATGTATGTATGTATGTATGTATGTTTGTCTCAAAGTAAGTAAATAAATATTGTTTTGTTATAATCAAGTAAGTTATGTAAGCAAATAAATATTGTTTTGTTATAATCAAGTAAGTTATGTAATTTGATTAAAGTACGAAAGTTTTTTGAAAACAACATGTTAACTCTGAATTTCTATATACTTTTGAGGTTGTTAGGATTATTTTAAATGTTTTCCTTACTGAGCTTTTTCAAAAACTCATTCCCTTTTTCTTCATTTCAGATTACCTGCAATAAGACTGTTCAGCTACTTGCGGAGTACTTGAGTAGACTGGTGGATTTTGAGTCTCCTACACTATCTTTAGTACACGCTCAGGTATACCATCTGATATATATTTTCAGATATTTATATTGTACAGATACTAGTGTGTAAATACTTTTCGGGATGTAATCAAATTTTGCAGAGTTGTAAAGAAGTGGTTTTGGAAACAAATGAAATGTATTGAGTTGGTTAAGTACGGATATTACTGAATTCGTTGTGGAGTATATTGAGTCGGAAAATGATAAGTTTAAGAAAATGAAAACAATTGCTTGCAATTATAAATTGTGATCGTATTGATTACATGAAAGTAGGTTAAAATATAAGAGGTTATACTGTCGAAATTTAAGCAATTAAAAAATTTAGCCAAAAAAAAAAAGTAACCAACACTGTACAGAAATACAATCTAAGTAAGAAATTAAGTTCAAAAAGAAAAAGTTAACCTCAATTACCGCTCTTCCGAGACGTTACAAACTACATATTATATTGGCATATTTGGAAGAGGAAAATAAAAATGCTCCGCATAAAAGTAATTAAAACTAATATGTTAGGTGGTGTATTGGCAATGGCACGTAAGATTATTACCATATCACCGACGCTTGTGCTCTACAACGTATGTTACTGAAAAATGTTGGGGTATATATATATATATAGCATTAAGTCTAAGCTTAACATCTCTTAATACGTATAAACACAGTGACTAAACAAAAAGACTAGGTAAAGAAACCTTGTCAAACCTCCCAGTAGTTCTATTAAATTTATTTTTTCATTGATCACACATTCGAAGCTCAACAAAGAGAGGCAAATTTTAACTACCGGCTTTAACAAGATTGATCAGATGGATTAATTCTCAGAATACATTGACCATCTGCATACATCATTAGCCAGCTCATGTGTTCTCGCACCCTTGATTTTATAGTGACCAATAGCTGTAGCACATTGACAACATTTGTTGGTAGGCATCAAAATCTGTTTCTAAGACTTAGATTTACAACTTTGTTCATGCCCTAGTCTCCATTATTGACTCCATTTGAAGGCAAGGTAGAAGAAGTAACTAGTGAACAGCTTCAAAACTGCCCCCGTGATGTACTGTTCATGAACTGTGTGCACTCACACGGTTATAATTATACCTGTGAAACTGTGAACCAACCATCTGATAGCCTTATAGATCAGAATCCAGTTCGTCTAGAACGAACGCTTCATTTCTTCATTATGTAGGGAAAATAATGGCAAGATTCCTTCTCCATGCTGCTTCATCAGAGCTGACATATTACCAATTTCTCTCAGGGGTGAGCGTCTGGGGATAAGCCCGGCAGTGCATGTTTGGGTCTTTCTTGTTCCATCTCTTAGGAGCTCCTTCTGATTGCATTCATCATCTTTAGCATAACAGTTTTCCTTTAAGTGACACACAAGTACCCGCTTCTCTGTTTCATTTTGTGCTTCTTGGTTGATTGGTGAAGTCATTCTGGCTCTGGCCCTCACTATTTTTCTATCTCTTTCCTTCCTCAATCTCTCAATCTCTTGATGAAGCACAGATATTTGTGCCTGTAGCTCATTGGCCTTTGCTTCAGATGAGAGAGCTTTCTGTTTCCATTCTTTCACCTAATGAAAGCAACAAACATGTTAAGCATGACCTAGTTGTGTGCAACAAAACAAAGGCTTTTTCTTTTGTACAGCATAATTTTCATGGTTATTAACAAATCAATCTCCACTCCGCACCCCCAGCCATATGCAACTAAAAGTTCAAATTGTCGCTATTTTGTATGATAAGTGGAAACAGGGGAGCTGGGTTTCTTTGACATATTTGTCTAATTTAATTCTATTATTTCTTCATAAAGCCAAAAGACCGCACGTAGTGTGAAAAGACCTATAAATGAATTTAAAGTTACATTCTAATTTTGAAGCCCTACATACTAACATCTTAGTTTCCAGAACTTCATGATATTTAGCGATGAATGAAAGTAGAAACATTTGAAACATGGAAAGGCACTAAAATAGTTCCCTATACAGTGGTGGATTTTTGCACCTAAAGGCTAGAATACTTCGGAACACCTATCATTAGCATGCGGTTGCTTTTGTATTTTGGTCGCCTAATTAAATGGCAAAGTACAGGAACAAAGAGTTGGCATACGATGATGTCATCCAAAAGTCATAGATACGTAAGTTACCCCACGTTACCCACGTTTTGGACGTGTAAAACGTTCGTAATTTGGACCTGAGAAACATCCTCAATGTGGCAAGCAGTTGGTCCTATTTTATTTGAAGCTTACCATGTCCAGTGATAGCCGGCCACAATCAGCAGTTCCGTCTTTAATGGAAAGACTTATATAAAACGTATACAGGGTACTAAATCCTTAATCTAAACATTGTGAAGAACAACACCGTTTTATGAGATTGCGGAAGATTAAAAGATTCACATATTGAGAAAGTAGATCTTATCACAACTCAAAGTTAGAGATATCAAGGGTTAGAGGTTCATATCCAATTCCGCATATTGATATATTGTTGTTTACGATGTTGATGCATTAAATAGATCACTTGAGAAATTCTAACAATATAAACCATAAGAGAAGGCCTAGAATAGCCAGCAGTAAGTAGCTTAGGAAAATCTTACAGCGGATTGCAAGGATTGAAGCTGATAGTCTGAATCAAGTGCTCGATCTTCCCAAAAATCTCGAGATGCCTGCAATTCTTCCACCTCATCCCTTACCTGCCCCAGCATCTCTTGCATCAGGGACCACTGTTCAGTCTCAGCACGAACTTGCTCTACAATCCTCTGTACTATTGCCTTGCAATGTCCTGAACACGCTCTTGTCTCATGAGGCATTTTCTCCTGCATAAACAAGTATCTGGCAATCAATTGGGAATCCAGATTTTCATCCTGTGGCATCAATTAATGAAAAAATGTACAAAAAATCCCCTACTCCAATGGGACTCAAATAAGAATACTCTCCTTTATTTATTTAAATTCAACGCTTAACTGCAACATATTGTCATATTCAAAAGTCCTGTTTGCTTTGCTTCAACATTCTAACCTCGTGTTCAAACTTCAGAAACGAACAAATCATCATGGTAAATTTCAGTATTGCAAAGTCAAATTGTGTTAACAAATAATAAAAGAATTTAATGAATGCTCCTCGTATGTCCAGTTTGGGATCAATGATAAGAGAAAATAACAGCAACTTGACAAGAGTGTTCCCTCTGTAATACAAAACGACATGGGATTAATGGTCTAATTATCATTTTGCTGATATTCTTCTAGAGCTCAACAATGGCAAATATACACACTTGGAGATATATGCATGTTAGCTAACCAAATAATGAATTCTTATACAAGGAGCATTAATATGAATAGAATGAATTGATCATTTTGGAGGAAAGATAACCATTAAGGCAAAGCTGCAAGGATCAGAGCACACCCTGCAAGTTGATGCCATGTTCTTCTGCTAAAGTTATCTGAACTGAAACTAGGTCACCTCACTTCAGCTTATAAATCATTGTGCAAATAAAATGCCATTAGAATGAAGAGCAGAAGTGCCTGCCTAATAATTTTGAAAGTCCCAACAATAGGAATTAGGAAGCTAGACTTCAAGAAATCTCCAACTCCAGCCATGGCAATTCCTTTTTACTACCATCTCTATTAATATGCGGTTTTTGAAGTACTGATACAACTCAGGGCTACAAAGTATTGATTCAAGGAATTTACCTTGTAAGAATGTTGTATTGATGGCAAAGACAAATCAGAATAATCAATCCTCTTTGAACTGGAGGCTGAACTGGTGGCAGAACTGTTTGCTGTAGAGAGCATTGAACCATATTCCTCCTCCATTCTCTCTAATAAAATCCCCTTTGACAATCCCTCCATCTTTCTTCTCAAGATTTCCACCTGCAAATTTGCTTGAAATTAAACCTCCTCTAAAACTACAACTCAGAAATTGTTTACAAAGAAAAGAATTGTTGTTGGCTTTAATCCTCCCTCACCCCCTTTTTCTTATGTTCTTCTTAACTTGAACGACTAAGCAGCAAAGAGTGATATAAAATCCAAAACTAACGGAAAAAAATAAGTGTTACATTCTTACATTGCAGTTGCGGTTTGAAACAAAGCTCTCATCCCCTTCACTCCTGATTTTGATTGACAAGCTAGCTTCTGCCATCTCGCGAATCTCCTTCACACATATTTCTTCATCAGAAATTCCTCCAAACTTCTCTAGCCGCCTTTGGAGAAAAGATACTTGCTTATCAAAGTTACTACATCTTTTAACCTCCAAGTCTTTGGTTCCTGCTCTCTTTTGCAGTTTTTCTATTTCCTCCACCAAATCATTGATGTGCTCCTCCATTACCAACCACACATTCTTTCCTTCAAAAATATTCTTTCTTCCCTGTAACCAAAAATCAATGTCATTGACTGGCATATGTATGAAAAAGAGAAAGAGAAAAATGCAGGAATATAAGAAATTAATGTTGGGCAAGAAAAGCTAAACAATTGCTCAAAATAATGAAAAAGAAACATATTATTCAATGTCTCATTGACTTTTGTCTGTTTTCTGAAAAACAATAAGCAAAGGACTCAGAATTGACCTCCTTCTGTACATTTAGCCATTTAGCAAATGAAGACAAGCATCAACTGTTCAACAAATTAATCTAGGACAGGCTAAAACAAGAAGCACACAGTACCAAACAAAAACAATAAATAAATGTTATCTGAAAAGAAACCAGAGACATTCTTTTCAATTGCTGATGAAATAAATAAACTCCAAAGTGGGAAAATATAAAATAAATAGAAGTTGAATAGTTGAAACCTTTTTTATGATTCTGGCTTGCTATATGATTATCAGCTTAATTGAACAAAATGACTTTATTTCTATGGGCATCTTTCTTATTCCACATTCTATCAACAACCCAGCAAAACTCTGAAATCAGAACTGATACTAAACAAGTTTTCATCTTTTGAAAATAATTACAGTCAACTTTCACTAGTTAGTTCCACATGATAAGAAATTAAAAGACTACATTAATTAATATTTTCTCAAGAACCAAACAGACCATAATCAAAACGATGCACACAGAGAAAGAGAGAAAAGAAACCGACAGAAAGCAAAGTTTGAACAGCAGATTTCAAGGTTCTCTCCATTTGCACCCTCCTTCTCTCCATTTTCTTAACAGCAATCTCTCTTTCCATCCTCAACAAGTTACATTCTGTTCTCAACATCTCAGCTTGGAACCTCCACTTCTCTTCTTCAACCAAAACTACATTAGTATTTTCTCTCATCTCTTCCTCCACTCTCTCTCTTCTCCTCTCCTCATCACTCTCCCTTGGACTCAACAGCACCACTGGAACAACCCCTCTTGTAAAAGACCTTTCTTGATCAAACAAGCTCTCCAGCTTCCCTTTTCTCTCCTTTTGCAAACAGGGTAGTTTTGAAGGACTTGACTTCGGTGCTTTCCTTCTAGGCCTGCGTGGCAAATGAAGGATTCTTGGGGTTTGCTGTGCTGGAGGGTATTGCCATTTAGCCCTCCTTGTTATAGTTGTTCCCATTGATATCTTCTCCATGCAAACACCTAACTCTCTCTCTTACTGCTCCTTTCTTGTTTGGTTTTCTTGGTGTTAAAAAAAGCTGAGCTCTTTGTTTACAACAAGTGGTTGCTTAACTGCCATGGTTTTCTTTCCTTTATCTTTTGTTGTGGTGGTGATTTTGAAAATTTAAGAGCTTTTGTACAACTGGGTATTCGGTTTTAGTTAGAGACAGTGAGAGTTCTGTTAATGTTTTAAAACACAAGCTGTACCAACTTTGATTGTTGTCTGAAAAAAGAATCCAGAGGTTTTTTGTCCTTTAAAGAGGGTCTTGGTTTTATATATATATATATATGAATGTGTGTACAGCATACCACAGCACATCTGTAAAAAATTTTGGACATTTTAATCAGAAAAACTGTACTTTTTTTTTGTTTTGGACCACAAAAGAGAGTTTTTTTTTTAATTTAAATAAGGAAAATGGCAGGAGTTTAATGGGAATTTGATAGGAGAGAGAAACTATAGCGGGCAAATATTATTGGGGTCTCTGAAACTGAAAGAAAACATTGCATTGCAGTTGCCAGTTGGTGACATTTGAAATTTACAAGGGTAAGTTAAGAGGAGAGCTACCAAAAAAGTGGTATGTTTTAATTAAGATGCTTTTTAATTGAGTGCATTTTTATGAGGTTGGATTAGGTTAAGTAATAATAATACATTATTATAAAACAGAAGAAAGAGACAAACCCTAAACCAAAAAAAAAAAAAATTGGAAGAGAGAAGAGAAAAAGGAGAGAGCAGGCGTGCAACCTCGTTACGAGGAAGGAACAGGGATTTTTCAAATGAAAGCTGAGTGCGTTTGTCTTTGTTTCTTTCTTCTTCTTTGGTAATTCATTTCCTTGGACCTTGTTTTTCTATTTCATGGAAATCTGAGAAGGATGTACAATTATTGTATTGTTCCCAATGTCACATTACTATTTTGCCCTACTATTGTGTATTTTTATACTACTAGGTACGGGAAGACGCATAATATACTCAAATAACTAACAATTAATTATTTGTATACAGTGGTCAATTTGGAATTTTGAAATTTTTTATTTAAATTTTATTTTGCATAAATTTAAATTTAATTATTTAGTTTAATTGTATACTAAATCAGTTATTTGAGTTAAGTGATTTACTTATGTAATATTTTATTATAATTATAACTTTTCATGCTATCTATCTGTTCAAGAAAAATTAATGGTGTACTTTTTTTTGGGTAAAATCAATCCATATTTTTATTACCAATGGAAATAATATATATATATATATATATATATATATATATATATATATATATATTCATATTTTTTATAGTATCCGTAGCTCATTAGTGCTTAATCAGAGTCTTGATATCTTTAAATTAAATAGTATGGTAGCTAGGGTTAGGTTTATTCTTATTATTTCAAGAATGTTATTGGATTTTCAAAACATATTGTATTTCTTTTACCATATGTTTGGTAGAAAAAAAATGAAAAATTTTACTTATATCTGCATAAAATTAATTTGATTTTATAATATCATTTTAATTTTTATATTATTTATATTTTATTGATTTGATTGTAGAATTTTATACTATTCTCATATAAATTATTTGTGTCAAATTTTTAATTGCTTGAAAATATCTAATTATTTTCTTGATAATAATAAAAATTTTAAGTGTTAGTATATATTGAAATAGATGTTATATTATAATATTGGATTAATTTGAAACTTTAAGTATTTTACATAAAATTTATTTAAAAAAGTGTAAAATATTGTTCTACATTGATGTATTTTGGTTTCTACTAAAAAGAAATAAACCAAGAAAGAAAATTTTCTTTCATTGCATTTGAAATAAAAATAAAAATAATAATAAATAAAGAGATTAAAGGTAAAATTATAATAAAATAATTAAGTAAAAATAGTACTCCCTCTCAATTTTAAAATAAAAAAAATCCAAATCAAGTTTTTTTAACAAATCCTTTTGATTTTTATTTTTATTATATATTATAAGGGATATATGTGTGAACACCACAAATTTCCTACATCTAAATTAGATTATATAAAAACAAAAATAATATATTTTAATGGAAGTGAGAATATTCGTTGTAGGGCTCGAGGAGTATGGGAACCGAGAAGCCCGTGAATAATGGGGAACCCGAAAATACAGGAAGTGATAAAGCAAATGCAAGCATAGAGGGATCGAAAATAATTTTGATATAAAAAAAACTTATATCGGGATTTATGAGGAATGATGAAATATCAATAATATTTCATTTTCGAAATAATGAAATTTTCATGGAAGGCATGAATATTGTTATTGGATGATTTTAAAAAAAAAAGAAAAAAGAAAATGTATATATATATATATATATATATATATATACATTGGTATAATATGTATATATACTAAACAAATTTAAATGGACAAATAATGATATATATATATATATATATATATTGTAATGTATAACATACAATATATAAGAACTAATAAATGAACACAAAACAATAAAACAAAAAAAAATAAAACAAACATTAAACAAAAACAAACAAATAAATATCTATCTATATATTAATATAACATATATATATATATTAATATAATATATATTATGTTGTACGAAATTGGCTTTCAAAGAAAGCCAATTCCGTTTCCTGCATTTTCGAAATGCAAAGGCAGTAGCGGGGAGCGGGAAAGGGAAAAGAAAAGAGAAAGGAGAAGAGAAGGAAGAAGGAAAGGGGAAAGAAAGACTGATCGGCCGGGAGAGGGAGAAAAGAAAGGAAATAAGAAAGGAAGGAGGGCTGATAGGGAAAGGAAGAAAGAAAAGAGGAAAAGAAAGAAGAAGGAGCTGATCAGGAAAGGAAGAAAGGAAGAAAGAAAAGAGGAAAAGAAAGAAGAGGGAGCTGAGCGGAAAAGGAAGAAGAAAGAAAAAAAAAAGAAAGGAAGGGAGGAGAAGAGAGAGGAAGAAGGCTAGAACCGAGAGGCAGGGGAGAAGGAGAGGGAGACCGAAGGGAGAGCTGGAACCGAGAGGCAAGGAAGAAAAAGACAGAGGCTGAAGGAGAAGCAAGGACCGAGAGAGAAGAGAGCAAAATCGAGACTGAAGGGAGGTGAAACCGAGAGGCAGGGGAGAGGAAGAAGAAGACAGAGGCTGGAAGGAAACAGAACCGAGGAAGAAGAGGCTGAAGTTAGAAGCTGACCGAGAGGGAAGAAAGGAAATGGAGAAAAGAAAAGAAAAAAGAAAGAAGAAAGGAGAAAGCTGGAAATTTGGGAAAGAAAAAGGTAAAATGTATCTATGTATATATATATATATATTTAATGTACATGTATATATATATGTGTTGTAGATACAAGCATGTTAGTGTAGAATTAATTAGACAAAAAATGGGAAAATGAGGAGTAGACAAAAATATATATTTGTGATATTGAATAATGGAAACAAATAATAATATATATAGGAGTACATTTATATATATATATATATTTATGTGTATATACATGTAGATGTATATAATAAATGTGTATGTTAATATTTGTATATACAAAATATATAAATGGTAAAGAAAATATATAAGCGTGCGTGTTGGCCTAGGTATGTACAATAATACGTACACACGAAGTAGTAACGAATAGGTTACGATTTTAACGTAATTCGGACAATTCGCATGAATAGGGTGCTAAGTATACAATTTCGGTGTAGATGATTGTAGAAGGAATTAAAGAAGGTACTAGGAGGCGTCACCACTCGAATTCAGGATTTTCGATAGATCGAGGTAAGGTGTACTATTTAACTTAGTTTTGATAATGCATTCTTATTTCACCGATAAAATATTTTATGAAAGTGCATATAATTTGAAATGATTTATCAATGCTTTCATACTTGTGAAACTGTTTGCGAAGCATGTTTTAATTTGTCGAAATATTCCCCGAGTACCTTCCATGATATGAAATGAATCTTCCTAAGGTATGAAAGGTATGGATGTTTTACATTTATTTATGATTTTATATCCATATCGTTAGAGAAACTTTTGAAAATTTCAAAAGCATAGAAAAAGGGAAAAGGGGAAAAAAAGAAAAGATGTTTTGAGACTATAGGCTTCATGCATGGTTACTTCTTGTGGTGTTCCGGCTCCACCACTTGGGTGCCAGTACGTAGGGCCCCTTTAGTACTTGTGTGAGACCCCGTATATGTATATAGAAATGTAAATAGAATTGTACTATGAATTCATGAGTGAAGTATATGTGATGTAAGTCCATAAGTAATGTACACACTTGTAATGAGAGTGGTAATTGTACATACAAGTTACATTAAGTATGAATGTGAAGAAATGGACTTAAACATGTGGAGAATGTGTGTAGAATGGATTATGAGTAGTTTGGTAAAATGGAAGTAGAATTGCATAAGATGTGCACTTCCATTTTTGTTTATATTAAGTACCATTGGTCATGCAAAGATTCTACACAAGTTTTAATGTGTATGAAGTGAGGATGGATGACATTTTCGAGTCTCAAAGATGAATGGATGAGAAAAGGATCATGGTAGCAAATTAAGGATGTTTGGTAAGTGTTGCTGCAGAAGAACTGCAAAAAATCTGGAAATTGTGAAGGGCAGATCGATCTCATGGGATGAGAGATCGATCTGGAAGAGCCAGAATGCTCTTATTTGGGCAAAGGAATAGAGCAGATCGATCTCCAATGGAGCCAGATCGATCTCCTAAGCATTCTGTAGTGAAAAGATCGATCCCCAAGCACCCAGATCGATCTCCTTAGCTCTCTGTTTGGGAGCAGATCGATCTCATGCTTCGACAGATCGATCTCATGTTTAAAATGCCGTGAAAAAATAGGGATTTAAGGGGACCAAATCGATCACCTCTTGGACCAGATCGATCTCCTCAAGCTATTTCTATATAAGGAGTGCTGAAAATCAGAAAATTTCGGGAAAAACAAAAATCTTCCACTTTCAACCCAAAAACCTAACTTTCTCTCTCTAAAATCAGCCATTTTCAGTGAGGTTTGAAGAGAGACCATTAGAGGCAAAGTTGTTCCTATCAAAGAGAAGAACAACATAGTTGGAAGGCATTTTCCCATTGTTGGTATTGAAGGAGTTAAGGGCATTGCCATTTGGAGCAAGAAGAGAAATCAAATTGGGTAAGATTTTAATACTCCAACTATGGCACATTGTTTATATAATTGATTTTGAAGTGTTTGGCATGAGTATGGATGGTTAGAAACTATCTAAAATGCATTGGAATGATTATGACCTAGAAATGGTCTAGAGTGAGAAAGTGGAATTGTATGGAGATTAATGATGAATGAGATATGTAGAAGTTATTAATAGTGTTGTGGTATGATTTTAAGATGTGGTTAGTGGATAAATTGTGAGATTTACCTAAAAGACGTAAAATGTGGAATAAGGTATTGGTAAAATGCATAAGTGAATAATATTGACTAGTGAGGTCAATTATGGGTTAAATACATTAACTCAATTAATTTAATGAATGAATCGCAGCTTCCGAGGATACGCCGAGGCAAGTTGAGCCAAGAGCGTGAGAAGCTAAAAGGAAAGGAGTCACACCAAGTAAATCGAGGTAAGGGAATTGTGTGGACTCTTAGAGATATTTGTGCGCAATTTGGGCGCTTAAATGTTTTGCTAGAATGCATGAGATTAGGAAATGATGTTGGGTGATTGAAGGGCAAAAGTTGGGAGTTTGATAAAATGTGCATGAAAACAAAAGCATATTGCTTTGAAAATCATGTTTTATTGCTTTTTAGCAAATGATTAGTAGGTTGGCTGACATTGAAATGATTTGCAAAAGAAATGAGTGTGTTTTGGTTTTGTTAACCATACTTTGCAAGTTTTGAGCCACCTACATGATTTCGTGAGTATGAAAGCGTGCAAGAGTATGACTCGCACGAGATTTGACGTGTTTTATACACATGAGTGCAAGAGGCACTAGTTTTCACATGGATTTCATAATTGTTTTGGCATTGTGCTTAGAGTTTGTCTCGCACTGGATGCCCACCTTGCATGTTGCCGTGTTTGGAGCTTCGAGTAGACTGAGTATCACATCGATTAAATAGGCTCACACGTGCATTGTTTTGACATGATTAATTAGCCATGTTAGGAGCTTCGGGTAGACAAGAGGTCGTACCGATTAAATAGGCTCACACGTGCGTTTGAGATGTGGCGTGATATGATGTGTTGATTGGGTCCACGGAGTACGTTGTACCGTGCATGTAGCATGGAGTACATTATACCGTGTTGAGTTGTGATGTGTCGTCTTCGGACGAGATCTGCTATGGACCGGCGGGTAGGATTTGACCCACCTCCCGTGTGGAAGCAGATAGTGGTGATATCTCGCACACCTGATCCGTGTAGCCGGTATCACAGGTTATGTACATAGGCCTTGAGGTTATTACCTATTGTTGAACTGCCTATCTCACATGTCTACTGCTATTTGAGAATAAATCCATGTTTGAAATGATTTGTGGGTCAGGAAAGTCCGAGGGATGGGCCGAGACCTGACCAGTGATGAACTGATTTGTTAATGGTTTTTAAACTGCACGGATGCATGATGTTTAATGCTATGCTTTATTGTGAAAATGCATGATGGGTAATGCCATGCTTTTATTATGAATTATGCATGATGATTTATACCATGCTTTGAGTTGAAATGTGCACTTGATTTTAATAGCATGAATGCTTTACATACCATTAACACAATCATACGCTCATGTTTTGAGATAAATAATGAATGAAATGCTTTTGAGCATGGCATCACGATCACGTAGATAGTGCAGTATCTACCTGTTCGCATGATTGCCTTACTGAGCGTGTGGTTTGCTCACCCCCCTTATTTTCCCCCTCTCTACAGAGATTTGAGTATAGAGTGAGCGTGACTGGAGGCGTTTCCCTTTTGGTAATCCGCTGCATCCCATCGCTAAAGGTATACACACTTGGATTATTTTGTATCTAAACTAGACATAGCACAGTAGCATTTTGTATGTAACTACTGGGGATGTAAAACAATGTAAACACATGTAACGACTCCGATATATATACATTTATACAAGTGTTTACTCATAAATAATGTTTCAAATTGAATTGGTATGGTGGAGTGAGTTAGACGTCGACACACAGCCCAACTGTTATGAGTGTGGTTGTTCACGATCGAGGAAGGATGATTAAAGATTGATGCATGAAAATGCGAAAAATTTGTACGTATTTTGGTAAGTTGAGGGTCGTGACAGAAGTTGGCATCAGAGCTCGAGTTGGTTTGACGTGTGTCGTGTCTAAAATACTTAATAAGTGGAAAATTACATCCCCAAGTTACTGTGTTTGTTTAGATACAAATTGTGTGTGTCGATGGGTTGACTAAGTAATTGGTTGTGAATGTAGGGAATTGAGTAAGTATGCCTAATACCAGTCGCGGTAGAGGGATGAGAGCACAGGCTCGAGGCCGTAGAGGTAGGCCTGGGGGTCGTATTGAGCCAGAAACACACGAGGCTCAGGAGGATGTTGAGGTGGAGGCCGATGTTGAGCACGCTCCACAGGGTCCAGAGGAGAGGCCCGAGAGTACTGAGGCTCGCTTCGCGAGGGTTGAGCAGAGCATTGAGATGATTGTGGAGTTGGTCACCCAATCTTTATCTGGAGTTGGCGGTAGACAGAGTCCCGCTACACAGGGTGATGCCGAGCAGGCGACAGCTCCTGAGGCACTGGCAAGGGAAGCCCAGAGGCCACAGACGACCGATACCCCACCCACACAAGATGTGCCTACGCCGGTTGCTATGCCAGGCAGTAGAGGTTGGGGATATGGATGTGATTTGGATAGACTGCAGCAGTTCCAGAAGTTTGGACCGCAGTCTTTCAGTGGAATAAAGGACCCAGTAGCGGCTGAGGATTGGATCAATGAGATCGAGAAATTATATGGGTTCTTTGAGTGCACTACTACCGAGATGATAGCATTTACCGCTTTTATGCTGAAGGGGTCGGCAGAACATTGGTGGAAGTCCACCAGGCCTATTTTGAGAGCCCGGCATACTGAGATCAGCTGGGATGTGTTTCTAGAGGCCTTCCGGAGATAGTATGTCCCGGATACCGCACAGCGGAAGCTAAAGATGGCATTTTTGGGACTGACCCAAGGGAGCAGGACTGTGGATGAGTATGAGACTGCTTTTATATCCCTGGGCAGATATGACCCTAACACGATGAGTAATGAGGTCGAGAAAATCCAGAAGTTTGTGGATGGATTGAGACCGACCATTAGGTCTAGACTGGTTCCCCTGGATATACCGACCTATGAGGAGGTAGTGCGCAGGGCGCAATTATGTGAACAAGATGTTGATAGAATCGCCTCAGAGTTTGGAAAGGTTGGTAAGATGAGGGACAGAGATAAGAAGAGACCTATGATGGATAAAGGCTTCAGCTATAAATGAAGCAAGAGATTCTCTGGAAAGATGCCGAGAATTGATGAGATCTGGGAGAGGACAGTTGATACTCCCATGTATCCAGCCATTGCTCCAGCTAAGGGAATCGTGATTGGAGGACCACAGCCTACTACGGAACAGTGTGGCAAGTGTGGTAGGTACCATGGTACTCGACCATGCTATGGATCTCCTGTAGTATGCTTCAGATGTGGGAAGCCAGGGCACATAATCAGAGATTGCCCAGAGATGATAGAGAGAGCCCCACATAAGGGCAAGGAGCCAGAGAGAGCTCTAGTTGGTACAGCTGCTCCGAGGAGGAGGGCTACAGCTGAGGAAAAGGGGAAGCAAGCAGTGGGTGTAAGCAGAGGACGAGTGCACGCACTGGACCAGGACACTGCAGATCAGTCATCGGATGTGGTAAAAGGTACCATCTAAATCTTTATTTAGAAGCTTATGTACTGTTTGACCTTGGTGCCACGCATTCCTTTATTTCACCATCCTTTGCATGTAAATTGTTGAAGCATGTAAAACCCACACTGCTTGATAAGATGTTGTTGATATCTACCCCTATGAATGATAGTCAGTTGACTGAGCATGTATATAGAGATTGTAAGATGAGGATAGGAGGTAAAGAAATGGCAGCCGATTTGATTTTATTAAATATGAGTGATTTTGATGTAATCCTAGGGATGGATTGGCTGGCTGCAAATCATGTTATTATGGATTGTCATGCAAAAACTTTGATGTTTCCAAAGATAGACAATCTTGTAGTTAATTTTGTAAAATGAAATTAAAGAACATGATTATTATAAGTGTGATGAGTACAATCTTGATACATGATGTATGAAATATAAATTTGATTTCATTTATCTATGTGATGTGATGATTTATGATACTAATGGTGGAAAGAATAATGTGAAGAATTCATCGCTTTTGTGATTGAGACGGATAAGGCACGTCTGAAATTGGAAGACATACCAGTGGTTAGGGAATTTCCAGATATCTTTTCGGATGAGTTACCAGGGTTACCTCCAGATAGGGAGATGGAGTTTGGTATAGACTTGGCACCTGGTACAGAGCCGATGTCCAAGCCACCGTACAGAATGGCTCAAGTCGAGTTGGAAGAGTTAAGGAAACAATTACAAGAGTTGCTGGAGAAGGGATTCATCAGACCGAGCGTCTCACCTTGGGGAGCACCGGTTCTGTTTGTAAGGAAGAAGGATGGAAGCCTCCGACTGTGTATAGATTACCAGTTGTTGAATAAGGCCACCATCAAGAATAAGTATCCCCTTCCACGCATCGATGACTTGTTAGATCAGCTTAAGGGAGCGCAGGTCTTTTCTAAGATAGATCTGAGATCAGGGTACCATCAGTTGAAGATACAAGGTGGAGATGTACCCAAGATAGCTTTTCGCACCCGGTATGGACATTATGAGTTTATGGTTATGCCATTCGGGTTGACAAATGCTCCCGCAGCTTTTATGTCGTTGATGAATGAGGTATTTCACCAGTATTTGAATCGGTTTGTGACCGTGTTTATTAATGATATACTGGTGTATTCAAGGTCTAGAGAGGAGCATGAGAGGCATCTAAGGATAGTGCTACAGACCCTTCGAGAGAAGAAGTTGTACGCTAAACTCAGTAAGTGTGACTTTTGGTTGGAACAGATCTCTTTTCTGGGTCATATAGTATCAAAGGATAGAGTATCAGTGGATCCATCTAAGATTGAGGCCGTAGTTCAGTGGCAGAGACCCCAGACAGTGACAGAGATCAGGAGTTTTCTGGGTTTAACTGGATATTATCAAAGGTTTGTAGAGGGATTTTTGAGGTTAGCTGCTCCTTTGACACGCCTCACAAGAAAGAATGTGGAGTTTGTGTGGGACGATAAGTGTGAAGAAAGTTTTGAGGAGCTGAAAAGGAGATTAACCACAGCTCCAATCCTCACCATTCCTACCAGCTCAGGAGGTTTCTCGGTGTATACGGATGCTTCACACCTAGGACTGGGCGGCGTGTTGATGTAGGATGGGAAGGTAGTAGCCTATGGATCATGACAATTAAAGGATCATGAGAGGAACTACCCGACCCATGATTTGGAGTTAGCAGCGGTGGTGTTTGCGCTGAAGATATGGCGCCACTACCTCTATGGTGAGAGATTTCAGATTTATACAGATCATAAGAGCCTTAAGTACCTATTCTCACAGAAAGAGTTGAACATGAGATAGAGGAGATGGCTCGAGCTATTAAAGGATTATGATTGTGAAATCCTATACCACCCGGGTAAAGCAAATGTGGTGTTGATGCATTGAGTAGGAAGCATCTCGGGATGATATCATTTATGATGATCAGGGAACACGAGCTGTTGGAACAGTTCACGAACCTCAGTTTGGATATGACCCCGCCTGACGCTGATAGTGGATTTATGATAGCTAGCCTGCAGTTGGAACCGGATCTGGTAGATCGAATCCAACAGGCTCAGCGAGTTGATCAGCAGTGTAATGATATTGTCGGGCAGAGACAGAGGGGTATAGAGACGGACTTTAGGTTGAGTTCGGATGGATTGTTGAGGTTCAGAGGTAGGATATGTGTTCCTGATGACGCAGAGATCAGAAGGTTGATCCTGATAGAGGCTCACTCATCGAAGTATACGATACATCCAGGGGGTACTAAGATGTATCAAAACCTTCGAAAAGTCTATTGGTGGTCTGGAATGAAAAAGCACATTGCTGAATATGTTGCTAAGTGTCTCGTTTGTCAGCAGGTGAAGGTAGAGCATCAGAAGCCTGTAGGGTTATTACAGCCTCTACCGATACCGACATGGAAGTGGGAGCATGTCACTATGGATTTTGTGGTGGGATTGCCGAGGACCCAGGGAGGTCATGATGCCATATGGGTGATTGTGGATCGGTTGACGAAATCAACCCATTTTCTAGCTATGAGAGCTACCGATACTCTGAGCCAGTTAGCGAACCTATATGTGCGCGAGATAGTGTTGCTACATGGAATTCCAGTGAGCGTTGTTTCTGATAGGGATGCCCGCTTCACTTCCCACTTTTGGGAACGTTTTCAGGAAGCGATGGGGACCCAGTTGAATTTTAGCACCGCGTTTCATCCTCAGACAGATGGTCAGTTGGAGAGGACTATACAGACCCTGGAGGATATGTTGAGAGCGTGTGCATTGGATTTTGGAGGCTCCTGGGATGACCATTTGCCACTCGCAGAGTTCACGTATAATAACAGTTTTCATGCAAGTATCGGGATGGCACTATATGAGGCATTGTATGGGCGTAGATGTCGTTCTCCTATTGGATGGAAAGAGGTTGGTGACAGATAGATTTTTGCTCCCGACTTGGTTAGACAAGCCTCTGAGGACGTCCAATTGATATGTTAGAGGTTACGGACAGCTCAGAGCAGGCAAAAGAGTTATGCTGATAGGAGACGGAGACCACTAGAGTTCGATGTGGGTGAGTCAGTGTTTTTGAAAGTTTCCCCTTCGAAGGGAATTATGAGATTTGGGAAGAAGGGAAAGTTGAGCCCTCGATTTATAGGGCCATTTGAGATACTTGATAAGGTGGGAGATAAGGCTTATAGATTGGCATTGCCACCAGAGTTGGCAAGTGTGCATAATGTCTTCCACGTATCCATGTTGAGGAAGTATCACCCGGACCCGACACATGTAATAAGGTATGAGCCATTGGAGCTCAATGAGGGTATGACATATGTTGAGAAGCCAGTTCGGGTATTGGACAGAAAAGAGAAAGTGTTGAGGACAAAGACAATTCCCTTGGTGAAAATACTTTGGCAACATCACACTGTGGAAGAAGCCACATGGGAATTGGAGAGTTTGATGCGGGAGAAGTATCCCGAGTTGTTCACATAATAATTGGTTCTAATTTAGAGGACCAAATTTTTTAAGTGGGGGAGAATGTGAGACTCCGTATATGTATAAGGGTATATATGTATATAGAAATGTAAATAGAATTGTACTATGAATTCATGAGTGAAGTATATGTGATGTAAGTCCATAAGTAATGTACACACTTGTAATGAGAGTGGTAATTGTACATACAAGTTACATTAAGTATGAATGTAAAGAAATGGACTTAAACATGTAGAGAATGTGTGTAGAATGGATTATGAGTAGTTTGGTAAAATGGAAGTAGAATTGCATAAGATGTGCACTTCCATTTTTGTTTATATTAAGTACCATTGGTCATACAAAGATTCTACACAAGTTTTAATGTGTATGAAGTGAGGATGGATGCCATTTTCGAGTCTCAAAGATGAATGGATGAGAAAAGGATCATGGTAGCAAATTAAGGATATTTGGTAAGTGTTGCTGCAGAAGAACTGCAAAAAATCTGGAAATTGTGAAGGGCAGATCGATCTCATGGGATGAGAGATCGATCTGGAAGAGCCAGAATGCTCTTATTTGGGCAAAGGAATAGAGCAGATCGATCTCCAATGGAGCCAGATCGATCTCCTAAGCATTCTGTAGTGAAAAGATCGATCCCCAAGCACCCAGATCGATCTCTTTAGCTCTATGTTTGGGAGCAGATCGATCTCATGCTTCGACAGATCGATCTCATGCTTAAAATGCCATGAAAAAAAGAGGGATTTAAGGGGACCAGATCGATCTCCTCTTGGACCAGATCGATCTCCTCAAGCTATTTCTATATAAGGAGTGCTGAAAATCAGAAAATTTCGGGAAAAACACAAACCTTCCACTTTCAGCCCAAAAACCTAACTTTCTCTCTCTAAAATCAGCCATTTTCAGTGAGGTTTGAAGAGAGGCCATTAGAGGTAAAGTTGTTCCTATCAAAGAGAAGAACAATATAGTTGGAAGGCATTTTCCCATTGTTGGTATTGAAGGAGTTAAGGGCATTGTCATTTGGAGCAAGAAGAGAAATCAAATTGGGTAAGATTCTAATACTCCAACTATGGCACATTGTTTATATAATTGATTTTGAAGTGTTTGGCATGAGTATGGATGGTTAGAAACTATCTAAAATGCATTGGAATGATTATGACCTAGAAATGGTCTAGAGTGAGAAAGTGGAATTGTATGGAGATTAATGATGAATGAGATATGTAGAAGTTATTAATAGTGTTGTGGTATGATTTTAAGATGTGGTTAGTGGATAAATTGTGAGATTTACCTAAAAGAGGTAAAATATGGAATAAGGCATTGGTAAAATGAATAAGTGAATAATATTGACTAGTGAGGTCAATTATGGGTTAAATACATTAAGTTAATTGATTTAATGAATGAATCGCAGCTTCCGAGGATACGCCGAGGCGAGTTGAGCCAAGAGCGTGAGAAGCTAAAAGGAAAGGAGTCACACCAAGTAAATCGAGGTAAGGGAATTGTGTGGACTCTTAGAGATATTTGTGCGCAATTTGGGTGCTTAAATGTTTTGCTAGAATGCATGAGATTAGGAAATGATGTTGGGTGATTGAAGGGCAAAAGTTGGGAGTTTGATAAAATGTGCATGAAAACAAAAGCATATTGCTTTGAAAATCATGTTTTATTGCTTTTTAGCAAATGATTGGTAGGTTGGCTGACATTGAAATGATTTGCAAAAGAAATGAGTGTGTTTTGGTTTTGTTAACCATACTTTGCAAGTTTTGAGCCACTTACATGATTTCGTGAGTATGAAAGCGTGCAAAAGTATGACTCGCACGAGATTTGACGTGTTTTATACACATGAGTGCAAGAGGCACTAGTTTTCACATGGATTTCATAATTGTTTTGGCATTGTGCTTAGAGTTTGTCTCGCACTGGATGCCCACCTTGCATGTTGCCGTGTTTGGAGCTTCGAGTAGACTGAGTGTCACATCGATTAAATAGGCTCACACGTGCATTGTTTTGACATGATTAATTAGCCGTGTTAGGAGCTTCGGGTAGACAAGAGGTCGTACCGATTAAATAGGCTCACACGTGCGTTTGAGATGTGGCGTGATATGATGTGTTGATTGGGTCCACGGAGTACGTTGTACCGTGCATGTAGCATGGAGTACATTGTACCGTGTTGAGTTGTGATGTGTCGTCTTCGGACGAGATCTGCTATGGACCGGTGGGTAGGATTTGACCCACCTCTCGTGTGGAAGCAGATAGTGGTGATATCCCGCACACCTGATCCGTGTAGCCGGTATCACAGGTTATGTACATAGGCCTTGAGGTTATTACCTATTGTTGAACTGCCTATCTCACATGTCTACTGCTATTTGAGAATAAATCCATGTTTGAAATGATTTGTGGGTCAGGAAAGTCGGAGGGATGGGCCGAGACCTGACCAGTGATGAACTGGTTTGTTAATGGTTTTTAAAGTGCACGGATGCATGATGTTTAATGCCATGCTTTATTGTGAAAATGCATGATAGGTAATGCCATGCTTTTATTATGAATTATGCATGATGATTTATACCATGCTTTGAGTTGAAATGTGCACTTGATTTTAATAGCATGAATGCTTTACATACCATTAACACAATCATACACTCATGTTTTGAGATAAATAATGAATGAAATGCTTTTGAGCATGACATCACGATCACGTAGATAGTGCAGTATCTACCTGTTTGCATGATTACCTTACTGAGCGTGTGGTTTGCTCACCCCCTTATTTTCCCCCTCTCTACAGAGATTTGAGTATAGAGTGAGCGTGATTGGAGGCGTTTCCCTTTTGGTAATCCGCTGCATCCCATCGCTAAAGGTATACACACTTGGATTATTTTGTATCTAAACAAGACATAGCACAGTAGCATTTTGTATGTAACTAATGGGGATGTAAAACAATGTAAACACATGTAACAACTCTGATATATATACATTTATACAAGTGTTTACTCATGAATAATGTTTCAAATTGAATTGGTATGGTGGAGTGAGTTAGACGTCGACACACAGCCCAACTGTTATGAGTGTGGTTGTTTACGATCGAGGAAGGATGATTAAAGATTGATGCATGAAAATGCGAAAAATTTGTACGTATTTTGGTAAGTTGAGGGTCGTGACAACTTGACTCAACCTGTGTGGAAGATGTCATGCCACTGGTGGTTTATGATGATATTTGGTAGTATCTTGTGCCCGCGCAGCACGCATGAATGTTCCCCGCACGATGAGTGCCATTGGTGCCCGTGCCCTAGCTATGTGCTAGTATATGATAAGAAATAAGAAGGTAGTACCCATGTTTATGATTATGTAAATACCTAAAAATTTCAATGTACTTGGTGCTATCAATAAATAATAAATTAGGAGATTGAGATTAAACATATGATTATAGGTGAATTAATTTGAGAATAAATATTAGACTAACCCTATTTTTACACTACATGGAGAATTAAATCAAATATGTAGCCATACATGTATTTGCTTATATATGTATGCAACATTTCAATTATTTCTCAAAATTAATAGATAGAGAAATATATGTGTGTAAGGGAATCCAAATGTCCACGGATAAAATATACGAATATAAAAAAAATAAATGCATCCATATAAAATATACGTAAATATACATATATTTATAAGTAGAAATACGTAAAATATATGTATATACATGGATCAAGGGTTTTATATTAAAGTGTATATATATATATATATATATATATATATACACATACATACATAACGGATGGAGATGGCAGTGCAACCAAGCATTGTAAAAAGAATATACATATAATAGGTATATATATATATATGTATATACATAGAAACACAAGTGAAAACAAGAGTCCGAGGATTGGCTCCTAAAATAAAGCCAATCCCAAGAGATCCCAATAAAGATATATATGTACAGAGACATGTATGTAAGCACCCGGACGAAATGAGAGGAAAACGTGAAAACAAGAAGCATGAAACAGGAAAAGAGTGATGAAGAAACGTGAAGGCCGAGGGTGTTTAGTGAGGCAGGATGGTAGGGTACTTCCATTAGAAAAAAAATATATAGTACACATACATATTATATGTAAACCTGTAGCAGGAGCATGCCAAACCCGAGAGTGTTTTCTACTGCAGTAAACTAGAGCAGAAAACATGAAGAAAGGTGAGACGATGTGATGGTTCTCGATGGGATAAGATGAGAAGGAAACGCGAATGAGAAAATCTGAAAAAAAATGAAATGGAAATGTGGAGAAGGTAAACCGAAGTGATAGGTGATCAGTGGAGGAAGCATGGCTTGCTGACATTGGAATTAATTGTGACAGAATTAACACAGCAGCTATTCGGTAGGAAGAGAAATGCAAGTGGGAGCAGTGATGATGCCTGATTAGCCAAAGAAGAAGAGAGGAAACACTGAAGTTTAGGAACTCAGAGACAGACGAGAAACAGAGGAAACTATAAGGGACTGTTAACCCGTGATGTAGGTAGATTATATATATATATATATAAACATCATTGAAGCTGGCAGCCACCAAGAAAGACAGTATAGGGAAGTAACGTGAATGAATATATGTATATATATAAACAAGAGTAATGGACTGAAAGGATAACAAAAAAATAAAAATAAAAAAAAGAGGGGGCAGAGAAGACGTGTGATGTTGCTAAAAGTCTGAATACTAGACTGAAGGAGAAGATTGGCGAGGTGAAGAGAGGGAAAAGCTTGGACCAAAGTTGTGTTCTTCGAAAGCCACGATGAGAAGAAGGTAGGGATGAAGCTGAAGGAGAGCCAAAAAAAAATGAAACAAGCTAAATGCCCCTCGCGTGATGCTCTGCCTGCATGGACATAAGAGGAGAAGAGCTGAGAGTTTAAGGAAACCGAAGAAAGAAAGTGAAACAGAGGTGAACTCGAGGTTGGTGAAGGCTTGTGCGTGGAGGCTGGGAACGGTGGATGTGGCTGGTGTCAGGAAGGATGTGAATTGGGCTGAGTTAAAGCTAGAAACGAGAGAGGTTGGCATGTTTTAAGGAGACCCGAGAGCAGAGGCAGCAGGAGAAGGAAAACAGAGGAGACGCGATTGGTGGGAGGCGACGGTACAGGTCGGGTCGCTAGTGCTGGTGCCTAGAGATGTGAGAGAAGAGTGGTAACTCCCTCTTATTACTGTCCCGAGAAAGAAAACGATGGTGTACGATCAGCGAGTTAGGAAACAGGAGCTGGAACCGAGAGCTGGTTGCAAGGGGAGGAAGCCTCTTTACAGGAGCGGGTGATCAAAAAAAAAACGAGACTTGTGTAACGACCCTTGACCCTTAAAAATCGGGATAAATTTTTTTTTTTTTGAATTTAATTTACCCACTTATTCCCTTATTCACTTAGGTTGTATTCATGTGCCGTGTCAAAACACTTTTCCTAATACTTTACTCGTAATTATAATTTAATTTCTATATTTTAACTTATGTGGCCGATAAAAATTTTGGCAGCACAACGACTTATATATGAGCCTATCCACCTGCAATTTAGTTGTTTCCAACAATCCTAGATATCCACAACTACCAAGCATGCTTTCCAACAATCCTAGATATCTACAACTACCAAGCATACTTTCTCAATCCACTTTTACAACTCAATATATCGATATCAATTTATACAATCATCTTACAACCTAATCCCAAGTATTATATTCTTTACATCATTTCCTTACAAATTACATCCCGACAAATTATTTATATTATATGTGTCTGTGCGTACAAATATGTCTGGAACAGGAATGTAAATGTATACCTTTCTACGTGTACAAAAAGTAGCCTATGATAGCTCTTCCCACGAGCCTACGTCATATACGCGGCAGGGAGCATCTATACATACACTGCAAATGATCTGAATGTAGAGGGGTGAGCTTTCGGGAAAAAGCCCAGTAAGATAGTACCTTTAAATTAATCCTGATATATATATATATATATATATATATATATATATATATATATATGAAAAGCATGTAAAAATTATTTGTAAGATCATACTTTAAATAAAAGGAAAAACTTAAATCATCACTTCATGCAATTCATCGTAAAAGTCATAAAGCATGCAAGTTCAAAGCAAGAATCATGCTCAACCATGCTATAAATTCTTTCATAAGCTTTTCGCATACATTGCATAATCATCTCGTTTTACTTTCGTAAACATGTCATAAACATTTTGTGAAGCTTTCATGAAACATTTCATAATTACTTTGTAAACATTACATAAATGTGTTGGTTCATAACCAATCATTGAAATTCATAAGGCACATATTCGTCGCCACATTTATCATTCATAACTAATTCATGGAGACCAGGCTATAACTAAGTCATGCGATACGTGTCATTCTCCGTAGAGAGCTAAACATGTTACCTATGGCCATGGTAAGTGGCTGTAGACTGGATCAGGGTCGTACAGCTCTTTCGTAAAACATGGGTAGTATCCATCTTACATACTTTCACTAGCACATAGCTAGGACACGGGCACCAATGGCACTCTCCGTGTGGGCAACATAATTGCGTGCTGCGCGGGCACGAGATACTACCAAAACATCATCATCATAAACCACAAGTAGCACGACATCTTCCACACAGGTTGAGTCAAGTGCTAAAAGGGCCAACGTACCGGCACCCCAAGTGGTGCAGCCGGCACACCACAAGAAGTAACCATGCATGAAGCCTATAGTCTCAAAACAGAGTTTTCAAAATCTTTCTTGGGTTTTATAACCCATAAACTCATATCGAGTAATAAAATCAAATTCCTTGTAATCTAAAAACTCTTTCATAAAACCGAAAGACTGTGTGGCACTTTGTTCCCGCAGGACTCAAGAGGTGGCCCCCACAATCCCCTTTCGAGAACAAATTTCTTTTCTTACATACTTTTGAAATTGTCAAAAGTTTCTTTAACGATATGGATATAAAAACATAAATAAATGTAAAACATCCATATGCTTCATACCCTTGGAAAAATTTATTTCATATCATGTAAAGTATTCGTGGGACATTTAACATATTTAAAATGTGTTACATAATCATTGTACAGGTATAAAAGCATCTATAAATCATTTCGAAATCACATGCTCTTTTCATAAAGTCATTCATCGGTAAAAACAATATGCATTATCAGGACATAGTTAAATAGTACCCCTTACCTCGATTTATCGGATGTCCCGAATTCGAATGGTGACGTCTCCTAGTATCTCCTTTAATCCCTTCTACAATCACCTACACCGAAATTGTAGACTTAGCACCCTATTCATGCGAATTGCGTTAAGATCGTAATTATCGTTGCTACTGTGTGTGTACGTATTATTGTATATCCTTAGGCTAACACGCACGTTTATCTATTTCTTCACTATTTATATATTTTGCTCCTACAAGTATTAACATATACCTTTATTATATACATCCACATGTATACACGCATAAAATATATATATATATATACTCTCCTATATGCATATATATATATATATATATATATATATATATATATATATACTTTTATTGTTTTCATGTTTCCCTATCTCACATATATACATTCTTTGTATATACATATATATACTTTTATTTGTTTTTCATATTTCCCTATCTCATATATATATACATTCTTTGTATATACATATACTAGCACACATTCATCCTATGTACATCCGTATGTATATGCACCAAAATAAATAAATAAATAAAGATATATATATATATATCATTGTTTTCCATTTTTCCTTATCACATGTATCCATTCTTTATATGTACATATACTAAAACACACATTTATTTTATACGCTCATTTGTATATACACCCAAGTATATACACATTTTTATTTTATCCTTGGCTTTCCTTATTCATTATCAAATATATGTACATGTACTAACATACCCTTTTCATTATACACACCTATATGTATATACCTAAATATATATATTTATATATTCACATAAATACGTATATATATATATATATATATATATATATATATTATCACTTGTTTCCATTATTCCATATCACAATTATATATTTTGGCCTACTTCTCATCTTTCCATTTTTGCCAAATTAAATCTACACTAAACATGCTTCTATTTCAATCTAAATGTATATGTATATTAAATATACACAAATACATAAATATATCATTTACCTTTTCTATTTTCCTTTTCTTCTTTTCTTTTCTTTTCTCTTTTTTTTTTCTTTTCTCTTCTTCCCTCTCGGTCAGCCCTTCTTCTTCCTTTTCTTCCTCAGCTGATCACCCCTTTCTCCCTCACGATTTCTCCTATTCACTTCTCGATTACAGCCTCCATTGCAGTCTTCTTCCCTTCGGTTCTGCTATCCCTCTCCCCTGCCTCTCGGTTTCCATCTCCAATTCCCAGTCCCGATTCTTTTTTTTCCTCTCTTGCCTCTGTTCCAGCCCCTTCCTTCAACTCACGGTTCTAGCTCCCAAATTGGTCTCCTTCCTCGGTTTGCTCTGCTGCAGTTTCTTCTCCTTCTCTCGATCTCCCCTCCAGAGGCAGCTCCCCTGCACACTCTCGGTTCTGCTCTCCCGATCAGTCCTCTCCTCTTTTTCCTCTCTGTCAGAGCCCGCTTTACATCCCCACAAGGCCGCTATCCTCACCCTCACTACCTCACTGGTAGACTTTTGGGCCTGTTGGATAACTCCAAGGGCAGACAGCGCTACTCCACAACCTCCACGTATTGTCCACTTTGGCCCATTGGACCGCACGACTTTGTTTCATTCGGGTACTCCAGCCCACTTGGCCTGCTTCCCCTCAGAACGCGTCCTCGGAGGCTCGAACTCGGGACAACACCCTTGTTCTCGTACTCCTAATGGCAATTGAGCCAGTAAAAATAAAAACGCTCGTTTTAATTGTCAGAGCCCGTTTTACATCCCCACAAGGCCGCTATCCTCACCCTCACTACCTCACTGGTAGACTTTTGGGCCTGTTGGATAACTCCAAGGGCAGACAGCGCTACTCCACAACATCCACGTATTGTCCGCTTTGGGCCGAAGCCCGCACGGCTTTGTTTCATTCGGGTACTCCAGCCCACATGGCCTGCTTCCCCTCAGAACGCGTCCTCGGAGGCTCGAACTCGGGACAACACCCTATCCTTATCAATCATGTGAGCAGTACGACCTTTAGAGTCTTATTTATACCGTTGGTTCTCTGATTCATTCTTCCAGTATAGTAACTGTGCTCTTTCATTGTCACTATTTCCTTTGTAGATCTCTTTTCCGTCATTCTCTTTATCTTTCCCTCTCTTAGTGACTTCAGAAATATAGAATTCATATCATCATAATTGCGCCTTACGCTCTGTTTCCTCAAAGTAATTTCAAATGGAGTCATCTTAGCTTAACTAAATATCTTAATATCTCCTATGGGTTTCTGAACTTCCTTTATCTAACAGTTCTTGCAACTCCTTTTTCAATTCCTAAAGATCCACAAAGTTCATTCGACAGGGAGACTTCGAGATTGACTGTGTCTCTAGTGCCAAACCTATAATGAATTCCAACTCTCTCCAGTGGTAGCCCCGATAGTTCCTCAGGACACATCCAAAAACTTGCATACCACAGATATATCCTGAATACTTAGACATTCTCGACTAATGTCGGAGATGAATGCAACATCACTTTCACATCAACACGTTCATCAAAAACTTTCATTAATAGTCAAAATCATACACTTTATTCC
Organism: Firmiana major; assembly: GCA_033439115.1. Lineage (NCBI taxonomy): Eukaryota > Viridiplantae > Streptophyta > Magnoliopsida > Malvales > Malvaceae > Firmiana > Firmiana major. The sequence continues at coordinate 29,081,282 of CM065905.1, forward strand.
TTAACTGCAAAGCATACATTAATCTTACTAGGTAAGGAGAAGGTTATAGTCTTAAAGTAGCAGTTTAAACTTACATGGTTGGTGGTTAGCCAATCCATACCCAAAATTACACCAAAGCCATACATGCTCAACAAAATTAGATCTGTTAATATGATCCTATCTCCTACCTTGATTTCACAAATCCTACATACCACATCGAACCTAGGTAAGGATCTTTCCTTGAGTGACAGGCTTCTTGCCTTTCTCTGCTGCAGTAGCCCGTCTCAGTGGGACTTATCTCTGGGGAGCTTGCCCTTCAGGTTGTCGTGGTGGCTCTGGGGCTGTGGAAACTTATCCAGTGGGTAATCCTTAATCATGTGCCCCTTCTGTCCACACCTAAAGCAGCTCCTTGTGGCCTTGTAACAAATACCTTAATGGGGTTTACCGCACGTCCTACATAACTTCCTATTTTACTGTGGACCTTTAGTAGTCTGTGGGGTAGCTACAGGAGCCGTGGGCCTATCAACCCTAGCCCGAGACTCATCTGTCAGTCTCTTAGGTTGACCTCTCCTGGACTCCTGCCTCACAAACTATGTCTGCTTATTCTCATCCCTACCTTTTTCCTTAAATGCTAGCAGCTTCATTTTCGAGAGATTCCTCATTCTACCGATATTACTCTCCTCCCTCCAGGTCTGTATAAGAGGCTGAGGCGCCATAGGTACTGGAGGAACTTGTAGAGGAGGAGGTGGTGGTGCTTGTAGAGGAATCGACGTCGGGGTAGGAAATGGTGCCGTGCCAACTGAATCGAAAACGTTTGTGTCACGACCCAATTCCATTCTCTTTAACAGAAATCACTGAAAATTTTTCGCGTTTTACTGTTACCTTACCCGGTCGCGAACTAAACTCACCACACACTGTTGGGCTGTGAGCCAATAATAATCACCACATCTCATTCATTCTCAATAAATTAAAACGATGTCATATATGTGCATTTAATCGTGTACTTATACGAATACATGTTTTACTGACATCTACATCCCCCATAAGTACAACTCAAAAGAATACTGTGCTTTTACATTGTTTAGATACAAAAAGAATCACTGTGTATATACCTCTTAGCGATGGAGATGCAGCGGAGTCCAAAATAATACGCCTCAGTCCTCACTGGGCTACTATGCACGCTCTGTAGGGGGAAAAATAGAGTGGGATGAGCAACCACACGCTCAGTAAGGCAATAATGCAAGCATGGTAGATAACTACTCTATCTACATGCTGATAGTGTTATGCATAAATCGTTTATAGTAGGAGCATGAGGAATAAAACTATGCCATGTGAATATACATATATATCATGTATCAAATCATGTGCATTGGCATATAAAACATGGTAGAGACATCATGTATAAAACATCTCATGCTCAATCTCATTTAAATTCATAAAAGGGCAATTCATTTAGAAACTTCCTTTTTGAACCAACAACATAACACCACCAAATCCACTCACAAACCACAACCACATTTACATTCCACAATTCACGCATGTGTATAAATCTAGGTCACTATATCAAAAGTGCCTATGTGAATCATTACATCATAAATCATCCCAGACCACACGCATCCAGGTGTGCGGGGTATCATGCTGGCACGAAGATGAATTATCCCTCGCCAGACTTTCTCATCACATAACCATCATGCGGTACATCGTACTCCATGTGATATACACGGTACATCGTACTCCGCAACTCATATCATGATTGGGGGTGCCATTCCTAGGTCTTATCTACCCCATACCAAGAGTTTTCCATATTTCGAGAAGGAGAGCCTTCCTGCCGAACAGAGCCTCCCCGCCTAACAGAGCCTCCCTGCCTCCTCGGGCTTATGGATGTTAGCTTAAGGATGCAGGGCTTAAGGGTCCTTTTCGTAAGAGAGCCTCCCCACCGAACAGAGCCTCCCCGCCTAACAGAGACTCCCTGCCTCTTCGGGCTTAAGGATGTTAGCTTAAGGATGTAGGGCTTAAGGATCTTACCTTCACCATACCCATGTAGGAGAGCCTCCCTGCCTAACAGAGCCTCCCCTCCTCTTTGGGCTTAAGGATGTTGGCTTAAGGATCCCACCGTAAGAGAGCCTCCCTACCATACAGAGCCTCCCCGCCTAACAGAGCCTCCCTGCCTCCTCGGGCTTAAGGATGTTAGCTTAAGGATGTAAGGCTTAAGGATCTTACCCACTTTCACAACCCTATACGAATCCCATTGTACAAGCTTGTGCGAGCAAAGCTCTAGCACGACTCATGCATCATGCATCCTCTCATAAAGAGGCGTGTACGAGCATAGCTCTAGTGCGGTTATACTCATAAGATAACCATTCACAATCCACGTACGAGCAGAAGCTCCAGTACGGTTTATAAACATCATCACAATTCAATTTCAAAGTGCGAGCTAAGCTCAAGCACGTTTCACACAAGTGAAAACATAGAAATCTCGCGCGAGCGAGGCTCTAACGTGAATTATATCACATACACGCGATAGGCAGCTTACATGCATTCAAAACATCGCATAATATGCTTAGTGCCTCGTATGGGCTATCTCACAACATCCTTCAAGTACTAGCCAGCCTATCCTTTTATTTGCTCAAATCAAAGCATTGTGTTTTGTAAAAGCATTCAAAACACATGATTTATGCAATTATTAGCCTTACTATCCCTTTTTCATAACACCCACTTCAAAACCAAAACCACGCATATACCCATCATCTTTCACAAATACCATCAACATTTATTTGAGCAATTCATGCATTTCATACAACACCCAATATTCACCCAGTTCAAAATACGAGCAGCTATCTCCATATACTCACAAAATTCCCTTACCTGGAATCGTGATGCGTGATTCCACTTCCTTAAGCTGCTTACTCGTACGATTCGGTTCGCCTTCAACGAACTCTTCGGGACTGCACAAAATCGTATCCCGCATTATATTCGACCCATATATTGCAACCCTTGTGCTTGCTCTAGTCAATTTAATCTATAGCCTCTATTAAAGCTTATTTGGCCTCGTTTCATTACTTTATCCATAACTCGAGTCTATGGATTTTCTTAGGCCTATTAACTCATTCAAAATCGATATCAAATCGATGTAAAGCTCATAGCGTTCATATTCCATGAATCCCCTCACTATGGCATTTATTCATCACATACATATCCATTTCCACATTTCTTCCAACCCACCATGTAATTTCATCTAACCATCTAAATCATAACATTATCCCAATGACAACTTTAACATGCCATAAACCATAAGTTCATTCAATCCCACATATCCTCACATTATACCCATTTTAGATTTCTAGGTCACACCACTTCCACTACATTCTTAGGTAGTTTATCCATCCATACTCATACCAATCAACTCCAAAATCAATTAAATAGCTAATGCATTTGGATTGGAGTGTTAGAATCTTACCAATATGATTTCTCTTCTTGCTCCAATTGATAATACCCTCAACTCCTTCAATTCTAAAAATGGGAAAATGCCCTCTCACTATGTTGTTCTCCTCTTTGATAGGAACAACTTTGCCTCTAATGATCTCTCTTCAAATCTCACTGAAAATGGTTGATTTTTAGAGAGGGAAAGTTAGGTTTTTGGGGTTGAAATTGTAAGGTTAAGTGTTTTCCCAGATTTCCAGATTTTTCAGCTCTCCTTATATAGAAATGACTTGAGGAGATCGATCTGGTCCAAGAGGAGATCGATCTGGTCCCTTAAAATCCCTCTTTTTCACGGCATTTTTAAGCCTGAGATCGATCTGTCGAAGCAATGAGATCGATCTGTTGAAGCATGAGATCGATCTGTCGAAGCATGAGATCGATCTGGTCCCAAACAGAGAGCTAAGGAGATCGATCTGGGTGCTTGGGGATCGATCTTTCCACTACAGAATGCTTGAGAGATCGATCTGGCTCCATTGGAGATTGATCTGCTCAATTCTTTCGCCCAAATAAGAGCATTCTGGCTCTTCCAGATCGATCTCTCATCCTATGAGATCGATCTGGACCTCATGTTTTCCAGATTTCCTGCAGTTTCATTGCTGCAACTCATACCAACACACCCTCAATCTATTGCCATGGCCATTTCCTCATCCATCCACCTCTATAACTTGAAAATGGCATCCATTCATACCTTATGCACATTGAAACTTGTGTGCATTCATTGTATATTCAAAGGTATGCAACATAAAACCAAATGGAAGCATAACTCCATTCCATTTACCACACTACTCATTTTGAGTCTCAATCACATCCATCACTTGCTAGAACACATTTCTCCGTATTCATACTCAATGAAACTTGTATGTACGTTACAACTTATATTACACATACATACACTGAATCCATGGACTTACATCAATCATATTTTACATTACAAATCCATTCATATTATTTGATCCAAGTACACACATTACCCTTATACATATACGGGGTCTTACATTCTCCCCTCCTTCAAGGAATTTGGTCCTCCAAATTAGAACCAAGTCACTCTTCAAAAAGTTGGGGGTACTTCTCCGTATCAAGTTCTCCAATTCCCACGTGGCCTCTTCCGCCGTGTGGTGTTGCCAAAGCACTTTCACCAAGGGAATTGTCTTATTCCGTAACACTTTCTCCTTTCTGTCCAATATCCGAACCGGCTTCTCAACATACGTCATACTCTCATGGAGCTCCAACGGCTCATATTTTATCACGTGTGCCGGGTCCGGGTGATACTTCCGAAGCATCGAGACGTGGAAGACGTTGTGGACATTCGCCAAGTCCGGTGGCAATGCCAATCTATACGCCTTTTCTCCCACTCTCTCTAAAATCTCGAAGGGTCCGATATACCTAGGGCTCAGCTTGCCCTTCTTACCAAATCTCATAATACCCTTCGATGGTGATACCCTCAGAAACACCGACTCACCCTCATCAAACTCCAGTGGTCTTCGCCTCTTGTCAGCATAACTCTTTTGCCGGCTCTGAGCTGTCCGTAATCTCTCACATATCAACTGGACGTCCTCAGATGCCTGCTGCACTAAGTCCGGAGCAAAAATTTATCTGTCACCAACCTCTTCCCATCCAATGGGGGAATGGCATCTACGCCCGTATAATGCCTCATAGGGTGCCATCCCGATACTAGCATGATAGCTATTATTATAAGCGAACTCGGCTAACTGCAGGTGGTCGTCCCAGGAGCCTCTATAATCCAGCACACACACTCTCAACATATCCTCGAGGGTCTGTATAGTCCTCTCTGACTGCCCATCTGTCTGAGGATGAAAAGCGGTGCTAAAACTCAATCGGGTCCCCAGCGCTTCCTGAAAATGTTCCCAGAAATGGGAAGTGAAGCGGGCATCCCTATCAGAAACAACGCTCACTGGTACACCGTGTAGCCGTACTATCTCTCGGATATACAGGTTCGCCAACTGACTCAGTGTATCGGTAGCTCTCATAGCCAAGAAATGGGCGGACTTAGTCAACCGGTCCACAATAACCCATATGGCATCATGACCTCTACGGGTCCTCGGTAACCCCATCACAAAATCCATGGTGACATGCTCCCACTTCCATGTCGGTATCGGTAGAGGCTGCAATAATCCTGCAGGCTTCTGATGCTCTACCTTCACTTGCTGACAAACGAGACACTTAGCGACATATTCCGCAATGTCTCTTTTCATTCCAGACCACCAATAAACCTTCCGAAGGTTTTGATACATCTTGGTACTTCCCGGATGTATCGTATACTTCGATGAGTGAGCCTCTGATAAAATCATTCTCCTGATCTCAGGATCCCTGGGAACGCATACTCTGCCTCTGAACCTCAATAAGCCATCAGCACTCTGCTCAAAATCAATACCCACACCTATCTGTATCTGCCTCAGCCAATCGATACACCGTCGATCGCTCTGCTGGGCTTGTCGAATACGGCCAATCAACTCTGGCTCTAGTCTCAAACTAGCCATGATCTCAAGTCTCTCAGATCCAGGTGGGGTTACATCCAAACTGAGGTTCGCAAAGTGTTCTAACAATTCATGTTCCCGTACCATCATATAAGACACCAACCCAAGGTTCTTTCTACTCAAAGCATCGGCAACTACATTTTCCTTACCCGGGTGGTACATGATTTCACAATCATAGTCTTTCAGGAGTTCGAGCCATCTCCTCTGTCTCATATTCAGCTCTTTCTGCGAGAACAGGTACTTAAGGCTCTTATGATCTGTGAACACCTGAAATTTCTCACCATAGAGATAGTGGCGCCATATTTTCAATGCAAATACTACGGCCGCCAACTCCAAATCATGTGTCGGGTAGTTCCTCTCATGATCTTTTAACTGTCTAGATCCATAGGCAACTACCTTCCCATCCTGCATAAGCACACAGCCCAGTCCCTGGTGTGATGCATCCGTATACACCGAGAATCCTCCTGAGCTGGTAGGAATGGTGAGAACTGGAGCAGTCGTCAATCGACGCTTGAGCTCCTCAAAACTCCTCTCACATGCCTCATCCCATGTAAACTTAACATCTTTACGCGTGAGGCGTGTCAACGGAGCAGCTAGTCTGGAGAAACCCTCTACAAATCTCCGATAATATCCTGCCAACCCCAGGAAACTCCTGATCTCAGTTACTGTCTTGGGCTGTTCCCACTGCACAACTGCCTCTATCTTGGATGGATCCACTGATACCCCATCCTTAGACACAACATGCCCCAGAAATGAGATCTGTTCCAACCAAAAGTTATACTTGCTGAGTTTGGCATACAATTCTCTCTCTCGGAGGGTCTGCAGAACTATCCTCAAGTGCTCCTTATGATCTTCCCTGGACTTAGAATACACCAAAATGTCATCTATGAAAACAATCACAAACTTGTCCAGGTATGGCTTGAATATATCATTCATCAATGCCATAAATGCTGCGGGAGCATTCGTCAATCCGAATGGCATCACCAAAAACTCGTAGTGGCCATAACGGGTACGAAATGCTGTCTTGGGTACATCTCCACTCCTGATCCTCAACTGATGGTACCCTGACCGCAGATCTATCTTAGAAAATACTTCGGCTCCCTGGAGCTGATCCAACAAATCATCGATTCTTGGAAGGGGGTACTTGTTCTTAATGGTGGCCTTATTCAACAACCGGTAATCTATACACAGCCGGAGGCTTCCATCCTTCTTCCTTACAAATAGAACCGGTGCTCCCCAAGGTGAGACACTCGGTCTAATAAACCCCTTCTCCAACAACTCTTGCAGCTGTTTCTTCAGCTCTTCCAATTCTATCGGAGCCATTCTATAGGGTGGCTTCGATATCGGCTCTGTACCAGGCACTAACTCAATGTAAAATTCCATTTCCCTTTCAGGTGGTAGCCCTGGTAATTCATCTGGAAAGACATCGGGGTAATCCGCAATTACGGGTGTGTCCCTCAATTCCGGGGGTGCCTCATCTATATCGACCACATAGGCAATGAACCCTTCACATTATCCTCTCCATCGTTAGTAACATAACCCATCACTCCACATTCAACATTTATCACAATAAATGATTTATCTCTCAAGCATTATGCATTTAAAATCATACTCCTTTATTTACCACAAGTATACAAGTTTCCATATCATTTCTTTTCATCAAAATTTACAATAAGATTGTCTAATCCTGAAAACATCAATGTTTTGGCATGACAATCCATCACAACACGATTGGTAGCCAACCAATCCATTCCCAAAATTACATCAAAATCATTCATATTTAATAAAATCAGATTGGCTATCATTTCCTTCCCCTCTATCTTTAATTTACAATCCCTACATACATGCTCAGTCAATTGACTATCATTCATGGGTGTGGAAATCATCAACATTTTATCCAACAATGTTGGTTTCACATATTTCAACAATTTATGTGCAAAGGAAGGTGATATGAAAGAATGTGTGGCACCAGGATCAAATAATACCAATGCTTTTAAATCAAAGATTCGGATGGTACCTTTTATCACATCCGTCGAAGCATCTGCGGTGTCCTGATCCAGTGCATGTACTCTTCCTCTGCTCACACCCGCAGCCTGTTTCCCTTTTTCCTCAGCTGTAGCCCTCCTCCTCGGGGCTGCTGTCTCAACTGGAGCTCCCTCAGGCTCCTTGCCCTTCTGTGGGGCAATCTCCATCTTCTCAGGACAATACTTAGCCATATGTCCTGGTCTCTCACATCTAAAACACACCATAGGGGTCATCGGACAGGGCCTATTCCCATGGAATCTCCCACATCTCCTACACTGATCAGTAGTAGGTCGTGGTCCCCCAATATTCATGCCCCTCGGCGCAGTCAAGGCTGGGTATACGGGAGGTCTAGCAGCTCTCTCCCGCACCTCCTCAATCTTTGGCCTCTTCTCGAAAAATCTTTGGCCGTCTCTCTTGGCCACTCTTCCAAACCCGGATCTCTTCCGATCCTTGTCCTTTTTAACACTGACTCTCCCAAGCTCGGAGGCATTTCGCTCAAAGTCTTGTTCACATAACTGAGCCTTATGTACAGCCTCCTCATAAGTCACAATATCAAAGGGAGCTAGCTTAGTCCGGATGGCCAATCTCAATCCATCCATGAACTTCTGAATCTTTCGGGTCTCACTACCCATCGTGTCCGGGTCATATCTCCCCAAGGACATAAACTTGGACTCATACTCGTCCACAGTACGGTTCCCCTGAACCAAATTCATAAATTCCATCCGCAGTCTCCTCTGTGCGGTAGCTGGAATATATTGTCTCCTGAAGGCCTCTAGAAATATCTCCCATGAGATCTCAGAGTGTCTGGCCCTCAAAATAACCTCGGTGGACCTCCACCAATGCTCGGCCTCGCCTTTCAGCATAAACACGGCAAAGGCAACCTTCTCACTTGAAGTGCATCGGAAAAACCTATACAGTTTCTCCATCTCATACACCCAATCCTCCGTAATCACTGGGTCCTTCACCCCTCTGAACACTGGGGGTTTCAGCGCTTGAAACTCTCGCAGCCTGCTCAAGTCGCAGTCATAACCCAAATCACTACCGCTCTGCTGTGGAGCGATAGGAGAATCTGTATCCTGGGCTGGAGGTGGTGTAACTGTAACTGTCTCAGCAGTCTGAGGTCTCTCCGCCTCTGCAGCTGCCTGTTTCGTAGTAGGCTGTGCCGCGGGACCTCGTCTGTCACCGGCGCCCAAGGCCTGCGTGACTATCTCCACCAGACTCTCAATACTCCGCTCTAACCTAGCGAAGCGAGCCTCAGTATCACCTGCTCTCTCAGCAGGGTTCTGTGGAGCCTGCTCAGTCTGTGGCTCCGCACGGCTCTCAGGCCTACCTCTACGGCCTCTAGCACGTGCTCTCACCCCTCTACCTTTGCGTGTAACTGGCATAGTGCCTAACTCCCTGTATTATAATAATTCATTAAGCTCAATCCATCACGGTATACACAGTTATATCTAAACAAAAGCACAGTACTATGGGGATGTACTTTCCTACATTTTATTAATGACTCACATCAGGCCAACACAGCTCTGATACCAATCTCTGTCACGACCCAATTCCATTCTCTTTAACCGAAATCACTGAAAATTTTTCGCGTTTTACTGTTACCTTACCCGGTCGCGAACTAAACTCACCACACACTGTTGGGCTGTGAGCCAATAATAATCACCACATCTCATTCATTCTCAATAAATTAAAACGATGTCATACATGTGCATTTAATAGTGTACTTATACGAATACATGTTTTACTGACATCTACATCCCCCATAAGTACAACTCAAAAGAATACTGTGCTTTTACATTGTTTAGATACAAAAAGAATCACTGTGTATATACCTCTTAGCGATGGAGATGCAGCGGAGTCCAAAATAATACGCCTCAGTCCTCACTGGGCTACTATGCACGCTCTGTAGGGGGAAAAATAGAGTGGGATGAGCAACCACACGCTCAGTAAGGCAATAATGCAAGCATGGTAGATAACTACTCTATCTACATGCTGATAGTGTTATGCATAAATCGTTTATAGTAGGAGCATGAGGAATAAAACTATGCCATGTGAATATACATATATATCATGTATCAAATCATGTGCATTGGCATATAAAACATGGTAGAGACATCATGTATAAAACATCTCATGCTCAATCTCATTTAAATTCATAAAAGGGCAATTCATTTAGAAACTTCCTTTTTGAACCAACAACATAACACCACCAAATCCACTCACAAACCACAACCACATTTACATTCCACAATTCACGCATGTGTATAAATCTAGGTCACTATATCAAAAGTGCCTATGTGAATCATTACATCATAAATCATCCCAGACCACACGCATCCAGGTGTGCGGGGTATCATGCTGGCACGAAGATGAATTATCCCTCGCCAGACTTTCTCATCACATAACCATCATGCGGTACATCGTACTCCATGTGATATACACGGTACATCGTACTCCACAACTCATATCATGATTGGGGGTGCCATTCCTAGGTCTTATCTACCCCATACCAAGAGTTTTCCATATTCCGAGAAGGAGAGCCTTCCTGCCGAACAGAGCCTCCCCGCCTAACAGAGCCTCCCTGCCTCCTCGGGTTTATGGATGTTAGCTTAAGGATGTAGGGCTTAAGGGTCCTTTCCGTAAGAGAGCCTCCCCACCGAACAGAGCCTCCCCGCCTAACAGAGCCTCCCTGCCTCTTTGGGCTTAAGGATGTTAGCTTAAGGATGTAGGGCTTAAGGATCTTACCTTCATCATACCCATGTAGGAGAGCCTCCCTGCCTAACAGAGCCTCCCCGCCTCTTTGGGCTTAAGGATGTTGGCTTAAGGATCCCACCGTAAGAGAGCCTCCCCACCAAACAGAGCCTCCCCGCCTAACAGAGCCTCCCTGCCTCCTCGGGCTTAAGGATGTTAGCTTAAGGATGTAAGGCTTAAGGATCTTACCTTTACCATACCCATGTAGGAGAGCCTCCCTGCCTCTTTGGGCTTAAGGATGTTGGCTTAAGGATCCCACCGTAAGAGAGCCTCCCCACCATACAGAGCCTCCCCGCCTAACAGAGCCTCCCTGCCTCCTCGGGCTTAAGGATGTTAGCTTAAGGATGTAAGGCTTAAGGATCTTACCCACTTTCACAACCCTATACGAATCCCATTGTACAAGCTTGTGCGAGCAAAGCTCTAGCACGACTCATGCATCATGCATCCTCTCATAAAGAGGCGTGTACGAGCATAGCTCTAGTGCGGTTATACTCATAAGATAACCATTCACAATCCACGTACGAGCAGAAGCTCCAGTACGGTTTATAAACATCATCACAATTCAATTTCAAAGTGCGAGCTAAGCTCAAGCACGTTTCACACAAGTGAAAACATAGAAATCTCGCGCGAGCGAGGCTCTAACGCGAATTATATCACATACACGCAATAGGCGGCTTACATGCATTCAAAACATCGCATAATATGCTTAGTGCCTCGTATGGGCTATCTCACAACATCCTTCAAGTACTAGCCAGCCTATCCTTTTATTTGCTCAAATCAAAACATTGTGTTTTGTAAAAGCATTCAAAACACATGATTTATGCAATTATTAGCCTTACTATCCCTTTTTCATAACACCCACTTCAAAACCAAAACCACGCATATACCCATCATCTTTCACAAATACCATCAACATTTATTTGAGCAATTCATGCATTTCATACAACACCCAATATTCACCCAGTTCAAAATACGAGCAGCTATCTCTATATACTCACAAAATTCCCTTACCTGGAATCGTGATGCGTGATTCCACTTCCTTAAGCTGCTTACTCGTACGATTCGGTTCGCCTTCAACGAACTCTTCGGGACTGCACAAAATCGTATCCCGCATTATATTCGACCCATATATTGCAACCCTTGTGCTTGCTCTAGTCAATTTAATCTATAGCCTCTATTAAAGCTTATTTGGCCTCGTTTCATTACTTTATCCATAACTCGAGTCTATGGATTTTCTTAGGCCTATTAACTCATTCAAAATCGATATCAAATCGATGTAAAGCTCATAGCGTTCATATTCCATGAATCCCCTCACTATGGCATTTATTCATCACATACATATCCATTTCCACATTTCTTCCAACCCACCATGTAATTTCATCTAACCATCTAAATCATAACATTATCCCAATGACAACTTTAACATGCCATAAACCATAAGTTCATTCAATCCCACATATCCTCACATTATACCCATTTTAGATTTCTAGGTCACACCACTTCCACTACATTCTTAGGTAGTTTATCCATCCATACTCATACCAATCAACTCCAAAATCAATTAAATAGCTAATGCATTTGGATTGGAGTGTTAGAATCTTACCAATATGATTTCTCTTCTTGCTCCAATTGATAATGCCCTCAACTCCTTCAATTCCAAAAATGGGAAAATGCCCTCTCACTATGTTGTTCTCCTCTTTGATAGGAACAACTTTGCCTCTAATGATCTCTCTTCAAATCTCACTGAAAATGGTTGATTTTTAGAGAGGGAAAGTTAGGTTTTTGGGGTTGAAACTGTAAGGTTAAGTGTTTTTCGAGATTTCCAGATTTTTCAGCTCTCCTTATATAGAAATGACTTGAGGAGATCGATCTGGTCCAAGAGGAGATCGATCTGGTCCCTTAAAATCCCTCTTTTTCACGGTATTTTTAAGCCTGAGATCGATCTGTCGAAGCAATGAGATCGATCTATTGAAGCATGAGATCGATCTGTCGAAGCATGAGATCGATCTGGTCCCAAACAGAGAGCTAAGGAGATCGATCTGGGTGCTTGGGGATCGATCTTTCCACTACAGAATGCTTGAGAGATCGATCTGGCTCCATTGGAGATCGATCTGCTCAATTCTTTCGCCCAAATAAGAGCATTCTGGCTCTTCCAGATCGATCTCTCATCCTATGAGATCGATCTGGACCTCATGTTTTCCAGTTTTCCTGCAGTTTCATTGCTGCAACTCATACCAACACACCCTCAATCTATTGCCATGGCCATTTCCTCATCCATCCACCTCTATAACTTGGAAATGGCATCCATTCATACCTTATGCACATTGAAACTTGTGTGCATTCATTGTATATTCAAAGGTATGCAACATAAAACCAAATGGAAGCATAACTCCATTCCATTTTACCACACTACTCATTTTGAGTCTCAATCACATCCATCACTTGCTAGAACACATTTCTCCGTATTCATACTCAATGAAACTTGTATGTACGTTACAACTTATATTACACATACATACACTGAATCCATGGACTTACATCAATCATATTTTACATTACAAGTCCATTCATATTATTTGATCCAAGTACACACATTACCCTTATACATATACGGGGTCTTACAGTTTGCCCCTAGATGTTGGGCAATCATGGCAGCTATCGACTCCAAACCTCGCTCGAGGCGCTGCTCCAACCGCTGTTCAAACTGAGCCATACGTCTATTGAGGCCCTCTAAGTGCGATGGAGGAGGTGGAGGTGGTTGAGCCTGCTCTGAGTACATCTGCGTCTTCCACTCATCGTGCAGTAATCTAATACCTGCGAATTTCAAAGACCAAGTCTTACATTCATTAGGTATACATTACCTACTACCAGACAAGCACAGACATTGGGAGGTAATTTAATCCTTATTTTTGACACTGACAGTACTAGACAACCTTCGCTATGATACCACATAAACTGTAACGACCCTTGACTCTTGAAAATCGGGATAAATTTTTTTTTGAATTTAATTTATCCACTTATTCCTTATTCACTTAGGTTGTATTCCTGTGCCGTGTCAAAACACTTTTCCTAATACTTTACTCGTAATTATAATTTAATTTCTGTATTTTAACTTATGTGGCCAATAAAAATTTCGGCAGCACAACGACTTATATATGAGCCTATCCACCTGCAATTTAGTTGTTTCCAACAATCCTAGATATCCACAACTACCAAGCATGCTTTCCAACAATCCTAGATATCTACAACTACCAAGCATACTTTCTCAATCCACTTTTACAACTCAATATATCGATATCAATTTATACAATCATCTTACAACCTAATCCCAAGTATTATATTCTTTACATCATTTCCTTACAAATTACATCCCGACAAATTATTTATATTATATGTGTCTGTGCGTACAAATATGTCTGGTACAGGAATATAAATGTATACCTTTCTGCGTGTACAAAAAGTAGCCTATGATAGCTCTTTCCACGAGCGTACGTCGTATAAGCGGCAGGGAGCATCTATACATACACTGAAAATGATCTGAAGGTAGAGGGGTGAGCTTTCGGGAAAAAGCCCAGTAAGATAGTACCTTTAAATTAATCCTGATATATATATATATATATATATATGAAAAGCATGTAAAAATTATTTGTAAGATCATACTTTAAATAAAAGGAAAAACTTAAATCATCACTTCATGCAATTCATCGTAAAAGTCATAAAGCTTGCAAGTTCAAAGCAAGAATCATACTCAACCATGCTATAAATTCTTTCATAAGCTTTTCGCATACATTGCATAATCATCTCGTTTTACTTTCGTAAACATGTCATAAACATTTTGTGAAGCTTTCATGAAACATTTCATAATTACTTTGTAAACATTACATAAACGTGTGGTTCATAACCAATCATTAAAATTCATAAGGCACATATTCGTTGCCACATTTATCATTCATAACTAATTCATGGAGACCAGGCTATAACTAAGTCATGCGATACGTGTCATTCTCCGTAGAGAGCTAAACATGTTACCTATGGCTATGGTAAGTGGCTGTAGACTGGATCAGGGTCGTACAGCTCTTTCGTAAAACATGGGTAGTATCCATCTTACATACTTTCATTAGCACATAGCTAGGACACGGGCACCAATGGCACTCTCCGTGTGGGCAACATAATTGCGTGCTGCGCAGGCACGAGATACTACCAAAACATCATCATCATAAACCACAAGTAGCACGACATCTTCCACACAGGTTGAGTCAAGTGCTAAAAGGGTCAACGTACCAGCACCCCAAGTGGTGCAGCCGGAACACCACAAGAAGTGACCATGCATGAAGCCTATAGTCTCAAAAGAGAGTTTTCAAAATCTTTCTTGGGTTTTATAACCCATAAACTCATATCGAGTAATAAAATCGAATTCCTTGTAATCTAAAAACTCTTTCATAAAATCGAAAGACTGTGTGGCACTTTGTTCCCGCAGGACTCAAGAGGTGGCCCCCATAATCCCCTTTCGAAAACAAATTTCTTTTCTTACATACTTTTGAAATTGTCAAAAGTTTCTTTAACGATATGGATATAAAAACATAAATAAATGTAAAACATCCATATGCTTCATACCCTTGGAAAAATTTATTTCATATCATGTAAAGTATTCGGGGGACATTTAACATATTTAAAATGTGTTACATAATCATTGAACAAGTATAAAAGCATCTATAAATCATTTCGAAATCACATGCTCTTTTCATAAAGTCATTCATCGGTAAAAACAATATGCATTATCAGGACATAGTTAAATAGTACCCCTTACCTCGATTTATCGGATGTCCCGAATTCGAACGGCGACGTCTCCTAGTATCTCCTTTAATCCCTTCTACAATCACCTACACCGAAATTGTAGACTTAGCACCCTATTCATACGAATTGCGTTAAGATCGTAATTATCGTTGCTACTGCGTGTGTACATATTATTGTATATCCTTAGGCTAACACGCACGTTTATCAATTTCTTCACTATTTATATATTTTGCTCCTACAAGTATTAACATATACCTTTATTATATACATCCACATGTATACACGCATAAATTTATATATATATATACTCTCCTATATGTATATATATATATATATACTTTTATTGTTTTCATGTTTCCCTATCTCACATATATACATTCTTTGTATATACATATATATACTTTTATTTGTTTTTCATATTTCCCTATCTCATATATATATATATACATTCTTTGTATATACATATACTAGCACACATTCATCCTATGTACATCTGTATGTATATGCACCGAAATATATAAATATATATCATTGTTTTCCATTTTTCCTTATCACATGTATCCATTCTTTATATGTACATATACTAAAACACACATTTATTTTATACGCTCATTTGTATATACACCCAAGTATATACACATTTTTATTTTATCCTTGGCTTTCCTTATTCATTATCAAATATATGTACATGTACTAACATACCCTTTTCATTATACACACCTATATGTATATACCCAAATATATATATATATAAATATATATATTCACATAAATACATATATATATATATATATATATATATATTATCACTTGTTTCCATTATTCCATATCACAATTATATATTTTGGCCTACTTCTCATCTTTCCATTTTTGCCAAATTAAATCTACACTAAACATGCTTCTATTTCAATCTAAATGTATATGTATATTAAATATACACAAATACATAAATATATCATTTACCTTTTCTATTTTTTTTCTTCTTTTCTTTTCTCTTCTTTTTTTTTTTCTTTTCTCTTCTTCCCTCTCGGTCAGCCCTTCTTCTTCCTTTTCTTCCTCAGCTGATCACCCCTTTCTCCCTCACGATTTCTCCTATTCACTTCTCAGTTACAGCCTCCATTGCAGTCTTCTTCCCTTCGGTTCTGCTATCCCTCTCCCCTGCCTCTCGGTTTCCATCTCCAATTCCCAGTCCCGATTCTTTTTTTCCCTCTCTTGCCTCTGTTCCAGCCCCTTCCTTCAGCTCACGGTTCCAGCTCCCAAATTGGTCTCCTTCCTCGGTTTGCTCTGCTGCAGTTTCTTCTCCTTCTCTCGATCTCCCCTCCAGCGGCAACTCCCCTGCACACTATCGGTTCTGCTCTCCCGATCAGTCCTCTCCTCTTTTTCCTCTCCTCCCTTCCTTCCCCTTTTTCTTCTCCTCTCTTCCTCGGCCAGCAATCCCTCTATTTTCTTTTCTTCCTTTCTTTCCTCCTTCCCCGGCTGGACAACTTCCTTTCCTTTCTTTCCTTTCCTTTTCTTCTTCCCTGGCAGGACAGCTCCCTCTTCTTTCCTGGTTTCCTTTCTCTCTTCCTTGGCTAGCACCAGCTTCCTTTCTTTTCCTGGTTTCCTTTCTCTCCCGGCCATGCCTCTCTTCCTTTCCTCCCTCTCTTCTTCTCCTTCCTCTTCTCTTTTCCTTCCTCTTCTCTTCTCCTTTCGATTCCCGCCCAAGACTCCTCTGTTTTTTTTATTTCCTTTTCAATTAGAATAGTGGCAGGCGGAATTGGCTTTTCTAAGCCAATTCCGTACATGCCATAATATATTTATATATATATATATTAATTTAATATATTTAAATATATTATATTAGTATATAGGTGTTATTTGTTATGTATTTGTATTGTTATTATTATTACTATTATTATTTTTTTCCATTTTATTTTAAATGTCTTATACATTATACCTTACAATACATATATATATATATATTTGTCATATATATATATATGTATATCATCATTTTTCCATTTTAAATTGTCTAGTATATATATATATATATTAATTATACCTATGTATATATATATATATACATATACCTTTCCTTTTATTAAACTGTCTAGCATGTATGTATATATATATACATACACACATATATATATATATATACATTTTCACTTATGTATGTCTCTACACATATACATTTTCCTTGTATAATTTATCCAAGACATAATATCATGCCTTCCATGAGATACTTCCATTCGCCTTATCCCTTCTTGTATCTTCGGGTTCCCGGTCATCCCACGGGCTTCTCGGTTCCTATAGTCCTCGAGTCCTACAACGAATATTCACACTCCCATTAAAATATAATATTTCCATTTTTATATAATCTAATTTAAACGTAGGAAATTTGTGGGGTTTACAACTTGGACAGGGAATGTGAGTGGAACCGAGACATAGGGATGACGCTGGTGGTGTTGGGATCAAAGAAAACGGTGGAGATGATGGTGTTGCCGAGAGGGGGAGGCGAACAGAGACTGCAGACAGGGAGGAATAGTAACGAAGAAGAAAGAAGAGAAGAAGAGAAGAAAAAAAAGTGGCGGGAAAAAATTCAAAGAAAAAGAAAAAAAGGAGAAAAGAAAAGGATGAATAGTAATCAAAAAAATGAGAAGAAGAAAGTAATATAAATATATATATATATATTTATTAAATATATATATATATATATTGAAAATAGAGGAAAAACCGAGGAAGGAAATAAGGGTACTAAATTTTGGAAATTCGGGGAAGAGCCCCGAAAAATTTACCGAGAGGACTGGACCCGTCGACTCGCTAAGTCGAAGTAATCAAGGATTACGTACAGACATCGATGTAATAAATTTATACAAGTTTTAGAGATAATTGTATGTATTTTATAATGTCGAGTGTTATTTCCCTGGGTAACTAAGGTTACGATTTTGACGCATCGAAGTTAATTCGATAAATAAGATACTAAAAAATACAAATTTCAATGTAGGAGAATCGTAGAAGGATTTAAGGGAGATATTAGGAGGCATCACCACTCGAATATGAGATTTTCGATAAATCGAGGTAAGGGATACTATTTAACTTAGTTCTGATAATGCATTCTTGTTTCACTGATAAATGATTTTATGAAAGAGCATATGAATTGAAATGATTTATCAATGCTTTCATACTTGTGAAACTGTTTACGAAGCATGTTTTAATTTGTCGAAATATTCCCCGAGTACTTTTCATGTTGTGAAATGAATTTCCTAAGGTATGAAGCGTATGGATGTTTTACATTTATTTATGTTTTTATATCCATATCGTTAAAGAAACTTTTGACAATTTCAAAAGTATTTAAGAAAAGAAATTTGTTTTCGAAAGGGGATTGTGGGGGCCATCTCTTAAGTCCTGCAGGAACAAAGTGCCACACAGTCTTTTTATTTTATGAAAGAATTTTCATATTTCAAGGAATTCGATTTTATTAATCGATATGAGTTGATGGGTTATAAAATCCAAGAAAGATTTTGAAAACTCTGTTTTGAGACTATAGGCTTCATGCATGGTTACTTCTTGTGGTGTTCCGGCTACACCACTTGGGTGCCGGTACGTATGGCCCCTTTAGCACTTGAGTCAACCTGTGTGGAAGATGTCGTGCTACTAGTGGTTTATAATTATATTTTGGTAGTATCTCGTGCCCGCGCAGTACGCATGAATGATCCCCGCACGGTGAGTGCCATAGGTGCCCGTGCCCTAGCTATGTGCTAGTACATGATAAGGAATAAGAAGATACTACCAATGTTTATAATTATGATTGCTGTACGAACCTGATCCAGTCTACAGCCCCCCTACCATGGCCATAGGTATGATGACTCTCTATGAAGAATGACACGTATCACATCACTTAGTTATAGCCTAGTCTCCTCGATTTGATTATGAATATCGACTATGATGAATGAATATGTATTTTCATGAGATATACGATAATTGGTTACGACCGATATGCTTAATGAAATGTTTATGAAATGTTTATGAAAGGCTCATGAAATGTTTATGAAATGTTTATGAAATGTTTACGAAAGGTTTATGAAATGTTTATGAAACGTTTATGAACCCGATGGCTTTAAGAACTTATTCATGAACAATGAAAAGTTGTAAAATGGTTAAGCATGTTAATTGTTTTAAAGACACGCATGCTTTATGACTTTTTATGATGATTATGCATGAAATGACAATTTATGTATTTCATTAAAGTTTTGTTCTATGAATAATTTCACATGTTTTTATATATCAGAACTGTTTTAAAAGCATTATCTTACTGGGCTTTTCCCCAAAAGCTCACCCCTCTACCTTCAGACCATTTGCAACGAATCTATAGGCGTTACCTACCGCGTACATGACGTAGGCTGGTGGGAAAGAGCTACCCTAGGCTACTTTTTGTACACACAGCAAAGGTATACAATTACATTCTTTTACTAGACATATTTGTATGCACAGACATCTATTGAAATTAATGTGTCGGGATGAAACTTGTATAAGAATAAATGAAATGGAATATTTTTAAGGATTGACACTGAACAGGAATACAACCTAAGTAAATAAAGGATTAAGTTGTAAGCCGAAGTTTCAAAAAACAAATCCTTCGATTTTCAAGGGTCGTTACAGATTATGATTGCTGTACGACCCTGATCCAATCTACAGCCCCCTTACCATGGCCATAGGTATAATAACTCTCTACGAAGAATGACACGTATCGCATGACTTAGTTATAGCCTAGTCTCCTCGATTCGATTATGAATATCGACTATGATGAATGAATATGTGTTTTCATGAGATATACAATAATTGGTTACGACCGATATGCTTCATGAAATGTTTATGAAATGTTTATGAAAGGTTCATGAAATGTTTATGAAATGCTTATGAAATGTTCATGAAATGTTTATGAAAGGTTCATGAAATGTTTATGAAATGTTTATGAAATGTTTACGAAAGGCTTATGAAATGTTTATGAAACGTTTATGAACCCGATAGTTTTAAGAACTCATTCATGAACAATGAAAAGTTGTAAAATGATTAAGCATGTTATTTGTTTTAAAGACACGCATGCTTTATGATTTTTATGATGATCACGCATGAAATGACAATTTATGTATTTCATTAAAGTTTGGTTCTATGAACAATTTCACATGTTTTTATATATCAGAACTGCTTTAAGAGTATTATCTTACTAGGCTTTTCCCAAAAAGCTCACCTAGGGGTGTAAGTGATACAGTGGTACTCGTAAGCTACTCGAACTCGACTCGAGCAAAACTCGAATTTGGCTCGATTTTAGTCGAGTCGAGCTCGAGCTCGAGCTACTTGAGCTATCGAGCAAGTCGAATTCGAGCACTTAGATACTCGGCACGAGTAGCTCGCGAGCCTAATCGTGCCTCGAGCTTTTTATCTATTTTAATAATATATATTATTATATAATAATATTTATATAATAAGTGTAAGAGCGGGCTCGAGTTTGAGCAAAAAATTAAACTTATATAATCGAGCCTAATCGAGCGAACTCAAGTAGTTCGAACTCGATCTCGAGCCAGGCTCGAGTTTAAAAAATAAGGCTCGATCGAGCTCGACCCGAGTATCGAGCATCGAGTTTTCGAGTCGAGCTTGAGCTCGAGCACCTCACTGTATTGACTCGGCTCGACTCGATTACACCCCTAAGCTCACCCCTCTACCTTCAAACCATTTGCAGTGAATCTATAGGCGTTACCTGCCGCGTACACGACATAGGCTGGTGGGAAAGAGCTACCCTAGGTTACTTTTTGTACAAGCAAAAAGGTATACAATTACATTCCTGTACCAGACATATTTGTATGCACAGACATATATTGAAAACACTTTGTTGGGATGTAATTTGTAAGGAAACGATGTAAAGAATATTATTTTTGGGATTAGGTTTCAAGAAGATTGGTATTTAATCGAAACGGATGTACTGAGTTGTAAATGTGGATTTGAAAAGTATGCTTGGTAGTTGTGGATATCTAGGATTGTTGGGAAGCATGCTTAGTAGTTGTGGATATCTAGGATTGTCAAAACAATTGAATTGCAGGTGGGTAGGCTTATATATAAGCCGTTATGCTGTCAAAATTTCTATCGGTCATATAGGTCAAAGTATGAAAATTAAATATAATTACAGATAAAGAATTAGGAAAAGTGTTTTGACACTGCACAGGAATACAACCTAAGTGAATAAGGGAATAAGTGGATAAACTAAGTTTAAAAAAAAAATCCCAAAATTTTCAAGGGTCAAGGGTCGTTACAGTTTAAGTGGTATTAGAGCGAAGGTTGTCTAGTACTGTCAGTGTCGAAAATATGGATTAAATTACATCCCAATGTCTGTTCTTGTCTGGTTGTAGGTAATGTATACTTAATGAATTTAAGATTTGATCTTTGGTTTACGCGCAGAATTAGATCATGGGCTAGAGGCCACAGAGATAGGCCTGAGAATCATGCAAAGTCATCATATGAGACTCATGAATGATACCGAGAATAAAACTGATGTTGAACGTGCTTCATCAGGTACTGTGGAAAGGACAGATGGTATTGAGATACACTCTGGTAAGGTTGAGTGGAGTATTGAACATATTATGGAAATTTAGGACACAGGCTATATTAGGTGATGGGGTAGATGAAAGAATAGACAAACAGATTACTCCCGATACGCCCGCACAACCTGTAGAGATTATTTCAGAACTATAATATGTCTGCTCCTGTAGCTCCACAGCAGAATGATGATGACTTGAGTTAGGAGCAGGAGCTATACTAGATAAGACAGTTTCAGAACTGTAGACCACCATTGTTAAATGGGATAAAGGACCCGATAGTTATAGATGACTGAATGAATGAGATTAAGGAAACTACAAATGGAATTTATGGGTCTAGCACATGGAAATTGATTTGTCTATGAGTATGAATTATGAATTATATCCCTGAAAATGTATGACCCAATGTTAAGGGCAGTGAAGTCAAGAAATGTCTGTAAGTTCACTAATGGATAGAGACCGAGCTGATTTCAAAGGATAGTATGCTATTACATGTTGAAATCAAGAATCCAATTGAAATAGAAAACTGGAAAATTAAATTGGAAAACATGGATGGATTCTTAGAGTATGACTGTGAGCTTAATAGATTTGGGGCAGTTTCAAGAGTTTAAGCCTTCATTTTTCAACAAGGTTAAGAATTTAGTGATTCGGAGCGTTAAATGGATGAGATAGAAAAGCTGGATGATTTTAGAAGTAACTCTACCAAGAAAGTTACTTTTGCAACTTTTACGATAAAGGATTGGAGAAGCTACACGGATTTTCTGAGTGTGCTACTATAAAGAAAGTAGTCTTTGTAGCAACAGTATCGAAATGGAAAGCCGAACTAGGAGGGAATTTTCTCGATTTAATCCGAGAGGCGACATCAAAAAATTACATGGGATATATTATGAAGGCCCTTAAGCGGCAGCACAGTTCGAATGAAATAAAGTGGCAATTGTGGATGAAGTGACTGCAATCAAACATAAAGTAACAAGTTTATGAATGATTATGAAATTAAATTTCTAGCTTGGAAAAAGAACGATTTGGATAAGTAGAGATGTGAAATGAAGAAAAATCCAGGAAACTCATAGGATGTACTGAGATCCTCAATCGAGCTAAGTTAGCTCAACGTGATGTTATTTTGAGAGAGCAGTGCGTAAGGCGCAACTATGAGAATATGAAATATATACTCTCGAGATTACTAAGAAAATGACAAGGTATAGAGAATGACAGAAAAGTGATGTACTAAAGAAGTAGTGAGAGTGATAGAGTAAAGTCAGTGTGACTAAAAGATGAATCACATAACTAAAAGTATGCTTACAGGATTGAATTAAAATGCTGAGAAAACAATTATAAGGATTACATGTAAGACCCGAATTTAATTAAAATACGAAAATTAAATAAGAAAAGATGGGGGATGTATGAAGGAAGGTCGGGTTAAATTAATCCCGAACACGTGCAAGGGAAAAATGGTCAAAAGACCAAAGGTCGGTATAATTTCGATAAGGAAAATTAATTAAAAATAATGGATTTAAGAAATCTTGGTCAATAAAGTGAAATAAATTTATTTTGGGTTAAATTGATTAAGATATTAATTTATTGGAATTAATCGGGATTAATTGAAATTTTTAGTTCGAAAAAAATAATCCCGAAAATAATCGAAAAATATACCGAAAAGTCACCCGGGACAATATCCCGAAAATACGGAGAACTTATACCCGAAAAAGGGGTTAAAATATAATAAATAAATTAAATAAAAATTAAATTAATTAAATTAGAATAAAATAATAATTTTAAGGGATATTTGGGTATTTTTAGTGTATTTTAATGAATAAAATAAATTGTTAAATAATAAGGATAAAAAAAAAAAAAAGAGAGAGAGAATAGTCGGGGAGAGAGAAAGAAACGAAAGAAAAACGGAGGCAATTGACCGAAGAAGCCCGACGAGCTGTCCGGCGACCAACGGCCCGGCCAAGGGCCGAAAAAGAAAGAGGGGAGGCCGGTGATCTCAATGGTACCGGCGGTGCAGCCTACCGACGCCGGAGGAAGCCGAACGGAGGAGGAGAAGACCGCGGGAAAAACGGAGTCGGTACCGGCGATCCACGGCAGCTGGGGGCGAACGGCGGGTACCGGCGTGATCAGGAGGAGGAGCCGGTCCTTTTGAGACCGGTATTGGCCGACGAAACAGCCGGAATCTGCCGAATCGAGAGGTGGCAGCCGCGGGAAGAATGCTTCGATCGGCGGCGATTCGACCCCAGTCGAGGCCCGATTCAGAAAGCCCAGGTGACGGCGATCATTTCTGCACCGGTCTCAGCCGACAAAACGGTGGGAAACGCCGGCGACGACGAAGAGAAAGAAAATGGGTTCCGACGCCGAGGGAGAAGAGCCGGACCGGCGGCGTTCCGGCGAGCTTGACCCAAACCGAGGCCAGATTCGTGATGCGGACGACCCAGCGGAGCGATTGGCGGTGGAAGCCGGCGGAGAACCGACCGGCAAGGTGGTGAACCGACGGTGAACCGGCCAAACCGGGGTGAACCGGCGGTCTGAACCGGTCCGAACCGGACTGAACTGGTTCAGCCAAAAAGAGAGGAAAAAAGGAGAAAAAAGGGGAAAAGAAAAAGAGAAAAAAATTGGGAAAAATTTCTGTGGTGCAATCGAGCTTCGGATAAGTCGATAAGCGGTCAAATTGACCCGATTTAAATTTGGAATATTTTATTTAATTAATTATCGACTGAAAGTTTACCCGAAAAATATATTTAATTGTGTAGCTCGATGATTGGCATCCACCGAGGGCTCGAGACAGCCTCGATTTACGAACTAGCATGGAATCTCGGGTAAGTGACCCCTATTTACGACAATTACCTCGTTATGCGTGATATTGATTTAATTTTCGCATAAATTGAATTAAATTATGGAAAATTAGTTAAATTGTCGTAAATATTAAATTTAGCTATTCGAGAATTAGAACGAGGCCCAATAAATTATTGGTGGGTCCAATGAGCCCAATAGGCCTCGATAAAGTGAAAATTAAGTGGAAAACGGGCTTAAGGCCGATTTAGGCCCATTAAGGTGCAATCGGGCCCAATAGGGGTAAATGAGCCCAATGATTTAAATTAAGCCCAGAAAGTATTAAATTCAATTAAATTGTATGTTATCTGACCTGAGGAATATTAATACGCAGTTCCGGGCATTTGATTGGGAGCATATCGGACTGCGCGACGAGATAACATTGGAAAAAGAAAAGGTCAGACTCGACAGGAAAAATAAGGTAAGGGAATTTTGCGGACTGCTAGAGGTAACTTTACGTAATTTCAAGTTCATTTGCAGTCCTTAAAATTTATCTGAAGGGTCTAGAGGTCAATTAATAATTTTAGTGCCCCGAATGGGCAAATTACTAAAATACCCTTGTTAAGGGTAAATTCTAAAAATTTAAGAAAAATTGGGAGGAGTAAGGACAAGAGGTTCCTGCTCGTTCTGGAGGTATTTCAACACATGCATGAGTAGGCTGGCTCCCTTTTAAAGAAAAATGCATAACATTGCATATCTTAATTGATGTGATTTCTGTGAAAACTATTTGGAAATAACCGAGCCGCCTACACGTTTTTATTTACATGTGACGTGCTAGAGCTCAGCTCGCACGATGTTTGATTTGTGTGATGCATGCATTAGTGCTGGAGCGAGAGCTCGCACTAGAGTTTTACATGCATAGGTGCTAGAGTATAATTCGCACCAGATTTCACATGTTTTTTCGTGACACGGTGATAGAGTCTAACTCGCACCAGATTTTACATGATTTTCATGACAGGGTGCTGGAGTATAACTCGCACCATATTTTTATATACACTATTTTCGTGACAGAGTGCTTGAGCTTAGCTCGCACTAGTTTTATTTGATTTACTGACAGTGTTAGAGTACCGCTCGCACTACTTTTCAGAGATCATACGATAAGCCGTGCTTGGAGCATCGGGTAAACTGTGTGTCACCGATTAAATTGGCCCGCACGTACGTTTTGAGACATGACATTAGGGGAAAAGGCCCTTAAGCAAGGATGACCCCGAATAAAACAAAGCCGTACGGGCTTCGGCCCAAAGCGGACAATTCGTTGGATTTGTTGACGTTGTTGCACCACCCGTTGTTAGACCACCAGCGTTGTCGATGGGCCCAAGAGGGGTTGCCATGGCCGTTGGCAGGGGTTGGCCGGGCAGGGGTCGGCCGTCACATGCGTAGCGTTGTTGGACCACCCGTTGTTAGACCACCAGCGTTGTCGATGGGCCCAAAAGGGGTTGCCATGGCCGTTGGTAGGGGTTGGCCGGGCAGGGGTTGGCCGTTACAATGGGTCCACGGAGTACGATGTATCGTGCAAGTAGCATGGAGTACGATGTACCGTGTGTTATTTTGCATATGTTGGTATCTTTGTGATACTTGGTATCTTTGTGATACGTTAGCATCTTCGGATGCATGAGATCGGATAAGACTGACGGGTTGGATTGACCCACCTCCCGGGCGATTCCCTATCATGGGGAGAACCCGCACACTAGGATCCGTGTAGCTGAGGAACTCCCGAGGACACATATGGCCATAGTCCTGGTTATTGCCGTTATACAGATATTGCCTCGTCTCGCATGCCGACGATTTCGATGATTTAAACTGGGTTTTTAATTAAATGTGCATGATGGTTATTTTCATGCTTTTCAAACCCATGTGTGAATGTAATCCATTTTCATGGTTTTGTGTGAGCCAGGATCACCCGAAGGAGGGGTCGAGTCCTGACTTTATTGTGAAATTTTTAAAGAGAAAGAAATGATTTAAAATAATTGCATGTTGAATTTTCTGTGCAAACTCGATTTACATAACATCATAACTGTCATATCATTTGTTTTAAAATGTGTGGAGAAAGGGTGGTTTATGCATGGCACCACGTTCATGTAGGTAGTATGGTTACCTACTTGTTCGTAGGATTACCTTACTTAGCTTGATGTGCTCACCCCTTTCATTTTCTCCCACAGATAATCTCCAGTTGAAGTTCCGACGACTCAGTACTGCATTCCGGATATCCGCTGCTGCCCATCAACATAAGGTATATACACTTGTACATATTGTATCTACATAAGCATAGCACAGTAACATGTTTGAAAGTGACTATAGGGGATGTATAAATAATGTAACAATTATAAATGACTGGAGAAGAAATAAGTTAGATGGTAAATGTTTGGTGGGACTGGCATTGACGCACAGCCCAATTATATTAGTGGAGTGTGGTCACGATTCGAGGACAGGTAAGAATTTAAGTAAGAAAATAATGAAATGCGAAAAATTAACTCTGATTTTTGGGTAGTTTGGGTCGTGACATATAAAGGTGGTATCAGAGCACAATTGGTCTGATGTGTGTCAGTGTCAGTAATTAGGAAATTACATCCCCGTGTTACTGTGCTTAGTTAGATACAATAGTGTATATCGAGATGGGCTTGACTAAGAAATGGTTGAGAATGCAGGAATGCTTAATATGAGTCGCGTTAGATGAGATAGTGCACGAGGCAGAGGTCGTAGAGATAGACCTGAGTCTGCTAAGTCGTGCTGAGTTTGGCTATGAGAATCAGTATGAGATTGAAATAGAGGCGAATGTTGAGCATGCCTCACAGAGTCCGACAGAGAGATCGGACAGTATTGAGACACGCTTCGCGAGATTGGAGCGGAGTGTGGAGATTATTTTGAGGAGCTAATTGCTCAGATTATGTATGAGATCAGAGGGCACAGCGGAACATTGGTGGAAACCCGCTCGACCCATCTTAAGAGTTGAGATGAGAAATATCTTAGATGTATTCTGATGATATGATATCTCGGTCATGATTAAAAGGAAATTTCGGATTAAAGTCCTTGCTTTGACCCAGAGGATTTGATTTATTGACGAGCATGGAGACTCGATTATATTCTGGGCAGATATTACCTCGACACTATGAACAAGTGACAGTCGAGATGTCTAAAAGTTTATGGAAGGGCTCAGATTGTCAGTTAGAGTCTGATTGGCCCGTGAGATATTACCTATACCGAGGCAGTGCGCAGATTTACAGTTGGGTAAATAAGAACATGAATTGCACGCCTCTGAGATTGGGAAAGGTAATGAGGGCTGAAATAGAGACATAAAAGAGAATCGAGAAATGACAGAGATGTTGAAATGGGAAAATGTTTCCAACTTTAGGAAAAAATGGTAATTGGTAAAAAGATTTAATTTGATGAGTCATGGAGTAAGATAATTGGTAAGGCCCCAGTGCATCCAATTTTGGCACTCTTGAGGGGCATTGTGATTGGAGGAGCCCGACCTGCTATGAAGCAGTGTAAGTACTGTAAGCCGTGTGGGATGTGTGGTGGATACCACGGAAGGAGGGTCTATACCTACACGGTATTGATGAAAATGGCCGTTAAGTGTGGTAAGACGGACCATTGATTTGATTGCACAAAATTGAACGAGATCGCCCCACAGAAAAGGTAAAGAGACAGAGAAAAAATTTTGTTGGTATAGTTACAACGAAAAGGGAGGAAATAGCCGAAAAGAAAAAAAGGAAAGTAGGCTGTTGGACGAAGGCGAGAGGATGTCTTGGACCAGGACACTATTGATGTTTCATGGATGTGGTGTAAGATACCACACTTGTTATGAATAACGAAGTACGTATGTTCATTGATCCTGGTGCCACATATTTATTTATACCGCCTTCATTCGCATATAAGTGAGTAAAAAGGCATGAATGCCTACATCATTGGGGACAATTCTGATAAATGAGTACCCCAATAGAGGAGGATTAATTATCGGAATAAGGATATAGAGATTTTAAGTTGAAAACATGGGTGAAAATAGTGCTGAAAAGTATACTGGAAGTGTTGACAAGTGATAAAAAGGGGTGCAACAGTTGAAATTAAAGGAGTAAAGGATTATACTCACGAAATAAATAAAGACAAGAGTTTCGTCATAGTTGATATACGAAGGAGATAATCTTTTAGATAAGATAGATCATAAATACAAGATGTTTTGGAGTAAGAGACATATGCTAGGTAAGGAATACCCTTAATATGCGAAGTAATTTGGATGAAAGCAATTAGTAGCGAATATAAATTGTGACCATGTAGACTGAGATATAACGTAGTTGTGGTTAAGTCTGAAGGTAAATAAAGGTATTTCAAAATACCTCCCCGCCTGAAGACTTGACAGCGTCTAAAAGTATATATATATATAACCTATAACGTGAAATCGAGCGTCGTAATAGATAACTTTAGCATTAGGATACCTTTACTAAGACGATAAGAATATTTAAATTCGACAAATCATAAAGACTAACATAGTAAAATTTAATAAGAGCCGTTAAGATAAGAAAAGGAAATGACGCAGGTTAGTACCTGAAAACGTAAGCGGTTGAGAAGGATCTTATACGCTTACGCATAGATAAGTCAAGGATTATATCGATTTGTAATCATCATTATCGATGATATATTGGTTGTAGTTAAGTCTAGGACGATTTATAAGCAACAGTTGGAAAATTGCTATTACAGATAGGTTGTTGCGAGTTCTCAATATGGACTACTTGGTTGACACGTTTAACTATGAAAACGTGGTCATTGAATAAGATGATAAATAAGATGATTGATGTGACGTGAATTTGGCGTGATGAAGTATGAACTGACCCCCGTGAATAATTTCACCATACCCAACAGCTCAAGAGGATCTCAGTGAGTATGGATACCTCAAAATTATGATGGAGCTGTGTATTGATGTATAATGGGAAGATAGTCAAGTATGGAGTCAGACAACTCCTTGATCATGAAATAAACTATCTGACCCATGACTTAAGTTGGCAACAGTAATTATACCAAGAATATGGTACTATTATGTATATGGTGAGAAATTATGGATATGCACTGATCATAAAGCCCGAGTATCTGTTTTCACAGAAAGAGACAAATATGAGATTACATAGTGGGTTAGAGCTTCTAAGAGATTTTGATTTGTGAAAATTGTACCCCCGGGAAAGGCTGATGCTTTGAGCAGAAAGAGCATCGGGATTGTATTACATATGATGGTAAGGGAGCGTGAGTAGCTAGATGCAGTTGTGAGCCTCAGTATAGATGTGATCCCTTCTGATGATGACAGTGATTGTGTGACAGCTAGCCTGATGATTAGAACCGGATGAGAGTGCCCGGATTTGCCAGGCTTAGCGTGATGATCGACCGGATGTCGATAGTTTGGGTCTGATTCAGAAGGGTACAGTGATAGAGTTCACAGTGGGTGATGATGAGTTACTGAGGATTCAGAGACAGTATGAGTGCTCCCCAGGACCACAGTTGATGAAATAGTGATATTGCCAGAAGCTCACTCTTCGGGATATACAGTGCATACGGAAAGTAATGATTATATATCGAAATCTCGATAAGGGTATTGGTGGTCAGATGTGGAAAGACACATGGTAGAGGTTGTGAAAAGTGCCTAGTGTGTCAGCAGAGTAAGGTAGAGTGTTAAAAGTCTGCAGAGTTATTGCAGCACCTACCTTTATCGACACGGCACGAAAAATGAGAGCAAGTCTCCATGAAGGTCGTGATGGGTTACAGAGAACCCAGGTGAATTACGAGGCTATTTGGATGATAGTCGCTAAGTTGTCTACCCACCTTCTAGTTATGAACTCCTCAGATACTCAGAGTGTGTATGAGGATTTGCGTGTAAGGAAGATTGTGGAACATTAAGTAGCGTTCCAGTGAGCATGGTATCATATAGGGATTCCCGCTTCACTTCTTACTTCAGGGAATATCTCTAGGAAGCTATGGGAACCCGACTGAGTATTAGCACAGCTTTTCGTCCTCAGACAGATGGTCAGTCAGAGAAGACTGTACATGTTCTGGAGGATCCGATGAAAGCGTGTGCCATTGATTTTATAAGCTCCTGGAATGATCAGTTGATTTCTAATTGAAGTTGTCAATAACGACAGTTGGCAGTTGAGTATCGGGATAACGAGATATGAGGCAGTGTATAGCTGTAGGGGCTGTTCCCCAAATTGGATAAGAAAAAGTGGGTGATAGATATAATTATTTTTGACCTTGGATAATAGGCCTCTGAGGATGTTTAGTTAAGGATGAGAGATTAAGAACACCTCAGAGCAGATAGACAAGTATTGGAATTCACCCTTGGTGAATTAATATGGTTGAAAGTTACTTGTCCTAAGATAATAAGGACATAGCGAGCTTTTGGAAGAAGGTAAATTGAGTTGTGCTGGATGGAATATTTTGAGAGATTAGACAAGTGGGAGATAAGACCTGTAGGTTGGTGTTATCACTTGAATTAACAGGCACCCACAGTGTGTCTCACCTTTTGATGCTTTGGGAATACTATCCAGATCCAGCATAGGTGATCGATATGAACTCCAAAAATTCAATTTAATGGAAATACAAGTATATTGAAGAAGTTGATTCGGGCATTAAACAGGAAAGAGAAAGTATTGAGGTTTAAGATAATCTCCCTAATTAGAGTCCTTTGGTAGTAATACACTCCGGAGAAGGTCACATAAGAATTTAAGAGTATGATACGATCGATGTACCCGAAGTTGTATATGGACTCATATGACTTGGTTCTAATTTGGAGGACCAAATTCTTTAAGTGGGGGAGAGTTGTAAGACCCGAATTTAATTAAAATACGAAAATTAAATAAGAAAAGATGGGGGATGTATGAAGGAAGGTCGGGTTAAATTAATCCCGAACACGTGCAAGGGAAAAATGGTCAAAAGACCAAAGGTCGGTATAATTTCGATAAGGAAAATTAATTAAAAATAATGGATTTAAGAAATCTTGGTCAATAAAGTGAAATAAATTTATTTTGGGTTAAATTGATTAAGATATTAATTTATTGGAATTAATCGGGATTAATTGAAATTTTTAGTTCGAAAAAAATAATCCCGAAAATAATCGAAAAATATACCGAAAAGTCACCCGGGACAATATCCCGAAAATACGGAGAACTTATACCCGAAAAAGGGGTTAAAATATAATAAATAAATTAAATAAAAATTAAATTAATTAAATTAGAATAAAATAATAATTTTAAGGGATATTTGGGTATTTTTAGTGTATTTTAATGAATAAAATAAATTGTTAAATAATAAGGATTAAAAAAAAAGAGAGAGAGAATAGTCGGGGAGAGAGAAAGAAACGGAAGAAAAATGGAGGCAATTGACCGAAGAAGCCCGACGAGCTGTCCGACGGCCAACGGCCCGGCCAAGGGCCGAAAAAGAAAGAGGGGAGGCCGGTGATCTCAATGGTACCGGCGGTGCAGCCTACCGACGCCGGAGGAAGCCGAACGGAGGAGGAGAAGACCGCGGGAAAAACGGAGTCGGTACCGGCGATCCACGGCAGCTGGGGGCGAACGGCGGGTACCGGCGTGATCAGGAGGAGGAGCCGGTCCTTTTGAGACCGGTATTGGCCGACGAAACAGCCGGAATCTGCCGGATCGAGAGGTGGCAGCCGCGGGAAGAATGCTTCGATCGGCGGCGATTCGACCCCAGTCGAGGCCCGATTCAGAAAGCCCAGGTGACGGCGATCATTTCTGCACCGGTCTCAGCCGACAAAACGGCGGGAAACGCCGGCGACGACGAAGAGAAAGAAAATGGGTTCCGACGCCGAGGGAGAAGAGCCGGACCGGCGGCGTTCCGGCGAGCTTGACCCAAACCGAGGCCAGATTCGTGATGCGGACGACCCAGCGGAGCGATTGGCGGTGGAAGCCGGCGGAGAACCGGTCGGCAAGGTGGTGAACCGACGGTGAACCGGCCAAACCGGGGTGAACCGGCGGTCTGAACCGGTCCGAACCGGACTGAACCGGTTCAGCCAAAAAGAGAGGAAAAAAGGAGAAAAAAGGGAAAAAGAAAAAGAGAAAAAAATTGGGGAAAATTTCTGTGGTGCAATCGAGCTTCGGGTAAGTTGATAAGCGGTCAAATTGACCCGATTTAAATTTAGAATATTTTATTTAATTAATTATCGACTGAAAGTTTACCCGAAAAATATATTTAATTGTGTAGCTCGACGATTGGCATCCACCGAGGGCTCGAGACAGCCTCGATTTACGGACTAGCATGGAATCTCGGGTAAGTGACCCCTATTTACGACAATTACCTCGTTATGCGTGATATTGATTTAATTTTCGCATAAATTGAATTAAATTATGGAAAATTAGTTAAATTGTCGTAAATATTAAATTTAGCTATTCGAGAATTAGAACGAGGCCCAATAAATTATTGGTGGGCCCAATGAGCCCAATAGGCCTCGATAAAGTGAAAATTAAGTGGAAAACGGGCTTAAGGTCGATTTAGGCCCATTAAGGTGCAATCGGGCCCAATAGGGGTAAATGGGCCCAATGATTTAAATTAAGCCCAGAAAGTATTAAATTCAATTAAATTGTATGTTATCTGACCTGAGGAATATTAATACGCAGTTCCGGGCATTTGATTGGGAGCATATCGGACTGCGCGACGAGATAACATTGGAAAAAGAAAAGGTCAGACTCGACAGGAAAAATAAGGTAAGGGAATTCTGCGGACTGCTAGAGGTAACTTTACGTAATTTCAAGTTCATTTGCAGTCCTTAAAATTTATCTGAAGGGTCTAGAGGTCAATTAATAATTTTAGTGCCCCGAATGGGCAAATTACTAAAATACCCTTGTTAAGGGTAAATTCTAAAAATTTAGGAAAAATTGGGAGGAGTAAGGACAAGAGGTTCCTGCTCGTTCTGGAGGTATTTCAACACATGCATGAGTAGGCTGGCTCCCTTTTAAAGAAAAATGCATAACATTGCATATCTTAATTGATGTGATTTCTGTGAAAACTATTTGGAAATAACCGAGCCGCCTACATGTTTTTATTTACATGTGACATGCTAGAGCTCAGCTCGCACGATGTTTGATTTGTGTGATGCATGCATTAGTGCTGGAGCGAGAGCTCGCACTAGAGTTTTACATGCATAGGTGCTAGAGTATAACTCGCACCAGATTTCACATGTTTTTTCGTGACACGGTGCTAGAGTCTAACTCGCACCAGATTTTACATGATTTTCATGACAGGGTGCTGGAGTATAACTCGCACCATATTTTTATATACACGATTTTCGTGACAGAGTGCTTGAGCTTAGCTCGTACTAGTTTTATTTGATTTACTGACAGTGTTAGAGTACCGCTCGCACTACTTTTTAGAGATCATACGATAAGCCGTGCTTGGAGCATCGGGTAGACTGTGTGTCACCGATTAAATTGGCCCGCACGTGCGTTTTGAGACATGGCATTAGGGGAAAAGGCCCTTAAGCAAGGATGACCCCGAATAAAACAAAGCCGTACGGGCTTCGGCCCAAAGCGGACAATTCGTTGGATTTGTTGACGTTGTTGCACCACCCGTTGTTAGACCACCAGCGTTGTCGATGGGCCCAAGAGGGGTTGCCATGGCCGTTGGCAGGGGTTGGCCGGGCAGGGGTCGGCCGTCACATGCGTAGCGTTGTTGGACCACCCGTTGTTAGACCACCAGCGTTGTCGATGGGCCCAAAAGGGGTTGCCATGGCCGTTGGCAGGGGTTGGCCGGGCAGGGGTTGGCCGTTACAATGGGTCCACGGAGTACGATGTATCGTGCAAGTAGCATGGAGTACGATGTACCGTGTGTTATTTTGCATATGTTGGTATCTTTGTGATACTTGGTATCTTTGTGATACGTTAGCATCTTCGGATGCATGAGATCGGATAAGACTGATGGGTTGGATTGACCCACCTCCCGGGCGGTTCCCGATCATGGAGAGAACCCGCACACTAGGATCCGTGTAGCTGAGGAACTCCCGAGGACACATATGGCCATAGTCCTGGTTATTGCCGTTATACAGATATTGCCTCGTCTCGCATGCCGACGATTTCGATGATTTAAACTGGGTTTTTAATTAAATGTGCATGATGGTTATTTTCATGCTTTTCAAACCCATGTGTGAATGTAATTCATTTTCATGGTTTTGTGTGAGCCAGGATCACCCGAAGGAGGGGTCGAGTCCTGACTTTATTGTGAAATTTTTAAAGAGAAAGAAATGATTTAAAATAATTGCATGTTGAATTTTCTGTGCAAACTCGATTTACATAACATCATAACTGTCATATCATTTGTTTTAAAATGTGTGGAGAAAGGGTGGTTTATGCATGGCACCACGTTCATGTAGGTAGTATGGTTACCTACTTGTTCGTAGGATTGCCTTACTGAGCTTGATGTGCTCACCCCTTTCATTTTCTCCCACAGATAATCTCCAGTTGAAGTTACGACGACTCAATACTGCATTCCAGATATCCGCTGCTGCCCATCAACATAAGGTATATACACTTGTACATATTGTATCTACATAAGCATAGCACAGTAACATGTTTGAAAGTGACTATAGGGGATGTATAAATAATGTAACAATTATAAATGACTGGAGAAGAAATAAGTTAGATGGTAAATGTATGGTGGGACTGGCATTGACGCACAGCCCAATTATATTAGTGGAGTGTGGTCACGATTCGAGGACAGGTAAGAATTTAAGTAAGAAAATAATGAAATGCGAAAAATTAACTCTGATTTTTGGGTAGTTTGGGTTGTGACATTACATGAAAAGGAGATTATCGGATCAGGTGATTCACTTTGGAGTGTACTGATGTTAAATTTTAAGGAGACTCGGAGTCTCTTGGGTCATAATGTATTAAGAATGGGTGTAAGTAGGATTTCCCAAACAGAGGCTACATGTTAATGGGAAAGATCCAAACTATTATGAAGATTCAGAGTTTGAGATATAAAGAAACTTTAGAATATGGATTACGTATTGAATCTAAGGATTGTAATTTCTATATTCTTATGTTTTGAATGTGAGACTTAATTGGAAAAGGAAAGAATTTTTCTATAGTTGATGTACGAAATGAGACAAGCTATGAAATGAGATAAATCTTGAATACACGAGTCATATTGGAATAAGAGATGCATGCAAGGTACGAATATCTCTGGTATGTGAAGTGATTTGGATCAAGTGATATAAATTAAGAATAAGTTCTCATTAAGGATAAATGGGAAATTGTGATAAGTTTGGTGTCTCAAACGATGATGCCCTACGGCAAAGGATCTTAAAAGAGTCTCATTGTTCTCGGTACACCATGCACCTAGGAAGCACTAAGATGTACCATGATTTACGAAGGGTGTATTGGTGGGTCGGTATGAAAAGAGATGTAGCTGAGTTGTGGCTAAGTGTTTGATTTGCCAACAGATTAAGATCGAACACCAAAGACCAGCAGGGTTACTTAAGTCTCTTCCAATGCCTACTTGGAAATGGGAGCACATTACTATGGATTTCATTATGGGTTTACCAAGGACCCGAAATGGGCATAATGCAATCTAGGTGATTGTAGACAGATTGACTAAGAGTGCCCATTTCCTAGCCATCAAAAGTACAGACTCCTTGAGTGCTTTAGCAGAGTTGTATGTGAGAGAGATAGCTCGGTTACATGGGGCACCCATGAGCATTACATCAGATAGAGATTCCTGATTCACTTTTAGATTTTGGGCTCATTTTCAAGAAGCCATGGGATCTCAGCTTAATTTGAGCACATCCTATCATCCTCAGACCGATAGTCAGTCAGAGAGGACCATTCAGACCTTAGAGGATATGTTGAGGGCATGCGTTTTGGAGTTTAAGGGCTCATGGGATGATCATCTACCTCTCGCAGAGTTTGCTTACAACAACAGCTATCATGCTAGCATCGGGATGGCACCTTATGAGGCCTTGTATGGTCGAAGATGTAGGTCTCTAGTGGCTTGGGAAGAAGTGGGTGACAGAAGAATCTTGGCTCCCGAGTTGGTGGAACAAGCAACGGAAGGTGTTCGGATAATCTGTGATAGACTTAAGACCGCACAAAGTAGACAGAAGATATGTGGATAAGCATAGGCGGCCACTTGAGTTTCAGATTGGGGACTCAGTGTTTCTGAAGGTATCTCCAAGCAGGGGTATCATACGGTTCGGGAAGAAGGGGAAGTTGAGTCCTCGCTTCATTGGTCCTTTTGAGATCTTAGAGAGAGTGGGAGACGTAGCCTACAGACTTGCTTTACCACTGCAGCTTTCTGGGGTACACAATGTCTTCCATGTCTCGATGTTAAGGAAGT
Source organism: Firmiana major (assembly GCA_033439115.1). NCBI lineage: Eukaryota > Viridiplantae > Streptophyta > Magnoliopsida > Malvales > Malvaceae > Firmiana > Firmiana major. Next base: position 29,118,525 of record CM065905.1, read on the forward strand.
ATAGCCCAGATCCCTCACACATCATTGAGTATGAACCCCTGAGCATTCAAGAGGATATGAGCTACGTTGAACGACCTACCCGAATTTTGGACAGAAAGGAAAAGGTACTTCGATCGAAGACGATACCTCTGGTAAAGGTTCTCTGGCAACACCATTCGATTGAAGAAGCTACATGGGAGCTAGAGAGCCTCATGAAGGAGAAGTACCCACATATATTCTGATGGACTCGAATGAATTTGGAGGACCAAATTCTTTTAAGGTGGGAAGAATGTAAACACCACAAATTTTCTACATTTAAATTAGATTATATAAAAACAAAAATAATATATTTTAATGGAAGTGAGAATATTCGTTGTAGGGCTCGAGGAGGGAACCGAGAAGCCCGTGAATGACGAGGAACTCGAAAATACAGGAAGTGATAAAGCAAATGCAAGCATGGAGGGATCGAAAATAATTTTGATGTAAAAAAAAACTTATATCGGGATTTATAAGGAATGATGAAATATCAAAATATTTCATTTTCGAAAGAATGAAAATTTCATGGAAGGCATGAATATTGTCATTGGATGATTTTTTTTAAAAAAAAAAGAAAGAAAATGTATATATATATATATACATAGGTATAATATGTATATATACTAGACAAATTTAAATGGACAAATAATGGTATATATATACATATATTGTAATGTATAACATACAATATATAAGAATTAATAAATGAACACAAAACCATAAAATAAAAAAATAATACAAACATTAAACAAAAACGAACAAATAAATATCTATCTATATATTAATATAATAGATATATATATATATATATATATTAATATAATATATATATATATATATTAATATAATATATATATATATATATATTAATATAATATATATATATATATATTATGTTGTACGGAATTGGCTTTCAAAGAAAACCAATTCCGTTTCCTGCATTTTCGAAATGCAAAGGCAGTAGCAAGGAGGGGGAAAGGGAAAAGAAAAGAGAAAGGAGAAGAGAAGGAAGAAGGAAAGGGGAAAGAAAGACTGATCGGCGGGGAGAGGGAGAAAAGAAAGGAAAGAAGAAAGAAAGGAAGGAGGTCTGATCGGGAAAGGAAGAAAGAAAATAGGAAAAGAAAGAAGAAGGAGCTGGTCGGGAAAGGAAGAAAGAAAAGAGGAAAAGAAAGAAGAGGGAGCTGATTAGGAAAGGGAGAAGAAAGAAAAAAAAAGAAAGGAAGGGAGGAGAAGAGGAGAGGAAGAAGGGCAGAACCGAGAGGCAGGGGAGAAGGAGAGGGAGACCGAAGGGAGAGTTGGAACTGAGAGGCAAGGAAGAAAAAGACAGAGGTTGAAGGAGAAGCAAGGGCCGAGAGAGAAGAGAGCAAAACCGAGACTGAAGGGAGGTGAAACCGAGAGGTAGGGGAGAGGAAGAAGAGAACAGAGGCTGGAAGGAAACAGAACCGAGGGAGAAGAGGCTGAAGTTAGAAGCTGACCGAAAGGGAAGAAAGGAAAAGGAGAAAAGAAAAAAAAAAAAAAAAGAAGAAGAAGAAGAAAGGAGAAAGCTGGAAATTTGGGAAAGAAAAAGGTAAAATGTATCTATGTATATATGTATATTTAATGTACATGTATATATATATGTGTTGTAGACACAAGCATGTTAGTGTAGATTTAATTAGACAAAAAATGGGAAAATGAGGAGTAGACACAAATATATATTTGTGATATTGAATAATGGAAACAAATAATAATATATATATATATATATGTGAATATATATATATATATATATTTGCGTGTATATACATATGGGTGTATATAATGAATGTGTATATTAGTATATGTACATACAAAGAATATATACATGGGATAAGGAAAAATGAAAACAAATAATAATATATATAGGAGTATATATATATATATATATATATATATATATATATATATATATATTTATGTGTATATACATGTAGATGTATATAATAAATGTGTATGTTAATATTTGTATGTACAAAATATATAAATGGTAAAGAAAATATATAAACGTGCGTATTGGCCTAGGTATGTACAATAATACGTACACACGAAGTAGTAACGAATAGGTTACGATTTTAACGCAATTCGGACAATTCGCATGAATAGGGTGCTAAGTATACAATTTCGGTGTAGGTGATTGTAGAAGGAATTAAAGGAGGTACTAGGAGGCATCACCACTCGAATTCGGGATTTTCGATAGATCGAGGTAAGGGGTACTATTTAACTTAGTTCTGATAATGCATTTTTGTTTCACCGATAAAAGATTTTATGAAGGTGCATATAATTTGAAATAATTTATCAATGCTTTCATACTTGTGAAACTGTTTACGAAGCATGTTTTAATTTGTCGAAATATTCCTCGAGTACCTTCCATGATATGAAATGAATCTTCCTAAGGTATGAAACGTATGAATGTTTTACATTTATTTATGATTTTATATCCATATCGTTAGAGAAACTTTTGACAATTTCAAAAGCATAGAAAAAGGGAAAAGGGGAAAAAAAGAAAAGATGTTTTGAGACTATAGGCTTCATGCATGATTACTTCTTGTGGTGTTCCGGCTCCACCACTTGGGTGCTGGTACGTAGGGCCCATTTAGCACTTGACTCAACCTGTATGGAAGATGTCGTGCTACTGGTGGTTTATGATGATGTTTGGTAGTATCTCATGCCTGCGTAGTACACAGTAATGTTCCCCACACGGTGAGTGCCATTGGTGCCCGTGCCCTAGCTATGTGCTAGTATATGATAAGAAATAAGAAGATACTACCCATGTTTATGATTATGATTGTTGTACGACCCTGATCCAATCTACAGCCCCCTTACCATGGCCATAGGTATGATGACTCTCTACGAAGAATGACACGTATCGCATGACTTAGTTATAGCCTAGTCTCCTCGATTTGATTATGAATATCGACTATGATGAATGAATATGTGTTTTCTTGAGATATACGAATAATTGGTTACGACCGATATGCTTCATGAAATATTTATGAAATGTTTATGAAAGGTTCATGAAATGTTTATGAAATGCTTATGAGATGTTCATGAAATGTTTATGAAAGGTTCATGAAATATTTATGAAATGTTTACGAAAGGTTTATGAAATGTTTATGAAACGTATATGAACCCGATGGTTTTAAGAACTCATTCATGAACAATGAAAAGTTGTAAAATGGTTAAGCATGTTATTCGTTTTAAAGACACCCATGCTTTATGATTTTTATGATGATCACGCACGAAATGACAATTTATATATTTCATTAAAGTTTGGTCCTATGAACAATTTCACATGTTTTTATATATCAGAACTGCTTTAAGAGTATTGTCTTATTGGGCTTTTCCCCAAAAGCTCACCCCTCTACCTTCAGACCATTTGCAGTGAATCTATGGCATTACCTGCCGCGTACACGAGGTAGGCTGGTGGGAAAGAGCTACCCTAGGCTACTTTTTGTATACGCAAAAAGGTATACAATTATATTCCTGTACGAGACATATTTGTATGCACAGACATATATTGAAAACACTTTGTTAGGATGTAATTTGTAAGGAAACGATGTAAAGAATATTATTTTTGGGATTAGGTTTCAAGAAGATTGATATTTAATCGAAACGGATGTACTGAGTTGTAAATGTAGATTTGGAAAGTATGCTTGGTAGTTGTGGATATCTAGGATTGTCAAAATAATTGAATTGCAGGTGGGTAGACTTATATATAAACCGTTATGCTGCCGAAATTTCTATCGGCCATATAGGTCAAAGTATGAAAATTAAATATAATTAAAAATAAAGAATTAAGAAAAAGTGTTTTGACACTGTACATGAATACAGCCTAAGTGAATAAGGGAATAAGTGGGTAAATTAAGTAAAAAAAAAAAAAATCTCCCAATTTTCAAGGGTCAAGGGTCGTTACAATATGTCACATTATTAATCACATTTATACAATCTAAAAATTTGAATAACAATGTATCAAATAATTTCTCCCAAACCTATGTCTAGTTTTTCTTTCCTCTAGTTATTTTCTTTTTTTATTAAAAAAACTCTTTTTTTTTCTCTTTTCCTTTTCTCTTATCAAACATAGATGGCCATTGATATAAGGCGATCACCACAAAAAGCGATGATAATCCACAAACAGTGATTAGATCGTCGTATTTAGTGCAAACTTGGTGATGTATTATGTGACAATTATTTTCAAAGATGATTAAATCTTTTATCTTATAGGGTGATCTATTCTCATCCAAAAGGTTGAAAAATTCTTATTACCAATGTGAAGTCTATAAAATCAATTATAATGAATATCACCAAATTAATGTGTGAATTAAAATTTTATTTTCTCTTAAAATTATAATTATTTTTACATTATAATTTTTTTAACTTTCTCAATAATCTTCATCTTACAACATTCAATAACTTTCTCAATAATCTTCATCTTAAAATATAATTTTTTTGCTTCTTTTTATCGAAATTTTAATCGATTTAATTTTATTTTATAATTTAAATGTCTTATCTACCTAATCTGTATTAAAAGGTTAGTTTTTCTCTCAATAAATATTGTTGTTAATTTAATAATTTAGTTATATCCTATTATAAAGTAAATAAAATACCATTAATGTTTTATAAATTATTAATTTTAAACAACATTGACATTATTAACTTGTGTGACTATTATAAAAATTGTTATTTTATTATTTTCAAACAAATTAATATTTGATTTTTAATAATATCAAACACAATGATTTTTATTTCTTAAGAAATAATAAAGAAGAAGATTCACTTACACCAGCATAAAACTAAATTAATTTTAAATCAATTCATATCGTTTTATACTATTTATATATTTTTTTTAAATCTGAACGTTGAATATTATACTTTATTTAAATAGATTATGCATGTAAAATTTTAAATTAATCGAAAATATTTAATTACTAATTTGATAATATAAAATTACTTTACACCACCGGTGTAAACTTATGCCTTCTCATTAATTATTGATAATCAAATAAAGTATTTCAAATCAAGAGTAATATAATAATTGTTGTAATAAAATCAAGTCAGTGATTAAATTATGATGAGAGTGATCTCATGATTTTGAAAATAATTCTAAACCCTATTTATAATGTTAGAGTAACATAATAACCTAACTATTATTATTAAAAATTCATTTTCATTTTTTTTGGTTAACATAGAGAAAAAAAAATTGAACTTAATATTTCTTGAAAAAGGGTAACCACTATTAAATTAAATTTTGATTGTTCACATCATTATCATTATTATTACATTATTATAAAATGCAAATAATACGATAACCTAATAAAAAATAATTTACCTGTTAGACTAGATTGCTTAATAAAAGAAGATTTATAAATAACTGCAACATGTTTTGAATTGAAATTAAGATCAGTATCTAAGGAAATTAATTTTTTTAAATGCACCAAGTCGATATGGGGATGAACACTTAAGATCATTAAGAGAAAAATTAATTTTAAGATACGTATAAATTAACTTGGAGATACCAACCATAAAACCGAAAAAAAATTATAATTGTCTAAAATACATCATTTATTAATATAAATATATAAAGACAATCACAAATATTAAATTGATTAAAAGGAATTTTCGTGGAAATGTTTAGTACCAGTAGTATTTAAAAATTAATCAACGTTAATATCAAAATGTTAAATATTTATTTTTTATAAAATACTCAAAATAAAAATTTAAATATACAAAATTGATATAAAAAATTGTATTACTTAAAAACTAACCCTAAACGAAATTTTGTTTTAAAAAAACTCCCATCGTATTATTAAAAAGAAAGAAAAGTTGGCAGTGTAGGCACAATTAGGAATTTGCTCTTTTTTTTTTAGAAATTTTTTTTTTTTTGGGTGTTGGAATAATTTGAAATGGTTAGAAAATTACAGAATTAGTACAATAATGTAAAAAGTGGACCACCCAGGTCACACAAAACAAGGCAGTAGGTGATTTTCATATTTCTGTGAACTGAGACTGACTGACTACAGTCTATTTTCAGTTTCACTTCACAGTAATATTACTTATGAACATATGATTAACGAAAAAAGAAAGTCCGTGCCGTTTAAGGTAATTTGATGCAAGTAGAAGTAATTTTTTTAAAAAAATATGTTTAAAATAGATAATTGCTTTAATAATGGTAGTCAACATTAAAATCATTAATTAACAGATTCCAACACTGACAACCTCAGTCCTAAGTATTCTTCTGCCTGGGGACTGGGGCCGGGCTGCTCATTCTCTTTCCAGTCTCGACCTTCAAGTTGTCTTTTCTTAATTTGTCTGACTTAATTTTACCAGTTTCGAAAAGTAAACACAAACAATACACAAAGAAGCTTGGTTTGAAATGGATATATATATATATATATATATATATATATATATATATAGGATAATAATTATGGCTTAATCTGCTACAAGGGAGACAGAGTAAGACATGCACATGCACATGCACCTGCGCAATGTCCATCTTTATTTGAATCAAAGATCCAGTAACCAAAGGGACCACTTGCTTCATCTGGAACGTTCTTAATTTAATTTAATTTAATTTAATTTGGTTTACCTTTTAATATATTAATTTTATCTCACTCAATTTTACTTTTTTAATTAACTTTAATACTTTTAAATGTGGAAATGAAAATCACAATGTTTAGTTTGGTTGTTTGCTCCAACTCTCAAGCCTCCCACCAATCCTATCTTTTCGTTATTCTTTTAAAATGATTATCTACATCTTATTTATGTTTTATCCTACAGTTCAACCATCCATCTCTATTATTATGGATGTCAACAAAATGGATATGAAGCCGATTGATTGAACGTTTTTCATTCTCCTCTTTATGAAAATTTACAAATTGGTAACTTTATTTTATAAAGTTATTTATGTGCTTATTTTTATTAATTATTTTTAATTTTTTTGTAAAATATTAATTTCTAACTTAATTTGATTAATTTTTTCTAATTATGCAAATAAATAAATTTTAAAAGAAATAAAGTTTATTTAACAGCATTTGAGCTCACTCATATAGAATGAGATTGAATATACTAGAAGACATCTTCGATAACAACCTAATTTGTCTTTTAATACAATTCACTTATGTCACATTGCATGCCACTTGACTTGATTTTATTCACACTTGGAAGATAATGATAAATTTTCACATAAACTTCACATAGATTCGCCACGTAGGATGACACCTTAATAAGAAGACAAGAAGTAGTTATGGAGCCTTGATGATATGGAAATATCTTCTTTGAAAACTCAATTAGATTAGGACACATGAAAATCAATTGTCAACTCATTTACCATATATTTTAACCTCTTTACCCATAATTTACCCATGTATGTATATATCATAATTTCTAGGCTTCATTTTTATGTTTTCTTGAATGCTTTCTTAGTGTAGTGTAGCCACCAATTTTATTTTACAAGCATCTTTTACATTTCTCTTGCAAATTTAATTGTTTACTTTACATTACAAGCTTAATCTGTATTAATCTTGTATTCCAATTATATTCTTTTATTTTCAGCTTTTAACCTCTTCTTCTGTTTTTTTTTTCTAATTTTTGTTTTTGATTGAGTTCTATGAGAATGGGAACTTGAGAGGTTGCAAAATCACCTCCATAGCTCTTGGTCTTGAGTTTGGTCCATATTTGTTTCTTTGTCCTTTTTTTATTGTTTGATTATTTTTGTGGCTATTGATTAATTTCTTAGTGTTTTAGGATTACATTACAAACTATAGGAATATTTCTCTAGGGCTTTAAAAAAAATTAAAATTAGATTATTTACGTTTATTTTTATAGATTTCTTTTGTCCACATTAGGGTTTTTTTTTTAAAAAATTCCCTTTTCGCTGCAGCCTTGGAATCACATTAAATCTGGAATCTGTTCTACACTTGGGCAGCTGTAATCCTACGTTTTCTTTGTTGAGCTTGAGTGGTGTTAGGCTTATGTTTTATATATATATATATATATAACACACATTATGTAAACCCCACAAATTTTCTACATTTAATTAGAGTATATAAAAATGGGAATAATATATTTTAATGAAAATGTGAATATTCATTGTAGGACTCGAGGACTACGGGAACCGAGAAGTCCGTGAATGACAGGGAAAATCGAAGCTACAAGAAGTGATGAAACAAATATATATATATATATATATATATATATATATATATATATATATATATATATATATATATATATATATAACACATTATGTAAACCCCACAAATTTTCTACATTTAATTAGAGTATATAAAAATGGGAATAATATATTTTAATGAAAATGTGAATATTCATTGTAGGACTCAAGGACTATGGGAACCGAGAAGTCCGTGAATGACAGGGAAAATCGAAGCTACAAGAAGTGATGAAACAAATGCAAGCATGGAGGGATCGAAAATAAATGTGATGTAAAAACTTATATCGAGATTTATGGGGAATGATGAAATATCAATAAAACTTCATTTTCGAAACAATGAAAATTTCATGGAAGGCATGAATATTGTCATTAGGTGATTTTATAGCAAAAAAAAAAAAGAGAAAGAAAGTGTATATATATATATATATATATATATATATATATATATATACACTAGACAAATTTAAAATGGATAAATGATGATATATATATATATATATATCTATATATATAACAAATATATATATATATATGGTATTGTATAATGTATAATATATTTAAAACAAAATGGAAACAATAACAACAAACAAATGATGTATGTATCTATATATTAAGATAACATATATATATATATTAATATAATATAAATATATATAATGAGGTGTACAGAATTGGCTTCAAAAAGAAGCCAATCCCGCACACTTGGAAATGGAAAAAAAATGAGGAAGACAAATTGAAAAGAAAACAGAGGAGCTGGGCGGGAAACCGAAGAAGAGAAGAAAAGAGGAAAGAAAGAAAGAAAGAGGGGGCTGGCCGGGAGAGAAAAGAAAAGAGAAAGAAGAGAAGGGAAGAAAGAAGAGAAAGGAAGAAAGCAGACCCGAAATTGAGAGGAAAGGCTGGAATCGAGAATGTGCAGGGGAGATTGAAGAAGAAGACCAATCAGAGGTGGGCTGAAAAACAGAGGCAGAATCGAAGGAGAAGAAGGTTTAAGTTAGAAGAAAAACCAAGAGGAAGAAGCTGGAATTGGAACCGAGATTGAGTGAAGAGAGAACGGGACCGTGAGCTGAAGAGAAGAGGTGGACCGAGGAAGCCAAACTGAAGCTGGAAATGAGAGCCATAGACTGAAGAAGTTGCAGCAGACCGATAATGAAGAGAGGCAGCACCAAGGGCCACAAAGCTGGAGCAAACCGAGGGAGGAAGGAAATTAGAGCTAAATTGAGGCAGACCGAGATCTGAGGGAGAAAGGAAATTTGAAGCTATGTGTCAAAGTAAGAAGTCATGGCAAGCTAGGCACACTGGGATTAAGATTGTTCCTCAGATTTCTATTTTGATTGGTTGTGCTGTTCTTCCTCACTTGAAGTCCCCTGTAGAAATCATAAAACATGGTTTGAATGATGAGAATCGGAAAGTGAGGACAATCTGTAAGACCTGATTTTATCGTAAGAGCAAAAAGGAATGAATAGAAATGTTTGCGTGCATTTAAAAAATGAAAAAGGACTTAAATGGTATTTTCAAAAATGTGCAAGGGTAAATGGTCAAAAGACCAAAATTTGGTATTAATCGGGACAAGAAAATTAAATTAAAAATATGAGATTGAGAAATCTTGATTAATAACGAAGAAATAATTCAATTTTGAGTTAAATTGATCAAGATATGAATTTATTGGAACAAATCGAAATTTTCGTATCGAAAAAATAATCCCGAAAATAATCGAAAATTATATCGGAAAGACGAAATAATACTGATAAATTCATTTAGTGATTAAATGAATAAAATATAAATTTTTAAAGATATTTGTGTATTTTAATATTATTTTATTGAATAAAATAATATTAAAAATAAATTATAAAAAATAATAATAATAATAATAAAAGATGAAATGAAAAAAAAAACTGGAAAATTCGCAAAACGCGAATTGAAGAGAAAAAAAATGAGGAAGGCCGACCTCTGCCTTCACCGGCGGAAGGAAAACCCCCGGCCACCGGCGAGCCCAGGCGAGAGGCAGCCCAGCCGAGCCTCGCCGACGTCTGTAGGCGGAAGAGAAGCGACGACCGACGGTGAAAGAGGCGGGAAACGGAGAAGTCGAGAGTGGAAAAGAAATTGGCGGTCACCGGCGCCGATCTAGGCCCGACCACCGACAGCCGAAGGTAGCCCACGCGAAGACCGGCTGAATGGTGGCTGAATCGACGGGTGAGGCGGCGGATAGCGCCGAAAAATGGCAAGAAACAAAATGGGTACCGACGCCGAGGGAGAAGGGCCAGACCGGCCACTTTTCGACAACCTCGGGGAAAATCGAGGGCAGATCCGAGATGCGGACGACCCAGCCGAGCCACTGGCGGTGGAAACCGGCGGAGAACCGATCGGCAAGCCACTGAACCGACCGAACCGGAGTGAACCGGTGGTCTGAACCGGGTTGAATCGAACCGGACCGAACCGGTTCAGCCAAAAAGAGAGGAAAAAAGGAAGAAAAAGGGAAAAAGAAAAAGAGGAAAAATTGAAAAAAATTTCAGTGATGCAATCGAGCTTCGAGTAAGTCGGTAAGCGGTCGAATTGACCGATTTAAATTTTTGAATATTTAATTTGATAAATTATCGACTGAAAGTTTACCCGGAAATATATTTAATTGTGTAGCTCGACAATTGGCATCAACCGAGAGCTCGAGACAGCCTCGATTTATATACAATCATGGAATAACGGGTAAGTAACCCTTATTTATGACAATTTTGCATCGTTATGCGTGATTAATATTTATCGCATAAATTACGGATTTAATTTTCGGATTAAATGAATTAACTTCTGGAAAATTGGATAAATTGTCGTAAATATTAAATTGAGATATCCGAGAATTTAGAACGAGGCTAAATAAATATTGACGGGCCCAATGAGCCCAATAGGCATCAATAAAGTGTAGTAAACGGGCTTAAGGCCGATTAAGGCCCATTAAGGTGCAATCGAGCCAAATATGGGTAAACGGGCCCAATGATTTAAATTAAGCACAGAAAATTATGAAATACAGTTAATTGTATTGTATTTGACTTGATGAATATGTATCCCCAGTTTCGGAGATTGGATTCGGAGCAAATCGGACTGCATGACGAGTCATCAGTGAAAAAGGTCAAACTGTACAGAAAAATGAGGTAAGGGAATTGTGTGAGTAGCTAGAGGTAGCTACGCGTATTTTAATAGCCTTTCTGTACACTGAATATGTATTTCTACCTTAATTATGTATAATGATCCTAAAACTGGTTTAAATAATTTTGAGGATCGAAATAGGTGAAAAGACTATTTTACCCCTATTGAGGGAAGTTCACCTAAGGATGGTGAAAGCATGACATGCATGAAGTGCATGATTTAAGGAATTTATGGTTTAAGGATTTTATTGGTTTTAATCAAAGCAAATTGATAGATTGGCCAGAAACTGCATAAATTTCACAAGATAACACTACGTAGGTGTTATTCATATTTAAATGGAATTTCTTTGGAAAATAGGCCAACTATCAAGTTTGTATGGAAACAGATAGTGCCGACACGTAGTTCGCACTATATCTATATTTGTGATTGTGCATAAATGTGCTTGAGCGCTTGCTCGCATCGACTTGTGTGACATCATATGCATGAAATGTGCTAGAGCATGGTGCTCGCACTGATTTTTATTATTGTGAAATGAGAGCTGCTGGAGCCTAGCTCACACTCTGTTTTGACATGTTTGACATGTTTTGACTCGTTTTGACTGAATATGCATAAAGAGGTGTTGGAGCGATTGCTCGCACTAGTTTTAATGATTTGACATACATGAGAGATGATGGAGCTTATCTCGCATCCTGTTTTGATATGAATTTGCATAAAGCCGTGCTGGAGGGTAACTCGCACGAGATTTGATTTAATTATGCATAAAGCCGTGCTGGAGTGTAACACGCACGAGATTTGATTTACTTGAGCATTCATTTGTGCTGGAGCATTGCTCGCACAAAGTTTTATATGGTTTTATAATTCATTTTAATGTCGTACTGGAGTTTTTCTCGTACGAGGTTTTCACTGAGTTTTTATACATATCCGTACTTGAGCATTTCTCGTACGTGGATTTTACTTGAATTTATAATCAGTTTAAGTCGTACTGGAGCGCTGCTCGTACGCAGATTTTACTGATTTTTATGAAACTGTGCTAGAGTTTCGCTCGCACGAGGTTTTCTGATATCATGAATATGCATGGAGCCGTGCTTGAGCTTCGCTCGCACAGGGATTTATATGACATGCATATAGCCGTGTTGGAGCCTCCTGTAGACTGTGTGTCACAGTGAAATGATATGCTCACACGTGCATACTGAGACAGAGATGATATGGGTGGATAAGACCTATTACAGGCACCCCTGATTGAGCTTGGGTTCACGGAGTACGTTGTACCGTGTATGTCACGCGGAGTACGTTGTACCGTGGGGATTGTTGGAGTGGAGTGGCATTAGCCATGAGGCAGCAAGCCTTGCCCTCGCAATCCTGGTGTTATGCTGTTCTGGCGGGTAGGACGACCCACCTCCCGTTTCAGGTGTGATACCCCGCACACTAGGTACCGTGTTGCCAGGGATCACTAGGATATGGCCATAGTCCTCGATGTTACTGATAATTACCTACTTGTCTCACATGATATAACTACTGGTCGTTAGACCAGGGTAGACCCGAAGGAGGGGTCAGGCCCCCGATTTTATGATTTTATGATATGTGACCTTGAAAGAAGGGTGGTTTTATAACCGAAGTTTTATAATGAATTTTAACGAATTGTTTTATGAGTTTGAAATGGAATTATGAGATTGTTTTATGAGTTATTGACCCGGAAGGGTTATTTTTTACTGCAGTTTTAATGTTTTGATTTAAATGCAGTAGCATGTGAAGTTTTCCATGCTTTCATTTGAAATCCATGATTTTTCTTACATGACATGAAAGACTGCATGATCTTGATTAAATTCATGCTTATTATGATTTAATGATGTCACATAAAATGCCTTGATGCATAAGTAGTACGATTTATATATGCACGAACAGTTTTGATAAACTAAGTCATTAATGTTTGCATGACTTTGTGCTTGATAATTTTAATGAAAAGAAATGGATTTAAGGGCATGGCATTATGAGCATGTAGATAGTGGAGCTATCTACTTACTTACATAATTGCCTTACTGAGCGTGTGGTTTGCTCACCCCCCTTATTTTCGCATCTTTTCAGAGCACTCACAGAAATTAGTAAGCGGTTGAGGACTTGCATGCTTGGTGCTTCCCATCGAGAGACAAGTATACATATTTGTATGGTCTTGTATCTAAATATGTAATGCACAGTACTGTAAACGGACATTGATGTCGGGGATGTAGAGTTATAAATACTAATGGGTATGTATTTAATTAAAGTCAAAGGATAGTAAACTCTGATGTATAAATGTTATTATGGAAATGGAATTGGTAATAGTGTGAGGTGACTAACACCGAATCATAGCCCAACTGTTTGTAGGATGGTCACGATGAGAGAAAGGTAAGAATTAAATAATAAATGAAAAAGAGAAAAATTTACACTGATTTTTAGGTAATTTGGGTCGTGACACAATCACCGCCTTGTCTTTGGCTGCTCTTGTCGAGACTGCTGCCCCCTATGGTATTGAAAGCTTTGACTCAGTGTTGAAGCCATTGTGGAAAGGTATAAGGTCTCACCGAGGTAAGGTATTGGCTGCATTTTTGAAGGCCATCGGTTTTATCATTCCTTTAATGGATGCAATTTATGCTAGTTACTATACAAGAGAAGTTATGGTTATTCTTATCTGTGAGTTCCAGTCCCCTGATGAAGAAATGAAGAAAATTGTATTATGGCATGATTGAGAAAATTTGGATGTGAGGAAATGAAATATGATATGAGATGATCTAAAAAAAGTAGGAAGCTAGGAATTTGGGGAAGAAAAAGGGTAAAATGTATATATGTATATATGTATATTTAATGTACATGTATATATATATGTGTTGTAGATACGAGCATGTTAGTATAGATTTAATTAGACAAAAAATGGGAAAATAAGGAGTAGACAAAAAATATATATTTGTGATATTGAATAATGGAAACAAAGAATATATATATGTATATATATATGTATATATATATATATATATATATATATTGGTGTGTATATACATATGGGTGTATATAAGATAAATGCGTATGTTAATATTTGTATGTACAATATATATAAATAGTAAAGGAAATATATAAATGTGTGTGTTGGCTTAGGTATGTACAATAATACGTACACACGAAGTAGTAACGAATAGGTTACGATTTTAACGCAATTCGGACAATTCACATGAATAGGGTGCTAAGTATACAATTTCGGTGTAGGTGATTGTAGAAAGAAGTAAACGAGGTACTAAGAGGTGTCACCACTCGAACTCGAGATTTTTGATAGATCGAGGTAAGGGGATATAATTTAAAACAGTAATAGCTACTTTCTGAACCATTATTAAGGAAAGCTTACAAAGACACTGAGTTTTTATACATATCCGTACTTGAGCATTTCTCGTACGTGGATTTTACTTGAATTTATAATCAGTTTAAGTCGTACTGGAGCGCTGCTCGTACGCAGATTTTACTGATTTTTATGAAACCGTGCTAGAGTTTCGCTCGCACGAGGTTTTTTGATATCATGAATATGCATGGAGCCGTGCTTGAGCTTCGCTCGCACAGGGATTTATATGACATGCATATAGCCGTGTTGGAGCCTCCTGTAGACTGTGTGTCACAGTGAAATGATATGCTCACACGTGCATACTGAGACAGAGATGATATGGGTGGATAAGACCTATTACAGGCACCCCTGATTGAGCTTGGGTTCACGGAGTACGTTGTACCGTGTATGTCACGCGGAGTACGCTGTACCGTGGGGATTGTTGGAGTGGAGTGGCATTAGCCACGAGGCCGCAAGCCTTGCCCTCGCAATCCTGGTGTTATGCTGTTCAGGCGGGTAGGACGACCCACCTCCCGTTTCAGGTGTGATACCCTGCACACTAGGTACCGTGTTGCCAGGGATCACTAGGATATGGCCATAGTCCTCGATGTTACTGATAATTACCTACTTGTCTCACATGATATAACTATTGGTCGTTAGACCAGGGTAGACCCGAAGGAGGGGTCAGGCCCCCGATTTTATGATTTTATGATATGTGACCTTGAAAGAAGGGTGGTTTTATAACCGAAGTTTTATAATAATTTTTAACGAATTGTTTTATGAGTTTGAAATGGAATTATGAGATTGTTTTATGAGTTGATTGACCCGGAAGGGTTATTTTTTACTGCAGTTTTAATGTATTGATTTAAATGCAGTAGCATGTGAAGTTTTCCATGCTTTCATTTGAAATCCATGATTTTTCTTACATGACATGAAAGACTGCATGATCTTGATTAAATTCATGCTTATTATGATTTAATGATGTCACATAAAATGCCTTGATGCATAAGTAGTAATATTTATATATGCACGAACAGTTTTGATAAACTAAGTCATTAATGTTTGCATGACTTTGTGCTTGATGATTTTAATGAAAAGAAATGGATTTAAGGGCATGGCATTATGAGCATGTAGATAGTGGAGCTATCTACTTACTTGCATAATTGCCTTACTGAGCGTGTGGTTTGCTCACCCCCCTTATATTCGCATCTTTTCAGAGCACTCACAGAAATTAGTAAGCGGCTGAGGACTTGCATGCTTGGTGCTTCCCATCGAGAGACAGGTATACATATTTGTATGGTCTTGTATCTAAATATGTAATGCACAGTACTGTAAACGGACATTGATGTCGGGGATGTAGAGTTATAAATACTAATGGGTATGTATTTAATTAAAGTCAAAGGATAGTAAACTCTGATGTATAAATGTGATTATGGAAATGGAATTGGTAATAGTGTGAGGTGACTAACACCAAATCATAGCCCAACTGTTTGTAGGATGGTCACGATGAGAGAAAGGTAAGAATTAAATAATAAATGAAAAAGCGAAAAATTTACTCTGATTTTTACGTAATTTGGGTCGTGACACAATCACCGCCTTGTCTTTGGCTGCTCTTGCCGAGACTGCTACCCCCTATGGTATTGAAAGCTTTGACTCAGTGTTGAAGCCATTGTGGAAAGGTATAAGGTCTCACCGAGGTAAGGTAATGGCTGCATTTTTGAAGGCCATCGGTTTTATCATTCCTTTAATGGATGCAATTTATGCTAGTTACTATACAAGAGAAGTTATGGTTATTCTTATCTGTGAGTTCCAGTCCCCTGATGAAGAAATGAAGAAAATTGTATTATGGCATGATTGAGAAAATTTGGATGTGAGGAAATGAAATATGATATGAGATGATCTAAAAAAAGTAGGAAGCTAGGAATTTGGGGAAGAAAAAGGGTAAAATGTATATATGTATATATGTATATTTAATGTTCATGTATATATATATATGTGTTGTAGATACGAGCATGTTAGTATAGATTTAATTAGACAAAAAATGGGAAAATGAGGAGTAGACAAAAAATATATATTTGTGATATTGAATAATGGAAACAAAGAATATATATATATATGTATATGTATATATGTATATATATATATATATATATATATATATATATATATATTGGTGTGTATATACATATGGGTGTATATAAGATAAATGCGTATGTTAATATTTGTATGTACAATATATATAAATAGTAAAGGAAATATATAAACGTGTGTGTTGGCTTAGGTATGTACAATAATACGTACACACGAAGTAGTAACGAATAGGTTACGATTTTAACGCAATTCGGACAATTCACATGAATAGGGTGCTAAGTATACAATTTCGGTGTAGGTGATTGTAGAAAGAATTAAAGGAGGTACTAAGAGGTGTCACCACTCGAACTCGAGATTTTTGATAGATCGAGGTAAGGGGATATAATTTAAAACAGTAATAGCTACTTTCTGAACCATTATTAAGGAAAGCTTACAAAGACATGAAGTATGATTTTCATGCATGTTTCTAAATTTATATTTCTGATCAAGAATATGCTCTCAGTATTTGTGTTCTTGAATAATTGCATATTTTCGAATTTGTCTCAAGGGTCGAATCTGTGTTCCGAGCGATGATGCCCTGAGACAGCAGATTTTGAGAGAGTCTCACTGCTCCCGCTACACCATGCACCCAGGCAGTACCAAGATGTATCATGATCTGCGGAAGGTGTATTGGTGGGTTGGTATAAAGCGGGATGTAGCAGAAGTTGTGGCCAGATGCTTGGTATGTCAGCAGGTTAAGATTGAGTATCAGAAGCCCGCAGGATTTCTTAAGCCCTTGCCAGTGCCTACGTGGAAATGGGAGCACATTACGATGGATTTTATTATGGGGTTACCCCGGACCCGAAGAGGTCATGACGCAATTTGGGTAATAGTTGACAGATTGACTAAGAGTGCCTACTTCCTCGCCATTAAGAGTACAGAATCTTTGAGTACCTTGGCAGAACTGTATGTTAGAGAGGTAGCTCGTTTACATGGGGCTCCCGTGAGTATTACATCTAATAGAGATTCCAGGTTTACCTCCAGATTTTGGACACATTTTCAGGAAGCTATAGGATCTCAGTTGAATCTCAGCACCGCCTATCATCCTCAGACTGACGGTCAGTCTGAGCGGACTATTCAGACCCTGGAGGATATGTTGAGGGCGTGTGTAATGGATTTTAAGGGTTCATGGGATGACCATTTGCCCCTCGTAGAGTTCGCATATAATAACAACTACCATACTAGTATCGGGATGGCACTTTATGAAGCTCTTTATGGTAGGAGATGTAGATCCCCAGTTGCTTGGGAAGAAGTGGGTGATCGGAAGATTATGGCTCCCGATTTAGTGGAACAGGCAGCGAAGGGTGTTCAGATTATTTGTGATAGACTTCGGGCTGCTCAGAGTCGGCAGAAGAGTTACGTCGATGTGCGTAGACGACCACTGCAGTTTCAGGTTAGGGACTCTGTGTTTCTGAAGGTCTCTCCGAGCAAGGGCATCATGCGTTTTGGAAAGAAAGAGAAGTTGAGTCCTTGCTTCATCGGTCCATTTGAGATATTTGAGAGAGTGGGAGATGCTGCTTACCGGTTAACTTTACCTCCACAGCTTTCTGGGATATATAACGTCTTCCACATCTCAATGTTGAGGGGATACAATTCGGATCCCTTCCATGTAATTGAATATGAAGCTTTGGACATCCAGGGAGATATGAGTTATGTAGAAGAACCAATCCAGATACTTGACAGGAAGGAAAGGGTACTTCAGACGAAGAAGATCCCATTGGTAAAGATTCTCTAGCAGCACCACTCCATGGAAGAAGCAACGTGGGAACTAGAGAGTCTTATGAGGGAGAAGTACCATTGGTTGTTTGACGGACCGAGCTGAATTTGGAGGACCAAATTCTTAAAAAGGTGGGGAGGAATGTGAGACCCGAATTTTCATGCTGTTGTTCATTTTAAGATAAATCGAGAAGTTTAAAACTTGTGTAAATATTTATACAGGGCGTAGAAAGATCGAGATGCCCGAGATAGTGGCATGAAGCTCGATGCACATGTTTCGAGGTAAGATCTTGAATTTAAGTATTTTTCAATAAAGTATGATTTTAGGTATGTTATGATGATTAGAAAGTGAAACTAATACATTAGAAGTTGAAAATTTTGTAAAACTTGGGTTTACACTAAATCGAGCAAATGAGCCTAGAAATAGAAATAAATTCGAAATAAATTCTAAAAATTTACGAAAATTATTTTGAGGCTATAGGAAATTATTATAAGGCATAATTTCCATGAGGAATGAAAATTGAGTGGAGATATGGAGGTTTTGGTGATCAAATGAATTTTTAAAGTAAACCGAAAACCTTAAGTTACATTGTTCGGTAATGATCAAGTTGTGTAAAATGGGTCCAATCGGGAAAAATTTCTTAAACGAGTGGGCCCCAAATTTTTATGAGAGATACTAGAGACATAGTATCACACTTGAGAAGTGGAAATTTGGAAGAAAATGGGCCAGAACTATTTTTCATGAATTTTCTAAAACTGACCAGTGGGCTGCCCCAACCCAGTGAACTGGATACCCATTAGGAAAATCCCAATTTTGACCCATCTAAAAATCTGATTTAAACCCAAACTTTTAGGACACAAAACTAGACTTATGTATCTTTCATAGGGCTCTGAAAAACACCCAGAAATAAGCTCCCACGCTCTCTCGCCTCCCTTCCGAAAGTTTTGTAGGCGTTACTGTAGCTCTCCCCTTCTTGAAT
This sequence comes from Firmiana major, assembly GCA_033439115.1. Taxonomy (NCBI): domain Eukaryota; kingdom Viridiplantae; phylum Streptophyta; class Magnoliopsida; order Malvales; family Malvaceae; genus Firmiana; species Firmiana major. The sequence goes on from CM065905.1 coordinate 29,138,026, forward strand.
TTTTTCGACCCCTTTTCCAGTCGAAGTGGACTTTAGAAAAGAAGGATGAAATATTTCCTTTTCAACCCTATATAACATATAAAAAATCCAGCCGTAAAGAAGTTCATTTACTAGGTGAAAACTTAGAGAGAAGAACAGGGGCAGAATCTGCCCTATTTCGAGGTGAGAGAAAGTTTGATTTTTGAAAGTTTTTAGTTGGTTTTTCTTGTAGTTTTTGATGATTCAAAGCTATATACATGTTTAATTACAATTGAGGATTTTTTTGGAAGATCAAAAACTTGGTCAACTTTGGTCAAAGGTGAGAGAAACTTGATGGATGATGAAGATGATGAGATATGTTTATGTTTGATGATTTTTAAGGATTTTTAGTTAAGTAGAATGTAAAGAAATAATTTATATGGAAGTGTGTAGTTCTGATCAGCATGCTTAAGTTGTAGAAATGATCAATTTTGGATGAATTCAAGGTTGTTAACAGTTAAATTTATACCGAAAAAGTCCGATTTATAGCTTAGTTTAGTGAAAAATCGAAAGGTGTGAAAATTTGTAAGAATTGGATTGATTAAGTGTGGATTATGGATATGAATGAGTATGTAGGTTATTAATATAGTGAATGTGAAGTTAGAATGATTAAATTGGATAAAATAGCTTAAACCGGCACTTAAATCGGTAAAATCAAAAATAATAGGAAAAGTTGACAAAAAGGTCAAATTTGGTCAAATCTTAAGGAGATAAATATATATTTGGATATTTTGAGATGAAATCAAACAATATTTGATAATTTGGTATCATTTTGGGAAGCTCGAGAATTCGGCACGCAAAACGAGGTAAACACAGACCCCGACAGAGTAACGCTGTTTTAGCTCCGTTGAGGTAAGGGATGCAATTTAAAATAGTACTAACCTCCTATATCTATTTATTGTTCATAAATAACTTGAAAATCATAGAAAGAAATCTGTTTGAAAACCATACTTTCTCGGTTTAAGTCCGAAAGGAATAATAAACTGTTTTTAGATACTGAAATTATGGTTTTCACTTATTTTGTATAAATAAAATAGATATACATATTTTGTATGAATTATGACATGATTTGATGATTAAAGTTTCCATATGAAAGTAAGTAAGTAAGTATGAAAGTAAGGATTTTGAGACGACATGCTACTATTAGTATATGCTGAGTGCATAATCATGCTTGCTAATTGTGGTGTCTTGGCTCCGCCACACGTAGTATTAGTTTAGATTCACCAGTGTAGTGTCTATTCCGTCTTAGTGGTGTTGTTTTTCACTACACGTGGTGTCTATTTTCGAAGTATCATGTGACTGCATGGTGTGTGCCACTGGTGCCCGTGCCCTAGCTGTGTGCTAGTGTGATTGAGATATTATATTAGAACCGCTGTACGACCCTGATCCAGTCTACAGCCCTTACCATGGCCATAGGTATTATTACCTCTACTAAGGATATGATATGTTGCATGATAACTATGTTGAAATAGCCTAGTCTCCATGTTTTGATGTATAATATTTTAACAAAGAAAGTATGTATGATGTTTTTGTATATGAAAGTACGTACAACGTTTTGATGAAGTATGATGTATTTTAAAGTAAGCATGTAAAATGATTTTCTAAGTATGTAGGTACGGAAGTATGTTTATTCTGATTTTCTAATTGTTTTTAAATGGTTAGAATTGTTTTAAATGCATACCTTACTGAGCTTTTCCCCAGAAGCTCACCCCTTATCCTCTCCCATTTCAGAGTACCTGCAGTGAGATTATTCAGCCATCTACACGTACGTGAGTAGTTGTTGGATTCAGTGCCTCCCAGACTACTTTCAGTACTAGCACAGGTATATCATCGGATATTTATTCCCAGACATGTATATTGTACAGATACTGGATTGTATATAAATACTTTTGGGATGTAATTAGTTGTTTTATGGATTATTTTGTAAACGTTTTAGGAAGTGAATGAAATGTCGATGATACTGAGTATGGATGTGGAAGTTGTAGTAGTAAAAATGTAGAGTTAAAAGTAATAAGTTTAAGAGATAAAATCAACTGCCTTGCGAATATAAACTGCATTTACCAGTAGGGGGATAAGATATATTATAAAAGGTTATGCGGCCGAAATTTTTGGTAAAATTAAAGGGTTAAAAGAATAAGTAAAGAGAGAAAAGAAGTAGCCTATACTGTACAAGAATGCAACCTAAGTAGAAAAATAATATTTATAGAAAAAAGTTAGCCCCTATTTCCGCGCTTCTGGGGCGTTACATAAAACCACCCTTCTTTCAGGGTCACATATCATAAAATCATAAAATCGGGGGCCTGACCCCTCCCTTGGGTCTACCCTGGTCTATCAACTAATAGTTATATCATGTGAGACATGTAGGTGACTATCAGTAACAACATAGGACTATGGCCATAACCTAGTGATCCCTGGCAACACGGTACCTAGTGTGCGGGGTATCACACCTGAAACAGGAGGTGGGTCGGTCCTACTCGCCAGAACAGCATAACATCAGGATTGCGAGGGCAATGCTTGCTACCTCGTGGCTAATGCCACTCCACTCTAACAATCCCCACGGTACAGCGTACTCCGTGTGACATACACGGTACAACGTACTCCATGAACCCAAGCTCAATTAGGGGTGCCTGCAATAGGTCTTATCCACCCATATCATCTCTGTCTCAGAATGCACGTGTGAGCATATCATCTCACTGTGACATACAGTCTACAGGAGGCTCCAACACGGCTATATGCATGTCATATAAATCCTTGTGTGAGCGAAGCTCTAGCACGGCTTCATGCATATTCATGATATCTGAAAACCTCGTGCGAGTAAAGATCTAGCACGGTTTCATAAAAATCAGTAAAATCTGTGTACGAGTAGAACTCCAGTACGACTTGAAAAGGAGTTGTAAATTGATATAAAACTTCGTGTGAGCAAGCTCCAGCATGGTGTTATGCATCAATAAATCAAATCTCGTGCGAGTTACACTCCAACATGACTTTATGCATAAATAAATCAAATCTCGTGCGAGTTACATTCCAGCACAGCTTTTATGCAATTATCATATCAAAACAGGATGTGAGCTAAGCTCCAGCACCTCTCATGCATGTCAAATCATTAAAACCAGTGCGAGCAATCGCTCCAACACCTTTTTATGCATATCAGGTTAAACAAGTCAAAACATAACAAAACAGAGTGCGAGCTAGGCTTCAGCACTTGTCATGCATTTCACAATAATAAAAATCAGTGCGAGCAACCGCTCTAGCACATTTCATACATATGATGTCACACAAGTCGGTGCGAGTAACAGCTCAAGCACATTTATGCACACTCACAAACGTAGATATAGTGCGAGCTTTATGTTAGCACTATCTGTTTCCATATAAATTTGATAGTTGGCCCGTTTTCCAAAAAATTTTATTTAAATACCAATAACACTTACGTAGTGTTATTTTGGGAAACTTATGCAATTGTTGGCCAATCTACCGATTTGCTTTGTTTAAAACCAATAAAATTCCTTAAACTAGAAATTTCCTTAAATCATGCATTTCATGCATGTCATGGTTTCACCATACTTAGGTGAATTCCCTCAATAGGGGTAAAATAGATTTACCTATTTCGAGTCCTTAAATCTTTAAACCATTTTTAGGACTTTTATACATAATCAGTGTATACATACATATTCAGTGTACAGAAAAGCTATTAAAATACACGTAGCTTCCTCTAGCTACTCACAGAATTCCCTTACCTCATTTTTCTGTACAGTCTGACCTTTCCACTGATGACTCATCATGCAGTCCGATTTGCTCTCAATCAAATCTCCAGAACTGCGTATAAATATACATCAAGTCAAATACAATACAATTAATTGTTTTTTGATATTGTTCTTGGTTTAATTTAAATCATTGGGCCTGTTTACCCATATTGGGCCCGATTGTACCATAATGGATCTTAATCGGCCTTAAGCCCTTTTTTTTCACTTACTATTCACATTATCGAGGCCTATTGGGCTTATTAGGCCCATCAATATATATTGAGCCTCATTCTAAATTCCCGGATAGCTTAATGAATTATTTACGACAATATATCTCTAATTCCAGAATTTAATTCATTTAATGTGGAAATTAAATCCGTAATTTATGCGATAAATTTTAACACGTATAACGATGCAATATTGTCGTAAATAAGGGTTACTTACCCGAGATTCCATGATAGTACGCAAATTGAGGCTAACTCGAGTCCTCGTTTGACGTCAATCGTTGAACTACGCAATTTAATATTTTTTTGGGTAAATTTTCAGTCGGATATTAATCAAATTAAATATTTTGAAATTTAAATCGGTCAATTCGACCGCTTACCGACTTACCCGTAGCTCGATTGCATCACTGGAATTTTTTCCAAATTTTTCTCTTTTTCTTTCCTTCTTTTTCTTCTTTTTCCTTTTCTTTTTGGCTGAACCGATTTGGTCCGGTTCAACCCGGTTCAGATCGCCAGTTCTATCCGGTTTGGTCCAGCGGTTCAGTCCAGTTCGACCGGTTCAGGCATCATTTCGCCGTTTCGGAGCCGTCCGATCGGTTCTCGGACCGTTTTAGGTGCCGTTCGGCACGCCATCGCATGGGCTTCCAAAATCGGGCCTCGGGTTAGACCAAATCAGCGCTGATGGCCGCCGATCGAAGCTTCTCTCCCACGACTATTCCTCCTTCGATCTGCTCTCTCCGACGCCGGTGGGGCGCGTCGCTGGTGCCTAGTGGGTCGCGGGGTCGCTAGCGCCCTTTTTCGGCCCTTCCTTGGCCTCTGGGTCACCGGTGGTGGCCGTCCGGTGGTCCTTCCTCCTCGTCGGTCTTCTCGGTTTTGGTTTCGAGCTTTGTTTTCTCTCTCCCCGATATTTCTCTTTAGTTTTCGCTAACTTTTCCAGATTTCATTTCTTTACGTTTTTTTACTATTATTTATAAATTATTTATATTATTATTTTATTCATTAAAATAATAATAAAAATCTCAAAAATATCTCAAAAATTCATATTAAATTCATTTAATCAGTAAATGAATTTCTCAGTCCGATTTTACCTTTTCGGTATATTTTTGATTATTTTCGGGATTGTTTTTTGATGTGAAATTTTTGATTAATTCCAATAAATTCATATCTTGATCAATATAACCCGAAATTTAATTATTTCTTCGTTATTGATCAAGATTTATCAATCTTATATTTTTAATTAAATTTTCTTTTCCTGATTAACACCAAATTTTGGTCTTTTGACCGTTTTACCCTTCACGTGTTCTGGAATACCATTTCAATCCTTTTGCATTTTTTCATTCTGTGTTTTAATTAAAATCGGGTCTTACATTCTCCCCTATTTAAGAAATTTGGTCCTCCAAATTAGAACCAAGTCAAATGGATCCATACACAACTCCGGGTACATCTATCGTATTATACACTTTAATTCTCATGTGACTTTTTTCGGAGTGTAATACTACCAACGGACTTGACTAGGGAGATCATCTTAAACCTTAACACTTTCCCTTTCCGTCTAATACCCGAATCGATTTTCCAATCATATGTTATAATTTCATTGAGCTAAGTTGTTGGAGCTCATATCCGATCACATATGCTGGGTCCGGATAGTATTTCCAATGTATCTAAAGATGGGACATATAGTGGATGTCTGCTTATTCAAGTGGTAACGCCAACCTACAGGCCTTATCTTCCACTTTGTCCAATCGCTCAAAGGATTCACTCCCTTGGTGAATTCCAATGGTTTCTGTCTCTTGTCAACATAGTTTTTATATCTGCTCTGAGGTGTTCTTAATCTCTCACAATCCACTGAATATTCTCAGAGGTTTATCTTACCAATTCGGGAACCATTCTCTATCTGTCACCCACTTCTTCTTATCCAAGTCAGGGAACAACTCCCTACGGCCATACAATGCCTCATATAACATGTTATCCCGATACTCAAGTGACAACTGTCATTGTTGGCGAATGCGATTAGTAACAACTGATCATCCCAGGAGCTTATAAAATCAATGGCACATGCTCTCATCATATCCTCCAGAACCTATACAGTCCTCTCTGATTGACCATCTGTCTGAGGACGGAAAGCTGTGCTAACACACAATCGGGTTCCCATAGCTTCCAAAAAAATATTCCCAGAAGTGGAAAGTGAAGCAGGAATCCCTATCTGATATCATGCTCACTGGAACGCTTCATAATGTTTCATAATATTTCGTACACATAAATTCGCCTACACACTCAGAGTATCTGGGGATTTCCTTAGCCAGAAGGTAGGTAGACTAAATCAATCTATCGACTATCACCCAGATAGCCTTGTGATTTATCCGGGTCCTCTGTAACCCATCACGATATTCATGGTAACTTGTTCTCTTTTTCGTGTCACTATAGGTAGAGGTTGCAATAACTCTGCAACTTCTTTTGTTCTACCTTAATCTGCTGACATACGAGACACTTTTCCACAATCTACAATGTTTCTTTTCATATATGACCACCAATACATTTTTTAGATATTCTGATATATTTATTACTTCTCGGATGCACTATATATCCCGAAGAGTGAGCTTCCAACAATAACACTTTCTCATTTGTGGTCTTGGGGAGCACTTATACTATCTCTGAACCTCTGTAAGTCATCATCACTCACTATGAACTCTGTCACTATACCCTTCTGAATCTGACCCACACTATCGACACCATGCCGATCATCACGCTAAGCCTGACAAATTCGATCACTCAAATTCGGTTCTAACCTCAGGCTAGCTGTCACAAAATCACCGTCATCATCAGAAGGGATCACATCACTACTGAGGCTCACAACTGCACTAGCAGCTCACATTCCCTGACCATCATATGTAATACCATCCCGAGGCTCTTTCTGTTAAAGGCATCAACCATTACATTAGCTTTTCCTGGGTGGTACAATGTTCACAATCATAATCCTTAGAAGCTCTAACCTTCTTGGTTATCTCATATTCTACTCTTTCTGTGAACACAGATACTCGGGGCTTTTACGATCAGTGCATACCCGAACTTTCTTACCATTTAAGTGGTAGCACCATACTTTAAGTGTAAACACTACGGCTGCCAACTCTAAATCATAGGTCGGATAGTTTCTCTCATGGTCCTTGAACTATCAGGATCCATAAACGACTATCTTCCCATTTTACATCAATACACAACCCAATCCTTATTTTGAGGTATCCATACACACTGAAACCTCTTGAGCTGTTGGGTATGGTGAGAATAATTATGGTGGTCAGTTTATTCCTCCAATATACTAAAACTTACGAAAGCTATTTTCATACTTATCATCCTACTGACATACAATCTTTTCCGAACAAGATGTGTCAACTGAGCAGATCATTTCAAGAAACTCTCAACACCTCTTCTGTAAGACAGTTTCCTTTTGCTACTCATGCTCTTCCTTGGACTTTGAATACATCGAAATATCATCGCTAAAGATGACAACCAATCGGTCCAGGGAAGGTTTAAATACTTTATCTTAGTTGAGTTCCACTAAATATTTCAATCACCCATATTCTTGACCTATGTACGCATAAATGTCTAATGTTATTTTCTTTTTCTTATATTAACGACTTTTATAAAATTTTAATTTTTAAACCTTCATGATTACTTGAATTGTACCAATAAAGGTACCCAAATTTTAAATGTATATATTACGACTGTCGATTTCAATTTATAGGTTATGTGTGTGCTTTTAGACGCTGTCAAGTCTTCAGGCGGGGAAGTATTTTGAAATACCTTTATTAACCCTCAGACTTGACCACATGAACTGGGTGTAGATATATCCGCCCCTTATACTTGGTCGCAATCCAAATTACTTTACATATCAAAGATATTCTTACCTTGCATACGCCTCTTATTCCAATAGATCTCGTATTCAGAATTTATCACATCTCCAAGCTTATCTCCTTTCATATTTCACTTATAACAAACTCTTTCATTACTTATTAAAACTTACAATACACTTTTCAGGGGTGAAAACAACACCTTCTTAGGATAGCAATCTAAACATCATAGTTTGCAGCCGAATGAATCTATTCTCAAATATTACTTCAAAGCTATCCATATTCCATTGAATAAAATCGGCTGACATATCTTTTTTTTCCCCGTTTTCAACATACAATTCCTATACCCATATTCAGTTAGTGAAAATCAGCTAACCATCATCCTCATCTTGTCTAAGGGTACGAGCTTCACATCTTTCACTAGCTTATAAGCAACTGAAGGCGATATGAATAAATGCATGGCACCAGGATCAATTAAAATAATTACTTCATTATTTACAACCAGTGTGGTATCTTCCACTACATCAGATGAAACATCAATAGTGTCTTGGTCCAAGTCATACACTCGCCCTCGTCCAACATCTTATTTTCGTGGTAACTACCTCACATCCCACACTATTTACACTTGCTACACTGCTACATTGCAAGTCGGGGTCCTCCAATCACAATACCCCTCATAAGTGTTAAACTTGGATACACTGGGGCCTTACCAATCATCTTACCTCGTGACTCATCAGCCTTAATCTTTTACCAAACTACCTTTTCCCCGTTCTGACATCTCTGTCATTCTCTATTCTCTTTTTATCTCTATTTCGACCCTTACTACCTTTTCCAATCTCAGAGGAGTGCAACTCATGATCTTATTCACACAACTATAGTCTGCGCACTGCCTCGGCTTAGGTAGTGATATCTAACGACCCAATCAGACTCTAATTGACAATCTGAGCCCTTTCATGAACTTTCAGATATTCTGACTCTCACTGTTCATAGTGTCAGAGTCATATCTGCCCAGGAATATAAATTGAGATTCATACTCGTTAATTAACCAGTTCATCTGGGTCAGAGTAAAGACTATCATCTGTTATTTCCTTTTAGCAGTGTCTGAGAATTCTGTCACCGGAATACATCTAGAATTATTTTCCAAGTCCATTCTGGATGTCTAACTCTTAAAATAGGTCGAGCGAACTTCCACCAATGCTCCGACTCGCCCTTCTACCATAGCGGCTATCAGTTAAGGAGTCTATTCTTGCATTCAAAATCAAATTCTTAGATGCACTTCCATCTCGATATACACAATTGTATCTAAACAATGCACAGTACATGGGGATGTAAACTTCCTTAACCACTAACACAGACTCATATCAGGCCAACTTAGCTCTGATACCATTAAACCTGTCACGATCAAAATTACCTAAAAATCAGAGTAAATTTTTCATTTTTTTTGATTTATTATTTAATTCTTACCTTTCTCTCATTGTGACCATCCTACAAACAGTTGGGCTATGATTCGGTGTTAGTCACCTCTCTTCCATTTCCATAATCACATTCACATATCAGAGTTTACTATCTTTTGACTTTAACCAAATACATACACAATGGTATTTACATAACCTTACATCCCCACCATCATATCCATCTACAATATTGTGCATTACATATTTAGATACAAAACTATACAAATGTGTATACTTGTCTCTCTATGGGAAACAACAGATACCAAGAATGCAAGTCATCAGTCTCGCTCAACTACTGAAAGTGCTCTGAAAAGATGGGAAAATAAGGGGGGTGAGCAAACCACACGCTCAGTAAGGCAATTATGTAAGTAAGTAGATAGCTCCACTATCTACATACTCATAATGCCATGCCCTTAAAATCCATTTCTTTTCATTAAAATCTGAAGCACAAATCATGTATGTCATCAATGATGTGGTTTATATAACTATTCGTGTATATATAAATCATAATACTTATGCATCAATGGCATTTTATGTGACATCATTAAATCATACTTAGCATGAATTAAATCAAAATCATGCATTATTTCATGCAATATAAAACAAATCATGAGATACAATCATTTCATGAATTTATCATTAAAGCATGGAAAACTTCTTCATGCTACTGCATTCAAATCATTTCATTAAAACTGTAGTATAAACTAACCCTTCCGGGTCAATCATCTCATAAAACAATTCATTAAAATTCAATATCAAACTTTCGTTATAAAACCACCCTTCTTTCAGGGTCACATATCATAAAATCATAAAATCGAGGGCCTGACCCCTCCATCGGGTCTACCCTGGTCTATCGACCAATAGTTATATCATGTGAGACATGTAGGTGACTATCAGTAACAACATAGGACTATGGATATAACCTAGTGATCCCTGGCAACACGGTACCTAGTGTGCGGGGTATCACAACTGAAATGGGAGGTGGGTCGATCCTACCCGCCAGAATAGCATAACATCAGGATTGCGAGGGCAAGGCTTGCTGCCTTGTGACTAATACCACTCCACTCTAAAATCCCCACGGTACAGCGTACTCCACGTGACATACACGGTGCAACGTACTTCGTGAACCCAAGCTCAATCAGGGGTGCCTGCAATAGGTCTTATCCACCCATATCATTCTGTCTCAGAATGCACATGTGAGCATATCATCTCACTGTGACACACAGTCTAAAGGAAGCTCCAACACGGTTATATGCATGTCATATAAATCCCTGTGTGAGCGAAGCTCTAGCACTGCTCCATGCATATTCATGATATTTGAAAACCTCATGCGAGTGAAGCTCTAGCACGGTTTCATAAAAATCAATAAAATCTGCGTATGAGTAGAACTCTAGTACGACTTTAAAATGAGTTGTAAATTCATATAAAACTTCGTACGAGTAAGCTCCAGCACGGTGTTATGCATCAATAAATCAAATCTCGTGCGAGTTACACTCCAGCATGGCTTTATGCATAAATAAATCAAATCTCGTGCGAGTTACATTCCAGCATGGCTTTTATGCAATTATCATATCAAAACAGGATGCGAGCTAAGCTCCAGCACCTCTCATGCATGTCAAATCATTAAAACTAGTGCTAGTAATCGCTCCAGCACCTTTTTATGCGTATCAGGTTAAAACAAGTCAAAACATGTCAAAACAGAGTGCGAGCTAGGATCCAGCACTTCTCATGCATTTCGCAATAATAAAAATCAGTGAGAGCAACCGCTCTAGCACATTTCATGCATATGATGTCACACAAGTCGATGCGAGCAACTGCTCAAGCACATTTATGCACACTCACAAACGTAGATATAGTGCGAGCTTTATGCCAGCACTATCTGTTTCCATATAAACTTGATAGTTGGCCCGTTTTCCAAAGAATTTCATTTAAATACCAATAACACTTACGTAGTGTTATTTTCGGAAATGTATGCAATTATTGGCCAATCTACTGATTTGCTTTGTTTAAAACCAATAAAATTCCTTAAACCAGAAATTTCCTTAAATCATGCATTTCATGCATGTTATGCTTTCACCATCCTTAGGTGAATTCCCTCAATAGGGGTAAAATAGATTTTTACCTACTTTGAGTCCTTAAATCTTTAAACCATTTTTAGGACTTTTATACATAATCAGTGTATACATACATATTCAGTGTACAGAAAAGCTATCAAAATACGCGTAGCTACCTCTAGCTACTCACACAATTTTCTTACCTCATTTTTCTATACAGTCTGAAATTTCCACTAATGACTCGTCATGCAGTCTGATTTGCTCTCAATCAAATCTTCGGAACTGTGTATAAATATACATCAGGTCAAATACAATACAATTAATTGTATTTCATATTGTTATTGGCTTAATTTAAATCATTAGGCCCGTTTACCCATATTGGGTCTGATTGTACCATAATGGGCCTTAATCGGCCTTAAGCCCATTTGTTTTCACTTACTATTCACATTATCGAGGCCTATTGGGCTCATTGGACCCATCAATATATATTGAGCCTCATTGTAAATTCTCAGATAACTTAATGAATTATTTACGACAATATATCTCTATTTCCAGAATTTAATTCATTTAATGCGGAAATTAAATCCGTAATTTATGCGGTAAATTCTAACATGCATAACGATGCAATATTGTCATAACTAAGGGTTACTTACCCGAGATTCCATGATAGTATGCAAATCGAGGCTGACTCGAGTCCTCATTTGATGTCAATCGTCGAGCTACACAATTTAATATTTTTTCGGGTAAATTTTCAGTCAGATATTAATCAAATTAAATATTTCAAAATTTAAATTAGTCAATTCGATCGCTTACCATCTTACACGTAGCTCGATTGCATCACTGGAATTTTTTCCAATTTTTTCTCTTTTTCTTTCCTTCTTTTTCTTCTTTTTCCTTTACTTTTTGGCTGAACCGGTTCGGTCCAGTTCAACCCGGTTCAGACCGCTGGTTCAATCCTGTTCGGTCCAACGGTTCAGTCCTATTCGACCGATTTAGGCATCATTTCGTCGTTCTGGTGCCTTTCCACCGGTTCTTAGGCTTTTTTCGGTGCCGTTCGACGCGCCATCGCTGGGCTTCCAAAATCGGGCCTCAGGTTGGACCAAATCAGCACCGATGGTCGTCAATCGAAGCTTCTCTCCCGCGGCTATTCCTCCTTCGATCTGATCTCCGACGCTGGTGGGGCGCGTCGTCGGTGCGTAGTGGGTCGCGGGTCGCTGGCGCCTTTTTTTGGCCCTTCGTTGGCTACTGGGTCACCGGTGGTGGCCGTCCGTGGTCCTTCTTCCTCATCGATCTTCTCAGTTTTGGTTTCGCGTTTTGTTTTCTCTCCCTCTGATATTTCTCTTCAGTTTTCGTTAACTTTTCCAGATTTCATTTCTTTACTTTTTTTTACTATTATTTATAAATTTTTTTTATTATTTTATTCATTAAAATAATAATAAAAATCCCAAAAATATTCAAAAAATTCATATTAAATTCATTTAATCCGTAAATAAATTTCTCAGTCCGATTTTACCTTTTCGGTATATTTTTTATTATTTTCGGGATTGTTTTTCGATGTGAAATTTTTGATTAATTCCAATAAATTCATATCTTGATCAATTTAACCTGAAATTTAATTATTTCTTCGTTATTGATCAAGATTTCTTAATCTCATATTTTTAATTAAATTTTCTTGTCCCGATTAACACCAAATTTTGGTATTTTGATCGTTTTACCCTTCACGTGTTCGGGAATACCATTTCAATCCTTTTGCATTTTTTCATTCTGTGTTTTAATTAAAATCGGGTCTTACATTACCTATCCCTCGGGTTACCCTTTCACACACGGTCACATGTTGATGCTCAACCCATCCCTCGGGTCTACCCAGGTATAAAAACTCATGTGACAATTTAAATAAGAAATATCAGTAAGGTGAAACTAGATTGACGACTACTTGTTCCGAGATTATGATCATAACTCATTTTTCGTGATCCCAGGCTACACAGTACTCGGTGTGCGGAGTCTCACATTTGCTGTAATGGGAGGTGGGTCAAATCCTCTACCGTCAGCTCACAACTCAATAACATCGTGTACTCATGGTACATCATACTCCATGTGACATACATGGTACAAAGTACTCCATGGACCCAATCCTTATAGTCGGGGTACCTGCCATAGGTCTTAGCCCTTATACCATGGATAATAATTTTCGATAGCCCTTGGCCATATCTAAAAACTTGGTACGTGTGAGTATATAATCGGTGTGACACACAGTCTGCACAGGCTCCCAACACAGCTATTTCATGCTATCTCTTTCAAAACCAGTATGTACGAGTAAACTCCCAACATGAACTCATGCATATAGTCATATAAATCTAGTGCGAGCAATGCTCTCAGCACTATATCATGTAAAACTGAGTATGAGCAATGCTCCAATACTCTATCATGCATCAATCAATAAAACTGAGTACGAGCAATGTTCCAGTACTCTATCATGCATAAATCGCATTAAAATCAAGTACGAGAAATACTCAAGTACTATGTGATGCATATCTCATAAAATCTAGTGTGAGTATTATTCTAGCACCAATGGTTTTCACACAAACCTGTTATATGACTTATTTAAATTGAATTTTCACTCAATTAAATCAAATCAGAACTTTAACATGCTGTTTTCGTATAAAACATGAAAACATTAGCCAATCTATTTATGAAACTGTCAAAACTAGTCACAAACATGCTTCTTAAGCTTTTTACCCATATTTGGGGTAAAACCACAAATTTACCTTATCAGTTCCTACCGAACTTTTCTATACTCGAAATTTCATATACAATATAAATACTCGAAATTCTATTCAAAATACGTGCAGCTACCTCTAGCCACTCACGAAATTCCCTTACCTCGGATCACGTCGCGTGACTTTACTTCCTCGGTGCTGCTAAACCTCGCAGTTCGATCAGTTTCCAATATCACTCCGAAACTGTAGATAACTATTCACATCAATATACCTAAATATACTAAATTTTCATTTGCATGAACCTCAAATCAATGCATTTAGCCCTTTTTACACTCATTTAGTCTTATTACAACTCATTGGACTTTACTCTTTCTTAAATCCATTTCTAATACATGTATTTCACCAAACTATCTTACAATCATATATACATGCTTAATAACTTCACTACATGCTTCAATCATCATCAAATCCATGCCTACACCATTTTCTCTCATTTTCTCACATTCAAGCCAAAAATCTAGGTCATGAAGATTTTTCATATTCAATATGTTTTCAGCAACTTAAACATACACCAATCAACTCACCAAGATACCTATATTAACATATTTGAAGTTGGTGTATTGAATCTTACCTAGCTTGAATTTTTCATCTTTTTGCCAAATTGGGAAAATTCACCTTGCTCCTTCAATCTAAGGTTTCTACTTCTAGTTTTCAACCATGTTGTTCTCCTCCTTACAAGAAACAACTTTGCTAAAACAAATCTCACTCAAAATTGATTGAAAGGGATGATTTTTGGAGCAGGAAAGGTTAGGTTTTACTCTGGTTCAATGAAGGATTGATTGTTCTCGGGGAAATGAAGGTATAGGAGTCTGGTATATATAGAATTGCCCTTGGAGATCGATCTGCCCTATGTGTATCTCTTCAGAATTTGACATTTTAAGCTAGGGGATCGATATGCTCTTTAACATGAGATCGATTTGCTTTAAACAGAATCATATAAAGATCGATCTAGCCCTTGAGATGAGATCAATTTGTACTATCCAGAACCCTTTGGAGATCGATCTACTTCAGCCAGAACCTATCCAAGATCGATTTGCTTTAAATAAGGGATCGATCTCCCCCTTGTAGAATGTTTGGCCTTGCATTTTCTATCTATGAGATTGATCTTCCTTGCTTTTGAGATCGATCTGCTCCTCATCTGCAGCATTCTTACTGTAGGTTTCCCCAAAAAATCACTGTTACATTCATATCTAATTTGCTTTACTATGCGTTTTGCATTTCATACACATTTGGGACTTAAAAACATTCATTCCTTATGATTTATATCAAATGTGACTTGTTCGTACATCACGAAATCATAAAGAGTACATATTATTTTATGGATCTTACAATCCTCCCCACCTTTAAGAAATTTGGTCCTCCTTAAAGAAATTTAGTCTCCAAATTAGAACCAAGTTACTCTTTAAGCAACTGGGGGTGTCTCTCTCGCATCAGACTCTCTAGTTCCCAAGTAGCCTCCTCTGAAGTGTGATGCTGCCAGAGAATTTTAACTAACCCGATGGTCTTATTCTGTAACACTTTTTTCATCCTATCCAGTATACGTATCAGTTTCTCTACATATGTCAAATCATCCTTGAGCTCCAATGACTCATACCGAATCACATGAGTTAGATCTAGATGATATTTTCAAAGCATCCAAATGTGGAAGACACTATGCACTCCCGATAAGTTCGGTGGCAAAGCCAACCTATATGCCTTACTCCCACTCGATCGAGTATCTCAAAGGGTCCAATGTAGCGAGGACTCAATTTACCCCTCTTTTCCAATCTCGCTATACCCTTGGAAGGAGAAACCTTCAGAAACACTGATTCACCAACTGTGAACTCAAGTGGCCTTCGTCTCATGTCAGCGTAACTTTTCTGTCTACTCTGAGTTGTCCTCAATCTCTAATCAACCAGGCATCCTCAGAGGCCTGTGTAACCAAATCAGGAGCAAAAATCTTTCGGTCACCTACTTCTTCCCAACCAATAGGGAACGACATCTACGGCCATACAAAGCCTCACACGGTGCCATCTTGATACTAGCATGATAACTGTTGTTGTAGGCGAATTCGGCTAGTGGTGAATAATCATCCCAAGAGCCTCTAAAATCTAGCACACATGCTCTCAACATATCCTCCAGTGTCTGTATAGTCCTCTTTGACTGACCATCTATCTGAGGACGGAAAGCAGTGCTCAAACTCAACTAGGTTCCCATGGCTTCATAAAAATGTTCCCAAAAGTGGAAAGTGAAGCGGGAATCTTTATTCGAGATAATGTTCACTGGAACACCATGTAACTTCACTACCTCGTGTACATACAACTCTACTAATGAACTCAGAGTATCGGTAGCTCTCATAGCTAAGAAGTGGGTTGACTTCGTCAGTCTATCAACGATCACCCATATCGAATCGTGATTCCTCTCAGTTCATGGTAAACCAATCACAAAACCCATGGTGACATGCTCACATTTCCATGTCGGTATATGTAGATGTTGCAATAACCCTGCAGGCTTCTGATGCTCTACCTTCACCTGCTGACATATGAGACATCATGCAACGAAATTCGCCACATTTCTCTTCATACCTGACCACCAGTACACCTTTCAGAGGTTTTGATACATCTTGTTACTCCTCGGATGTAATGTGTACCTCAAAAAATGAGCTTTTGACAATATCAATCTCCTGAGTTTTAGGTCCTCGGGAACACACAATCTGCCTCTGAACTTCAAAAGTCCATCAAAACTTATCTCAAAATCAGTTACTGTGCCCTTCTGTATCTGACCAGTCATATGAATGCAATACGGATCAGTCTACTGAGCCTGTATGATCCTGTCCAACAGATTCAGCTCCAAGCGTAGACTAGCAATCATACAGTTCAGATCTATGTCAGAAGGCACAACTCTCAAACTGAGGCTAGCAAACTGCTCTAGCAACTTATGTTCCCTAACCATCATATACGATATCATCCCAAGGCACTTCCTACTCAAAGCATCAACTACAACGTTAGCCTTACCCGGATGATAAAGTATCTCACAATCATAGTCCTTTAGAAGCTCTAGCCATATTCCCTGTCTCATGTTCAGCTCCTTCTATGAGAACAGATACTTGAGGCTTTTGTGGTCGGTAAAAATCTGAAACTTCTCACCATACAAGTAGTGGCGCCATACCTTCAACGCAAACACTACTGCCTGATAAGTTGCATATTAAACATATTAATTTTCATATTTTCTCATGATTTAAATTCTCTTATATGCTTAATTTTTGGATTTGACTTATATTTTCTATTTTGTATTGTGAATGAAGGAATAGAAGCAAAATGGATTAAAGTTGCAAATTTTGATCAAGTCACAAAATCAGAAGAAATCTTGGTGTAAGACGTGGGCATGCCTAAGGCAGTGACAAGAATTGCAACTCAAATAGGTGAATTCAAGTCAAGATCCATCACTTGTAGCTGATGTTGACTTAAACAGTCTAAAGATGGTAAGTAGAAGATTTTTATTATTAAGGAAGAGATATGCAATGATTGTCTTTGGCAAGTGCTGAAAAAGGAAAGAAGTTTAATTGTAATCAAACTCAATCAGAGAAATTTCCTTTGGAAACAGATTCTGGGGGTTAGGAGATTTAGTATTTATAGACTAAGAGTGGAAAGGGAGATGGTAATCATCATCATAGACACACAATTCTATATTTTTATTTTTCTTTAGTGTTTTTCTCTAAACTTATGGCTTGCTAAGTTATTTAGTCCAGCCAAAGGATAATTAAAGTTTGGGTTCTTCAAGAATTATGAGATCTAATTAGTTTTATCTTGTTCTTTTATATCTTTGCTATTTATATATGTTCTATGCTTGTTTAAATTATTGTTTTGATTGATTGTGCAAAAAAAAAGGCCTTTTGTTCAATTGTCAGGATAATATATCACCAATTAGAAACCTGAATCTGTAATTGTTTAGGCATTCTAATATAAGTGGTAAAGAACATAATTGATTACAGATAAGTTTTCAATTCTATGTTAAAAAGATATATAATCTAGCATAAATGAACCTATATGTGTGTTTGTTGGTTAGAATTGGTAGTCTCTCTAGTTTTTAATTCTGTTGGTAAATTAAATCTTAAGATCGTATCTAAGGTTGTTTAACTGGCAAGAGAAATAATTAGAGATCGTATCCTGATTATCGAAGAAGTAAGGAGGAATAGGTTGTTAGGTCGTACCAATAACCAAAACCAATTTGGTAAAGATTAAAAGAACTCATCCTTGCATCAATGATCAATTCCATGAACCCATTCTAAGATTATTCCTTTGGTTGAATGTTTCATTATATTGATTTTCTCCCAATATTTTACATTGCGATTTCTTTGCCTACATTTTAATTTATTAATTTTTCTTTCATTTTCATTTTCACAAATCCCCAATTATATTTTCTTTTTAAATCCTTTGTAGAAAAAAGTAAATCTAACCAATCTCTTGGGAAACAACCTTACTGAACTATACTATAGTTTTAATTTATTGAGTAGGAATTATTATTGTTGGTCTCGACACCTACCAATTTTTGGAACCGTTGCCGGGGATTGGTTTTTAATTAGATTTATTTTACTACCTCATTCTTCTCGTACAGGTAATCTAGTCTCGTACGATACTAAGACCAAAGAAATAATGGCTGAAGAAGAGCAAACTTTACGGTAATTAGTTGCGCCACCTGTCAATCAGAACCCCTTTGCATTCATTATCCAACTTTGCAAGCAGATTTTGAGTTAAGATCGGGTTTGATCCATTTGCTTCCCAAGTTCCATGGTCTTGAGAATGAAGATCCTCACAAGCACTTGAAAGAATTTCATGTGGTATGCGCAAGCTTGAAGCCACAAGGAGTTATCGAAGAGTAAATCAAAATGCGAGCTTTCCCATTCTCACTAGCTAATAGAGCAAAAGATTGGTTGTTTTATTTACCTCCTGGTTCTATAACCACGTGGACTGAAATGGTGAGACTGTTCCTTGACAAATTTTTCCCTGCTTTAAGAGTTGCTATCATTAGAATAGAGAGATATGTGGAATAAGGCAGAAAGATACTGAGACTCTTCATGAATACTGAGAAAGGTTTAAGTGACTCTGTGCAAGTTGTCCTCAACATGGGACTTCTGAAAAACTCTTAATTCAATACTTTTATGAAGGATTGCTACACATGGAAAGAAGGATAATGGACGCAACCAGTGGAGGTGCGATAGAGAACAAGACTCCTAGAGAGGCTAGAGATTTGATTTCCACCATGGCTGCTAACTCTCAGCAGTTTGGATTCAGACAAGATATATCTCATAGGAGAGTAAATGAGGTAAATACACATTCTCTTGAGAATCAAATAGCTAATCTAACATCGTTGTTCAACAATTGGCTATAGGAATAGGAAACATGCAACAAGTTAAAGCCTGTGAAATTTGTGCTACTATTGGACACTCAACTGACATGTACCCCACACTTCAAGAGGAACCTCAAGAGCAAGCTAATGCAATTAGAAAATTTCCAGGTCCACCCCAAAGAAATTACGATCCATATTTGAATACTTATAACCCAGGGTGGAGAGATCATCCCAACTTTAGTTATGGAGCAAAACCTCCCAGAACTTTCAATATAGACAGCCTGCTCCTCAGCAACAACAACCATCTTCTAGTTCAAGTATATCCCTCGAAGAAATTGTTAAATCATTTGCAACTAACACACAACAATTTCAACAAGAGACTAAGATAAGCATCAAGAAGCTGGAGGATCAAATGAGTCAGCTAGCAATTTCAGTGAGTAGATTTGAATCTCAAGGAAAATTGCCCTCACAAACAGTTATCAACCCCAAACAAAATGTCAGTGCAATGACCTTGAGGAGTGGAATTGAGTTGAAGGAGCCTGGAAAGACATCCCGAAAGCACATTCCAGAGGAAGAAGCTGAAAAGGAAGTTGCTGTACCCCTGCCACAGTTGTATCAACCTAAGGAATCTAATGGTGAGAAACAAAAAGTTTTGGCACCGGTTCCTCCTTTTCCTTATAGATCATCTAAATCCAAAAAGGAGGAGGAGGAAAAAGAGATTTTTGACACTTTTCGTAAGGTCGAGGTAAAAATCCCTTTACTTGATGCAATTAAACAAGTACCTCGATATGCCAAGTTTCTTAAAGAGTTGTGCACCAACAAAAGAAAATTGAAAGGTAATGAATTTGTAAGCATGGGTGAGAATGTTTCAGCTGTTCTCCGGAAAAAGTTACCTCCTAAATGTAAGGATCCAGGTATGTTTACTATCCCTTATAAGGTAGGTAATGTTAAAATTGAAAGAGCAATGTTAGATCCAGGAGCCTCAATTAATGTCATGCCTTTGTCTATTTATAAATCTTTGAATGTTGGACAATTAAAAGAAACTGGTGTGATTATTCAGCTTGCTGATAGATCTAATGTTTATCCTGAAGATGTTTTAGAGGATGTTTTGGTGCAAGTAAATGGATTGATCATTCCTACTGATTTTTATGTGCTTAATATGTAGGGTGATGACTTATCTAGATCTTTAATTTTGTTGGGAAGGCCTTTTTTAAAAACATCTAGAACTAAAATTGATATGCATGATGGTACACTCACAATGGAATTTGATGGTGAAATCATTAAGTTTAACATCAATGATGACTATAAGAGTTCTAGGATTTACAAGGAAAAAATAAAGGTCTCTCATGATTGTATGGTTTCGAAGAAAATTTTTTATGTTGGTCAAAAAGTTATACTATCTCATTCTAAATTAAAAATATTTTCTAGTAAATTTCGTTCTAGATGGGTAGGTCCTTTTATTGTTACTAACGTGTTTTCTCGTGGTGCAATTGAAATTCAAAGTTTGGATACATGTCAGATCTCTAAGGTCAAGGGTCATCGCTTAAAGCCTTTTTATGAAGGTTTTCAAGTGCATGAAGCTGAACAAATCGGGTTGAAATATCCAAACTACAATTGAGCATGACCATGTCTAGCCAAAGACTTTAAAGAAATGCGCTTTTTGGGAGGCAACCCAAAATTTTTCTTTATTTTCTAATTCGCAACTATTTTTCTTAATTTTTGTTGTTTTATTAGTGATAGATAAGATTTATATTTGTCTAGGTGTAAAAAAAAAATAGACACTTGAAAACAGAAGCTGTGTTTTCACAAGGCGTGCCCACGCCCTATTGAAAACCTTCTTCTGCAAATATATATATATATATATATATATATATATATATATATATATATATAAATATATATACATAAAACTTACAGAAGAACGTTTTTGATAGGGCGTGTCCACTCCCTTTCAAAACACTTCTTCTGCTGCCACAAAACAAAGTAAAAAAAAACATATGTATTTATTTATTTATTTTTATTATTATTATTTTCTTTCTTTCATTCCTTTAGTTTTTTATTTATTTTTCTTCTTTACCTGCAGATTTTCCCTTCTCGGCACCATCTTCACCTCCCCATACTACCACATACCGACAAGCTTCCCACATACCAGTAACAATCCCGGTGGCAACCCACCTAGCTCTATAGTCCCGACTATAATAGAACAAATTCCAGCACCTCCACCGACAAGCTCCACCTAGCTTTTAGATTCCAATCCGACAGCAGTAGCTCGTGCTCCCCCTTCTTCCCGAGCTTCCAATCACCAATCAACAACACCAGCAGCAACCCACGACCTCCCATTTTCGGCAGCAACAACACACCTGAAACCCTTTCAGCTCCATCGACCCAACTGCAGCAAGCTCGACATCACTCTTCAGACTGTAGAACATTCGAGCTTCAACCTTCTCCAGTCTCCATTCGGTACCAATCAACCATCTACACCTTGCTGCAACCCAGCTACCTCGAGACCCTTCCACCGGCAAGCTCCATCGAGCTTCAAGCTCCATCGCGTCTCCACAGCACCGAGGGTCGCCTCACTCTTTCAGTCAGCTGCAGAACAAAAATCGGCAGCACCCACGAGGTCCCTCAGAGCTCTATCAGAGTTTTCAACACGCGTCAGTCATCTCGCGTCACCCAACTTCAAGCATTTTCTATTCCACCGGCAGCAACAATGGCTATCCAGATTATTATTATTATTATTATTATTATTATTATTATTATTATTATTATTTCTCAATTGTTCAGATTTTTCAAAAACAAAAAAAATAAAAATACAAAAAAATACAAAAAAATAATAATAAAAATTTGTGGTGGTCGATGAGTTTTAGCTATACCATTTCTCTTATTAATATTAAAATTATTTGATTTGGTGTAGTTATTTTTGTCTGCTTGTTCTTAACAATCGCACAGTGTGAGGGATTTTTCTATGGTTAGTAGTGGAATTCAAGGAGCTTCTTCCTCTTGTAAGCGTGCTCAGATTGGCAAAGTCATGGGAATCAACGCCATGCTTCACACTGCTCAACTTTTTTCAGGGAAGTTTCCTATTTCTCTAAATTCTTTTAAAGTTTATGAGCATCTATTTTGATACATTGGGGACAATGTATAATTTAGGTGTGGGGGAGGGTATTTAATTATGACTCTGCTGTTTGCTTTACTTTTCTTTCATTTTTGATAATTTTCATGAAAATTTTTGCAAATCCAATTTTTTTTTCCAAAAGGTACATTAGTTATTGTTTGCGATTTCTTTGAGTTCTAGATTTTTCCAATGCTTATCCCATGAAAAAAATGCGATTTACATATGTGCAAAACAATTTTGAATTCTCATTAATACACTGTGATTAGTTACTTTGGATTCATTGGATGGAAAAGTGTATAGGATCTAGCACACATAACCTTTTTGGTGAGATTTGAGCGTATGAGCATTCATTACATCATGCTCTATTTCCTTGTTTATGTGATTGTCATGCATAGTCGACTATTCTAGAACTTGCTCTGTCATACATGTCTCAATCAACTCCTTTGATGAATATGATGCAATAAATCGAATAAGGCTATTTAGGTTAAACCCTTTTTCTTGACATTATACCATTTCTTTTCGAGCCTACCCTTGTTATTATTAACCCCTAGAAAAACCATTTTGAGCCTAACCCTTTTCTTTGAATTAAACCACATTACAAGTCATAATAAACCCCTTTTGTTGATTTTCCCTCTTTTTGAACCTTGAATTGATGAATCATATAGACTTATGCACATGAAACTTCAAAATATTTTTGCAAAGATTGCAACATGTTGGAAATTTAGTGTTCCAAGCTATTACTTTCATAAAGTTCTTCTCCTTCGAAATAAAAAAGAAAAAAATAAAAAAAGAAAGGAAAAATTAAGAAAAGAAGAAAAAAATGATGAATAAATAAAGAGAAATAGAAGTAAAATTTTTATTGCTTGGAAGTTAGTTTTGAAAATTATGAAGCAGTCTGTTGAAATCATTGAGTTGAGTTTTGTGTGAAAAGTTTTGTATGATTCCTTCAATTTCTTTAACCTAAAAATCCTTTTATCATACCTTACCTAAGCCTTGATACAACCTTTTTTAGACCTTTAGATTTTTGCTTCCTAATTTATTCATTGGTGGAAGAGTTGTGATGAATTTGCAAGCTTATGGTAAGAAATCTTCTATGCATTGACTTGAGAGTTTATTGATATGTATACCCTAAACACTTAGAGTGTGATGAGTGAAATCCAATTGCGATGGTGTTGAATCCTATGTATTTTATGAACTTAATTGAATCATTAAGGTGCTTTTCATGTGTAAGACTCGAAATTTTATCATATTTCCTTATGATTCAGTTGATGTAAACATGATTATATGTATATTGAATCATAATAAGAGTTTTACGTGAATGAAAAATGCAAATGGAATGAATAAAAATTCCCGAATGCCTCTAGAGATCAAATGGAGACTGAAATAACCACATGTTAAACAAATGAGATTCGGACCATTTGGAATGAAAATAAGAGTTTACAACACGAAATGAGGAAGTGTTCGTGAAGGGAAATTATATTGATTTGGTTTCGAACACGTTAAAGGGTAAAACGGTCAAAAGACCCAAGATTCGGTGTCAATTCGGTAAGAATTTACACTGTAAACATGGATTCAGGAAATCTTGATCAATAAAGGAAAAATAATTAAATTTCGGGTTAAATTGACCAAGATATGAAATTATTGGAATAAACTGAAATTTCACATCGGGAAATTATCCCAAAAATATTTGAAAAAAATAACCGGGACACAAATAAGATAAATATATATATATATTTAATTGATTTAAATATATATTTAAATCAATTAAATATATAATATATTATATTTATTGTAATAAAATATAATATAATATAATTAAACAAAAGTCAAAGTCAAGTCAATTAAAAAAAAAGAAATAGAAAGCAGAATCGCGATTTTCGCGATTCTCCAAAGAACAAAAGGAAGAGGCTGAAGAACCGAGGGAGCCTCCCCTTTCTGCCTTGTTGATCTGAGGTTGCCACCGAGGAGAAGAACCAGTCGAGCCTCGCCGGTGCTGGTAGGCGGAGAAGAGCCACAGCCGGTGAGGGAAAAAGGAGAGAGAGAGAGAGAGGAAAAAACTGAGGGAAAAAGAGAAAAAAAGGAGGAGAGAGGTGACCGGCGGCTGGGAGAAGGAGGAGCGCCTCACCACCGGCCAGAGAGGGACGACGACGACGCCGATCCAGGTGCCGATTGGACGAAAACGTCGTCGAACGGCGCGGGAAGAAAGGGGTATCGACGCCGGAGGAGAGAAGAGGCCGGATTAGCCACTTTTCGGTGAAATTTGGCGAAGCCGACCCCAGATCCATGCATCGGACTACCCCGTGGACAAGCTGGAGGCGGAAGCCAACGGAGAATCGATTGGCAAAGCCCCGAACGGCGAGGGAGAAAGTTGAACCGGACTGAGCCGGGGTAAACCGGACCGATCTGAATCAGGTTGAACTGGACCGGTCTAAACTAGGTTGAACCGGACCGAACCGGTTCAGCCAGAAAAAGAAGAAAAAGAAAGAGAAAAAGAAAAAGAAAAATAAAAAAGAAAAATGGGAAAAATTCGGTGATGCAATCAAGCTCCGGGTAAGCCGGTAAGTGGTCAATGGATCAATTTAATTTTCGGAATAATTATTTAAATATATATTTGATCGGATTTAACCCGAAAAATATAAATGTGTAGCTCGATAATCGGTGACAAATGAGAGCTCGAGTTAGCCTCGATTTGCGTACTGTCATGAAATCTCGAGTAATTAACCCTTATTTATGATAAATTGCATCGTTATACGTGTTAAAAAATTTACCGCACAAATTACGGATTTAATTTTCGCATTAAATGAAATATATTATGGAATTTGAGATAAAATGTCGTAAATAATTATTGGAGTTATCCAAGAGTTTAGAACGAGGCCCAAAAAACTGTTGGTGGGCCCAATGAGCCTAACAGGTCTCGATGATGTGATTAGTAAATGAAAAATGAGATTAAGGCCCATTAAAGCCCATTAAGGTGTAATCGGGCCTAATAAGAGTAAACAGACCCAATGATGTAAATTAAGCTCATTAAAAGTGAAATACAAATAAAATGTATTGTTTTTAACCCAATAAATGATTTTTTGCAGCTCCAGAAAATAAATTGGGAGTTAAACAGATCGGGTGATCGGTAACGACGAAAAAGGTAGAATGATTAGAAAAATTGAGATAAGGGAATTGTGTGAGTAGCTAGAGGTAGCTACACGTATTTTCGGGTAGATTTTCAAATAATTAAATTGTATAAGAAGAATATCGGTAGAGCCCGACATAGAAAAATAACCATTTTGCCCCTATTAAGGAAAATTTTGGAAAAGTTAGGATTGGATTGAAATATGCATAAATATCATGTTTTGAGTGTTTTCACCATGAAATATTGCTTTTAGCACATGAAATGATATTTATTTTAACCCGAGAGGGTAATTGACGATTTTACCCCTGTGAAGGGTAAATATTTCCACTTTTTGACAAAAAGTCATGAAAACTAAGAACTGAGGGTTCTTGATGTATTTTAATGCTTTTTAATAAGAAATTGGGTAGGCTGGCTGAAGTTTTATCAATTGCATGAAATAGCACGTGGCAGGTGCTGATTTTGATTTTGAAAATCATTCTTTGAAAACTGAGCCACCTACATGATTTATTTGGAAACAAAACGTGCTGAGAGCATTACTCGCACGAGATTGACATGATTTGTGCATGTGACATAGTGCTGAAAGCTTAGCTTGCACTCGATTTTACATGATTTTATGCATGCCATAGTGCTGGGAGCTTTGCTCGCACTAGATTTTTATATGACATGCATAAGGCCGTACTGGGAGCTTCGGGTAGGCTGTGTGCCACACCAATTAAATAGGCTCACATGTGCATTTTGAGACATGACGTTGGATACTGAGATGACACGGGCATGGGGTGTACGCTGTACCGTGCTTGCAGCATGGAGTACGTTGTATCGTGCCGTGATATATGATGTGTAGTCTTCAGACTAAGGATCTGATTGGCTAACGGGATGGTTTGGTACCCACCTCCTGGGGCAACCTCAGATATGATGTGATACCCCGCACACCTGATCAGTGTAGCCTGGGATCACAGGATATGGCCATAGTCCTAGAGTTATTACCCTTATTCTTGCCTAGTCTCACATGTCACTTACTTTATGAAATTGCATGTCACTTACTTACGAAATCGCATATTATTTGCTTTGCGAAATCACATATTACTCATTACTTGATTTTGTGATTTCATGATTTTATATTGTGGGACTAAGTCCTGATGATTTTGGGGTGGATGTGGATTTGAAATAAATGGCATGTTTTGATATAATGTGCATTATTTAAATAGCATGACGCATAATTCCATGCTTTATCTGCCATTTCACGCAATGAATTGCCAATTTGAAATAAATGGCATGTTTTGACATAATGTGCATTATTTAAACAGCATGAAGTATAATTTCATGCTTTACCTGCCAATTCATGAAATAAATTGTTTTATACGAATTATTTTACCTGGCATAAAAGTATGCATGAAATTCGTATTTAAGTATGATTTCAAAAGAGAATGATTTAATGCATGGCATCATGAGCATGTAGATAGTGTGGTTATCTACTTGCTTGCATGATTGCCTTACTGAGCGCGTGGTTTGCTCATTCCCCTTATTTTCCCCTCTTTTCAGAGCACTTGCAGTAATTAGTGAGCGGCTGAGGACTTGCATTCTTGGTATCTGCTGCTTTCCATCATTGAAAGGTATATACACTTGGTATGATTTTATATCTAAACATGTAATAGCACAGTAATGAATTTGGAATGAAATATGGGGGCTGTAAATATTAGTAAGCACGTACAATTATAGAGTCTCAATTATAAAGTATACTTGTTTGAATTTAAATAAATTAAAAGATAAATTTCATGGTAAATGGTAAAGGGTGATTAATACTAACTCATAGCCCAACTGTTTTGTGGTGAGAATGTTCATGATCGGGAAAAGAAAGGAAAAAGCGAAAAATTTATAGCGATTTTTGGTAAAAATGGGTCGTGACATCATGTGTGTTATGAGAATTCACTTTAAGAACTTTGTTCAAGAAAAAATTGTTTTAGATGAGCATAGGAAGAGGATGAAGGAATGATGAAAAGAAATTATGAATTTAGACTAGTGTATGCTTAAGGACAAGCAATGTTTAGGTGTAGGGGAATTTAATAAGTTGCATATTAAACATATTAATTGTCATATTTTCCCATGTTTTAAATTCTTTTATATGCTTAATTTTTTGATTTGACTTATATTTTCTATTTTGTATTGTAAATGAAGGAATTGGAGCAAAATGGATTAAAGTTGCAAATTTTGATCAAGTCACAAAATTAGAAGAAATCTTGGTGTAAGACGTGGGCACGCATAAGGCAGTGACAAGAATTGCAACTCAAATAGGTGAATTCAAGTCAAGATCCATCACTTGTAGTTGAAGTTGACTTAAACAGTCTAAAGATGACAAGTGGAAGATTTTTATTATTAAGGAAGAGATACGCAATGACTGTCTTTGGCAAGTGTTGAAAAAGGAAAGAAGTTTAATTGTAATCAAACTCAATCAGAGAAATTTCCTTTATAAACAGATTCTGGGGGTTAGGAGATTTAGTAATTATAGACTAAGAGTGGAAAAAGGGAGATGGTAATCATCATCATAGACACACAATTCTATATTTTTATTTTTCTTTAGTGTTTTTCTCTAAACTTATGGCTTGCTAAGTTATTTAGTCCAGCTAAAGGATAATTAAAGTTTGGGTTCTTCAAGAATTGTGAGATCTAATTAATTTTATCTTGTTCTTTTATATCTTTGCTATCTAAATATGTTCTATGCTTGTTTAAATTATTGTTTTGATTGATTGTGCAAAAAGGGCCCTTTGTTCAATTGTCAGGATAATATATCACCAATTAGAAACTTGAATCCGTAATTATTTATGCATTCTAATATAAGTGGTAAATAACATAATTGATTACAGATAGATTTTCAATTCTATGTTAAGAAGATATATAATCTAGCTTAAATGAACCTACATGTGTGTTTATTGGTTAGAATTGGTAGTCTCTTTAGTTTTTAATGCTGTTGGTAAATTAAATCTTAAGATCGTATCTAAGGTTGTTTAACTGACAAGAGAAATAATTAGAGATCGTATCCTGATTATCAAAGAAGTAAGGAGGGATAGGTTGTTAGGTCGTACCAATAACCATGACCAATTTGATAAAGATTAAAAGAACTCATCCTTGCATCAATGATCAATTCCATGAACCCATTCTAAGATTATTCCTTTGGTTGGATGTTTCATCATATTGATTTTCTCCCAATATTTTACATAGCGATTTCTTTGCCTACATTTTAATTTATTAATTTTTCTTTTTATTTTCATTTTCACAAATCCCTAATTATATTTTCTTTTTAAATCCTTTGCAGAAAAAAAATAAATTTAACCAATCTCTTAGGAAACGACTTTACTCAACTATACTACATTTTTAATTTATTTTTGAGTAGGAATTATTATTGTTGGTCTCGACACCCACCACTGCTGCTAACTCCAAATCGTGGGTCGGATAGTTCTTCTCATGGTCTTTCAGCTATCTGGATCCATAAGCAAGTACCCTCCCATCCTGCATCAATACACAGCCCAGTCCCTGATGCGAAGCATCGGTATACACTGAAAATCCTCTTGAGCTGGTAGGGATAGTGAAAATCGGAGCATTGGTCAATCAATGCTTCAGCTCCAGAAAACTCCTCTCACAATCATCATCCCACACAAATGCTACACCCTTCCGAGTGAGACATGTCAACAGAGCAGCTAACTTCGAAAATCCCTCAATGAAACTCTGATAATATCCTGCTGAACCTTGGAAACTCCTGATCTCGGTGACTGTCTTTGGTTGTTCCCACTGAACTATAGCCTCGATCTTGGATGAATCCACTGATACTCCATCCGTCGACACAACGTGTCCAAAAAATGAGATCTGTGCCAACCAAATGTCAAACTTTCTGAGTTTAGCATACAGCTTCTGCTCTCGTAAGGTCTGCAATAGAATCTTGAGGTGCTTCTCATACTCTTCCTCGGATTTCGAGTATACTAATATGTCATCGATGAAGACGATAACAAACTGATCCAAATATGGCTTGAACACATCGTTCATCAAAGCCATGAAAGCTGTGGGAGCATTCGTTAATCCGAATGACATAACCAAAAACTCATAGTGGCCATATCAGGTCCTAAATGCTGTCTTGAGTACATCTCCACTCCGAACTTTCAACTGATGATACCCAGACCTCAGATTAATCTTAGAAAAGACCTGCGCTCCCTGAAGCTGATCCAACAAATCATCAATGCGTGGAAGGGGATACCTATTCTTGATGGTAGCCTTATTCAACAATCTATAATCTATACACAATTGGAGGCTTCCATTCTTCTTTTTCACAAATAAAACTAGTGCTCCCTAAGGCGAAACACTCGGTCTGATGAACCCCCTATCCAACAACTCTTGTAACTTTCTCTTGAGTTCCTCCAGCTCAACTAAGGCCATGCGATACGGTGGTTTCGATATAGGTTCAGTACCAGGCACCAAATCTATACAGAACTCCATCTCTCTGTCTGGTGGTAATCTTGGCAATTCATTCGGAAAGACATTTGAGAATTCACTAACCACAAGAATATCTACCAACTCCAGATTTGCCTTATCCTTATCAACCACGTACGTAATAAAACCTTCAATATATTCATTCCTCAGTCAGCATAATACATTATTTATTGTAACCATAACTACTGCTTTCATTTCTTTTCATTAAACTTTACAACATAATTCGTAAGGGTAGGAAACATAATTGTCTTAACATAACAATCTAAAATAGTATGGTTTGACGATAACCAATTCATTCCTAAGATTACATCTAAATCACTCATACTTAACAATATTAGATTGGCAGTCATATCATTTTCCCCTACTTTTAACTTACAATCATTTAACACATACTCAACTAGCTAACTGTTATCCATAGGCGTACTAATCAACATTATCCTACTTAAAGGTGTACGCTCTACATGTTTTGCTAACTTACATGAAAATGAAGGCGATACCAATGAATGCGTGGAACAAGGATCAATTAAAACATATGCGTCTAAATCATACATCAAGATGTTCCCACTAATCACATTCGACGAAGCATCAGCCGTGACCTGGTCCAAGGCATGTACTTGCCCTCGTCCAATGACCGGCTTCCCCTTCTCTTCTGCCGTTGTTCTCCTCCTCGGAGCAGACATATCAGCTGGAGTTCTCTCCAGCTCCTTACCCTTTTGTGGGGCAATATCGATAACCTCTGGGCAAACACTAGCCATATGCCCTGGCTTCCCAAATCTAAACCACAATCCACTAGAAACAGGATAAGGTTTACCTCCATGGAATCTACCACATCTACTACACTGCTCAGTGGTAGGCCTCGATCCTCCACTAACAACACCTCTAGCTGGAGCTATTACTGGATATGCAGGAGATCTAACAGTCTTCTCTTGTACTTCCTCGATGTGACGCCCCAAAAACACTTAAATAGGGCAAATTTAAAACTTTTTTACTCATCAAATCACAATTAAGGGTGCATTCCTATGCAGTGTTAAACATCATCATACATATCATGCCTCAGGATCTCATCATTAAATAGTATATATCATATCATATACATTACTCAATTCTGAGTTAATTAATCCTAATACATCCCATACATCATTTTACAATAAGTGTCTATACTTACAACTTTAGTCTGGGTACATGAAAAGATAAATTATACCTCAATACAATATATGGCCGGGAGCTCAAGTCCTCCACTAGCCACTACTCCGTACGTCGCAGGGAAAACTCACTTCACTTGAAGAAATCTGAAGGGGGGGGGGAGAGAAAACAGGGTGAGCTTCTAAATCGCTCAGTAAGAGGATAAGGGATTCATTAATAAGAAAATGATTTGCACAGCACAATCATTTTGTTTTACATGATAAACTCAATAAACTCAGTGGAAAATGTAGCATGAATAGTTAAAACATCATCTCAAAGCTCATGTAAAAACATGATAATAAATGGGTCAATTAAAGTTTACAAACGTGTAGAAATCAAGATACGATAATGGCTTTTTTTTTTAAAACGTGATAAAAATCACTATAATAGTAATGCACGTGGCATGACCACTAAATAAAATCTACACATGGCACAACCACTAATCCGCACGTGGCACAACCATTGATTTAGATTCGCACGTGGCACAACCACCAAATACATGTGGCACAGCCACTGATTAGGATTTGCATGTGGCACAACCACTGATTAAGATTCGCACGTGGCACAACCACCAAATACACGTGGTAGGTAACCAACGCTACCAGAGTAGGGGTCATCTCACGTTACCAGAACGGAGGAATATCAGACTTACATGCTACTAGAGCAATGCCCGGTGTGTATTCAAAATGACACACCTAAGTCTCAATCAATAGCCATTATCATAAAAATCATTTTGCCTTCACGTAAAGCTCATAATGGTTTTCTCTCACAAAAACTCATTTCAAACCGTTTTGTACTCAACACAAAACATGTTAAACCCGAACTTCAACCGACAAAACCACGCATACATTTCTCAAATCTCAATGCGCCTTAACGTAGGGCCCAAAACACTTTTCACATTTTAAACACAAAATGGTTATAAAACGTTTTCACGTATAGTTTACAACTCATAAAAGTTGAGCCCCAACTGGCTATAAAATCGTGTGCAATTCTCATTCACAACACATAAAACTTGCTTATTTTCTCAATCGAAAATCATGTTACAATATTATCACAAAACACATACACAAATGAGTTTAGTTTTTACTTACCTCTTTGCACCTCGTATAGTACAATCGTTCCCCTGTATCACGGACTAGCCTCGCATTCCACTCTGGAGCTCCCAAGCTGTCCAAACGATGTTAAAAACATCAATATCTCAACTCAATCGCATTATTGAGCATACATTTGCTCATATTTCTCACCAACACCTAAATCTCTCCATTATCCCATTTCTCATGACTATCACAATACGTCATCTCATCTACTACATCTCAACATTATACATTTCTCATGCATAATACCCATACCAAAATCACCTCATTGCCTAAATTTCCAATTTATAGACAAAAATCCCAATTTACCACAATTTACATAATATCATCATCACTCCAATAAAATCACAATTTCATCAATCTCTAACCATATCCTAGTTAACTCATCACAAAGCCCATGTTCACAATTGTCACGACCCAAATTACCTAAAAATCAGAGTAAATTTTTCATTTTTTCATTTATTATTTAATTCTTACCTTTCTCTCATCGTGACCATCCTACAACACAGTTGGGCTATGATTCGGTGTTAGTCACCTTTCACTATTTACCAACCATTTTCATATTCACATTCATATATCAGAGTTTACTATCTTTTGATTTTTAATAAATACATACCCAATGGTATTTATAACTCTACATC
The DNA here is from genome assembly GCA_033439115.1 of Firmiana major. Classification (NCBI taxonomy): domain Eukaryota; kingdom Viridiplantae; phylum Streptophyta; class Magnoliopsida; order Malvales; family Malvaceae; genus Firmiana; species Firmiana major. The sequence goes on from CM065905.1 coordinate 29,171,092, forward strand.
CCCGACATCATATCCGTTTACAGTACTGTGCATTACATATTTAGATACAAAACCATACAAATATGTATACCTGTCTCTCAATGGGAAGCAGCGGATACCAAGCATGCAAGTCCTCAGCCGATTACTAATTACTATGAGTGCTCTGAAAAGATGGGAAAATAAGAGGGGTGAGCAAACCACACGCTCAGTAAGGCAATTATGCAAGTAAGTAGAAAGCTCCACTATCTACATGCTCATAATGCCATGCCCTTAAATCCATTTCTTTTCATTTAAAATTTCACTCACAAAGTCATGCATATATCCATGACATAGTTTATCAAATCTATTCGGGCATATAAAAATCATGTAATTCATGCATCAAAGGCATTTCATGTGACATCATTAAATCATAATGAGCATGAAACAAATCTAGATCATGTATTCTTTCATGTCTTTCATGTCCTGTAAGACAAATCATGAATTTGAAATAAAAGCATGAAAAACATCATGCTTATATCACCCGAAGGGGTTAAGCGTCTCATAATTCAAATCCAAACTCATAAAACAATTCATTAAATTTCTTTACAAAACTTCAGTTATAAAACCACCCTTTTTTTTCAGGGTCACAAATCATAAAATCATTTGAAATCTCGTATCACAGTATGAAATCATAAAATCGGGGGCCTGACCCCTCCCTTGGGTCTACCCTGGTCTATCGACCAATAGTTATATCATGTGAGACATGTAAATTGATTATATCAGTAACATCGAGGACTATGGCCATATCCTAGTGATCCCTGGCAACACGGTACCTAGTGTGTGGGGTATCACACCTGAAACGGGAGGTGGGTCTCCTACCAGCCAGAACAGCATAACACTAGGATTGCGAGGGCAAGGCTTGCTACCTCGTGGTTAATGCCACTCCACTCCAACAATCCCCACGGTACAGCGTACTCCGCGTGACATACACGGTACAACGTACTCCGTGAACCCAAGCTCAATCAGGGGTGCCTGCAATAGGTCTTATCCACCCAAATCAACTCTGTCTCAGGATGCGCGTGTGAGCATATCATCTCACTGTGACACACAGTCTACAGGAGGCTCCAACACGGCTATATGCATGTAATATAAATCTCTGTACGAGCGAAGCTCTAGCATGGCTCCATGCATATTCATGATATAAGAAAACCTCGTGCGAGTGAAGCTCTAGCACGATTTCATAAAAATCAGTAAAATCTGCGTACGAGCAGCGCTCCAGTACGACTTAAACTGATTATAAATTCAAGTAAAATCCACGTACGAGCAATGCTCTAGTACGGATATGTATAAAAACTCAGTGAAAACCTCGTACGAGAAAAACTCCAGTGTGACATTCAAATGAATTATAAAAACCATATAAAACTTTATGCGAACAAGCTCTAGCACAAATGAATGCTCAAGTAAATCAAATCTCGTGCGAGTTACACAATATCAAATCAAAACAAGATGCGAGCTAAGCTCTAGCATCTTTCATGCATGCCAAATCATTAAAACTAGTGCGAGCAATCGCTCCAGCACCATTTTATGCATACCACGTCAAAACAAATCAAAACATGTCAAAACATGTCAAAACAGACTGCGAGCTAGGCTTTAGTAGCTCTCATTTCATAATAATAAAAATCAGTGCGAGCACCATGCTTTAGCATATTTCATGCATATGATGTCACACAAGTCGGTGCGAGCAAGCGCTCAAGCACATTTATGCATAATCACAAACGTAGATATAGTGTGAACTACGTGTCGGCACTATCTGTTTTCATACAAACTTGATAGTTGGTCTGTTTTCAAAAAACAATTCCATTTAAATATGAATAACACCTACGTAGTGTTATCTTGTGAAATTTATGCAGTTTTTGGCCAATCTATCGATTTGCTTTGTTTACAATCAATAAAATTCTTTAACTCGGAAAATTCCTTAAATCATGCATTTCATGCATGTCATGCTTTCACCATCCTTATGTGAACTTCCGTAAGATAGTCATTTCACCTATTTCGATCCTTAAAATCATTTAAACCACTTTTAGGATCATTAAACAATAACCATGTATACATATATATTCAGTGTACAGAAAAACTATTAAAATACGCGTAGCTACCTCTAGCTACTCACACAATTCCCTTGCCTCATTTTTCTATACAGTTTGACCTTTCCACTGATGACACGTCGCGCAGTCCGATTTGCTCCCAATCCAATCTCCGGAACTACGGATACACATTCATCAGGTCAATTACAATACAATTAATTGTATTTCATAATTTTCTGGGCTTAATTTTAAATCATTGGGCCCGTTTACCCATATTGGGCCCGATTGTACCATAATGGGCCTTAGTCGGCCTTAAGCCCGTTTACCACAGTTTATCGAGGCCTATTGGGCTCATTGGGCCCATCAGTAATTCATTTAGCCTCGTTCTAAATTCTCGGATATCTCAATTTAATATTTACGACAATTTATCTCAATTTTCAGAATTTAATTCATTTAATCCAGAAATTAAATCTGTAATTTATGCGATAAATATCAATCATGCATAACGATGTAAATTGTCATAAATAAGGGTTACTTACCCGTGATTCCATGATAATATGCAAATCGAGGCTATCTCGAGCTCTCAGTGGATGCCAATTGTCAAGCTACACAATTAAATATATTTTCGGGTAAACTTTCAGTCAATTATTTATCAAATTAAATATTCTGAAAATTAAATCGGTCAATTCGACCGCTTACCGACTTACCAGAAGCTCGATTGCATCACTAAAATTTTCCCCAATTTTTCCTCTTTTTCTTTTTCCCTTTTTCTTCCTTTTTTCCTTTCCTTTTTTAGCTGAATTGGTTCGGTCCGGTTCGGTTCAACCCGGTTCAGATAGCCAGTTCAGTCCGATTCGGCTGGTTCAGTGCCTTGCCGGTCAGTTCTCTATAGCCTGTGGCTCCGCTGGGTTGTCCGTATCTCAAATTTTGGGTCGATTTCGTTCAAGGCCGCCGGAAAGTGGCCGGTTCGGCTCTTCTCTCCTCCGCCGATGGTACCATTTCTTTTCCTTGCCGTTTCCGACGCTAGCCGCCGCCCCACCGACCGATTCAGCTGTTAATCGGCCGGCCTTGGCGTGGGCTACCTTCGGGTGGTGGTGGCCGGTCTCGAATCGACGCCGATCACTGGGAAACTCCTTTCCTTTCTTGGTTGCCTCGGTTTCTCTCCCTCTGCCGCCGTTTGTCACCGTTCGTGGGTGTGTTAGGCCGGTGGTAGCTCGGCTCTCGTCTGGCTACCCTTCGTCGACCTCGCCTGGCCGCCACCGGTTGTCGATTGTGATGTAGAAGTCGGGCTCGGTTTCTGCTTCCGAAATCGCAACGCGCGATTTCAATTTCAAATTTTTTTAGCTTTAATTTATTATTTATTTTTATTTTTATTTTTATTATTATTTAATTTTAATATTATTTTAATCATTAAAATAATATTAAAATCCCAAAATATCTAAAAATTATTATTATTTAATTCATTTAATCTATAAATGAATTTATCGGTATTATTTCATCTTTTTGGTATATTTTTCGATTATTTTCGGGATTATTTTCTGATATGAAAATTTTGATTTATTCTAATAAATTCATATCTTGATCAATTTAATCCGAAATTTAATTATTTCTTCGTTATTTATCAAGATTCCCAAATCCCATATTTTTAATTAAATTTTCTTGTCCCGATTAATATCGAATTTCGATCTTTTGATCGTTTTACCCTTGCATGTATTCGAGAATTCCATTTAAATCTTTTTGCTTTTTTAAATGCACTCGAAAATTTCTATTCATTCCCTTTTTGCTCTTACGATAAAACCGGGTCTTACAATCTCCTCCACTTAAGAAATTTGGTCCTCCAAATTAGAACCAAGTAATATGAGTCCATAAATAACTCCGGGTACATCTATCGCATCATATACTATCATCCTCAAGTGACTTTCTCCGGAGTGTAAGACTACCATCATACTTAACTAGGGAGATTATCTTAAACCTCAACACTTTCTCCTTCCGTCTAATACTCGAATCGATTTCTCAACGTACGTTAAACTTTCATTGAGCTAAACTGTTGGAGCTCATATCCGCTCACATATGCTGGGTCCAGATATTAATTTCTCAAGCATCAAAAGGTAGGACACATTGTGGATGCCTATTAATTCAAGTGGTAATACCAACCTACAGGTCTTATCTCCCACTTGTCCAATATCTCTATCCGAATCTCGTTACGTCCTTAAGACAAGTAACTGCCAACAATAATGATTCACCCTCGGTGAATTTCCAAGGATTTTCTGTCTCTTGTCAGCATAGCTTTTCTGTCTGCTCTGAGGTGTTCTTAATCTCTCATAATCAACTGAACATCCTCAGAGGTTTGTCTTACCAATTTGGGAACAATTCTCTATCTGTCACCCACTTCTTCCAATCCAAGTCGGGAAATAACTCCCTACGGCCATACAATGCCTCATATAAAGTAATCCCGATACTTAAGTGACAATTCTCATCACTGGCGAATTTGATTAGTAGCAACTGATCATCCCAGGAGCTCATAAAATCAATGGCACACACTCTCATCACATCCTCCAGAACCTGTACAGTCTTCTCTGACTGACCATCTGTCTGAGGACGGAAGCTGTGCTAACACACAATCGAGTTCCCATAGCTTCCTGAAAAACATTCCCAGAAGTGGGAAGTGAAGCGAGAATCCCTATCTGATATCATGCTCCCTGGAACACTACGTAATGTTTCACAAATTTTCATACACATAAATTCGCCTACGCACTCAGAGTATCTGGGGATTTTCATAGCCAGAAGGTGGGTAAACTTAATCAATCTATCGACTATCACCCAAATAGCCTCGTGATTCATCCGGGTCCTCTATAACCCATCACGAAATTCATGGTAACGTGTTTCCATTTTCGTGTCAATATAGGTAGAGGCTGTAATAACCCTACAACTTCTTTTACTCTATCTTAATCTGTTGACATACGAGACACTTCTCCACAATCTCTACAATATCACTTTTCATATCTGACCACCAATACTCTTTTCAGAGATTCCGATATATTTATTACTTCTCAGATGCACTGTATATCCCGAAGAGTGAGCTTCTGACAATAATACTATCTCAACAACTATGGTCTTGGGGAGCCTTATACTGTCTCTGAACCTTTGTGAATCATCATAACTCACTGTGAACTCTGTCACTATACCCTTCTGAATCTGACCCACACTATCGATACCATGTCGATCATCATGCTAAGCCTGGCAAATTCGGTCACTCAAATCCGGTTCTAATCTCAGGCTAGCTGTCACAAAATCAACGTCATCATCAGAAGGGATCACATCACTACCGAGGTTCACAACTGCTCTAGCAGCTCACGCTCCCTGACCATCATATGTAATACCATCCCGAGGCTCTTTCTGTTCAAGGCATCAGCCATTACATTAGCCTTTCCTGGGTGGTACAAGGTTCACAATCATAATCTTTAGAAGCTCTAACCCTCTTGGTTATCTCATATTCTACTCTTTCTATAAAAACAGATACTCGAGGCTCTTACGATCAGTGCATACCTGAAATGTCTCACCATATAAGTGGTGGCGCCATACTTTTAATATAAACGCTACAACTGCTAACTCTAAATCATGGGTCGGATAGTTTCTCTTATGGTCCTAGAACTAACTGGATCCATAAACGACTATCTCTCCATTTTACATCAATACATAGCCCAATCCTTATTTGGAGGTATCCATACACACTGAAACCTCTTGAGCTGTTGGTTATGGTGAGAATACTTACAGTGGTCAGTTCATTGCTTCAATATATCAAAACTCACCGAAGCCATTTTCATACTTATCATACCACTTGTATGAAATCTTTTTCCAAACGAGACGTGTCAACTGAGTAGCCCATTTCAAGAAACTCATAACACTCGTCTGTAAGACAGTTTCCTGTTGCTACTCATGCTCTTCCCTGGACTTCGAATACATCATAATATCATCGCTACAGATGACAACCAATCGGTCCAGGTAAGGTTTAAATACCTCATCATAGTGGAGTTCCATGAAATAATTCAATCACTCTTGTCCTTGACCTATGTACGAATAAACGTATAACGTCTTTTTGAAATCGCTTCCGTTCAAGATACTAACCCACGTCATTTCCTTGTTCTTATATTAACAGCTTTCATAAAATTTTAATTTTTAAACCTTCATGATTAGTCAAATTCTATATTTCTCTTTATCGTACCAGTAAAGGTGCCCAAATTTTAAATGCATTTATTACGACAGTCGATTTCAGTTTATAGGTGATGTGTGCGCTTCCAGACGCTGTCAAATCTTCAAGCAGTGAAGTATTTTGAAATACCTTTATTAACCTTCAGACTTGACCACAATTACTTTACATATCAGTCCATGTGGTCACAGTTCATATCTACTACATATCGCTTAATCTAATTTACTTTACATATCAAAGATATTCTCACCTTGCATACGTCTTATTCCAAGATATCTCATTTAATATATCACTTATAACAAACTCTTTCATTATTTGTCAAACTTACAATCCCTATACCCTTATTCAGTTAGTGAAAATCAGTTAACCATCATCCTCATGCCTAAGGGTATAGGCTTCACATTTTTCACTAACTTATAAGTAACTGAAGGCGGTATGAATAAATGCGTGGCACCAGGATCAATTTAAAATAATCACTTCATTATTCACAACCAATGTGGTATCTTCCACCACATCCGATGAAACATTAATAGTGTCTTAGTCCAAGGCATACAATCGCCCTCGTCCAACATCTTATTTCCGTGGTAACTACCACACATCATACACTGGTCACACTGCTACTCTGTTATACTGTTAAGTAGCAAGTTGGGGCCCTCAAATCACAATACCCCTCAAAAGTACTGAAATTAGATACACTGGGGCCTTTCATCAATTATCTTACCCCTGACTCATCAAATCTAATCCTTTACCAAACTACCTTTTTCCCATTCTGACATCTCTGTCATTCTCTATTCTCTTTTGTCGCTATTTCGGCCCTTACTACCTTTCCAATCTCAAAGGCATGCAACTCATGATCTTATTCACACAACTGTAGTCTGCGCACTGCCTCGGTATAGGTAGTGATATCTAACAGCCAATCGGACTCTAATTGTCAATCTGAGCTATTCTATGAACTTTCAGACATTTCGACTCTCACTGTTCATCGTGTCCGAGTCACATCTGCCCAGGAATAAACTAAGTTTCATAATCGTTAATCAATCAGTTCCTCTGGGTCAGAGTAAAGAATGTTATCTGTAATTTTCTTTAAACAATGTCCGGGATATTCTGTCACCGGAATACATCTCGAATTATTTTTCATGTCCATTCTGGAAGTCTAACTCTTAAGATGGGTCGAGCGGACTTCCACCAATGTTTCGACTCACCATCAAATCTTATACATATTCTGAGTAATTAGCTCTATAATATTCTCCACACTCCTCTCCAACCTCGCGAAGCGTGTCTCAATACTGTCCGATCTCTTTGTCAGACTCTATCCGATCTCTCTGTCGGACTCTGTGGGGCATGCTCAACATCAGCCTCCACGTCAATCTCATCTCGAGTCTCATGAGGTAACTCAGTACAACTCTCGGGCCTACCTCAACGGCCTCGAGTTCATGTACTCACCTCTCAACCATAGCGGCTATCAGTTAATAAGTATGTTCTTGCATTCAAAACCAAATTCTTAGCTGCACTTCCATCTCGATATACACAATTGTATCTAAACAATGCACAGTACATGGGGATGTAAACTTTCTTAACCACTAATATCGACTCATATCATGCCAACTCAAGCTCTGATACCATTAACCTGTCACGACCCAAATTACCTAAAAATCAGAGTAAATTTTTCACTTTTTCATTTATTATTTAATTCTTACCTTTCTCTCATCGTGACCATCCTGCAACACAGTTGGGCTATGATTCGGTGTTAGTCACCTCTCACTATTTACCAACCATTTTCATATTGACATTCATATATCAGAGTTTACTATCTTTTGATTTTTAATAAATACATACCCAATGGTATTTATAACTCTACATCCCCAACATCATATCCGTTTACAGTACTGTGCATTACATATTTAGATACAAAACCATACAAATATGTATACCTGTCTCTTGATGGGAAATAACGGATACCAAGCATGCAAGTCCTCAGCCGCTTACTAATTACTGTGAGTGCTCTGAAAAGATGGGAAAATAAGGGGGTGAGCAAACCACACGCTCAGTAAGGCAATTATGCAAGTAAGTAGATAGCTCCACTATCTACATGCTCATAATGCCATGCCCTTAAATCCATTTCTTTTCATTTAAAATTTCACGCACAAAGTCATGCATATATCAATGACATAGTTTATCAAATCTATTTGTGCATATAAGAATCATGTAATTCATGCATCAAAAGCATTTCATGTGACATCATTAAATCATAATGAGCATGAAACAAATCTAGATCATGTATTCTTTCATGTCCTGTAAGACAAATCATGAATTTGAAATAAAAGCATGGAAAACATCATCATGCTACTGCATTCAAATTATTTCATTAAAAACGCAGTATAAAATCACCGGAAGGGGTTAAGCATCTCATAATTCAAATCCAAACTCATAAAATAATTCATTAAATTTCTTTACAAAACTTCGGTTATAAAACCACCCTTTTTTTTCAAGGTCACAAATAATAAAATTATCTGAAATCTCGTATCACAGTATAAAATCATAAAATCGGGGGCCTAACCCCTGCCTCGGGTCTACCCTGGTCTATCGACCAATAGTTATATCATGTGAGACATGTAAATTGATTATATCAGTAACATCGAGGACTATGGCCATATCCTAGTGAACCCTGGCAACACGGTACCTAGTGTGCGGGGTATCACACCTGAAACGAGAGGTGGGTCGTCTTACTCGCCAGAACAGCATAACACGAGGATTGTGAGGGCAAGGCTTGCTGCTTCATGGCTAATGCCAGTCCAGTCCAACAATTTCCACAGTACAGCGTACTCCGCGTGACACACACGGTACAACGTACTCCATGAACCCAGCTCAATCAGGGGTGCCTGCAATAGGTTTTATCCACCCAAATCATCTCTGTCTCAGGATACGCGTGTGAGCATATCATCTCACTGTGACACACAGTCTACAGGAGGCTCCAACACAGCTATATGCATGTAATATAAATCCCTGTGCGAGCGAAGCTCTAGCACGGCTCAATGCATATTCATGATATAAGAAAACCTCGTGCGAGCGAAGCTCTAGCACGATTTCATAAAAATCAATAAAATCTGCGTACGAGCAGCGCTCCAGTACGACTTAAACTGATTATAAATTCAAGCAAAATCCACGTACGAGCAATGCTCTAGTACGGATATGTATAAAAACTCAGTGAAAACCTCGTACGAGAAAAACTCCAATACGACATTCAAATGAATTATAAAAACCATATAAAACTTTGTGCGGACAAGCTCCAGCACAAATGAATGCTCAAGTAAATCAAATCTCGTGCGAGTTACACTCCAGCACGGCTTTATGCAATATCAAATCAAAACAAGATGCGAGCTAAGCTCCAGCATCTATACCACGTCAAAACAAATCAAAACATGTCAAAACAGAGTGCGAGCTAGGCTCCAGCAGCTCTCATTTCACAATAATAAAAATCAGTGCGAGCACTATGCTCTAGCACATTTCATGCATATGATGTCACAAAGTCGGTACGAGCAAGCACTCAAGCACATTTATGCACAATCACAAACGTAGATATAGTGCGAACTACGTGTTGGCACTATCTGTTTCCATACAAACTTGATAGTTGGCTTGTTTTCCAAAAAAATTCCATTTAAATATGAATAACATCTACGTAGTGTTATCTTGTGAAATTTATGCAATTTCTGGCCAATCTATCGATTTGCTTTGTTTACAATCAATAAAATTCTTTAACTCAGAAAATTCCTTAACTCATGCATTTCATGCATGTCATGCTTTCACCATCCTTAGGTGAACTTCCCTCAATAGGGATAAGATAGTCATTTCACCTATTTCGATTCTTAAAATCATTTAAACCACTTTTAGGATCATTATACAATGACCGTGTATACATATATATTTAGTATACAAAAAAACTATTAAAATACGCGTAGCTACCTCTAGCTACTCACACAATTCCCTTGCCTCATTTTTCTGTACAGTCTGACCTTTCCACTGATGACTCGTTGCGCAGTCCGCTTTGCTCCCAATCCAATCTCCAAAACTGTGGATACACATTCATCAGGTCAATTACAATACAATTAATTGTATTTCATAATTTTCTAGGCTTAATTTTAAATCATTGGGCCCGTTTACCCATATTGGGCCCGATTGTACCATAATGGGCCTTAATCGGCCTTAAGCCCATTTACCACACTTTATCGAGGCCTATTGGGCTCATTGGGCCCATCAGTAATTCATTTAGCCTCGTTCTAAATTCTCAGATATCTCAATTTAATATTTACGACAATTTATCTCAATTTTCAGAATTTAATTGATTTAATCCAAAAATTAAATCCGTAATTTATGCGATAAATATCAATCACACATAACGATGTAAATTATCGTAAATAAGGGTTACTTACCCGTGATTCCATGATAATACGCAAATCGAGGCTGTCTTAGCTCTCGGTGGATGCCAATTGTCGAGCTACACAATTAAATATATTTTCGGGTAAACTTTCAGTCAATTTTTTATAAAATTAAATATTTTGAAAATTAAATCGATCAATTCGATCGCTTACTGACTTACCCGAAGCTCGATTGCATCACTGGAATTTTCCCCAATTTTTCCTCTTTTTCTTTTTCCCTTTTTCTTCCTTTTTTCCTTTCCTTTTTTGGCTGAATCGGTTCGGTCCGATTCAGTTCAACCTGGTTCAGACCGCCGGTTCAGTCCGGTTCGGTCGGTTCAGTGCCTTGTCGGTCGGTTCTCCACCGATTTTCATCGCCAGTGGCTTTGCTGGGTCATCTACTTCTCGGATCTGGGGTTGATTTCGTTTAAGGCTGTTGGAAAGTGGCCGGTTCGGCTCTTCTCTCCTCCGTCGGCGATACCGTTTCTTTTCCTCACCGTTTTCGGCGCTAGCCGCCGCCCCACCGGTTGATTTAGCCATTGATTGACCGGCCTTGGCGTGGGCTACCTTCGGGTGGTGGTGGCCGGGCCCGTATCGACGCCGGTCACCGGGAAACTCCTTTTATTTCTTGGTTGCCTCGGTTTCTCTCCCTCTGCCGTCGTTTGCCGCCGTTCGTGGGTTAGGCCGGTGGTGGCTCGGCTCTCGTCTGGCTACCCTTCGTCGACCTCGCCTAGCCGCCGCCGGTCGTTGATCGTGATGCAAAAGTCGGGCTCGGTTTCTGCTTCCGAAATCTCAACGTGCGATTTCAATTTCAATTTTTTTTAGCTTTAATTTATAATTTTTTATTTTTATTATTATTATTATTATTTAATTTTAATATTATTTTAATCATTAAAATAATATTAAAATCCCAAAATATCTAAAAATTATTATTATTTAATTCATTTAATTTATAAATGAATTTATCGGTATTATTTCATCTTTTCGGTATATTTTTCAATTATTTTCGGGATTATTTTTCGATATGAAAATTTCGGTTTATTCTAATAAATTCATATCTTGATCAATTTAATCCGAAATTTAATTATTTCTTCGTTATTGATCAAGATTCCTAAATCCCATATTTTTAATTAAATTTTCTTGTCCCGATTAATACCGAATTTTGGTCTTTTGACCGTTTTACCCTTGCACGTATTCGAGAATTCCATTTAAATTCTTTTGCATTTTTAAATGCACTCGAAAATTTCTATTCATTCCCTTTTTGCTCTTACGATAAAATCGGGTCTTACAACAATCACCAAAAATCACTTCAAAATCCAAGATTAAAGTTTAGAGATTACTCAAACTTGTGGAGTGCTCAACTCCCACCTCGATTCAATTTGTCCTTCGATTTCCAAGTATGTTGCTCTCCTTTGGATGAGGAATAACTTTCCTTTTTTCCACAACCTTTGATTTGGACGAAAATGGGTGTTTTAGAGGGGAGAGAAAGCTAGGGTTCGAAAATGGCGATTTGCGGAGAGAGAGAGATTGATTTCCAGGAAAAACAAAGGGGTCTTATATAGATGGAGGGTAGGAGATTGATCTGGCTCTTGATGAGATCGATCTACATTTGAATTTAGGGACGATTTAGGGAAATTTTATGCTTAGGAGATCGATCTGTCGAGGGGTGAGATTGATCTCTTAATGGATTTATGAGATCGATTTGCTCTAATTATGAGATCGATCTCTAGTTTACAGAATGCTTCATGAGATCGATCTGCTAATTGAGGAGATCAATCTTCTCCTTAACAGAAACATTTTAAGATCGATTCCTTTCTTATGAGATCGATCTTTGATAATTCTATTTTTAATAGAATTATTTATTCTTAATTTCCTACCTATTTATTTAAGTCGCCAATTTATTTTATTAATTATCCCTTTATTTAATTAAAATTCTTTAATGTGCATATAAAATAAATCTGAATGAAACTCTGTTGTTTCAGTCGAAATTTGGGCTGAAAACGAGCTAAAGGAGACTGGACCACTTCCAATTTGCAAATCGAGTCACTAGTCGTCTAGACACGCGTGATGCCAGGTGTCCGTATTTTATTCGCTCCGAAACGATAAGATCAACGGACACCGTACGAACCTTCTGGAAGACACGCAGGGCCACATCGCATAACTAATTGGACAAAAAAGACTGATGACATGGAAATATCTGCTCTGCAGCAAATCAAATGAAGACAAGTGGCCAAACAATGCCAACTCATCTAGGATGAAAAAATTATCATTGTACCCCTAAGTGTGTGTATAAATAGAACGACAATTGAAAAAATTAAGTAGCGTAGGGAGTAGAAGTTGGTAGCCTAGGTTAGGAGTAGTGTAGAGTAATTTAGGAGTAGTATTAATTTAGGGTAGAGTAGCTTTTAGATTAATTTAGGCTTTCCTTGTTTTAAATTTCCGAATAGTTTCTTTCGCAAACAAATTTTTTTACTGTTCATGACAATCAATTTCCTTCCCTTACTTTCGGTTTTGTTAAGCTTCCATTTCTTTAATTTCATGTTTGGGATATTCTGAAAAGCTTAATTTTTTTTCTATGGTTGTTGCTCTCGGTTTGGCAAGTTAGTTCTTTGAATTTTTTTCAGCACTTGAGTTCTTAATTTTTTTAGTTCTCGATTTTCATTGTTTGTTTTTCTTGTCATTTTTCTGTTTTCTTTTTCTTTTGCTCATTCGGGTGACAAAGTTCTTCTACTACTGCCATTGTTGTTCTGATGCTTTGAAGTGGATTTAATGCTGAGCATTTTTTTCTACATCAACAGCATGGTGGAACCACAGTGGTAGCAAACACTGAAGCAACCCGAGGTCACTAGAGTTCCCATTTTTATTTATTGCATGGCTGTTTATAGTCTTGGCTCAATTTTTAGCTATTGATTCTACTTGTTCCTTTTCGGCTTTAAGTTTATAACGGTGCAGCAGAGAGGACGCCTCACGGGTGCAGTGGACAGAGGACCTCCTACTTCCACTCTGTTCTGCTCTGTTTCTATTTATGTGTACTGTTCTTTTAGATTGTTTTCTTTTTACGTATTAATCTACTGGTTTTTGTTTGGCAGGTTGCTGCTGGTTTGTTGACATGGGCATGGTTGTAGTGTGTGAGGTGGCTTGACATAGCTATACTTTTTTGCATAATTTCTATAGTAATCTTGGAATGCTTCATTTGTTTAGGAACTTAGCAGTAGCCGATCAACGGGAGAACGAAGATTGCTGTCCGGACGTGCACCTATTTCCAGTACCGTGGCAACAGGCAACACAGGGTCCTAAGAGCAAGCAGCGCACCTCTTGCTCCTGGGTTGACACTCACCGTATGTCCTGAATTGCTCTGCCAATATATCGCTGCTGCTAATGAGGTGAAGAGACTGAGAAACAACAGTAGTCTGTTACCATTGGACAGTCCAGGCAAGAGCAGTGCAGGATAGCAGCGGGGATATGCTAAGCTGAAGGCAAGAGCAGTGCAGGATAGCAGCGGGGATATGCTAAGCTGAAGGCAGGAACAGACAGAACCGTGAGCTGGAGCAGCAAGACAGCACAGTTGAGAGCACCTGGACAAGTCGAGAGGAATGTACTGCAACATAGGAAAAGGACAAACCGAAAGCAGAATCTGGACAGTAACTGAGCAGGTCGAGGACAGTGTAGCGGAGGCAGTTGCAGCTACTGGAGCAGAAGCCATGGGAGAAAGAGGATAGACCTGGACAACTCGAGAACACCAGGATCGTGCTAGAGAAAGAGGACACGCTTGGGACCAATAGCTAGGTGGAGAAGAAATGAGCACAGTGAAAAATCGGGACCATTTGGTTTTGATGTTGTCTAAGGCCACGTTTGGCCAAATCATTTTTACAATTTGATGTTTATTGCACTTTCATTATTTTGATTGTTCGTTTTACTAGTTGTTAATTTAGATTAGTTCTAGTGTTTTAGTTTGTTAATTTAATTTTTAGTTTGAATTTTTAGTTAATAGTTAATTTTATATCATAGGTTTTAGGATTTAATTTTAGTATATTATTTTATGAGTTGCATTTAGAATTAATTTAGATTAAATTAAGTTGTGATGCATTTTTAATTTAATCTTCATATTTCATTAGATTTTAGGTTAGTTTAATTTGCAATGTTTATTAGTTTAATTACATGCATTTTTATTTTAAGTTTGTTTAAATTTTAGTTTAATTTTATTTCATTATTTTAATATTTGCATTTTATTTTAATTGCGTAATTAATTTAATTATTTTAATTTTCTTTTGTAGGTATTTTCTTTAATTGCTCGGAGTTCGGTAAGCAAATCTTAGCTTAGTTTTATTTTGTTTTTATTATTTTATTGTTTTATTGTTTTCCAGTAATTTTAATTAGCCTTAGTAGATCACCAACTTAAATTTCATAATTTGCTAGGATATACTTAGGGTAAGATTAACCGGTAATTAATTAGGCTAGTCAACTTCTCTGTGGGACGATAATCCCATTATTACTTGTACAACCCGTGCACTTGCGGATAATACGTTTAGATCATATCAAGTTTTTGGCGTCGTTGCCGGGGATGTTTTAATTAGTCAATAATTAATATCGGTGAAATAATGCTTAGGTGTAATTCTAGCTTGTAAATATTTAGGTTGTAAATATTTAGAGCTTTAGTTTAGGTTAGTTAAATTTTCTCAATTTATAAGGACTTTCTGATGTTTGCATGCGTAAAGCCAGGAGTTTTGATTGCTTTCCTCTAGATCCTGAAATTGAACGAACTCTTAAGAAAATTCGAAAGGATTCTAGTAAATTTATAGTTCTGCTGCAAAACACGATGGCAAAAAATTGGGAAATCAGGACCGTTGGAGATTATGCGGTGCCGACGATTGGAGGATATTATACCGGCATTAGGCCACCAGCTGTCCCTGCTAATAATTTCAAAATTAAGCCTTCCATCCTCCAGATGATCCAGACCTCTTTACAGCTCAGTGGGCTTCCACACGATGACCCAGATGCTCCCCCCAGGCAATTCTTGGTCCTGTGCAATACGTTCAAGCATAATGGATTATCTGATAATGCACTTAGGCTTAGACTATTCCCCTTCTCGCTTAGGGATAGGGCACGACACTGGTTAACCTCCTTGCCTCCAGGATCCATTTCTACATGGGACGAGTTAGCCTATCAATTTCTAGCTAAGTTTTTCCCTCCATCTAAAATGGCCAGACTCTGTAGTAACATATCTTCCTTTAACCAGTTCGATTCAGAAACTCTTTACGAAGCATGGGAAAGATATAAGGAGCTTCTTAGGAAGTGCCCTCACCATGGCCTACCTTTATGGTTGCAAGTCCAGACCTTCTACAACAGACTTACAAGCCAAAATAGGACCATTGTTGACGCTGTTGCGGGTGGAGCCCTGATGTGCAAAATAGAGGAGGAAGCTTACGAGCTTTTAGACAAGATGGCTGCTAACAACTATCTATGGTCCTAGGAGAGGCAATTTCCAAAGAAGTCGACGAGTATTTATGAGCTTGACACGCTGTCTACCTTGACCTCTCAAATTGTAAATCTTACGAAGAAGGTAGAGTCGCTCAGTACCCAGCATAATCCTTCCTCCAGTCTTAATCCTGTTTATTCTGTCCAAAGTCCTTTTCTTTCCTGCGAGCTGTGTAGTAGTACCCACTCTGTGGATAGGTGTTCGTGCAACTTAGAATCGGTTTAGTATGTTGGCCCCTCTAAGCAACAGAACAACCCTTTTTCAAACATCTACAATCCAGGGTGAAGGAACCATCCTAACTTTTCTTGGAGTCAAAACCAAGGGCAAACTTCTAATTCTTGGCCTATAGGACCCCCTAGTTTTCAAGCTCCATCGGTTCATGTACCACCACAGCCGTAATTTCCATATCATCAACCACATCATCCATCCCTACCTCAATTTCAGCATCATCCACCTCACTTCCATCAACCACCACCACCACTACCACAACCCTTGCAGCCACAACATTACCATGCACCAGCAGCTGAGAAGAAGCCATTGCTTGAGGAAATGTTCACAACTATCCTGCAAAATCAAGCTGCCTCAATTAAGAACTTAGAAGTTCAGGTTGGACAAATAGCCAATGCTTTTAACCAATGTCCTCAAGGGACCCTTCCTAGTAATACTGAAGTTAACCCTGTTAGGCAAAGGGAGGGTAAGGAACATGCTAAATCCATCAACCTCAAGAGTGGTAGAGAGCTAGATGACCCACAAGTTAAGTCCAGACCTGAACAACCCATAGTTGAAGAATCCTTAAGTTCTAAAGAGGCAGCTCAAAAAGAGTAGGAACCTAAAGATTAGGCTGCAAAGGAATCAAAGCTAGGCGCTTCTTCATCTATACCTTCTTCTTCTTCACTGCCTTCCTCGTCCTCTGATTCTACACCTGTTACCACTACATCCCTTTTAGTTAGACCACCAGTACCTTTTCCTCAGAGGTTCCAAGATCAAAAGCTGGAACGACAATTTGCTAAATTTCTTGAAGTTTTTAAGAAACTTCACATCAACATTCCTTTTGCAGATGCCTTAGAGCAAATGCCAAGTTATGTGAAGTTTTTAAATGATATCTTCTCGAGGAAGAGAAGACTGGAAGATTATGAGATGATGGCCTTAACTAGGGAATGCAGTGCAATTATCCAGAGAAAATTACCCCCCAAGCTCAAGGATCCCGGGAGTTTTACCATACCCTGAACTTTTGGAAATCTTTTCTTTGGTAGAGCCCTGTGTGATTTAAGAGCCAGTATCAATCTGATGCCTCTGTTTATCTACCAAAAGTTAGGAATATGAGATGTCAAGCCTACCACAGTGACTCTTCAGCTAGCTGATCGATCCATTAAATATCCGAAGGGCGTCATTGAGGATGTGTTAGTAAATGTGGACAAATTTATTTTCCCTGCGGATTTTATTATTTTAGACATGCAGGAAGACAGGGAGGTCCCCATTATACTAGGTAGACCTTTCCTAGCTACTGGTAGGACTTTGATTGACGTGTAAAAGGGGGAGTGGACTATTAGAGTCCTAGATCAGGAATTGAAGTTTAATGTTTTCAAACCTTTGAAGCTCCATGATGACTCTCAAGAGTGTTTTAAGATGGATATTGAGGATATAAGGCTTGAGCACAAGAAATTTGAAAGAAGGAGGGAAGTAGCTAGAGCTCAGGAGGATTTAACTGTTAACATTATATCACCATTTTAGCTGATCCTGTAAGACCCGAAATTAAATCGTAAATTTTTATGAGGGATGAAAATAGTCAAAAATTTAAATAAATGAGTATTCGTGAAGGGAAGTCGGGTTAAATTAATCCCGAACACGTGTAAGGGTAAAATGGTCAAAAGATCGAAAGTCGGTATAAATTCGATGAGAAGAATTTATTAAAAATAATGGATTGAGAAATCTTAGTCAATAAAGGTGAAATAAATTTATTCTGGATTAAATTGATCAAGATATCAATTTATTGGAATTAATCGGGAGTAATCAGAATTTTTTAAATCGAAAAATAATCCCGAAAATAATCAAAAAATATACCGAAAAGTCATTCGGGACAATATCCCGAAAATATGAAGAAATTATACCCGAAAAAGGATTAAAATATAATAAATAAATTAAATAAAAATTAAATTAATGAATTTAGAATTAAATAATAATTTTAAGGATATTTTGATAGATATTTTGGGTATTTTAATGTATTTTAATGATTAAAATATAAAATAAATAAATAAATATATAAAACTAAATTAATGAATTGAAAAAAAAAAAGAAAAAAGAAAAAAAAAAGAGGAATCTGAAAATGGGTCGGGGAGAGAGAAAGAGAAGCAGAGACGAAAACGAAGCCGAACCGAGGATTGCCGACGAGCCACCACCGGCGACCCTTGTCCCAGGCCGCCTACCTCGAAAGGAAACCCCTCACCCCGCGATCTTGCTGCCACCGGAGACGCGCGCCAAGGACGACGGAATCCTGCGAAAAACGGAGGAGAAGGCCGAGGGAAAGAAATGGTCACCGGCGGCGAACGGCGGCGATTCGGGCGAAACCGAGGCCAGATTCTGAAAGCCCAGGCGACGACGGTTCTTTCTGCACCAGTAGCAGCCAACGAAATGGCTGGAATCGCCCTCGACGACCAAGACCCGAAATAGGTTCCGTCGACCGAGAGGAGAACGGCCGGACCGACGACTTTTCGGCAGACTTGGGTGAAACCGACCCCAGATTTGAGATGCGGACAACCCAACGGAGCCACTGGCAGTGGAACCCGACGGAGAACCTGCCAGGAAGGCCTTGAACCGGCGGTGAACCAACCGAACCGGAGTGAACCGACGGTCTGAACCAGTCCGAACCGGACTGAACCGGTTCAGCCAAAAGAGAAGGAAAAAAGGAAGAAAAAGGGAAAAAGAAAAAGAGGAAAAATCGAGAAAAATTTCAGTGATGCAATCAAGCTTCGGGTATGTCGGTAAGCGGTCGAATTGACCGATTTAAATTTTGGAATATTATATTTAATTAATTTTTGACTGGAAATTTACCCAAAAAATTATGAAATTATGTAGCTCGACAATTGGCATCCAACGAGAGCTCGAGACAGCCTCAAATTTTGTACTATCATGGAATCTCGGGTAAGTGACCCTTATTTACGATAATTTACATCGTTATGCGTGCTTCGGTTTTAATTTTCACATTTATTTAAATTAAATTATGGAAAGTCGGATAAATTGTCGTAAATAATAAATTTAGCTATTTGAAAGTTAGAACGAGGCTCAATAAATTATTAGTGGGCCCAATGAGCTCAATAGGCCTCGATAAAGTGAAAATTAAGTGGAAAATGGGCTTAAGGCCGATTAAGGCCCATTAAGGTGCAATCGGGCCCAATAGGGGTAAATGGGCCCAATGATTTAAATTAAGCCCAGAAAATAGGAAATACAATTAAATTGTATGATATCTGACCTGAGGAATATTTATACGTTGTTTCGGAGGTTTGATTGGGAGCAGATCGGACTGCGCGACGAGACAACAGTGGAAAAGGAAAGGTCAGACTCGACAGGAAAATAAGGTAAGGGAATTCTACAGACTGCTAGAGGTAAACTTAACGCAATTTTAAGTTCATTGCAGTCTTTAAAAATTATCTGAAGGGTCTAGAGGTCAAATAATAATTTTAGTGCCCCGAATGGGCAAATTACCAAAATACCCTTGTTAAGGGTAAAATTTACGAATTTAGGAAAATTGGGAGGAGCAAGAACAAGAGGTTTCTGCTCGTTCTGGAGACATTTTAATGCATGCATGAGTAGGCTGGCTAACCTTGAAAGAAAATGCACAGCATTGCATACTTTCAACGATGAAATTGTTTTGAAAACTGTTTTGAGGAAACAGAGCCGCCTACGTGTTTTTATTTACATGTGACGTGCTAGAGCTTAGCTCGCACGATGTTTGATTTGTGTGATGCATGCATTAGTGCTGGAGCGAGAGCTCGCACTAGAGTTTTACATGCATAGGTGCTAGAGTATAACTCGCACTAGATTTCACATGCTTGTTCGTGACACGGTGCTAGAGTCTAACTCGCACCAGATTTTACATGATTTTCGTGACAGGGTGCTGGAGTTTAACTCGCACCAGATTTTATAAGATTTTCATGTGATTTATATATAGAGTGCTAGAGCCTAGCTCGCACTAGTTTTACTGGATTTGTGGAGTAGCGCTGTCTGCCCTTGGAGTCAGCCAAAAGGCCCAACAGGCTCAAAAGACCTCTTAAGTGGGGTGAGAGTGAGGGATGCGGTTGGCGGCCTTGTGGGGATGTAAAGCGGGCTCTGCCAGTTTTACTTGATTTGATGAGAGTGCTGAGCATCGCTCGCACTGATTTTTATGAGAACATGCGATGAGCCATGCTTGGAGCATCGGGTAGACTGTGTGTCACCGATTAAATAGGCTCACACGTGTGTTTTGAGACATGGCATGAGTATTGAGATATGATATAAGAAATAAAACTTCTCTGTGGGAAGCAGGCCATTTGGGCTGGAGTACCTAGAGCGGTATGGGTCCATGGAGTACAATGTACCGTGCAAGTAGCATGGAGTACGATGTACCGTGTGGTATCTTTGTGATACGGGGTATCTTCGGATACGGTATCTTTGTGATACGGGGTATCTTCAGATACGGCATCTTCGGATGCGTGGGATCGGATAAGACTGACGGGTTGGATTGACCCACCTCCCGGGCAGTTCCCGATCAGGGTGAGACCTCGCACACTAGGATCCGTGTTGCTAGAGGGACTCACGAGGACACACATGGCCATAGTCCTGGTTATTGTCGATATACAAATGTTGCCTAGTCTCGCATGTCGACGATTTTGATGAGATCAAACCGGGTTTTAAATTAAATAATCATGATGGTTATTTCTATGCTTTTTAAACCCATATGTGATGTAAACGGATTTTAATGATTTTGTGTGAGTCAGGATCACCCGAAGGAGGGGTCAAGTCCTGACTTTATTGTGAAATTTTTAAATGAGAAAGAAATGATTTAAAATGAGTTGCATGTTGAATTTTCCATGCGAACGTGTTTTACATAACATCATAACTCATATCATCTGTTTTAAAATGTGTGGAGAAAGGGTGGTTTATGCATGGCACCACGTTCATATAGGTAGTATGGTTACCTACTTGTTCGTAGGATTGCCTTACTGAGCTTGATGTGCTCCCCTTTCATTTTCTCCCACAGATAATCTCCAGTAGACGTTGAGACGACTCAGTACTGCATTCCGGATATCCGCTGCTGCCCATCATTCAAGGTATATACACTTGTACAAATTGTATCTAAATAAGCATAGCACAGTAACATGTTTGTAAGTGTCTCTAGGGGATGTATAAATATTGTAGACATTTTATAAATGACTGAGAAAGAATTAAGTTATATGGTAAATGTATGGTGGGACTGGCATTGACGCACAGCCCAATTTGTTAGTGGAGTGTGGTCACGATCAGAGGACAAGTAAGCAATGAAAGAAAATAACAAAACGCGAAAAATTAATTCTGATTTTTGGGTAGTTTGGGTCGTGACAGATCCTCCTACTCTTCGCCCTGCTGCTGAGTTTTGTGTTCTTTAGTTGCATTTGAAGTGGCTTAATTTTTCTTTCCACTTTGTATATAGTTCTTTTTCTTTTTTCTTTTCTGTTGTTTCTTTCTTTGTTTATTTTGCAAGTTGCTTTTCTAGTTTTATGTTTTCAATCAAGCTTCAGTTGTTCGTCATCATCATCAGAAAGGGGAGTATTATGTTCCTGTACTTCAATTCTTATATTATTTTCACACTGAGGATACTGTGCATTTTAAGTTTGGGGGAGGGGATATCACTTGAGCATTTTTCAAAATTTAGGCAAAATTGAAAAAAATTTCAAATTTTTTTTAAAAAATATGAGCTTAAATTGTTTGATTTTGGGATGATTTAGTGCTTAGCATGTAGTTTTCCCATATTTCGATGATATGACCCAATGATTTAGTCTGACTTTGATTGAATGAGAAGCATGATTATAGGAAAAGCATGAAGTTGAGTTCTTGAATTTGTCTTGATTCTGATTGTGATTTCCTCATTTTATGCACATGTCATGTCATGAATCTGTATATTTATTTATAGAAAGCTTATGTGGACATAGGATTGCATTTGTTCAGTTGATTTTGTGCATCATATTCTAGAATTTATTTGATCTAATCTCGAGGTGAAATATTAGATCACACTTAATTAGGGAAATGATTCAGGCCATCTTTGGATCGTTTGAGCCTCTCTAGCCATCCATGTACATACTTTATCCCTAGTCACCTATCTGGGCCAAATAAGCTTTTCTCTGTAAATACACCTGCTTATTTTTCCTTAGCTTAAATACTTTGTTCCTATCCCTTACCCTAAAAGCATGAAAAGTCATTTGGATATATTGTGAGCTTTGTACATATGGGTATCTGGTGATAGTGAAAGTTTGAAAAAAAATTTTGCAAATGAAAGAAAAAGAAAAGAAGAATGATGAAAAATACAAAAATAGAATAAAATAAATAAGTTTGGGGGAATAAATTGGAGCTCTGACATAAAGATCCTAGAAATAATGCATGTTAAGGGGTAATTAAACCTAAATCGACTTTATCATACCTTAACCCCAGCCTTACATTACAAGCTTAATGAAGTCCTACTGATCTTTGGTTAAGTGTGACTACATTAGCGGAGAGAGAAGTGAAAAGCAAACTTATGGGAATGGTCACATGTCATTGACTTTGCATTCACCGTGTTTGCATAATCTGATCCGGATAATGTACTTTGTAGTGGCTTTGACATTTTCACACACACACGAGGGGTCCAATTTAGGTCAGGACTTATGATTGAATAATTCTAAGTGTTGGACTTTTAATTGTGAGTCTTCGAGATCATAGTCTGTACTTTATCTTTGAGGATGATAGTGGGGAAATTATTGTGTTTAGTACTTGTCATTCCTGTATGAAATTTTGTTTTGCTTGAGGACAAGCAAAAACTCAAGTTTGGGGGTGTGATAATTCTATTTTTAATAGAATTATTTGTTCCTAATTTCCTAATTATTTATTTAAATCCCCAATTTATTTTATTAATTATCCCCTTTATTTAATTAAAATTCTTTAATGTGCAGATAAAATAAATCCAGATGAAACTCAGTCGTTTCAGTCGAAATTCGGCTGAAAATGGGCTAAAAGAGACTGGACCACTTCCAATTTTTAGACTGAGTCATCTGTCGTCTGGACACGCGTGATGCCTGGTGTCCATATTTTATTCGCTCCGAAACGATAAGATCGATGGACACCGTGCGAACCTTCTGGAAGACACACACCGGGCCACATCGCACAACCAATTGGACAAAAAAGACTGATGACGTGGAAATATCTGCTTTGCAGCAAATCAAATGAAGACAAATGGCCAAACAATGCCAACTCATCTAGGATGAAAAAATTACCATTGTACCCCTAAGTGTGTGTATAAATAGAACATGATGGCAATTGAAAAAATTAAGTAGTGTAGGAAGTAGATGCAGGTAGCCTATGTTAGGAGTAGTGTAGAGTAATTTAGGAGTAGTTTTAATTTAGGGTAGAGTAGCTTTTAGATTGATTTAAGCTTTCCTTGTTTTAAATTTTCGAATAGTTTCTTTAACAAACAAATTTTTTTACTGTTCATGGCAATCAATTTCCTTCCCTTATTTTCGGTTTTGTTAAGCTTGCATTTCTTTAATTTCATGTTTGGGTTATTCTGAAAAGCTTAATTTTTTTTCTATGGTTGTTGCTCTCGGTTTGGCAAGTTAGTTCTTTGAATTTTTTTTCAGTACTTGAGTTCTCAATTTTTTTAGCTCTCGATTTTCATTGTTTGTTTTTCTTGTCATTTTTCTATTTTCTTTTTCTTTTACTCATTCGGTTGATAAGGTTCTTCTACTACTGCCATTGTTGTTCTGATGCTTTGAAGTGGATTTAATGCTGAGCAATTTTTTCTACATCAACAACATGGTGGAACCACGGTGGTAGCAAACACTAAAGCAACCCGAGGTCATTGGAGTTTCCATTTTTATTTGATGCATGGCTGTTTATAGTCTTGGCTCAATTTTTAGCCATTGATTCTACTTGTTCCTTTTTGACTTTAAGTTTATAACGGTGCAGCAGAGAAGATGCCTCACGGGTGTAGTGGACAGAGGACTTCCTACTTCCACTCTGTTCTGCTTTGTTTCTGTTTACATGTACTGTTCATTTAGATTGTTTTCTTTTTTCGTATTAATCTACTGGTTTTTGTTGGGCAGGTTGCTGCTGGTTTGTTGACAGGGGCATGGTTGTAGTGTGTGAGGTGGCTTGACATAGCTATACTTATTTGCATCATTTCTATATTAATCCTGGAATGCTTCATTTGTTTAGGAACTTAGCAGTAGCCGATCAACGGAAGAACAAAGATTGCTGTCCGGACGTGCACCTATTTCCAGTATCGTGGTAGCAGGCAACACAGGGTCCCAAGAGAAAGTAGCACACCTCTTGCTCCTGGGTTGACACTCACCGTATGTCTTGAACTGCTCTACCTGTATATCACTTCTGCTAATGAGGTGAAGAGACTGAGAAGCAGCAGTAGTCTGTTACCACCAGACAGTCTAGGCAAGAGTAGTGCAGGACAGTAGCAGGGATATGCTAAGCTGAAGGCAGGAACAGACAGAATCGTGGCTGGAGCAGCAAGATAGCACAGTTGAGAGCACTTAGACAAGTTGAGAGGAATGTGCTGCAACAGAGGAAAAGGACAAACCGAAAGCAAAATCTGGATAACAGCTGGGCAGGTCGAGGACAGTGTAGCAGAGGCAGTAGCACCACCTGGAGCAGAAGCCATGGGAGAAAGAGGACAGACCTGGACAACCCGAGAACAGCAGGATCGTGCTGGAGAAAGAGGACACGCCTGGGACCGAGAGCTAGGTGGAGAAGAAATGAGCGCAGTGAAAAATTGGGACCACTTGGTTTTGATGTTGTCTAAGGCCACGTTTGGCCAATTCTTTTTTACAATTTGATGTTTATTGCACTTTCATTATTTTGATTGTCCCTTTTACTAGTTGTTAATTTAGATTAGTTCTAGTGTTTTATTTTGTTAATTTAATTTTTAGTTTGAATTTTTAGTTAATAGTTAATTTTATATCATAGGTTTTAGGGTTTAATTTTAGTATATTATTTTATGAGTTGCATTTAGTATTAATTTAGATTAAATTAAGTTGTGATGCATTTTTATTTTAATCTTCATATTTCATTAGATTTTACGTTAGTTTAATTTGCAATGTTTATTAGTTTAATTACATGCATTTTTATTTTAAGTTTGTTTAAATTTTAGTTTAATTTTATTTCTTTATTTTCATATTTGCATTTTATTTTAATTGCGTAATTAATTTTAATTGTTTTAATTTTCTTTTGTAGGTATTTTCTTTAATTGCTCGGAGTTCGGTAAGCAAATCTTAGCTTAGTTTTATTTTGTTTTTATTATTTTATTGTTTTATTGTTTTCCAGTAATTTTAATTAGCCTTAGTAGATCACCAACTTAAATTTCATAATTTGCTAGGATATACTTAGGGTAAGATTAACCGGTAATTAATTAGGCTAGTCAACTTCTCTGTGGGACGATAATCCGGGACTTAAATCCCATCATTACTTGTACGACCCGTGCACCTGTGGATAATACGTTTAGATCGTATCAATCTCTTCCTTACAGAATCATAAGGAGATCGATCCTCTTCCATTGGAGATCGATCTGCTCCCTTAAATTCCTCTTTCCTTGTCATTTTTGACCTACCAGATTGATCCTCTCTTCTCGAAGATCGATCTGGCCCTATAGTTTCACACTTTAACTGAAAATCTCATTTATAACTCATTTATCACTTAAAATTTCTTTTCGTACCAACTCAATATATGAGTACATCATATTTTGTTCAATCAATTACACTTCATGTTCTTATTACATAATTTGATATGTGTAAAATTCTCAGATCTCACATCCTCCCCACCTTAAAAAGAATTTGGTCCTCCAAATTCAACTCAACTCGTCGAATAGATGGGGGTATTTCTCCTTCATGAGACTTTCCAATTCCCACGTTGCCTCTTCCATTGAGTGATGTTTCCACAAAACTTTCACTAATGGGATGCTCTTGGTTCTAAGTACCTTCTCCTTTCTATTGAGAATCCGGACGGGTTCTTCAGTGTAGCTCATGTCCTCTTGTATGTCCATCTCTTCGTACTCTATGGCATGAGAAGAGCCCGGGTGGTACTTCCTCAACATTGATACATGAAAGATGTTGTGTATTGCGGACATCTATGGGGGAAATGCCAATCTGTAGACTACCTCTCCCACCCTCTCAAGGATCTCGAATGGTCCAATATAACCAGGACTCAACTTCCTTTTCTTCCCAAATCTCATGATACCCTTACTCGGTGATATTTTTCAGAAACAATGAATCACCAACATCAAACTCAAGTGGCCGTCTACGCATATCCACATAGCTTTTCTGTCTACTCTATGCATCCCGTAATTTCTCACATATGAGTTTCACATCCTGTATAGCCTGCTCAACAAGCTCGGAGCATTTATTTTTCTGTCACCGACTTCTTCCCAAGCTACAGGGGATCTACACCTCCTACCATATAGAGCCTTAAAAGGTGCCATCGAATACTTCGCATGATGGCTGTTATTGTACGTAAACTCTGCTAGGGGCAGGTGATCATCCCATCATCCCTTAAAATCCATCGTACACGGCCTCAACATATCCTCCAAGGTCTGAATAGTCCTCTCTCACTGACCATCTGTCTGGGGATGATAGGCAATATTGAAACTTAATTGAGATCCCGTGGACTCATAAAACTGGGTCTAAAATCTGGAAGTAAATTGGGAATCTCTGTCAGAAGTAATACTCACTGGAGCCCTATGTAATCTAGCTATCTCACTGACATATAACTCAGCTAATGCATCCACAATATCTGTGCTCTTGATGGCGAGGAAGTGACCACTCTTTGACAGTCTATCCACTATAACCCATATAGCGTCACGACCTCTCCGGGTCCTCGGTAAACCCATAATAAAGTCCATGGTGATATGCTCCTATTTCCATGTAGGTACAGGTAAAGGCTATAGTAGTCCTCCAGGCTTTCGATGCTCAGCTTTCACTTGCTGGCATACTAAACATCTGACCACATACTCTGCCACGTCTCACTTCATGCCATTCCACCAATACACCTTTCTTAAATCTCGGTACATCTTAGTACTCCTTGGGTGCATGGTGTATCACGAGCAGTGAGATTCTCTCAATATTTGTCTCTTCAGGGTATCATCATCCGATACACAAATCAATCCTCTGAATCTTAACAATCCATCCTCACTGATTGTGAGATCCGACTGCGAAGTCTGCTCAGCTTGGCTAGCCATATCTATCAACCTCTGATCACTGCTTGCCCAGTTCTAATCTGATCCATGATCCTGGGCTCTATTCGCAGGCTAGCCAAAAATCCAATCTCTACCTCTTTAACTCGGATCCGGAGTTCGGTGAACTGTTCCAGTAAATCCCATTCCCTGATCATCATAGCAGATATCATACTCTTTCTGCTTAGGGCATCAGCAACTACGTTCGCCTTACCCGGATGGTACAAAATCTCACAGTCATAATCCTTAAGGAGTTCTATCCATCTCCTTTGTCTCATGTTTAACTCCTTCTGATCAAACAAATACCTTAAACTCTTGTGGCAGTGAAGATCTGGAATCCTTTCCCATATAAGTAGTGCCGCCAGATCTTCAAGGTAAATAACACAGCGGCTAACTCGAAATCATACGTAGGGTAATTCCGCTCATGATCTTTCAATTGTCGTGATCCATAAGTGACCACTCTTCCATGCTGCATGAGCACACACCCCAATCCTTGATGAGAAGCATCACTATACACGAAAAATCCTCCTGATCCCTCAGGGATAGTCAACACAGGTGCCGCTGTCAATCTCCTCTTCAATTCCTAAAAATTGAGCTCACACTGATCAGTCCATATGAATGGAGTCTCCTTGCGCGTGAGCTAAGCCAAACCAAGGAAGCTTCGTACTTCTGTAACTATCCTCGGTCTTTCCCAATTAAGCATAGCCTCTACTTTACTTGGATCCATTGATACTCCTTCCTCTGAGACTATATGGCCAAGGAAAGCTATCCGATCCAGCCAAAACTCACACTTGCTAAGCTTTCCATATAATTGTTTATCTCGGAGTATCTGAAGTACTAAACACAAATGCTGTGCATGCTCCTCATATGACCGAGAGTATACCAGGATATCATCAATAAAGACTACCATAAATTTATCTAGATAGTCTCTGAACACCTCGTTCATTAATCTCATAAAGGCTGCAAAGGCATTCGTCAATCTAAAGGACATCACTAGAAATTCATAATGGCTATACCTTGTCCTGAAGGCCGTCTACAAAAAATCTTCTTCCTTAATCCTCGATTGGTGATAGCTCGATCTCAAATCAATCTTAGAAAAGATTGAGGCCCCTCTCAGCTGATTAAGTGGATCATCAATCCTGGACAATGGGTATTTATTCTTCACCGTGGCTTTATTTAATAATCGGTAGTCTACGCATAATCTAAGACTACCATCCTTCTTCTTAACAAATAAAATTGGTGCTCCCCATGGTGAAACACTGGGTTTAATAAACCCATGATCCAATAACTCCTGTAGTTGTTTCTTTAATTCCTCAAGTTCCACTAATGCCATCTTGTATTGAGGTTTAGAGATTGGCTGAGTATCTGGTACGAAATCAATGGTAAACTCCAGCTCTCTCTCTGGTGGTAAACCTGGTAACTCATCTGGGAAAACATCCTGAAATTCACACACTACAGGTATATCCTCAATCCTCGGATGTTCTCGATCATCGTCTGAGATGAGTGTTTTATAACTTTCACATAAACAATCATATTTAGTACTCTCAATAGCAATATCAAAATTTCAATTTCATTACAAAATTCCATACGTCTATTTACTAAATATTTCAAATGTACACTGTAAGGTTCAGGTAGGGAGAAAGTTACAATCTTAGTGTAGTAGTCTAAACTCACTCGATTTGTTGCCAGCCAATCCATTCCCAAAATTACATCAAACCCATGCATATTTAATGTTATTAGATCTACTAACATTACTCTATCTCCCAACTTTATTTCACATCTTCTACAGATCAAATTAATTCTCCGGGATTCATGCATAGTTGTATTTACATGTAGTATATATTCTAGAGGTTCAAACTTCAGATTTAATCGACATGCAAAATACTCAGCAATAAATGAATGCGTGGACCCTGAATCAATCAACACATGAACCTTATGATTATAGACAGAGAGTGTACCTCTTATCATTTTTGTAGAAGTGTCTGCGGTTTCCTTATCCAGGGTAAACACACGCCCTTATGTAACAGGCTTCTTCCATTTCTATGCAACAGTGGCCCATCTCTAGGGATTCACTCTCTGAGGCTGTTATCTAATAGGCTTCGGAGCATGTGGTCTCTAAGGTTGAGGGCAGTCTTTCACCGTGTGACCCATGTCTCCACATCTAAAGCATCCATGGATCAACCCTGTACAACTCCCCTCATGCGATCAGCCACAATCTCTACAAACCCTTATTTCAGGCCTGACATCTCGAGAGGTCTCCTTAATGACGGGGTAAGCTGTGGGTCTCTCTAATCTGCCCTTCTGCACCTCAATCCTTCCTTTTTTGAAGGAACATCTTCGAACATCTATTTGGGAAATCGTTAGCCTCTTGCCCTTATCCCTATTCCCCGCTTTGAGCTCATTCTGGGATTGTACCATCTCGATTCCCCTCTCAATCTCTTATGCTCATCTCAGATCATCTCCAAACTCAGTAATACATAGCCTTATCAATCTATCTCTGATGATGGGCATCAATCCATACCCAAATCTCTCAGTACGAAGCTCTTCATTCTTGAAGGTCTCTAGGTTATATCTCAATAGCGCGGTTAATCAGCTCTCATAATCATCCACAAACACATTGTCTGTACTAGATTCAAAAACTCTGCCTGCTTTCTTTTCTGAGCAGCTCGTGGTACAAATTGGCTCTAAAAGCTGCTTGAAACTCTTCCCAGCTAATCACATCCTGGTTGGACATCAGAATACCCTAGTTAGTACCCCACCAATCTCGAGCTCTCTCTTTCAACATATAGGTACCCATACTGACCCTCTCAACATCGGTGCATCCCAAATAATCAAATATAACTCTCAACTCAATCAGCCACTCCTCAGCCTCTGCAGGATCCTTCTTTCCCCTAAATGCGGGTGGATTCATTTTCAAAAATTCCTTCAGTCGGACCATACTTTTGTCATCAGGCTGAGTGACGGGAGGCACTGGGTCCATCGGTACTGGGGGTACGAGAGGTCCTTGTGGTGGTGTAGGAGTAGTACCCGAGGTGTTCACTCCAAAACGTTGCGCAACATTTTGGAGTGAACACCTCGGGTACTACTCCTACACCACCACAAGGACCTCCCATATCCCCAGTATAGATGGACCCAGTACTTCCCGTCACTCAGCCTGATGATAGAAGTATGGTCCAACTGAAGGACTTTTTGAAAATGAATCCACCGTATTTAGGGGAAAGAAGGATCCTACAGAGGCTGAGGAGTGGCTGACTGAGTTGAGTGTTATATTTGATTATTTGGGATGCACCGATGCCGAGAGGGATAGTATGGGTGCCTATATGTTGAAAGGGAGAGCTTGAGATTGGTGGGGTACTACCCAGGGTATTTTGATGTTCAGCTAGGACGTGATTAGCTAGGAAGAGTTTCAAGCGACTTTTAGAGCCCAATTTGTACCACGAGCTACTTAGAGAAGAAAGCAGGCAAAGTTTTTGAATTTGGTACAGGGCGATATGTCTGTGGACGATTATGAGAGCTGATTTAATGCGCTATTGAGATATAACCCAGAGACCTTCAAGAATGAAAAGCTTCGTACTGAGAGATTTGTGTATGGATTAAAGCCCATCATCAGAGATAGATTGATAGGGCTATGTATTACTGAGTTTGGAGATGCTCTAAGACGAGCACAAGAGATTGAGAGGGGAATCGAGATGGTACAATCCCAGAATGAGCTCAGATCGGTGAATTGGGATAAGGGCAAGAGGCCATCGATCTTCCAAATAGATGTTCAGAGAGGTTTCTCCAAAAAAGGAAGGATTGAGGTTCAGAACGGCAGATTAGAGAGACCTAAAGCTTACCCCATCATTAGGGAGACCCCTCGAGATGTCAGGCCTGAAATAAGGGTTTGCAGAGATTGTGGTCAATTGCATGAGGGTAGTTATACTGGGTTGATCCATGGATGCTTTAGATGTGGAGACATGGGTCACATGGTGAAAGACTACCCTCAACCTCAGAGACCACATGCTTCGGAGCCAATTAGACAACAGCCTCGGAGAGGGAATCCCCAGAGATGGGCCACTACTGCAGAGAAAGGGAAGAAGCTTGTTACACAGGGACGTGTGTTTGCCTTGGA
The DNA here is from genome assembly GCA_033439115.1 of Firmiana major. NCBI lineage: Eukaryota > Viridiplantae > Streptophyta > Magnoliopsida > Malvales > Malvaceae > Firmiana > Firmiana major. The sequence goes on from CM065905.1 coordinate 29,202,774, forward strand.
TAAGGAAACCGCAGACACTTCTGCAGAAACTATAAGAGGTACACTCTTTGTCTGTAATCATAAGGCTCATGTGTTGATTGATTCAGGGTCCACACATTCATTTATTTCTGAGTATTTTGCATGTAGATTAAATTTGAAGTTTGAACCTCTAGAATATATACTACATGTAAATACCCCTATGCGTGAATCTCAAAGAACTGATTTGATCTGTAGAAGATGTGAAATAAAGTGGTAGATGGAGTAATGTTAGCAGATCTAATAATATTAAATATGCATGAGTTTGATGTAATTTTGGGAATGGATTGGCTGACAACCAATCGAGTGAGTTTATACTGCTACACTAAGATTGTAAATTTCTCCTTACCTGAACCTTAAAGTGTACGTTTGAAATATTGAGTAAATAGACGTATGGAATTTTGTAAGCAAATTGAAATTTTGATGTTGCTCTTGAGAGTACTAAATATGGCTGTTTATGTGAAGATTATGAAACACTCATATCAGATGATGATCGGGAACATTCGAGGATTGAGGATATACCTGTGGTGTGTGAATTTTAGGATGTTTTCCTAGATGAGTTACCGGGTTTACCACCAGAGAGAGAGCTGGAGTTTACCATTGATTTGGTACCAAATACTCAGCCGATCTCTAGACCTCCATACAGGATGGCATTAGTGGAACTTGAGGAATTGAAGAAACGACTACAGGAGTTATTGGATCAAGGGTTTATTAGACCTAGTGTTTCACCGTAGGGAGCACCAGTTTTATTTGTCAAGAAGAAGGATGGTAGTCTCAGATTATGCATAGACTACCAATTATTAAATAAAGCCACGGTGAAGAATAAATACCCATTGCCCAGGATTGATGATCTACTTGATCAGTTGAGAGGGGTCCTAGTCTTTTCTAAGATTGATTTGAGATCGGGCTATCACTAATTGAGGATTAAGGAAGAAGATATTCCGAAGACTGCCTTCAGGACAAGGTATGGCCATTATGAATTTTTAGTGATGTCCTTTAGATTGATGAACGCCCCTGCAACCTTTATGAGATTAATGAACGAGGTGTTCAGAGACTATTTAGATAAATTTGTGATAATCTTTATTGATGATATCCTGGTATACTCTCGGTCATATGAGGAGTATGCACAACATTTGTGTTTAGTACTTCAGATACTCTAAGATAAACAATTATATGGAAAGCTTAGTATGTGTGAGTTTTGGCTGGATTAGATAGCTTTCCTTGGCCATATAGTCTCAAAGGAAGGTGTATCAGTGGATCTAAGTAAAGTAGAGGCTGTACTTAATTGGGAAAGATCGAGGACAGTTACAGAAGTACGAAGCTTCCTTTGTTTGGCAGGGTATTACAAAAGATTTGTGGAAGGATTTTCTAGGATTGCCGCTCCTTTGACTAAGCTCGCGAGCAAGGAGACTCCGTTCATATGGACTGATTTGTGTGAGCTCAATTTTCTTGAATTGAAGAGGAGATTGACAGTGGCACCTGTGTTGACTATCCCTGAGGGATCAGGAGGATTCTTCCTGTATAGTGATGCTTCTCATCAAGGATTGGGGTGTGTACTAATGTAGCATGGAAGATTGGTCGCTTATGGATCGCGATAATTGAAAGATTATGAACGGAATTACCCCACACATGATTTGGAGTTAGCCGCTGTGGTATTTGCCTTGAAGATCTGGCGTCACTACTTATATGGGGAACGATTCCAGATCTTCACTGACCACAAGAGTTTGAGGTATTTGTTTGATCAGAAGGAGTTAAACATAAGTCAAAGGAGATAGATGGAACTCCTTAAGGATTATGACTACGAGATTTTGTACCATCCTGGTAAGACGAACGTAGTTGCTGATGCCCTGAGCAGAAAGAGTATGATATCTGCTATGATGATCAGGGAATGGGATTTACTAGAATAGTTTTTCGAACTTTGGATCCGAGTTAAAGAGGTAGAGATTGGATTTTTAGCTAGCCTGCGAATAGAGCCCAGGATCATGGATCAGATTAGAACGAGCAGTGCAGTGATCAGAGGTTGATAGATATGGTTAACCAAGCTGAGCAGACTTCGTAGTCGGATCTCACAATTAGTGTGGATGGATTGTTGAGATTCAGAGGATGGATTTGTGTACCGGACGATGATACCCTGAAGAGACAGATATTACGAGAATCCCACTGCTCGCGATACAGCATGCACCCAGGGAGTACTAAGATGTACTGAGATTTAAGAAAGGTGTATTGGTGGAATGACATAAACTGAGACGTGGCAGAGTATGTGGCCAGATGTTTAGTTTGATAGCAAGTGAAAGCTGAGTATCGGAAGCCCAGAGGACTACTACAGCCCTTACCTATACCTACATGGAAATGAGAGCATATCACCATGGACTTTATTATGGGTTTACCGAGGACTCGGAGAGGTCGTGACGCTATATGGGTTATAGTGGATAGACTGACAAAGAGTGCCCACTTCCTCGCCATCAAGAGCACAAATACTGTGGATGCATTAACTGAATTATATGTAAGCGAGATAGCTAGATTACATGGGGCTCCAGTGAGTATTACTTCTGACAGAGATTCTCGATTTACTTTTAGATTTTGGACCCAGTTTCAGGAGTCCATGGGATCTCGATTGAGTTTCAGTACCGCCTATCATCCTTAGACAGATGGTCAGTCAGAGAGGACTATTCAGACCCTAGAGGATATGTTGAGGGCGTGTACGATGGATTTTAAGGGATCATGGAATGATCACCTGCCCCTAGCAGAGTTTACGTACAATAACAGCTATCATGCGAGTATTGGAATGACACATTTTGAGGCTCTATATCATAGGAGCTGTAGATCCCCTGTAGCTTGGGAAGAAGTCGGTGACAGAAAGATAAATGCTCTCGAGCTTGTTGAGCAGGCTGTACAGGGTGTGAAACTCATATGTGAGAAATTACGGGATGCATAGAGTAGACAGAAAAGCTACGCGGATGTGCGTAGATGGCCAGTTGAGTTTGATGTTGGTGATTCAGTGTTTTTGAAAATATCATCGAGTAAGGGTATCATGAGATTTGGGAAGAAAGGGAAGTTGAGTCCTCATTATTTGGACCATTCGAGATCTTTGCGAGGGTGGGAAAGGTAGCCTATAGATTGGCATTACCCCTATAGATGTCCAAAATACATAACGTCTTTCATGTATCAATGTTGAGGAAGTACCACCCGGACCCTTCTCATGTCATAGAGTACGAAGAGATGGACATACAAGAGGACATGAGCTACACTGAAGAACCCTTTCGGATTCTCGATAGAAAGGAGAAGGTACTTAGAACCAAGAGCATCCCATTGGTGAAAGTTTTGTGGAAACATCACTCAATGGAAGAGGTAACGTGGGAATTGGAAAGTCTCTTGAAGGAGAAATACTCCCATCTATTCGACGAGTTGAGTTGAATTCGGAGGACCAAATTCTTTTTAAGGCGGGGAGGATGTGAGATCTGAGAATTTTACACATCAAATTATGTAATGAGAACATGAAGTGTAATTGATTGAACTAAATATGATGTACTCATATATTGAGTTGGTATGGAATGAAATTTTTAAGTGATGAATTAGTTATAAATGAGATTTTATGTTAAAGTGTGAAACTATGGGGCCAGATCGATCTGGTAGGTCAAAAATGACAAGGAAGGAGGAATTTAAGTGAACAGATCGATATCCAATGGAAGAGGATCGATCTCCTTGTGATTTTGTAATGAAGAGATCGATCTCATGAGGAAGGAATCGATCTTAAAATGTTTCTGTTAAGAAGAAGATCGATCTCCTCAAGGAGCAGATCGATCTCATAAAGCCATTAATATATCGATCTCACCCTTCGACTGATCGATCTCCTAGGCATAAAATTTCCCCAAATCGTCTCCAAATTCAAATGCAGATCGATCTCATCAAGAGCCAGATCGATCTCCTACGCTCCGTCTATATAAGACCCTTTTTTTCCTGGAAATCAATCTCTCTCTCCCTAAATAGCCATTTTCGAACCCTTACTTTCTCTCCCCTCTAAAACACCCATTTTCGTCCAAATCAAAGGTTGTGCCAAGAAGGAAAGTTGTTCCTCATCCAAAGGAGAACAACATACTTGGAAATCGAAAGACAAATCGAATAGAGGTGGGAGTTGAGCACTCCACAAGTTTGGGTAATCTCTAAACTTCAATCTTGGATTTTGAAGTGACTTTTGGTGATTGTGAACACGGGCATTGTGATGAAATAGCTAGGATATGGTTAGAGATTGATGAAATTGTGATTTTATTGGAGTGGTGATGATATTAAGTAAATTGTGGTAAATTGAGATTTTTGTCTATAAATTGGAAATTTAGGCAATGAGGTGATTTTGGTATGGGTATTATGCATGAGAAATGTATAATGTTGAGATGTAGTGGATGAGATGACGTATTGTGATAGTCATGAGAAATGAGATAATGGAGAGATTTAGGTGTTAGTGAGAAATATGAGTAAATGTATGCTCAATAATGCGATTGAGTTGAGATATTAATGTTTTTAACATCGTTTGGACAGCTCGAGAGTTCCAGAGTGGAATGCGAGGCTAGTCCATGATACGGGGGAACGATTGCACTATACGAGGTGCAAAGAGGTAAGGGAAAACTAAACTCATTTGTGTATGTGTTTTGTGATAATATTATAGCATGATTTTCGTTTGAGAAAACAAACATGTTTTATGTGTTGTGAATGAGAATTGCACACGATTTTATAACCTGTTGGGGCTTAACTTTTATGAGTTGTAAACTATACGTGAAAACATTTTATAACCATTTTGTGTTTAAAATGTGAAAAATGTTTTGGGCCCTACGTTAAGGCGCACTGAAATATGAGAAATGTGTGCATGGTTTTGCCGGTTGAAGCTCGGGTTTAACATGTTTTGTGTTGAGTACGAAACGGTTTGAAATGAGTTTTTGTGAGAGAAAACCATTATGAGCTTTACGTGAAGGCAAAATGATTTTTATGCTAATGGCTATTGATTAAGACTTAGGTGTGTCATTTTGAATACACATCGGGCAGTGCTCTAGTAGCATGTAAGTCTGATATTCCTCCATTCAGGTAACGTGAGATGACCCCTACTTTGGTAGCGTTGGTTACCTACCACGTGTATTCGGTGGCTGTGCCACATGCGAATCTTAATCAGTGGCTGTGTCACGTGTATTTGGTGGTTGTGCCACGTGCAAATCTTAATCAATGGCTATGCCATGTGTATTTGGTGGTTGCGCCACGTGTGAATCCTAATCAGTGGCTGTGCCACGTGTATTTGGTGGCTGTGCCACGTGCGAATCTAAATCAGTGGCTATGCCACATGTGTTTGGTGGTTGTGCCACGTGCGAATTTTAATTAGTGGCTGTGCCACTTGTAGATTTTATTTAGTGGCCATGCCACGTGCATTACTATTGCAGTGATTTTTATCACGTTTTAAAAAGAAAAGCCATTATCTCATCTTGATTTCTACATTCTTGTAAACTTGAATTGAGCTATTTATTATCATGTTTTCACATGAGCTTTGAGATGATGTTTTAACTATTCATGCTACATTTTCCACTGAGTTTATTGAGTTTATCATGTAAAACAAAATGATTGTGCTGTGCAAATCATTTTCTTATTAATGAATCCCTTATCCTCTTACTAAGCGATTTAGAAGCTCACCTTGTTTTCTCCCCCCCCTCTCCCGATTTCTTCAGGTGAAGAGAGTTTTCTCCATGACGTACGAAGTAGTGGCTAGTGGAGGACTTGAGCTCCAGGCCATTTATTGTATTGAGGTTGTCAGGACCTCGTCTCAATTCATGACTTTAACCAAAATCACTACAAATTTTTTGCATTTTAATTTACCTTTCCTCTCATCAATGGTTGGGCTGTGATTCGATGTTAGCTTCCTCGCATACCATATCATCCATTATCATACATGTCAATATACTATTACTGATTGTAGCTTCTTTTATAATACATGTGAGATTACATAAAGTCTATTACAATTACATTCCCCATAATATATATCGTATACATCACTATGCTATTTCTATGTTTAGATACATAACCGTACAAAATATGTATACTTGTCGATCAATAGGAAATAGCATTGGACTCATGAATACTATCCCTCAATAGCTGTCACTCTACTGCTGATGCTCTGTAGAGAGATGCAAAGAAAGGGGGGTGAGCATACAACGTTCTCAGTAAGGAAATCAGGCAAGCAAGTAGATATCTACACTATCTACTCAAAATAATGTTATGCCTTGAAAACATTATTTCCTTAACTCAGCTTAAAAGCATGTCTTTAAATATATATATATATACCTGTATAGATTAAATCCCATGTACAAAAATCATGCTTTCTTTCTGAAATGTAGGCATGTAGTGCAAAACAATGCATCTTTATAATATCACAATGCCTTTAGATAAATCATGCCATGTATATTCAAATCACAGTAAAAATGGCATTTAAATCATTCACAACACAAATTGGAGTTCGACCCATCCCTCAGGTCTGTCCGCAATTAAATCAGTCAATCAGGTGATATATCATGTGAGACTCTGTGGTGAAAAATGTAAATAGTATCCTGGACTATGATTATATTCGACATGTGATCCCAAGCAACACAGTACTCGGTGTGCGGGGCATCACTGCTGCAACGGGAGGGCAGTCAGTCCATCACAATCGCCAGCTATATCCTCCTCAACTCCACAACAACACAAAGTACAGTGTACTCCATGCCACATGCACGGTACAACGTACACCCATGGACCCTACATCACAGTCGGGGTGCCTACCATAGGTCTTAGCCCTCAAAACCATGGAATATCATACCACGTCTCTAAATCCTCATGCGAATCCTCTCACAGTGTGACACTCAGTCTAGACAAGGAAATCAAGCATGGTTTTCAACATGTATTATATATTACATACAGTGTGCGCCTTTGAGCGCGACTCACAGTCGACACTCCGCTCAAACACTGTTTCACATCACAAACTCAACTCTAGTGCGAGTAAACCTCCAGTAACTAGGCCAATGCATAGTTCATGTATTAAATCAAGTACGAGCAATAGCTCCAGTACCATGCGATGCACAATATCATCAAATCAACTACGGGCAATAGGTCCAGTACTATGTCATGTATAAATCATGAAGAATCGAATATGAGTAACGCTCCAGCACTATGTCAAGCATCTATCATATAAAACTGAGTACGAGTAAGAACTCTAGTACTCTATCATGCATGTCATGGAAATCTAGAGCGAATCGTAATCCAACACTAATGTATGTGGAAAATATATGAAATCCAGTGCGAGCTGTGCTCCAGCACGATTCATTCTCACATAATATGATAGATGGCTCTTTAAAAAGGGATGATTTACAAAATATCAAAATCAACACTATAAAGTATGCTTAATTCACATCAACCTTAACATCATTAGCCCATCTATTTATTCTTTTGCTAAACAGCTGTAAAACACTCAAAATGGTGGTTTCCATGCTTTTTACAACTTTTCAAAAAAGTTGACTTTTTGACTAACTAGGGGCAAAATCATAATTTACCACGATCGAGTCACAATAATTATTATTCACTTTCTTTGACCCTCAAAGTTTTTAAGTGAAAGTAAAAGCAGACGAAAATACGTGCAGGTATCTCTAACTACTCACAAAAGTCCCTTACCTGTAATCACTCGAGAAATTTCACTTTCTCTACGCTGCTCGTTTCAACAGTCCGATTTGCTCCTCCAATAATCTCTAGAGCTGCATATAACCATTTATCAGGTTAATTACACTTTTCCTACTGTATTTCACATTAAATACAATCTATTTCCCTTAATGGGCTTTAATAATCCTTAATGGGCTTAACTATGCCTTAAGCCCATTTCCATTTTACTATTTATTTTCGTTGGGCCTATTAGGCTTGTGGGGCCCACCAACTCTTATTGGGTTTGTCCTAGAGCCATTACATCATATTGGGCCTAAAATTTTTGGGCTTGGCCTATTAGACCTCTCGGCCACATGCCATGGCCGAAAGCTATCCATGTCGTCGGTCACACCATGGCATGCCGGTTATGTCCCTTTCCTTAGCCTATTCACTTAGGCATTTTCACAAACACTTGGTTGGCAACATTCTTAAGCATCACATAGTTCATTTAGGCATTTTATCAAACACCTTGATTGCCAACTTAATACATGTATTAATTAATCAATTTGATTAATTCTAATTACACCATAATCATTAACACATGTATATTAACCTATTTATGCCTTAACATCATATGGGCATTCATCATTATTTCACTATTCACTCTCGGCCTAACCAAGATCATAGTGATTTCATATGTTTCAATGCTTAAAACATGTACCAATATACTTAAAATCTTTCATACATTAACATATATGAAATTGAAAACTTGAAAATATACCAATTGTTGTGTTCATACTTGGCCAAATACTTTGGAGGCTCACGGTTTGCACTCTATGGCTCCTTGATAGCCAATTCCAACATATGAAACTCTCCTTTCAATTTGGAACAACTTCCATGAAGAATGCAAGTTCCAAATATGCCTAATTCCTAGTTATTTCTAGTGAGAGAAAGCTTGGATAATTTGTTTCAATGGTTTCTTCTTCTAGCCGAAAATGGTGTGATGAAGATGACAATGGTGTGGCTGATTTTATAAGACACTGACTTAGCCATTAACCCTTACTTTCCAGCCATTAAACTTGACTTCCTAAGCCTTAGTCATGAGTCACCTAATGAGTCACCTTATGAGTCATGTTTAGCTTTAACTATGGTTAGATATTTATCTCATGGGCTTTCCATTTGGGCTCTCGGTTTGGGCTTTCTTAATGGGCTTTCGGGCTGAAATTTTTACTATACATCGGGCATTTAATTTTCTTAATATTTGGCCGATCAATTGGTCCAACAATTCTGTCTAAGGGACCTAAGAATTTCGATCTACGTTTAGTATACCTTAATGGGCTTTAAAATTTTCACCTTATGCCTATTACGTTTTTAACCATTAAATTTAATCTGGAATCCTTTCAAATAAATTTTCCTTATTTTCGGGGATGATTATCTTGTATTCTAACCAAGAATATTTTTCCCCAATTTTTTTCTCCATACTTGGGTTAATTTTTAACCATGATTAGTCAACCAAGTTGACTTTTTCTCAAAATTCCGAAAGTATCATATCTTATGTCTTACACTCTCGTCTTTATGTTTCAACCGTTCCTGGTGGATAATTATACCCGAAACACCTTAATTTGCTAAAAAGGTCTATTTTACCCTTTTTAGCTTTTACTATCGTTTTCTGTGTTCGGAACTAAATCAAGCTGACTTTCCTTCATGAGCTCTCTATACTTTCTCATTTTAAGTTCTTATTTTTAGTCAGAATGATTCAGATCCACTCGGTTTAGCCTGTGACTTTTATAGCTCACATTAGGCTTTTTATGTAGCTTTTGCGTGTTAAATCATTTTACTAACACTTTAAATCTAGTAAATACTCTTCTTATGATTCAACTATAATAATAGAGTGTTCATACACATAGGAATCATAAGGAACAAGCTATAAAAAGTTCGAGTCTGACAATCCTCCCTTACTCAGAAAATTTGGTCCTCCAAATTAGAACCAAATCAGTCATCAAATAGGTGAGGGTATTTCTCTCGCATCAGACTCTCTAGTTCCCAAGTAGCCTCCTCTGAAGTATGATGCTGCCAGAGAATCTTCACTAACCCGATGGTCTTCGATCTCAATAGCTTCTCCTTCCTATCCAATATCCGAATCGGTCGCTCAACATATGACATGTCCTCTCGGAGCTCCAAAGGCTCGTAACTAATCACATGTGTCGGATCCGGGTGATACTTCCGAAGCATCGATATGTGGAAGACGTTATGGACACCTGATAAGTCCGGTGGCAATGCCAACCTATAAGCCTTATCTCCCACTCGATCAAGTATCTCAAAGGGTCCAATATAGTGTGGATTTAGTTTCCCTCTCTTCCCAAATCTCGCTATGCCCTTGGAAGGAGAAACTTTCAAAAACTCGAATTCACCAACTGCAAACTCTAGTGGCCTACGTCTCCTGTCAGCGTAACTCTTCTGTCTACTCTGAGTTGTCCTCAGTCTCTCTACAATCAAGTGGACGAACTCAAATGCTTGCGTAACCATGTCAGGAGCAAAAATCTTACGGTCACCCACTTCTTCCCATCCAATAGGGGAACGATATCTACGGCCATACAAAGCCTCATACGGTGCCATCCCGATACTTGAATGATAATTCTTGTTATAGGCGAACTCGGCTAGTGGAAAATGGTCATCCCAGGAGCCTCTAAAATCTAGCACACATGCTCTCAACATATCCTCCAGAGTCTGTATAGTCCTCTCTGACTGACCATCTGTTTAAGGATGGAAAACGGTGCTCAAACTCAACTGGGTTCCCATGGCTTCCTGAAAATGTCCCCAAAAGTGGGAAGTGAAGCGGGAATCCCTATCAGAGACTATGCTCACTGGTACACCATGTAACCTCACTACCTCGCGTACATATAGTTCTGCTAATGAACTCAGAGCATCGGTCGCTCTCATAGTGTCAGGACCCCAGTTTCAATCCTTGACTTTAACCAAAAACCACAATAAATTTTTCGCATTTTTAACTTACCTTTCCTCTCTTCACTGGTTGGGCTGTGATTCGATGTCAGAGTCTTCACTTACCATAATATCCATTCTCATACATACATGTCAATATATTAAGTCTGACTGTAGTTGCTTTTATTATACATGTAAGATTTTATAAAATCTAATACGATTACATTCCCCATAATATATAACGTATACATCACTGTGCTGTTTCTATGTTTAGATACACAACTGTACATAATAAGTATACCTGATGAATCGATAGGAACTAGTAGTGGACTCTGGGACACTCTCCCACGATAACTCTCGATCTACTGACGCTCTGTAGAGAGATGTAAAGAAAAGGGGGTGAGCATAACGCGCTCAGTAAGGAAATCAGGCAAGCAAGTAGATATCTACACTATCTACTCAAAATAGTGCTATGCCTTGAAAACATTATTTCCTTAACTCACTTTAAAAGCATGTCTTGAAATATATTATATATGTACTTGTACAGAATAAATCCCATGTACAGAAATCATGCTTTATTTCTCAAAAGTAGGCATGTAGTGCAACACAATGCATTTATATATAAATCATGCCTTTATGTAGATCATGCCATGTATATTTAAATCACATATAAATATGGCATCAAATGATTCACAACACAAATCGGATTCCGACCCATCCCTCAGGTCTGTCCGTAGTTTAAATCAGTAAATCAAGCAATGTGATATATCATGTAAGACTCTGTGGTACATGTAAATAGTATCCTGGATTATGATCATATCCGATGTGATCCCAAGCAACACAGTACTAGGTGTGCGGGGCATCACCGCTGTAACGGGAGGGGGGTCAGTCCATCACAACCGCCAGCTATATCCTCCTCAACTCCATAATAACACACGGTACAGCGTACACCTCGTGCCACTCAGACACGGTACAAAGTACACCCGTGGACCCGTTCTCACGGCCAGAGTGCCTACCATAGGACTTAGCTCTCACTCCCGTGGAACTTATCAACATCACAGTCAGGGTGCCTAACAGAGGTCTTAGCCCTCGCGCCTGTGGAAATATCATACCACGTCTATACCAACCTCATGCGGATATCCTCTCTAGCTATGACACACAGTCACGCAAGGTCTCAGGCATGGGTTTCAACATGTATTACATATCACATACAGTGTGCGTTTTGAGTACGACTCACAGTCGTTACTCCGCTCAAACACTGTTTCACATCATAAAACTCAACTCTAGTGCGAGCACTCTCAAGCAACTAGGTCAATGCATAGTTTATGTATTAAATCAAGTACGAGCAATAGCTCCCAGTACTATGCTATGCACAATATCAAAATCAAGTACGAGCAATAGCTCCCAGTACTATGTCATGTATAAACCATGAAGAATCGAGTACGAGCCACGCTCTAGCACTCTGTCATGCATATATCATTCAAAGCTGAGTACGAGTAAAACTCCAGTACTCTATCATGCATGTCATGAAAATCTAGTGCGTATCAAATCCAGCACTAATATTATGTGGAAAACATATGAATCCCAGTGCGAGCTGTGCTCTAGCACGATTCATTCTCACATAATATAATAGATGGCTATTTAAAAAGGGATTGTTTATAAAACATCAAAATCAGCACTCAAAGTGTGCTTAAGTCATATCAACCTTAAAATCATTAGCCCATCTATTTATTTTCATGCTAATAACAATTAAACACTCACAATAGCATTTTCCATGCTTTTTGCAACTTCTCACAAAAGTTGACTTTTTGACTAACTAGGGGCAAAATCGTAATTTGCCACTATCGGGTCGGAATAATTATTATTCACTTTCTCTGACCCTCAGAGTTTTTAAGTGAATGCAGAAGCAGTTGAAAATACGTGCAGGTATCTCTAACTACTCGCAAAAGTCCCTTACCTTGGATCACGTCAAGTGACTTCACTTCCTCGGTGCTGCTAATTCCCGCAGTCCGATAAGCTCTCGATGTAAACTCCGGAGCTGTAAATAACCATTCCTCAGGTTAATTATCATTTTCCTACTGTATTACACATTAATACAGTTTAATTTTCCTTAATGGGCCTTAAAAATCCTTAATGGGCCTAACTAGGCCTTAAGTCCATTTTCATTTTACTATTCACTTTTGTTGGGCCTATTGGGCTTGTGGGGCCCACCAACTCTTATTGGGCTTGTCTTAGGCCCATTACACCCTATTGGGCCTAAAAATATTGGGCTTGGCCCATTGGGCCTCTCGGCCACATGCCTTGGCCGAGAGCTTAGCCATTCTCGGTTTCCACCATGGCATGCCATACATGCCTATTTTCTAGCCATTTCCACTTAGGCATTTTCACAAACACTTGGTAGGCAACATTACCAATCATCCTATAGTTCATTTAGGCATTTTATCAAACACCTTGGTTGCCAACAATTTACATGTATTAATTAATCAATTTGATTAATTCTAATTATACCATTAACATTAATACATGTGTACTAATCCATTTACGTCTTAAAATCAAATTAACATATTTCAATATCCCATTGATCACTCTCGGCCTAACCCTCTTCATGGTGATTTAATATGTTTCAATGCTTAAAACATATATCAACATACTTGAAATCATTCATACATTAACATATATGAAATTGGAAATTAGAAAATATACCAATTGTAGTGTTCTCCTTTTGGCCGAATCTTTGGAGGCTCTCTATGGCTCCTTGATAGCCAATTCCAACATATGTTAATCTCCTTTCAATTTGGAACAACTTCCATGAAGAATGCAAGTTCCAAATATGACTAATTCCTAGTGATTTCTAGTGAGAGAAAGCTTGAATGGTTATGTTTCAATGGTGTTCTTCTCTAGCCGGAAATGAGTGATGAAGAAGACAATGGTGTGGCTGCATTTATAAGCCACTTACTTAGCCATTAAGCCTTACTTTTCAGCCACTATGCTTGACTTTCCAAATCTGAACCATGAGTCACCTTATGAGTCACCTTATGAGTCATAGTTAACATTAACTATAGTTAGATATTTATCTCATGGGCTTTTCCAATTGGGCTTCTCGGTTTGGGCTTTCCTAATGGGCTTTCGGGCTGAAATTTTTACTATACCTCGGGCCTTTTATTGTCTCAAAATTTGGCCGATCAATTGGTCCAACAATTCCGTCTAAAGGACCTAACATTTTCGATATACATTTAGTATACCTTAATGGGCTTTAATATTTTCACCTTAGGCCCATTACGTTTTTAACCATTAAATTTATTCCGGAATCCTTCCGAATAAATTTTCCTTACTTCCGGGGATGATTATCTTGTATTCTGGCCAAGAATATTTTTCCCCAAATTTTTCTCCACACTTAGGTTAATTTCAAACCTTGATTAGTCAACTATGGTAAAAGTCCACTTTTTTAACTATAGTTGACTTTTTCCTTAACCATTGACTAAGTTGACTTTTTCTTAAATTTTTGAAAGTGTTATATATCATGTCTTACACTCTCGTCTTTATATTCCAACCGCTCTCGGTGGATAATTTCACCCGAAACTCCTTTTCTCGCCGAAAAGGTCCATTTTACCCTTTTTAGCTTTTATTCTTGTTTTGTATGTTCGGGTCTAAATCAAGCTGACTTTCCTTCATGAGCTCTCTACGCTCTTTTATTTTAAGTTCTTATTTTTAGTCAGAATGATTTAGAATGACTCGGTTTAGCCTGTGATACTTATCATCCACATTAGACATTTTATGTAGCTTTTGCGTGTTAATTCATTTCATTAACACTTTAAATCTAGTAAATACTCTTCTTATGATTCAACCATAATTACATAGTGTTCATACACATAGGAATCATAAGGAAATAAGCTACAAAAAATCCGGGTCTGACAATCCTCCCCCACTCAGAAAATTTGGTCCTCCAAATTAGAACCAAGTCAGTCCTCAAATAGGTGAGGGTACTTTTCTCGCATCAGACTCTCTAGCTCCCAAGTAGCTTCCTCTGAAGTATGATGCTGCCAGAGAATCTTCACTAATCCGATGGTCTTCGATCTCAATACCTTCTCCTTCCTATCCAATATCCGAATCGGTCTCTCTACATATGACAAGTCCTCTCGGAGCTCCAAAGGCTCGTAACTAATCACATGTGACGGATCCGGGTGATACTTCCGAAGCATCGATATGTGGAAGACGTTGTGGACACCTGATAAGTCCGGTGGCAATGCCAACCTATATGCCTTATCTCCCACTCGATCAAGTATCTCAAAGGGTCCAATGTAGCGAGGATTTAGTTTCCCTCTCTTCCCAAATCTCGCTATGCCCTTGGAAGGAGAAACTCTCAAAAACACGGATTCACCAACTGCAAACTCTAGTGGCCTACGTCTCCTGTCAGCGTAACTCTTCTGTCTGATTTGAGCTGTCCTCAGTCTCTCTACTATCAAGCGGACATCCTCAGATGCTTGCGTAACCAAGTCAGGAGCGAAAATCATACGGTCACCCACTTCTTCCCATCCAATGGGGGAACGACATCTACGGCCATACAAAGCCTCATACGGTGCCATCCCGATACTCGAATGATGACTGTTGTTGTAGGCGAACTCGGCTAGTGGCAGGTGGTCATCCCAGGAGCCTCGATAGTCTAGCACACATGCTCTCAACATGTCCTCCAGAGTCTGTATAGTCCTCTCTGACTGACCATCTGTCTGAGGATGGAAAGCGGTGCTCAAACTCAACTGGGTTCCCATGGCTTCCTGAAAATGTCCCCAAAAGTGGGATGTGAAGCGGGAATCCCTATCAGAGACTATGCTCACTGGTACACCGTGTAACCTCACTACCTCGCGTACGTACAGTTCTGCTAATGAACTCAGAGTATCGGTAGCTCTCATAGCTAGGAAGTGGGCTGACTTCGTCAGTCTATCAACGATCACCCATATAGCATCGTGATTCCTGCGGGTCCTCGGTAAACCCATCACGAAATCCATGGTGATGTGCTCCCATTTCCATGTCGGTATAGGTAGAGGCTGCAACAATCCTGCAGGTTTCTGATGCTCTACCTTCACCTGCTGACATACGAGACACTTTGCCATGAAGTCTGCTACATCTCTCTTCATACCCGACCACCAGTATACCCTCCGGAGGTTCTGATACATCTTGTTACTCCCCAGATGCAACGTATACCTCGACGAATGAGCTTCCGTCAATATCAATCTCCTGAGTCCTGGATCCTCGGGAACACACAATCTGCCTCTGAACCTCAGTAGTCCATCAGAACTCAACTCAAAATCAGTCACGGTGCCCTTCTGCATCTGACTACTCACATCCATACAAAATGGATCAGTCTGCTGAGCCACTCTAATCCTGTCCAACAGGTCCGGCTCCAAGCGTAGACTAGCTATCACATAGCCTGTGTCCATGTCAGAAGGCACGACTCCCAAACTGAGGCTGGCAAACTGCTCTAGCAAATCATGCTCCCTAACGATCATATACGATACCATCCCCAGGCTCTTCCTGCTCAAGGCATCGGCTACAACGTTAGCCTTACCCGGATGATAAAGTATCTCGCAGTCGTAGTCCTTCAGAAGCTCTAGCCATCTTCTCTGTCTCATGTTCAGCTCCTTCTGCGAGAACAGATACTTGAGGCTCTTGTGGTCGGTAAATATCTGGAACTTCTCACCATATAAGTAGTGGCGCCATACCTTCAACGCAAACACTACCGCTGCTAGTTCCAAATCATGGGTCGGATAGTTCTTCTCATGATCCTTCAGCTGTCTGGATCCGTAAGCAACTACCTTTCCATCCTGCATCAATACACAGCCCAATCCCTGATGCGAAGCATCAGTATATACTGCAAATCCTCCTGAGCTGGTAGGGATAGTGAGAATCAGAGCGGTGGTCAATCGATGCTTCAACTCCTCAAAGCTCTTCTCACAATCCCCGTTCCATATGAACGGTGCACTCTTCCGAGTAAGACGTGTCAACGGAGCAGCCAACTTCGAAAATCCCTCAACGAATCTCCGATAGTATCCAGCTAAACCCAGAAAACTCCTGATCTCGGTGACTGTCTTTGGCTGTTCCCACTGAACTACAGCCTCTATCTTAGATGGATCAACTGATACACCATCTCTCGATATGACATGTCCCAAAAACGAGATCTGTGACAACCAAAAGTCACACTTGCTGAGCTTAGCATATATCTCATGCTCCCGTAACGTCTGCAGCACGATCCTGAGGTGCTCCTCATGCTCCTCCTTGGATCTCGAATACACCAATATGTCATCGATGAAGACGATAACAAACTGGTCCAAGTATGGCTTGAACACATCGTTCATCAAAGCCATGAAAGCAGCTGGAGCATTCGTCAATCCGAATGGCATGACCAAGAACTCATAATGGCCATATCGGGTACGAAATGCTGTCTTGGGTACATCTCCACTCCGAACCTTCAGCTGATGATACCCAGACCTTAGGTCAATCTTGGAAAAGACCTGTGCTCCCTGTAGCTGATCTAGCAAGTCGTCAATGCGTGGAAGGGGGTACCTATTCTTGATGGTGGCCTTATTCAACAATCGGTAGTCTATGCACAATCGGAGGCTCCCATCCTTCTTCCTCACAAACAACACCGGTGCTCCCCAAGGTGAAACACTCGGTCGTACAAAACCCCTATCCAACAGCTCCTGTAACTGTCTCTTGAGCTCCTCCAGCTCAACTAAGGCCATACGATAAGGTGGTCTCGAAATAGGCTCCGTACCAGGTACCAGATCTATACAGAACTCCATCTCTCTGTCTGGTGGTAACCCTGGCAATTCATCCGGGAAAACATCTGGGTACTCACTGACCACAGTGATATCTGTCAACTCCGGATGTGCCTTATCCATATCTACCACGTACGCAATGAAACCTTGATATGTTGAAGGTTTTCTAAATCAGAAGTCATGTAATAATCATATCTACTTCTTTCATTTATCTTTATTAAACTTTACAACATATCTCGTAGGGTTAGGAAACATAACTGTCTTAGCGTAACAGTCTAAAACAGCATGGTTTGCAGATAGCCAATCCATTCCTAATATTATATCAAAGTCGCTCATACTTAGTAATATTAGATTGGCTGTCATCTCATTATCCCCTACTCTCAACTTGCAGTCATTATATACATATTCTACAACTTGACTACTATCTATAGGCGTACTGATTAACATCATCATACATAAACGTGTACGCTCTACATGTCTCTCTAATTTACATGCAAATGAAGGCGATACAAAAGAATGCGTGGCACCAGGATCAATTAAAACATATGCTTCAATATCATAAATCAGGATGTTACCTCGAATCACATCCGATGAAGCATCAGCTGTCCCCTGGTCCAAAGCATGTACTCGCCCTTGACCCATCACTTGTTTCCCCTTCTCCTCTGCCGTGGCTCTACCTCTCTGAGCAGACGTACCAGCTGGGGTTCCATCAAACTCCCTACCCCTCTGTGGTGCAGTCGCATACGGCAATGGGCAATCTCTAACCAAATGCCCCTGTTTCCCACATCGGAAACATACTATAGCACCCTGTGAACACGGCCTATCTCCATGGAATCTGCCGCATCTTCTGCACTGATCTGCAGCAGGTCTCGGTCCTCCTATCATAATGCCCTTCGCTGGGGCTGTAGTCGGATAAGCAGGAGATCTAGCATATCTATCTCGTGTCCCCTCTATCCGTGATCTCTTACCGAAGGTTTTCTTTCCCCCTCGATAACTAAAATCTCTAGCCGGCCTCTTCTTCTGCAAGTCTTGGCTACGGCTAAACTTCCCAAACTCGGAAGCATTCCTCTCGTAGTCCTGCTCACATAGTTGCGCCCTGCGCACTGCCTCCTCATAGGTCACTATGTCCAGCGGAACCAACTTGGACCGTAGTACCGGTCTCAACCCGTCAATAAATCTGTGGACCTTCCTGGTCTCACTATACATAGTATCCGGGTCGTATCTCCCTAGGGATAGCAATCGAGTCTCATACTCGTCCACCGATAAACTCCCCTGGTTGAGTCTCAAAAACTCTGCCTGTAACTTTCGCTGTGCGGTGTCAGGAATAAACTGCCTCCTAAAGGCCTCTCGAAATATATCCCAAGTGATATCTGTGTGTCGGGATCTCAATATAGGTCGGGTGGACTTCCACCAATGCTCTGCGGCTCCCTTCAGTAGGAACGCAGTAAACGCGACCATCTCCGAGGTCGTACACTCGAAGTATCCATAGAGCTTCTCTAGCTCTGCCAACCACTCCTCCGCAGCTACGGGGTTCTTGACCCCACTAAATGATGGAGGTCTAAACTTCTGGAACTCCCTCAACCGATGCAAGTCACATCCATATCCTAATCCACTACCACCCGAAACCGGTGGGGGTGTAGGAGTATCTACAGTCCTCTGTGCATCAGCTGTCTGCGTAGGTGTATCAGGGGCAACTGCCTCTCCAGTAGCAGCTCCTGCCTCCTGTCTCTGCCTACCTGGCATCGTCTGTGCCAGTATCTCTATAATAGTCTCGAGACCACGCTCTAATCTCGTGAAACGTGTCTCGGCACAATCGGGTGCCTCAGTAGCACCTGCAGTCTCATGCGTAGGTAATGGCCTGGCAGCGGCTCGTCCCTCGGGTCTCTCTCCCCGGCCTCGAGCCCTACCTCTCATACCTCTACCACTACGCGTATTTGCCATTTAGGCAAAGTTCCTGCATTCATAATAATGAATTAGTCCATATCCTATCCGGTATACACAGTTATATCTAAACACAGCACAGTACTATGGGGATGTACACTTTCCTATTTTTCTAACACCGACTCACATCAGACCAACCTCTGCTCTGATACCATCCTGTCAGGACCCCAGTTTCAATCCTTGACTTTAACCAAAAACCACAATAAATTTTTCGCATTTTTAACTTATCTTTCCTCTCTTCACTGGTTGGGCTGTGATTCGATGTCAGAGTCTTCACTTACCATAATATCCATTCTCATACATACATGTCAATATATTAAGTCTGACTGTAGTTGCTTTTATTATACATGTAAGATTTTATAAAATCTAATACGATTACATTCCCCATAATATATAACGTATACATCACTGTGCTGTTTCTATGTTTAGATACACAACTATACATAATAAGTATACCTGATGAATCGATAGGAACTAGTAGTGGACTCTGGGACACTCTCCCACGATAACTCTCGATCTACTGACGCTCTGTAGAGAGATGTAAAGAAAAGGGGGTGAGCATAACGCGCTCAGTAAGGAAATCAGGCAAGCAAGTAGATATCTACACTATCTACTCAAAATAGTGCTATGCCTTGAAAACATTATTTCCTTAACTCACTTTAAAAGCATGTCTTGAAATATAATATATATGTACTTGTACAGAATAAATCCCATGTACAGAAATCATGCTTTATTTCTCAAAAGTAGGCATGTAGTGCAACACAATGCATTTATATATAAATCATGCCTTTATGTAGATCATGCCATGTATATTTAAATCACATATAAATATGGCATCAAATGATTCACAACACAAATCGGATTCCGACCCATCCCTCAGGTCTGTCCGTAGTTTAAATCAGTAAATCAAGCAATGTGATATATCATGTAAGACTCTGTGGTACATGTAAATAGTATCCTGGATTATGATCATATCCGATGTGATCCCAAGCAACACAGTACTAGGTGTGCGGGGCATCACCGCTGTAACGGGAGGGGGGTCAGTCCATCACAACCGCCAGCTATATCCTCCTCAACTCCATAATAACACACGGTACAGCGTACACCTCGTGCCACTCAGACACGGTACAAAGTACACCCGTGGACCCGTTCTCACGGCCAGAGTGCCTACCATAGGACTTAGCTCTCACTCCCGTGGAACTTATCAACATCACAGTCAGGGTGCCTAACAGAGGTCTTAGCCCTCGCGCCTGTGGAAATATCATACCACGTCTATACCAACCTCATGCGGATATCCTCTCTAGCTATGACACACAGTCACGCAAGGTCTCAGGCATGGGTTTCAACATGTATTACATATCACATACAGTGTGCGTTTTGAGTACGACTCACAGTCGTTACTCCGCTCAAACACTGTTTCACATCATAAAACTCAACTCTAGTGCGAGCACTCTCAAGCAACTAGGTCAATGCATAGTTTATGTATTAAATCAAGTACGAGCAATAGCTCCCAGTACTATGCTATGCACAATATCAAAATCAAGTACGAGCAATAGCTCCCAGTACTATGTCATGTATAAGCCATGAAGAATCGAGTACGAGCCACGCTCTAGCACTCTGTCATGCATATATCATTCAAAGCTGAGTACGAGTAAAACTCCAGTACTCTATCATGCATGTCATGAAAATCTAGTGCGTATCAAATCCAGCACTAATATTATGTGGAAAACATATGAATCCCAGTGCGAGCTGTGCTCTAGCACGATTCATTCTCACATAATATAATAGATGGCTATTTAAAAAGGGATTGTTTATAAAACATCAAAATCAGCACTCAAAGTGTGCTTAAGTCATATCAACCTTAAAATCATTAGCCCATCTATTTATTTTCATGCTAATAACAATTAAACACTCACAATAGCATTTTCCATGCTTTTTGCAACTTCTCACAAAAGTTGACTTTTTGACTAACTAGGGGCAAAATCGTAATTTGCCACTATCGGGTCGCAATAATTATTATTCACTTTCTCTGACCCTCAGAGTTTTTAAGTGAATACAGAAGCAGTTGAAAATACGTGCAGGTATCTCTAACTACTCGCAAAAGTCCCTTACCTCGGATCACGTCAAGTGACCTCACTTCCTCGGTGCTGCTAATTCCCGCAGTCCGATAAGCTCTCGATGTAAACTCCGGAGCTGTAAATAACCATTCCTCAGGTTAATTATCATTTTCCTACTGTATTACACATTAATACAGTTTAATTTTCCTTAATGGGCCTTAAAAATCCTTAATGGGCCTAACTAGGCCTTAAGTCCATTTTCATTTTACTATTCACTTTTGTTGGGCCTATTGGGCTTGTGGGGCCCACCAACTCTTATTGGGCTTGTCTTAGGCCCATTACACCCTATTGGGCCTAAAAATATTGGGCTTGGCCCATTGGGCTTCTCGACCACATGCCTTGGCCGAGAGCTTAGCCATTCTCGGTTTCCACCATGCCATGCCATACATGCCTATTTTCTAGCCATTTCCACTTAGGCATTTTCACAAACACTTGGTAGGCAACATTACCAATCATCCTATAGTTCATTTAGGCATTTTATCAAACACCTTGGTTGCCAACAATTTACATGTATTAATTAATCAATTTGATTAATTCTAATTATACCATTAACATTAATACATGTGTACTAATCCATTTATGTCTTAAAATCAAATTGACATATTTCAATATCCCATTGATCACTCTCGTCCTAACCCTCTTCATGGTGATTTAATATGTTTCAATGCTTAAAACATATATCAACATACTTGAAATCATTCATACATTAACATATATGAAATTGGAAATTAGAAAATATACCAATTGTAGTGTTCTCCTTTTGGCTGAATCTTTGGAGGCTCTCTATGGCTCCTTGATAGCCAATTCCAACATATGTTAATCTCCTTTCAATTTGGAACAACTTCCATGAAGAATGCAAGTTCCAAATATGACTAATTCCTAGTGATTTCTAGTGAGAGAAAGCTTGAATGGTTATGTTTCAATGGTGTTCTTCTCTAGCCGGAAATGAGTGATGAAGAAGACAATGGTGTGGCTGCATTTATAAGCCACTTACTTAGCCATTAAGCCTTACTTTTCAGCCACTATGCTTGACTTTCCAAATCTGAACCATGAGTCACCTTATGAGTCACCTTATGAGTCATAGTTAACATTAACTATAGTTAGATATTTATCTCATGGGCTTTTCCAATTGGGCTTCTCGGTTTGGGCTTTCCTAATGGGCTTTCGGGCTGAAATTTTTACTATACCTCGGGCCTTTTATTGTCTCAAAATTTGGCCGATCAATTGGTCCAACAATTCCGTCTAAAGGACCTAACATTTTCGATATACATTTAGTATACCTTAATGGGCTTTAATATTTTCACCTTAGGCCCATTACGTTTTTAACCATTAAATTTATTCCGGAATCCTTCCGAATAAATTTTCCTTACTTCCGGGGATGATTATCTTGTATTCTGGCCAAGAATATTTTTCCCCAAATTTTTCTCCACACTTAGGTTAATTTCAAACCTTGATTAGTCAACTATGGTAAAAGTCCACTTTTTTAACTATAGTTGACTTTTTCCTTAACCATTGACTAAGTTGACTTTTTCTTAAATTTTTGAAAGTGTTATATATCATGTCTTACACTCTCGTCTTTATATTCCAACCGCTCTCGGTGGATAATTTCACCCGAAACTCCTTTTCTCGCCGAAAAGGTCCATTTTACCCTTTTTAGCTTTTATTCTCGTTTTGTATGTTCGGGTCTAAATCAAGCTGACTTTCCTTCATGAGCTCTCTACGCTCTTTTATTTTAAGTTCTTATTTTCAGTCAGAATGATTTAGAATGACTCGGTTTAGCCTGTGATACTTATCATCCACATTAGGCATTTTATGTAGCTTTTGCGTGTTAATTCATTTCATTAACACTTTAAATCTAGTAAATACTCTTCTTATGATTCAACCATAATTACATAGTGTTCATACACATAGGAATCATAAGGAAATAAGCTACAAAAAATCCGGGTCTGACACATAGCTAGGAAGTGGGCTAACTTCGTCAGTCTGTCGACGATCACCCATATGGCATCGTGATTCATATGGGTTCTTGATAAACCCATAACGAAATCCATGGTGATATACTCCCATTTCCATGTCGGTATAGGTAGAGGCTGCAATAACCCTGTAGGTTTCTAATGCTCTACCTTCACCTGCTGACATACGAGACACTTTACCACAAAGTCTGCTACATCTTTCTTCATACCCGACCACCAGTATACCTTACGGAGGTTCTGATACATTTTGTTACTCACCGGTTGTAACGTATACCTCGACGAATGAGCTTCCGCCAATATCAATCTCCTGAGTCCTGGATCCTCGAGAACATATAATCTGCCTCTTAACCTCAGTAGTCTATCAGAACTCAACTCAAAGTCAGTCACTATGCCCTTCTACATCTGACTACTCACATCCATACAAAATGGGTCAGTCTGCTGAGCCACTCTGATCCTGTCCAACAGATCCGGCTCCAAGAGTAGACTAGCTATCACATAGCCTGTATCCATGTCAGAAGGCACGACTCCCAAACTGAGGCTAGCAAACTACTCTAGCAAATCATGTTCCCTAACCATCATATATGATACCATCCCTAGGACTTTCCTGCTTAAGGCATCGGCTACAACGTTAGCCTTACCCGGATGATAAAGTATCTCCCAATCGTAGTCTTTTAGAAGCTTTAGCCATCTTCTCTGTCTCATGTTCAGATCTTTCTGTGAGAATAGATACTTGAGGCTCTTGTGGTCGGTAAATATCTGGAACTTCTCGCCATATAAGTAGTGGCGCCATACCTTTAATGCAAACACTACAGCAGCTAGCTCCAAATCATGGGTCGGATAGTTCTTCTCATGATCCTTCAGCTGTCTGAATACATAAGCAACTAGCCTCCCATCCTGCATCAATACACAGCCCAATCCCTGATGCGAAGCATCAGTATATAGTGCAAATCCTCCTGAGCTGGTAGGGATAGTGAGAATCGGAGCGGTGGTCAATCGACACTCCAACTCTTGAAAACTCTTCTCACAATCCTCATTCCATACGAACAGTACACTCTTTCGAGTAAGACGTGTCAACGGAGCAGCCAACTTCAAAAATCCCTCAACAAATCTCCGATAATATCCAGCTAAACCCAGAAAACTCCTAATCTCGGTTACTGTCCTTGGTTGTTCCCACTGAACTACAGCCTCTATCTTAGATAGATCAACTGATACATCATCTCTCAATACAACATGTCCCAAAAACGAGATCTGTGATAACCAAACGTCACACTTACTGAGCTTAGCATATAACTCTTGCTCTCGTAGAGTCTGCAATACGATCCTAAGGTGCTCCTCATGCTCCTCCTTGGATCTTAAATACACCAGTATGTCATCGATAAAGACGATAACAAACTGGTCTAAATATGGCTTGAATACATCGTTCATCAAAGCCATGAAAGCAGTTGGAGCATTCGTCAATCCGAATGGCATGACCAAGAACTCATAATGGCCATATCGGGTACGAAATGCTGTCTTAGGTACATCTCCACTCTGAACTTTTAGCTGATGATACCCAGACCTCAGGTCAATCTTGGAAAAGACTTGTGCTCCCTGAAGCTGATCTAACAAATCGTCAATGCATGGAAGGGGATACCTATTCTTGATGGTGGCCTTATTCAACAATCGGTAATCTATACACAATCGGAGGCTCCCATCCTTCTTCCTCACAAACAGAATCGGTGGTCCCCAAGGTGAAACACTTGGTCGAACAAAACCCTTATCCAAGAGCTCCTGAAACTGTCTCTTGAGCTCCTCCAACTCAACCGAGGCCATGCGATATGGTGGTCTCAAAATAGGCTCCATACCAGGCACCAAATCTACACAAAACTCCATCTCTCTGTCTGGTGGTAACCCTAGCAACTCATTCGGCAAAACATTTGGGTACTCACTGACCACAGTAATATCTAACAACTCCGGATGTGCCTTATCCATATCTACCACGTACGCAATGAAACCTCGTATCACATCCGATGAAGTATCAGCTGTCCCCTGGTCCAAAGCATGTACTCACTCTTGACCCATCACTTGTTTCCCCTTTTCTTCTACCGTCGCTCTACCTCTCTGAGCAGATGTACTAACTGGAGCTCTATCAGGCTCCCTGCCCTTCAGTGGCGCAGTACTATCCATCTCTAGGAAAACTCTAGCAATATGCCCTTGTCTCCCGTATCGGAAACACACTATAGGAGCCAGTGGACACGGTCTACCTCCATGTTGTTTACCGCATCTTCTGCACTGATCGGCAGCAGGTCTCTGTCCTCCTATGGCAATACTCTTTGTTAGAGTTACGGTCGGATAAGCAGGAGGTCTAGCCAATCTCTCTCGTGCCTCCTCATCCCATGATCTCTTACCGAAGAGTTTTCTCCCTCATCGATAACTGAAATCCTTAGTCGGCCTCTTCTTCTGTATATCTTGGCTCCGACTAAACTTCCCAAAATCGAAAGCATTTCTTTCATAATCTTGCTCTTACAGTTGCTCCCTGCGCACTGCTTCCTCATAGGTGGTTATATCTAGTGGGACCAACCTGGACCACAGAATCGGTCTCAATCCATTCATAAACCTATGGACTTTCCTAGCCTCACTATACATGGTATCTGGGTCATATCTCCCCAGAGATAGGAATCGAGTCTCATACTTGTCCACTGACAAACTCCCTTAGCTTGTCCCAAAAACTCTGCCTGTAGTTTCCGTTGTGCGGTGTCGGGAACAAACTGCCACCTAACGGCCTCCCAAAATATCTCTTAACTAATGTTTGTGTGTCGGGCTCTCAATATGGGTCGGGTGGACTTCCACCAGTGCTCTGCAGCTCCCTTCAGTAGGAACGCAGCAAATGCGACCATCTCCGATGTCGTACACTCGAAGAATCCATAAAGCTTCTCCATCTCCGCTACCCACTCTTCAGTAGCTATAGGGTCCTTCACCCCACTAAAAGATGGAGGTCTAAACTTCTGGAATTCTCGCAACCGATGTAGATCACATCCGTACCCTAATCCACTACCAGCCGAAACTGGTGGGGGTGTAGGAGTATCTATAGTCCTCAGTGCATCAGCTGTCTGCGTAGGTGTATCAGGGGCAACTGCCTCTCCTGTCCTTGCCTACTTGGCATCGTCTATGCCAATATCTCTATAATTGTCTCTAGACTACGCTCTAATCTCATAAAGCGCATCTCTGCACACTCGGGTGCCTCAGTAGCACCAGGAGTCTCATGCGTAGGTAATGGTTCGGCAGCAGCTCGTCTCTTGGGCCTATCTCCACGGCCTCGAGCCCTACCTCTCGTACCTCTACCACTACGCGTATTTGCCATATAGGCAAAGTTCCTGCATTCATAATCATGAATTAGTCCGTCTCCTATCTTGTATACACAGTTGTATCTAAACACAACATAATATTATGGGGATGTACACTTTCTTATTTCCTAACACCGATTCACATCAGACCAACCTCAACTCTGATACCATTATGTCGGGACCTCATCTCAATTCATGACTTTAACCAAAATCACTACAAATTTTTCGCATTTTAATTTACCTTTCCTCTCATCAATGGTTAGGCTGTGATTTGTTGTTAGCTTCCTCGCATACCATATCATCCATTATCATACATACATGTCAATATACTATTACTAACTGTAGCTTCTTTTATAATACATGTGAGATTACATAAAGTCTACTGCAATTACATTCCCCATAATATATATCGTATACATCACTGTGCTGTTTCTATGTTTAGATACATAGCCGTACAAAATATGTATACCTGTCGATCGATAGGAAATAGCAGTGGACTCAGGAATACTATCCCTCAATAGCTCTCACTCTACTGCTGATGCTTTGTAGAGAGATGTTAAGAAAGGGGGTGAGCATACAATGTGCTCAGTACGGAAATCAGGCAAGCAAGTAGATATCTACAATATCTACTCAAAATAATACTATGCCTTGAAAACATTATTTCCTTAACTCAGTTTAAAAACATGTCTTTAAATATATATATATATACTTGTACAGATTAAATCCCATGTACAAAAATCATGCTTTCTTTCTCAAATGTAGGCATGTAGTGCAAAACAATGCATCTTTATAATATCACAATGCCTTTAGATAAATCATGCCATGTATATTCAAATCACAGTAAATATGGCATTTAAATCATTCACAACACAAATTGGAGTCCGACCCATCCCTCAGGTCTGTCCGCAATTAAATCAGTCAATCAGGTGATATATCATGTGAGACTCTGTGGTGAAAAATGTAAATAGTATCCTGGACTATGATTATATTCGACATATGATCCCAAGCAACACAGTACTCGGTGTGCGGGGCATCACTGCTGCAACGGGAGGGCGGTCAGTCCATCACAATCGCCAGCTATATCCTCCTCAACTCCACAACAACACACAGTACAGTGTACTCCATGCCACATGCACGGTACAACGTACACCCGTGGACCCTACATCACAGTCGGGGTGCCTACCATAGGTCTTAGCCCTCAAAACCATGGAATATCATACCACGTCTCTAAATCCTCATGCGAATCCTCTCAGAGTGTGACACTCAGTCTACACAAGGAAATCAAGCATGGTTTTCAACATGTATTATATACCACATATAGTGCGCGCCTTTGAGCGCGACTCACAGTCGACACTCCGCTCAAACACTGTTTTACATCACAAACTCAACTCTAGTGCGAGTAAACCTCCAACAACTAGGTCAATGCATAGTTCTTGTATTAAATCAACTACGAGCAATAGCTCCAGTACCATGCTATGCACAATATCATCAAATCAAGTACGAGCAATAGCTCATGTACTATGTCATGTATAAATCATGAAGAATCGAGTACGAGTAACGCTCTAGCACTCTGTTATGCATCTAATATATGAAATCCAGTGCGAGCTGTGCTCCAGTACGATTCATTCTCACATAATATGATAGATGGCTCTTTAAAAAGGGATGATTTACAAAATATCAAAATCAACACTATAAAGTTTGCTTAATTCACATCAACCTTAAAATCATTAGCCCATGTCACGCCCCGAAAGTGCGGAAAATAGGGCTAATTTAAAACTTTTTATTCATTAATTCACAATTAAGAGTGCATTCCTATGCAGTGTCATACATCATCACCTATATTATACCTCAGGATCTCGTCATTGAATAGTATATATTATATCATATACATTAATCAATCTCAAGTTAATTAATCCTAATACATCCCATACAATGTTATACATCAAGTGTCTGCAATTACAGTAATTGTCTGGGCACATGAAAAGATAAAAGATACCTCAAAATACAATATAAGGCCTGGAGCTCAAGTCCTCCACTAGCCATTACTCCGTACGTCGCAGGAAAACCCTTTTCACTTGAAGAAATCTGGGGGGAAAGAAAACAGGGTGAGCTTCTAAATCGCTCAGTAAAGGGGGTAAGGGACTCATTTCATAAACCAAAATGCACATCACAAAATATTTATTTGTATGTGAAACTCATTAATCTCATTTGAAAACCATAGCATGAAAGTACTCAAAACGACATTCTCATGTCTCAAATCA
The DNA here is from genome assembly GCA_033439115.1 of Firmiana major. Taxonomy (NCBI): domain Eukaryota; kingdom Viridiplantae; phylum Streptophyta; class Magnoliopsida; order Malvales; family Malvaceae; genus Firmiana; species Firmiana major. Next base: position 29,231,755 of record CM065905.1, read on the forward strand.
TGTGAAAACATGAAGTAAAAAGGCTCAGTCTAGAGCAATAACAAAGCATGTGAAAATAATGCGATAATTAACGTGATAAAATCACTGTAAAAATAATGCACGTGGCACAGCCACTAAACACACGTGGCATAGCCACTGATTTAAATTCACACGTGGCACAGCCACTAAACACACGTGGCATAGCCACTGATTTAAATTCACACGTGGCATAGCCACTAAACACATGTGGCATAGCCACTGAGTTAAATTTACACATGGCAACGGCCACCAATTAGGGTTCTCACGTGGCAACGGCCACCAAATAGGGTTCTCACGTGGCAACGGCCACCAAATAGGGTTCTCACGTGGGAACGGCCACCAAATGGGGTTTCTTACGTGGCAACGGCCACCAAATAGGGTTCTCACGTGGCAACGGCCACCAAATGGGGTTTCACACGTGGCAACGGCCACCAAATGGGGTTTCTCACGTGGCAACGGCCACCAAATGGGGCTTCTCACGTGGCAATGGCCACCAAAGGAGGTTTCTCACGTGGCAACGGCCACCAAGTATACGTGGCATAGCCACAGAATGGGTTATTCTCACGTTACTAGAACGGAGAAGAATCGAGCTTACATGCTACCAGAGCAATGCCCGGTGTGTACTCAAAATTACACACCTAAGTCTTAATCACATAAGACTAGTTTGCCTTCACGTAGAACTCATAGTGGGTTTTCTCTTATTAAGCTCATTTGAAAACCATTTTGTACTCAACACAAAACATAATAAAATCGAGTTCCAACGGCAAAGCACGCACACATTTCTCAAATCTCGATATTGCCTTAACATAGAGCCCAATTCATTACTCACCCACATTCGACAGTTTATAAAGCAATTTCACACTCAGCTTATAAACGCATAAAATAATGGGCTCCAACAGGCTATAAAAATCGTGTGCAATTATATCTCAACACAACACTCAACATGCTTGTTTTATAAACCACAAATCATGCTATAATAGTTTACAAATCACATACACAAATGGTTTAGATTTCCCTTACCTCTTTGCACCTCGTATAGTGCAATCGTTTCCCCCGTATCACGGACTAGCCTCGCATTCCACTCTGGAACTCCTGAGCTGTCCAAACGATGTTAAAACATCAATACTCAATTATCTCATCAACCTCAATTCTCAAAATCGAGCATAATTGCTCATAACACCTCAAATCTCTTGATTCTCGTAACTCTACCCCAAACTACACTCTCATTCACAACATCTCAACGTTCTACATTTCTCATGCCAATTATCTATGCTAATTCACCACATTGTCTAAATTTCCATTTATAGCTCAAATTCCCAAAATTGCTAAATATCATTATCACTCCAACCACATTGTAATTTCATCAATCCCTAATCATTTCTCAGCTATTTCAACATAATGACAACAACCATTATCATCAAAATCATCTCAGATATAAGGATCGAAGTTTAGAAATTACCCAAAGCTTGTGAGACGCACAACGCACGCCTCGATTCGATTCGTCCTTCGATTTCCAAGTATGTTGTTCTCCCTTTGATGAGGAACAACTTTTCTTCTTGCCACAACTTCTGATTTGGCCAAAAATGGGTGCTTTGGATGAGTGAGAAAGCTAGGTTTCGGTAAAAATAGGGGTTGGAAGAGAGAGAAAGTGAGATTGCATGAGAAAAATAGGGGTTCCTTATATAGGCTGAGGGTAGGAGATCGATCTGGCTCTTGATGAGATCGATCTGCATTTGAATTTTTGGGACGATTTGGGGCAATTTATGCCTAGGAGATCGATCTGTCGAGGGGTGAGATCGATCTCTTTATGGCTTTATGAGATCGATCTGCTCCTTGAGGAGATCGATCTTCTCCCAAACAGAATCATTTGGAGATCGATCTCTTCCTCATGAGATCGATCTTCTCTCAAACAGAATCATAAGGAGATCGATCCTCTTCCATTGGAGATCGATCTGCTCCTCAAATTCCTCATTCCTCGTCATTTTTAACTCACCAGATCGATCACTCCTTCTCCCAGATCGATCTGTCCTCGTAACTTCACACTTATTTTAAACACTTAACATATAAATCTCCAATTATCATTCCCCAATTCACTTAGCTTAATAAATTACACTTCAAATTCTTATTACATCATTAAAATATATCTAAAATTCTCAGATCTCACATCCTCCCCACCTTAAATAGAATTTGGTCCTCCAAATTCAACTTAACTAGTCGAATAGATGGGGGTATTTCTCCTTCATGAGACTCTCTAGTTCCCAGTTGCCTCATCCATTGAGTGATGTTTCCACAAAACTTTCACTAATGGGATGCTCTTAGTTCTCAGTACCTTCTCTCTTCTATCGAGAACCTGGACGGGTTCCTCAGTGTAGCTCATATCCTCTTGAATGTCCATCTCGTCATACTCTATGATATGAGAAGGGTCCAAGTGGTACTTCCTCAACATAGACACATGAAAAACATTGTGTATTCCGGACATCTGTGGGGGTAATGCTAATCTGTAAGCTACCTCTCCCACTCTCTCAAGAATCTCGAATGGTCCTACATATCGAGGACTCAGTTTCCCTTTCTTCCCAAATCGCATGATACCCTTACTTGGTGATATTTTCAGAAATACTGCATCACCAACCTCAAACTCTAGTGGCCTTCTACGCACATCCGCGTAGCTTTTCTGTCTACTTTGTGTAGCCCGTAACCTCTCACATATGGGTTTCACACTCTGTACGGCTTGCTCAACAAGCTCGGGAGCATTTATCTTTCTGTCACCGACTTCTTCCCAAGCTACAGGGGATCTACACCTCCTACCATATAGAGCCTCAAAAGGTGCCATTCCAATACTTGCATGATAGCTGTTATTGTATGCAAACTCTGCTAGGGGCAGGTGATCATCCCATGATCCCTTAAAATCCATCGTACACGCCCTCAACATATCCTACAGGGTCTGAATAGTCCTTTCTGACTGACCATCTGTCTGAGGATGATAGGCGGTACTGAAACTCAATCGAGATCCCATGGACTCCTGAAACTGGGTCCAAAATCTGGAAGTAAACCGGGAATCGCTATCAGAAGTAATACTCACTGGAGCCCCATGTAATCTAGCTATCTCGCTGACATACAGCTCAGCTAAGGCATCCACAGTATCTGTGCTCTTGATGGCAAGGAAGTGGGCACTCTTGGTCAATCTATCCACAATGACCCATATAGCGTCACGACCTCTTCGGGTCCTCGGTAAACCCATAATAAAGTCTATAGTGACATGCTCCCATTTCCATATAGGTACAGGTAAGGGCTGTAGTAATCCTCCGGGCTTCCGATGCTCAGCTTTCACTTGCTGGCATACTAAACACCTGGCCACATACTCTGCCACGTCTCGCTTCATACCACTCCACCAATACACCTTTCTCAAGTCTCGGTACATCTTAGTACTCCCTGGTGCATGGTGTATCGCGAGCAGTGGGATTCTCTCAGTATCTGTCTCTTCAAGGTATCATCGTTCGGTACACAAATCCGTCCTCTGAATCTCAACAATCCATCCTCACTGACTGTGAGATCCGACTGCGAACTCTGCTCAGCTTGGCTAATCATATCTATCAATCTCTGATCACTGTGCTGCCCAGTTCTAATCTGATCCATGATCCTGGGCTCTATTCACAAGCTAGCCACAAATCCAGTCTCTATCTCTTTAACTCTGATCCGAAGTTCGGTAAACTGCTCCAGTAAATCCCATTCCCAGATCATCATAGCAGATATCATACTCTTCCTGCTCAGGGCATCAGCAACCACATTCGCCTTGCCCGGATGATATAGAATCTCGCAGTCATAATCCTTAAGGAGTTCCATCCATCTCCTTTGTCTCATGTTTAACTCTTTCTGATCAAAGAGATATCTCAAAGTCTTGTGATCAGTGAAGATCTGGAATCTTTCCCCATATAAGTAGTGTGGCCAGATCTTCAAAGCAAATACCACGGCGGCTAACTCCAAATCATGCGTGGGGTAATTCTGCTCATGGTCTTTCAGCTGTCGCGATCCATATACGACCACTCTTCCGTGCTGCATAAGCACACACCCCAATCCTTGATGAGATGCATCACTATACACCGAAAATCCTCATGATCCCTCAGGAATAGTTAACACGGGTGCCGCTATCAACCTCTTCTTTAATTCCTGAAAACTGAGCTCATATTGATCAGTCCATATAAATGGAGTCTCTTTGCGCGTAAGCTTAATCAAAAGGGCGGCAATCCAGGAAAATCCTTCCACAAATCTTCTGTAATACCCTTCCAAACCAAGGAAGCTTCGTACCTCAGTAACTGTCCTCGATCTGTCCCAATTAAGCACAACCTCCACCTTGCTTGGGTCCACTGATACTCCTTCCTCTGAAACTATATGACTAAAGAAAGCTATCCGATCTAGCCAAAACTCACACTTAAGAAGCTTTCCATATAATTGCTTATCTTGGAGTATCTGTAGTACTAACCACAAATGCTGTGCATGCTCCTCATACGACTGAGAGTATACCAGGATATCATTAATAAAGACTATCACAAATTTATCCAGATAGTCTCTGAACACCTCGTTCATCAATCTCATAAATGCTGCAGGGGCGTTCGTCAATCCAAAGGACATCACCAGAAATTCGTAATGGCCATACCTCGTCCTGAAGGCCGTCTTTGGAATATCTTCTTCCTTGATCCTCAATTGGTGATAGCCCGATCTCAAATCAATCTTAGAAAAGACTGATGCCCCTCTCAGCTGATCAAATAGATCATCAATCCTGGGCAATGGGTATTTATTCTTCACCGTGGCTTTATTCAATAGCCGATAGTCTACGCATAATCTGAGACTACCATCCTTCTTCTTGACAAATAAAACCAGTGCTCCCCACGGTGAAACGTTGGGCCTAATGAACCCTTGATCCAATAACTCCTGTAGTTGTTTCTTCAATTCCTTAAGTTCCACTAATGCCATCCTGTAGGGAGGTTTAGAGATCGGCTGAGTATCTGGTACCAAATCAGTGGTAAACTCCAGCTCTCTCTGGTGGTAAACCTGGCAATTCATCTGGGAAAACATCTGAAAATTCACAAACCACAGGTATATCCTCAATCCTCGGATGTTCCCGCTCATCGTCTGAGATGAGTGTCTCATAACCTCTTATAGTTTCTGCAGAAGTGTCAGCAGTCTCCTTATCTAGGGCAAACACACGTCCCTGGGCAACATGTCTCTTTCATTTCTCTGCAGCAGTGGCCCGTCTCGGGGGATTCACTCTCTGAGGCTGTTGTCTAGTGGGCTCCAAGACATGTGGTTTCTGAGGTTGAGGGCAATCCTTCACCATGTGACCCATGTCTCCACATCTAAAACATCCATGGATCGACCCAGTACAACTTTCCTCATGCATTCGGCCACAATTTCTGTAAAACCTTGTCTCAGGCCTGACATCTCGAGGGGTCTCTCTAATGTTAGGGTACCCTCTGGGCCTCTCTAATCTGCCCATCTGTACCTCAATCCTTCCTCTTCTGAAGGAACCTTTCCGAGCCTTTGCTTAGAAAATCGTTGGCCTCTTGCCCTTATCTCTATTCACCACTCTGAGCTCATTCTGGGATTGTACCATTTCAATTCCTCTTTCAATCTCTTGTGCTCGTATCAAAGCATCTCCAAACTCAGTAATACATAGCCCTATCAATCTATCTCTGATGATGGGCTTCAATCCATACACAAATTTCTCTTTGCGGAGCTCTTCATTCTTGAAGGTCTCTGGGTCATATCTCAATAGCGCTGTGAATTGGCTCTCATAGTCATCCACAGACATGTCACCCTGTACCAAACTCAAAAACTCAGCTTGTTTCTTTCTCTGGGCGGCTTGTGGTACATATTGGGTCCTAAAGGCTGTCTGAAACTCTTTCCAACCAATCACATCCTGGCGGGACATCAGAATACCCTGGGTAGTACCCCACCAATCTCGAGCTCTCCCTTTCAACATATAGATACTCATACTGACCCTTTCAGCATCGGTGCACCCCAGATAATCAAATATAATTCTCAGCTCCGTCAGCCACTCCTCAGCCTCTGTAGGATCCTTCTTTCCCCTAAACACAGGTGGATTCATCTTCAGAAAATCCTTCAGTCGGACCATACTTCTATCATCAGGCTAAGTGACGGGAGGTATTGGGGGTATGAGAGGTCCTTGTGGTGGTGTAGGAGTAGTACCCGAGGCATTAACTCCAAAGTGTTGCGCGAATAACGCTGCCATCTGCTCAAAACCTTGCCTCACATCGGTCTCAATCTGATTAAATCGAGAGTTAGGACTCTCTGGTTGTGGGACAGGTGGCGGAGGGAACTCTGCCTGCCTCCTCAAACGACCTCGTCGTCCACTCATTCTCTATCTTAACTCGTCTCCTGCGCATACATATCGGAATCGATTGAAATCTCAATCCTCAATTTCAGTTCTTGACCAGACTATTACAGACACTTGGGATGTATTCTATTCCACTTAACCGACACTGACAGTACTAGACACCCTAAGCTCTGATACCAAGAAAACTCTGTCACGCCCCGAAAGTGCAGAAAATAGGGCTAATTTAAAACTTTTTATTCATTAATTCACAATTAAGAGTGCATTCCTGTGCAGTGTCATACATCATCACCTATATTATACCTTAGGATCTCGTCATTGAATAGTATATATTATATCATATACATTAATCAATCTCAAGTTAATTAATCCTAATACATCCGATACAATGTTATACATCAAGTGTCTGTAATTACAGTAATTGTCTGGGTACATGAAAAGATAAAAGATACCTTAAAATACAATATATGGCCTGGAGCTCAAGTCCTCCAATAGCCATTACTCCGTACGTCGCAGGAAAACCCTTTTCACTTGAAGAAATCTGGGGGGAAAGAAAACAGGGTGAGCTTCTAAATCGCTCAGTAAAGGGGGTAAGGGACTCATTTCATAAACCAAAATGCACATCACAAAATATTTATTTGTATGTGAAACTCATTAATCTCATTTGAAAACCATAGCATGAAAGTACTCAAAACGACATTCTCATGTCTCAAATCATGTGAAAACATGAAGTAAAAAGGCTCAGTCTAGAGCAATAACAAAGCATGTGAAAATAATGCGATAAACGCTTTCTCAATTAACGTGATAAAATCACTGTAAAAATAATGCACGTGGCACAGCCACTAAACACACGTGGCATAGCCACTGATTTAAATTCACATGTGGCACAGCCACTAAACACACGTGGCATAGCCACTGATTTAAATTCACACGTGGCACAGCCACTAAACACACATGGCATAGCCACTGATTTAAATTCACACGTGGCACAGCCACTAAACACACGTGGCATAGCCACTGAGTTAAATTTACACGTGGCAACGGCCACCAATTAGGGTTCTCACGTGGCAACGGCCACTAAATAGGGTTCTCACGTGGCAACGGCCACCAAATGGGGTTTCTCACGTGGCAACGGCCACCAAATAGGGTTCTCACGTGGCAACGGCCACCAAATAGGGTTCTCAAGTGGCGACGGCCACCAAATGGGGTTTCTCACATGGCAACGACCACCAAATAGGGTTTCTCACGTGGCAACGGCCACCGAATAGGGCTTCTCAAGTGGCAACGGCCACCAAAGGGGGTTTCTCATGTGGCAACGACCACCAAGTATACGTGGCATAGCCACAGAATGGGTTATTCTCACTTACCAGAACGGAGAAGAATCGGGCCTACATGCTACCAGAGCAATGCCCGGTGTGTACTCAAAATTACACACCTAAGTCTTAATCACATAAGACTAGTTTGCCTTCATGTAGAACTCATAGTGGTTTTTCTCTTATTAAACTCATTTGAAAACCGTTTTGTACTGAACACAAAACATAATAAAACCGAGTTCCAACCGGCAAAGCACGCACACATTTCTCAAATCTCGATATTGCCTTAACGTAGAGCCCAATTCATTACTCACCCAAATTCGACGGTTTATAAAGCAATTTCACACTCAGCTTATAAACGCATAAAATAATGGGCTCCAACCGGCTATAAAAATCGTGTGCAATTATATCTCAACACAACACTCAACATGCTTGTTTTATAAACCACAAATCATGCTATAATAGTTTACAAATCACATACACAAATGGTTTAGATTTCCCTTACCTCTTTGCACCTCGTATAGTGTAATCGTTTCCCCCGTATCACGGACTAGCCTTGCATTCCACTCTGGAACTCCCGAGCTATCCAAACGATGTTAAAACATCAATACTCAATTATCTCATCAACCTCAATTCTCAAAATCGAGCATAATTGCTCATAACACCTCAAATCTCTTGATTCTCGTAACTCTACCCCAAACTACACTCTCATTCACAACATCTCAACGTTCTACATTTCTCATGCCAATTATCTATGCTAATTCACCACATTGTCTAAATTTCAATTTATAGCTCAAATTCCCAAAATTGCTAAATATCATTATCACTCCAACCACATTGTAATTTCATCAATCCCTAATCATTTCTCAGCTATTTCAACACAATGACAACAACCATTATCATGAAAATCATCTCAGATATAAGGATCGAAGTTTAGAAATTACCCAAAGCTTGTGAGACGCACAACCCACGCCTCGATTCGATTCGTCCTTCGATTTCTAAGTATGTTGTTCTCCCTTTGATGAGGAACAACTTTCCTTCTTGCCACAACTTCTAATTTGGCCGAAAATGAGTGCTTTGGATGAGTGAGAAAGCTAGGTTTCGGTAAAAATGGGGGTTGGAAGAGAGAGAAAGTGAGATTGCAGTAGAAAAACAGGGGTTCCTTATATAGGCTGAGGGTAGGAGATCGATCTGGCTCTTGATGAGATCGATCTGCATTTGAATTTTTGGGACGATTTGGGGCAATTTATGCCTAGGAGATCGATCTGTCGAGGGGTGAGATCGATCTCTTTATGGCTTTATGAGATCGATCTGCTCCTTGAGGAGATCGATCTTCTCCCAAACAGAATCATTTGGAGATCGATCTCTTCCTCATGAGATCGATCGTCTCTCAAACAGAATCATAAGGAGATCGATCCTCTTCCATTGGAGATCGATCTGCTCCTCAAATTCCTCCTTCCTCGTCATTTTTAACTCACCAGATCGATCTCTCCTTCTCCCAGATCGATCTGTCCTCATAACTTCACACTTATTTTAAACACTTAACATATAAATCTCCAATTATCATTCCACAATTCATTTAGCTCAATAAATTACACTTCAAATTCTTATTACATCATTAAAATATATCTAAAATTCTCAGATCTCACAGCCCATCTATTTATTCTTCTGCTGAACAACAGTAAAACACTCAAAATGGTGGTTTTCATGTTTTTTTACAACTTTTCACAAAAGTTGACTTTTGACTAACTAGGGGTAAAATCATAATTTGCCACTATCGGGTCACAATAATTATTATTCACTTTCTCTGACCCTCAGAGTTTTTAAGTGAATGTAAAAGCAGACGAAAATACATGCATATATCTCTAACTACTCACAAAAGTCCCTTACCTGCAATCACTCGAGAAATTTAACTTTCTCTGTACTGCTCATTTCAGCAGTCCGATTTGCTCCTCCAATAATATCTGGAGCTGCATATAACCATTTATCAGGTTAATTACACTTTTCCTACTGTATTTCACATTAAATACAGTCTATTTCCCTTAATAGGCTTTAATAATCCTTAATGGGCTTAAATATGCCTTAAGCCCATTTTCATTTTACTATTCATTTTCGTTGGGCCTATTGGGCTTGTGGGGCCCACCAACTCTTATTGGGCTTGTCCTAGACCCATTACATTATATTGGGCCTAAAATATTTGGGCTTGGCCCATTGGACCTCTCGATCACATGCCATGGCCGAGAGCTATCCATGCCGTCGGTCACACCATGGCATGTCGGCCATGTCCCTTTCCTTATCCAATTCACTTAGGCATTTTCACAAACACTTGGTTGGCAACATTCTTAAACATCACATAGTTCATTTAGGTATTTTATCAAACACCTTTATTGCCAACTTAATACATGTATTAATTAATCAATTTGATTAATTCTAATTACACCATAATCATTAACACATGTATATTAACCTATTTATGCCTTAACATCATATGGGCATTCATCATTATTTCACTATTCACTCTCGGCCTAACCAAGATCATAGTGATTTCATATGTTTCAATGCTTAAAACATATACCAATATACTTAAAATCATTCATACATTAACATATATGAAATTGAAAACCTGAAAATATACCAATTGTTGTGTTCACACTTGGCCGAATACTTTGGAGGCTCACAGTTTACACTCTATGGCTCCTTGATAGCCAGTTCCAACATATGTCACTCTCCTTTCAATTTGGAACAACTTTCGTGAAGAATGCAAGTTTCAAATATGCCTAATTCCTAGTGATTTCTAGTGAGAGAAAGCTTTGATAATTTGTTTCAATGGTTTCTTCTTCTAGCTGAAAATGGTGTGAAGAAGATGACAATGGTGTGACTAATTTTATAATACACTTACTTAGCCATTAAGCCTTACTTTCCAGCCATTAAACTTGACTTCCTAAGCCTTAGTCATGAGTCACCTAATGAGTCACCTTATGAGTCATGTTTAGCTTTAACTATGGTTAGATATTTATCTCATGGGCTTTCCATTTGGGCTTCTCGGTTTAGGCTTTCTTAATGGGCTTTTGGGCTGAAATTTTTACTATACCTCGGGCCTTTAATTGTCTAAATATTTGACCGATCAATTGGTCCAACAATTCGGTCTAAGGGACCTAAGAATTTCGATCTATGTTTAGTATACCTTAATGGGCTTTAAAATTTTCACCTTAGGCCCATTACGTTTTTAACCATTAAATTTAATCCGGAATCATTCCAAATAAATTTTCCATACTTTCGGGGATGATTATCTTGTATTCTGACCAAGAATATTTTTTCCCAATTTTTTTCTCCATACTTAGGTTAATTTTTAACCATGATTAGTCAACTATGGTAAAAGTCCACTTTCTTAACTATAGTTGACTTTTTCCTTAACCATTGACCAAGTTGAATCTTTCTCAAAATTTTGAAAGTGTCATATCTTATGTCTTACACTCTCGTCTTTATGTTGCAACCATTCCCGGTGGATAATTATACCCGAAACACCTTAATTTGCTAAAAAGGTCCATTTTACCCTTTTTAGCTTTTACTCTCGTTTTCTGTGTTTGAAACTAAATCAAGTTGACTTTCCTTCATGAGCTCTCTATACTTTCTCATTTTAAGTTCTTATTTTCAGTCTGAATGATTCAGATCCACTCGGTTTAGCCTGTGACTCTTATAGCTCACATTAGGCCTTTTATGTAGCTTTTGCGTGTTAAATCATTTTACTAACACTTTAAATCTAGTAAATACTCTTCTTATGATTCAAGTATAATAATAGAGTGTTCATACACATAGGAATCATAAGGAACAAGCTACAAAAAGTTTGGGTCTGACAGAGGTATAATTTATCTTTTCATGTTCCCAGACTAAAGTTGTAAGAACAACACTTGTTGTACAATGATGTATGGGATGTATTAGGATTAATTAACTCGAAATTAAGTAATGTATATGATATGATTACTATTTAATGATGAGATCCTAAGGCATAATATGTATGATGACGTTTAACACTACTCAGGAATGCACCCTTAATTGTGATTTGATGAGTAAAAAAGTTTTAAATTTGCCCTATTTGTGAGTTTTCGGGGCGTCACATGGAGTAACATGAGAAGGCGTATCCTGAGCTGGTGGGGGTGTCGGAGTATCTTTAGGCTGTGGCGTCTGAACTGGTTGTACAAGTGTACCAGGTGCAGTTGCCTCTCCAGGTGCTGTCCCTACATCTTGCCCCTGTCCACTTGGTAAAGTCTGTGCCAGTAACTCCACTATAGTCTCAAGGTGACGCTCTAATCTCGTGAAGCGTGCCTCTGTACTCTCAGGTACCTGTGTGGGATATGTCGTCTCAGCTCGGGTTTCAGGCCTACCTCTATGGTCTTGAGCCCTACCTCTAGCCCCTCTACCACGGCTGGTATTAGCCATAATGGCTTAATTCCTGCATTTATAACCATTAATTAGTCTGATTCCCATATCGTATACACAATTGTAACTGAACAAAGCACAGTAATATGAGGATGCAGGCTTTCCTAGTTTACTAATATCAACTCACATCAGAACAACTTTGCTTTGATACCATTATATCACGACCTCCCCTCCCGTGACCTACTAAAAACCACCACAAAAAAATCTACTACAAATTTTTCGCATTTTTCTTACCTTTTCGTTTTGTCATAACTCAATACCAAACCGTTGGGCTGTGATTCGATATTAATCACCTCAACCACATTCATTTCATAGCATGCATACATGTCAACATAATTATCTATTAATGGCAAGTACTCTTTTCTTAAATGTAAACTTATATACATTAATACAAATACTTGTACATATACATCCCCAACCGTACATTCGTTTATATAATTGTGCTTTTACATTGTTCCGTAAAAAACGTTCAAATGTGTATACCTTTCGTAAAATGGGTAAGTAGCAGATAAAGGAATATCGATCTTCAGCCGTGCTTAACTACTGTGAATGCTTTGTAGGGAGGGGGAAATAAAAATAGGGTGAGCTCACAGCTTAGTAAGGAAATAAGGCAAGCAAGTAGATAACTATATTATCTACAAAATACAATGTTAACAACTTGAAATCATTTCCTTTTCGATTCGCATCTAAAGCAAATGTCTTTCTTGAATTATTTATGCAATATATACATATAGATACAAATCGTCAGTATGAACAGAAAACATGCTGGTTTAATAATCTCAATAGTTTATGCAAAACATTGCATTTCTCATGTAATTAATGTAAATCACATTTTATGATGCCATTTCAATTAAATCAAAACAATGATGGCATATCGTCATGTTAAAAACATGGAAATTTGGGCCTCACCCATCCCTCTGGTTACCCTTCCACACACAAGGTCACATGTCGAGGCTTAACCCATACCTCGGGTCTACCCAATTATAAAAACTCATGTGACAATTCAAACAAGAAATATCAGTAAGGTGAAACGAGATAGGTGACTACTTGTTCCGAGATTATGATCATAACTCATTTTTCGTGATCCCAGGCTACACAGTACTCGGTATGCGGGGTCTCACATTTGCTGCAACAGGAGGTGGGTCAAATCCTCTACCGTTAGCTCACAACTCAATAACATCGTGTACTCACGGTACATCGTACTCCATGTGATATACATGGTACAAAGTACTCTATGGACCCAATCCTCATAGCCGGGGTGCCTGCTATAGGTCTTAGCCCTCATACCATGGATAATAATTTTCGATAGCCCTTGGCTATATCTCAAAAATTGGCACGTATGAGCATATAATCAGTGCGACACACAGTCTGCACAGGCTCCCAACACGGCTATTTCATGCTATCTCTTTCAAAACTAGTACATTCGAGTAAACTCCCAACTTGAACTTGTGCATATAGTCATATAAATCGAGTGCGAGAAATGCTCCCAGCACTATATCATGTAAAATTGAGTATGAGTAATGCTCCAATACTCTATCATGCATCAATCGATAAAACTGAGTACGAGCAATGCTCCAGTACTCTATCATGCATAAATCAAATTAAAATCAAGTACGAGAAATACTCATGTACTTTATGATGCATATCTCATAAAATCTAGTGCAAGTATTACTCTAGCACCAATGGTTTTGACACAAACTCGATAGATGGCTTATTTAAATTGAATCTCACTCAATTAAATCAAATCGGCACTTTAATGTGCTATTTTTACATATAACATGAAAACATTAGCCAATCTATTTATGCAACTGTCAAAACTAGTCACAAACATGCTTCTTAAGCTTTTTACCCATATTTGGGGTAATACCATAAATTTACCTTATCGGTTCCTACCGAACTTTTTTATACTCAAAATTTCATATACAATATAAATACTCAAAATTCTATTCGAAATATGTGTAGCTACCTCTAGCTACTTACGAAATTCCCTTACCTCAGATCACGTTGCGTGACTTCACTTCCTCGGTGCGACCAAATCTCGCAGTCTGATAAGTTTCCAATATCACTCCGAAACTGTAGATAACTATTCACATCAGTATACCTAAATATACTAAATTTTCACTTGCATGAACCTCAAATCAATGCATTTATCCCTTTTTACACTCATTTAGTCTTATTACAACTCATTGGACTTTACTCTTTCTTAAGTCCATTTCCAATGCATGTATTTCACCAAACTATCTTACAATGATATATACATGCTTAATTACTTCACTACATGCTTCAATCATCATCGAATCCGTGCCTACACCATTTTCTCTCAATTTTCTCACATTCAAGCCAAAAATCTAGGTCATGAAGATTTTACATATTCAATATGTTTTCAGCAACTTAAACATACACCAATTAACTCATCAAGATACCTATATTAACATATTTGAAGTTGGTATATTGAATCTTACCTAGCTTGAATTTTTCCTCTTCTTGACAAATTGGGGAAATTCACCTTACTCCTTCAATACAGGGTTTCAACTTCTGGTTTTCAACTATGTTGTTCTCCTCCTTACAAGGAACAACTTTGCTGAAACAAATCTCACTCAAAACTGATTGAAAGGGATGATTTTTGGAGTAGGAAAGGTTTGGTTTACTTTGGTTCAATGAAGGATTGATTGTTCTCGGGGAAATGAAGGTGCAGGAGTCCAGTATATATGGATTTGCACTTGGAGATTGATCTGCTAAACATGAGAGATCGATCTGCCCTGTGTTTATCTCTTCAGAATTTGACTTTTTAAGCTAAGGGATTGATCTGCTCTTTAGAATGAGATCGATCTGCTTCAAACAGAATTATATAGAGATCGATCTGGCCTTTGAGATGATATCGATTTGTGCTATCCAGAACCCTTTGGAGATCAATTTGCTTCAGCTAGAACCTATCCAAGATCTATCTGCTTTAAATGAGGAATCAATCCCCCCTTGCAGAATGCTTGACCTTGCATTTTCAAGCCATGTGATCGATCTTCCTTGCTTATGAGATCGATCTGCTCCTCATCTACAACATTCTTGCTGTAGTTTTTCCTTGAAAATCATTGTTACATTCATATCTAATTTGCTTCACTACCCATTTTGCATTTCATATACATTTGAGACTGAAAAACATTCATTCCTTATAATTTAATATCAAATGTGACTTGTCCTTACATCACGAAATCATAAAGAGTACATATTATTTTACGGTCTTACATAGTCTCCTTAAACTTTATCCCCACCAACCAAAAGGCTAGTTTTAATTATAACATTATAATTAAATTTGATTATGATGAAATTCAAAACATTCTTGAAGGCATTCAAAATTTCTTCTTCATAAAAACTCTTACAATTAACTGAGATAAACATCTTAACTTGCATCACCTTAAATCCAAGTTCCTAATTTTTACAAATCAACTAAACAAAAAACCATTAAATTCAAATACGAGGTCCATTAATTAGACAACCTATGACTTCGAGTAAAATGGAAGAGCACTGACTACATATAAACTTTTCCAGTTATCCACAACTTAATCAAGATGAGATATAACTCTTGATATTAAAACATGATAAATTCAAAGAATCAAATTAATTAAGGGCACACTATAGTAAATTTTGTTCAGTTACACACACATAAACAACTAAAACCAAAAGAAATAATGAGAAAAAAACCCTAACCTTATGAAAATTGAGATGAAATATTTGCCAGCAATAATGTTTCCCGAAATCATTTTGCAATAGTTTAAATGTTCATTTTTTAGTAAGAAAGCTCATGTGCAGCAGCAACAAAAGAACAAGTGAACATCTAATCAGATGACTTACAACTAAAAATCTCTTTCAAATCTACAAAAAGTGAAAAACTAAACAAAATTAAAAGAAGAACAGAAATCTACAACTAAATAATAGCAGAAATTGAACCCTAGAAATAAAAAAAAAAAGATTTTTGGATAGCAAACCTTTTTTGTGTAGGAACCAGATGAGGTACATGAAAAATGTCCTTTAAATCTATAAAAACAAGTGACAAGCAAAAAAATTATAAATAATCAAAATAATAAAGTAAAAAATAATAGAAAATAAATCCCATACATTTGAAAAAGAGTTACATTGTGTCACGACCCTTTTTTTTACCTAAAATCACTACAAATTTTTCACTTTTCATTTCCTTTCCCTGTCGAGAACGTTCTCACCAATAACAGTTGGGCTATGAGTCAGCATTAATCACTCTTTACCATTTAACTATGTCATCTATCATATGATTTATTCCAAGGAAAAACACATATACTCTATAACTGAAATTTGATACTTGTAAGTGTCTATTAATATTTACATTCCCCTTCATACATTCCAAAATGATTACTGTGCTAATACATGTCTAGATACAAAAAGATACCAGTGTGTATATCTCTCAGTGATGGAGAGCAGCGAATATCAAGATGTAACTCCTCAGCCACTCACTAGACTACTGTGTGCGCTCTGTAGAGGGGGAAATGAAGGGGGATGAGCAACCACATGCTCAGTAAGGCAATAATGCAAGCAGGTAGATGACCACACTATCTACATGCTTATAATGTCATGATATAAAAATCATTTATATCCAGAGCATGGGGTATAATAAAAACTATGCCACATGTATATACATACATCACGTACTAAAAACATAAAAATAGGCATTTAAACATGGAAAACCATCATGTCAACGTCTCATGCTCAACACATTGAAAAGCTCATCATAAAACAACCCTTCAAGGTTTTAACACATTATCACATCTTAGTAAAACTCATCAACTCGTCACTCAAGCCACAAGTGTATAAACACATTATCCTTTAAAAACATCCCACAAGGCTCGACCCCTCCCTCGGGTCTACCATAGATAACACAAATCATATTTCGTGCATATAAAACTATGTGATATCATGTGAGACAGGTGGTCACTGTGTATAATCGAGGACTCTGTTGGCCAACTATGTCACTATCATCCTAGACTGCACGGATCCCGGTGCACGTGGCAATCCTGCTGTAATGAGAGGTGGGTTAATCCTACCCGTCAGACTTGAAATCAACATTATTACTACATGGTACAACGTACTCCATGTGATATACACGATAAAAAGTACTCCCTGGACCCAAATCATGATCGGGGGTGCCTACCGTAAGTCTTACCTATCCCATACCATATATAACCGACTCTATCTCAAGTGCAGTGCGAGCATCTCATTCGTGTGACGAATAGTCTACACGAGGCATCCAACACGACTCATTACATATCATAGTGTGAAAAGCCAAGTGTGAGTAAAGCTCTAGCATGATTCCATGCACAATCGATATAAATCCTCGTACGAGCAAATGCTCCAATACGACTTTATGCAAAATAAATAATGAAGAAATCATGTACAAGCATAGCTCTAGTACGGTTATATGCATAAGAAAGAAATGAAACCCACGTACGAGCAAAAGCTCTAGTACGACTTGCATGCATCTCAGCCCAAAATATGGTGTGAGCTAGGTTCCAGCACATTTCATGCATGTTAAGATATCAAAATCCAGTGCGAGCAAAGCTTCAGCACGATTCAACTCATATAAATTTGATAGGTGGCTCATTTTCAACAAAATACACTAAAAATCCAAGTTAGGTCCCGACTCGTGCTATTTCATGAAATTATAAAGTCAATAGCCAGCCTATCTGTCAGTTTTGCAAAAATCAAAGTAATGTATTTCATAAAAATATCAAAACATGATATTCATGCAATTATTAGTCTTACTACCCTTTTTGTAAAATTTAGCTCCCAAGGGCAAATCACCTTTTTCATCTATATCTGAAATCTTTCGTACAAAACATTATTTCTTTTCTAGGTAACCAGGCAAATCAAATACCCTGTAGGTACCCTCAAAATACATGCAGCTACCTCTAAATACTCTTAAAATTTCCTTACCTCGAATCGCGTCGAGTGATTCCAGTTCCTCAGAGCTGCTCGATCGCACAGTTCGATTCGCTTCCAATGTAATCTCTGAAGCTGTACAAAATCGTTTATCATATTAAATACAATCTATTTATCTGTATTCACTTTCATTACAATCGATTTAACTTTTCGTGCCCATATGCTCTATTTGGGCGTCACTTTCTCTTAAGTCTCGATTGTACTATTCATTTCTCGAGAATCTAATGTTTCATATTAGGCTGACATTAAGCTTATAATGCCTTAGGTTTATCACTTTCAATCGCTAAGGCATTTCATCATACACCTCATATGCCTACCTTAATTCATCGTCTATTCCAACATATTAATTTCACAAAACTATCTTTGAATCATCCATATAACATCACCAACACCATAGTATAATCACTTCATCATTTAATCAACCATAGGTCACTTTCTCACACTAAACCCATATTAGGTCATGGATGATTCATCTTACTCTGGGTAGTTCTAGCCAACAATACATACACCAAATAACCCATAACAATGTCAAGATAAACATACTTGATTTTGGTGTATTGAAAACTCACCTAACTTGTCTTTTTTCTTATCCAGAATTGGAAGAACCCTTGCTCCTTCAATCCAACAAGTTGAAAGTTGATTCCTAACTATGTTATTCTCCTCATCGTAATGAACAACTTTGTCACAAACAACTTTTCTCAAATCTGGTAGGAAGGTGATGATATTCTAGAGTGAGAAAACTAGGTTACTTTGTGAAAATAGAGGGATGTTTGATGTTTCAGGAAAAAAACTTGACTGTCGGGCCCTTTTTATAGGATTAGCCTTATGAGATCGATCTTCTAGGGTGAGAGATCGATCTTCCTTTGGTTTGAACTCTCTCAGCATTCAGTTTATAGGCTGTGGGATCGATCTGCTTATGGGATGGGATCGATCCTTGCCACGCAAAACCAAGTGGAGATCGATCTGTTTTGAGGAGGGGATCGATTTGCTCTTTGGGAAGGGATCAATCCTTTCTAGCCAAAAACCATTAGAGATTGATATGTGATTGGGAAGAGATCGATCCTTTCTAAGCAGAGGTAAATTGAGATCGATCTGCGCTAGGGAAGGGATCGATCTGTTCTTGACAGAATCACATGGGGATCGATCTGCTTGAATAAGAGATTGATCTGGCCTTCCTCTGCAGGTTCCCAACTGCAGTTTTTTCCTAAAATTTCAATGAACAACTTGCATTCAATTGCATCATTATCCCTTTTGCATTCTATTCACATTTAGTGTATGGAGAGATCCATTTCTTATAATCACGTATTATGTAACTTGTGTGTACCGAGTGGAATCAAAAAAAGGTATATAGAACTCACTGGCATTGTTTTATCAATCCGTGTTTGAGTCCTTATATCAGTCTGAAGGGTTTAAATTCCATTCATTAAATCTGTGGCCACTTCAGCCTTTATTTAGCCATTACATGTATTCATGCGTTGTCTTTGCAAATTTTATTCAGATTTATAATATCAAAATAGTCCATCTTATGATTCCATTAACATATAATAAAGTCATACATATATGGGGTCTCACAAATCTCCCATTCTAAGGAAATTTGGTCCTCCAAATTAGAATCAAATCAGTCTGAGAACAACTCCGGGTACTTCTCTTACATCATACTCTCTAACTCCCATGTAGCTTCCTTCGGAGTGTGATACTGCCAAAGAACTTTCACTAAGGGGATCATCTTCGATATCAAAACTTCTCTTTCCTATCCAATATCCGAACTGGCTTCTCAACATATGACATGCTCTCATTGAGCTCCAATATCTCATATCTAATAACATGTGTCAGATCCGGATGGTACTTCTGAAGCATAGGGACGTGGAAGACGTTATGAACACCTGCTGACTCTGGTGGCAATACCAACCTATAAGCCTTATATCCCATTTGCTCCAGAATCTAAAAGGGTCTAATGTAATGAGGACTCATCTTACCTTTCTTCCTGAACCTCGTAATACCCTTGGAAGGAGAAACCTTCAAAAAATACCGACTCACCCACAGTAAACTCTAGTGGTCTCTGTCTCTTGTCAGCATAACTCTTTTGTCTACTCTGAGTTATCCGTAACCTTTCACAAATCATCTATACATCCTAAGAGGCTTGTCTCACTAAGTTAGGAGTAAAGATCTGTCTGTCACAAATCTCCTCCCATCCAATAGGGGAATGACATCTACGACCATACAATGCCTCATATGGTGCCATCCCAATACTCGCATGATAACTTTTATTATAGGCGAACTTGGCTAGTGGTAGGTGATCATCCCAAGAGCCTCTAAAATCCAACACACACGCTCTCAACATATCCTCTAAGGTCTGTATAGTCCTCTTTGATTGACCATTTGTCTGAGGATGGAAAGCGGTGCTAAAACTCAACTGGGTCCCCATTGCTTCCTGAAAATGTCCCTAGAAGTGGGAAGTGACGCGGGCATCCCGATTAGAAATAATGCTCGCTGGAACACCATGTAACCGAACTATCTCTTGAACATACAAGTTCGCCAACTGACTCAGAGTATCAGTAGCTCTCATAGATAAGAAATGGGATAACTTCTTCAACCAATCAACAATTACCTAGATGGGATCATGACCTCTGCGCACAAAATCCATGGTGATGTGCTCCCACTTGCATGTTGATATTGGTAGAGGTTGCAATAACCCTGCAGGTTTCTGATGCTCTACCTTCACCTGCTGACAGACGAGACATCTAGCGACATACTCAGCAATATCTCTCTTTATTCCATACCACTAATAAATCTTTTGAAGGTTCTGATACATCTGGGTACTCCCTGGATGTATCGTATACCTCGATGAGTGAGCCTTTGATAAAATCAATCTTTTGATCTCTGGATCATCGGGAACACATATTCGACCTCTGAACCTTAGCAATCCATCTGAACTCAAGTCAAAATCACTCTCTGTACCCTTCTGTAACTGCCCGATAACATCACTGAACTGCTGATCAATCTGTTGGGCCTGGCAGATACGATCCACCATATCCAGTTCCAACCGTAGGCTAGCTACCATAAAACCACTATCAGTATCAAGTGGGGTCATATCTAAACTGAGGCTCGTGAACCTTTCCAATAGCTTATGTTCCCTAATCATCATGTACGATACCAACTTGAGACGCTTCCTACTCACTACATCAGCTATTACATTCGCCTTACCCGGGTGGTACAGGATTTCACAATCGTAATCCTTTAGGAGTTCTAGCCATCTCCTCTGTCTCATGTTCAACTCCTTCTGTGAGAATAGATACTTAAGGCTATTGTGGTCTATAAATATCTAAAACTTCTCACCATAGAGGTAGTGGCACCATATCTTCAACTCAAACACTATGGCCGCCAACTCTAAGTCATGAGTCGGAAAGTTCCTCTCATGAACCATCAATTATCTGGATCCATAGGCAACTACCTTCTCATCCTGCATAAGTATGTAGCCCAATCCCTGGTGTGATGCATTCGTATACACAGAGAAATCTCTTAAGCTAGTAGGAATGGTGAGAATCGAAGCAATGGTCAACCGATGCTGAAGCTCCTGAAAACTCTTCTTACATGCCTCGTCCCACATAAACTTAACATCCTTCCGAATTAGACGTGTCAACAAAAGAGCTAGTCTGGAGAAACCCTCTACAAATCTTTGATAATAACCTGTCAATCCTGGAAAACTTCTGATCTCAGTGACTGTCCTGGGCTGTTTCGACTGAATAACTGCCTCAATCTTAGATGGATCTACGGATACCCCATCCCTCGATACAACATGGCCTAGAAATGAGATATGCTCTAATCAAAAGTTACACTTATTGAGTTTGGCATATAACTCCTTCTCTTAGAGGGTCTGCAGAACTATCCTCAAGTGCTGCTCATGATCTTCCCTGTACTTGGAGTAAATCAATATATCATTGATAAACACAATCACAAACTGGTCCACGTATGACTTGAACACATCATTCATCAAAGTCATAAATGTTGCAGGGGCCTTCGTCAATCCGAATGGCATAACCAAGAAATTGTAGTGGCCATAATGGGTACGACATGCTGTCTTAGGTACATCTCCACTTCGTATCCTCAACTAATGGTACCTAGACCGCAGATTTATCTTAGAAAAGACATGTGCTCTCTGAAGCTGATCCAACAGATCATCAATACATGGAAGAGGATACTTGTTCTTGAAGGTAGCCTTATTCAACAACTGGTAATCTACACACATTAGGAGGCTCCCATCCTTCTTCCTCACAAACAAGATCGGAGCTCCCCAAGGTGAGACCCTCGGTCTAATAAACCCTTTCTCTAATAACTCCTGCAACTGATACTTTAGCTCCTCCAACTCAATCGGAGCCATTCTATATGGTGGTATAGATATCGGCTCTGTACCAGGTACCAACTTCATACAAAACCCTATCTCTCTACGGGTGGTAACCTTGGTAAATCATCAGGGAAGACATCAGGAAATTCTGTAACCACTGGAATGTCTCTCAATTCCGGACGTGCCTTCTCTGTATCAACTACATATGCAATGAACCCTTCAAATTATCCTTTTCCATCATTAGTAAGATAGGTCATCATAGTAACATTCATGATTAGCAAGCAAATTCATCTCTTAAGTATGATGCATTAAAATTATATTCTTCCCATTTGCAATAATCATGTTCCTTCATTTCTTTTCAGCAAAACTTACACTACATTTTTAAGGAAAACTTACAGTAAAACTATCTATCCCTGAAAACATTACTATTTTAGCATAACAATCTAAAACAACATGGTTCGCAGACAACCAGTCTATTCCTAAAATTACATCAAAATCGCTCATATTCAGTAAGATAAGATCGATTATCATATCTTTCCCCCTTATTTTCAGCCTACAATCCTTATATACATATTCGGTCAATTGACTATCATTCATAGGTGTGAAAATCAATAACATTCTATCTAACGATGTAGGCTTTACATGCTTTGACAACTTACGGGCAAATGAAGGTGATATAAAGGAATATGTGGCACCAGGATCAAATAACACAAATGCTTCAAAATCAAAAATTAGGATGGTACCTTTAATCACATCCGCTGAAGCATCTGCGGTGTCTTGGTCCAATGCATGCACTCGTCCACTGCCAACCACCTATTGCCCTTTTTACTCAGCTGTAGCTCTCTTCCTCGGAGTAGAAGTCTCAACAGGAGCTCTCTCCGGCTCTTTGCGCTTCTATGGGGTAGTCTCAATCATCTTTGGGCAATACCTCATGATATACCCTCGCTTCCCACATCTGTAACACACTCTAGGGGCTATCGGACAAGGCCTAACACTATGATATCTGCTACATCTCCTACACTGGTCAGTACTAGGCCGTGGTCCTCCAATGACTATACGCCTCAGTAGAGCTAAAGTCGGGTATATAGGAGGCCTAGTAGCTCTCTCTTGTATCACCTCAATCAAAGGTCTCTTCTCAAATAGTCTCTGACCTCCTCTCCTGGTATCTCTATCACCTCCGAATCTCTTTCGATCTCTATCTCTCCTACTACTAACCTTCTCAAATTTAGAGGCATTATGCTCAAAGTCCTGTTCACATAACTG
Source organism: Firmiana major (assembly GCA_033439115.1). Lineage (NCBI taxonomy): Eukaryota > Viridiplantae > Streptophyta > Magnoliopsida > Malvales > Malvaceae > Firmiana > Firmiana major. The sequence goes on from CM065905.1 coordinate 29,255,438, forward strand.
CGCCCTACGTACTGCCTCCTCATAAGTGGGGATGTCAAACGGAGCCAATCTAGATCTGATGGCTTGTCTCAATCCATCTATAAACTTTTGGACCTTTCGAGTTTCAGAACTCAATGTGTCTGGGTCATACTTCCCCAATGATATGAACTTCGACTCATACTCATCAACGGAGTGGTTCCCCTGAACCAAATTTATAAACTCTATCCACAGCTTTTGCTGAGCAGTGGTCGAAATATATTGCCTCTTAAAGGCCTCCAAAAAATGTCTCGCACGTGATCTCTGGATGTCGGGCTCTTAGAATAGATACTGTGGATCTCCACCAGTGCTCTGCCTCACCCTTTAACATAAATACGGTAAAGGAAACCCTCTCAATCGATGTACACCTGAAGAACCCAAACAATTTCTCCATCTCATAAATCCAATCCTCTACAACTATCGGGTCCTTCACTCCTTTAAAAACTGGAGGTCTGTACTCTTCAAACTGTCGTAACCTATCCAAATCACACCCTAAACCTAGATCGCTACCACTTGTCTGAGGTCTCTCTGCAGTTTTCTGTCCAGTATTAGGTTGCCCGATTGGACCTCGTCTATCACCAGCCCCTAATGCCTTCGTGACTATCTCAACAAGGCTCTCAATACTCCGCTCTGTCCGGTGGAGCATGATTAGTCTGTGGGTCTGCACGACTCTCAAGCATACTCCTACAGCCTCTAGCACATGAATTCGCCCCTCTACCACGGCGGGTGTCCAACATAATGCCTAAATTCCTATATCCATAACCATTTATTAGTCTTATTCCATCTCGGTATAACAGTTATATCTAAACAAAGAACAGTAATATGGAGATGTAACTTTCCTACTTACTAATACTGACTCATATCAAGCCAACTCAGCTCTGATACCAATTTCTGTCACGACCTATTTTTACAAAAAAATCACTACAAATTTTTCACTTTTTCATTTCCTTTCCCTGTCGAGAACATTCTCACCAATAACAGTTGGGCTATGAGTCAGCATTAGTCATTATTTACCATTTACTATGTCATCAATCATATGATTTATTCCAAGGCAAAACACATATACTTTATAACTAAAATTCGATACTTGTAAGTGTCTATTAATATTTACATTCCCCATAATTTATTCCAAAATGATTACTATGCTAATACATATTTAGATATAAAAAGATACCAGTGTGCATACCTCTCGATGATGGAGAGCAGCGAATATCAGGATGCAACTCCTTAGCCACTCACTAGACTATTGTGTGTGCTCTGTAGAGCGAAAATGAAGGGGGATGAGCAACCACATGCTCAGTAGGGCAATAATGCAAGCAGGTAGATAACCACAGTATCTACATGCTTATAATGCCATGCTATAAAAATTATTTATATCCAGAGTATGAGGTATAATTAAGACTATGCCACATGTATATACATACATCATGTACTAAAAACATGAAAATAGGCATGTAAATATGGAAAACCATCATGCCAACGTCTCACGCTCAACACATTGAAAAACTCATCATAAAACAACCCTTCAAGGTTTCAATACATTATCACATCTTAGTAAAACTCATCAACACGTCACTCAAGCCACAAGTGTATAAACACATTATCATTTAAAAACATCCCACAATGCTCGACCCCTCCCTCGGGTCTACCATGGATAACACAAATCATATTTCATGCATATAAAACCATGTGATATCATGTGAGACAGGTGGTCATTGTCTATAATCGAGGACTCTGTTGGCCAACTATGTCACTATCATCCCAGACCGCACAAATCTCGGTGCACGGGGCATCATGCTGTAAAGGGAGGTGGGTTAATCCTACCAGCCAAACTTTAAATCAACATTATCACCACACGGTACAGCATACTCCATGTGATATAGACAGTACAACGTGCTCCATGGACCCATATCATGATCGGGGGTGCCTACCGTATGTGTTACCTACCCCATACCATGTATAATCGACTTAGTCTCAAGTGTATGTGCGAACATCTCATCCGTGTAACTAATAGTCTACACGAGGCATCCAGCACGGCTCATACGAGCATCTCATCCGTGTGACACACAGTCTACACGAGGCATCCAGCATGACTCATTACATATCACAGTGTGAAAAGCCCAGTGCGAGCAAAGCTCTAGAACGATTTCATGCACAATCGATATAAATCCTCTTACGAGGAAATGCTTCAGTACGACTTTATGCAAAATAAATAATGGTGAAATCATGTACGAGCATAGCTTCAGTACGGTTATATGCATAAGAAAGAAATGAAACCCATGTACGACTTGCATGCATCTCAGCTCAAAATATGGTGCGAGCTTGGCTCCAACACATTTCATGCATGTTAAGATATCAAAATCCTATATGAGCAAAGCTCCAGTATGATTCAACTCGTATAAATTTGATAGGCGGCTCATTTTCATCAAAATACACTCAAAATCCAAATTAGCACCTGACTCGTGTTATTTCATGAAATTATAAAGTCAATAGCCAGCCTATCTATCAATTTTGCTTAAATCAAAGCAATGTATTTCATAAGAATATAAAAACATGATATTGATGCAATTATTAGCCTTACTACCCTTTTTGTAAAATTTAGCTCCTAGGGGCAAATCACCTTTTTCATCTATATCTGAAATCTTTTGTACAAATTATTATTTCTTTTCTAGGTAACCAAGTAAATCCAATATCCTGTAGGTACCCTCAAAACACGTGCAGCTACCTCTAAATACTCACAAAATTTCCTTACCTGGAATCGCGTTGAGTGATTCCACTTCCACAGAGTTGTTCGATCGCACAGTCTGATTTGCTTCTAATGTAATCTTCGGAGCTGCACAAAATCATTTACCATATTAAATACAGTCTATTTATCTGTATTTCACTTTTATTACAATCGATTTAACTTTTTATGCCAATATACTCAGCCTTACTTTCTCTTAAGTCCATTTCAATTATACTATTCATTTCTTGAGAATCTATTAGACTTATCAATTCTAATGATTCATATTAGGCCGACATTAAGCTTATAATGCCTTAAGTTTATCACTTTCCTTCAATAAGGCATTTCATCATACACCTCATATGCCTACCTTAATTCATTATCTATTCCAACATAATGATTTCACAAAACTATCTTTGAATCATCCATATAACATCACCAACACCATAGTATAATAACTTCATCATTTAATCAACTATAGGTCACTTTCTCACACTAAACCCATATTAGGTCATGGATGATTCATTATACTCTAGGTAGTTCTAGCCAACAATACATACACCAAATAACCCATAACAATGTCTAGATAAACATACTTGATGTTGGTGTATTGCAAACTCACATAGCTTGTTTTTTTTCTTGTCCGAAATTGGAAGACCTTTTGGTCTTTCAATCTAACAAGTTGAAAGTTGATTCCTAACTATGTTGTTCTCCTCATCATAAAGAACAAATTTGTCTGAAACATTTTTTCTCAAATCTGGTAGGAAGGTAATGATATTCTAGAGTGAGAAAATTAGGTTACTTTGTGAAAATGGAGGGATGTTTGATGTTTCAGGGAAAAAGACTTGACTTGTCACGACCGTCAACTTCCCAAAAATCAGAGCAAAATTTTCATTTTTCATACATTATTTATTATTCGTCCATACCTTACCTTGATCATGATCAGCTACACTCTCAAACCATTGGGCTGTGTGTCAATGTCTACCTCATCCAACCACAATAATTTAATTTGCAATATAGTTTATAAGTAAACATTTGTATAAATAAATCAGAGTGTTGTTTACATGTGTTTACATTGCTTTACATCCCTGATAGTTACATACAAAATGGTATTGTGCTATCGAAAGTTTAGATACAAAATTACATCAGTGTGTATACCTTAAGCGATGGGATGCAGCGGATACCAAAAGGGAAATCCTCCAGTCACTCTCGTCTAAACTCAAATCTCTGTAGAGAGGGGGAAATAAGGGGGGTGAGCAAACCACACGCTCAGTAAGGCAATCATGCGAACAAGTAGATACTGTACTAACTACGTGATCGTGATGCCATGCTCAAAACCACACAGTTTCTCATTCACATCCCAAAAGCATTAGTTCATGCTTGTGTTAATGGCATGTAAAGCAAGTTATGCTATTTAAATCAGTGCACAAATCAATTTCAAGCATGGCATTAATCATCATGCATATTTCATAAGTAAAGCACGAAATTAATCATCATGCATCAGTGCACTTTTAAACCATTAACATACTTTCTCATCTCAAACAACTCAAACAACTCAACACTTGTCAGGACATCAGCCCCTCCCTCGGACTGTCCTGACCCACAAATCATTTCAAAAACATGGATTTCATACATAAAGCAATAGACATGTGAGATAGGCAATATAATAAGGGAAATCTCCTCTGGGACTATGGCCGTATCCTGTGATCCCTAGCTACACTGATCAGGTGTGTGGGGTATCACCACTATCTGCTTCCACACGGGAGGTGGGTCACATCCAGCCCGCTGATCCATAGCAGATCTCGTCCGAAGACGACATATCACAATCTCAACAGGTACAACGTACTCCATGCTACCTGTATGGTATAACGTACTCCATGGACCCATATCAACACATCATATCACGCCACATCTCAAAAATGCATGTGCGAGCCTATTTAATCAGTACGACTTCTTGTCTACCCAAAGCTCCTAGCATGACTATCAACATGTCAATTTTAAATAATGCACGTGCGAGCCTATTTAATCGGCGAGACACCCAGTCTACCCGAAGCTCCTAACACGACAAATAAGTATGGTGGGCATCTTGTCACGCCCTCCTCTCACACTTGACTTACTAAAACCACAACAAATGTTTTGTTTTTTTTACCTTTCTCTCCTCAACAGTTAGGCTGTGATTAGGCATTAGTCTTCTCATCCACACATACCTTACCATTCTTTTTTCGTATCACACATAAATGTCATTATAAATATTTATTGACTGTACGTACACTTTTCTTATAAGTAAATTCATATACTTTAATATAATTACATCCCCAATATTAAAACGTGTACATCACTGTATTTATACATTGTTCAGATACAAAAGAGTACGCATCGTGTATACCTTTCGCTACATAGGGAATAGCAGCAATCAAAAGGAATGCTATACCTCAGTCAACTCAATCTACTAACGATGATTTGTAGAGAGGGGGAAAATGAAAGGGGTGAGCTATCTGGCTTAGTAAGGAAATTAGGCAAGCAAGTAGACATCCATACTATCTACTAAAAATATTACTTTGCCTTTCCTTCTCTCAATTCAAAAGCATGTTTCAAAATATATATAATAATAGTACAGATTTAAAATCCCATGTACTAAACATATACTGAGTTATAAATCATAGGCATTCATGCAAAATAGTGCATATTTATCATTTTGGAATGCCTTTATATAAAATATTCCATTTACATTCAAAACACAATAAATATGAGATTTCACAACACAATACAACACCAACTGGGTTTCGACCCATGCCTCAGGTCTACCCGTATCATAAATACATGTGATATATCATGCGAGACTTAGTAGCTAAATGCAATATCTCCTGGACTATGGCCATATCCTAACATGGTGAAATCCAAGGCAACACAGTACTCGGTGTGCAGGTTATCACTGTGGTAACGGGAGGGGGGGTCAGTCCATTACAACTACCAGCTATCAACAATTCTCCTTCACAACTCCACAACAACACACGGTACAATGTACTCCATTACACACGCACGATACAACGTACACCCGTGGACACTGCCTCATGGTCAGGATGCCTGCCATAGGTCTTAGTCCTCACAACATAGAAATACATCATAGTTGGGGTGCCTGCCATAGGTCCTAGCCCTCATACTATGGAATAAATGCCACGTCTCTAAATCCATGTGCGAACATCTCAACAGTGTGACACTCAGTCTGCACGGAGGAAATCGTCACGATTTTTCTAACATGTCTTATATATATCACGTAAAAACAACAGTACGCATCTTGAGTGTGACTCACAGTCAACGCTCCACCTCTAAACACTGTATATGCATGTCAAAACATCAAACAATAGTGCGAGTAAACCTCCAGCACTAGGTCATGCATAGTTCTCATTTAATTCAAGTAGAGCAAATCGCTCAAGTACTATGTCATGTATAAATCATGAAGAATCGAGTACGAGCAACGCTCCAGCACTCTGTCATGTTTCTCATCTAAAACTCAAGTACGAGCTATCACTCCAGCACTCTATCATGCACAAATCACATAAAACTGAGTACGAGCAATGCTCCAATACTCTATCATGCATGTCAAATAAATGTAGTACGAGTCTCACTCTAGCACTAATGTATGTGAAAAACATCTGAAATCAAGTGCGAGCTGTGCTCCAGCACGATTGTTTTCACATAGTTCGGTAGATGGCTATTTAAAAATAGGGATGTTTCAAAACATGAAAATCAGCACTATAAAGTGTGCTTAGTCTACATCAACCTTAAAACATTAGCTCATCTACGTACTCTTCTGTTACACAGCAGTAAAAACACTCAAAAACATTATTTCCATGCTTTTACAATTTTTCCCAAAAGTTAACTTTTTGCCTAACTATGGAAAAAATCGTAATTTACCCATAGTGGATCCCTATAAATAATATTGATTTTCTCTGACCCTCAGACAATTTCAGTGAATGTAAGAGTAGACAAAAATATGCACAGATATCTCTAACTACTTGCAAAAAAGTCCCTTACCTCGAATCACGTCAAGTGACCTCACTTCCTCTGTGCTGCTCAAATCTCGCAGTCCGATCAACTCTTAATATGACTCCGGAGCTACATTTAACCATTCACTGGGTTAATTATACTTTTCCTACTGTATTACACATTTAATACAGTCTATTTAGCTTAAATGGGCCCATTTTCTCTTATTGGGCCTTAAACACTTTAATTAGGCCTAACTCTGTCTTAAGCCCATTTTCCACTTATTAATTCCCTTCATCAGGGTCTATTAGCTCATTGGGCCTATCAATACCCATTGGGCTTTGTTCCAAACTCTTTAGATAGCTCGTATATCATTTACGATTGTTAATTAAAAAATTCGGATATAATCCACTAAATGCGCAATTTAATTCATAATTCGCAAACTAATTTAAATTGCGTAATAATCATACTATTGTCGTAAATGAGCATTACTTACCTGAGATTATGCGATGGTGCACAAATCGAAGTTCGATCGGGCTCACGTTCGGAATTTATCGTCAAACTGCACAATTTTTATATTAAATTTCAGGTCAAAATTTTCAATCAAATACAATTTAAATTAATTTCTCGAAAATCAAATCGATCACTTTTGACCTCTTACTGACTTGCCCGAAGTCCGGTGTATTCTTGAAAATCTCCCCCTTTTTCCTTTTTCTCTTTTTTCTTCCTTTTTCTCCTTTTCCCTCTCTTTCTTAGCTGAACCAGTTCGATCCGGTTCAGCACAGTAGCTTTCTCACTGAACTGCCGATCAGTTCAGTCCCTTTTTTTTTTTCATTCCAACGTCGTCCGGCCCGTTCTCGGCGCCTCGCTTCCACCGTTCTGCTTGCCTCTGGCCGGGGAACATTCGGCTGGCCTCGATCGGGGCCAACTCACACTAGTGGCCGTCGTTCCTCTCTCTCTTCTCTTCGGCTTCAACTTCGCCGATCTGCTGTTTTCGATGCCATCGGTGCCGATGAGTTCGTGGGGGCACTGGCTTCCTTATAATTTATTTATAATTTATTTTATTATTATTTTAATCATTAAAATATTATAAAAATCAAAAAATATCTCAAAAAATCTTATTTTAATCAGTTAATCCATAAATGAATTTATCAGTCTTATTTTATCTTTTCGGTATATTTTTCTAATATTTTCGAGATAGTTTTTCGAGGTGAAAATTTTGATAATTCCAATAAATTCATAGCTTGATCAATTGGACTCGAAATTCAATATCTTCCATGTTTTTGATCAAGATTTCTCAATTTCATATTTTTAATGAAATTTTCTTAGCGAATTTATATCGAATTTTGATCTTTTGACCATTTTACCCCTACACTTGTTGGGAACCAATTTAACCCTTATCTGGCTGCTATGTAGCTTACATGCATTTTTATTCTTTAATTGTCAATTGCATGATAGTAAATACTCTTCTTATGATTCAACCATGAAAATAAAGTGTTCATACACATAGGAATCATAAAGTACAAGCTACATACAAAATCGAAAACATGGGTCTGACAATCCCCCCAACTAAAAGAATTTGGTCCTCCAAATTAGAACTAAATCAATCATCAAACAACTAGGGGTGCTTCTCTCGCATCAAACTCTCTAACTCCCAAGTAGCCTCTTCGAAAGTGTGATGCTACCATAGAACCCTCACTAACCTGATAGTCTTCGACCTCAAAACCTTCTCCTTCCTATCCAGTATCCGAATCGGCCTCTCAACATATGACATGTCTTCACTGAGCTCCAACGGCTCATAACTAATCACATGTGCCGAATTCGGGTGATACTTCTAAAGCATCGAAATGTGGAAGACGTTATGCACACCTGATAATTTTGGTGGCAATGCCAACCTATAGGCATTATCTCCCAGTCGATCAAGTATCTCAAAGGGTCCAATGTAGCGAGGACTTAGCTTACCCCTCTTCCCAAACCTTGCTATACCCTTGGAAGGAGAAACCTTCAGAAACACGGACTCACCGACTGCGAACTCAAGTGGCCTACGTCTCCTATGAACATACTATTCTGCCGACTCTGAGTTGTCCTCAATCTCTCAACTATTAACCGGACATCCTCAGTAGCCGGTGTAACCAAATCATGAGCAAAACGTTTTCGGTCACCCACTTCTTCCCACCCAATAGGGGAACAACATCTATGACCATACAAGGCCTCATACGGTGTCATCCCGATACTCGAATGATAACTGTTGTTGTAAGTGAACTCGGTTAGTGGCAAGTGATCATCCCAGGAGCCTCGAAAGTCTAGCACACATGCTCTCAACATATCCTCCAAAGTCTGTATAGTCCTCTTTAATTGGCCATCTGTCTGAGGATGGAAAGCTGTGCTCAAACTCATCTGGGTTCCCATGGCTTCTTGAAAATGTTCCCAAAAGTAGGAAGTGAAGCGGGAATCCCTATCAGAGACTATGCTCACTGGTACACCGTGTAACCTCACTACCTCGCGTACATACAACCCTTCCAACGTACTGAGAGTATCAGTAGCTCTTATAGCTAGGAAGTGGGCTAACTTCGTCAGTCCATCAACGATCACCCATATAGCATTGTGATTCCTCTGGGTCCTCGGTAAACCCAACACGGAATCTATTGTGATATGCTCTCATTTCCATATCGGTATAGGTACAAGCTACAATAACTTTGCAGGTCTCTGATGCTCTACCTTCACCTGTTGACATACAAGACATCTTGCCACAAAATGTGCCACATCTTTCTTCATACCCAACCACCAGTACACCTTCCGGAGGTTCTGATACATCTTGCCACTCCCCGGATGCAACGTGTACCTCGATGAATGAGCTTTTGACAATATTAATCTCCTGAGCTTTGGGTCCTCGAGAACACACAGTCTACCTCTAAACCTCAGTAGTCCATCAGAATTCAACTCAAAATCAGCCACTGTGCCCCTCTACATTTGACCAATCACATCAATGTAATACGGATCAGTCTGCTGAGCCTGTCGGATTCTGTCCAACAGATCTGGCTCTAAGTGTAGACTAGCAATCATACAATTCGCATCCATGTCCGAAGGCACAACTCCCAAACTGAGGCTATTAAACTACTCTAGCAACTCCTGCTCCCTGACCATCATATACGATACCATCCCTAGGCTCTTCCTACTCAAAGCATCTATTACAACATTAGCCTTACTTGGATGATAAAGTATCTCACAATCATAGTCCTTCAGAAACTCTAGCCATCTTCTCTGTCTCATGTTCAGCTCCTTCTGTGAGAACAAGTACTTGAGGCTCTTGTGGTCGGTAAATATCTGAAACTTCTCACCATACAAGTAGTGGCGCCATACCTTCAAGCAAACACTACTGCTGCTAACTCTAAATTATGGGTCGGATAGTTCTTCTCATGGTCCTTCAGCTGCCTGGATCCATAAGTAACTACCCTCCCATCCTGCATCAACACACAGCCTAGTCCCTGATGCGAAGCATCGATATATACTAAAAATCCTCCTGAGCTAGTAGGAATAGTGAGAATCGGAGCAGTGGTCAATCGACTCCTCAACTCTTGAAAACTCCTCTCATAATCCTCGTCCCACACAAATGCAACAATCTTTCGAGTGAGATGCGTCAACGGAGCAGCCAACTTCAAAAATCCCTCAACGAATCTCCGATAGTACCCTGCTAAACCCAGAAAACTCTTAATCTCGGTAACTATCCTTGGCTGTTCCCACTAAACTACAGCCTCAATCTTGGATGGATCTACTGATACACCATCCCTCGACACTACGTGTCCCAAAAATGAGATCTCTGTCAACCAAAAATCACACTTGCTGAGTTTAGCATACAACTACTGCTCTCGTAGAGTCTGCTATATAATCTTGAGGTGCTGCTCATGCTCCTCCTCGAATCTCGAATATACCAATATGTCATCGATGAAGACGATAACAAACTGATCTGAATATGTCTTGAACACATCGTTCATCAAAGCCATGTAAGTTACAGGAGCATTCGTCAGTCCGAATAGCATAACTAGGAACTCATAGTGTCCATATCGGGTCCTAAATGCCGTATTGGGTACATCTCCACTCTGAACCCTTAACTGATGATACCCAGACCTCAGATCAATCTTAGAAAAGACCTACGCTCCCCAAAGCTGATCAAGTAAGTCATCAATGTGTGGAAGGGGATACCTATTCTTGATGGTAGCCTTATTCAACAATCTGTAGTCTATACACAATCGGAGGCTTCCATCCTTCTTCCTTACGAATCCCCACTGTGAAACACTTGGTCAAATGAACCCCCTATCCAACAGCTCCTGCAACTGTCTTTTGAGCTCCTCCATCTCAACTAAGGCCATGCGATACAGTGGTCTCGAAATAGGCTCAGTACCAGGCACCAAATCTATACAGAACTCCATATCTCTATCTGGTGGTAACCCTTGCAACTCATCCAGGAAAACATCTGGGTACTCACTGACCACAAGAATATCTACCAATTTCGAATGTACCTTATCCATATCCACCACGTACGCAATGAAACCTTCAAGATATTGATTTCTCAGTCAGCATAATATTTTATTATTAACAACATATCAATTACTTTTATTTCTTCCCATCAAACTTTACAATATATTTCGTAGGGTTAGGAAACATACCTGTCTTAGCATAACAATCTAAAACAGCATGGTTTGCAGATAACCAATCCATACCTAATATTACATCAAAGTCACTCATACTTAATAATATTAGATTAGCTATCATATCCTTTTCCCCTACTCTTAACTTGCAATCATTCTACACATATTCAACTAGATGACTGGAATCCATAGGTGTACTAATCAACATCATCATCTTTAAAGGAGTACGCTCTACATGCTTTCCTAACTTACATGCAAATGAAGGCGATACAAATGAATACGTGGCACCAGGATCAATGAAAACATATGCTTCTAAATCATAAATCAGGATGTTACCTCTAATCACATCCGATGAAGCATCAGCTGTGTCTTGGTCCAAGGTATGTACTCGTCCTCGACCTATCACCTGTTTCCCCTTCTCCTCTGCCGTCGTTCTCCCCCTCTGAGCAGACGTACCAGCTGGAGCTCTATCAGGCTCCCTACCCTTCTGTGGGGTAGTCTCAAATGTCTCTGGGCAAGCTCTAGCAATGTGCCCCCTGTTTTCCACATCGAAAACACACAATAGAGCTCAACGGACAAGGTCCATCGCCATGATGTCTACCACATCTACTGTACTGATCTGTCGTAGGCCTCTATCCTCCAATCACAATGCCCTTGGCCAAAGCTATGGCCGGGTATGTAGGAGGTCTAACTGGTCTCTCTTGCACCTCCTCTATCCGTGGTCCCTTACCGAAGAGTCTCCTCCCTCCTCGATAACTGAAACCTCTATCTCTAACCAGCCTATTCCTCTCTCTATCTCAGCTCCGACTAAACTTCTCAAACTTAGAGGAATTCGTCTTGTAGTCCTGCTTGCAAGGTTGCGTCCTGTGCACTGCTTCATCATACGTACCAATATCCAGTGGTACCAATCTAGACCACAACACCAGTCTCAATCCATTGACAAACCTGCGGACATACCTAGTCTCGTTGTACATGGTATTGGGATCATACCTCCCCAAGGCCAAAAATCTAGTCTCGTACTCGTCCACTAAGAGACTCCCTTGGCTCAATCCCAAAAACTCGACCTGCAGTCTGCGCTGCGCTGTATCTGGAACAAACTGCCTTCCGAAGGCATCCAGAAACATCTCCTAACTAATCTCTGTGTGTCGAGCTCTCAATATCGATCTGGTGGACTTCCACCAATGCTCTCCCATTGCCTTTAGCAGGAACGCAGCAAATGCTACTCTCTCTGAAGTCATTCAATCAGAGAAGTCGTACAACTTCTCCATCTCTCTAATCCACTCCTCAGCACTAGCTGGGTGCTTGACCCCTCGAAAAGAAGGAGGTTTAAGCTTCTGGAACTATCGCAGTCTATCAAGATCACACCCATATCCAAATCCTCTACTACCCTAAATTGGTGGGGGCGTAGGAGTATCAGTAGTTTGTGGCATCTGTGCAGGCTATCCAGGTGCATTAGGTGCAACTGCCTCCCCAGTCGTAGTCTTTGCACCTTGTCTTTGTCTACCTGGCATAGTCTGTACCAACAACCCTACTATCGCCTCTAGGCTACGCTCTATCCTCGTGAAGAGTGCCTCAATAGTCTCTGGTACCTTACTGGGACTCTACATCACCAAGTCAGATGAAGACTCATCTCGGCTCTCAGGCCTATCTCTAAGGCTTCTAGCCCTACCTCTCGCCCCTCTACCACGGCTGGTATTAGCCATAATGGCTCAATGCCTGTATTCACAAACATTAATTTGCCTGATTCCCATATTGTATACACAATTGTAACTGAACAAAACACAGTGATATGGGGATGTACATTTTCCTAATTACTAACACCTACTCACATCAGACCAACTGGGCTCTGATACCATTCTGTCATGCCCTCCTCTTACACGTGACTTAACAAAAACCACAATCAATTTTTCATTTTTTTTACCTTTCTCTCCTCAATAGTTGGGCTGTGATTAGGCATTAGTCTTCTCATGTAACGACCCTTAACCCTTAAAAATCGGGAAATTTTTTTTTTTAATTTACTTTACCCACTTATTCCCTTATTCACTTAGGTTGTATTCCTGTGCAGTGTTAAAACACTTTTCCTAATACTTTACTCGTGATTATAATTAATTTCTATATTTTAGCTTATGTGGCCGATAAAAATTTCAGCAGCACAACGGCTTATATATGAGCCTACCCACCTGCAAATCAGTTGTTTTTTTGGCAATCCTAGATATCCACCACTACCAAGCATACTTTCCAAGTTCATCTTTACCACTCAACACATCCATTTCAATTTAATACTAGTCATCTCAAAACATTATACCAAAGTAGTAATGTTTACATCGTTCCTTACAAAATTACATCCCAACTGATATTTCCAATATGTGTCTGTGCATACAATTATGTCTGGTACAAGAATGTAAAGGTATACCTTTCTGCGTGTACAAAAAGTAGCCTAGGGAGCTCTCCCCACCAGCCTACGTCGTGTACGCGGCAGGTAGCGCCTACGGAACACTGCAAGTAATCTGAAAGGTAGAGGGGTGAGCTTTCGGGAAAAAGCCCAGTAAGAAGATGTATTTAAAACGATTCTAGGAATTTAAATATGTATAAAACATGATAATGCGTATAATGATACTTTTTGAAACTACTAATAATAACATTCAACGATTGAGGAAAATTAGAAACATCGAGATTCAAAACGTAATTCCTTAGGTATTTGAACTTAACAGATATTACGTAAAACTGGTCGTACATTCAGAATTCCAAACAGGAATACCTATCAAATCCAGTTCTGAAAACAGAGTTTAAATTTTCAAATCGAGACTATATCGGCCATATAATTATCACGTGGCAATAACAAATTTATCACGCGGCAATAACAAAGTAATCACACGACAAAATAACAAGTTAATCATGCGGCAAAATAACCCGGTCATCCTCCGTAGAGTGAATTCAGAACTTAAGGGTAATTCCCGACGCCACAAAGGCGGAAAACAGGCGCCACACGGGCGAAATACAGGCGCCACGAAGGCGAAATACAGGTGCCACAAAGGTGAAATACAGGTGCCACACAGGCGAAATACAAGTGCCACATAGGCGAAATACAGATGCCACGAAGGAGAAATACAGGCGCCACGAAGGCGAATTACAGGCGCCACACAGGCGAAATACAGGCGAAATACAGGCGTCACAAAGGAGAAATACAGGAGCCACGAAGGCGAAATACAGGTGCCACACAGGCGAAACACAGGCGCCACACAGGCGAAATACAGGCGCCACACAGGCGAAAGACAGGCGCCACGAAAGCGAAATACAGGCGCCACGAAGGCGAAATACAGGCGCCACGAAGGCGAATTATAGGTGCCACAAAGGCGAAATACAGGCGCCACGAAGGCGAATTAAAGGCGCCACGAAGGCGAAATACAGGTGCCAAACTGGCGAAATACAGGCGCCACAAAGGTGAATTACAGGCGCCACACAGGCGAGTTCAAATGCCACACAGGCGAATTCAGACGCCACACAGGCGAAGTTGACGTGCGTAAGCACACAACATAAATGGCCCTTAGTCTCAAAATAACTATAGTTTTCATATACGAAAATATCGAAATAAATTCATCTTATTCGAAAGATCATTTTAAAAGACATGCTCATATTCCGAAATCAAATTCAACTATATACAATTATTTAAAACATAAACACAGAGAGTATAGTCTTGATCAGAAATATAATTTAGAAACATGCATGAAAATCATACTTCATGTCTTTGCAAGCTTTCTTTATCAAGTTTCGGTAAGTAACTATTACCGTTTTAAATTATATCCCCTTACCTCGATCTATCGAAATCTCCATGCTCGAGTGGTGACGCCTCTTAGTACCTCCCTTAATTCCTTCTACGATCACCTACACCGAAATCGTACACTTAGCACCCTATTCGTGCGAATTACCCGAATTTCGTTAAAATCGTAACCTATTCGTTACTACTGCGTGTGTACATATTATTGTACGTACCTAAGTCAACACGCACGTTTATATATTTTCCCTTACCAAATATTATTTTGTATGTACAATTATTGACATACACCTTATTATATACCTCTACATGTATGTACACATAAATACATATATATACACTCCCATATGTATATATATATATATATAAATATATTTATTTGTTTTCACTCTTTTCCTATCTCATAAATACATTATTTGTATATATATATACTAGCACAAATTCATCCTATATACACCCATATGTATATGCATCTAATAAATATATACATATATATATACACTCATATATATATATATATTATTGTCTTCTATTTTTTTATCACATATATATATAAATATGTCATTGTTTGTACATATACTAAAACACATTTATTTTATACAATCCTTTGTATATACACCCAAGTATATACACATTTTTCATATACTCCTATATGTATATACACCTAAGTATATACTCATATTTATTTTATCATTGGCTTTCCTTATTCATTAGCAAATATATGTACATATACTAACATACCCTTTCACTATACATACCTATATGTACATACCCAAATATATATATATTTTTTATTCACATAATTACATATATATTATCACTTGTCTCCATTATTCAATATCACAAATATATATATATATATATAATTTTTTTTGCCTACTTCTCATCATTCCATTTTTAATCTAATTCAAACTATACTAGCATGCTTATACATGTATCACATATATATTCATGTACATTAATACACATATATACATGTATGTATCTTACCTCTTTTCTCTTCCTCCTTTTTTTTTTCCAGCTTGCTTTTCTTCTCTCACGGTTTTCTCCTTTCTTCCTCAATTGTTTCAATTTCCAGCCCCTGCATCCTTCCTATTTTCTCCCTTCTTCCTCACTGTTCTGCTTCTCTCCCCTCAATTCCCCTGCCTTGATTTCAATCTTCACTGTTCAGTCCTCTTCTTCCCTCAAGCCTCTCGGTTTCCCTCCATTTCCAGCCCCTGTTTCGATTTTGTTCTCTGTTTCCCAAGTCCTGCTTTAATGGAGTCTCGGTTCCAGCCTCATCCCTTCTTCAGTCTCGGTTTCCAGCCCTGACTCTCGGTTCCTCCCTCATCGATCTCGATTTTCCAGCTTGCCTCTCGTTTGCTTCTTTTTCCTCGGGTCTTGCTCTTTTCACTCAGCCTCCCCTGCTTCGGTCTGCTTCTTTCAGTCTCGGTTTGCTGTAACTTTTCCCAGTTCTTGGTCCACTCTGTATCAGCTCCAAACCACCTGAAAGGATAGTCCTCACCCAGCTCAAAACATCAGGAGGAGGAGCCACTTCATGCCTCTATTTCCAGCTTTGTGGCCCTCCTGCTCCACGACTTCACTGATTAAATTTCAAGCCCCAATTGCTGCTGCTCCAATCGATCTCCCTCTTCTTTCTTTTCCTCTTTTCTTTCTTCCTTCCCCCTTCCCCGATCAACTCTCCTGCTCCTGATTTGTTTTCCTGGTTCCCTTTTTCTCCTCTTCCCTCCTCTTCCTTTCTTTCTTTTCTTTTCGTCTCCCGGCCAGCCCTTTCCTTCTCCCTTCCTTTTCTTTTCTTCTCTTCTTTCCCCAATCGAGCCACCGTTCTTCCCTTCTCTTCTTCTTCCTCTTCTCTTTTCTCCCCTTCGATTTCCCGCCCAACACCTCTGTTTGATTTGTTTCTCCTTCAATTGCAAATAGTGGCAGACGAAATTGGCTTTTCTAAGCCAATTTCGTACATGTCATTTTATATATAATATTGTATTAATATATACATATATTATATTAATATCTACATTATATTAATATATATACCTTAATTGTTTATTACATTTTTTTTATTATTTTGTTTTTTTTGTTTATTACTATATATTAAATTCTACACACTAAACAATATATATATGTTATATATATATATATATATTGTTATTCTTTTATTTAAATGTCTAGTATATATGTATATATATATGCATATTCACCTATGTATATATCTACATATATACATTTTCTCGTATAATCTATCCAAAGACATAATATCATGCCTTCCATGAAACTTTCTTATTCCGAAAATAAAATAGTATCAGGATTCCATCATTCTTCGTAAATTCTCGATACAAGTGTTTACATCCTCAATTTTCCATTTAACAAATTAAAATTCTCCAATCCCTCTGTACTTGCATTCGCTTTATCACTTCTTGTATCTTCGAGTTCCCGGTCATTCACGGGCTTCTCGGCTCCTATATTCTCGAGCTCTACAATGAACATCCACACTTCCATTAAAATATAATTTAATTAAACATAGGAAATTTGTGAGGTTTACATTCTCCCCACCTTAAAAGAATTTGGTCCTCCAAATTCATTCGGGTCCGTCAAAATAGATGTGGGTACTCTTAATTAATCTGTCTACGATCACCCAGATTGTATCATACCCCTTTCGGGTTCTTGGTAATCCTACTTACACCCATTCTTAATACACTGTGATCCAAGAGGCTCCGAGTCTCCTTAAATTTTAACACCAGTGCACTCCAAAGTGGGTCACTCAATCCGAAAATCTCTCCTTCATATAACTTTTATAATTACCCTCTCAGCATTTCACATCCAAGCAAGGTTACTCAGTACAGTGGTTTGTGTACTTAATTCGAACCACCAGCTAAATCAATTCTAGAACTTCCCCTTTTAGTTTAGGGGTAACTTTGATAAATTATTTGATCATATGTCAGAAAACTTTCTAGTTTACAGGGATGTTTCCATACTCCGAACACGCCCTATCTTAATTTTACAATTCCTATACACCATATTAGTCCTTCGGGATTTATACAGGGGTGTGGTAACGTGTAACATGAAATCTAGAGGCTCAGGTTTCACAAGCAGTTTACATGCCAAATGGGGTGATATATAAATAAATAAATAAATAAATAAAAATGCGTAGAACTTGAACCCAATAATACATGTGTCTCGTGATTGTAAATCGAAAGCTTACCCTGGATGGTCTCAACGGAGGCATCAGCAGTCTCTGCATCCACAGCAAAGACCCTCCCATGAGTGACAGGCTTCTTGCCCTTCTCTGCTGCGGTAGCTCCTCTCTGTGGGTCTTGTCTCGGGGGAGCTTGCCTCTCAGGTTGTCTTGGTAGTTCTGGAAGCTGTGGAAACTTATTTAATGGATAATCTCTAATCCGGTGTCCCCTCTGTCCACACCTAAAATAGCTCCCTGAGGACCAGTGGCACACACCACTATGGAAATTGCCACAACTAGGGCACAATCTCTCGTACTGCTGGAAGCCTCTGGTAGTCTGTGGGGTAGCTATAGGAGCCATGGGCCTATCAATCCTAGCCCGAGACTCATCTGTCCTCTGCCTCTTAGGCTGGCCCCTCCTAAAATCCCGTTTCGCCAACTCCATCTGTACACGATCATCTCTGGTCCTTCCCTTAAAACCATACTCTGTCTGGGTGACATTGAGGCCCCTCTCGACCATCTGTGCTCTACCCAGAGCACCCTAAAATTTCGTAATCCATAGCCCCAAAAGACGATCTCTGATAGCTGGCCTTAACCGTGATAAGAACCTCTCAGTCCGACGCTCTTCATTCTGGAACGTCTCTGGATCATACCTTATCAGCATGGTGAATTTACTCTCGTACTCATCCATGGTCATACTGCCTTGTACCAAACTTAGAAAGTCCATCCTCAACTTCTGCTGGGCAGCTAGTGGAACATACTGCTTCCTAAAGGCTGTGGAGAAAGCATCCCAACTAATCACCGGATGCTGAGCAGTCAGAAGGACCTTAGTGGATCCCCACCAATACTCTGCTTGGCCCTGCAGCATGTAAGTGGCCATAGAGACCTTCTCAACATCAGAACACCCCAGAAAGTCGAAGATCTTCCCAAGGCTCACCAACCACTCTTCGACCTCTACCGGATTCTTAATACCATTAAATGCTCGAGGCCTCATCTTCAGAAAATCTCTCATCCTATCGATATTTCTCTCCTCCCTCCGGGCCTGTACAGGAGGTTGAGGCGCCAAAGGTACTGGAGGAACTGGTGGAGGAGGAGGCGGCGATGCTTGCGGAGGAGTCTGCACTGGAGTAGGAACTGGTGTCGTGCCAGCAGAATCAGAAACATTTGCCCCTAGGTGTTGGGCAACCATGGCAGCTATCGACTCCAAACCTCGCTCGAGGTGCTGCTCAAACTGAGCCATACGAGCACGAGGACTCTCTGGCTCGGGTGGAGGAGGTGGAGGTGGCTGAGCCTACTTCCGAGTACGTCCGTGTCTCCCACTCATCGTGCAGTGATCTAATACCTGCGCGTAATTTCAAAGATCGAATCTTAAAGTTAGTAGGTATACATTACCTACAACTAGACAAGCACAGACAATGGGATGTAATTTAATCCTTATTTTCGACACTTGCAGTACTAGACAACCTTCGCTCTGATGCCACTTAAACTGTAATGACCCTTAACCCTTGAAAATCGGGGAAATTTTTTTTTTTGAATTTACTTTACCCACTTATTCCCTTATTCACTTAGATTGTATTCTGTGCAGTGTCAAAACAATTTTCCTAATACTTTACTCGTGATTATAATTAATTTCTATATTTTAGCTTATGTGGCCGATAAAAATTTCGACAGCACAACGACTTATATATGAGCCTACCCACCTGCAAATCAGTTGTTTTTTTGGTAATCCTAGATATCCACCACTACCAAGCATACTTTCCAAGTTCATCTTTACCACTCAACACATCCATTTCAATTTAATACTAGTCATCTCAAAACATTATACCAAAGTAGTAATATTTACATCGTTCCTTACAAAATTACATCCCAACTGATATTTCCAATATGTGTCTGTGCATACAATTATGTCTAGTACAGGAATGTAAATGTATACCTTTCTGCGTGTACAAAAAGTACCCTAGGGAGCTTTTCCCACCAGCCTACGTCGTGTACTCGGCAGGTAGCGCCTACAGATCACTGCAAGTTATCTGAGAGGTAGACGGGTGAGCTTTCGGGAAAAAGCCCAGTAAGAAGATGTATTTAAAACGATTCTAGCAATTTAAATATGTATAAAACATGATAATGCGTATAATGATACTTTCTAAAACTACTAATAATAACATTCAAAGATTAAGGAAAATTAGAAACATCGAGATTCAAAACGTAATTCCTTAGGTATTTGAACTTAACAGATATTATGTAAAACTGGTCGTACATTCAGAATTCCAAACAGGAATACCTATCAAATACGGTTCTAAAAACAGAGTTTAAATTTTCAAATCGAGACTATATCGGCCATATAATTATCACGTGGCAATAACAAATTTATCACGCGGCAATAACAAAGTAATCACGCGGCAAAATAACAAGGTAATCACGCGGCAAAATAACCCGGTCATCCTCCGTAGAAGGAATTTAGAACTTAAGGGTAATTCCCGACGCCACAAGGGAGGAAAACAGGCGCCACACAGGCGAAATACAGGCGCCACACAGGCGAAATACAGGCGAAATACAGGCGCCACGAAGGAGAAATACAGGCACCACGAAGGCGAAATACAGGCGCCACACAGGCGAAATACAGGTGCCACGAAGGTGAAATACAGGCGCCACGAAGGTGAAATACAGGTGCCACACAGGCGAAATATAGGCGCCACACAGGCGAAATACAGGAGCCACAAAGGCGAAATATAGGCGCCACGAAGGCGAATTACAGGCGCCACGAAGGCGAAATACAGGCGCCACAAAGGTGAAATACAGGTGCCACGAAGGCTAAATACAGGCGCCACACAGGCGAAATACAGGCGCCACACAGGTGAAATACAGGCGCCACAAAGGCGTATTACATGTGAAATACAGGCGCCACAAAGGCGTATTACAGGCGCCACACAGACGAAATACATGAGCCGCACAGGCGAAATACAGGCGCCACACAGGTGAAATACAGGCGCCACACAGGCGAGTTCAAATGCCACACAGGCGAATTCAGACACCACACAGGCGAAATACATGCGCCACACAGGCAAAATATAGGCCCCACACAGGCGAAATACAGGCCCCACACAGGCGAGTTCAAATGCCACACAGGTGAATTCAGACACCACACATGCGAAGTTGACGTGCGTAAGCACACAACATAAATGGCCTTTAGTCTCAAAACAACTATAGTTTTCATATACGAAAATATCGAAATAAATTCATCTTATTCGAAAGATCATTTTAAAAGACATGCTCATATTCCGAAATCAAATTCAATTATATACAATTATTCAAAACATAAACACAGAGAGCATAGTCTTGATCATAAATATAATTTAGAAACATGCATGAAAATCATACTTTATGTCTTTGCAAGCTTTCTTTATCAAGTTTCGGTAAGTAACTATTACCGTTTTAAATTATATCCCCTTACCTTGATCTATCGAAATCTCCGTGCTCGAGTGGTGATGCCTCTTAGTACCTCCCTTAATTCCTTCTACGATCACCTACACCGAAATCGTACACTTAGCACCCTATTCGTGCGAATTACCCAATTTCGTTAAAATCGTAACCTATTCATTACTACTGCGTGTGTACATATTATTGTACGTACCTAAGTCAACACGCACATTTATATATTTTCCCTTACCACATATTATTTTGTATGTACAATTATTGACATACACCTTATTATATACATCTAAATGTATGTACACATAAATACATATATATACACTCCCATATGTATATATATATATATATATATATATATATATATATATATTTATTTATTTATTTGTTTTCACTCTTTTCCTATCTCATATATACATTCTTTGTATATATATACACTAGCACAAATTCATCCTATATGCACCCATATGTATATGCATCTAATATATATATAAATATATATATATATATATATATACACTTCTATATATATATTATTGTCTTCTATTTTTTTATCACATATATATATATATATATGTCCTTGTTTGTACATATACTAAAACACATTTATTTTATACAATCCTTTGTATATACACCCAAGTATATACATATTTTTCATATACTCCTATATGTATATACACCTAAGTATATACTCATATTTATTTTATCATTGGCTTCCCTTATTCATTATCAAATATATGTACATATACTAACATACCCTTTCACTATACATACCTATATGTACATACCCAAATATATATTTTTTTTATTCACATAATTACATATATATATATATATATTATCACTTGTCTCCATTATTCAATATCACAAATATATATATATATATATATTTTGCCTACTTCTCATCATTCCATTTTTAATCTAATTCAAACTATACTAGCATGCTTATACATGTATCACACATATATATTCATGTACATTAATACACATATATACATGTATGTATCTTACCTCTTTTCTCTTCCTCCTTTTTTTTTCCAGCTTGCTTTTCTTCTCTCACGGTTTTCTCCTTTTTTCCTCAATTGTTTCAATTTCCAGCCCCTGCCTCCTTCCTATTTTCTCCCTTCTTCCTCACGGTTCTGCTTCTCTCCCCTCAATTCCCCTGCCTCAGTTTCAATCTTCACTGTTCAGTCTTCTTCTTCCCTCAAGCCTCTCGGTTTCCCTCCATTTCCAGCCCCTGTTTCGGTTTTGTTCTCTGTTTCCCAAGTCTTGCTTTAATGGAGTCTCGGTTCCAGCCTCATCCCTTCTTCAGTCTCGGTTTCTAGCCCTAACTCTCGGTTCCTCCTTCATCAATCTCGGTTTTCCAGCTTGCCTCTCATTTGCTTCTTCTTCCTCGGGTCCTGCTCTTTTCACTCAGCCTCCCCTGCTTCGGTCTGCTTCCTTCAATCTCGGTTTGCTGCAACTTTTCCCAGTTCTTGGTCCACTCTGTATCAGCTCCAAACCACCCGAAAGGATAGTCCTCACCCAGCTCAAAACATTAGGAGGAGGAGCCACTTCACGCCTCTGTTTCCAGCTTTGTGGCCCTCCTGCTCCACGGCTTCACTGATTAAATTTCAAGCCCCGTTTGCTGCTCCTCCAATCGATCTCCCTCTTCTTTCTTTTCCTCTTTTCTTTCTTCCTTCCCCGATCAACTCTCCTGCTCCTGATTTGTTTTCCTGGTTCCCTTTTTCTCCTTTTCCCTCCTCTTCCTTTCTTTCTTTTCTTTTCTTCTCTTCTTTCCCCAGCCGAGCCACCCTTCTTCCCTTCTCTTCTTCTTCCTCTTCTCTTTTCTCCCCTTCGGTTTCTCACCCAACACCTCTGTTTGATTTGTTTTTCCTCTTTAATTGCAAATAGTGGTAGACGAAATTGGCTTTTCTAAGCCAATTCCGTACATGTCATTTTATATATAATATTGTATTAATATATACATATATTATATTAATATCTAGATTATATTAATATAGATATACCTTAATTGTTTATTACATTTTTTTTATTATTTTGTTTTTTTTGTTTATTACTATATATTAAATTCTACACACTAAACAATATATATATATGTTATATATATATATTGTTATTCTTTTATTTAAATGTCTAGTATATATGTATATATATATACATATTCACCTATGTATATATCTACATATATACATTTTCTCGTATAATCTATCCAAAGACATAATATCATGCCTTCCATGAAACTTTCCTTATTCCGAAAATAAAATAGTATCGGGATTCCATCATTGTTCGTAAATTCTCGATACAAGTGTTTACATCCATAATTTTCCTTTTAACAAATTAAAATTCTCCAATCCTTCTGTACTTGCATTCGCTTTATCACTTCTTGTATCTTTGAGTTCCCGGTCATTCACGGGCTTCTCGGCTCCTATATTCTCGAGCTCTACAATGAACATCCACACTTCCATTAAAATATAATTTAATTAAACATAGGAAATTTGTGGGGTTTATATCTCATCCACACATACCTTACCATTCTTTTTCATATCACACATACACGTCATTATATATATTTATTGACTGTACATACACTTTTCTTATAAGTAAATTCATCTACTTTAATATAATTACATCCCCAATATTAAAATGTGTACATCACTATGTTTATACATTGTTTAAATACAAAAGAGTACGCATCATGTATACCTTTCGCTAGATAGGGAATAGCAGCGGTCAAAAGGAATGCTATACCTCAGCCGACTCAATCTACTAATGATGATCTGTAGAGAGGGGGAAATATGAAAGGGGTCATCTAACTGGCTCAGTAAGGAAATTAGGCAAGCATGTAGACATCCATACTGTCTACTGAAAATATTACTTTGCCTTTCCTTCTCTCAATTTAAAAGCATGTTTCAAAATATATATAATAATAGTACAGATCTAAAATCCCATGTACTAAACACATGCTGAGTTATAAATCATAGGCATTCATGCAAAACAGTGCATATTTATCATTTCGGAATGCCTTTATATAAAATATGCCATTTACATTCAAAACAAAGTAAATATGGCATGTCACACCACAACACAACAACCGGGTTTCAACCCATCCCTTAGGTCTACCCGTATCATAAATACATGTGATATATCATGCGAGACTTAGTGGCTAAATGAAATATCTCCTGGACTATAGCCATATCCTAACATGGTGAAATCCCAAGCAACACAGTACTCAGTGTGTGGGTTATCACTACTGTAACGGAAGGGGGATCAGTCCATCACAATTGCTAGCTATCAACAACTCTCCTCCACAACAACACACGGTACAGTGTACTCCATCCCACACGCACGATGCAACGTACACCCGTGGACCTTGCCTCATGGTTGGGATGCCTGACATAGGTCTTAGTCCTCACACCATGGAAATACATCATGGTTGGGGTGCCTGCCATAGGTCTTAGCCCTCATACTATGGAATAAATGCCACATCTCTAAATTCACGTGCGAACATCTCAAGAGTGTGACACTCAATCTACACGGAGGAAATCGTCACGATTTTTCTAACATGTCTTATATATCACGTAAAAACAACAGTGCGCATTTTGAGTGTGACTCACAGTCAACGTTCTGCCTCTAAACACTGTATATGCATGTCAAAACATCAAACACTAGTGCGAGTAAACCTCCAGCACTAGGTCATGCATAGTTCTCTTTTAAATCAAGTACGAGCAAATCGCTTAAGTACTATGTTATGTATAAATCATGAAGAATCGAGTATGAACAATGCTCCAACACTCTGTCATGCATCTCATGTAAAACTCGAGTACGAGCTAATCGCTCCAGCACTCTATCATGCACAAATCACATAAAACTGAGTACGAGTAATGCTCCAGTACTCTATCATGCATGTAAAATAAATGTAGTGCGAGTCTCACTCTAGCACTTATGTATGTGAAGAACATCTAAAATCAAGTGCGAGCTGTGCTCCAACATGATTGTTTTCACATAGTTCGGTAGATGGCTCTTTAAAGTAGGGATGTTTCAAAACATGAAAATCAGCACTATAAAGTGTGCTTAGTCTACATCAACCTTAAAACATTAGCTCATCTACATACTCTTCTGCTACACAGCAGTAAAAACACTTAAAAACATTGTTTCCATGCTTTTTACAACTTTTCCCAAAAGTTAACTTTTTGCCTAACTAGGAGCAAAATCATAATTTACCCATAACAGGTCCCTATAAATATTATTGATTTTCTCTGACCCTCAGACAATTTTAGTGAATGTAAAACCATATAAAAATACGTACAGATAGCTCTAACTACTTGCAAAAGTCCCTTACCTCGGATCACGTCAAGTGACCTCACTTCCTCTGTGCTGCTCTAATCTCGCAGTCCGGTTAACTCTCAATACGACTCTGGAGCTGCATTTAACCATTCACTGGGTTAATTATACTTTTCCTAATGTATTACACATTTAATACAGTCTATTTCACTTAAATTGGCCCGTTTACTCTTATTGGGCCTTAAACACTTTAATTGGGCCTAACTCTGTCTTAAGCCCGTTTTCCACTTATTAATTCCCTTCATCAGGGTCTATTGGCTCATTGGGCCTATCAATACCCATTAGGCTGTGCTCCAAACTCTTTGGATAGCCATATATCATTTACGATAATTAATTTAAAAATTCAGATATAATCCACTAAATGCGTAATTTAATCCCTAATTCGCAAACTAAATTCAAATTGCACAATAATCATATTATTGTTGTAAAAGAGCTTTACTTATCTGAGATTATGCGATGGTGCGCAAATCGAAGTTCGATCGGGCTCACGTTCAGAATTTATCGTCGAACTGCACAATTTGTATATTAAATTCTGGGTCAAATTTTCAATCAAATACAATTTAAATTAATTTCTTAGAAATCAAATCGATCACTTTTGACCTCTTACCGACTTACTCGAAGTTTGGTGTATTCCCGAAAATCTTCCCCTTTTTCCTTTTTCTCATTTTTCTTCCTTTTTATCCATTTTCCTCTATTTCTTGGCTGAACCGGTCTGGTCCGGTTCAGCACAGTAGCTTTCTCATTGAACCGTCGATCGGTTCAGTCCCTTTTTTTCGTTCCGGCATCGTCCGACCGAAACTTGACGCCTCACTTCCGTCGTTCGGCTCGTCTCTGGCCGGGGAACGTTCGGCTGGCCTCGATCGGGAACAACTTACGTCGGTGGTTGTCATTCCTCTTTCTCTTCTCTTCGGCTTCAACTTCGTCGATCTGCTATTTTAGGTGCCGTCGATGCGCGTCGTCGGTGCTGATTAGTTCGCGGGGTCGCTGGCTTCCTTCGCCAGCCCTTGCCTAGTCATCTGGTCGTCGGTGCTCGCCGGTGATAAAGGTCGGTCCTTGGGTCGGCTAGCTTCGGTTTCATCTTTCTCTTTCGTTTTCTCTCTCTCGCATTTTCAGATTTAAGTTTCTATTTTTTTCTATTTCTTTTCTTTTTATTTATAATTTATTTTATTATTATTTTAATCATTAAAATATTATAAAAATCCCAAAATATCTCAAAAAATCTTATTTTAATGAGTTAATCCATAAATGAAATTATCAGCCTTATTTTGTCTTTTCAGTATATTTTTCTAATATTTTCAGGATCGTTTTTCGAGGTGAAAATTTTGATAATTCCAATAAATTCATATCTTGATCAATTGGACTCGAAATTCAATATCTTCCTCGTTTTTTATCAAGATTTCTCAATTCCATATTTTTAATGAAATTTTCTTATCGAATTTATACCGAATTTCGATCTTTTGACCGTTTTACCCCTGCACTTGTTGGGAACCAATTTAACCCTTATCTGGCTGTTATGTAGATTACATGCATTTTTATTCTTTAATTGTCAATTGCATGATAGTAAATACTCTTCTTATGATTCAACCATGAAAATAAAGTGTTGATACACATAGGAATCAAAGGTACAAGCTACATACATAATCGAAAACACGGGTCTGACACATCTAATGCGAGCTATGCTCCAGTACCATGCTAAAACCAGTAAAGAGTCTGTACGAACTCAACTCAAGCACAACATCATGAAAATCTATGTGAAAACTAGTGTGAGCTATGCTCTAGCACTCATGCGTACGAAAACACATCAAATCTCGTGCGAATTATACTCTAGCACGCTTTCATTCTCACGAAATCCATGTAGGTGGCTCATTTCTTTGCAAACATTGTTATCAACCAAATCAAATCATTTCTTTTGCAAACCATTTCAAAAGTTAGCCAACCTACCAATCAATTGCTAAAAAGCCACAAAACAAGGTTTTCAAAGCATCATGCTTTTGTTTTCATGCACATTTCTCAAAACCCAACTCTTTGCCTTTCAATCACCCAATAATCATTTCCTAGTATCACATGTAGTCTAGCAAAACATTTAAGGGTCCAACTTGCGCACAGATTTCTCTAAGAGTCTACACAATTCTCTTACCTCAATTTACTTGGGGTGCGACTCTCTTCCTTTACGCTTCCCGTGCTTTTGGCTCAACTTGCTCTAGTGTATTCTTCAGAGCTGCAATTCATTAATCAAACGCTCGAGTTAGTGTTGCTAACTCTCATTCAACTATGCCGTAAATATTCATTTTACCCCTTTTTGGGTAAGTCTCATAATTCATTCTATAACGCCATCTTAAATCCATACCAACAACATCACTATCAATTAAAGATATCCTATTCATCATTTATTCCACTACATTTCACTTTCTCACACTAACCCATTTCTAGGTTATAATCATTTCATGGCATTCTAGGTAGTTCTACCATAAACATGCACACTAAATCAACTTCAATATCCATAATTAAACAAATGTACTTAGTTTTGGTGCTTTAGAACTCACCTCTTTGGATTTCTTTCTTGTTCCAAGTGGAATGCTCCTAACTCCTTTAAGACAACAAATGGGAAAGTGCCTCCAAACTATGTTATTCTTCTCTTTGATGAGAACAACTTTGTGTCTAATAGCCTTCCCTCAAATCTTCTTGAAAATGGGTGGATTTAGAGAGATAAAACTAGGTTTTTGGGTTGAAAATGGAAGGAAATGGTTTTGTCCCGAATCTGCAGATCCAACTGCTCCTATTTATCGATTTGGCTTGATGAGGTCAATCTGTCAAGACATGAGATGGATCTGCTCCCCTTAAAATCCCTCTTTTCACAACAATTTGAAGGCATGAGATCAATATGTCGAAACCTTAAGATCGATTTGTCTCAGACAGTAGTTAAGGAGATCGATCTGGCTAGGAAGGAGATCGATTTGCTCTAACCCGAGAGCTAAGGAAATCGATTTGTTTCATTAAGGATCGATCTACATTTTACAAAATGTTTAGGAGATCGATCTGGCTCCATTGGAGATTGATTTACCTTATTCCATTGATCGAATAAGAACATTTTTTGCTCTTCTAGATCAATCTCTCATCCTATGAGATTGATCTGACCTTCATATTTTCTAGATTTTCTGCAGCAACTCACACCTAAACATCCTTAATTTGTTGCCATGGTCATTTTCCCATTTAGTTACCTTTAAGACTTGAAAATGGCATCCATTCATACTTTATACACATTAAAAATTGTGTGAAATCTTTGTATAACCAAAGGTATACAATACAAAACCAAATGGAAGTGCATAACTCATGCAAATCTTCATTCCATTTTACCACACTACTCTTATTCCATTCCACCCACATTCATCACATACAAAAGTCCATTTCTTCATATTCATACATAATGAAACTTGTACGTACATCACAACTCTTATTACAAGTGTGTACATTGAACTTATGGACTCTACATCATTTATGCTTCACATTACAAATACATCACCATTTACACATATACAAGGTTATACATATATGGGGTCTCACATTCTCCCCCACTTATAAAATTTGGTCCTCCAAATTAGAACCAAATCGTTGTGTGAAAAGCTCGGGATACCTTTCCCGCATCAAACTCTCCAATTCCCATATGGCCTCTTCCACCGTGTGATGTTGCCAAAGAACCTTCACTAAGGGAATTATCTTTGTCCTCAACTCTTTCTCTTTTTTATCCAATATCCGAATCGACTGTTCAACATACGTCATACTTTCATTGAGTTCCAAAGGCTCATACTTTATTACATGCGTCAAGTCCGGGTAGTATTTTCGTAACATGGATACGCGGAAGACGTTATGTACACTTGCCAACTTTGGTGGCAATGCCAACCTATATACCTTATCTCCCACCTTATCAAGTATCTCGAATGGCCCTATATACCGAGGGCTCAACTTTTCAGTCCTCCCAAATCTCATGATTCCCTTCGAGTGAGAAACCTTCAAAAACATTGACTCACCCACATTAAACTCTAGTGGTCTACGTCTCTTATTAGGATAACTCTTTTGTCTGCTCTAAGCTGTCCGTAACCTCTCACAAATCAACTGGACATCCTCAGAGGCCTGTCTAACCAAGTCAGGAGCAAAGATCTGTCTGTCACCAACCTTTTCCCATACAATGCCTCATATGGTGCCATCCCGATACTCGTATGAAAATTGTTATTATAGGCAAACTCTGTAAGTGGCAAACGGTCATCCCAAGAGCCTCCAAAATCTAATACACACGCTCTCAACATATTCTCCAGGGTTTGTATAGTCCTCTCTAACTGACCATCTGTCTGAGGATGAAACGTGGTGCTAAAACTCAATTGGGTCCCCATCGTTTCCTGAAAACGTTCCCAGAAATGTGAAGTGAAGTGGGCATCCTTATCAGAAACAACGCTCATTGGAATTCCATGTAGCCTCACTATCTCGCGCACATACAAGTTCGCTAACTGGCTCAAAGTATCGGTAGCTCTCATAACTAGAAAATAGGCTAACTTTGTCAACCGATCCACAATGACCCATATGGCATCATGAACTCTGCGTGTCCTCCGTAATCCCATCATAAAATCCATGGTGACATGTTCCCACTTCCAAGTAGGTATCGGTAGAGGTTGCAATAATCTCGCAAGCTTCTGATGCTCTACCTTCACCTGCTGAAAAATGAGACACTTAGCGACATATTCAATAATGTCTTTCTTCATCTTAGACCACCAATAAACCTTTTAAAGGTTTTGATACATCTTAGTGCTCCCTGGATGCATCATATATCTCGATGAGTGAGCCTCTGTCAAGATCAACTACTTGATCTCTGGATCATTGGGAACACATATCCTACATCTGAACCTCAACAATCCATCTGGACTAAATTCAAATTTCATCTCTGTACCCCTCTGTATCTGCCTAATGATATCACTGTACTGCTGATTATCTCGCTGAGCCTTTCGGATTCGATCTACCAGATCATGTTCCAACTGCAGGTAAGCTATCATAAATCCACTATCAGCGTCAGGCAGGGTCATATCCAAATTGTGGTTCGTGAACTATTCCAACAGCTCGTGTTCCCTGACCATCATGAAGGACACCAACCCGAGATACCTTCTACTCAATGCATCGACAACTACATTCGCCTTACCCGGGTGGTACAAGATCTCACAATCATAATCCTTTAAAAGCTCGAGCCATCTCCTTTGTCTCATGTTTAACTCTTTCTACGAGAACAAGTACTTAAGGCTCTTATGATCTGTGTAAACCTGAAATCTCTCACCATAAAGACAGTGGTGCCATATTTTACTATGGCCGCTAACTTTAAATCATGGGTCGGGTAGACTGGTGCCCCGCAAGGTGATACACTCGATCTGATGAACCCCTTCTCCAGTAACTCCTGTAACTGCTTCCTGAATTATTCCAACTCAACTTGAGCGATTCTGTATTGTGGCTTGGATATCGACTCTTTACCGGGTGCCAAGTCGATACCAAATTCCATTTCTCAATCTGGAGGTAACCCTGGTAATTAATCCCTGAAGACATCTTGAAATTCCCTAACCACTGGAAGGTCTATCAACTCTGGACGTGCCTTATCCGTCTCAATCACATAAGCAATGTACCCTTCGCATTATCCTTTCCATCGTTAGCAACACAAATCATCACATCACATACACAACTGATAAACAGATTCATCTCTCAAGTATTATGAATTAAATCATACTCTTCTCATTTATAAAGATCACGTTATTTCATTTCATTTCACAAAACTTACAATAGGATTGTCTAATCCTGAAAACATTAATATTTTAGCACGACAATCCATAACATCATGGTTCGCAGCTAGCCAATCTATACCTAGGATTACATCAAAATCACTCATATTTAGTAAAATTAAATCGGTTGCCATTTCTTTACCTCCTATCCTCATCTTACAATTTCTATATACATGTTCCATCAATTGACTATCATTCATAGGGGTAGATATCATCCACATCTAATCTAGCAGTGTGGGTTTTACATGCTTCAATAATTTACATACAAAGGATGGCGATATAAATGATTACATGGCACTAGGATCAAATAATACAAATGCTTCTAAATCAAAGATTTGGATGGCACCTTTAACCAAATTCGAAGACTGATCCGTAGTGTCCTGGTCTAACGTATGAACTTGTCCTCTGCTCACTCCCACTGCCTGCTTCCCCTTTTCCTCAGTTGTAGCCCTCCTCCCCGGAGCATGTCACAACCCAAATTACCTAAAAATCACTACAATTTTTTTTGTTTTATTTATTATTTAAATTCTTACTTTCCTCTCATCATGACCATCCTACTAACAGTTGGGCTATGATTCGGTGTTAGTCCCTTCACACTACTTACCATTCCATTTCCATAATCACATTCACATATCAGGATCTACTATCTTTTGAATTTAACTAAATACTTATACAATGGTATTTACATAACCTTACATCCCCGACATCATATCCATTTACAGTACTGTGCATTTACATATTTAGATATAAAACTATACAAATGTGTATACCTGTCTCTCGATGGGAAGCAGCTGATACCAAGATGCAAGTTCTTAACCGCTCACTAACTACTGCGAGTGCTCTGAAAAAATGGGAAAATAAGGGGGGTGAGCAAACCACACGCTCAGTAAGGCAATTATGCAAGTAAGTAGATAGCTCCACTATCTACATGATCATAATGCCATGCCCTTAAATTCATTCCTTTTCGTTTAAATCTCATGCACAAAATCATGCATACATTATTGCTATAGTTTATAAAAACTATTCGTGCATATAGAAATCATACAACTCGTGCATCAATGGCATTTTATGTAACATCATAATTTGCATGAATTAAATCAAGATCATGTATTATTTCATGCCATGTAAAACAAATCATGAGAAACAATTGTCTTCATGAATTTATCATTTAAGAATGGAAAACTCCTCATGCTACTGCATTTAAATCACATCATTAAAACACAGTATAAAATAACCTCTTTGGGTCAATCATCTCATAAATAAAGCTCAAATTCATAAAATAATTAGTTATAAAATTATGTTATAAAATCACCCTTCATTTAGGGTCACAAGTCATAAAATCCTCAAAAAGATCTAGCATAGTGAAAATCCTAAAATTGGGGGCCTGAGCCCTCCCTCGGGTCTACCCTGGTCTATCTAGACCACAAGTTATATCATGTGAGACATGTAGGTGACTATATCAGTAACAACGAGGACTATGGTCATAACCTAGTGATCCCTAGCTAAACGGTACCTAGTGTGCGGGGTATCACACCTGAAATGGGAGGTTGGTCAATCCTGCCCCCAGAACAACATAACATTAGGATTGTGAGGGCGAGGCTTGCTGTCTCGTGGCTAATGCCACTCCACTGCAACAATCCCCACGGTACAACGTACTCCATGTGATATTCACGGTACAAGTTACTCCGTGAACCCAATCTCAGTCAGGGGGTGCCTGCAATAGGTCTTATCCACCCATGCCAAATATGTCTCAGTATGCACGTGTGGACATATCATCTCACTATGACACAGTCTACAGGAGGCTCCAACATGGCTATATGCATGTCATATAAATTCTTATGTGAGTGAAGCTCTAGCACGACTCCTTGCAAATTCATGATATCTAAAAATCTCGTGTGAGTGAAGCTCTAGCACGGTTTCATAAAAATCATTAAAATTTGCGTACGAGTAACACTCCAGTACGGCTTTAAAATGAGTTATAAATCCATATAAAATCACGTACGAGCAAGCTCCAACACGTTTTTATGCATAAATAAATCAAATCTCGTACGAGTTACACTCAAGCACGACTTTTATGCAATTATCATATCAAACCAGGATGCAAGCTAAGCTCCAGCACCTCTCATGCATGTCAAATCATTAAAACTATTGCGAACAATCGCTCCAGCACCTTTTTATGCATATCAAGTCAAAACAAGTTAAAACAGAGTGCGAGCTAAGCTCCAGCACCTCTCATGCATGTCAAATCATTAAAACTAGTGTGAGCAATCGCTCCAGCACCTTTTTATACATATCAAGTCAAAACAAGTCAAAACAATCAAAACAGAGTACGAGCTAAGCTCCAGCACCTCTCATGCATTTCACAATAATAAAAGTCAGTGCGAGCAACCGCTCTAGCACATTTTATGCACACTCACAAATGCAAGTATAGTGCGAGCTATGCGCCAGCACTATCTATTTTCATATAAATTTGATAGTTGGCCCATTTTCCAAAGAAATTTCATTTAAATCTTAATATCACTTACGTAGTGTTATATTGTGAAATTTATGTAATTACTGGCCAATTTATCGATTTGGTTTGCTAAAAAACCACGAAAATTCCTTAAATAAAAAAATTCCTTAAATCATGCATTTCATGCATGTGATGGTTTCACCATCCTTAGGTGAATTCCCTCAATAGGGGCAAACTAGTCTTTTACCTATTTCGAGTCCTTAAATTCTTTAATTTATTTCTGGGACCTATATACATTTTCAGTGTATACAAAAGCTATTAAAATACGCGTAGCTACCTCTAGCTACTCACACAATTCCCTTATCTCATTTTTTTATACAGTCTGACATTTCCACTGATGTCTCATCACGAAGTTCGATTTACTCTCAATCCAATCTCTGGAACTGCGTATAAATATTCATCAGGTCAAATACAATATAATTTATTGTATTTCATATTTTTTGGGCTTAATTTAAATCATTGGGCCCGTTTATCCATATTGGGCCCAGTTGCACCATAATGGGCCTTAACAGGCCTTAAGCCATTTTCCACTTACTATTTACATTATCGTGGCCTATTAGGCTCATTGGGCCCATCAGTATTTATTGGGCCTCGTTCTAAACTCTTGGATAGCTCAATTAATTATGTAGGACAATTTATCCCCAATTCCAAAATTTAATTCATTTTACACGAAAATTAAATTCGTAATTTATGTGGTAAATTTTTAACACGCATAACGGTGTAAATTGTCGTAAATAAAGGTTACTTACTCGAGATTCCATGATAGTACACAAATCGAAGTTGACTTGAGCTCTCGTTTGACGTCAATTGTCGAGTTACACAATTACATATTTTTTTGGGTAAATTTCTAGACGAATATTAAGCAAATTAAATATTCCAAAATTTAAATCGGTCAATTTCAACCCTTACCGACTTACCCGTAGATCGATTGCATCACTGGGATTTTTTCCCAATTTTTTCTCTTTTTCTTTTTTCCTTTTTCTTTTATTTTTTTTCTTTCTTTTCTTTTAAGTTGAACCAGTCCGGTCCGGTTCAACATATCATCACTGCCACGAACCGGTCCGTACAGGTTCAGGGTTAACTTTGCCTTTTCGGCGCCATCTGGCCTGTTCCTGGCGTAATTCCGGTGCTATTCGGCACGCCACGACCTAGGCGTTCTCCATCGGCCCTCGGGGTAGATCGAATTGGCGTCGATGGTCGCCAATCCTATTTTCTCTCTCTCGGTCTCCCCCTCGATCTCTTGATTTTCGCTTCTCCATGGTGCATCGCCGCCACTGGTGAGTCGCCCGGTGTCGGGCTTCCTTCGTCAGCCCTTGTCTAGGCTTCTCTCTCGCCGATGGCCGTGGATGGAGGGAACCGACTCCCTCGGTTCCATCTGTCTTCGTTTCACCATTTTCTTTTCTGTTTCGTTTTTCGTAAATCGCGATTTCCAGCCTTTTATTTATTTATTTATTTATAATTTATTTTATTATTAGTTTATTCAATTAAAATATATTAAAAATCCAAAATATCTTCAAAAAATATTATTTTATTCATTTAACCAATTAAATGAATTTATCAGTCTTATTTCATATTTTCGGTATATTTTTTAAATAATTTCGGGATGGTTTTTCGAAGTGAAAATTTTGATTTATTCCAATAAATTCATATCTTGATTAATTTAACCCGAAATTTAATTATTTCTTCGTTATTGATCAAGATTTCTCAATCCCATATTTTTAATGAAATTTTCTTATCACGATTTATACTGAATTTCAGTCTTTTGACCGTTTGACCCTTCAACGTGTTCGGGATTTCCATTTTAATCCTTTTGCATTTGACCTTTAAATGCATTCGGGAATTTTTATTCATTCCATTTGCATTTTTCATTCATGTACAACTCTTCTTATGATTCAATTTACATAAAATCATGTTTACATCAAATGAATCATAAAGAATTTCGATAAAAATGGGGTCTTACATAATCTCCCCCACTTAAGAAATTTGGTCCTCTAAATTAGAACCAAGTCAAAGGGTCCATAAACAACTCCGGGTACGTCTATCGCATCATACTCTTTAATTCTCATGTGACTTTTTTTGAAGTGTAATACTACCAAAGGACTTAACTAGGGAGATCATCTTAAACCTCAACACTTTTTTCTTTCGTTTAATACCTGAATCGATTTTTTTTTGCAACATACGTTATACTTTCATTGAGCTAAGCTGTTGGAGCTCATATCTGATCACATATGCTGGGTCCAGATAGTATTTTTGAATCATCAAAAGATGGGACACATTGTGGATGCTTGCTAATTCCAGTGGTAACGCCAACCTACAAGCCTTATCTCCTACTTGTCCAATCTCTCAAAGGATTCAATCTAACGAAACTCAATTTGCCTTCGTTCCGAATCTCTTTATGTCCTTAGGATAAGTAACTTCCAACAATACCGATTCACCCTCGATGAATTCCAATGGTTTTCTGTCTCTTGTCAACATAGTTTTTCTGTCTGCTCTGAGGTGTTCTTAATCTCTCACAAATCAACTGAACATCCTCAGAGGTTTGTCTTACCAATTCAGGAGCCATTCTCTATCTGTTACCCACTTCTTCTTATCTAAGTCGGGGAACAACCCCTATGGTCATACAATGCCTCATAAAATGTTATCCCGATACTCAAGTGACAACTGTCATTATTGGCAAATTCGATTAGTAACACTTAATCATCCCAGGAGCTTATAAAATCAATGGCACCTGCTCTCATCATATCCTCCAGAACCTGTACAGTCCTCTCTGCCTAACCATCTGTCTGAGGATGGAAAGCTGTGCTAACACTTAGTCGGGTTCCTATAGCTTCCTGAAAAATATATTGCCAGAAGTGGGAAGTGAAGCGAAAATCCATATCTCATACCATTCTCACTAGAATGCTACAGAATGTTTCACAATTTTTCATGCACATAAATCTGCCTACACACTCAGAGTATCTGGGGATTTTATAACCAGAAGGTGGGTAGACTTAATCAATCTATCGACTATCACCCCTATAGCCTCGTGATTCATCCGAGTCCTTTGTAACCCATCACGATATCCATGTAACTTGCTCCTATTTTCGTGTTGATATAGGTAGAGACTGTAATAATCCTGTAGACTTCTAGTACTCTACCTTAATCTACTGACATACTAGACACTTCTCCACAATCTTACAATGTCTCTTTTCCTACCTGACCACCAATACCCTTTTTGAAGATTTTGATTATTTACTACTTCTTGGATGCACTGTATATCCCCAAGAGTGAGCTTCTGATAATAACACTATCTCATCAACTGTGGTCATGGGGAGAACTTATGCTGTCTCTAAACCTCAGTAAGCCATCATCACTCTCTGTGAACTCTGTCACAGTACCCATTTGAATTTGACCCACACTATCGACACCATACTGATCATCACGCTAAGCCTGCCAAATTCGATTCTAATCTCAGGCTAGCTATCACACAATCACCGTAATCATCAGAAGGGATAACATCACTATTAAGGCTCACAATTACTCTAGCAGTTTACACTCCCTGACCATCATATGTAATACCATCTCGAGGCTCTTTCTGCTCAAGGCATTAGCCATTACATTAGCATTTCCTGGGTGGTACAATTTTCACAAGCAAATCTCTTAGAAGCTTTAACCCTATTTTTTATCTTAATTTCGACTCTTTCTGTGAAAATAGATACTCAGGGCCTTTTATGATCAGTGCATATCTGAAATTTATCACCGTATAAGTGGTGGTGCCATACTTTTAGCGTAAACGCTATGGCTGCCAACTCTAAATCATAGGTCAGATAGTTTTTCTCATGGTCCTTGAACTATCTGGATCCATAAACGACTATCTTCCTATTTTACATCAATACACAGCTCAATCCTTATTTTGAGGTATCCATACACACTGAAACCTCTTGAGCTATTGGTTATGATGAGATAATTACGGTGGTCAGTTTATTACTTCAATATACCAAAACTTACCGAAGCTACTTTCATACTTATCATCCTACTGGCATGCAATTTTTTTCAAATGGGATGTGTCAACTGAGCAACCCATTTCGAGAAACTCATAACACCTCGTCTGTAAGACAGTTTCCAATTGCTACTCATGCTCTTCCCTGGACTTCGAACACATTATAATATCATCGCTAAAGATAACAACCAATCGGTCTAGGTAAGGTTTAAATACCTTGTTCATCAATGTCCTAACAGTTACGGCACATTCACCTTCCGAATTCTTAACGGTTGTTACCCAGACTTCAAATCGATCTCTATAAAGATATGTGTTTTTCACTGCTAATCCAACAAATCATTTATAGTGGGAGGAAACACTTGTTCTTGATGTTATCCTCGTTCGACAATCAAAATTCAATACATGGTCGGAGGCTTCCATTCTCTTTTCACAAATAGAACAAGTGTGCCTCAAGTTACACATTCGGTCTGAGGAACGCTTATCCAATAACTCCTATACTTGTTTCTTTAGTCCTTCCAGTTCCACTAATACCATTTTATACAGTGGTTTGGATATCGACTCTGTACCAGGTACCAAATTAATACCAACTCCATTCCTCTAACGGGTGGCAACCCTGGTAGAATATCCGGGAAGATATCAAAACACTACCGACGCACTAGGATATCTGTTAACTTCGGATGTGCCTTATCCGTACCGACCACACAAGCAATGAAACATTCCCATCATTACTCATTCAGTGAGTACAATCATTTACTCTTTTAATTTCAATCGCTACACCCCTTTCATTACTTGTCAAACTTACTGTACACTTTTCAGGGGTGAAAACATCACAATCCTAGGATAGCTATCTAAACAGCATAGTTTGCAGCTAAATCAATCTATTCTCAAATATTGCTTCAAAATTATTCATATACCATTAAATAAAATTGGCTGACATATCATTTTTTTCCCCTTTTTCAACTTACAATCCCTATACCCATATTCAGTTAGTGATAATAAGCTAACTATCATCATCTTACCTAAGGGTACATGTTTTACATCTTTCACTAGCTTATAAGAATCTGAAGGCGATATGAATCAATGCGTGGCACCAAGATCAATTAAAATACTTACTTCATTATTCACAACCAGTATGGTATCTTCCACCACATCAGATGAAACATTAGGAGTGTCCTGGTCTAAGGCATACACTTGCCCTCTTCCAACAGCCTACTTTCCCTTTCTCTTCGGCTGTGGCCTCCCTTTTTGGTGCAGAGATATCAACAGGGTTTTCTCTTTCTCTTTGCCCTTATGTGGGGTAGTCTCACCCAACTCTGAGCTATCATTAAATAAATGGCTCGTCTTACCACACTTAACGCCTATTTTAGTCAATAAAGTGTAGGGCTTAC
Organism: Firmiana major; assembly: GCA_033439115.1. NCBI lineage: Eukaryota > Viridiplantae > Streptophyta > Magnoliopsida > Malvales > Malvaceae > Firmiana > Firmiana major. The sequence continues at coordinate 29,295,205 of CM065905.1, forward strand.
TTTCGTGGTATCTACCACACATCCTACACTATTCCGTAGCAGGTCGGGGTCCTCAAATCATAATACCCCTTGTAAGTGTTGAAACTGAATACACTAAGGCCTTACCAATCATCTCACCCAGTGATTCATCAACTCTAATCTTTTACCAATCTACCTTTTTCCCGTTCTGACATCTCTGTCATTCTCTATTCTCTTTCTGTCTCTATTTTGACATTTCGGCCCTTACTACCTTTCCCAAACTCAGAGGCATGCAACTCATGATCTTATTCACACAACTGTAGTTTGCGCACTGCCTCGGCATAGATAGTGATATCTAATGGCCCAATCGGACTCTAATTAAAATTCTGAGCCCTTCCATGAACTTTTAGACACTTTCAATTCTCACTGTTCATAGTGTCGAGGTCATACCTGCCCAAGAATATAAATTGAGTTTCATACTCGTCAATCAACAAGTTCCTCTGGGTCAAAGTAAAGAATGTTATCTGTAATTTCCTTTAAGCAGTGTTTGAGATATTCTGTCACCGGAATACATCTAGAAATATTTTTAATGTCCATTATGGATGTCTAACTCTTAATATAGGTTGAGCAGACTTTTATCAATGCTTTGCCTCACCCTCAAATCCCATGCATACTATGAGAAATTAGCTCCATAATATTCTCCATACTCCGCTCCAACCTCGCGAAGCGTGTCTTAATATTGTCCGATCTATCTGTAGGACTCTATGGGGCATGCTCAACATCAGCCTCCATTTCAATCTTATCTTGACTCTCATGTGGTGACTTAGTACGACTCTCAGGCCTACCTCTACGGCCTCGACCTCGTGTACTTGCCCCTCTACCATAGCGGCTATTAGTTAATGAGTCTACATTCTTGCATTTGAAACCAAATTCTTAGCTGTAATTTCATCTCGATATACATAATTGTATCTAAACAATGTACAGTACATGGGGATATAAACTTCCTTAACCATTAACACCGACCCATATCAGGCCAACTTAAGCTCTGATACCAAAAACTGTCACAACCCAAATTACCTAAAAATCACTACAATTTTTTTCGTTTTATTTATTCTTTAAATTCTTACCTTCCTCTGATCGTGACCATACTACTAACAGTTGGGCTATGATTCGGTGTTAGTCCCTTCACACTACTTACCATTCCATTTCTAAAATCACATTCACATATCAGGATCTACTATCCTTTGAATTTAACTAAATACTTATACAATGATATTTACATAACCTTACATCCCCGACATCATATCCATTTACAGTACTGTGCATTTACATATTTATATACAAAACTATACAAATGTGTATACCTGCCTCTCGATGGGAAGCAACGGATACCAAGATGCAAGTTCTTAACTGCTCACTAACTACTGCGAGTGCTTTGAAAAATGCAAAAATAAGGGGCTGAGCAAACCACACGCTCAGTAAGGCAATTATCCAAGTAAGTAGATAGCTCCACTATCTACATGCTCATAATGCCATGCTCTTAAATCCATTTCTTTTCGTTTAAATCTCATGCACAAAATCATACATACATTATTACTATAGTTTATAAAAACTATTCGTGCATATAGAAATCATACAACTCATGCATCAATGGCATTTTATGTAACATCTTAATTCGCATGAATTAAATCAAGATCATGCATTATTTCATGCCATGTAAAACAAATCATGAGAAACAATTCTTTTCATGAATTTATCATTTAAGCATGGAAAACTCCTCATGCTACTGCATTTAAATCACATCATTAAAACACAGTATAAAATAACCCCTCTGGGTCAATCATCTCATAAATAAAGCTCAAATTCATAAAACAATTCGTTATAAAATTTTGTTATAAAATCACCCTTCTTTTAGTGTCATAGGTCATAAAATCCTCAAAAAGATCTAGCATAGTGAAAATCCCAAAATCGGGGGCCTGACCCCTCCCTCGGGTCTACATTGGTCTATTGAGACCACAAGTTATATCATGTGAGACATGTAGGTGACTATATCAATAACAACGAGGACTATGGCCATAACTTAGTGATCCCTGGCTACACGGTACCTAGTGTCCGGGGTATCACACCTGAAATGGGATATGGGTCAATCCTGCCGCCAGAACAACATAACATCAGGATTGCGAGGGCAAGGCCTGCTGCCTCGTGGCTAATGCCACTCCACTCCAACAATCCCCACGGTGCAGCGTACTCTATGTGATATACACGGGACAACGTACTCCGTGAATCTAATCTCAGTCAGGGGGTGCCTGCAATAGGTCTTATCCACCCATGCCAAATATGTCTTAGTATGCACATGTGGACATGTCACCTTACTATGATGCACAGTCTACAAGAGGCTTCAACACGGCTATATGCATGTCATATAAATTCCTATGCGAGCGAAGCTCTAGCACGGCTCCATGCATATTCATGATATTTAAAAATCTTGTGCGAGCGAAGCTCTAGCACCGTTTCATAAAAATCATTAAAATCTGCATACGAGTAGCACTACAGTACGACTTTAAAATGAGTTATAAATTCATATAAAATCATGTGCGAGCAAGCTCCAACACATTTTTTTTGCATAAATAAATCAAATATCGTACGAGTTACACTCAAGCACGACTTTTATGCAATTATCATATCAAAACAGGATGCGAGCTAAGCTCCAGCACCTCTCATGCATGTCAAATCATTAAAACTAGTGCGAACAATCGCTCCAGCACCTTTTTATGCATATCAAGTCAAAACAAGTCGAAACAGTCAAAATAGAGTACGAGCTAAGCTCCAGCACTTCTCATGCTGTCCAATCATTAAAACTAGTGCGAGCAATCGCTCCAGAACCTTTTTATGCATATCAAGTCAAAACAAGTCAAAACAGTCAAAACAGTCAAAACAGAGTGCGAGCTAAGCTCCAGCACCTCTCATGCATTTCACAATAATAAAAATCAGTGCGAGCAACCGCTCTAGCACATTTCATGCATATGATGTCACATAAGTCAGTGCGAGCAACCGTTCTAGCACATTTTATGCACACTCACAAATGTAGTTATAGTACGAGCTATGCGCCAGCACTATCTGTTTTTGTATAAACTTGATAGTTGGCCTATTTTCCAAAGAAATTTCATTTAAATCTTAATAACACTTACGTAGTGTTATATTGTGAAATTTATGCAATTACTGGCCAATCTATTGATTTGCTTTGCTTAAAAATCATGAAAATTCCTTAAATCAGAAAATTCCTTAAATCATGCATTTCATGCATGTCATGCTTTCACCATCCTTAGGTGAATTCCCTCAATAGGGGCAAACTAGTCTTTTACCTATTTCGAGACCTTAAAATCTTTAATTTATTTCTAGGACCTATATATATTTTCAGTGTATAAAAAAGCTATTAAAATACGCGTAGCTACCTCTAGCTACTCACATAATTCCCTTACCTCATTTTTCTGTACAATCTGACCTTTCCACTGATTTCTCATCACGCAGTCCGATTTGCTCCCAATCCAATCTCCGAAACTGCGTATAAATATTCATCAGGTCAAATACAATATAATTAATTGTATTTCATATTTTTTGGGCTTAATTTAAATCATTGGGCCCGTTTATCCATATTCGACCTTGTTCCACCATAATGGGCCTGAACCGGCCTTAAGCCCATTTTTCACTTAGTATTTACATTATCGAGGCCTATTAGGCTCATTGGGCCCATCAGTATTTATTGGGCCTCGTTCCAAACTCTTGGATAGCTCAATTAATTATTTACGACAATTTATCTCTAATTTCAGAATTTAATTCATTTTATACGAAAATTAAATCTGTAATTTATGCGGTAAATTTTTAGCACGCATAACGATTTAAATTGTCGTAAATAAAGGTTACTTACCCAAGATTCTATGATAGTACACAAATCGAAGCTGATTCGAGCTCTTGTTTGACGTCAATTATCGAGCTACACAATTACATATTTTTTGGTAAATTTCCAGTCGAATATTAAGCAAATTAAATATTCAAAAATTTAAATCAGTCAATTTCGACCGCTTACCGACTTACCTGTAGCTCGATTGCATCACCGAGATTTTTCCCCAATTTTTCCTCTTTTTCTTTTTTTTCTTTTCTTTTTGGTTGAACCGGTCCGATCTGATTCAGCATATCATCACTGCACTGAACCGGTTCGTACCGGTTCAGGCTTAACTTTGCCTTTTCGACACCGTCTGGCCGATTCCCGACGTGATTCTGGTGCCGTTCGGCACGCCACGGCCTGGGCATTCTTCGTTGGCCCTCGGGGTAGATTGAATCAACGCCGATGGCCGCCAATCCAGTTTTCTCTCTTTAGGTCTCCCCCTCTGTCGATCTCTCGATTCCAGCGTCTCCACAGTGCGTCGTCGTCGCTGGTGGGTTCCCTGGTGTCGGGCTTCCTTCGTCGACCCTTGTCTGGGCTTCTCTCATGCCGGTGGTCGTCGGATGGAGGGAACCAACTCCCTTGGTTCCGTCTATCTTCGTTTCGCCATTTTTTTCTGTTTCATTTTTCGCAAATCGCGATTTCCAACCTTTTATTTATTTATATATAATTTATTTTATTATTATTTTATTCAATTAAAATATATTAAAAATCTAAAATATCTTCAAAAAATATTATTTTATTCATTTAACCAATTAAATGAATTTATCAGTCTTATTTCGTATTTTTGATATGTTTTTCAATAATTTCGGGATGATTTTTTGAAGTGAAAATTTTGATTTATTTTAATAAATTCATATCTTGATCAATTTAACCCGGAATTTAATTATTTCTTTGTTATTGATCAAGATTTCTCAATCCCTTATTTTTTAATGAAATTTTCTTGTCACTATTTATACTGAATTTTAGTCTTTTGATCGTTTTATCCTTCAACGTGTTCGGATTTCCATTTTAATCCTTTTGCATTTGACCTTTAAATGCATTCGGGAATTTTTATTCATTCCATTTGCATTTTTCATTCACGTACAACTCTTCTTATGATTCAATTTACATAAAATCATGTTTACATCACATGAATCAAAAGAATTTTGATAAAAATCGGGTCTTACAGAGCAGCTGTCCCAACTGGAGCTCCTTCTGGCTCCCTGCCCTTCTGTGGGGCTCTCTCTGTCATCTCTGGGCAATCTCGGATTATGTGTCCTGATTTCCCACATCTGAAGCATACTGCAGGAGGTCCATAGCATGGTCGAGTACCATGGTACCTGCCACACTTGCTGTACTTCTCTGTAGTAGGTCGTGGCCCTCCAATCATAATTCCCTTAGCTAGAGCTATGGCCAGATACATGGGAGGATTAACTGTCCTCTCCCGAACCTCCTCGATCCTTGGCCTCTTCCCAGCAAACCTCTTGCTTCCCTTATAACTGAAGCCTCTGTCCATCACTGGTCTCTTCTTATCTTTATCCCTCACTTTACCGATCTTCCTAAACTCTGAGGCGATCCTATCAATGTCTTGTTCACATAATTGCGTCCTGCGCACATCCTCCTCGTAGGTCGATATATCCAAGGGAACCAATCTGGACTTGATGGTTGGTCTCAATCCATCCACAAACTTATGGATCTTTTCAACCTCATTACTCATCGTGTTGGGATCATATCTACCAAGGAAGATAAAGGTAGTCTTATACTCATCCACAGTCTTGCTCCCTTGGGTCAGTCCCAAAAATGTCATCTTCATTTTTTACTGTGCGGTATTCGAAACATATTGTCTCTAGAAAGCCTCCAAAAACACATCCCAGCCAATCTCTATATGTTGGGCTCTCAAAATTGGCTTGGTGGATTTCCACCAATGTTCTGTCGATCCCTTCAGCATGAATACGACAAATGCTTCCATCTTGGTAGTAGTGCACTCGAAAAACCCATATAACTTCTCAATCTCATTAATCCAATCCTCTGCAGCTACTGGGTCCTTAACTCCACTGAAAGACGGCGGTCTAAACTTCTGGAACTACCACAGTCTATCCAGATCACATCCGTAAGCCCAACCTCTACTACCTTGTGGTGTAGCAATAGGTGTAGGCATATCCTGTGCGGGTGGGGGGTGTAGGTGTATCTATCGTTTGAGATCTTTGGGCTGGTCATGCCCGTGCCTCAGGAGCTGTCGTCTGCTTGGCATCACCCTTGTAGCGGGACTCAGTCTTCCCCCAACTTCAAGCAACGATTGAGTGACCAACTCCAAGATCATCTCTATACTTCGCTCAATCCTCATGAAACGTGCCTCAGTACTCTCGGGTATCTCTTTTGGACCTTGTGGAGCATACTCGACCTCAGCGTCCACCTCAATATCATCCTGAGTCTCGAGTGTTTTCAGCTCAACACTACCCTCAGGCCTACCTCTACGGCCTCTAGCTTGCGCTCTCGCCCCTCTACCGCGATTGGTGTTAGGCATAATGTTTCACTTCCCTACATACACATTAATTTCTTAGTCAATCCCATCAACACACACAATTGTATCTAAATAAGCACAGTAACATGAGGATGTAATTTTCCAACTTATTAAGTATTTTAGACACCGACACACGTCAGACCAATGTAGCTCTGATACCAACTTCTGTCACGACCTTTAACTTACCAAAAATCAGCATGATTTTTTCACTTTTCATACATTATTTATTATTCATCCTTACCTTACCTCAATCGTGATCAGCTACACTCTCAAACCGTTGGGCTGTGTGTCAATGTCAACCTCATCCAACCACAACAATTTAATTTGCAATATAGTTTATAAGTAAACATTTGTATAAATAAATCAGAGTGTTGTTTACGTGTGTTTACATTGCTTTACATCCCCGATAGTTACATACAAAATTCTATTATGCTATTGAAAGTTTAGATACAAAATTACATCAGTGTGTATACCTTAAGCGATGGGATGCAGCGGATACCAAAAGGGAAATCCTCCAGTCGCTCTCGTCTAAACTCAAATCTCTGTAAATAGGGGAAAATAAGGGGGGTGAGCAAACCACATGCTCAGTAAGGCAATCATATGAACAGGTAGATACTACACTATCTACGTGATTGTGATGCCATGCTGAAAACCATAAAGTTTCTCATTCACATCTCAAAAGCATTAGTTCATGCTTGTGTTAATGTCATGTCAAACAAGTTATGCTATTTAAATCAGTGCACAAATAAATTTCAAGCATGACATTAATCATCATGCATATTTCATAAGTAAAAACATGGCATTAATCATTATGTATCAATGTACTTTTAAACCATTAACATACTTTCTCATCTCAAACAACTTAACACTTGTCAGGACATCAGCCCCTCCCTCAGACTGTCCTAACCCACAAATCATTTCAAAAACATGGATTTCATACATAAAGCAATAGACATGTGAGATAGGCAATATAATAAGGGAAATCTACTCTAGGAATGTGGCCATATCCTATGGTCCCTGGCTACATTGATCAGGTGTGCGGGGTATCACCACTATTTACTTCCACACGGGAGGTGGGTCACGTCCAGCCCATCAATCCATAGCAGATCTCGTCTGAAGACAGCATATCGCAATCTCAACACGGTACAACGTACTCCATACTACTTGCACGGTACAACTTACTCCGTGGACCCATATCAATACATCATATCACGCTACATCTCAAAAATGCAAGTGCGAGCCTATTTAATCGGTACGACTTCTTATCTACCCGAAGCTCCTAGCACGGCTATCAACATGTCAATTCTAAAAAATGCACGTGCGAGCCTATTTAATCAGTGCAACACCCAGTCTACCCGAAGCTCCTAGCACGACAAACAAGTATGGTGGACATCTAATGCGAGCTATGCTCTAAACTAGTAAAGAGTCTGTACGAGCTAACTCAAGCACAACATCATGAAATTCCATGTGAAAACTAGTGCGAGCTATGCTCTAGCACTCATGCATATGAAAACATATCAAATCTCGTGCGAGTTATTCTCTAGCACGCTTTCATTCTCATGAAATCCATGTAGGTGGCTCATTTCTTTGCAAACATGGTTATTAACCAAATCAAATCATTTCTTTTGCAAACCATTTCAAATGTTAGGCAACCTACCAATCACTTGCTAAAAAGCAACAGAACAAGGTTTTCAAAGCATCATGCTTTTGTTTTCATGCACATTTCTCAAAACCCAACTCTTTGCCCTTTAATCACCCAATAATCATTTCCTAGTATCACATGCATTCTAACAAAACATTTAAGCACCCAAATTACTCACAGATATCTCTAAGAGTCCACATAATTCCCTTATCTCGATTTACTCAGGGTACGACTCTCTTTCTTTACGCTTCCCGTGGTTTTGGCTCAACTTGCTCCAGTGTATTCTTCAGAGCTTCAATTCATTCATTAAACGCTCGAGTTAGTGTTGCTAACTCTCATTCAACTATACCTTTTTACCTAATGCCTTAAATATTCATTTACCCCTTTTTGGGTAAGTCTCACAATTCATTCTATAACACCATCTTAAATCCATACCAGCAACACCACTATCACTTAAAGATATCCTATTCATCATTTATTCCACTACATTTCACTTTCTCACACTAACCCATTTCTAGGTTATTATCATTTTATGGCATTCTAGGTAGTTCTACCATAAACATGCACACTAAATCAACTTCAATATCCATAATTATACAAATGTACTTAGTTTTGGTGCTTTAGAACTCACCTCTTTGGATTTCTTTCTTGTTCCAAGTGGAATGCTCCTAACTCCTTTAAGATAATAAATGGGAAAATGCCTCCAAACTATGTTGTTCTTCCCTTTAATGAGAACAACTTTGTGTCTAATAGCCTTCCCTCAAATCTTCATAAAAATGGGTGGATTTAGAGAGAGAAAATTAAGTTTTTGGGTTGAAAATGGAAGGAAATGGTTTTGTCCCAAAATTTGTAGATCCAACTGCTCCTATTATAGATTTAGCTTGATGAGATCGATCTGTCGAGACATGAGATCGATCTGGTCCTCTTAAAATCCATCTTTTCACAACAATTTGAAGGCATGAGATCAATCTGTTGAAACCTTGAGATTGATCTGTCTCAGACAGTAGCTTAAGGAGATTGATCTGGCTAGGGAGGAGATCGATCTGCTCTAACTCGAGAGCTAAGGAAATTGATATGTTTCATTAAGGATCGATCTGCATTTTACAAAATATTTAGGAGATCGATTTGGCTCTATTGGAGATTGATTTGTCCTATTCGATTGCTCGAATAAGAGCATTTTTTGCTCTTCCAGATCGATCTCTCATCCTATGAGATCGATCTAACCTTCATATTTTCCAGATTTTCTACAGTTTTTCTGCAGCAACTCACACCCAAACATCCTTAATTTGCTACCATGGTCATTTCCCCATTCAGGTACCTTTAAGACTTGAAAATGACATCCATTCATACTTTATACACATTAAAACTTGTGTGAAATCTTTGTATAACCAAAGGTATACAATACAAAACCAAATAGAAGTTCATAACTCATGCAAATCTTCATTCCATTTTACCATACTACTCTTATTCCATTCCACCCACATTCATCACATACAAAAGTCCATTTCTTCATATTCATACATAATGAAACTTGTACGTACATCACAACTCTTATTACAAATGTGTACATTGAACTTATGAACTCTACATCATTTATGCTTCACAGTACAAATACATCACCATTTACACATATATAAGGTTGTACATATATGGGGTCTCACATGATTGTCGGGCCCTTTATATAGGATTGGTCTTATGAGATCGATCTCCTAAGGTGAGAGATCAATCTTCCTTTTCTTTGAACTCTCTCGACATTCAGTTTATAGGCTGTGGGATCAATCTGCTCGTGGGATGGGATCAATCCTTACCAGGCAGAACCAAGTGGAGATTGATATGTTTTGAGGAGGGGATCGATTTGCTCTTTGGGAAGGGATCGATCCTTTCTAGCTAGAAACCATTGGAGATCAATCTGTTTTGGGAAGAGATCAATCCTTTCTAAGTAGAGGCAAATTGCGATCGATCTGCACTAGGGAAGGGATCGATCTTTTCGTAGCAGAATCACATGGGGATCAATTTGCTTGAATAAGAGATCGATCTGCTTTAAATAAAAGATAGATCTGGCCTTCCTCTGCAGGTTCCCAACTGTAGTTTTTCCCAAAATTTCAATAAACAACTTGTATTCAATTGCTTTACTATCCCTTTTACATTCTATTCACATTTAGTGTATGAAAAGATTAATTTCTTATGATTCATGTATTATGTAACTTGTATGTACCGCGTGGAATAAAAAAAGGTACATAGAACTCACTGGCATGGTATTATCAATTCGTGTTTGAGTCCTTATATTAGTCTGAAGGTTTTAAATTTCATTCATTAAATCTGTTGCCACTTCAACCCTTATTTAGCCATTACATGTATTCAGGCATTGTCTTTACAAATTTCATTCAAATTTATATGATCAAAATCATCCATCTTATGGTTCCATTAACATATAATAAAGTCATACATATATGGGATCTCACACACTGCATCATTCATAAATGAAACTGGTTAATCATCATTATTATAGATATTTCCAGGTACTTTATTTATCGCAAGAGTCTATCTAGAAAAAAGAAAATGGTTTTCTATAATGTTTTTTTGTTCAAAATGAAGTTATGTTGAAAATGGCTTATAGAGTAAAGAACACCTCGAGCAGGTTATCATTTGATGAAAATGATTTTTTGTTCATAATGAGGTTACGCAGAAAATCATTTTTGTTGAGTAAATCGAGATAAGAAGAATGAAAATGCTAGTCTTCATATCGAGGGAATGATTCGTAGAGTAAGCAATAAACCCTAAAACTATTTATAAGCTAAATAAAATATGTAAAAAACTATAGTTATGAGTTAAAATCATAGTCTTTCATAATAGTAATTTAATTTGAAAATGCAAAACACAATTACGTTTAAAACAATTACCATAGTCTATTTCGAAATTAGACTACGCTTAGGATAAAAAACCTATAGTCTTTGATTGTTGTACATGAATCTCAGAGGACGAAATATAAGGCTCACAAGACTACTACTAAAACCTTAACATGTAGTTAAATGAATTCAAATAGTAAAATTTCTATCATAAATGACGTTGCATCAGCCTTATCTGAAACTAAATCATTTCCAATTTACTTAATTCTTAAAAGAAAAAATATTGAGCTATAAAAGACTAGATTTAGGAACCTAAGCCGCGGTCTATTAATAAATACAAATCATAGTTAAATTTACTCAAACAATAAAAAGTCTATCATAAATGACATTGCATTAGTCTTGCTTGAAATTGAAATAATTTTTAATGTAATTAATCTTGGAATAAGAAATATTGAGTTACAAAAAATCATATTTAGAATCCTAAATCGATAGTCTATTAATAAATAAAAACAATAGTCAAATTTATTCAAACAACAAAATATTTGTTCATAGATGACATTGTTGTAGACGTGCCTGAAATTGAAATGATTTTCAATATACTTGAATATTGGAAGATGAAACATTGAGCCTTGAGCCATAAAAGACTATGTTTGAAACAAAAAAACCATAGTCTATTTATTTACTTTTAATCTCTAAAGACTACAATATATTGAAAATAATAGTTTTTGTATAATTAAGTTTAAATAACATGTGGTTTTTTAGTATCTTAGGCTATGCCTTTAGTATGAATGTAGTTAGATGCATAACAGTTGAAATCTGGCAAGTTATGAAATTGAAAATATTGTAGTTAAGGATATTAGATTGCGCGTGCTTTCAATAATCATATATAATTTTTGCGTAACCATAGTCTATGAGCTTTTTTTCAAGCAGTGAATTCTTAAATATAGTTCGTGTTCAATCATGTAAAATTGTATTTGTGTTGTATAAAACATAAATTTCGTATCTATACACCAAACACAAAACCTTTTTTTTTTAAACTTTTTTCGTATTATAATTTTTATAAAATTTTAGCTCGTGTCGCCTTCATTTCTTTTTATTCCTACTATGTCTAAGATTGCCAAGTCTACTTATTACATGATCACTGGCCTAGGTGCCTTACCAAATTGGACCACAATAATCACTAGCCTTAAGTTTTATCTAAACGCGTATAAATGTCATGCAAAAGGAAACTGTTATACCCTGTTTACAACAATGAATTTTGATGATGTAGGAATCTCGATCTTCACTCTAGCCTATCTCTAAAAACTCTACATGAAAGAAAAACATCAGAGGGGCACATGGGGTTTCCCTTACGAGTTCACTCCGATGCTTAAGTCAAACAAGATTTTGGTAAAGTTTCAGTAAATAAATAAAGCTTATTTATAGGAGTTCTTTAGCGCGTATTTACTATTAAGACCTACAGCTAAAATGATTTCATAGTGGCTCTTTCACGGTCTTCTTGAGTTATCTTTTCTTTTCGGCTTCGTCTATCTTTAAGCTTAATGACCTTAAGTTTGACTCCAAACTAGGTCCAATGGCCTTTAGTATGACTCCTAATTTCTCCCTACTCTTTCACATAGTATTGTGAGGTTTGAGAATTTTACACATATCCAATTATGTAATGTGAACTTGAAGTGTAATTTATTGAGCTAAATATAATGTACTCATACATTGAGGTGGTACAGAATGAGATTTTATGTTAAGTGTTTAATCAAAGTGTGAAACTATGAGGCCAGATCGATCTTGGAGAAGAGATGATCGATCTGGTAGGTCAAAATGACAAGGGGGGAGGAATTTAAGCAAGCAAATCGATCTCCAATAGAAGAGGATCGATCTCCTTATGATTCTGTAATGAAGAGATCGATCTCATGAGGAAGGAATCGATCTCCTCAAGGAGTAAATCGATCTCATGAAGTAATCTGTAAACTGAAGATCGATTTTATAATTGGAGCAGATCGATCTCATGAAGCAATTAAGAGATCAATCTCACCCCACGACAGATCGATCTCCTAGGCATAAAATTACCCCAAAACGTTCCCAAATTCAAATGCAGATCGATCTCATTAAGGAGCAGATCAATCTCCTACCCTCCGTTTATAAAATGACCCCTGTGTTTTCCTGCATTTCATCTTTTCTCTCTCTTCCAAACCTCCATTTCAACGGAGCCCTAACTTTCTCTCTCCTATTAATTGCTAATTTTCATCCAAATCGAAGGTTGTAGCAAGAAGGAAAGTTGTGTCTTATCCAAAGGAGAACAACATACTTTGAAATCGAAGGACGGATTGAATCGAGGTGTGAATAGAGCACTCCACAAGTTTGGGTAAATTCTAAACTTTGATCTTGGATTTTAAAGTGATTTTTGGTGATTATGGTTGCTGGCATTATGATGAAATAGCTAGAAATGATTACAGATTGATGAAATTATGATTTTGTTAGAGTAAAGATAACGTTAGGCAATTTATGGTAATTTGGGATTTTTGACTATAAATTTGGAATTGAGATAATAAGGTGAATTTAGCATGGAATATGGTATGAGAAATGTAGAATTTTGAGATGTAGTGGATGAGAATGTGAATTGTGATAGAATTATAAGAATTGGGCTATTGGAGAGGTTAATGAGAAATATGAGGAAATATGTGCTCGATGAGGTGATTGAGATAAATTACTGATGTTTTAACATCGTTTGGATAGCTCGGGAGTTCCAGAGTGGAATACGAGACTAGTTCGTGATACGGGGGAACGATTGCACTATACGAGGTGCAAAGTGTGAGACCCCGTATATGTAAAGTTGTAATGTGTAATAAATATGAATGGGCTTGTAATGTAAAGTATGATTGATGTAAGTCCATGGATTCAATGTACGTATGTGTAATATGATTTGTAACGTACATACAAGTTCCATTGAGTTTGAATATGAAGAAATGAGTTCTTATAAGTGATGGATGTGATTGAAACTCAAAATGGGTAGTGTGGTAAAATGGAATGAAGTTATGCTTCCATTTGGTTTTATGTAGCATACCTTTGGACATACAATGGATGCACACAAGTTTCAACATGCATAAGGTATGAATGGATGCCATTCTCAAGTTATAAAGGTGGATGGATGAGAAAATGGCCATGGCAACAGATTCAGGATGTGTTGGTATGAGTTACAATAAGGAAACTACAAGAAATCTGGAAAACATGAAGGCCAGATCGATCTCATAGGATGAGAGATCGATCTGGAAGAGCCAGAATGCTCTTATTTGGGCAATGGAATAGAGCAGATCGATCTCCAATGGGGCTAGATCGATCTCCTAAGCATTCTGTGATGAAAAGATCGATCCTCAAGCACCCAGATCGATCTCCTTAGCTCTCTGTTTGGGACCAGATCGATCTCAAGCTTCGACAGATCGTTCTCATGCTTCAACAGATCGATCTCATGCTTCGACAGATCGATCTCATGCTTAAAAATGTCGTGAAAAGAAGGGATTTAAGGGGACCAGATCAATCTCCTCTTGGACCAAATCGATCTCCTCAAGCTATTTCTATAAAAGGAGGGCTGAAAATTTGAAAATTTCAGAAAAAACACCAATCTTCCATTTCTAACCCAAAAACCTAACTTTCCCTCTCTAAAATCAGCCATTTTTAGTGAGATTTGAAGAGAGACCATTAGAGGCAAAGTTGTTCCTATCAAAGAGAAGAACAACATAATGGGTAGGCATTTTCCCATTGTTGGTATTAAAGGAGAAAAGGGCATTGACATTTAGAGCAAGAAGAAAAATCATATTTGGTAAGATTCCAACACTCCAATCCAAGTGCATTGTCTATTTAATTGATTTTGGAGTTGTTTGGCATGAGTATTGATGGATAAATTATCTAGGGATGTGGTGGAATTGGTGTGACCTAGAAAACCTAGAATGGGTATAATGTGAGAATATATGGGTTGAATGAGTTTATGATTTTAGATGGTTAAATGAAATTTCATTGTGAGTTTGGAGGAATTGTGAAAATGGGTATGAATATGCTTGATAAATGCCATAGTGAGGGAATTCATGAAATATGAACACTATGAGCTTAATGTCGATTTAATATCGATTTTGAATAAGTTAATAGGCCTAAGAAGAATCCATAGACTCGAGTTTTGGGTAAAGTAATGAAACGAGGCCTCACAAGCGTTAATAGAAAACTATAGGTCGAATTGACCATAATAAATGCACGATATCATATTATATGGATCGAGTATAATGCGGGATACGATTTTGTGCAGTCCCGAAGAGTTCGTTGGAAACATTGGTATTATTTGATCCTGATTTAGAAGCATTGGTATTATTTGATCCTGGTGCCATGCATTCTTTCATATCACCTTCCTTTGCACATAAATTGTTGAAATATGTGAAACCAACATTGTTGGATAAAATGTTGATGATTTTCACACCCATGAATGATAGTCAATTGACTGAGCATGTATGTAGAGATTGTAAGTTAAAGATAGAAGGGAAGGAAATGATAGCCAATCTGATTTTATTGAATATGAATGATTTTGATGTAATTTTGGGAATGGATTGGTTGGCTACCAATCGTGTTGTGATGGATTGTCATGCCAAAACATTGATGTTTTCAGGATTAGACAATCTTATTATAAATTTTAATGAAAAGAAATGATATGAAAATAGCATGTTTGTTGTAAATAAAGGAGTATGATTTTTAAATGCATATGGCTTGAGAGATAAATGATTGTTTATGATAAATGTTGAATGTGGAGTGATGGTTTATGTTACTAACGATGGAGAGGACAATGTGAAGGGTTCATTGCATACGTGGTTGATATAGATGAGGCACAACCGGAATTGAGAGACATAGCCGTAATTACGGATTACCCTGATGTCTTTCCGGATGAATTACCAGGACTACCACCTGAAAGGAAAATGGAATTTTGCATTGAGCTAGTGCTTGGTATAGAGCCGATATCGAAACCACCCTATAAATGGCTCCGATAGAATTGGAAGAGCTGAAGAAACAGCTGCAAGAGTTGCTGGAGAAGGGGTTTATTAGACCGAGTGTCTCACCTTGGGGAGCACCTGTTCTATTTGTAAGGAAGAAGGATGGAAGCCTCCGACTATGTATAGATTACCGGTTGTTGAATAAGGCCACCATTAAGAACAAGTACCCCCTTCCAAGAATTGATGATTTGTTGGATCAGCTCTAGGGAGCCGAAGTATTTTCTAAGATAGATCTGCGGTCAGGGTATCATCAGTTGAGGATCAGGAGTGGAGATGTACCCAAGACAGCATTTCGTACCCGTTATGGCCAGTACGAGTTTTTGGAAATGCCATTTGGATTGACGAATGCTCCCGCAGCATTTATGGCATTGATGAATGATATATTCAAGCCATACCTGGACAAGTTTGTAATAGTGTTCATTGATGACATTTTGGTGTATTCCAAGTCCAGGGAAGATCATGAGGAGCACTGCAGACCCTCCGAGAGAGAGAATTGTATGCCAAACTCAGCAAGTGTAACTTTTAGTTGGAACAGATCTCATTTCTGGGGCATGTTGTGTCAAAGGATGGGGTATCGGTGGATCCATCCAAGATAGAGGCAGTTGTACAGTGGGAACAGCCCAAGACAGTAACTGAGATCAGGAGTTTTCTGGGATTGGCAGGATATTATCGGAGATTTGTAGAGGGTTTCTCCAGACTAGCTGCTCCATTGACACGCCTCACGAGAAAAGATGTTAAGTTTGTGTGGGATGAGGCATGTGAGAGGAGTTTTAAGGAGCTTAAGCGTCGATTGACGACTGCTCCAGTTCTCACCATTCCTACCAGCTCAGGAGGATTCTCGGTGTATACGGATGCATCCCACCAGGGACTGGGTTGTGTGCTTATGTAGGATGGGAAGGTAGTTGCCTCTGGATCTAGACAGTTGAAAGGTCATGAGAGGAACTACCCGACACATGATTTGGAGTTGGCGACTGTAGTATTTGCTTTGAAAATATGGCGCCACTATCT
Organism: Firmiana major; assembly: GCA_033439115.1. Taxonomy (NCBI): domain Eukaryota; kingdom Viridiplantae; phylum Streptophyta; class Magnoliopsida; order Malvales; family Malvaceae; genus Firmiana; species Firmiana major. The sequence continues at coordinate 29,312,123 of CM065905.1, forward strand.
CTATGGTGAGAAATTTCAGGTGTTCACAGATCATAAGAGCCTTAAGTACCTGTTCTCACAGAAAGAGCTGAATATGAGACAGAGGAGATGGCTCGAACTCCTGAAGGACTATGATTGTGAAATCATGTACCACCCAGGTAAGGCAAATGTAGTTGCTGATGCTTTGAGTAGAAAGAACCTTGGGTTGGTGTCTTATATGATGGTACGGGAACATGAATTGTTAGAACACTTTGCGAACCTCAGTTTGGATGTAACCCCACCTGGATCTGAGAGACTTGAAATCATGGCTAGTTTAAGACTGGAGCCAGAATTGATTGGCCGTATTCGGCAAGCCCAGCAGAGCGATTGACGATGCATCGATTGGCTGAGGCAGATACAGACGGGTGTGGGTAGTGATTTTGAGCAGAGTGCTTATGGGTTATTAAGGTTCAGAGGCAGAGTATGCGTTCCCAAGGGTCTTGAGATCAAGAGAATGATTTTATCAAAGGTTCACTCATCAAAGTATATAATACATCCAGGAAGTACCAAGAAGTATCAAAACCTTCGGAAGGTTTATTGGTGGTCTGGAATGAAGAGAGACATTGCTGAATATGTCGCTAAGTGTCTCGTTTGTCAGCAAGTGAAGGTAGAGCATCAGAAGCCTGTAGGATTATTGCAGCCTCTACCGATACCGACTTGGAAGTGGGAGCATGTCACCATGGATTTTGTGATGGGGTTACCGAGGACCCGCAGAGGTCATGATGCCATATGGGTTATTGTGGACCGGTTGACTAAGTCCGCCCATTTCTTAGCTATGAGAGCTACCGATACACTGAGTCAGTTGGCGAACCTGTATATTCGAGAGATAGTACGGCTACATGGTGTACCAGTGAGCGTTGTTTCTGATAGGGATGCCCGCTTCAATTCCCACTTTTGGGAACATTTTCAGGAAGCGCTGGGGACCCGACTGAGTTTAGCACCGCTTTTCATCCTCAGACAGATGGGCAGTCAGAGAGGACTATACAGACCCTCGAGGATATGTTGAGAGCGTGTGTGCTGGATTTTAGAGGCTCCTGGGATGACCACCTGCAGTTAGCCGAGTTCACTTATAATAATAGCTATCATGCTAGTATCGGGATGGCACCCTATGAGGCATTATACGGGCGTAGATGCCGTTCCCCTATTGGATGGGAAGAGGTTGGTGACAGACAGATTTTTGCTCCAGACTTAGTGCAGCAGGCATCTAAGGACGTCCAGTTGATATGTGAGAGATTACAGATAGCTCAGAGCCGGCAAAAGAGTTATGCTGACAAGAGACGAAGACCACTAGAGTTTGATGTGGGTGAGTCGGTGTTTCTGAGGGTATCACCATCGAAGGGTATTATGAGATTTGGTAAGAAGGGCAGGCTGAGCCCTAGATATATCGAACCCTTCGAGATTTTGGAGAGAGTGGGAGATAAGGCGTATAGGTTGGCATTGCCACTGGACTTGGCAAATGTCCATAACGTCTTCCACGTCTCGATGCTTCGAAAGTATCACCCGGACCCAGCACACGTGATAAGATATGAGCCGTTGGAGCTCCATGAGAGTATGACGTATGTTGAGAAGCCGATTCGGATATTGGACAGAAAAGAGAAAGTGTTGCGGAATAAGACAATTCCCTTGGTGAAAGTTCTTTGGCAACATCACACGGCGGAAGAGGCCACATGGGAATTGGAGAACTTAATACGGGAGAAGTACCCCCAACTTTTTGTAGAGTGACTTGGTTCTAATTTGGAGGACCAAATTCCTTGAAGGAGGGGAGAATGTGAGACCCCATATATGTAAAGTTGTAATGTGTAATAAATATGAATGGGCTTGTAATGTAAAGTATGATTGATGTAAGTCCATGGATTCAATGTACGTATGTGTAATATGATTTGTAACGTACATACAAGTTCCATTTAGTATGAATATGAAGAAATGAGTTCTTATAAGTGATGGATGTGATTGAAACTGAAAATGGGTAGTGTGGTAAAATGGAATGAAGTTATGCTTCCATTTGGTTTTATGTAGCATACCTTTGGACATACAATGAATGCACACAAGTTTCAACGTGCATAAGGTATGAATGGATGCCATTATCAAGTTATAAAGGTGGATGGATGAGAAAATGACCATGGCAACAGATTCAGGATGTGTTGGTATGAGTTGCAACAAGGAAACTACAAGAAATCTGGAAAACATGAAGGCCAGATCGATCTCATAGGATGAGAGATCGATCTGGAAGAGCCAGAATGCTCTTATTTGGGCAATGGAATAGAGCAGATCGATCTCCAATGGGGCCAGATCGATCTCCTTAGCTCTCTGTTTGGGACCAGATTGATCTCAAGCTTCGACAGATCGATCTCATGCTTCGACAGATCGATCTCATGCTTAAAAATGTCGTGAAAAGAAGGGATTTAAGGGGACCAGATCGATCTTCTCTTGGACCAGATCGATCTCCTCAAGCTATTTCTATAAAAGGAGGGCTGAAAATCTAAAAATTTAAGGAAAAACACCAATCTTCCATTTCTAACCCAAAAACCTAACTTTCCCTCTCTAAAATCAGCCATTTTCAGTGAGATTTGAAGAGAGACCATTAGAGGCAAAGTTGTTCCTATCAAAGAGAAGAACAACATAGTGGGTAGGCATTTTCCCATTGTTGGTATTGAAGGAGAAAAGGGCATTGACATTTGGAGCAAGAAGAAAAATCATATTTGGTAAGATTCTAACACTCCAATCCAAGTGCATTGTCTATTTAATTGATTTTGGAGTTGTTTGGCATGAGTATTGATGGATAAATTATCTAGGGATGTGGTGGAATTGGTGTGACCTAGAAAACCTAGAATGGGTATAATGTGAGAATATATGGGTTGAATGAGTTTATGATTTTAGATGGTTAAATGAAATTTCATTGTGAGTTTGGAGGAATTGTGAAAATGGGTATGTATATGCTTGATAAATGCCATAGTGAGGGAATTCATGAAATATGAACACTATGAGCTTAATGTCGATTTAATATCGATTTTGAATAAGTTAATAGGCCTAAGAAGAATCCATAGACTCGAGTTTTGGGTAAAGTAATGAAACGAGGCCTCACAAGCGTTAATAGAAAACTATAGGTAGAATTGACCATAGTGAATGCACAATATCATATTATATGGATCAAGTATAATGCGGGATACGATTTTGTGCAGTCCTGAAGAGCTCGTTGGAAACGAATCGAGTGGTACGAGTAGCAGCTTTAAGGAAGTGGAATCACGCGTCGCGATTCCAGGTAAGGGAATTCTGTAAGTATATAGAGGTAGCTGCTCGTAATTTGTGGGATTATAGGGTGTTTATGAAATGCATGAACGTTTGAGAAATGGGTTGTTTGGTATGCGAAAATGGTTGTGAATATTGGATGATTTGGTTTACATGGATGTATAAAAAGGGATAGTAAGGCTAATAATTGCATAAATCAAGTGTTTTGAATACTTTCACAAAACATGTGTTTCGTTTTAAACAAATTGATAGATAGGATGGCTATTGTGGTTTGATGTTTGTGATAGCACATGTGAAGTGCCAAATATGTTTTGAGATAGCTTTAAAAGCTTATGAGCCGCCTATCATGTTAATGTGAATTAAACTGTGCTAGAGCCTAGCTCGCACTGGGTATTGATGTTTTCATTTGTATGAAACGTGCTGGAGCTTAGCTCGCACCTTGATTTGGAAACTATGATGATGTTTATAAACCGTACTGGAGCTTCTGCTCGTACGTGGCTTTTGAGTGGTTTGTCTTATGAGTATAACCGTACTAGAGCTATGCTCGTACACGTCTCTTTATGAGAGGATGCATGTGTCGTGCTAGAGCTTTGCTCGCACATGTTTGCACATTGTGATACGTATAAGGTTGTGAAAGTTGGTAAGATCCTTAAGCCATACATCCTTAAGCTAACATCCTTAAGCCCAAAGAGGCGGGGAGGCTCTGTTAGGCGGGGAGGCTCTATTCGGTGGGGAGGCTCTCTTACGGTGGGATCCTTAAGCCAACATCCTTAAGCCCTGGAGGGGCGGGGAGGCTCTGTTAGGCAGGGAGGCTCTTCTACATGGGTACGGTAAGATCCTTAAGCCCTACATCCTTAAGCCAACATCCTTAAGCCCAAAGAGGCGGGGAGGCTCTGTTAGGCGGGGAGGCTCTGTTCGGTGGGGAGGCTCTCTTATGGAAGGATCCTTAAGCCCTACATCCTTAAGCCCGAGGAGGCAGGGAGGCTCTGTTAGGCGGGGAGGCTCTGTTAGGCGGGGAGGCTCTGTTTGGAAGGGAGGCTCTCCTTCACGGATATGGAAAACTCTTGGTATGGGGTAGGTAAGACCTAGAAATGGCACCCCCAATCACGATATGAGTCTGCGGAGTACGCTGTATCGTGTATATCACATGGAGTACGATGTACCGCATGATGGTTATGTGATAAGAAAGTTTGGCGAGGGATAATCCATCTTCGTGCCAGCATGATACCCCGCACACCTGGATGCGTGTGGTCTGGGATGATTTACGATGTAGTGGTCCACATAGGCACTTTTGATATAGTGACCTAGTTTTTATACACATGCGTGAATTGTGAAATGAAAATGTGGTTGTGATTGTGAGTTTATTTGGTGGTATTTATGTGTTGAGAAAGAGGTTTATGATGTTGGTTTAAAAAGGAGGTTTCTTAATGAATTGCCCTTTTTATGAATTTAAATGAGATTGAGCATGAGATGATTTATACATGATGTTCTTTTTACCATGTTTGATATGCCAATGTACATGATTTTGATACATGATATATATATGTATACTCATATGGCATAGTTTTACTTCCTCATGCTCCTACCATAAATGATTTATGCATAACACTATCAGCATGTAGATAGAGTAGTTATCTACCATGCTTGCATTATTGCCTTACTGAGAGTGTGGTTGCTCATCCCCCTCTATTTCCCCCTACAGAGCGTGCATAGTAGCCCAGTGAGGACTGAGGCGTGGTATTTTGGACTCCGCTGCATCTCCATCGCGTAGAGGTATATACACAGTGATTCTTTTTGTATCTAAACAATGTAAAAGCACAGTATTCTTTTAAGTTGTAATTATGGGGGATGTAGATGTCAGTAAAACATCCTTTTGTATAAGTACAAGATTTAAATGCAAATGTATGACATCGTTTTATTTCACTGAGAATGAATGAGATGTGGAGTTTATTATTGACTCACAACCCAACAGTGTGTGGTGAGTTAGTTCACGACCGGGTAAGGTAACAGTAAAACGCAAAAATTTTTTAGTGATTTTCGGTTAAAGAGAATGGAATTGGGTCGTGACACAAAGTGGTAAGGGAAAACTTGAACTCATTTGTGTATGCGATTTTATAATGATAATAGTAGCATGGAATGCTATTTGAGAAAACAAGCATGTTTTATGAGTTTGTGAATGAGTATTGCACATGACTTGATAGCCAGTTGGGGCTTAATTTTTATTGAGTTGAAAACAAATGTGGAATAGTTTTTACAACAATTTTGAGCTGAAAACGTGAAAAGAGATTTGGGCTCTACGTTAAGTAGTACTGAGATTTAAGAAATGTGCTCGTGGTTTTGCCGATTTGAGCTCGATTTTGACATGTTTTGTGTTAAGTACAAAACGATTTTTAAGATGAGTTTTATGAGAAAAACCATTATGAGTTCTACATGAAGGCAAAACAATTTTATATGATTATGGCTAGTATTGAGACTCAGGCATGTCATGTTGAATACACATCGGGCTTTGCTCTGGTAGCATGTAAGTCCAAGCTTTGCTCTAGTAGCATGTAAGTCCGATATTCCTCCATTTTGGTAACGAGAGATGCCTCCATTTTGGTAACAAGAGATGCCTCCGTTTTGGTATCGTGAGATGACCCTCGTTCTGGTAATGCTGGGTGGCCTTGCTTGGGTAGCATGCAAGTCCGGGCCTTACTTTGGTAGCATGTAAGACCGATAGTGTGCATGAGGAGAGGCTTTGCTCTGGTAGCTTGTAAGGTCGAGCCTTGTTCTGGTAACGCGTAAGTCCAATATACCATGTACACGCCCATATTGTCGACGTTCCCTCTTTTAAGGATGCCTGAGATTCGTACCCAGAGGAGATTTATTATGATGTGCCATGACGAATTTTATATGAGTTTTATTTGCCTAGTCTCGTTTTACACATGAGTTTGTGTTTTATGGCTATGCCACGTGCATTCTATTAAGGTCATTTTTATCACGATTTAATGAGAAAAGCCATTATCGCATTTTGATTCCCACATGCTTGTGACTGTGATTTGTACTGAGTTATGTATTCTCATGCTTTTACATGATTTTAGAGAAACGAGATGAGAATGATATTTTAATGAGTTCATGCTACATTTTTAATTGAGTTTTCAACTATGAGATAAAATGATTGTTCTGTGCAAATCATTATTTCATTAATGAGTCCCTTACCCCGTTACTAAGCAATTTAGAAGCTCACCTTGTTTTATCTCCCCCTAGATTTCTTCAAGTAAAGAGAGTTCCCTGTGACGTACGAAGTAGTCGGTAGTGGAGGACTTGAGCTCCAGGCCACGTATTGTACTTTGAGGTATAATTTATCATTTCATGTACCCAGACTAATATCGTATTTACAGACACTTGATGAATAGTGATGTATGGGATGTATTAGGATTAATTAACCTTGATTTGAGTAATGTATATGGTCTGATATATAATTATGAGATGACGAGATGCTGAGGTGATAGTTATAAATTATGTATGATGATGCATGACACTCCATAAGATTGCACCCTTAATTGTGAAAGGATGAATAAAAAGTTTTAAATATGCCATGTTTTTCGCGCTTCCGTGGCATCATAGAGTTTCTTGGTATTAGAGCTTAGGGTGTGTAGTACTGTCAGTGTCAGTCAAGTGAAATAGAATACATCCCAAGTGTCTGTATAAGTCTGGTCTTGAACTAAAATTAAGGATTGAGATTTCAATCAAGTTTAATTTGTACATGATAATTCTATATTTTTAGAATTATTTTTCTTAATTTCCTAATCAATTATTTAAATGCTCTATTTATTTTGTTAATTATCCCCTTTATTTAATTAAAATTCTCATGTTTGTAGATAAATTAAATCCGGATAAATTTTGAATATTTCGGTAGAAAATGGACCGGAATTTGGCTAAAATCGAGATTGAGCCATGCGGACAACACGAGTCATGCCACCTAGCACATCCAATTGGACAAGAAGACTGATGACATGAAAATATCTTTTCAAGGAGCCAATGGTGTGAAGACAAGTGGCCAAAAAAAATGCCAACTCATCAAGGATGTGGAAATTACCATTTTACCCCTAGTGTGTTTATAAATAGAAAAGGATGGCAATTGAAAGAGAAGGTAATTAGGAGTAGAAGTAAATGTAAGGTTGGAGTAGGAGTAGTGTAATGTAGTTTGGAGTAGTGTTAGAATAGTTTGAATTTTTTTCAAGCTTCTCTTTCCCGTTTAACTCCCATTTATCTTTACTGTTCACAAACAATTTCCATTGTTATTTTTACAAGCTTTTCAATATAGTTTTTCATTCTCTTGGCAGTCACCATTTCATCATTTTCATACTTCTCGATTTTGTTAAATTTGGTTCTGTTAATTGTCAAGTTTTATTTAACATAGCATTTTTTTCCTATTTGCTAGTCTCGGTTTGGCATCTTTCTCCTTTCCATTTTTCATTGTTGATGCTGCTGTGGATGTTGGCCGAGACAAGACTCTCTTCTGGAGATGACCGGTTGCTCACACACATATGAGCAGTGTTGGAGGTTGACTCTTGCAGATTACTACTGAAACAGAGAAGGAAGGCTTGTTGCTGTAATGTCGAGATGGACATGCTAATTTGCAGCAGCAGCCAGCGTTGAGTTTTGAAGTGTTGATCGGTGCCTACTGGGATGCTCGGATGTGTATGCTAGCATAAAACCGTAATGCAAACTTAAACCAGCAGATGGTTGCAGGGAATGGAGCCGAGGACATGTAAGATTGGACTGGGCAAGAGATGATCGGGGGAGCAATTTTTTGCCTCTGTTCTGCTCTGTTTCAAGAGATTCTCTTAGTGATTGCAGAAATTGATTGCAAGAAATTAAGGAGTTGATAAGAGCTGGACAAGAGGACTATACCGACGGCACCAAGAAGCAGCAGCAAAACTGGTAGGAAATGTGGTAGCAGCACCTGGAGCAGTAGGCGTAGACAGAATCGAGGACACCAGACAGCACCGAGCAAATCTGGAAATGGAGAAGAAGTAGTATGGGAGGGGCTTTTGTTACTGGATTTGGACGCAAATGCAAGGGCAGAAGTCGTGACCTGAAGAAGGAGCAGGTCTGGCCAGAAAATGCAGCTTGAAGCAGGTGGTAACGTGATGTGTTGTTGCAGGTGAGGATGTTTTCCACGGAACCGAGAATAGGAGTTGGTCATGCCTGGCAGATGCAGAAAACGTAGCTTAAAGTAGGTGGAAACGTGCAGGCTGTATGTGTAGCTGGACAGAGAACAACCCGAGAGGCATGGAGCAGAAAAACTGAACCGAGAGGCATGGACAGGCCACACCTGTGAGCATGCAGTGGACACACCTGAAACCGACACCACCTGGAAACCATAAAATGAAGAAATGAAGGATGAATAGTGTTTGGAGGGATAATTTGATGGTTTAAAATGGTTAAGGCTTGTTTAGCTAGTGCATTGTAGCAATTAATCCATTTCATGCATTTGTTAGTTGTTAGTTATTTAGTTTAGTCAATTATAATGCTAGGTTAGTTTAAATATTTTTGTTTGTTAATTTAATTTTTAGTCTTAATTTTTAATTAGTAGTTAATTTTATATTAAATGTTTTAGGACTTTATTTTAGTTTAGATGCATTTAGAGTTAATTTAGATTAAATGTGTTTCATGCATTTTTAATTTAGTCTTTATTTTCATTAAGTTTTAGTTTAGTTTAAATTGCATTTTGATTAAGTATTCTTATTGCATTTTAGGTTTGTTAACTTTAGTTTAATTAATCTTGCTTTATTATTTTCATAATTGCATTTTATTTGCGTTAATTAGTTTTAACTGTTTTAATTTTTTTTGTAGGTTTTTTATTGAGTAGAGCACTGTAAGTAATTTTGCTCAGTTTTATTTTTTTTTATTTTATAGTTTTATTTTTTTATTGTTTCCAGTATTTTTAATTTTAGCCATGTAGATCACTCCCTTTAATTTCATAATTTGCTAGGATACACTTAGGGTAAGATTAACCGGTAGTTAATTAGGCTAGTCAACTTCTCTGTGGGACGATAACTCGGGACTCAAAATCCCATTATTACTTGTACGACCCGTGCACTTGCGGACATATACCTTTTGGGCGTGTCAAGTTTTTGGCACCGTTGCCGGTGAAGTCTTAATTAGCCATTAGTTAATATCGGTGAAATTATGCTTAGGTGTAATTCTAGCTTGTAAATATTTAGGTTGTAAATATTTAGAAGTTTAATCTAGATTAGTTAATTAAAAAAAATTAAAATCAAAATAATTGAAAATTTTAAAAAATTCAAAAAAAATTTCTAAGGACTTTTCGATGATTGCATGCTAGAGCCAGAAGTTTTGATTGCTTTCCTCTAGATCCTAAAATCGAACGAACTCTTATGAAAATTTGAAAGGATTCTAGGAAATTTATAGCTCCGCTGCAAAGCATCATGATAGAAAATAGGGAAATTAAGACCGTGGGAGATTATGCAATGCCGACTATTAGAGGTTATTATACCGCCATTAGGCCACCAGCTGTCCCTGCAAACAATTTCAAAATTAAGCCTGCAATCCTCTAGATGATCCAGACCTCTTTACAGTTCAGTGGGCTTCCTCACGATGACCCACATGCTCACCTTGGGCAATTCTTGGACTTGTACAACACCTTCAAACATAATGGATTATCTGATGATGTGCTTAGGCTTAGATTATTCCCCTTCTCACTTAGGGATAGGGTGTAAGACCCCGTATATGTATAATGGTAATGTGTGTAATTGGATCAAATAAATATGAATGGACTTGTAATGTAAAGTATGATTGATTCAGGTCCATGGATTCAATGTACGTATGTGTAATATGATTTGTAATGTACACACAAGTTCCATTTTGTATGAAAATGAAGAAATGAGTTCTTGCAAGTACTGGATGTGATTGGAACTAAAAATGAGTAATGTGGTAAATGGAAGGAAGTTGCATGAATATAAATGCTTCCATTTGGTTTTATATAGCATACCTTTGGACATACAATGAATGCACACAAGTTTCAATGTGCATAAGGTATGAATGGATGCCATTTTCAAGTTATGAAGGTGGATAGATGAGAAAATGGCCATGGCAATAGATCAAGGATGTGTTGGTATGAGTTGCAGCAAGGAAACTGCAAGAAATCTAGAAAGTATGAATGCTAGATCGATCTCATAGGATGAGAGATCGATCTGGAAGAGCCAAAATGCTCTTATTTGGGCAATGGAATAGAGCAGATCGATCTCCAATGGGGCCAGATCGATCTCCTAAGCATTCTGTGATGAAAAGATCGATCCTCAAGCACCCAGATCGATCTCCTTAGCTCTCTGTTTGGGACCAGATCGATCCCATGCTTCGACAGATCGATCTCATGCTTAAAATTTCGTGAAAATGAGAGATTTAAGGGGACCAGATCGATCTCCTCTTGGACCAGATCGATCTCCCCAAGCTATTTCTATATAAGGAGGGCTGAAAATCTGAAAATTTCGAGAAAAACACAAATCTTCCATTTCTAACCCAAAAACCTAACTTTCTCTCTCTAAAATCAGCCATTTCCAACAAGAATTGAGGGGAGACCATTAGAGATTAATTTGTTCATCTTGAGGAAGAGAACAACATAGTTGGAACCCAAAATCCCATTGTGGGTATTGAAGGAGATAAGGGCATTGACATTTGGAGCAAGAAGAAAAATCATAGTTGGTAAGATTCTAACACTCCAATCCAAGTACATTGTCTATTTAATTGATTTTGGAGTTATTTGGCATGAGTGTGGATGGATGGAAACACCTAGGTTGTGCTAGAAACAAATGTAACCTAGAAAATGAATGCCTCTAGTGTGAGAAAGTATGATTTGGGGAGTTGGTGGTTTATGAGTTATGATAAGTTGTTAAATGAGTAATGTGGATGATTTGGAATGGTTAGGTGGAGTTATAATGTGGGTTTAAGTGAAATTATGAAAATGAGTATGTAAATGCTTAACAAATGCCATAGTGAGGAAATCAATGAAATATGAACACTATGAGCTTGATATCGATTTAATATCGATTTGGAATGAGTTAATAGGCCTAAAAGAATCCATAGACTCGAGTTTTGGGTAAAGTAATGAAACGAGGCCTCATAAGCGTTAATAGAAAACTATAGGTCGAATTGACTATAGTGAACGCACGATGTCATATTATATGGATCGAATATAATGCGGGATACGATTTTGTGCAGTCCCAAAGAGTTCGTTGAAGACGAACCGAACCGTACGAGTAAGCAGCTTAAGGAAGTGGAATCACGCATCGCGATTCCAGGTAAGGGAATTCTGTAAGTATATAGAGGTAGCTGCTCGTATTTTGTGGGTGTATAGGGCTTTGGAAATGTGCATGGACTTATAGAAATGTGTTTTGATGATGTATGAGATTTGGTGGTTTGAGATGGTTACTGAAAAAGGGATAGTAAGGCTAATAATTGCATAAATCATGTGTTTTGAATGCTTTTACAAAACACAATGCTTTGATTTGAGCAAATAAAAGGATAGACTGGCTAGTACTTGAATGATGTTGTGAAATAGCCCATATGAGGCACTAAGCATATTATGAGATGTTTTGAATGCATGTGAGCCGCCTATCGCGTGTATGTGATATAATTCGCGTTAGAGCCTCGCTCGCGCTGGATTTCTATGTTTTCACTTGTGTGAAACGTGCTTGAGCTTAGCTCGCATTTTGAATTTGAATTGTGATGATGTTTATAAACCGTACTGGAGCTTACGCTCGTACGTGGATTTGAGTGGTTTTTCTTATGCATATAACCGTACTGGAGCTATGCTCGTACATGGTTTCTTCATATTTTTATGCATAAATGTCGTACTAGAGCGATGCTCGTACGAAGTGATTGGTTTTGATGCATGAATTCGCGCTAAGAGCGTAGCTCGCGCTGGTTTTCACACTGTGGTATGTATGAGGCCGTGGTGAGAGATACGGATTAACTCAGGGAACCCAACAGGCCTGACAGACCTCTTAGGTGGGGTGAGGGTGAGGGGCTAGGACCTGACATAATCCATCCAGGGAACCCAATAGGCCTGACAGACCTCTTAGGTGGGGTGAAGGTGAGGGGCTAGGACCTGGATCAGGGAACCCAACAGGGGAGAGCAAGGCCATGAGGGGCTAGGACCTGGTATTGAGGTTACTCCCACGCGCTCTTGAGACTATAAAGGTTACACTTGGTATGGGGTAGATAAGACCTATGGCAGGCACCCCCAACCATGTTATGGGTCCGCGGAGTACGATGTACCGTGTATATCACATGGAGTACGATGTACCGCGTGGTGGTTACTTGATTTGAGAAAGTCTGGCTGAGAACTAACCCACCTTCGTGCCAGCATGATACCCCGCACACCGAAATCCGTGTGGTCTGGGATGATATGTGACGATTGGCCAACGTAGTCACTTGAGATATAGTAACCTGTCTCCTTGCTTGATTTACTTACTACCACATGATTTTAAATCTCTAAGTGTGATTGTGATTGTTTAAGGTAGACCCGAAGGAGGGGTCGAGCCTCGTGGATTTGAATTGTGAAATGAAAATGTGGTTGTGATTGTGAATTGATGTGATGTGATTGTATGTGATGAGAAAGAGTTTTATGACGTGGGTTTAAAAAGGAGGTTTCTTAATGAATTGCCCTTTTTATGAATTTAAATGAGATCGAGCATGAGATGATTTATACATGATTGTTTAGCATGTTTTATATGCCAATTTTACATGACTTTGATACATGATATATATGTATACTCATATGGCATAGTTTTATTCCTCATGCTCCTACCATAAATGATTTATGCATAACACTATCAGCATGTAGATAGAGTAGTTATCTACCATGCTTGCATTATTGCCTTACTGAGCGTGCATAGTAGCCCAGTGAGGACTGAGGCGTATTATTTTGGACTCCGCTGCATCTCCATCTCTAAGAGGTATATACACAGTGATTCTTTTTGTATCTAAACAATGTAAAAGCACAGTATTCTTTTGAGTTGTACTTATGGGGGATGTAGATGTCAGTAAAACATGTATTCGTATAAGTACACAATTAAATGCACATGTATGACATCGTTTTAATTAATTGAGAATGAATGAGATGTGGTGTTTATTATTGACTCACAGCCCAACAGTGTGTGGTGAGTTTAGTTCACGACCGGGTAAGGTCACAGTAAAACGAGAAAAATTTTCAGTGATTTTCGGTTAAAGAGAATGGAATTGGGTCATGACAGAGATTGGTATTAGAGCTATGTTGGCCTGATGTGAGTCATTAATAAAATGTAGGAAAGTACATCCCCATAGTATTGTGCTTTTGTTTAGATATAACTGTGTATACCGTGATAGATTGAGCTAAATGAATTATTATAATACAGGAAGTTAGGCACTATGCCAGTTACACGCAAAGGTAGAGGGGCGAGAGCACGTGCTAGAGGCCGTAGAGGTAGGCCTGAGAGCCGTACGGAGCCACAGACTGAGCAGGCTCCACAGAACCCTGCTGGGAGAGCAGAGGATACTGAGGCTCGCTTCGCTAGGTTAGAGCGGAGTATTAAGAATTTGGTGGAGATAGTCACGCAGGCATTGGGTGCCGGTGATAGACGAGGTCCCGCGGCACAGCCTACTACTGAACAGGCAGCTGCAGAGGCAGAGAGACCTCAGACTGCTGAGACAGCTACAGTTACACCACCTCCAGCCCAGGATACAGATTCTCCTATCGCTCCACAACAGAGCGGTAGTGATGTGGGTTATGACTGCGACTTGAGCAGGTTACGAGAGTTTCAAGCACTGAAACCCCCAGTGTTTAGAGGGGTGAAGGACCCAGTGGTTACGGAGGATTGGGTGTATGAGATGGAGAAACTATATAGGTTTTTCCGATGCACTTCAGTTGAGAAGGTAACCTTTGCCGTATTTATGTTGAAAGGCGAGGCTGAGCATTGGTGGAGATCCACCGAGGCTATTTTGAGGGCCAGACACTCTGAGATCTCATGGGAGATATTTCTAGAAGCCTTCAGAAGACAGTATATTCCAGCTGCCGCACAGAGGAAACTGCGGATGGAATTTATGAACCTGGTTCAAGGAAACCGAACTGTGGACGAGTATGAGTCCAAGTTTATGTCCTTGGGGATATATGACCCGGACACAATGGGTAGTGAGACCCGAAAGATACAGAAGTTCATGGATGGATTGAGATTGGCCATCCGGACTAAGCTAGCTCCCTTCGACATTGTGACTTATGAGGAGGCTGTACATAAGGCTCAGTTGTGTGAGCAAGACTTTGAGCGAAATGCCTCCGAGCTTGGAAGGATCAGTGACAGGAAGGACAGAGACCGGAAGAGATCTGGGTTTGGAAGAGTGGCCAAGAGAGGTGGCCAAAGGTTTTTCGAGAAGAGGCCTAAGATCGAGGAGGTGCAGGAGAGAGCTGCTAGACCTCCCGTATACCCAGCTTTGACTGCACCGAGGGGTATAACTATTGGAGGATCACGACCTACCACAGATTAGTGTAGGAGATGTGGGAGATACCATGGGACTAGGCCATGTCAGGTACCCCCTGTTTCGTGTTTTAGGTGTGGGAGGCCAGGACATATATCGAGGTTCTGCACTGAGATGATTGAGGTTGCCCCACAGAAGGGCAAGGAGCCTGAGGGAGCTCCAGTTGAGACAGCAGCCCCGAGGAGGAGGGCTACAGCTGAGGAGAAAGGGAAACAAGCTGCGGGTGTGAGCAGAGGAAGAGTACATGCACTGGATCAAGACACCGCAGATGCTTCGACAGATGTGATTAAAGGTACCATCCGAATCTTTGATTTAGAAGCATTGGTATTATTTGATCCTGGTGCCACGCATTCTTTCATATCACCTTCCTTTGCACATAAATTGTTGAAATATGTGAAACCAACATTGTTGGATAAAATGTTGATGATTTCCACACCCATGAATGATAGTCAATTGACTGAGCATGTATGTAGAGATTGTAAGTTAAAGATAGAGGGGAAGGAAATGATAGCCAATCTGATTTTATTGAATATGAATGATTTTGATGTAATTTTGGGAATGGATTGGTTGGCTACCAATCGGGTTGTTATGGATTGTCATGCCAAGACATTAACGTTTTTAGGATTAGACAATCTTATTGTAAATTTTTGATGAAAAGAAATGATATGAAACTTGTATAATTGTGGTAAATAAAAGAGTATGATTTTAAATGCATATTGCTTGAGAGATAAATTATTTGTTTATGATAAATGTTGAATGTGGAGTGATGGTTTATGTTACTAACGATGGAGAGGATAATGTGAAGGGTTCATTGCATACGTGGTCGATATAGATGAGGCACACCCGAAATTGAGGGACATACCCGTAATTGCGGATTACCCTGATGTCTTTCCGGATGAATTACCAGGACTACCACCTGAAAGGGAAATGGAATTTTACATAGAGTTAGTGCCTGGTACAGAGCCGATATCGAAACCACCCTATAGAATGGCTCCGATAGAATTGGAAGAGCTGAAGAAACAGCTGCAAGAGTTGTTGGAGAAGGGGTTTATTAGACCGAGTGTCTCACCTTGGGGAGCACCGGTTCTATTTGTAAGGAAGAAGGATGGAAGCCTCCGACTGTGTATAGATTACCGGTTGTTGAATAAGGCCACCATTAAGAACAAGTACCCCCTTCCAAGAATCGATGATTTGTTGGATCAGCTCCAGGGAGCCGAAGTATTTTCTAAGATAGATCTGCGGTCAGGGTATCATCAGTTGAGGATCCGGAGTGGAGATGTACCTAAGACAGCATTTCGTACCCGTTATGGCCACTACGAGTTTTTGGTGATGCCATTCGGATTGACGAATGCTCCCGCAGCATTTATGGCATTGATGAATGACATATTCAAGCCACACCTGGACAAGTTTGTGATTGTTTTCATAGATGACATTTTGGTTTATTCCAAGTCCAGGGAAGATCATGAGGAGCACTTGAGGATAGTTCTACAGACCCTCCGAGAGAGAGAATTGTATGCCAAACTCAGCAAGTGTAACTTTTGGTTGGAACAGATCTCATTTCTGGGGCATGTTGTGTCAAAGGATGGGGTATCGGTGGATCCATCCAAGATAGAGGCAGTTATACAGTAGGAACAGCCCAAGACAGTTACTGAGATCAGAAGTTTCCTGGGATTGGCAGGATATTATCAGAGATTTGTAGAGGGTTTCTCCAGACTAGCTGCTCCATTGACACGCCTCACGCGAAAAGATGTTAAGTTTGTGTGGGATGAGGCATGTGAGAGGAGTTTTGAGGAGCTTAAGCGTCGATTGACGACTGCTCCAGTTCTCACCATTCCTACCAGCTCAGGAGGATTCTCGGTGTATACGGATGCATCGCACCAGGGACTGGGCTGTGTGCTTATGCAGGAAGGGAAGGTAGTTGCCTATGGATCTAGACAGTTGAAAGATCATGAGAGGAACTACCCGACACATGATTTGGAGTTGGCGGCTGTAGTATTTGCTTTGAAAATATGGCGCCACTATCTCTATGGTGAGAAATTTCAGGTGTTCACAGATCATAAGAGCCTTAAGTACTTGTTCTCGCAGAAAGAGCTGAATATGAGACAGAGGAGATGGCTCGAACTCCTGAAAGACTATGATTGTGAAATCATGTACCACCCGGGTAAGGCAAATGTAGTTGCCGATGCTTTGAGTAGAAAGAACCTTGGGTTGGTGTCTTATATGATTGTGCGGGAACATGAATTGTTAGAACACTTTGCGAACCTCAGTTTGGATGTAACCCCACCTGGATCTGAGAGACTTGAGATCATGGCTAGTTTAAGACTGGAGCCAGAATTGATTGGCCGTATTCGGCAAGCCCAACACAGTGATCGACGGTGCATCGATTGGCTGAGGCAGATACAGATAGGTGTGGGTATTGATTTTAAGCAGAGTGCTGATGGCTTATTGAGGTTCAGAGGCAGAGTATGCATTCCCAGGGATCCTGAGATCAGGAGAATGATTTTATCAGAGGCTCACTCATCGAAGTATACGATACATCCGGGAAGTACCAAGATGTATCAAAACCTTCAGAAGGTTTGTTGGTGGTCTGGAATGAAGAGAGACATTGCTAAATATGTCGCTAAGTGTCTCGTTTGTCAGCAAGTGAAGGTAGAGCATCAGAAGCCTGCAGGATTATTGCAGCCTCTACCGATACCGACATGGAAGTGGGAGCATGTCACCATGGATTTTGTGATGGGGTTGCCGAGGACCCGTAGAGGTCATGATGCCATATGGGTTATTGTGGACCGGTTGACTAAGTCCGCCCATTTCTTGGCTATGAGAGCTACCGATACGCTGAGTCAGTTGGCGAACCTGTATATTCGAGAGATAGTACGGCTACATGGTGTACCAGTGAGCATTGTTTCTGATAGGGATGCCCGCTTCACTTCCCATTTCTGGGAACATTTTCAGGAAGCGCTGGGGACCCGACTGAGTTTTAGCACCGCTTTTCATCCTCAGACAGATGGGCAGTCAGAGAGGACTATACAGACCCTCGAGGATATGTTGAGAGCGTGTGTGCTGGATTTTAGAGGCTCTTGGGATGACCACCTGCAGTTAACCGAGTTCGCTTATAATAATAGCTATCATGCTAGTATCGGGATGGCACCCTATGAGGCATTGTATGGGCGTAGATGTCGTTCCCCTATTGGATGGGAAGAGGTTGGTGACAGACAGATTTTTGCTCCGGACTTAGTGCAGCAGGCATCTGAAGATGTCCAATTGATATGTGAGAGATTACGAACAGCTCAGACCCCGCAAAAGAGTTATGTTGACAAGAGACGAAGACCACTAGAGTTTGATGAGGGTTAGTCGGTATTTCTGAGAGTTTCACCATCGAAGGGTATTATGAGATTCGGTAAGAAGGACAAGCTGAGCCCTAGATATATCAGACCCTTCGAGATTTTGGAGAGAGTGGGAGATAAGGCGTATAGGTTGGCATTACCACCGGACTTGGCAAATGTCCACAACGTCTTCCACGTCTCGATGCTTCGGAAGTATCACCCGGACCCGGCACACGTGATAAGATATGAGCCGTTGGAGCTCCATGAGAGTATGACGTATGTTGAGAAGCCGGTTCGGATATTGGATAGAAAAGAGAAAGTGTTGCGGAATAAGACAATTCCCTTGGTGAAAGTTCTTTGGCAACATCACATGGTGGAAGAGGCCACATGGGAATTGGAGAACTTGATACGGGAGAAGTACCCCCAACTTTTTGAAGAGTGACTTGGTTCTAATTTGGAGGACCAAATTCCTTGAAGGAGGGGAGAATGTAAGACCCCGTATATGTATAATGGTAATGTGTGTAATTGGATCAAATAAATATGAATGGGCTTGTAATGTAAAGTATGATTGATTTAGGTCCATGGATTCAATGTACGTATGTGTAATATGATTTGTAATGTACACACAAGTTCCATTTTGTATGAATATGAAGAAATGAGTTCTTGCAAGTACTGGATGTGATTGGAACTCAAAATGAGTAATGTGGTAAATGGAAGGAAGTTGCAGGAATATAAATGCTTCCATTTAGTTTTATATAGCATACCTTTGGACATACAATGAATGCACACAAGTTTCAATGTGCATAAGGTATGAATGGATGCCATTTTCAAGTTATGAAGGTGGATAGATGAGAAAATGGCCATGGCAATAGATCAAGGATGTGTTGGTATGAGTTGCAGCAAGGAAACTGCAAGAAATCTGGAAAGTATGAATGCCAGATCGATCTCATAGGATGAGAGATCGATCTGGAAGAGCCAAAATGCTCTTATTTGGGCAATGGAATAGAGCAGATCGATCTCCAATGGGGCCAGATCGATCTCCTAAGCATTCTGTGATGAAAAGATCGATCCTCAAGCACCCAGATCGATCTCCTTAGCTCTCTGTTTGGGACCAGATCGATCCCATGCTTCGACAGATCGATCTCATGCTTAAAATTTCGTGAAAATGAGAGATTTAAGGGGACCAGATCGATCTCCTCTTGGACCAGATCGATCTCCCCAAGCTATTTCTATATAAGGAGGGCTGAAAATCTGAAAATTTCGGGAAAAAACACAAATCTTCCATTTCTAACCCAAAAACCCAACTTTCTCTCTCTAAAATCAGTCATTTCCAACAAGAATTGAGGGGAGACCATTAGAGATTAATTTGTTCATCTTGAGGAAGAGAACAACATAGTTGGAACCCAAAATCCCATTGTGGGTATTGAAGGAGATAAGGGCATTGACATTTGGAGCAAGAAGAAAAATCATATTTGGTAAGATTCTAACCCTCCAATCCAAGTACATTGTCTATTTAATTGATTTTGGAGTTATTTGGCATGAGTATGGATGGATGGAAACACCTAGGTTGTGCTAGAAACAAATGTAACCTAGAAAATGAATGCCTCTAGTGTGAGAAAGTATGATTTGGGGAGTTGGTGGTTTATGAGTTATGATAAGTTGTTAAATGAGTAATGTGGATGATTTGGAATGGTTAGGTGGAGTTATAATGTGGGTTTAAGTGAAATTATGAAAATGAGTATGTAAATGCTTAACAAATGCCATAGTGAGGAAATCAATGAAATATGAACACTATGAGCTTGATATCGATTTAATATCAATTTGAAATGAGTTAATAGGCCTAAAAGAATCCATAGACTCGAGTTTTGGGTAAAGTAATGAAACGAGGCCTCATAAGCGTTAATAGAAAACTATAGGTCGAATTGGCTATAGTGAACGCACGATGTCATATTATATGGATCGAATATAATGCGAGATACGATTTTGTGCAGTCCCAAAGAGTTCATTGAAGACGAACCGAACCGTACGAGTAAGCAGCTTAAGGAAGTGGAATCACGCATCGCGATTCCAGGTAAGGGAATTCTGTAAGTATATAGAGGTAGCTGCTCGTATTTTGTGGGTGTATAGGGCTTTGGAAATGTGCATGGACTTATAGAAATGTGTTTTGATGATGTATGAGATTTGGTGGTTTGAGATGGTTATTGAAAAAGGGATAGTAAGGCTAATAATTGCATAAATCATGTGTTTTGAATGCTTTTACAAAACACAATGCTTTGATTTGAGCAAATAAAAGGATAGGCTGGCTAGTACTTGAATGATGTTGTGAAATAGCCCATATGAGGCACTAAGCATATTATGAGATGTTTTGAATGCATGTGAGCCGCCTATCGCGTGTATGTGATATAATTCGCGTTAGAGCCTCGCTCGCGCTGGATTTCTATGTTTTCACTTGTGTGAAACGTGCTTGAGCTTAGCTCGCACTTTGAATTTGAATTGTGATGATGTTTATAAACCGTACTGGAGCTTACGCTCGTACGTGGATTTGAGTGGTTTTTCTTATGCATATAACCGTACTGGAGCTATGCTCGTACATGGTTTCTTCATATTTTTATGCATAAATGTCGTACTAGAGCGTTGCTCGTACGAATTGATTGGTTTTGATGCATGAATTCGCGCTAAGAGCGTAGCTCGCGTTGGTTTTCACACTGTGGTATGTATGAGGTCGTGGTGAGAGATACGGATTAACTCAGGGAACCCAACAGGCCTGACAGACCTCTTAGGTGGGGTGAGGGTGAGGGGCTAGGACCTGACATAATCCATCCAGGGAACCCAACAGGCCTGACAGACCTCTTAGGTGGGGTGAAGGTGAGGGGCTAGGACCTGGATCAGGGAACCCAACAGGGGCGAGCAAGGCCATGAGGGGCTAGGACCTGGTATTGAGGTTACTCCCACGCGCTCTTGAGACTATAAAGGTTACACTTGGTATGGGGTAGATAAGACCTATGGCAGGCACCCCCAACCATGTTATGGGTCCGCGGAGTACGATGTACCGTGTATATCACATGGAGTACGATGTACCGCGTGGTGGTTACTTGATTTGAGAAAGTCTGGCGGAGAACTAACCCACCTTCATGCCAGCATGATACCCCGCACACCGAAATCCGTGTGGTCTGGGATGATATGTGACGATTGGCCAACGTAGTCACTTGAGATATAGTAACCTGTCTCCTTGCTTGATTTACTTACTACCACATGATTTTAAATCTCTAAGTGTGATTGTGATTGTTTAAGGTAGACCCGAAGGAGGGGTCGAGCCTCATGGATTTGAATTGTGAAATGAAAATGTGGTTGTGATTGTGAATTGATGTGATGTGATTGTATGTGATGAGAAAGAGTTTTATGACGTGGGTTTAAAAAGGAGGTTTCTTAATGAATTGCCCTTTTTATGAATTTAAATGAGATCGAGCATGAGATGATTTATACATGATGTTTTACCATGTTTTATATGCCAATTTTACATGACTTTGATACATGATATATATGTATACTCATATGGCATAGTTTTATTCCTCATGCTCCTACCATAAATGATTTATGCATAACACTATCAGCATGTAGATGAGTAGTTATCTACCATGCTTGCATTATTGCCTTACTGAGCGTGTGGTTGCTCATCCCACTCTATTTTCCCCCCTACAGAGCGTGCATAGTAGCCCAGTGAGGACTGAGGCGTATTATTTTGGACTCCGCTGCATCTCCATCTCTAAGAGGTATATACACAGTGATTCTTTTTGTATCTAAACAATGTAAAAGCACAGTATTCTTTTGAGTTGTACTTATGGGGGATGTAGATGTCAGTAAAACATGTATTCGTATAAGTACACGATTAAATGCACATGTATGACATCGTTTTAATTAATTGAGAATGAATGAGATGTGGTGTTTATTATTGACTCACAGCCCAACAGTGTGTGGTGAGTTTAGTTCACGACCGGGTAAGGTCACAGTAAAACGCGAAAAATTTTTAGTGATTTTCGGTTAAAGAGAATGGAATTGGGTCGTGACATAGGGTGAGACACTGGTTAACCTCCCTGCCTCCAGGATCCATTTTTACATGGGATGAGTTAGCCCATCAATTTCTATCTATTTTTCCCTCCCTCTAAAATGGCCCAACTCCGTAGTAACATATCTTCCTTTGCCCAGTACGACTCTGAATCTCTTTACAAAGCATGGGAAAGATATAAGAAGCTTATTAGGAAGTGCCCTCACCATGGCTTACCTTTGTGGTTGCAAGTCCAGACCTTCTACAACAGACTTACAAGCCCAAATAGGACCATTGTTGACGCTGCGGCGGGTGGAGCCCTGATGTACAAAACAGAGGAGGAAGCTTACGAGCTTTTAGACAAGATGGTGGCTAACAACTATTTATGGTCCTCGAAGAGGCAAATACCAAAGAAGCCGACGGGTATTTATGAGCTCGACACACTGTCTACCTTGACCTCTCAAATCGCTAATCTTACAAAGAAGGTAGAGTCGCTCAGTACCCAACATAATCCTCCCACCAGTCATAATCCGATTTATTCTATCCAAAGTCCTTTTCTTTCCTGCGAGCTGTGTAGTGGTACCCACTCTGTAGTAAGGTGTCCACTCAACTTAGAATCGGTTCAGTATGTTGCCCCTTCTCAAACGCAACAGAACAACCCTTTTTCAAACACCTATAATCCAGGGTGGAGGAACCATCCTAACTTCTCCTGTAGCCAAAACCAAGGGCAAACTTCTAGCTCTAGACCTGTAGAACTCCCTGGTTTTCAAGCTCTATCGGTTTATGTACCACCACAGCCGTAATTTTCATATCACCCACCTCATCAACCATCCCCACCACAATTTCAGCATCATCCATCTCACTTTCATCAATCACCAACACCACCACCACTTATGCAGCCCCAACACTACGACGCACCAGCAGCTGAGAAGAAGCCCTCGCTTGAGGAAATGTTCTGAACCATCCTGCAAAATCAAGCTGCTTCAATTAAGAACTTAGAGGCTTAGGTAGGATAAATAGAAAATGCTCTTAGCCAACATCCTCAAGGGACCCTTCCTAGTAACACTGAAGCTAATCCTATTAGGCAAAGGGAGGGTAAAGAACATGTAAAATCCATCATCCTTAGGAGCGAAAAAGAGCTAGAGGAGCCACAAGTTAAGTCCCAACCTAAACAGCAAATAGTTGAAGAATCCATAAGTTCTCAACAAGCAGCTCAGAAAGAGCAGGAACATCAGGACCAGGCTGCAAAAGAATCCTAGCTAGGCACTTCTTCATCTATACCTTCTTCTATTTCACAGCCTTCCTCGCCCTCTAATGTTATACATGTTTCCACTACATCCTCTCCAGTTAGACCACCAGTATCTTTTACTTAGAGGTTCCAAAATAAAAAATCGGATCAACAATTCGCCAAATTTCTTGAGGTTTTTAAGAAACTCCACATCAACATTCCTTTCGCAGATGCTTTAGAGCAAATGCCAATTTATGTGAAGTTTCTGAAGGATATCCTCTCTAGGAAAAGGAGATTGGAAGACTATGAGACGGTGGCCTTAACTGAGGAATGTAGTGCCATTATCCAGAGGAAATTACCCCCCAAGCTCAAGGATCCCGGGAGTTTTACCATACCATGCACTATTGGAAATTTATTCTTCGATAGAGCCCTGTGCGATTTAGGAGCTAGTATAAATTTGATGCCATTGTTTATCTATCATAAGTTAGGAATAGGGGATGCCAAGCCCACCACAGTGACCCTCTAGTTGGTTGATCGATCAATTAAATATCCAAAGGGGGTCATTGAGGATGTCTTAGTAAAGGTGGACAAGTTTATTTTCCTTGCGGATTTTATCGTGTTGGACATGGAGGAAGATAGGGAAGTCCCCATTATACTAGGTAGACCTTTCCTAGCTACCGGTAGAACAGTAATTGATGTACAGAAGGTGGAGTTAACGATGAGAGTCCAAGATCAGGAAGTAAAGTTTAATGTTTTCAAACCTTTGAAGCTCCCTGATAACTCTCAAGAATGTTTCAAGATGAAGATTGAGGAGGACACAAGGCTTGACCATATAAAATCTGAAAGAAGAAGGGAAGTAGATAGAGCTCAAGAGGATTTAACTGTTAACATTGTATCACCATTCTGGCTAATCCTCTTACTCTTCGCCCTGCTGCTGAGTGTTGTTTTCTTCAGCTACATTTGAAGTGGCTGTGTTTTTCTTTTCACTTTGTATATAGTTCGTTTTTCTTTTTCTTTTCTGTTGTTTCTTTCTTTGTTTATTTTGCAGGTTTAATTTCTAGTTTTACGCTTTCAATCAAAGCTTCAGTTGTTCATCATCATCAGAAAGGGGAGTACTTTGTTCCTGAACTTCAACTCTTATATTATCTGCACACTGAGGACACTGTGCACTTTAAGTTTGGGGGAGGGGATATCACTTGAGCAATTTTGTGAAAAATTTGAAAAAATTTCAAAATTTTTTAAAAAATCTGAGGAAGAATTTTCAAAAAAATTTCGATAATATGAGCTTAAATTGCTTGATTTTGGGATGATTTAGTGCTTAGCATGTATTTTTCCCATATTCCGATGATATGACCCCATGATTTAGTCTGCCTTTGATTGAATGAAAAGCATGATTATAGGAAAAACATGAAGTTGAATTCTTGAATTTGTCTTGATTCTAATTGTGATTGCCTCATCTTATGCACATGTCATGTGAATTGGTATATTTATTTAGAGAAAGCTTATGTGTACATAGGATTGCATTTGTTCAGTTGATTTTGTGTATCATATTCTAGAATTTGTTTGATCTGATCTCGAGGTGAAATATTAGATCACACTTCATTAGGGAGATGATTTGGCCATCTTTGGATCGTTTGAGCCTTTCTAGCTATCCTTGTACATATTCTACCCCTAGTCACCCATTTAGGCCAAATATGCTTTTCTCTGTAAATATACCTGTATTATTTTCCTTAGCTTAAATACTTTGTTCCTATCCCTTACCCCAAAAGCATGAAAATTCATTAGGATATATTGTGAGCTATATGGGTAT
Source organism: Firmiana major (assembly GCA_033439115.1). NCBI lineage: Eukaryota > Viridiplantae > Streptophyta > Magnoliopsida > Malvales > Malvaceae > Firmiana > Firmiana major. The sequence goes on from CM065905.1 coordinate 29,337,307, forward strand.
TAAGTGATAGTGAAGGAGTATGTAAAAAAAAAAAGATGAAAGAAAAAGAAAAAGAAAAGAAGAAAGAAGAAAAATACAAAAATAGAATAAAAAGTTTAGTGAAATAAATAAGTTTGGGGGAAATGATTTGAGCTCTTACATTAAGATCCTAGAAGTAATGCATGTTAAAGGGTAATTAAACCTAAATCGACTTTATCATACCTTAGCCCTAGCCATACATTACAAACCTAATGAAGTCCTAATGATCTTTAGTTAAGTGTGACTACATTAGTGGAGAGAGAAGTGAAAAGCAAACTTATGAGAATGATCACATGTCATTGACTTTGCATTCACTGTGTTGCATAATCTGATCTGGATAATGTACTCTGAAGTGACTTAGACATTTTTCACACACTCACGAGGAGTCCAATTTGGGTTAGGACTTATGATTGAATAATTCTAAGTGCTGGACTTGTAATTTTGAATCTTTGATTTCATAGTCTGTACTTTTTCTTTGAGGATGATATTGGGGAAATTATTGTGTTTTGTACTTATCATTCCTATAATCATTTTGTTTTGCTTGAGGACAAGCAAAATCTCAAGTTTTAGAGTGTGATAATTCTATATTTTTAGAATTATTTGTACTTAATTTCCTAATTAATTATTTAAATCCTCAATTTATTTTGTTAAATATCCCCTATATTTAATTAAAATTCTCATGTTTGCAGATAAATTAAATTCGGATGAATTTTGAATATTTCGGTAGAAAATAAACCAAAATCGGGCTAAAATCGAGATTGAGCCACGCGGACAACACGAGTCATGCCACCTAGCACATCCAACTGGACAAGAAGACCGATGACATGGAAATATCTTTTCAAGGAGCCAATGGTGTGAAGACAAGTGGCCAAAAAATGCCAACTCATCAAGGATGTGGAAATTATGATTTTACCCCTAGTGTGTTTATAAATAGGAAAGGATGGCAATTGAAAGAGAAGGTAATTAGGAGTAGAAGTAAATGTAAGGTAGGAGTAGGAGTAGTGTAATGTAGTTAGGAGTAGTGTTAGAATAGTTTGAATTTTTTTCAAGCTTCTCTTTCCCGTTTAGCTCCCATTTATCATTACTGTTCACAAACAATTTCCATTGTTATTTTTACAAGCTTTTCAATATAGTTTTTCATTCTCTTGGCAGCCGCCATTTCATCATTTTCATACTTCTCGGTTTTGTTAAATTCGGTTTTGTTAATTGTCAATTTTTATTTAACATAGCATTTTTTTCCTAGTTGCTAGTCTCGGTTCGGCATCTTTCTCCTTTCCATTTTTCATTGTTGATGCTGCTGTGGATGTTGGCCGAGTCAAGACTCTCTCTTAGAGATGACCGGTTGCTCACACACATATGAGCAGTGTTGGAGGTTGACTCTTGCAGATTACTACTGAAACAAAGGAGGAAGGCTTGTTGCGGTAATGTCGAGATGGACATGCTAATTTGCAGCAGCAGCTAGCATTGAGTTTTGAAGTGTTGATCGGTGGCTACTTGTCAGACTCGGAATTTTGTAGCTTATTTCCTTATGATTCCTATGTGTATGAACACTATGTAATTATGGTTGAATCATAAGAAGAGTATTTACTAGATTTAAAGTGTTACTGAAATGAATTAACACGCAAAAGCTACATAAAATGCCTAGTGTGAACTATAAGTGTCACAGGCTAAACCGAGTTATTATAAATCATTCTGAATGAAAATAAGAACTTAAGATAAGAGAACGTAGAGAGCTCATGAAGGAAAGTCAGCTTGATTTAGACCCGAACATACAAAACGAGAGTAAAAGTTAAAAAGGGTAAAATGGACCTTTTTGGCGAGAAAAGGAGTTTCGGGTGAAATTATCCACCGGGAGCGGTTGGAATATAAAGACGAGAGTGTAAGACATAATAAATGACACTTTCAAAATTTAGAGAAAAAGTCAACTTAGTCAATGGTTAAGGAAAAAAGTCAACTATAGTTAAGAAAGTGGACTTTTACCATAGTTGACTAATCATGGTTAAAAATTAACCTAAGTGTGGAGAAAAATTTGAGAAAAAATATTCTTGGCCAGAATACAAGATAATCATCCCCGAAAGTAAGGAAAATTTATTCGGAAGGATTCCGGAATAAATTTAATGGTTAAAAACGTAATGGGCCTAAGGTGAAAATTTTAAAGCCCATTAAGGTATACTAAACGTATATCGAAATTTTTAGGTCCTTTAGACCGAATTGTTGGACCAATTGATCGGCCAAATTTTGAGACAATAAAAGGCCCGAGGTATAGTAAAAATTCCAGCCCAAAAGCCCATTAGGAAAGCCCAAACCGAGAAGCCCAATTGGAAAAGCCCATGAGATAAATATCTAACCATAGTTAAAGTTAACTATGACTCATAAGGTGACTCATAAGGTGACTCATTGATAATTCTATTTTTTATAGAATTATTTGTGCTTAAATTCCTAATTATTTACTTAAATCCCCTTATTAATTCATTAATAATCCCCTTATTTAATTAAAATTCCTTATTGTGCAGATAAATTAAATCCAGATGAAATTTAGTCGTTTTAGACGAAATTGGGCTGAAAACGGGCTAAAAGAGACTGGACCACTTCTAATTTGCAGACCGAGTCACCAGTCGTTTGGACACGCGTGATGCCAGGTGTCGATATTTTATTTGCTCTGAAATGATAAGATCAACAGACACCGAGCGAATATTCTGGAAGGCACACGCTGGGCCACATCGCACAGCTAATTGGACAAAAAGACTGATGACGTGGAAATATCTACTCTGCAGCAAATCAAAGGAAGACAAGTGGCCAAACAATGCCAACTCATCTAGGATGACAATTTACCATTGTACCCCTATGATTTGTGTATAAATAGAGCATGGTGGCAATTGAAAAATCAAGTAGTTTTTAGAGTAGAATAGGAGTAGGAGTAGTGTAGGTTAAGGTAGAATAGCTTTAGATTTATTTTCCTTGATATTTTCTTTTCCCGTTAGGAAGTTCTTCAATTGTTTTACTGTTCATTTCTTTTCATGAAGCTTTGTTCATTTTAATGAAAAGCATATTTCAGTTTCCTTTCAAGCCCGGTTTTTAATCACTAAATCTTTCATTTGCTAATGTTGGTTCACAATGATTGTTCCTTATTTAAGCTCTCGGTTTCTTCATTATTGTTTTCAACAGTTTTTCATCATTTAATTTTCAAGCTCTCGGTTCTCCATTGTTTTCTAAGCTCCCAGTGTTCTTTGCTATTACTTGCTGTCTAAGAGCTGCTGAGTACGGGATGAGGATGGTCGCGTAAGGAGTGTTCAGAATTAGGAAAAAGCACAAGCTGTCAACATAGGTGCAGTAGCATGGTGATTTGCTGTTCCAAACGGAAAACTATGACTGGGCAGATTTCATACTCTGTTGTGCTCTGTGTTGAGAGCTTGATACTGTTCATTTTCTTTTCATGATTTTATTACTCTAAGTTGTGGTAGCTACAGGTTTTCATGGATATGTGCTGACCAAACTGTTGTGTGGATGTAGATGTGTAGGTGGTAGCTGAAGTTGTGAAGGATGTAGAGCTTTGTGTTTAAGTCTGTCGGGTTTCATTTATAAGAGGTAGTGCAGTGATGGATACAGCAATCAGAATTTGCACAAGTCTAGCACGAGTTGCAGAGCAGGGAAGCAAGACTCATGCTGAGTTGATCATGGCAGCACAGTACGGTGTATACGGGATAAGTTGCTCTGCCGAGAATAGACGAGGACATGAAGCTGAGGCAGAAGCAGACAGAATTGCAGGACGCAGCGGCCAGCACCTGGAAATAGAACTGCAGGAGCAGAGGCAGAAGCAGCAGCACACCCGAGCAGGCCAGCTGGAACGTGCAGCAACAACGGCAGTACACACCTGGAGACAGCACAGCAGGAGCAGAGGCGAGAATGGCAGAAGCATTTCCACGCGGGAAGCTCCTGGAGAAGACAGCACAACAGTGCCTATTCGGGACCACTTACTGTTTTATGGCCTAAGGCCATGTTTGGCACATCCTTCCCTTTCACTTAATTAGTTAATGCATTTACATTGTTTGCTTTTATTAGTTGTTAATTAGGTTAGTTAATTCTAGTGTTTTAGTTTGTAAATTTCATTTTTAGTCTTAGTTTTTATTAAATAGTTAATTTTATATTTATGTGTTAGGACTTTAGTTTAGTTGCAATCTAGATTAATTGTGTTCATGCATTGTTAGTTAATTTGCTTTCAATTTAATTTGTTAGGATTAGTTGCTTTGTTTACATAGTTTAACTTAGATTTAATTTAGTTGCATTTTATTTTAAGCTTATTTAATTTTAGTTTAATAGTTTTATTGTTTAATTGCGTTTTATTTTAATTACGTTGATTAGTTTTAACTGTTTTAATTTTCTTTTGTAGGTTGTTTTTAATAGCTTGGAGTATTGTAAGTACTTTGAGCTCAGTTTTATTTTATTTAGTGTTTATTATTTTACTTTAATTTTAGCCTTGTAGACCACCAATTAATACTTCATAATTTGCTAGGATATACTTAGGGTAAAAGTAACCGGTAGTTAATTAGGCTAACAACTTCTCTGTGGGACGATAATTCCGGGACTCAAATCCCATTATTACTTGGACGACCCGTGCACTTGCGGATAGATACCCCTAGGGTTCGATCACTCATGGTTCAGATTTGGAAAGTCAAGCATAGTGGCTGAAAAGTAAGGCTTAATGGCTAAGTAAGTGGCTTATAAATGCAGCCACACCATTGTCATCTTCATCACACAATTCCGGCTAGAGAAGAACACCATTGAAACATAACCATCCAAGCTTTCTCTCACTAGAAATCACTAGGAATTAGTCATATTTGGAACTTGCATTCTTCATGGAAGTTGTTCCAAATTGAAAGGAGATTAACATATGTTGGAATTGGCTATCAAGGAGCCATAGAGTGCAAACTGAGAGCCTCCAAAGTTTCGGCCCAAGGGTGAACACAACAATTGGTATATTTTCTAATTTCCAATTTCATATATGTTAATGTATGAATGATTTTAAGTATGTTGATATATGTTTTAAGCATTGAAACATATTAAATCACCATGAAGAGGGTTAGGCCGAGAGTGATCAATGAGATATTGAAATATGTCAATTGGATTTTAAGACATAAATGAATTAGTGTACATGTATTAATGTTAATGGTGTAATTAGAATTAATCAAATTGATTGATTAATACATGTAAATTGTTGGCAATCAAGGTGTTTGATAAAATGCCTAAATGAACTATAGGATGATTGGTAATGTTGCCTACCAAGTGTTTGTGAAAATGCCTAAGTGGAAATGGCTAGAAAATAGGCATGTATGGCATGCCATGGTGGAAACCGAGAATGGCTAGCTCTCGGCCAAGGCATGTGGCCGAGAGGCCCAATGGGCCAAGCCCAATATTTTTAGGCCCAATAGGGTGTAATGGGCCTAAGACAAGCCCAATAAGAGTTGGTGGGCCCCACAAGCCCAATAGGCCCATCAAAAGTGAATAGTAAAATGAAAATGGACTTAAGGCCTAGTTAGGCCCATTAAGGATTTTAAGGCCCATTAAGGGAAATTAAACTGTATTAATGTGTAATACAGTAGGAAAATTTTAATTAACCTGAGGAACGGTTATTTACAGCTCCGGAGTTTACATCGAGAGCTGATCGGACTGCGGGAATTAGCAGCACCGAGGAAGTGAGGTCACGAGACGTGATCCGAGGTAAGGGACTTTTGCAAGTAGTTAGAGATACCTGCACGTATTTTCAACTGCTTCTGCATTCACTTAAAAACTCTGAGGGTCAGAGAAAGTGAATAATAATTATTGCGACCTGATAGTGGTAAATTACGATTTTGCCCCTAGTTAGTCAAAAAGTCAACTTTTGTGAGAAGTTGCAAAAAGCATGGAAAATGCTATTGTGAGTGTTTAATTGCTATTAGCATGAAAATAAATAGATGGGCTAATGATTTTAAGGTTGATATGACTTAAGCACACTTTTAAGTGCTGATTTTACTATTTTGTAAACTATCCCTTTTAAATAGCCATCTATCATATTATGTGAGAATGAATCGTGCTAGAGCACAGCTCGCACTGGGATTCATATGTTTTCCACATACATTAGTGCTGGATTTTTATATGCACTAGATTTTCATGACATGCATGATAGAGTACTGGAGTTTTACTCGTACTCAGCTTTGAATAATATATGCATGACAGAGTGCTAGAGCGATTGGCTCGTACTCGATTCTTCATGGATTTTACATGACATAGTACTGGGAGCTATTGCTCGTACTTGATTTTGATATTGTGCATAGCATAGTACTGGGAGCTATTGCTCGTACTTGATTTAATATATAAACTATGCATTGACCTAGTTGCTAGAGATTTGCTCGCACTAGAGTTGAGTTTTATGATGTGAAACAGTGTTTGAGCGGAGTAACGACTGTGAGTCGCACTCAAGACGCACACTGTATGTGATATGTAATACATGTTGAAACCCATGCCTGAGTCCTTGTGTGACTGTGTGTCATAGCTAGAGAGGATATCCGCATGAGGTTGATATAGACGTGGTATACTTATTTCCATGGTTTCGAGGGCTAATGACCCTGGCTGTGAGGGTCCACGGGTGTACTTTATACCATGTTTGGGACACGAGGTGTACGCTGTACCATGTGTTACGTAGCTGGCGGTTGACATTGGACTGACCATCCTCCCGTTACAGCAGTGATTGCCGCACACCGAGTACTGTGTCGCATGGGATCACTTTTCGGATATGATCATAATCCAGGATACTATTTGCATTTGCCACAGAGTCTCACATGATATATCACATTGATTGACTGATTTAAACTGCGGACAGACCTGAGGGATGGGTCGGACTCCGATTTTGTGTTGTGAATCATTTGATGCCATATTTATATGTGATTTAAATATACATGGCATGATTTACATAAAGGCATGATTTATATATAAATGCATTGTTTTGCACTACATGCCTACTTTTGAGAAATAAAGCATGATTTCTGTACATGGGATTTATTCTGTACAAGTACATATATATTATATTTCAAGACATGCTTTTAAAGTGAGTAAGGAAGTAAATGTTTTCAAGGCATAGCACTATTTTGAGTAGATAGTGTGGATATCTACTTGCTTGCCTGATTTCCTTACTGAGCGCGTTATGCTCACCCCCCTTTTTCTTTACATCTCTCTACAGAGCGTCAATAGAGCGAGAGTTATCGCGGGAGAGTGTCCCAGAGTCCACTGCTAGTTCCTATCGATTCGTCAGGTATACTTATTATGTACAGTTGTGTATCTAAACATAGAAACAGCACAGTGATGTATACGTTATATAGTTTGGGGAATGTATTTATATTAGATTTTATATAATCTTACATGTATAAGAAAAGCAGCTACAGTCAGAATTAATATATTGACATGTATGTATGAAATGGATGATGTGGTAAGTGAGGATTCTGACATCGAATCACAGCCCAACCAGTGAAGAGAGGAAAGGTAAGTTAAAATGCGAAAAATTTATAGTGATTTTTGGTTAAAGTCAAGGATTGAAACTGGGGTCCTGACACTACTGGGATGCTCGGATGTGTATGCTAGCACAAAATCGTAATGCAAACTTGAACCAGCAGATGGTTGCAGGGAATGGAGCCGAGGACATGTAAGATTGGACTGGGCAAGAGATGATCGGGGGAGCAATTTTTTGCCTCTGTTCTGCTCTGTTTCAAGAGATTCTCTCGGTGATTGTAGAAATTGATAGCAAGAAATTGAGGAGTTGATCCGAGCTGGACAAGAGGACTATATCGACGGCACCAAGAAGCAGCAGCAAAACTGGTAGGAAATGTGGTAGCAGTACCTGGAGCAGTAGGCGTGGACAGAATCGAGAACACCAGACAGCACCGAGCCAATTTGGAAATGGAGAAGAAGCAGTATGGGAGGGGCTTTTGTTGCTTGATTTGGAAGCAAATGTAGGGGCAAAAGTCGTAACCTGAAGAAGGAGCAGGTCTGGCCGGAAAACGCAGCTTTAAGTATGTGGTAACGTGATGTGTTGTTGTAGGTGAGGATGTTGTACACGGAACTGAGAATAGGAGTTGGTCATACCTGGCAGATGCAGAAAACGCAGCTTGAAGTAGGTGGAAACGTGCAGGCTGTACATAGTAGCTGGACAGAGAACAACCCGAGAGGCATGGAGCAGAAAAACTGAACCGAGAGGCATGGACAGGCCACACCCGTGATCATGCAGTGGACACACCTGAAACCGACACCACCTGGAAACCATAAAATGAAGAAATGAAGGATGAATAGTGTTTGGAGGGATAATTTGATGGTTTAAAATGGTTAAGGCTTGTTTGGCTAGTGCATTGTAGCAATTAATCCATTTCATGCATTTGTTAGTTGTTAGTTATTTAGTTTAGTCAATTATAATGCTAGGTTAATTTAAATATTTTTGTTTGTTAATTTAATTTTTAGTCTGAATTTTTAATTAGTAGTTAATTTTATATTAAATGTTTTAGGATTTTTTTTAGTTTAGATGCATTTAGAGTTAATTTAGATTAAATGTGTTTCATGCATTTTTAATTTAGTCTTTATTTTCATTAAGTTTTAGTTTAGTTTAAATTGCATTTTGATTTAGTATTCTTATTGCATTTTAGATTTGTTAATTTTAGTTTAATTAATCTTGCTTTATTATTTTCATAATTGCATTTTATTTGCGTTAATTAGTTTTAACTGTTTTAATTTCTTTTGTAGGTTTTTTATTGCGTAGAGCACTGTAAGTAATTTTGCTCGATTTTATTTTCTTTATTTTATAGTTTTATTATTTCATTGTTTCCAGTATTTTTAATTTTAGCCATGTGATCACTCCCTTTAATTTTTATAATTTGCTAGGATATACTTAGGGTAAGATTAACCGGTAGTTAATTAGGCTAGTCAACTTCTCTGTGGGACGATAACTCGGGACTCAAAATCCCATTATTACTTATACGACCCGTGCACTTGCGGACATATACCTTTTGGGCGTGTCAATGAGAAAAGCCATTATCGCATTTTGATTCCCACATGCTTGTGACTGTGATTTGTACTGAGTTATGTACTCTCATGCCTTTACATGATTTTAGAGAAACGAGATGAGAATGATATTTTAATGAGTTCATGCTACATTTTTAATTGAGTTTTCAACTACGAGATAAAATGATTGTGCTGTGTAAATCATTATTTCCTTAATGAGTCCCTTACCCCCTTACTGAGCAATTTAGAAGCTCACCCTATTTTATCTCCCCCTAGATTTCTTCAAGTAAAGAGAGTTTCCCTGCGACGTATGGAGTAGTGGCTAGTGGAGGACTTGAGCTCCAGGTCACGTATTGTACTTTGAGGTATAATTTATCATTTCATGTACCCAGACTAATATTGTATTTACAGACACTTGATGAACAGTGATGTATGGGATGTATAAGGATTAATTAACCTTGATTTGAGTAATGTATATGGTATGATAAATAATTATGAGATGACAAGATGTTGAGGTGATAGTTATAAATTATGTATGATGATGCATGACACTGCACAGGAATGCACCATTAATTGTGAAAGGATGAATAAAAAGTTTTAAATTTTCCATGGTTTCCGCGCTTCCGGGGCGTCATAGAGTTTTCTTGGTGTTAGAGCTTAGGGTGTGTAGTACTGTCAGTGTCAGTCAAGTGAAATAGAATACATCTCAAGTGTCTGTATAAGTCTGGTCATGAACTAAAATTAAGGATTGAGATTTCAATCAATTTTAATGTGTACGCGCAGGAAACATATTGAGATTGAGAATGAGTGGATGACGAGGTCGTTCGAGGAGGCAGGCAGAGCCACCTCCGCCACCTGCCCCTCAACCAGAGAGTCCTAACTCTCGATTTAATCAGATTGAGCATGATGTGTGGCAAGGTTTTGAGCAAATGGCAGTGCTATTCGCACAACATTTTGGAGTTAATGCTTCGGGTACTACTCCTACACCACCACAAGGACCTCCCGTACCCCCAGTACAGATGGACCCGGTACCTCTCATTACTCAGCTCGATGATAGGAGTATGACCCGATTGAAGGACTTCTTGAAAATGAATCCACCCGCATTCAAAGGGAAAAAGGATCCTATAGAGGCTGAGGAGTGGCTGACTGAGTTGAGAGTCATATTTGACTATTTGGGATACGCTGATGCTGAGAGGGTCAGTATGAGCACTTATTAGCTGAGATTGGTGGGGTACTGCCCAGGGTATTCTGATGATGGGCTAGGATGTGATTAGTTGGGAAGAGTTTCAAGTGGCTTTTAGAGCTCAATATGTACCACGAGCTGCTCAGAGAAGGAAGCAGGTAGAGTTTTTAAATCTGGTACAGGGCGATATGTCTGTGGATGACTATGAGAGTCGATTTTACCGCTCTGTTGAGATATGATCCAAAAACCTTCAAAAATGAGGAGCTCCGCACTGAGAGATTTATGTATGGATTGAAGCCCATCATCAAAGATAGATTGATAGGGTTGTGTATTATAGAGTTTGTAGATGCTATGAGACGAGCACAAGAGATTGAGAGGGGAATCAAAATTGTGCAATCCCAGAGTTTGGAACAGTGAGCAGGGATAAGGGCAAGAGGCCAACGATGTCCCAGGCAGATGTTCAGAGAGGTTCATTCAGGAGAGGAAGGATTGACGTACAGAAGGGCAGGATGGAGAGACCTAGAGCTTATCCTACCATCAGGGAGACCCCTCGATATGTTAGGCCTGAGATGAGGGTTTGCAGAGACTATGGCCTCCCGCATGAGGGGAGTTGTACTGGGTCAATCCATGGATGTTTTAGATGTGGAGACATGAGTCATAGAGTAAAAGACTGTCCTCAACCTTAGATACCACATGCTCCAGAACCTACTAGACAGTAACCTCAGAGAGTGAATCCCTCGAGACGAGCCACTACTGCAGAGAAAAGAAAGAAGCCCATTATAGTGGGACGTGTGTTTGCTCTGGATAAGGAAACAATAGACACTTCAGCAGAAACTATAAGAGGTACACTCTCTGTCTATAATCATAAGGCTCTTATGTTGAATGATCCAGGGTCCACGCATTCGTTTATTTCTGAGCATTTTGCATGTAGATTAAATTTGAAGTTTGAACCTCTAGAGTATATACTACATGTAAATACCCCTATAAGTGAGTCCTAGAGAACTAATTTAATTTGTAGAGAGTGTGAAATAAAGGTGGGAGATAGAGTAATGTTAGCAAATCTAATAATGTTAAATATACATGGATTTGATGTAATTTTGGGAATGGATTGGCTTGCTACCAATCGAGTGAGTTTAGACTGCTACACTAAGATTGTAACTTTCTCTCTACCTGAACCCTACAGTGTACGTTTGAAATATTGAGAAATAAATGTGTGGAATTTTTGTAAGCAAATTGAAAATTCGATGTTACTATTGAGAGTACTAAATATGATTGTTTATGTGAAGGTTATGAAACACTCATCTCAGATGACAAGTGAGAACATCCGAGGATTGAGGATATACCAGTGGTATGTGAATTTCTTGATGCCTTCCCCGATGAGTTACTAGATTTACCGTCAGAGAGAGAGCTAGAGTTTACCATTGATTTGATACCAAATACTCAACCTATCTCTAGACCTCCATTTAGGATGGCTTTAGTGGAACTGGAGGAATTGAAGAAACAACTACAGGAGTTATTGGATTAAGGGTTTATTAGACCCAGTGTCTCATCGTGGGGAGCACCAGTGTTATTAGTGAAGAAGAAGGATGGTAGTCTCAGATTGTGCGTAAACTACCGACTATTGAATAAAGCCATGATGAAGAATAAGTACCCATTTCCTAGGATTGATGATCTACTTGATCAGCTAAGAGGGGCCTTAATCTTCTCTAAGATTGATTTAAGCTCGGGTTATCACTAACTGAGGATTAAGGAGGAAGATATTATGAAGACGACCTTCAGGATATGGTATGGCCATTATGAATTTCTAGTGATGCCCTTCAGATTGACGAATGCCCCTACAACCATTATGAGGTTAATAAACGAGGTGTTCAGAGACTATCTAGATAAGTTTGTGACAGTCTTTATTGATAATATCTTGGTGTACTCTCGGTCTTATGATGAGCACGCACAACACTTGTGGTTAGTACTTCAGATACTACAAGATAAGCAATTGAGGAAAGCTTGATAAGTGCGAGTTTTGGCTGGATCAAATAGCTTTCATGGGTCATATAGTTTCAGAATGAGTATTAGTTGATCCAACTAAAGTGGAGGTTGTGCTTAATTGGGAAAGATCGAGGACAGTTACAGAGGTACGAAGTTTCCTTGGATTGGTAGGATATTATAGAACATTTGTGGAGGGATTTTCTAGGATTACCACTCCTTTGACTAAGCTCACACGTAAGGAGGCTTCGTTCATATGGACTGATCAATGTGAGCTCAATTTTTAAGAATTAAAGAGGAGATTAACAGCAGCACCTATGTTGACTATCCCCGAGGGATCAGGAGGATTTTTAATATATAGTGATGCTTCCTATCAAGGATTAAGATGTGTGCTCATGCAGCACGAAAGAGTGGTCGCTTATGGATCACGACAATTGAAAGATCATGAGCGAAATTACCCCACGCATGATTTGGAGCTAGCTGCTGTAGTGTTTGCCTTGAAGATCTAGCGGCACTACTTATATGGGGAAAGATTTCAGATCTTCACTGACCACAAGAGTTTGAGGTATTTGTTTGATTAGAAAGAGTTAAATAAGCGACAAAGGAGATGGATGGAACTCCTTAGGGATTATGACAATGAGATTTTTTACCATATGGGGAAGGCGGACGTGGTTGCTGATGCCCTGAGTAGGAAAAGTATGATATCTGCTATGATGATCAAAGAATGCGATTTATTAGAGCAGTTCACTGAACTCCAGATCAGAGTCAAAGAGATAGAGACAAGATATTTGGCTAGCCTACGAATAGAGCCCAAGATCATGGATCGGATTTGAACTGGGCAGCGTGATGATTAGAGGTTGATTGATATGGTTAGCTAAGCTAAGCAGACTTCGTAGTCGGATATCATAGTCAGTGAGGATGGATTGCTTAAATTTAGAGGAAAAATCTGTGTACTGGACAATGATACCCTAGAGAGATAGATACTGAGAGAATCCCACTGCTCGCTATGCACCATGCACCCAGGGACTACTAAGATGTACCGAGATTTGAGAAAGGTATATTGGTAGAGTGGTATAAAGTGAGACGTGGCAAATTATGTGGCCAGATGTTTAGTGTGCTAGCAAGTGAAAGCTGAGCATCGCAAGCCCAGAGGATTACTGTAGCCTTTACCTATGCCTACATGGAAATGGGAACATGTCACCATGGACTTTATTATGGTTTTGCTGAGGACCCGAAGGGGTCGTGAAGCGATAGAGGTCATAGTGGACAGACTGACAAAGAGTGCCTACTTCCTTGCCATCAAGAGCACAGACACTGTGGATGCCTTAACTGAGTTGTATGTTAGCGAGATAGCTAGATTATATAGGGCTCCAGTGAGTATTACCTCTGACAGAGATTCTCGATTTACTTAAAGATTTTGGACTCAGTTTCAGGAGTCCATAGGATCTCGATTTAGTTTTAGTACCGCCTATCATTCTCAGCCAGATGGTCAGTCAGAGAGGACTATTCAGACCATGGAGGATATGTTGAGGGTGTGTACGATGTTTTTAAGGGATCATGGGATGATCACCTGCCCCTAGCAGAGTTTACGTACAATAATAGCTATCATGCGAGTATTGGAATGGCACCTTTTGAGGCTCTATATGGTAGGAGGTGTAAATCCCCTGTAGCGTGGGAAGAAGTGGGTGACTGAAAGATAAATGCTCCCAAACTTGTTGAACAGGCTGTATAGAGTGATAAACTCATATGTGAGAGATTACGGGCTACACAAAGTAGATAGAAAAGCTACGCAGATGTGCATAGAGGGCCACTCGAATTTAATGTGGATGATGCTGTATTTTTGAAGATATCACCGAGTAGAGGTATCATGAGGTTTAGAAAGAAAGGGAAATTGAGTCCTCGATGCATAGGACCTTTCGAGATTCTTGAGAGAGTGGGAGAGGTACCCTACAGATTGGCATTACCCCCACAGATGTCCAGAATACACAACGTCTTTCATGTATCTATGTTGAGGAAGTACCACCCAGACCCTTCTCATGTCATAGAGTATGAAGAGATGGACATACAAGAGGACATGAGCTACACTGAAGAACCCATTCAGATTCTCGATAGGAAAGAGAAGGTACTTTAGACTAAGAGCATTCCATTAGTGAAAGTTTTGTGGAAACATCACTCAATGGAGGAGGCGACTTGGGAATTGGAGAGTCTCATGAAGGAGAAGTACCCCCATTTATTTGACGAGTTGAGTTAAATTTGGAGGACCAAATTCTTTCTAAGGTAGGGAGGATGTGAGATCTGAGAATTTTACACATATCCAATTATGTAATGTGAACTTGAAGTGTAATTTATTGAGCTGAATATAATGTACTCATACATTGAGGTGGTACGTAATGAGATTTTATGTTATGTGTTTAATCAAAGTGTGAAATTATGAGGCCAGATCGATCTTGGAGAAGAGAAGATTGATCTGGTAGGCCAAAATGACAAGGAAGGAGGAATTTAATTGAGCAGATCGATCTCCAATAGAAGAGGATCGATCTCCTTATGATTCTGCAATGAAGAGATCGATCTCATGAGGAAGGAATCGATCTCAAAATGTTTCTGTAAAGAGAAGATCGATCTCCTCCAGGAGAAGATCAATCTCATGAAGCATTTTATAAACTGAAGATCGATCTCATAATTGAAGCAGATCGAAATCATGAAGCAATTAAGAGATCGATCACACCCTATGACAGATCGATCTCCTAGGCATAAAATTACCCCAAAACGTTTCCAAATTCAAACGCAGATCGATCTCATCAAGGACCAGATCGATCTCCTACCCTCCGTCTATAAAATGACCCCTATGTTTTCATGCATTTCATCTTTTCTCTCTCTTCCAAACCTCCATTTCAACTGAGCCCTAGCTTTCTCTCTCCTTTTAATCGCCCATTTTCATCTAAATTGAAGGTTGTAGCAAGAAGGAAAGTTGTTTCTCATCTAAAGGAGAACAACATACTTGCAAATTGAAGGATGGATTGAATCGAGGTGTGAATAGAGCACTCCACAAGTTTGGGTAAATTCTAAACTTTGATCTTAGATTTTAAAGTGATTTTTGATGATTAGGGTTGTTGGCATTATGATGAAATAGCTAGGAGATTATTAGAGATTGATGAAATTATGATTTTGTTGGAGTAAAGATAACGTTAGACAATTTGTGGTAATTTGGGATTTTTGACAATATATTTTGAATTGAGGCAATGAGGTGAATTTAGCATGGAATATGGTATGAGAAATGTAGAATTTTGAGATGTAGTGGATAAGAATGTGAATTGTGATAGAATTATGAGAATTGGGCCATTGATGAGGTTAATGAGAAATATGAGCAAATATGTGCTCGATGAGGTGATTGAGATAAATTACTAATGTTTTAACATCGTTTGGATAGCTCAGGAGTTCAAGAGTGGAATGCGAGACTAGTCCGTGATACAGGGGAACAATTGCACTATACAAGGTGCAAAGTGGTAAGGGAAAACTTAAACTCATTTGTGTATGCAATTTTATGATGATAATAGTAGCATGAAATGAGATTTGAGAAAACAAGCATGTTTTATGAGTTTGTGAATGAGTATTGTACATGACTTTATATCCGGTTGGGGCCTAATTTTTATTGAGTTGAAAATAAAAGTGAAATTGTTTTACAATGGTTTTGAGTTGAAAACGTGAAAAGAGAATTAAGCTCTAGTTAAGGCGTACTTAGATTTGAGAAATGTGTGCGTGATTTTGCCGGTTTGAGCTCGATTTTGACATGTTTTATGTTGAGTACAAAACGATTTTTGAGATGAGTTTTATGAGAAAAACCATTATGAGTTCTACGTGAAGGCAAAACAATTTTATATGATAATGGCTAGTACTAAGACTTAGGCATGTCTTGTTGAATACATATCGGGCCTTGCTCTGGTAGCATGTAAGTTCGGGCCTTGCTTTGGTAGCATGTAAGTCCGATATTCCTCCATTTTGGTAACGAGAGATGCCTTTGTTTAGGTAACGAGAGATGCCTCCGTTTTGGTAACGTGAGATGACCCTCGTTCTGGTAACACTAGGTGGCCTTGCTTGGGTAGCATGTAAGTCCGGGCCTTGCTTTGGTAGCATGTAAGACCAATAGTGTGCATGAGGAGAGGCTTTGCTCTGGTAGCATGTAAGATCGGGCCTTGTTCTAGTAACGCGTAAGTCCAATATACCATGTACACGCCCATATTGTCGACATTCCCTCTTTTGAGGATGTCTGGGATGCACACCCAGAGGAGATTTATTATGATGTACCATGACGAATTTTATATAAGTTTTATTTACCTAGTCTCGTTTTACACATGAGTTTGTGTTTTATGGCTGTGCCACGTGCATTATATTGAGGTGATTTTTATCACAATTTAATGAGAAAAGCCATTATCGCATTCTGATTTCCACATGCTTGTGACTGTGATTTGTACTGAGTTATGTACTCTCATGCTTTTACATGATTTTGGAGAAACGAGATGAGAATGATATTTTAATGAGTTCATGTTACGTTTTTAATTGAGTTTTCAACTACGAGATAAAATGATTGTGTTGTGCAAATCATTATTTCATTAATGAGTCCCTTACCCCTTTAGTGACCAATTTAGAAGCTCACCCTGTTGTATCTCCCCCCAAATTTCTTCAAGTAAAGAGAGTTTCCCTATGACGTACAGAGTAGTGACTAGTGGAGGACTTGAGCTCCAGGCCACGTATTGTACTTTGAGGTAAAATTTATCATTTCATGTACCTATACTAATATTGTATTTATAGACACTTGATAAACAGTGATGTATGACATTTATTAGGATTAATTAACCTTGATTTGTGTAATGTATATGGTATGATATATAATTAGGAGATGACGAGATTATGAGGTGATAGTTATAAATTATGTATGATGATGCATGACACTACACAAGAATGCACCCTTAATTGTGAATGGATGAATAAAAAGTTTTAAATTTGCTCTGTTATACCCTGTGGAAGAGCATATAAAGTTTTCTTTATCATTTCGGGTCTATAGACTTTTCAAATTCTCTTGCATCGCAAAGGACTTTTCACCTTCACCCGTGGTCTTAATTAGTTGGCTTCTCCCTAGTTTGCTATATAAGTGGTGTCATGCCATTACTTCCTTTGTTAAATGCCTTTTTCAAGATTCAGGGAGTTTATGGTTAATACCCTATTTTGTCTAGTAAGTATTCGGAAAAGGATTTCAAAATAGAGTTTTTAGGGAACTTCAAAGCTTACCTTTTAGATACAAGTATGATTAACTCATTGTTGGAATCCCAAAAGGTTTTAGGTGTCCCTACACAATAGGGATTATGTATAAGCATAAAGACTCTAGAGACCAAACTTTTTCAGTCTAAAGGAGATTATATGAGCAGCAGATTAGCCTACTGTGCACCAGAACAAAAAATAACTTATTTAGGAGTACATCTTAGCTATTGGCTTGGATGTTGTAAACATTCTTGTTTATCCTTCCCTACTCTTGTAGACCTTATCCGTAAGAACCCATTATCAAAGGGTCATTCTTTAAGAGATGAGGGAAAATGAGCCTTAAATAAGTGTGGTTCTTCTGAGAGACTAGATAAATGTGGTTCTTCTTAGAGACGTCTTGAATGAGACTAATGAGAAAGATTTGAAAGTCCTTTTGTGACACTTCTTTTAGAGGAATCCTCAGCCAACATTAAATATCTTAAGGAGTTCTTTGAGCCTCCTGATGGTATTTTTACACATTTTATTTTTCATCTGCAAAAATGGATTCTATTAAGCGAGCTTTTTGCAAGAAGAAAGACATCATAACACTTCTAAAACTTAAGTGAAAGTTTCTTGTCCTAAAAACAAGTTCACTAGAACACACTTGGGATTATACTCCTTTTCATGCTCATTTTGATGGATTCAGTTCCTTTCGATCCTTTATCCATGAAAGGGGCAAGTCTGTTGCTTATGAACTGTCAGTGATCGATTTCAGCGAACATGGAAAATTAGAAGCACCTTAAATTCAAGTTTTGTTTTAAATTTCATTATGTTATTAAATGCACTAATTAATCACTTCTTCTACTCACCTCTTATCTCCCATTTTCATTTTTGATTAAGCTTTAAGGCTATAGAAACTTAGGAGGTCGAAAAACTACCTCCATAGTTTTAGTAACAAAGCTTAATCTACATTCTTTTTATCATTTGCTTTAGCTACTTCTAAATTTTTCTTTGCTGCTTGGTAAGTTTATTTATCGTATTAAGCTTACTTTTCATCTTTTAAACTATTTTTAAAGTAGTTAAAATTGGTTTTTCAAGGGTAGGAGTCATAGAAGTTAGGTTAGATTTCATTTTGATTTTATTTTCTTTCTTTTTCATCTTTTAGGGCCATTTATGGTTTCATTTTTGGGTTTGTTCTGCTTCAGTTTTAGATGTTTTATGGTGTCATTTGGTCAGTTAAAATACATTTTAGAGTTAGATATTTAGAAGTACTAAGTTAGTCTAAGTTTGTTTGCATTTTCATGGCATTACATATTTCATTTCATTGCATTTGTGTTTCTTGTTTTGAGGTACTTTTGGCGTCACTTTAGGGCATTGATAAGCTATTGTCTTGTGTTACTTTTAGGTTCATTTAGGTAGTTTAAATTCAAATTAAGGTCAGATTAACAATGGATAATTTTTTATGCATGTTTATCTTAGGTTTCATAACATTAAAGTTGCATTTTCACAATTTTTTGTTTACTGATTAGGTGTGAATCTCATCATCAGGTAGGCTACTAAGTTGTGTTGCTTTAAGGTGCATTTAGACATGTTTAGATCATTTTAGGATTATATTTTCATTAAGAAATTTTTAAGAATTTATTAGGTTAGTTTATATGGTATTTTCATGGCATTTAACTTGCATATTTCTCATTTCCAAATCTGTTTTATGCATTCTGTCCAGGATTAGATTATGTCCTGATTTGTATTCATTTTCATGTAATTTAGATTAGATTAGATGTCATATATATCATTCATGCATTAGATTAAATTTAGGTTGCATTAGATTAATTTTTCTAGGAATTTTTCATTACATTTTTTCTATTTTCTTATCCACTTTAGGCGTCCTTACTGTACTGTCTAAGGTGATTTTTTTAGGTTACGTATTAGGCATGTAGATGGTGCATTTTAATGGTTTTTAGGTTCTATTTGGGTCATATAATTAGTGGTTAAAGTTTAGGTAATATTAGAATCAATTAACATAACATTTAGGATTGATTTTGCATTAGTTTTTAATTTTATCCATGTTTGTGTTAAGGCTAATTTGGAGTCATTTTAACTACTATTTTAGATTCATTTTAGGTGTCATTAAGTTGCATTAGCATAAGGTTAAGTTAGGTTAAAGTTTGTTAAGTTTAGAGTCCATTTATATTAGTAGTTCATACATTAGTTAGTTCTTAATTTCATCTAGCATTTTTTATTTTAGTGTTCAATTTATTATCATTTAATTATTGCTTTAGGTATGTAAGTGCTTTAGTTTAGGGTTTGGTTTATTTCATTTAGGGTTAGAAACATTTAGGTTACATTACATGCATTTTTAGGTTAGTTTCATTTCATTTCTAAAAAAAATCCAAAAACAATTATACTGTTCGTGCATCATTTGGATTAGTTTTTAGTAGTTAATCATGTTTTGCCTTATTATAGATTGATTTAGGGATATGATAGTTTTAAGGTTTTCCATTTGATATATTTAGAGTTAGGGTTTTAAATTAGGGTTTTTAGGGTTTTTTATTATGGTTTTGATTTTCATTTGCATTAGATTTCATTTATTTGAATTTTCATAATTCTCAATTGAGCTCATGCTTTTTTAGTTTTATATTAGAATTTTTAGTATTATTTTCATTATTTGTAGTTTAGACCCATATTTTTTATATTTTCAGTTTTAACACATTTTTATTATTTTCTATTTTTCATGCATTAGCCTTAGTCTATCACCATCTTTACATAATTTGCTAGGATATACATAGAGAGTAATTATCTGATAATCAATTAAACTAACTAATCTCTACAGGATAATATTTCGACTCACCTTTGTATTACTTGTGGACTGTGTATACTAGCATGCAGATATCATTTAGGGTCAACATGCACACCTGTGTCACGTAGCTGGCGTACAAGTGACTGGAGTGTTACATGCAAGAGATGGGTGTGGGAGACTACTTGGTGCGTGGAAGCCGGCCTAGCGTGAAAGAGTGACCAATGCGAGCGAGGGTCATGTGCATGAGAGCCTACTTGTGTTGCATGAGAGAGTTGAAGCGTAGAAGCCAGGTGAGAGTTGGGCGTGTCACATCTCGATTTTTCCTTACTTTATGAAAGCTAAAATTTATGGCAAAATTTTTGCTTTTCCTAACTCTTTACGTTTCCATGTGTAGCATAGGCTACCAATCTTTAATAGAGTAGGTAGCTGACCTCATAGAGTATGTTTTGATTAATTTCAACTCCCATTTCTTCAATAACGATTATGCCTTGTAAGTGTGTAATTAATATCTTTTATGCCACCATTTCCAATTGTGCCTAATTAGTTGATCCCCTAAATTACCTATTCGGTCACCATTACAATAGTATCAAGCACCAAATCGCATTTCAACCATTAACCTATTAGCACCATGATGCCCATATACACATTAATATTAATGTATCTACCACCCAACCATGATCATAAACATGCTTGCTACAATCAAACCAATTCATGATCACCATTTAGGCCTTTTGGCCATAGCATAAACATTTACACCACTATGATTAAGACCAAATACAATCATCTCCCAATTGGTCGTTATGACCTCAAATACATACATATTTGAAATTGTACATATGTAAGATTACATGTTTACTATCTCAAGATCATAAGACAAGCCTTTTAGCTATTAGACATATACATACATACCATAAGTAATCAACCGAATCCCGATAACTTTTGAGACAACCATATATAATCCTAAATAGATAAACATGTATCTCAGACTATATATACACATCTCAGGCTATACATATCCATCACATCTCTAAAATGATCAAGAACATAGACTTAGTCCCATATAAATAGAGCATGTGCACTATGCTGGACATAGTGCAGTGTCTATGTACAAACTACAAGACAAATGTATACTTCAAATGTATACCAAATGGCCCGGAGGAGTAGCCGAGACCCGTAATACCAATAGGTCACTTCGAGGGTCAATATGCTGGGAGGGAGAGTAAGGGGGCAAACGAATAACCCTATAATGTGTATATATAAGTAGCGGTTTTCAAAACAATGATCAAAACCAAATCAAACTATGCATGCTGGGAGTGTAAACTCATAATGTATACTTAAAAACAGTTGGTATACAACTGAAATCAAAACAAAGGCATGCATACAAATGGGTTACCAATCAAACAAACGTCAAAACCATGCATTTATAAAAATATAACATAATGGTCGTAAAGGTAAATCTCCGAAATCAAACTGTAAATGAGATTAAAAAAAAGAAGCAGAGTGAGAAGGCATAATACTATTCACATCACAATGAGCAAACCATATCAAACACACTATAGCAATTAATGTAGCAGACTCCCTAAAAAAGACACCATATATGGCCATAAACTAGCAAAACTAGTCTTATTAATTGAATGAAACCAATACTTGTCCATGCATTTTTGGACAAGTTAGAATGCTCTATAAATGCAAAATGAGTATAAGGAGATCTAGTGGTACAATAGTAGCCTAAAGAGTCTCACACCTCTATCAAAGTAAAATGGTATAAAGTAACATAGCCCATAACTGAAATCCCATGCACATGAAAACAACTTTCAAACAATGCTTATTACCCTATATCAAAATTTAAATCAAATTCAAATCCTTTTTTAGTTGATATACATTTAAAATAAGTTTAACTACATCATGCAATGTCACTTAGGCAAAACAACCCATTTAGAGACATGAAATGAAATCAAAACAAACCGTTAGTGCAATAAACATGGTCGAGAGTCAAATCAAACCAAAATCTCAAGTTTTCAATGCCATTTCACAAAAGGAAAAGTGCCAAATCAGATTTCAAACATGCCAATTTAATAATATTTCAAAAATATCAATGTGGTATAAAATAGCTACTTATAAAGTCCACTTATAACTCCTAAGCTATCTAGGAGAATGCTATTTAGCCAACCAATCTGCACCAATCAAGTTTCCTAATTCAATTATCATACAAGAGGTTCAATTATTAAACTCCAATCATAGAATTTAACCTCAGCAATTCAAACTTAGTAAGGTTTGGTTTCCTTACCAAATAACTTGCCCAAGAGCTTGTAAGACCTATATTTCATGTGTAACTTTATGGATTCATAAGTATGGTAATGTACTTGTAATGTGAAGTATAATTGATGTAAAGTCCATAAATTCAATGTATATACTTGTAGTAAGAGTTTATGATGTACATACAAGTTTCATTGTGTATGAATATGAAGAAATGGACTTTTATAAGTGATGAATGTGATTGGAACTCAAAAAGAGTAGTGTGGTAAAATGGAGTGAAGTTGTACTTCCATTTGGTTTTGTATTATGTACATTTGATGCCATTTTCAAGCCTTAAAGGTAACTGGATGAGAAAATGACCATGGTAGCAAATTAAGAATGCTTGGGTGTGTGTTGCTGCAGAAAAACTGTAGAAAATTTAGAAATTATGAAGGCCATATTGATCTCATAGGATAAGAGATCGATCTGGAAGAGCTAAAAATGCTCTTATTTGAGCTATGGAAGGAGCCACATCGATCTGCTAAACATTCTTTAAAATGAGGATAGATTCTTAAGGCAAACAAATCAATTTCCTTAGCTGTCGGGTTGGAGCAGATCGATCTCCCCAGGAAGCAGATCGAACTCCTTAAACTACTGCCTAAGACAGATCGATCTCATGCATTCAAATTGACGTGAAAATGAGGGATTTAATAGGACCAGATCGATCTCATCAAGCAATTTCTATAAATGGGAGGAGTGAAATCTGCATTTTTTCGAGACATAACCTTTCCTTTTCATTTTCCACCCAAAACCTAACTTTCTCTCTCTAAAATCACCTCATTTCCATTAAGATTTGAGAGGAAGCTATTAGATACAAGGTTGTTCATATTAAAGAAGAGAACAACATAGTTTGGAATCAAAGCCTCACATATTAGTTTGGAGTTGATTTGTATGTGTATTGATGATTGAAATCACCTAGGAAGTATTAGAACTAATGTGACCTAGAAAATGGAATGAGTCTAGTGTGAGAAAGTGTAATTTTGATGAGTTGGTGGTTTATGGATTATGATAAGTTGTTACTGAAGCAATATGAATGATTTGAGATGGTAAATGAAGCCACATTGTAAGTTTGGAGAAATTATGAAAATGGGTATGTAAGATGTTGATAAGTGCCATAGTGAGGAAAATTAATGAAATAGGAACACTGTGAGCTTAATATCTATTCTATATCGATTGAGTATGAATTAATTGGCCTAAAAGAATCATTGGGCTCAAGATATGAATAGAACAATGAACCTAGGCCTTATGAGCGTTAATGGAGACTATAGGTCGAATCAACTAGAGTAAATGCAACAATGCTATATGTGAATTAAATTGATGTGAAATACGATTATGTGCAGTTCCGCAGAGTTCGTTGGAGACGAATCGAAACATATACGTACGCAGCTTTAAGGAAGTGGAATCAAGCGACGCGATTCCAGGTAAGGGATTCTGTAACTATATAGAGGTAGCTGCTCGTATTTTGTGGGCATATAGGGTGTTGTAAAAATGCATGCGTATTTAGGAATGAGTTTGACGATGTATGGAAACAACTATGAGTATTGTATGAGATTTGGTGGTTTGAAATGGTGTTATAAAGAAATGGGATAGTAAGGCTGATAATTGCATAAATCACATGTTTTAAATGCTTTCACAAAACTCAATACTTTGTTTAGGGTAAATAAAAGGATAGGGTGGCTAGTGATTTAATGATGTGGTGGAATATCACATGTGAGGTGCTAAACCTATTTTGAGATTTGTTTTGAATGTATATGAGCTGCCTAATGAGCGATGTGAATTAAATCGTGCTGGAGCTTAGTTCGCACCTTGATTTGAAACTATGATGATGTTTTATAAACCGTACTGGAGCTTCCGCTCGTAGGTGGATTTTGAGTGGTTATCTTATGCATATAACCATACTGGAGTTGTGCTTGTATGTGGTTTCATCATGTTTTTATGCATAAATGACGTACTAGAGCGCTGCTCGTACGAGGTAATTTAATGATAATACATTAATCGTGCTAGAGTTTAGCTCGCACGGGTTTTCACATTGTGGTATGTATGAGTATGATGCTGTGGTGAGGGTAATGCGGATTGGTGTTTAGGGAACACAACAAGCCTAACAGACCTCTTGAGTGGGGTGAGGGTGAGGGGCTAGGACATGGCACTAATCCATTCAGGGAACCCAACGGCCTAACAGACCTCTTAAGTGGTGTGAGGGTGAGGGGCTAGGACTTGAATCAGGGAAGCCAATGGCGAGCAAGGGTATGAGGGGCTAGGACCTGGTATTAAGAGTACTCCCACGTGTACTTGAGACTAGAGGTTTCACTCGGTATGGGGTATATAAGACCTAATACAAGCACCCCCAACCATGTTATGGGTCCACGGAGTATGACGTACTGTGTATATCACATGGAGTACGATGTACCGCGTGGTGGTTACTTGATTTGAGGACGTCTGGAGGAGAACTAACCCACCTTCGTACCAGCATGATACCCTGCACACCGGGATCCGTGTGGTCTAGGATGATATGTGACATAGTTGACCAACATAGTCAGTTGAGATATAGTGACTTGTCTCCTTGCTTGATTTATATAATACCACAAGGATTTAAATACTTGAGTGTGATTTTGACTGTCCATGGTAGACTCAAGGGAGGGGTCGAGCCTTGTGGGATTTGAATTGTGAAATGGTTATGATGTTGTGATTGCGAAATGATTTGATGGGATTTTGTTGTATTCAGAATGAGATAATAAAAAAGGATGTTTTTTAAACGAATTGCCATTTTTATGAGATTTGATGATTGATGAGCATGAGATGATTTGTACATGATTTTAACAAGTTTTATATGCCAATTACCATGATTTTAAATACATGATATATGTATACTCATATGGCATAGTTTTAATTCCTCATGCTCCTGTTATAAAAAGATTTATGCATAACATTACCAGCATGTAGATAGAGTAGTTATCTATCATGCTTGTATTATTGCCTTACTGAGCGTGTGGTTGCTCATCCCTCTCTATTTTCCCCCCTACAGAGCGTGCATAGTAGCCTAGTGAGGACTGAGGCATTATGTTTTTGGACATCCGCTGCTTCCATCGTCGAAAGGTATATACACATGATTCTTTTCGTATCTAAACAATGTAATGGCACAATAATGATTGAGTTATAATTATGGGGGATGTAGATGTCAATAAACACGTTCTGTATAAGTGAATGATTTAATTTCAAATATATGACATTGTTTTTATTAATTGTGGATAAATGGTAAGTGGTGATTATTATTGACTCACAGTTCAACTATATGTGGTGGGTTTGTTCACGACTGGGTAAGGTAACAGTAAAAGGCGAAAAATTTATAATGATTTTTGGTTAAATGGAATGAAAAAGGGTTTTGACAGAGATTGATATCAAAGCCTTGTTGGCCTGATGTGAGTCATTAATAAAACATAGAAAAAGTACACCCTCATATTACTGTGCTTTTGTTTAGATATAACTGTGTATATAGTGATAGATTGAGCTTAATAAATGATTTTCGTACAGGAAGTTAGGCACTATGCTTGTTACACACAAAGGTAGATGGGCAAGGGCACTTGCTAGAGGCCGTTGCGGTAGACCTGAGAGCCGTGTGGAGCCACAAACTGATCAGGCTCCACAGAACCCTGCTAAGAGAGCATGAGATATAGAGGCACGCTTTGCTAGGATAGAGCGGAGTATTGAGAATCTAGTGGAGATAGTCACGCATGCATTGGGTGCCGGCAATAGACAAGGTCCCGCGGCACAACCTACTACTTAACAGGCAGCTACAGAGGCAAAGAGACCTCAAACTGCAAAGACTGTTACTGCTACACCACCTCCAGTACAGGATACAGATTTTCCTATCGCTCCATAGTAGAGCGATAGTGATTTGGGTTATGACTGCGACTTGAGCAGATTGTGAGAGTTCTAAGCATTGTAACCCCCAGTGTTCAGAGGGGTGAAGGACCCAGTTATCACTGAGGACTGGGTGTATGAGATGGAGAAACTGTATAGGTTTTTCCAATGCACTTCAACGGAGAAGGTAGCCTTTGTCGTATTTATGTTGGAAGGTAAGGTCGAGCATTGGTGGAGGTCCACCGAGGCTATTTTGAAGGCCAGACACTCTGAGATCTCATGGGAAATGTTTCTAGAGGCCTTCAGAAGACAGTACATTCCAACTACCGCACAAAGGAAACTGCGGATGGAATTCGTGAATCTGGTTCAGGGGAACCGTACTGTGGACTTGTATGAGTCCAAGTTTATGTCTTTGGGGAGATATGACCTAGACACGATAGGTAGTGAGACCCGAAAGATACAGCAGTTCATGGAAGGATTGAGATTGGCTATCTGGACTAAGCTAGCTCCTTTCGACATTTTGACCTATAAGGAGGCTGTACATAAGGCTCAATTATATGAGCAAGATTTTGAGCGGAATGCCTCCGAGTTTGGGAGAATTGGTTGTGACAGAGATTGGTATCAGAGCTGTGTTGGCCTGATGTGAGTCATTAATAAAACGTAAGAAAAGTACATCCTCATATTACTATGCTTTTGTTTAGATATAACTATGTATTCCGTAATGGATTGAGTCTAATAACGATTTTAATACAGGAAGATAGGCATTATGCCAGTTATGCGCCAACATAGAGGGGCGAGAGCACGTGCTAGAGGCCGTAGAGGTAGGCCTAAGAGCCGTACGGAGCCCCAGACTGATCAGGCTCCACAGAACCCTGCTGAGAGATCAGAGGATACAGAGGCTTGCTTCGCTAGGACAGAGCGAAGTATTGAGAGCCTAGTGGAGATAGTCACACAGGCTTTGGATGCCGATGATAGACGAGGTCCTGCAGCGTAGCCTACTACTGGACAGGTAGCTGTGGAGGCAGAGAGACCTCAGACTACTGAGACGGTGACACCCCCAGTCCAGGATACATCTTCTCCTATCGTTGTATAGCAGAGCGGTAGTGATTTTGGTTATGACTGCGAGTTGAGCAGGTTGCGAGAATTCCAAGGGTTGAAACCTCCAGTGTTCAGAGGGGTAAAGGACCCAGTAATTACTGAGGATTGGGTGTATGAGATGGAGAAACTGTATCGGTTCTTCCGATGCACACCAGCTGAGAAGGTAGCTTTTACCGTGTTTATGCTAAAAGGCGAGGTAAAGCACTGGTGGAGATCCACCGAAGCTATTTTTAGGGCTAGACACTCTAAGATTTCATGGGAGATATTTTTGGAGGCCTTCAGGAGGCAATCCATCTCGGCCACCGCACAGAGGAAATTACGGATGGAATTTATGAATTTGGTTAAGGGCAATTGGACTGTGGATGAGTATGAGTCTAAGTTCATGTCTTTGGGGAGATATGACCCAAACACGATAGGTAGTTAGACCCTGAAGATTCAAAAGTTCGTTGATGGATTGAGATTGGCCATCCGGACTAAGTTAGCCCCATTTGATATTCAGACTTATGAGGAGGCTGTACACAAGGCTCAGTTATGCGATCAAGATTTTGAGCGGAATGCCTTCGAGTTGGTGAAGATTAATGTTAGAAGAGACAAGGATCAGAAGAGATCCAGGATGGATAGAGTGACCAAGAGGCGAGGCCAGAGGTTTTTCGAGAAGAGACCTAAGATCGCGGAGGTACAGGAGAGAGCTGCTAGACCTTCCGTATACCTGGCTTTGAATGTACCGAGGGGTATGGCTATTGGAGGACCATGACCCACTACTGATCACTGTAGGAGATGTGGTAGATACCAAGGGCATAGACCATGTCAGGTGCCCTCTATTTTGTGTTTTAGGTGTGGAAAGCCCGGACATATTTTGAGGTACTGTACTGAGATCGTTGAGAATGCCCCGCAGAAGGGCAAGGAGCCAGAGAGAGCTCCAATTGAGACAGTTACCCCGAGGAGGAGGGCCATGGCTAATGAAAATGGGAAACAGGCAGTGTGTGTGAGCAGAGGAAGAGTGTACACACTAGACCAGAACATTGCGGACACATCGACAGATGTGATTAAAGGTACCATCCGAATCTTTGATTTAGAAGCATTTGCATTATTTGACCCTGGTGCCACGTATTCCTTCATATCACCATCCTTTGCACATATGATCGAACCCTAGGGGTATCGATCCGCAAGTGCACGGGTCGTCCAAGTAATAATGGGATTTGAGTCCCGGAATTGTCGTCCCACAGAGAAGTTGTTAGCCTAATTAACTACCGGTTACTTTTACCCTAAGTATATTCTAGCAATTTATGAAGTTCTGATGGATGGTCTACATGGCTAAAATTAAAGTACTGAAAAACAATAAAATAATAAAACTATAAAATAAAGAAATTAAAACCAAACTGAAAATTACTTACCGAGCTCCACGCAATTAAAAACAAATACCTACGAAAATAATTAAAACAGTTAAAACTCATTAATACAATAAAAATAAAACAATAAAATTAAACTACAATTAAACAAGCTTAAATTAAAATCAATCTAACAACTAATGGATTAAAATTTACTCCTAGATAAATCTAAATGCTAAATTAACACTAACTAATGCATGAACATATTTTTATCTAAGATTAAAAATGCATAAAATGAATTGTCTAAATTAATATTAAGTAAATTCCTAATGCTAGATTAAAATTACTTAGAAAACTAATTAAATCTAAATTATCTAATTAAACAAACTAACTAAATGCAATTGAGATATTAACTAAACTAACTAATAGCCTAACTAACTAAACATGCATGAAAATGAGTTATGCCTATAACCTATCAACCAAACAAGCCTTAATGTTTTGAATGAACAGTAACTTTCCCACCAGTTACTGTTCATTTGGCATTTTCACTCCAAATTCCAGGTGAGGCTCGGGTACTGTCCTGCTCTGCTACTGATTGTACTATCCTTGGCCTGGTGCACTGCTAACGCCAGCTGCTGTGCTGTGTAGGTTGTACAGGGTTGCAGGATTACCAATGGTGAGTGCTGTCACCTACCCGTCCACGGCCTCTGCACTGCTGCTGTCCGTCCGTTCCAGGTATGCTGCCACTGCCTCTGCTATACCTTCATCCTATGCTTGCAACTGATGCGTGCGGATCAAGGGCAGGATATATCGAGCATCTCATCATCAGTGAATGATTTAAGCATTAGCAACCTTCAGCAGTGTACACCATTCTTCTGAGACAGTCGGCAGAGAAGAAAAACTGATAATGTAAATGCACAGTAGGATAGATTGCAAACAGGGGGAAACAGAGCAGACCAGAAATGCTTCTCAATGCACCAATTGGAATCCACTTTTATCTAATAAACTTTAGCTGACAAACTTAATGAGATTAATGAAAACTATCTAACATTAACTACAGCAGCTACGTTCAATCATCAACCTCAGTAACATGAAAAAACCAGACAAGCAACGGTGAAATGCATTACAAAACTACCCAATCTAATAATGAAACATTAATACTACTGAAATAAGGAAAGGGAAGAAAATAATAAAGCTTAACAAAATGCAAACTTAAAAATGCCATAAACAAATGCTAAAATCATAAATGAAATCATCACCCGTGAGCATCATTAATCATAAAAACAGGAACTTAAACATTCTCGGATGGCTTCATTCCCTTCTTCAGCCGAGACTCCAATCTGCTCATGATGTGCACCAATGTCTATCATCAATCCACATCAAGGCAACAGAGTCATCTGGTGAAAGATTGAATGAGAAGTTATTGCCACCCGACTGCACTGCTTTTGAATCTAACTGAAGCCACCAATGGTGATTTGGAAATTAAAGAAAACCAAACTTAAGTGAAAATAGAAGGGAACCGAGACATGAGATGGTGAAGAATAGAAAGCTTGTGAACTAACGGATTAAAGAGAGCAAATCGGAACAATGGAAGATAACCGAGAAGATAAAACAAGAACATGAAAGAAAACCGAGAGCTTAAACTTCTATTGCAAAAATAAATTTAACACTTTTTTAAGGAAGACATGAACAGTAAAGTTTGTTGAATAAACTATGCTGAAAAATGAAAGAGACAGCTCTTGAAAATTATCTAAGGCTATTCTATTCTAACCTAAGCTACCCTAATTCCCTACCTACACTACTCCTACTCCTATTCTACTCTAAAAACTACTATTTTTCAATTGCCACCATGCTCTATTTATACACAAATCATAGGGGTACAATGGTAAATTGTCATCCTAGATGAGTTGGCATTGTTTGGCCACTTGTCTTCTTTTGATTTGCTGCGTCTCTTTTAGCCCGTTTTCAGCCCAATTTCATCTGAAATGACTGAATTTCATCTGGATTTAATTTATCTGCACAAATAGGAATTTTAATTAAATACAGGGGATTATTAAGGAATTAATATGGGGATTAAGTAAATAATTAGGAATTTAAGCACAAATAATTCTATAAAAAATAGAATTATCACACCCCCAAACTTGAGCTTTTGCTTGTCCTCAAGCAAAACAAAACAGTAGTAGGAATGATAAGTACACAACATAATAATTTCCCCAACATTATCTATCCTCAAAGATAAATTACAGACTATGATCTAAAAGAATCACAATTACAAGTCAAACACTTAGAATCATCCAATCATAAGTCCTAACCCAAATTGGACTCCTCGTGTGTGTGTGAAAAGGTCAAAGTCACTTCAAAGTACATTATTCGGATCAGATTATGCAAGCATAGTGAATGTAAAGTCAATGACATGTGATCATTTCCATAAGTTTGCTTTTCACTAATCTCTCCACTAATGTAGTCACACTCAATCAAAGATCAATAGGACTTCATTAAGCTTGTAATGTCAGGCTGGGGTTAAGGTATGATAAAGTCGATTTAGGTTCAGTTACCCCTTAACATGCATTACCTTCTAGGATATTTAGTGTAAGAGCTCTAATTATTTCCCCCAAACTTATTTCTTTTGCTAAACTTTTTTTTTTATGTATTTTCTTCTTTTCTTTTTCTTTTTCTTTCTTTTTCATCATTTTTCAATTTTTTTTTTTTTTTACATACTCTTTCACTATCACTTGATACCCATATGTACAAAACTCAAAATATATCCAATGACTGTCCATGCTTTCGGGGTAAGGGATAGGAAAAGAGTACTTTAGGCTAAGGAAAGTAACGCAGGTGTATTTACAGAGAAAAGCTTATTTGGCCCAGATGGGTGACTAGGGATTACAAGGATAGCTAGAAAGGCTCAAACGATCCAAAGATGGCCTAAATCATTTCCCTAATCAAGTGTGATCTAATATTTCGCCTCGAGATCAGATCAAACAAATTCTAGAATATGATGCACAAAATCAATTGAACAAATGCACCCCTATGTCCACATAAGCTTTCTCTAAATGAATATACAAATTCATGACATGACATGTGCATAAAATGAGGAAATCACAATTAGAATTAAGACAAATTCAAGAACTCAACTTCATGCTTTTCCTATAATCATGCTTCTAAGTCAACCAAAGTCAGACTAAATCATGGGGTCATATCATCGGAATATGGGAAAACCACATGCTAAGCACTAAATCATCCTAAAATCAAACAGTTTAAGCTCAAATTTTCGAAAAAAATTTGAAAAATTTTTCAATTTTTGCTCAAATTTTTGAAAACTGCTCAAGTAATATCCCCTCCCCCAAACTTGA
Source organism: Firmiana major (assembly GCA_033439115.1). Lineage (NCBI taxonomy): Eukaryota > Viridiplantae > Streptophyta > Magnoliopsida > Malvales > Malvaceae > Firmiana > Firmiana major. The sequence goes on from CM065905.1 coordinate 29,369,464, forward strand.
AGTGTACAGTGTCCTCAGTGTGCAGATAATATAAGAATTGAAGTTCAGGACAGAGTACTCCCCTTTCTTATGATGATGATGGCAATCGAAGCTTGATTGAAAGCATAAAACTAGAAAATAAACCTGCAACACAAACAAAGAAAGAAACAACAGAAAAGAAAAAGAAAAAGAACTATATACAAAGTGAAAGTGAAAACACAACCACTTCAAATGCAGCTAAAAAACACTACACTCAGCAGTAGGGCAAAGAGCAGGAGGATTAGCCAAAATGGTGACAGAATGTTAACAGTTAAATCCTCCTGAGCTCTCATTACTTCCCTCCTTCTTTGAGAATTCCTGTGCTCAAGCCTTATATTCTCCTCAATCCCTATCTTAAAACACTCTTGAGAGTCATCAGGGAGCTTCAAAGGTTTGAAAACATTAAACTTCATTTCCTGATCTTGGACTCTCATCGTCAACTTTATAGTATCAGAGGGCGAGGAAGGCAATGAATAAGAAGAAGATATAGATGAAGAAGCGCTTAGCTTTATTTCCTTGGCAGCCCGATCCTGATGTTCCTGCTCTTTCTGAGCTGCTTCGTTAGAACTTACGAATTCTTTAACTATGTGCTGTTCAGGTTGGGACTTGACTTGTGGTGCATCTAACTCTTCGCCACTCCTAAGGGTGATAGATCTAACATGTTCCTTACCCTCCCCTTGCTTATCAGGATTAACTTCGGTATTACTAGGAAGGGTCCCTTGAGGATGTTGGCTAAGAGCACTAGCTATTTGTCCCACCTGAACCTCTAAGTTCTTAATTGAAGCAGCTTGATCTTGCAAGATAGTCGTGAACATCTCCTCTAATGTAGGCTTCTTCTCAGCTGCTGGTGTGTGGTAGAATTGGGGCTGCATGAGTGGTGGTGGTGGTGGTGGTGGTGATGGATGATATTGAAATTGAGGTGGGGATGGATGATGTGGATGGTGTGGAAATTGAAAATGCGGCTGTGGTGGTGCCTGAACCGATGGAGCTTGAAAACTAAGGGGTCCTACAGATATGGGATTAGAAGTTTGCCCGTGGTTTTGGCTCCAGGAGAAGTTAGGATGGTTCCTCCACCCTGAATTATAGGTGTTTGAAAAAGGGTTGTTCTGTTGCGTAGGGGGAGCAACATACTGAACCGATTCTAAGTTGAGCGGACACCTATCTACAGAGTGGGTACCACTACACAGCTCACAGGAAGGAAAAGGACTTTGAACAGAATAAATTGGATTAGGACTGGTGGGAGGATTATGCTGGGTACTGAGCGACTCTACCTTCTTCGTAAGATTAACGATTTGAGAGGTCAAGGTAGACAGTGTGTCGAGCTCATAAATACCCGCTGGCATTTGCCTCTCCGAGGACCACAAATAGTTGTTAGCCGCCATCTTGTTTAAAAGCTCATAAGCTTCCTCCTCTGTTTTGTACATCAGGGCTCCACCTGCCGCAGTGTCAACAATGGTCCTATTTGGGCTTGTAAGTCCGTGGTAGAAGGTCTGGACTTGCAACCACAAAGGTAGGCCATGGTGAGGGCACTTCCTAAGAAGCTCCTTATATCGTTCCCATGCTTCGTAAAGAGATTCAGAGTCGTACTGAGCAAAGGAAGATATATTACTACGGAGTTGGGCCATTCTAGAGGGAGGGAAAAACTTAGATAGAAATTGATGGGCTAACTCATCCCATGTAGAAATTGATCCTGCAGGCAGAGAGGTTAACCAGTGTCTCGCCTTATCCCTTAGTGAGAAGGGGAATAATCTAAGCCTAACAGCATCGTCAGATAATCCATTATATTTAAATGTGTTGCACAAGTCCAAGAATTGACCAATGTGAGCATGTGGGTCATCGTGAAGAAGCCCACCGAACTGCAAAGATGTTTGGATCATCTGGATGATTGCGGGCTTAATTTCAAAATTGTTTGCATGGACAGCTGGTGGCCTAATGCCGGAATGATACCCCCCCATCGTCGGCATTGCATAATCTCCGACTGTCCTAATTTTCCTATTTTCTGTCATGATGTTTTGCAGCGGAGCTATAAATTTCCTAGAGTCCTTTTGAATTTTTCGTTCGATTTTAGGATCTAGAGGAAAGCAATCAAAATTTCTGGCTCTACGCTTGCAATCATCGAAAAGTCCTTAAAAATTTTTTTTTTTGAATTTTTTTATTTTGAAATTTTTTTTTTTAAATTTTAATTAAGAGAAAATTTAACTAACCTAAGCTAAGGCTCTAAATATTTACACCCTAAATATTTACAAGCTAGAATTACACCTAAGCATAATTTCACCGATATTAACTAAAGACTAATTAAACTTCCCCGGCCACGGCGCCAAAAACTTGATCGAACCCTAGGGGTATCTATCCGCAAGTGCACGGGTCGTCCAAGTAATAATGGGATTTGAGTCCCGGAATTGTCGTCCCACAGAGAAGTTGTTAGCCTAATTAACTACCGGTTACTTTTACCCTAAGTATATTCTAGCAATTTATGAAGTTCTGATGGATGGTCTACATGGCTAAAATTAAAGTACTGAAAAACAATAAAATAATAAAACTATAAAATAAAGAAATTAAAACCAAACTGAAAATTACTTACCGAGCTCCACGCAATTAAAAACAAATACCTACGAAAATAATTAAAACAGTTAAAACTCATTAATACAATAAAAATAAAACAATAAAATTAAACTACAATTAAACAAGCTTAAATTAAAATTAATCTAACAACTAATGGATTAAAATTTACTCCTAGATAAATCTAAATGCTAAATTAACACTAACTAATGCATGAACATATTTTTATCTAAGATTAAAAATGCATAAAATGAATTGTCAAAATTAATATTAAGTAAATTCCTAATGCTAGATTAAAATTACTTAGAAAACTAATTAAATCTAAATTATCTAATTAAACAAACTAACTAAATGCAATTGAGATATTAACTAAACTAACTAATAGCCTAACTAACTAAACATGCATGAAAATGAGTTATGCCTATAACCTATCAACCAAACAAGCCTTAATGTTTTGAATGAACAGTAACTTTCCCACCAGTTACTGTTCATTTGGCATTTTCACTCCAAATTCCAGGTGAGGCTCGGGTACTGTCCTGCTCTGCTACTGATTGTACTATCCTTGGCCTGGTGCACTGCTAACGCCAGCTGCTGTGCTGTGCAGGTTGTACAGGGTTGCAGGATTACCAATGGTGAGTGCTGTCACCTACCCGTCCACGGCCTCTGCACTGCTGCTGTCCGTCCGTTCCAGGTATGCTGCCACTGCCTCTGCTATACCTTCATCCTATGCTTGCAACTGATGCGTGCGGATCAAGGGCAGGATATATCGAGCATCTCATCATCAGTGAATGATTTAAGCATTAGCAACCTTCAGCAGTGTACACCATTCTTCTGAGACAGTCGGCAGAGAAGAAAAACTGATAATGTAAATGCACAGTAGGATAGATTGCAAACAGGGGGAAACAGAGCAGACCAGAAATGCTTCTCAATGCACCGATTGGAATCCACTTTTATCTAATAAACTTTAGCTGACAAACTTAATGAGATTAATGAAAACTATCTAACATTAACTACAGCAGCTACGTTCAATCATCAACCTCAGTAACATGTAAAAACCAGACAAGCAACGGTGAAATGCATTACAAAACTACCCAATCTAATAATGAAACATTAATACTACTGAAATAAGGAAAGGGAAGAAAATAATAAAGCTTAACAAAATGCAAACTTAAAAATGCCATAAACAAATGCTAAAATCATAAATGAAATCATCACCCGTGAGCATCATTAATCATAAAAACAGGAACTTAAACATTCTCGGATGGCTTCATTCCCTTCTTCAGCCGAGACTCCAATCTGCTCATGATGTGCACCAATGTCTATCATCAATCCACATCAAGGCAACAGAGTCATCTGGTGAAAGATTGAATGAGAAGTTATTGCCACCCGACTGCACTGCTTTTGAATCTAACTGAAGCCACCAATGGTGATTTGGAAATTAAAGAAAACCAAACTTAAGTGAAAATAGAAGGGAACCGAGACATGAGATGGTGAAGAATAGAAAGCTTGTGAACTAACGGATTAAAGAGAGCAAATCGGAACAATGGAAGATAACCGAGAAGATAAAACAAGAACATGAAAGAAAACCGAGAGCTTAAACTTCTATTGCAAAAATAAATTTAACACTTTTTTAAGGAAGACATGAACAGTAAAGTTTGTTGAATAAACTATGCTGAAAAATGAAAGAGACAGCTCTTGAAAATTATCTAAGGCTATTCTATTCTAACCTAAGCTACCCTAATTCCCTACCTACACTACTCCTACTCCTATTCTACTCTAAAAACTACTTGATTTTTCAATTGCCACCATGCTCTATTTATACACAAATCATAGGGGTACAATGATAAATTGTCATCCTAGATGAGTTGGCATTGTTTGGCCACTTGTATTCCTTTGATTTGCTGCGTCTCTTTTAGCCCGTTTTCAGCCCAATTTCATCTGAAATGACTGAATTTCATCTGGATTTAATTTATCTGCACAAATAGGAATTTTAATTAAATACAGGGGATTATTAAGGAATTAATATGGGGATTAAGTAAATAATTAGGAATTTAAGCACAAATAATTCTATAAAAAATAGAATTATCAACATAAATTATTGAAGCATGTGAAACTAATATTGTTGGATAAAATGTTGATGATTTCCGCACCCATGAATGATAATCAATTGACTGAGCATGTATGTAGAGATTGTAAGTTAAAGATAGAGGAAAGGAAATGACAGCCAATTTAATTTTATTGAATATGAATAATTTTGATGTAATATTGGGAATGGATTGGTTGGCTACCAATCATGTTGTTATGGACTGTCATGCAATGACCTTGATGTTTCTGGAGATAGAAAGTCATGTTGCAAGATTTGTGAAATGATTTGAAGGAACATAACTGTGATAAATACGAAGAGTATGATTCCATTTAATTTACTTGAGAGATGAAATTTTGTGCTTATGTTGAATATTGATGTGATGATTTGTGACACTAACGGTGGAAAGAATGATGTGAAGGGTTCATTGCCTACGTGGTCGATATAGATGAGGCACACCCGAAATTGAGGGACATACCCGTAATTGCTGACTACCCTGATATCTTTCCGAACGAATTACCAGGACTACCACCTGAAAGGTAAATGGAATTTTGCATAGAGTTAGTGCCCGGTACAGAGCCGATATCGAAACCACCATATAGAATGGCTCCGATTGAGTTGGAAGAGCTAAAGAAACAGCTATAAGAGTTGCTAGAGAAGGGGTTTGTTAGACCAAGTGTCTCACCTTGGGGAGCACCGATTCTGTTTGTAAGGAAGAAGGATGGAAGCCTCCGACTGTGTATAGATTACCAGTTGTTGAATAAGGCCACCATTAAAAACAAGTACCCCCTTCCAAGAATCGACGATTTGTTGGATCAGCTACGAGGAGCCCAAGTGTTTTCAAAGATAGATCTGCGGTCAGGGTACCATCAGTTGAGGATCAAGAGTAGAGATGTACCCAAGACAGCATTTCGTACTAGTTATGGCCACTACGAGTTCTTGGTGATACCATTCGGATTGACGAATGCCCATGCAGTATTTATGGCATTGGTGAATGATGTATTCAAGCCATACCTAGACAAGTTTACGATTGCGTTTATTGATGACATATTGGTTTATTCCAAGTCCAGGGAAGATCATGAGGAGCATTTAAGGATAGTTCTGTAAACCCTCCGAGAGAAAGAGTTATATGCAAAACTCAGCAAGTGTAACTTTTGGTTAGAGCATATCTCATTTTTGGGCCATGTTGTGTCGAAGGATGGGGTATCAGTGGATCCATCCAAGATAGAGGCAGTTGTACAGTGGGAACAGCCCAAGACAGTTACTCAGATCAGAAGCTTTCTGGGATTGGCATGGTATTATCGGAGTTTTGTAGAGGGTTTGTCCAAACTAGCTGCTCCATTGACACGCCTCACACGAAAAGACGTTAAGTTTGTGTGGGATAAGGTATGTGAGAAGAGTTTTGAGGAGCTTAAGCGTCGATTGACTACTTCTCTGATTCTCACCATTCCTACCAGCTCAAGAGGATTCTCGATGTACAGATGCATCACACCAAGGACTGGGCTGTGTGCTTATGCAGGATGGAAAGGTAGTTGCCTACGGATCTAGACAGTTGAAAGATCGTGAGAGGAACTACCCGGCACATGATTTAGAGTTAGCGGCCGTGGTGTTTGCTTTGAAAATATGGCGCCACTACCTCTATGGTGAGAAATTCCAGGTCTTTACAGATCATAAGAGCCTTAAGTACATGTTCTCGCAAAAAGAGTTAAATATGAGACAGAGAAGATGGCTCGAACTCCTAAAGGATTACGATTGTGAAATCATGTACCACCTGGGTCAGGCAAATGTGGTTGTCGATGCCTTGAGCAGGAAGAACCTCGGGTTGGTGTCATATATGATGGTACGAGAACATTAGTTGTTAGAACAATTTACGAACCTCAGTTTGGATGTAACCCTACCTAGATCAGAGAGAGTTGAGATCATGGCTAATTTGAGACAAGAGCCAGAGTTGATTGGCCATATTCGGCAGGCTCAACAGAGTGATCGACAGTGTATCGGCTGGTTGAGTCAGATACAGGCAGATGTGGGTATCGATTTTGAGCTTAGTACAGATGACTTATTGAGGTTCAGAGGCAGAGTATGTGTTCCTGAGGATCTTGAGATCAACAGCCTAGTGAGGACTGAGGCGTTGTATTTTGGACATCCACTGCCATCCATTTCTAAGAGGTATACACATGAAGATTCTTTTTATATCCGAACAATTGAAAAGCACAGTAGATTATTGAAATTGTAATATGGGGGATGTAAGTGTTAGAAAGTGTGTCGTGTATGAACACTTGTCTTAACTCTGAAATGTATGACATTTCTTTTGATTAATTGGGAAATGGATGGTTAATAATGATTATTACCGCCTCACAGCCCAACGGTATTTTGGTGAGGATGTTCATGACCAGATAAGGAAAAAGGAAAATGCGAAAAAATTGGCAGTGATTTTTAGACAAATTGGACGAATAGGGTCGTGACAGAGCTTTCCTTGGCTCACCGAGCTCCTACACAATCATAAACACATCCACTAATCCAAAAGCTATCTCTAGTTCATCACAAAGTCAACACAAGCCTGAAGACAAGCAATCAAATCAAACCTTCACAATATTACACAAATTAATTATCATTAGGGGTGTAAAATGGGCAGGATGAGCTCGACCCGTAGAGCTACAAGTTAAACCCGTTTTTAAACGAGCCAAAATTTACCAGTCTATTTTTTATATGGACCGAGATGGCCCACGAGCTATAAATTTATATTTGTAAAAGTTAAATAAAATTTAATAAAAAACAATAAAATAAAATTTCAAAAAGTATTATTAAAATTTACATATAAATACAATTTAAATACAATTACAATCTACTTACAATGTTTTAAAAAGAAATAATTATAGACTCAAAGAAATATAAATATTTATTAAACCTATCCAACTTCTTTTTCTCAATATTATAAATATAATCATTATTTGAATTCAAAGAAAAATTATATGAATTCATATTTTTGTTGTTACAATACAATTATATGTATTGTTTTTATAAGAATAAAAATACATTAACAATATATTTAAAAAATCTAATTTTATATATTTAAGTAAAAAAAGGGCCTAAACGGCTAGCCCACTAGTTGACCCGTATCCATGCAAACAGCCCACGCAGACCAACCCATTTAAGTCCTCTTTTAAACGGGCCTAAAAATTAAATCTAGTCCATATGAAGTTTGTGGGTGTAATGGATCGGTTCGCAGGCTTTAGCCCATTTTACACAATTGATTTGTAACGACCCGAATTATACACATTTTGGTTGGGCTATAAGTCGATATTAGAGCAGAACAATACTCAATCTGATTAATTTAATTTTTTTCTTTCTTAGTATCAATTTAAACAAAATATGTTCACATTTCCCATACACATCTCGTATGCATTACAATACTTAGAAAAATTTTAGATACAAAAGAATTTCTTACAACTGGTATACCTTCAACGCAAAAAGATACTTTGTGGAACCATGGTTGTGCGACATGTCTTACTAACGGAAGCGTCCAAGTTACTGTTGGGACTCTATGTAGGAAAGTAAGCAATGAGCTTAACGCGCTCAGTAAGAAACTTATGTAAGCAGTAGACAACCATACTATCTACATGCTTATAATGCATGCCATGATCAGTTATAAAATTATGTAAAACACATGCTTATAATTCATTTTGTTAAGATTGAAAATGATTCACAATCGATGCACTTTCTTTGAAAAATACTTTCAATAACGATCCATTTCCAATACAATACTTTGACATGTGTAAAACATATGCATTCAATATAGTCGGTACGATGAAACCATTTGTTGTTCAGTCAATGCAGTAAACACTTAAAAGCGTTTCTCTAAAACATTTCATTCAATCAGTAAGCAATTCAATTTACTTTCATTTCGATCAATAAAAAATTCAATTTGTTGAGACTAGGCTGGGATTCAGTCAATAATTAATATAATCGACATATGGCCATAGTCAATGACCCCACGCCTCACGGGCCAGGTGTGCACGAGTGTCATATGCCTTAGGAGGGATGGGTCAGTCCAGCCCGTCGGCCAATCAATACAATTCAATTTAATTCAATAGTCCGAAGACTCAATACACGGTGCAACGTACTCCATGTGCATCCACACGGGTACAGCGTACTCTAAAGATCCCGATACAATGCAATACAATATGACTGAGGGTACCGAGTAGTCTCAAGGATTTACCCCCCAACATCAATATCAACCATCACCTTAGTTTCAAAATCCAGTACGGTCTTTTTCTCATAAATCATATAAAAATCTCATGCGAGTCGGACCATGCGACACAGTCTGCATGCGCTCAGCACGTCTTGCCAGTGCGAGTCAGGCCGAGCGACACATAGTCAGCACGCGCTCAAGCACATCTCGTCAGTACGAGTCGGTCCGTGCGATAAAGTTAGAATACGCTCAAGCATGTTTCATCAGTGCGAGTCAGGCCATGAGACACACAATCAGCACACGCTCAAGCACATCTCGTCAGTACGAGTCACTCCGTGCGATACAGTTAGCATGCGCTCCAGCACCATTTCATTCAAAAATCGAATAGGTGGTTCAATTCTTTCAAAAATGATATAAAAATCAGCATTCAGTACAAAAACAGTGCATAAACAATATGTGAGTGGAGACTTCCCGGGAGGTCACCCATCATGGAATTTTCTGCACTCAAGCACACTTAACTTCGTAAAATGTGCTATTTCATGCAAACAGTAAAAACAATAGCCAACCTATCCATACACTGTTGGAAATAGTATTCAACGATGAAAACACTGAAAACATGCAGTTTATGCTTTAGGATTTTTTTTCCAACACTTTACGGTACGATTTAGTCTACAGTGTGGGTCATATAGGAAATTTTTATCTCTACGGTATCTATTTAGCTACTCAAAATTATAAAATACGCACAGTTATTTCTAAAACTTGCATAAATTCCTTACCTCGATGTTTGTCCATAGTCCTCGATTATCTCAACGTAGCGAGTTGGTGAGTCCGGTCCACTCGGGTTATTTCCACCAGAACCCTTTTTTTTCTCGATTTCCAAATTCTCAGTACACTTATCTCCTTTTGCTTCAATTTTTTATTCTCTTCTCTAATATATATACATTAAAAAATATACACACACACACACACACACACACACACACACATATATATATATATATAAAAATATATTTTTTTTTACTTTTACTTTTTTTTTCAAATTATATTTCCTTTCCTGTCACCTTTCTTTTTGTCACAACCCCTTTTCATCATTTTCACTTGAAAATCACCATAAAATTTTTGCTTTTTCATTTCCTTTCCTGGTTATGAATAACTCTCACTGATAACAGTTAGGCTATGAGTCAGTACTAAACATCATTACCATTCATCTTTCAATTAATCAAGAGCAAGCACGTGCATTTGAAAGTTTAAGTTCTATATTTATACATGTTTGCTAACACTTACGTCCCCATATTACAATTCAAAATGATTATTATGCTATTACATGTTTAGATACAAAAGATTTCCTATGTGTATATCTCTTGGCGATGGAGAGCAGCGGATATCCAGATACAACTCCTCAGTCCTTCACTAGGCTACTATGTGCGCTTTGTAGAGGGGGAGATGATAGAGATGAGTAACCACACGCTTAGTAAGGCAATAATGTAAGCATGGTAGATAACTACTCTATCTACATGCTTATAATATCATGCATAAAGATCATTTATATCCAAAGCATGAGGAATTATTAAAACTATGCCACATGTATATACATATATCATGTACTGAAAAACATGAAAATAGGCATGTAAACATGGAAAACCATCATGTAAAACTTCTCATACTCATCATAATAAAACGTATCAATTTCATCGCAAATCATGGATTTCATCATAAATTTTCCCCTCAGGATTAACACCTTGTCAAACATTAGTAAAACTCTTCACAAACAAATTATCATCCTTTAAAAACATCCCACAAGGTTCGACCCCTCCCTTGGGTCTACCCTGGACAACACAAATCATACTCCGTATATAAAAGCATGTGATATCATGTGAGACAGGTGATCATTATCTAATCGAGGACTCTGTTGGCCAACTATGTCATTATCATCCCAGACCACATGGATCTCGATGTGCGGGGCATTATGCTGGAATGGAGGTGGGTTAGTCATATGCCAGACTTTTATATCAACATCATAAACTCACGGTACAACGTACTCCATGTGATATACACGGTACAACGTACTCCGTTGGCCCATATCATGGTTGGGGATGCTTTTCGTAGGTCTTATCTACCCAATGCCAAGTATAACCTACTTGTCTCAAGTGCACGTGCGAGCATCTCATCCGTGTGACTAGTAGTCTACATGAGGCATCCAGCACAGCTCGTGTGAGCATCTCATCCGTGTGACACAAAGTCTACACGAGGCATCCAGCATGACTCATTACATATCACAGTGTGAAAAAGTCCAGTGCGAGCAAAGCTCTAGCACGATTTCATGCATCATCAGTAAATATCCTCATACGAGCAATGCTCTAGTACAACTTTTATGTATAATAAATAATGAGTAAATCACGTACGAGCATAGCTCTAGTACGATTATATACATAAAAAAATCAATGGAAACCCACGTACAAGCAAAAGCTCCAGTACGACTTGTAAAACATCACATAAATTTGATAGGCGGCTCTTTTTCAACAAAACACTTTCAAAATTAAACTGAGCACCTGACTCGTGCTATTTCACAAAATTATGAAGTCAATAGCCCGCCTATCCGTAAGTTCCTCTTAAATCAAGGCAATGTGTTTCATAAAGATATCAAAACATGATGTTTCATGAAACAAACATCACACGAGCCTTTGCTCCCAAATCACCATAATCTATCCAAAAATCATTTAAATGAATTCAAATTACCTCAATTTCCAATAATTCAATTCATGTGTAGTAGCATATTTCGCAAATGTCACAAGAAGCAAGAGTATGCTTGTGCACGAGAGACCTAGTGAGAGAGTTGGGTACGAGAGCTTGTTGGTGTGCAAGATACCTAACAAGAGTGTTGCGACGCATGATGCGCAGGAGAATTGGTACACGCGGGAGGTGCAAACAAGACCTAGTGCATGTGAGAGCCTTAGCATGAGGGGAGACTTGGTGCATGCAGATGCCTAATGAGAGAGTTGCTGGTGTGCGCCTATGTCACATAGCTAGTGTCTGAGTGATTCAAAAATTGCACTCAAAAGGTTGGCGTGCTGCACTTGAGACCTACGTAGTGTATGCTTATCTCAAGCAACTGACTACCTGATGTATGCCTAAGTTTTGCGAGAGGCCGCCTGGTGCACGCTTAAGTCACGCGACTGATTGCATGGTATGCGCTTGAGTTACGTGATTGACTGCCTATGTACACTTGAGTCAGGCGAAAGATTGGCTAGTGCATACCTGAGTCATGTTAGAGGCCACTTAGTGCAATCCATAGCTGTATGACTGACATTGTGTAACAACCCTTAACCCTTGAAAATCGGGGGAAAATTTTTTTTTTAAAACTTCGGCTTACAACTTAATCCTTTATTTACTTAGGTTGTATTCCTTTTCAGTGTCAATCCTTAAAAATATTTCATTTAATTTATCTTTATACAAATTTCATCCCGACACATTATTTTCAATAGACGTCTGTGCATACAAATAGTCTGGTAAAGAGATAAGAATGTATACCTCACGCATATACAAAAGGTAGTCTGGGGAAGCTCATATCCGCCACCTATATCGTCTACGCAGCATTTATTAGTTGTAATTCACTACAGAAATCTGAGAGGTAGAGGGGTGAGCTTTTGGGGAAAAGCCCAATAAGGTAATACTCTTAAAGCAGTTCTGATATATAAAAACCTTTGAAATTGTTCATAGAACAAAACTTGATGAAATACAAAAATTTTCATTTCATGCATAAACTTCATAAAGCATGCGTGTCAATAAAACCATTAACATGCTTAACCATTTTCGTGAACATTTCATAAATCATTTCGTAAACATATCATGCATGTTTCATAATTATTTCATAAACATCTCATGCATATTTCATAATCATTTCATAAACATCTCATCATAGTCGATTTTATAATTAAAATCAAGGAGACTAGGCTATAACTAAGTCATGCGATACGTGTCATTCTCCGTAGAGAGTCATCATACCTATGGCCATGGTAAGTGGGCTTTAGACTGGATCAGGGTCGTACTGTCCTTTCATAAAATATGGGTAGTATCCATCTTACTTACTTTCACTAGCACCTAGCTAGGACACGGGCACCAAAGGCACTCTCTGTGTGGGCAACATAATTGCGTGCTGCGCGGGCATGAGATACTATCGAAACATCATCATAAACCACCAGTAGCACGACATCTTCCACACAGGTCGAGTCAAGTGCTAAAGGGGCCTACGTACCGGCACCCAAGTGGTGGAGCCGGAACACCACAAGAAGTAACCCTGCATGAAGCCTATAGTCTCAAAACATCTTTTCTCTTTTTGTAAATGCTTTTGAAAACGTCAAAAGTTCCATTTCAAAGCATAAATATGGGTTTTCGAGCCATCATAAAACTTTCATGCATTTTCATAATTCGAAAGTTTATTTCATAAACATAGATGTTCTAGCGAACATTTTGTAAAACGAAATCATGTTTTGTAAGTAGTTTCGTAAGTATGGAAGCATTGATAAATCATTTCAATTCATAAAATCATTTCTCAGTGAAACAAGAATGCAATATCAGAACTAAGTTAAGTAATACCCCTTACCTCGATTTATCGGGTATCTCGAATTCAAACGGTGACGTCTCCTAGTACCTCCTTTAATCCCTTCTACAATCACATACACCGAAATTGTAGACTTAGCACCCTATTCATGCGATTTGCGTTAAAATCGTAATTTATCGTTGCTACTGCATGTGTACGTATTATTGTATATTCTTAGGCCGACACACACGTTTATATATTTCTTCACTATTTATATATTTGCTCCTACAAGTATTAACATATACCTTTATTATATACATCCACATGTATACACGCATAAATATATATTTTTATATATATACACTCCTATATGTATATATATATATATATATTTTTATTGTTTTCATGTTTTCCTATCTCATATATATACATTCTTTGTATATACATATACTTGCACACATTCACCTTTCATATCCCCCACATGTATATGCACCTAAATAAATATATATATATATATATACACACTCCTTTATATATATATATATATATATTATCATTGTTTTCCATTTTTCCTTATCACCTATGCATACATATTTTTTTTCTTGTACAAATACTAGCATACCCAATTCATTATATACACCTATTTGTACATGTACCAAAATAAATAAATATACATATATATATTTAAATAATTATTCCAAAAATTAAATTGATTCCTTTGACCACTTACCGACTTATCCGGAACTCGATTGCATCACCAAATTTTTTTCTCATTTTTCCTTTTTTTTCTCTTTTTTTCTTCTTTTTCTGGCTGAACCAGTTCGGTCCGGTTCAACCCGGTTCAGACCGGTCTGGTTTAGCCCGGTTCAATCCTGGTCCAACTTTCTCCCTCGCCGTTCAGGGCTTTTCTGACCGGTTCTCCGCCTGTTTCTACCTCCAGCTTGTCCGCGGGGTAGTCCGGTGCATGGATCTGGGGTCGGCTTCGCCAAAGCTCGCCGAAAAGTAGCCGGTCCGGCCTCTTCTCTCCTCCGGCGTCGGCACCCATTTTCTTCCGCGTCGTTCGGTGGCGTTTCAGGCCGATCTGCACCTAGATCGGCACCTTCGTCATCCCCCTCTGGCCGGTGGTGGGTCGCTCCTCCTTCCCCCGGCCGTCGGTTGTCCCCTTTTCCTCTTTTTCCCTCTCTTTCTCTCGGTCTCTCTCCTTCTCTCATTTTTCCCTCACCGGCGGCGTCTTCTTTTCCCTCTACCAGTGCCAGCGAGCCTCGCTGCTTCTCCTCGGTCCATTCGCCGGCTCCGTCGGTGGGCAGATGGGAGCTCGGCTCCCTCGGTGCCTTCTCCTCTTTGTTTTCCATGGCAGAATCGCAATTCGCGATTCTGCCTTCTATTTCCTTTTTTTTGTTTATTTTTTATTATAATTATTATATATATATTATATATTATTTATCATTTAGTTATTTATTTATATTTATTTATTATGTATTTTATTTATTTATTTATTTTTTTATTATATTATATTTTATTAAAATATAATATAATATATAATATACCCAAAATATTTAAATATATATATATATTTAAATCAAATAAATATATATTTATCTTATTTATTTCCCGGGTATTTTATTATTTTATTTATTTTATATCAGACTTACAATTTTATTTCCACTTATACGTTTTTTTTTTTACGAACCAATTTATAGGGAAATTTCAGGGATTTACATTCTCCCCACCTTTAAAGAATTTGCTCCTCCAAATTCATCTTGGTCCTTTAGAATAGATGAGGGTACTTCTCCTTCATGAGGCTCTCTAGCTACCCTGTAGCTTCTTCAACCGAGTGGTGTTGCCAGAGAACCCTTACCAGAGGAATAGTTTTCAATTGAAGTACCTTTTTCCTTTCTGTCCAAAATCCGGATAGGTTGCTTAGTGTAGCTCATATCCCCTTGAATGCTCAAAGGTTCATACTCAATGATATGTGAGGGATCCGGATTATACTTCCTTAGCATCGAGACGTGGAAGACATTACGTAGCCCAAAAGCTGCGGTGGTAAGACAAGTCCATAGGCTACGTCTCTCACTCTCTCTAGAATCTCAAATGGACCAAATGGAGCGAGGACTCAGTTTCAATTTCTTTCTATAGCTCATGATACCCTTGCTCGGTATACATTCAGAAACACGGAATCCCTAATCTGAAACTCAAGTGCCTGCTTATGCTTATCCGCATAACTCTTCTGCCTACTATGTGCGGCCTTACGTCTATCACATATTATCCGAACACCTTCTGCTGCCTATTTGACCAAATCGAGAGTTTAAATAATTATTCCAAAAATTAAATTGATTCCTTTGACCACTTACCGACTTATCTGGAACTCGATTGCATCACTAAATTTTTTTCTCATTTTTCCTTTTTTTCTCTTTTTTTTCTTCTTTTTCTGGTTGAACCGGTTCGATCTGGTTTATCCCAGTTCAGACCGGTCTGGTTTTGCCCGGTTCAGTCCCGGTCTAACTTTCTCCCTCGCCATTTGGGGCTTTTTCGACCAGTTCTTCGTCAGCTTCCACCTCTAGCTTGTCCGCGGGGTAGTCCGGTGCATGGATCTGGGGTCGGCTTCTTCAAAGCTCGCCGAAAAGTGGCCGGTCTGGCCTCTTCTCTCCTCGGACGTCGGCACCCATTTTCTTCCTCGCTGTTCGGCGGCGTTTCAGGCCGATTTGCGCCTGGATCGGTGCCTCCATCGTCTCCCTCTGGCTGGTGGTGGGTCGCTCCTCCTTCCCCGGTCGCCGGTCGTCCCCTTTTCCTCTTTTTCCCTCTCTTTCTCTCGGTCTCTCTCCTTCTCTCATTTTCCCTCACCGGCGGCATCTTCTTTTCCCTCTACCAGCGCCGATGAGCCTCGCTGCTTCTCCTCGGTCCGTTCGCCGGCTCCGTCGGTGGGCGGATGGGAGCTCGGCTCCCTCGGTGCCTTCTCCTTTTTGTTTTCCATGGCAGAATAGCCATTCGCGATTCTGCCTTCTATTTCCTTTTTTTTTTGTTTTTTTTATTATAATTATTATTATATATATTATATATTATTTATCATTTAGTTATTTATTTATATTTATTTATTATGTATTTTATTTATTTTATTTATTTATTTATTATATTATATTTTATTAAAATATAATATAATATATAATACACCAAAATATTTAAATATATATTTAAATCAAATAAATATACATATATATATGTATATTTATCTTATTTATTTGCCGGGTATTTTATTATTTTATTTATTTTATATCAGACTTACAATTTTATTTCCACTTGTAGTTTTTTTTTTTTTACGAACCAATTTATAGGGAAATTTCGGGGATTTACACTTTGCCTTTAAGTTGCTGACTCTTCCTTTGATTCCACTGTGTTTATCTCTGAGTCTGCTGATTCTGCCTTTGAGATGACTGATTTTGCCTCTGAGTCCTCTGAGTTTGCCTCTAGGTCCACCGACTCTGCATTTGAGTTGTCTAACTCTGCTTTTAGGTCGGTTGACTCTTCTTCTGAGTCCGCTGAGTTTGCCTCTCAATTGGCTATGTCTGCCTTTGAGTCCATTGAGTTTGCCGCTGGGTAATCGGCTGACTATCCTGCTCTTGATTATGACTCAGACGATCAGCCCTTATCAGAGCATACGCTTCGTGCCTCGCTCGTCCCATAAGGTTTTGAACTACTGATGGAAAACTGAACTATGGGAGAGTTCCCTTGAAGAAATCTACCGTTGCCTTTAATGCCTCGGTGGTTTTCTCACTCTGTTTTCTCAAAGCTTCAAACTCTGCAAGAGCAACAGTGGCTATAAGCTCTCATTTTCCCACCTGAGCTTCTCTACAAGGTTAGCGATTTAAGGAGCTCCCAAAGCCTTCCTCCTCATTGTTTCTGATAGCTCCTGATTGAATCTTTACCATTTCTTTAAGAAATTGCTTTTATGTTAGTTTTCCACAGACGATGTCAATTGCGATTTCTTGTTTATAACAATGAACTTTAAGGACATAGGAATCTCGATCTTTGTGCTAAGCTGTCTTTAAGAACTCTACACGAAAGAAAACTATTAGAAGAATGCAGGGGCTTTCCCATGCGCATTAAATTTGATGCCTAAGTTGGACAAGATTTCAATAGAGCTTTAGTAAGTAAATAGAGCTTATAATGTAAAGATGATACCTGAGACTATTTATAAGAGTTATATGGTGCATAATTACTACTAAGACCCACAACTTAAATGATTTCATAATGGATCTTTCATGGTCCTCCGAGTCCTTTTTTCTCTTTAGCGCGGTCTACCTTGAGGCACAATGACCCTCAGTTTGACTCAAAACATGGCTCAATGACCTTTAGTATGATACACATAAAAAACAATCATAAAAAATTCTAAATGAAATGTCTTAAGCACAAAATTTATTCGTAACATAAAAAAGGAAAAGAGAAAGTTAAACACTATAAAAAAATCTTAAACAGAAAATTTATTGAAAAAATAAAAACGTTTATGCCTAAACTATTATTTTAACAAGCTTTTGAATATAAAAATATAAATGAAGGGGAAAAGAGAAAGAGGATCTAGTACCTTTAGGGGAGACCATTGATGGTGTAACGACCCTTGACCCTTAAAAATCGGAGAAATTTTTTTTTTTGAATCTACTTTACCCACTTATTCCCTTATTCACTTAGGTTGTATTCCTGTGCAGTGTCAAAACACTTTTCCTAATACTTTACTCGTGATTTTAATTAATTTCTATATTTTAGCTTATGTGGCCGATAAAAATTTTGGCAGCACAACGGCTTATATACGAGCCTACCCACCTGCAAATCAATT
This sequence comes from Firmiana major, assembly GCA_033439115.1. Lineage (NCBI taxonomy): Eukaryota > Viridiplantae > Streptophyta > Magnoliopsida > Malvales > Malvaceae > Firmiana > Firmiana major. The sequence continues at coordinate 29,387,675 of CM065905.1, forward strand.
GTTTTTTTTGGCAATCCTATATATCCACCACTACCAAGCATACTTTCCAAGTTCATCTTTACCACTCAACACATCCATTTCAATTTAATACTAGTCATCTCAAAACATTATACCAAAGTAGTAATGTTTACATCGTTCCTTACAAAATTACATCCCAACTGATATTTTCAATATATGTCTGTGCATACAATTATGTCTGGTACAGGAATGTAAATGTATACCTTTCTGCGTGTACAAAAAGTAGCCTAAGGAGCTCTCCCCACCAGCCTACGTCGTGTACGCGGCAGGTAGCGTCTACGAATCACTGCAAGTAATCTGAGAGGTAGAGGGGTGAGCTTTCGGGAAAAAGCCCAGTAAGAAGATGTATTTAAAACGATTCTAGCAATTTAAATATGTATAAAACATAATAATACGTATGATGATACTTTCTGAAACTGATAATAGAATTCAACGATTAAGGAAAATTAGAAACATCGATATTCAAAACGTAAATCTTTAGGTATTTGAACTTAACAGATATTACGTAAAACTAGTTGTACATTCAGAATTCCAAACAGGAATACATATCAAATCACATACTACAAATCCGGTTCTGAAAACAAAGTTTAAATTTTCAAATTGAGACTACATCGGCCATAAAATTATCATGTGACAATAACGAATTTATCACGCGGCAATAACCAATTTATCACGCGGCAAAATAACCCGATCATCCTCCGTAGAGGGAATTCAGGACCCAAGGGTAATTTCAGACGCCACAAAGGCGGGATACAGGCGCCACGAAGGCGAAATACAGGCGCCACACAGGCGAGATACAGGCGCCACGAAGGCGAAATACAGGCGCCACACAGGCGAAATACAGGCGCCACGAAGGCGAATTACAGGTGACCTGGCCCCGGAGCACGCCAGACCCCTCTGGGCCCCGCTCCCACTGCTAACCAGTCTTACAACTCCAGGCGCCACACAGGCGAAATACAGGCGATCTGGCCCCGGAGCACGCCAGACCCCTCTGGGCCCCGCTCCCACTGCTAACCAGTCCTACAACTCCAGGCGCCACACAGGCGAAATACAAGCGCCACACAGGCGAGTTCAAACGCCACACAGGCGACTCAGACGCCACACAGGCGAGTCAAACGCCACACAGGCGAAATACAAGCGCCACACAGGCGAGTTCAAACGCCACACAGGCGAGTCAGACGCCACACAGGCGAGTCAAACGCCACACAGGCGAAATACAAGCGCCACACAGGCGAGTTCAAACGCCACACAGGCGAGTCAGACGCCACACAGGCGAGTCAAACGCCACACAGGCGAAATACAAGCGCCACACAGGCGAGTCAGACACCACACAGGCGAAATACAAGCGCCACACAGGCGAGTTCAAACGCCACACAGGCGAGTCAGACGCCACACAGGCGAAATACAAGCGCCACACAGGCGAGTTCAAACGCCACACAGGCGAGTCAGACGCCACACAGGCGAAGTTGACAAACGTAAACATGCAACATAAATGGCCCTTAGTCTCATAACAACTATAGTTTTCATATACGAAAATATCGAAATAAATTCATCTTATTCGAAAAATCATTTTAAAAGACATGCTCATATTCCGAAATCAAATTCAGTTATATACAATTATTCAAAAACATAAACACAGAAAGCATAGTCTTGATCAGAAATATAATTTAGAAACATGCATGAAAATCATACTTCATGTCTTTGCAAGCTTTCTTTATCAAGTTTCGGTAAGTAACTATTACCGTTTTAAATTATATCCCCTTACCTCGATCTATCGAAATTTTCGTGCTCGAGTGGTGACACCTCTTAATACCTTCCTTAATTCCTTTTACGATCACCTACACCGAAATCGTACACTTAGTACCCTATTCGGGCGAATTATCTGAATTGCGTTAAAATCGTAACCTATTGTTACTATTGCGTGTATAAGTATTATTGTACGTACTTAAGTCAACATGCACGTTTATATATTTTCCCTCACCACATATTATTTTGTATGTACGATTATTGACATGCACCTTATACTACACCTCTACATGTATGTACACATAAATACATATATATACACTCCCATATGTATATATATTTATTTATTTGTTTTCACTCTTTTCCTATCTCATATATACATTCTTTGTATATGTATATACTAGCACAAATTCATCCTATATACACCCATATGTATATGCATCTAATATATATATACATATATATATATACACACCTATATATATATATTATTGTCTTCTATTTTTTTTTCTTATCACATATATATATAAATATGTCCTTGTTTGTACATATACTAAGACACATTTATTTTATACAATCATTTGTATATACACCCAAGTATATACACATTTTTCATATACTCCTATATGTATATACACCTAAGTATATACTCATATTTATTTTATCATTGGCTTTCCTTATTCATTATCAAATATATGTACATATACTAACATACCCTTTCATTATACATACCTATATGTACATACCCAAATATATATATATTTTTTTTTATTCACATAATTACATATATATATTATCACTTGTCTCCATTATTCAATATTACAAATATATATATATATTTTTTTGCCTACTTCTCATCATTCCATTTTTAATCTAATTCAAACCATACTAGCATGCTTATACATGTATCACACATATATATTCATGTACATTAATACACATATATACATGTATGTATCTTACCTCTTTTCTCTCCCTTTTTTTTTTTTTTCCAGCTTGCTTGTCTTCTCTCACGGTTTCCTGCTTTCTTCCTCAATTGTTTCAATTTCCAGCCCCTGCCTCCTTCCTATTTTCTCCCTCCTTCCTCACGGTTCTGCTTCTCTCCCCTCAATTCCCCTGCATCGGTTTCAATCTTCACTGTTCAGTCTTCTTCTTCCCTCAAGCCTCTCGGTTTTCTTCCAGCTTCAGTTGCCTCGTTTCCATTTCCCTGATTCTATTTTCCCCTCTCGGTTGCCCCTGTTTAGCCTCAATTCTGCTCTGCTTCCGCCCACATCTGCATCAGCTCCAAACCTCAGTCTCCGTCTTCGGTTGTTCTCAGTTTTCAGCCTTCACTGCTTCCCTAATCACTTCTCTCTTTCCCCGAACCCTGTTTCCCCTTCAGTCCTCGGGTCCTGCTCCTTTCACTCCGCCTCCCCTGCCTCGGTCTGCTTCCTTCAGTCTCGGCTCTGTCCTGTTTTCCTGGTCGAGAGTTCCCGCTGATCTTGGTTGCGTCAGCTCCCGATTTCCCTGTCCTTCACTCTCTCTTTACTCACCCTTCTCCTTCCTTTCCAATCTCCTCTCTCGGTCAGCCTCAAGCAGTAACTTTCTCTTCTTCCTCTCTTCTCTCCTTTCCTCCCTCGGCTGGACAACTTCTCTTTTTCTTTCTCCCCTTTCTCTTTCGACCGACAGCCTCCTCTCTTCCCCCTTTCCTTCTTCTTCCCTTTTCCCCTTTGCTGGCCACCCTTCCTTCTCTTCTTTCTCTTCTCTTTGTTTTGCTTCCCGCCCAGCAGAGCTAATCTGCCTCTTTCGAAATGAAGAAACGGAATTGGCTTTCTTTGAAAGCCAATTCCGTACCATACATATATATATTATATTAATATATATATGTTATATTTAATATATTAATATATATATATATGTTATTTTAATATATAGATAGATATATTTGTATTATTATTTTTTTTGTTTAGTGTTAGTGTTATTTTTTTTTTGTTTATTTGTTTTGTTTCCACTTTATTTTAAATGTCTTATACATTATACTTTACAATACATATATATATATATATATATTTGTCATATATATACACATATATATATATATATCATCATTTATCCATTTTAAATTTGTCTAGTATATATATATATATATATATTATACCTATGTGTATATATAAATATATATATATATATATATATATATATATATATATATATATACATTTTATTTCCTTCCTTTTTTTTTATAAAATCACATAATGACAATATTCATGCCTTCCACGAAATTTTTATAATTTTGAAAATGAAATAGCATCGGGATTCCATCATTCTTCGTAAATTCTCGATACAAGTGTTTACATCAACAATTTTCAATTTAACAATTTAAAATTCCCCAATCCTTTCGTATTTGCATTCGCTTTATCACTTCTTGTATCTTCGAGTTCCCGGTCCTTCACGGGCTTCTCAACTCCTATATTCTCGAGCCCTACAACGAACATCCACACTTCCATTAAAATATAATATTTCCATTTTTATATAATCTAATTAAACGTAGAAAATTTGTGGGGTTTACAGATGGCAAGTGAAGAACTCTGCAAACTATTATATTTTGATTTTTTCATATGAAACTCAAATACAAGGCAAATATATATATATATATATATATATATATATATATATATATATATATATATATAAGAAACAATGTTAATAGAGGTAAGAAACAACAATGTACAAGTTACAATTAATTCCTTAACTGTTTGGGCATACCTTGATGAAAATAATTCTTTTATACTTTGATAGAATTTCTGATTTTCAGTAGCAAATATTATTTCCTTTGTCATGACCTAAAACAACAATATTACACATATAAGAAAGACTTTTCTTAATTATCAAGCATTTAACGTTTGTCGCAGGTTAGATAGCCAGTAATAAAAATTCCAAAATTCAACAAACCTGTTTCTCTTAAGACTTAACTATATTCTGCTAATACATCAAATTTAAACCACACAGAGATATATATCACACTATTCTGTTTGCATCATACTAAACATCATTGTCATAATCTTCAATTTATAATATATCAAAAATTAATCTTAACAATGACATAACAGTTATCTTACATCCTATCATTGTCTATTAAAATAGTAAAATACAATTTAAGTACATTCTAGATATACCTTCCAAAAAGTAGATATAGCAATAACCATGTGAGCAAATATCCCTTTGAGAGTGCTCGAATGACAGCTCAGTTTAAAAAGGGTTAAAAACATAATAGTGAGCTAATGCCCAGTAAGTATTGAATACAAACCATTAGAAGACAAATAGGATAGCAAAATAGAAAGTTATTCTAAAACAAGTTCCTTAGAATAGGCACCATGGCATGGATTCAGAACAAATAATTTTAAATAATGAGTGTTATATGTAAAAAAAAACTATGGTAAGTACATGCCACAATAGTAATGCATGCATACGTGAAAACAATAAGAAAACATAAAAGTATACATGTCTTAGTTTAATTTAAAACATAGTTACAAAAGTTTTATTATATGTTTGCCTCCAAAATCACGTCTGAAATCTGAGTACGAAATCTCATACAAAAACTACGATCCTATCAAGTAAGATAAAGGCAAGTGGTCTCCTAAAACGATAATAGCATGTTACAATTACCGCTGTTGCAAGGACAATTGTCTTCATACCCTTATGGAACGTACACATCTATACCAATCACTAGTCATAATGTTACGAGTGTCACACAGACACTCTAGTAACTTGTTCCACTAGGGAAAACAAAAAATAATAATATGGTTGTACTATGATGGGTCCCACATTCTTGCACCAAGATTGGGTATCTCACCACTCGCCAATGCCTCGATATGTCCTTATTTCTATGGGCATAAACCATACATCAACCTAAAGTCATATAGCAATTGGTTTCACATCCTCATGGGATGTGTCCTAATCATAAGTCACAAAATCCTACACCGTTCTAACGGAATGCCCAAATCTCCAAATCAAAATACAATATCCTTAAACACATGCACGAAATTCTATCATGGATAGTCAAACTTATACAAATCACATATTGGAATCAAATTAGCATATATGGCTCAGTCACATACATATCAAAATCTTTCTCAAATGATTAATCGAAAACACATCATAGTTTACAAGCGTTTATAATATAAAACTAGTTACAAACATAGGTTCACATAAAAAGCCACGTACACATTTATCCTAGTTTCATAAAATCGCATGCTTTATGGCATAATCAAGAACTAAAGAGGTAAGTCAACACTTGTTTACTAAAATCAAACCTTGAATTTAATGGCTTTGACCACTCCTCTCATAGTTAAACCTTATTTTGATTTTTTGATCAAAGCCAACTTTTGGTTAAAGTCAAACCCTAAGTTAAACTCAATTAAACATTAAGTTGACTTTGTCTAAAGCTTATTTAAACCTCGTTTTTATCATTATGACCTTAAAAACTCACTCCAAACCCTAAATTACCACAAGTCAACAATTTTTACCAAAAGTCAAACCCTAAACAAAGAGGTTAACCATTATTCTTCAAACCCTTTCTTCTCTCTCTTTGTCCTAAATGACTATATACCATTAATTAAGCTTGATTATGATTTTCAATCATAAAAGTCAACATCCTACTCCTATTTCTTGGTGTTTGCCAAACCTACATACAAACCTCAAAATTATGCAAATTTTTATTCGTAATGCTCCTAACCCCAAATCCACTTTTTAGTTACTCCAATAATCATACTATAGCAAGTTCTTCAACTTAAAGCCTCAATAATCATTGCATGTCACAATTACCACATACATCTACCAAATTGTAACCTAACCCTAAAATGTCAAACATCTCACTGTCACCATTCAAACCTCAAAATTAACATACAAATCCTTACATAAAAACATAATAGGTCAAGAGCAAGAATGTGTTATACCTTGTAGTACAAAAATGGGTTAAATCTTCTTTTCCCCAAGCTTGGCTGAAAGCTCCCCAAATAGATTTCCCAAATTGTGTTAAAAATCTAACAATATTAGTATATAATCAAACTATATTCACCACTTGAAGTATCAAAAACACAAATGCTTATTTAAAATTTCCTATTGGTCAAACCTTTCTCCAAGCTTTCTTTTCCTTTTTTTTAATGTTAACATGTGTTAAAATGAATACTTAGCATTTTTGCGGGGTTAGTGGCCTGCCATGATGGGTATGATTGGCCTATGGCCACCACTTGTCAAGTTCTAAATGGCCAAAAGTGAGGTGGAATAAGTTTCAAGATTCTCATTGCAATTTAATGATTAGGAAAAAAAAGTAAAGATATTAAAGTGTAATATTCTAAGTAATTAAATACTATTTGTTGTCTAATTACCTGCAAAATAAAAATGGAAGCCTATGTAAGGGTAGCAATGGTAAGGAAGATAAAGTCGTTGACCCAATCTTTGTCACCTATTTTAGTAATGTTGATGATATAAGATTGGCTAGAATGAATATTATTACTCAAAAGTGATTCAATCATGGGTAAAGAGAATAGTCTTTAAAAGAGAACTTTTTTGTGGTGAAAGAATAACAAGTAACATTTTTATTTTATTAAGAAACTTATAGTATTTCTACTTTACTTTTGTAACGCTTTGTCTAAGGACAACGGTTTTTTGATTTGTGACTTCTTAAAGAAGTATACACATGACCTATCACGACCTTGTTCCCGTGACTTAACTTACTATTAACAGTTGAGTTGTGAGTCAATATCCATATCCACATCTCATCCATTCATAATTTAACATTCATTTAAGGAGTTAGAAACTGTTCTTTTATAAATTTTATGAAAACATTTACATCGGTTTCTATTATATACATCCCTTTCGTACAAAAGATAACTATACTGTCACAATTTACAAGATATAAAATTTTCTTCTCATAAAAGTATACCTTTATACTGCTGGAGAAGTGGAGAGCACCGTAGCAGGGACAAGTACAGTAACTCACTACTGCGTAGAATCTGTGGTGGAGGAAATAAGGGGGTGAGCTAACACGCTTAGCAAGGAAAATATGAAAGTAGGTAGATAACTACACTATCTACAAGCTTAAAATATAAACATTTATTTTCCTTATAAAACATATGCATTTCTTTGAAAATAGCTTCCATCGATGCGAAACCATTAATTTGCTAGATGGGTTTATGCATATAAATAATCAATTTACATAGAATCACACAGCTCAATCTTTAAAAACCACACGGTTTCATTTTTCAGTTCACATATAACACACACTTACAAATTGCCTGTAAATAAATTAATATGAGACATATTGTCACACCCCACTTCCTGGTGTCCTTTATCTATACTTACGCTGCTACGGTTGGGCTGTGAGGTGATGCAATTACTAAAGTTCCTTGAATTTACAGCGAAAATTTTTAAAATTTAATTCACACACCCAAGTGTGTAAATATACAAAATTAATTGTATAATAATATATTTACATATCATCCCTATAAAACTATTACATTTCCTTAGGTATAACTGTGCGATACAAGATAATAGATACAAAATGCTCTTCTGTATACTGTTCTTATACCTTTTCAATTGATTGGAGTTGTCCAACCCAAAAAGAGATCCAGAGACCACCGCTTTCCTTCTTCTCAATATCTGGATGGGAAAAATAATGGGGTGAGCAGACCATAGCTGAGTAAGGAAATGAATGCTAGCAGGTAGATATCGTACTACCTACATAGCCCATGCATATATAAATCAGAAACCATGTTTTCAATATAAATGAAAATATTATACGAAAATGCATTTAAACATACATTTCTCATTTGCACTTTCATGTAAATCATATATGTCATGCTTCCATTTTAAAACATGATTCATAAAACAATGCCCTCGCGGCATAAGTGTTTAAATCATAGATTTTTCAAAACACAAAATCTCTTTACTTTCTCAATCATTTCTTTTCCTCAAGTCTCTTTTTCTTTTCTGAGTTTTCTCTATTTCTTGAATCTCTGAGATAGGCATGGAATTTTCAACAATCTAATATCCACGACATATGGCCATAGTCAGTGATCTCAGGCCTCACTGATCAGGTGTGCACAGGGCATCACTTCACCTGAAGGGGGATGGGTCAATCCTACCCTCCAGCTCATCTCAATCAACCTCATCTCCTCATATACTCATGGTATAAGGTACACCATGTGTCATCTATGCGATACTCGTACTCACGTACACCCAACACGATACATAGTATACCAACGGATAACTACACAGTACTACGTACGACCGTGGACCCAAGTCCATACTCCAACTCTGATGGACTTTTCATCCTGAACCATGTCTCATATACCAGGCGAGCAATCAGCGTGACACACAATCATCATAAGGCTCCAGTGCGGTACGATTTATCTTTAAGGCCAAACTCATTCCAAGGTCGTTGGTTGGCATCCCCTTAGGTCCCAAACCCCTAAGTTTACCTCAACTCAGTAAAAACAGGTGCGAGCAATGCTCTAGCACTTTTCTCAAAACCATCGTGCGAGTTAAACTCTAGCACGACACATGAAAAGCATAGAAACATGTGCTTACTAACACTCCAGTACATAGTCAAAGTCATTAAAACGAGTGTGAGCTAGAACTCCAACACCAATCTCATCTCAAATCCGATAGATGGCTGTTTTCTCTTTTTAAAACTCAAAACATGTTTATTTATGCAGCATGCTTCTTCATGCTAAAACATGTAAAATTAGTCAACCTATCATCATCATTTCTCAATCACCAATAACAATACAAAATTGAGAAAAACATTGAAAACATGCATATCATGCTATTTCCTTACCCCATCCCATTTCTCAATACATATATATCATAGTACACTTAATGCTCCCATATCATTACATAGAATGGTAGTATCTTACTAATTCTAGCGATATATCTATGAAATTGTCGTAAAATACGTATGAACATCTCTATACCTAACACACAGTCCCTTACCTCGAATTGTACGCGTATCTCCTCCGTCACGTTTGCTCCGTTTGCGATTCGAGTTATCCATATTTCACGTATTTCAAGCTACATGTATAAATTATCAAGTTATTTTCTTTTCCCTCTTCTAAGCCTCTACATTTTCATTTATTTATTTATTCATACTCCTCAACCCATTAAATCACATTTCATTTTTCCCACAAATCTCATTATACTTCTCCTATGCTTTCCACCATTTCTCATGGATTTTCTCTCCATAAACCATTTTCAATATTACTCACTCATCACTACACTCATCATTTCTAGCCATATTTTACATCTCATTCAACCCATTAAATGCTTAGAAACCCATATTTGAAGCTTGAAGGTTGAAGAGCTTACCCTTTTACTTAGTCAAACTTGGGGTAGCTACAACTCCTTCTCTTGACCACACCAAAGTGTGATTTTTGGGTATGTTGTTCTCTTTGCTTCAAGGAACAACTTTCCCTTCTTGAGCTTCTTCCAAAACTGGCTGGAATGTGGTGATTTCTAGAGGTAGAAAGCTTGGGTCTTGAGAGAAAATGGCAGGTGAGGTTTGGTGAGGAAGAGTTCTGAGTTTTCAATCCAATCCTGAGCTCCCTTTTATAGATGCAGGCTTGTGAGATCGATCTGGTCCTTATACATGTTTAGTAGTCCTCTTCACCTAATGCAACCACTACTAGATCGATCTTATCCCTTCATGAGATCGATCTGTCGAAGGGAAATTTTCCTCTTAGAGATCTATCTTCCTCTTGTAGGAGATCGATCTACTTTTTATAGAACCCTTAAGGAGATCGATCTGTCTCAAACAGAGAGCTAAGGAGATTGATCCTCTTGCCTTAAAATCGATCTTCTCATTACAGAATGTTTATCAGATCAATCTGGCTCCTTTGGAGATCGATCTGTCCTACTCCATAGCTCAAAATAAGTTCATTTTGGCTCTTCTAGATCGATCTCTCATCCTATGGTCGATCTGACCTTCATATTTTCTAGATTTTCTACAGTTTTTCTACAGTAACTTCACCCAAAACACCTTAAATTTGTTGTCATAGTCATTTTCTCAATCAATCATCTTTGAGACTTGAAAATGGCATCCATTTACACTTTGTACCCACTAAAACTTGTGTGTAAGCCTTGTATGACCAAATACATATAATATATAACTAAATGGGAACATAAAGATTTACACCATTTGTGCAATTTCAGTCCATTTTACTCTACTACTCATATTCCATTCCACTCACATTCATCATATATCAAAGTCCATTTCTTCATAGTCATGCGTAATGCAACTTGTATGTACGTCACAACTCTCATTACAAGTGTGTACATTCAACTTATGGACTTTGTATCACATATGCTTTACATTACTAGTACATCATCATACTTATGAATTCATTTACATATGTTCAAGGTTAAACCCAAACGGGGTCTTACATTCTCCCCCACTTAGAAAATTTGGTCTTTCAAATTGGAACCAATCATTCTATGAATAACTCGGGATACTTCTCCCGCATCAAACTCTCTAATTTCCATATGGCTTCTTCCAATGTATGATGTTGCCACAAAACCTTAACTAATGAAATCGTGTTGTTTCGCAACACCTCTTTTCTGTCCAATATCTAGATCGATTCCTCCATATACGACATGTCCTCCTTGAGCTCTAATGGCTCATAGCTAATTACATGTGTTGGATCCGGATAGTACTTTCGAGGCATAAAAACATAGAAGACATTGTGGACTCTTACTAGCTCAAGTGGTAAGGCTAGCCTATATGCTCCATCTCCTACTCTATCTAAAATCTCGAAGGGACCAATATAACGACGGCTTAGTTTTCCTTTCTTTCCGAACCTCATTATTCCCTTAGAAGGAGATACTTTCAAAAATACAGACTCACCTACATCAAACTCAAGTGGTCTCATCTCCTGTCAAAATAGCTATTTTGTCGACTTTGAGCTGTTCGCAACCTCTCACATATTATCTGAACATCTTCAGAGGCTTGTTTAACCAGATCGGGAGCGAGCAACTGTCTATCACCAACTTCTTCCCAACTAATGGGCGATCGACATCTACGACCGTATAGTACCTCATAAGGGGCCATACCAATACTTGAGTGATAACTATTATTGTACGCGAACTCAATCAATGGCAGGTGATCGTCCCATGAGCCTCTAAAATCTAGCACACACGCTCTCAACATATCCTCCAAGGTCTGTATAGTCCTCTCTGACTGACCATCTGTCTGAGGATGAAAAGCGGTGCTAAAGCTCAATTAGGTCCCCATCGCTTCCTAAAAATGTCCTCAAAAGTGGGAAATGAAGCGGACATCCCTGTCAGAAACAACACTCACTAGGACTCCATGCAATCTCACTATCTCCTGTACATACAAGTTCGACAATGCACTCAAGGTATCTGTAGATCTCATGGCTAAGAAGTGTGCCAATTTCGTTAACCGATCTACTATCACCCATATCGCATCATGGTTCTTACGGGTTCTCAACAACCCCATCACAAAGTCCATGGTGACGTGCTCCCACTTCTATGTCGGTATCGGTAGAGGTTGTAATAATCCTCATGGTTTTTGATGTTCGACTTTTACTTGCTGATAAATGAGACATCTAGCGACATACTCAGTTATGTCCCTTTTCATTTCAGACCACCAATACACCTTTCGGAGATTCTGATACATTTTACTACTCCTTGGGTGTACTGTATATCTTGATGAGTGTATCTCTGACAAGATCATCTTCCTCAGCTCTGAATCCTTAAGAACACACATTCTATTTCTGAACTTTAGTATTGCATCTGAACTCAATTCAAATTTCGTACCGTTATCCTTATAGATTTATCTAATCACATCAAATACACCATTGATCAATTTGCTGAGCTTGTCGGATTCTCTCTATCAACTCTGATTCTAATCTCAAGCTAGTAATAATCTCATAGCTGACAATCTTAGGTAGGGTCATATCCAGACTAAGGTTCGTGAATTGCTCCAACAACTCGTGTTCTCTAGCCATCATATGTGATACCAACCCGAGACTCTTTCTACTCAATGTATCGATAACCACATTTGCTTTCCTCGGGTGGTAAAAGATCTCACAATCATAGTCCTTGAGGAGTTCTAACCACCTTCTCTATCTCATATTTAACTCATTTTGTGAGAATAGATACTTCAGACTCTTGTGATCCGTAAAGATCTGAAATCTCTCACTATATAAGTAGTGGCGCCATATCTTCAATGCAAATACTACGGCCGCCAACTCCAAATCATGAGTGGGGTAGTTCTTCTCATGGTCTTTTAGCTGTCTAGATGCATAAGCTACTACCCTTCCATCCTACATCAAAACACAACCCAATCCTTGATGTGAAGCATCCGTATAAACAAAATAGTTTTCTGAACTTTTAGGGATGATAAGAATTGGCGCGGTTGTTAATCTGCGCTTAAGTTCTCAAAAGCTCCTCTCACATGCTTCATCCCATATAAACTCCGCCTCTTTTCTCGTAAGACATAATGGAGTAGCCAATCTAGAGAAACCCTCTACAAATCTCTTGTAGTAACCAGCCAAACTCAAAAAACTCCAAACCTCTGTGACTGTCCTGGGCTGTTCCCACTGAACAACTGCCCCAATCTTGGATGGATCTACTGACACCCCATCCTTTGATACAACATGGCCCAGAAAAGAGATCTGCTCTAGCCAAAAGTCACATTTACTCAGTTTAGCATACATCCTTCTCTCTCGAAGGGTTTGCAAAACAATCCTTAAGTACTGCTCATGATCTTCCTTGGACCTTGAATACACCAATATATCATGAATAAAGACGATTACGAACTGGTCCAAGTATGGCTTGAATATCTCATTTATTAGAGCCATAAAAGCTGCTGGCGCATTCGTCAACCCAAAAGGCATCACTAGGAATTCGTAATGACCATAGCGGGTGCGGAAAGCTGTCTTGGGCACATCCTCCTTCCGAATCTTCAATTGATGATACCCAAACCTCAGATCTATCTTGGAAAAGATCTGCGCTCCCCGAAGCTGATCCAATAAATCATTGATGCACGACAAGGGGTATTTGTTCCTGATGGTAGCCTTGTTCAACATTCGATAGTCAATACAGAACCTAAGGCTCTTATCTCTCTTCTTCACAAATAATACCGAAACTCCCTATGGTGAGATGCTCGGTCTTATAAACCCCTTGTCCAACATATCTTGAACTGTTTCCTTAATTCCTCTAGCTCAACTAGAGCCATCCTATATGGTGATTTGGATATAGGCTCTGTGTCAGGCGTCAGATCTATACCAAACTCCATTTCTCTATCCAGTGGCAATCCCGGTAGGTCATCTTGAAAGACATCAGGGAATTCTCTAACCACTGGAATGTCTTCCATATCCGGATGTACTTTATCCAAATCAACCACATAAGCAATAAAACCTTTAAAACAACATTCATGTCATTTAATACCAATGTACTTTACTTGTCACAAATTTGAATATTTCATTTCTTCTTTTAAAATCTTACAACACATTCTTCGGGTAGAGAAAATGTAATGGACTTAGTGTGGCAATCTAAGACAACATGATTGGTAGCTAACCAATCCATTCCCAAGATTACATCAATGTCATACATATTTAACAGGATTAAGTTGGTTGTTGCACACTTATCTCCTACCCTCACCTTACAATCTTCATACACTTGTTCAGCCAATTGGCTAACTCTCATTGGAGTACTTATTAACAAAGTCCTATTTAAGTGTATGGGTTCTACAAGTCCTGTTAACCTTTATGCACATGCATGGGATATAAAAGAATACGTAGCACCAGAATCAAACAAAGATATAGCTTCCAAGTTAAAAATCAGGATTGTACCCTTTATCACTTCAGAAGAGGTATCTACTGATGCCTGGTCTATCGCATACACCCTACCTTGACCCACAACTTGTTTCCCTTTTTTTTAAGCCGAGGCTCTCTTCCTTGCAGAAGGTGTAACTGTAGGAACTCTCTCTGGCTTCTTACCCCTCTGTGGAACTACCTCAACTACCTCTAGGCATTCCTTTACATAATGTCCAAACTTGCCACATCTGAAGAATCGTGTACCTTGAAGATGATAGGGCCTACCACCATGATATCGACCGCATATTTTGTACTGATCAGTAGTTGGTCGAGGTCCACCAATCACTAAACCCCTAGCTAGTGTCTGAGTCGAAGGCATAAAAGATCTAGCAGCATTTTTCTGTTACTCGTCTACCTCTCTCTGACGCTTACTCAAAAATCTCCGACCAAATTTGGCACCTTTGCCATCTCTCAGTTTTCTCGGACCCTTGTCCTTACCCCAACTAAACTCTGAATTCTGTAGGTCATAATCCTGCTCACATAAATGGGCCCGTCGCACAGCCTCTCTATATGTAGCGACATCAAACGAGGGTAACTTCGCTCAAATTGAAGGTCTCAGTCCATCCACAAATCTACGGACCCTTATAGCCTCACTACTGATAGAGTCCGGATCATATCGACCTAGTGAGGTGAATCGTGACTCGTACTCATCCACTGTTCGATTCCCTTGAGTCAGATTTAGAAATTCCATCTGTAACCTACGTCGGGCTGTGTCTGGGATGTATTGCTCTCTGAAAGCACCCAAAAACATATCCCACGTGATAGCCATACCTTGAGCTCTAAACATAGGCCTGGTGGACTTCCACTAGTGCTCTACTTCGCCTCTCAGTACAAAGGCCACAAACGCTACTCTCTCCGTAGCCGAGCATCTACAAACGTCAAATAACTTCTCCATCTGACTGATCCAGTCCTCAGCCACTGTCGGATCCTTTATCCTGCTAAAAGAAAGAGGCTTGAAATCCATGAAAAGCCTCAACTTGTCCATATCACAATCATATCCATACCCCAAATCATCATCATCATACAGCTATGGGGCTACTAGAGGAGGTACTGGTCGAATATGGGGATCTCGTGGCCTAACCAGTTCAGATTGTGCAGGTGCAACATTCTCAAGTTCAGGTACAACTGTTGGGGGATTCGGTGCAGCCTGTCCCATTGTACCAGGTGTACTCTCAAACGTAGCCAAAATCTGACCCATCATGTTTATCATCGTGCGCATGTCTTCCTCTAATTAGGTTATCCGGGGATCAAAAGCCTCTATCTGTTCCTAGGGCTCATGACTAGAGGATGATCTGCTATGCCTCTCAGTTCTGTCATTCTGCCCTTGAGCTCTCGAGCTCTCTCCCCTCTTGCGGTGTCTCTCAGGCATAACTCACTATCTTGATAACTTCCTACATTTATAATAAACTTTTTATTTACCATCAGCTCTGTATACACATTTGTATCTTAATATCGCACAGTAACTTGGGGATATATGTTTTCTTAATCCTAAACATCGACTCACATCAGACCAACGAAGCTTTGATACCAAATCTGTCGCACCACACTTCTGGGTGTCCTTTATCCATACTTACGCTACTACGGTTGGGCTGTGAGGCGATGCAATTAATAAAGTTCCTTGAATTTATAGCGAAAATTTTTAAAATTTAATTCACACTCTCAGGTGTGTAAATATACAAAATTAATTGTATAATAATATCTTTACATATCATCCCCATAAAACTATTACATTTCCTTAGGTATAACTGTCTGATACAAGATAATAGATACAAAATTCTCTTGTGTATACTGTTCTTATACCTTTTCAATTGATGGGAGCTGTCCAACGCAAAAAGAGATCAAGAGACCACCGCTTTCCTACTTCTCAGTATCTGGAGGGGGAAAATAATAGGGTGAGCAAACCACAGCTCAGTAAGGAAATGAATGCTAGCAGGTAGATATCGTACTACCTACATAGCCCATGTATGTATAAATCAGAAACCATGTTTTCGATATAAATGGAAATATTATACGAAAATGCATTTAAACATACATTTCTCATTTCCACTTTCATGTAAATCATATATGTCATTCTTTCATTTTAAAACATGATTCATAAAACAATGCCATCGCGGCACAAGTGTTTAAATCAGAGATTAATCAAAACACAAAATCTCTTTACTTTCTCAATCATTTCTTTTCCTCAAGTCTCTTTTTCTTTTCTGAGTTTTCTCTATTTCTCGAATCTCGAAGACAGGCATGGAATTTTTGACAATCTAATATCCACGAAATATAGTCATAGTCAGTGATCCTAGGCCTCACTGATCAGGTGTGCACATGGCATCACTTCACCTGAAGGGGGATGGGTCAGTCCTACCCTACGGCTCATCTCAATCAACCTCATCTCCTCATATACTCACGGTATAAGGTACACCATGTGTCATCTAAGTGATACTCGTACTCACATGCACCCAGCACGGTACATAGTATACCAATGGACAACTACACAGTACTACATACGACCGTAGACCCAGGTCCATACTCCAACTTCGATGGACTTTTCATCCTGAACCATGTCTCATATACCAAGTGAGCAATCAGCGTGACACATAATCATCGCAAGGCTCCAGCGCCGTACGATTTATCGTTAAGGCCCAGCTCGTTCCAAGGCCGTCGGCTAGCATCCTATTGGGTCCTAAACCCCTAGTTTACCTCAACTCAGTAAAAACAGGTGCGAGCAATGCTCCAGCACTTTTATTAAAACCATCGTGCGAGTTAAACTCCAAAACGGCACATCAAAAGCATAGAAACATGTGCGAGCTAACACTCCAACACATAGTCAAAGTCATTAAAACGGGTGTGAGCTAGAGCTCCAACACCAATCTCATCTCAAATCCGATAGATGGCTATTTTCTCTTTTTAAAACTCAAAACATGTTTATTTATGCAGCATGCCTCTTCATGCTAAAACATCTAAAATTAGCCAACCTATCATTATCATTTCTCAATCACCAATATCAATATAAAATTGAGAAAAACATTGAAAACATGCATATCATGCTATTTCCTTACCCCATCCCATTTCTCAATACATATATATCATAGTACACTTAATGCTCCCATATCATTTCATAGAATGGTAGTATCTTACTAATTCTAGCAATATATCTATGAAATTGCCGTAAAATACGTACGAACATCTTTATGGCTAACACACAGTCCCTTACCTCGAATCGTACGCGTATCTCCTCCGTCACGTTTGCTCCGTTCGCGATTCGAGTTATCCGTATTTCGCATATTTCAAGCTACACGTATAAATCTTCAAGTTATTTTTGTCACGCCCTCCTCCCACACGTGACTCAACAAAAACCATAATAAATTTTTCACTTTTTTACTTACCTTTCTCTCCTCAACAGTTGGGTTGTAATTAGGCATTAGTCTCCTTATCCATACATACATACATGTCATTCTAAATATTTATCGACTGTACATACACTTTCTCATAAGTAAATTCATATACTTAATATAATTACATCATTACATCCCCCATATTAAAACGGTGTACATCACTGTGTGTATACATTGTTCAGATACAAGAGAGTACGCATGTGTATACCTTCGCTAGATGGGGAGTGGTAGCGGTCCAAAGGAATGCAATACCTCAGTCGACTCAATCTACTGACAAGAATCTGTAAAGATGGGGGAAAATGAATGGGATGAGCTATCAACGCGCTCAGTAAGGAAATCAGGCAAGCAAGTAGACATCCATACTATCTACTAAAAATAGTGTTTTGCCTTTCCTTCTCTCAATTCAAAAGTATGTTTCAAAATATATATAATATAGTACAGATTTAAAATCCCATGTACTAAACACATACTGGTTTATCAATTAGAGGCATTCATGCAAAACAGTGCATATTTGATCATTTAAGAATGCCTTTATATAAAATATGCCATTTACATTCAAAACACAGTAAATATGGCATTTCTCATCACAACACAAACAAATTAGGTTCTGACCTATCCCTCAGGTCTACCCGTATCATAAAACACATGTGATATATCATGGGAGACTCAGTGCCTAAATGCAATAACTCCAGACTATGGTCATATCCTAACATGGTGAAATCACAGGCAACACCGTACTTAGGTGTGCGGGTTATCACTGTTGTAACAGGAGGGGGGTTAGTCTATCACAACCGCCAGCTATCAACAACACTCCTCCACAACTCCACAACACAACACGGTACAGTGTACTCCATGCCACACGCACGGTAAAACGTACACCCGTGGACCCTGTTTCATGGTCGAGATGCCTGCCATAGGTCTTAGTCCTCACACCATGAAAATACATCATAGTTGGGGTGCCTGCCATAGGTCTTAGCCCTCATACTATGGAATAAATGCCATGTCTCTAAATCCACGTGCAAACATCTCAACAGTGTGACACTCAGTCTACACGGAGGAAATCATCACGATTTTTCTAGCATGTGTATATATCATGTAAAATACAATGTGTACCTTTGAGCGCGACTCACAGTCGACACTCCGCTCAAACACTGTTTCACATCACAAACTCAACTTTAGTTCGAGTAAACCTCAGCAACTAGGTCAATGCATAGTTCATGTGTCAAATCAAGTACGAGTAATAGCTCCAGTACCATGCTATGCATAAAGCTCATCAAATCAAGTACAAGCAATAGCTCCAGTACTATGTCATGTATAAATCATGAAGAATCGTGTACGAGCAATGCTCCAGCACTCTGTCATGCATCTCATGTAAAACTCGAGTACGAGCTAATAACTCCAGCACTCTATCATGCACAAATCACATAAAATTGAGTACGAGCAATGCTCCAGTACTCTATCATGCATGTTAAGTAAATGTAGTGCTAGTAAACCTCCAGCACTAATGTATGTGAAAAACATCTGAAATCAAGTGCGAGCTATGCTCCAGCACAATTGTTTCCACATAATTCGGTAGATGGCTCTTTAACAACAGGGATGTTTAAAATCACTAAAATCAGTACTATAAAGTGTGCTTAGTTTACATCGACCTCAAACCATTAGCCCATCTACCTACTCTTCTACTACACAGCAGTAAAAACCACTCAAAACATCATTTCCATACTTTTACAACATTTCCCAAAATTTGACTTTTTTGCCTATCTAGGGGTAAAATCATAATTTACCCATATCGGGTCCCTATAATATTATTCATTTTCTCTGACCCTCAAACAATTTCAGTGAACACAAAAGCAGACGAAAATACGTACAGATATCTCTAACTACTTGCAAGAGTCCCTAACCTCGGATCACGTCACGTGACCTCTCTTCCTCTGTGCTGCTCAAACTCGCAGTCCGATCAACTCTCAATATGACTCCGGAGCTGCATTTAATCATTCACTGGGTTAATTACACTTTTCCTACTGTATTACACATTTAATACAGTTCATTTCACTTAAATGGGCCCGTTTACTCTTAATGGGCCTTAACCACTTTAATCGGGCCTTAATCTGTATTAAGCCCGTTCATCAGGGTCTATCGACTCATTGGGCCTATCAATACCCATTAGGCTTTGTTCCAAGCTCTTTGGATAGCTCGTATATTATTTACGACAGTTAATTCAAAATTTCGACTATAATTCACTGAATGCGAAATTTAATCCGAAATGCGTAAAATAAATCTCTAATACACAATAATCACACAAATTGTCATAAATGAGCTTGACTTACCCGAGATTATGCGATGGTGCTTAAATCGAAGTTCGATCAGGCTCACGTTCAAAATTTATCATCCAATTGCACAATTTGTTTATTTCATTCCGGGTCAATTTTTGATTAAATATAATTTAAATAAATTTCTCGAAAATCAAATCGATCACTTTTGACCTCGTATCAACTTACTCGAAGTACTGTGAAATCTCAAAAATTTTCCTTTTCATTTTTCTTCTTTTTCCCTTTTTCTCCTTGGCTTAATCGGTCCGATCCGGTTTAGCGTAGAAGCTTCTTCACTGAAACGCCGATCGGTTCAGGCTTCCTTTCGACATGCCGACGTCGTCCGACCAGTTCCTGGAGTGCCGCTACCGCTGTTCAGCGCGCCTCAGCCTGGGGACCGCTCAGCTGGCCTTGATCGGGATCAATCACCGTCGGTGGTAGCCAGATTTCCTCTTTTCCCTCGCGGCCTTCCCTTCTTCGATTCGTCGGTTTCCGGCATCGATGGAGGGTGTTGTCGGGGGCAGAAGAATCACACGATACCGGGCTTCCTTTTTCGATCACGTGCCTGGCTGCTGGTCGCCGGATGGTGATCGTTCAGTTTCTCCTTCTTCTCCTCTGGTCTGCGTCGATTTCCTTCCATTTTCCTATTTTTCTCTCTCTCCTCGATTCCAATTCCAATTTCTGATAAAGTATCTGCTACAACGTTTAGCTCCTTCTGTGAGAACAGGTACTTGAGGCTCTTGTGGTCGGTAAATATCTGAAACTTTTCACCATACAAGTAGTGGCGCCACACCTTTAACGCAAACGCTACTGCTGCCAACTCTAAATCGTGGGTCGGATAGTTCTTCTCATGGTTCTTCAACTATCTGGATCTATAAGCAACTACCCTTCCATCTTGCATCAACACACAGCCCAGTCCCTGATACGAAGCATCAGTATATACTGAAAATCCTTTTGAGCTGGTAGGAATAGTGAGAATCGGAGCGGTGGTCAATGGACTCTTCAGCTCTTGAAAACTCCTCTCACAATCCTCGTCCGACATGAATGCAACACTCTTCCGAGTGAGACGTGTCAACGGAGTAGCCAACTTCGAAAATCCCTTAACGAATCTTCGATAGTACCCTGCTAAACCTAAAAAACTCTTGATCTCGGTAACTGTCCTCGGCAGTTCCCACTGAACTACAGCCTCAATCTTAGATGGATCTACTGATACGCCATCCCTCGATACTACGTGTCCCAAAAACGAGATCTCTATCAACCAAATGTCACACTTACTGAGTTTAGCATACAACTGCTGCCCTCGTAGAGTCTGCAACACTATCTTGTGGTGCTGCTCATGCTCCTCCTCGGATCTTGAATACACTAATATGTCATTGATGAAGACGATAACAAACTGATCTAGATATGGCTTGAACACATCATTCACCAAAGCCATGAAGGCTGCGGGAGCATTCGTCAGTCCGAATGGCAAAACTAGGAACTCATAATGGCTATATCGGGTCCTAAATGACGTCTTGGATACATCTCCACTTCGGACTCTCAACTGATGATACCCTTAGCTCAAATCAATCTTAAAAAAGACTTGCGCTCCCCAAAGCTGATCTAGTAAGTCATCAATGCGTGGAAGGGAATATCTATTCTTGATGGTAACCTTATTCAACAATCTGTAATCTATACTCAATCGGAGGCTTCCATCCTTCTTCCTTACTAACAAAACCGGTGCTCCCCACGATGAAACACTCGGTCTGATAAACCCCCTATCCAACATGTGACGCCCCGGAAGCGCAGAAAATAGGGCTAATTTAAAACTTTTTACTCATTAATTCACAATTAAGGGTGCATTCCTGTGCAGTGTCATACATCATCATAATTATCATGCCTCAGAATCTCATCATAATATAGTATATATTGTATTATATACACTACTTAATTCCAAGTTAATTAATCCTAATACATCCCGTACATCATTGTACAATAAGTGTCTGTAAATATAACTCTAGTCTGGGTACATAGATATTAAATATCTACCTCGATACACAAAATACGGCCTGGAGCTCAAGTCCCACTAGCCTCTAACCTGTACGTCTCAGGGAACTCACTTCACTTGAAGCGATCTGGGGGGAAGAGAAAACAGGGTGAGCTTCCAAATCGCTCAGTAAGGGGGGTAAGGGAACTCAGTTATATAAACCATATCACACATCACAAATATGTATTTTTTTATAAAGCTCATTTGAAATCGTAGCATGAAATTTCTCAAAACATCATCATCTCATAACTTATAAATCATGTGAAAACATGAAGGTAAAAAGGCTCAATATCAAGCAGTTACAAGCATGTGTAAATATATGTGATAATGGCTCTTCTTAAAATACGTGATAAAAATCACCTCAGTAAATAGCACGTGACAAGGTCACAAAACACAACTCATGTGTAAAACGAGACTAGGCAATAAAACTCAATTAAAACTCGTCATGGCACATCAAATGTGTAATCTCCTCTGGATGCGCATCCCAGGCATCCTCGTATAGAGGGAACGTCGACAATATGGTCGTATGCATAGTATATTGGACTTATATGTTACCAGAACAAGGCCCGGCCTTACATGCTACCAGAGCAATGCCTCGCCTCATGCACACTATCACGTGGTCCCTGGGTCGGTTCCCAGGTGGCCCACTATCTCGGTCTTACATACTACCAAAGCATGGCCACCCAGCGTTACCAGAACGGGGGTCATCTCACGTTACCAAAACGGAGGCATCTCTCGTTACCAAAACGGAGGAATATCGGACTTACATGCTACCGGAGCAAGGCCTCCCAAAGTTACCAAAGCGGAGGAATAATCGGACTTACATGTTACCAGAACAAGGCCTGTGGTCCTTGGGTCGGTTCCCAGGCATCCCACTATATCGGTCTTACATGCTACCAGAGCAAGGCCCGATGTGTATTCAACATGACACGCCTAAGTCTCAATCATTAGCCATTATCTTATAAAACGTTATGCCTTCACGTAGAACTCATAATGGTTTTCTCTCATAAAACTCATTTAAAACATTTTTGTACTCAACACAAAACATATTAAAACCGAGTTCCAACAGGTAAAACACGCATACATTTTCTCAAATCTCAATATCGCCTTAACGTAGAGCCCAATTTACTTTTCACGCAAACTCAAAGGTTTATAAAGCAATTTCACACTCAGCTTATAAACTCATAAAATAATGGGCTCCAACCGGCTATAAAAACCGTGTGCAATTATATCACAACACAACACCAAACATGCTTGTATTCTCGAATCATGGTTCATGCTACAACAATTCATCAAAACACATACATAAATGGTTTAATTTTCCCTTACCTCTTTGCACCTCGTATAGTGCAATCGTTTCCCCCGTATCACGGACTAGCCTCGCATTCCACTCTGGAACTCCCGAGCTGTCCAACGATGTTAAAACATCAATACTCATTATCACATTAACCTCAATTCTCAAAATCGAGCATAGTTGCTCACAACACCTCAAATTTCTCAATTCTCATAACTCCATCACAAACCACAATCTCGCTCCCAACACCTCAACATTCTATATTTCCTATGCCACAATATCTATGCTAATACACCACATTGTCTAAATCTCCATTTATAGCTCAAAATTCCTAAATTTACCAAAGTTGCTAAATATCATCATCACTCCAACTACCTTGTAATTTCATCAATCCCTAATCATCTTTCAGCTATTTCAACATAATGCCAATAACTATCATCACCAAAATCATCTCAAATATAAGGATCGAAGTTTAGAAATTACCCAAAACTTGTGGAGAGCTTATCTCTTGCCTCGATTCGATCCGTCTTTCAATTTCCAAGTATGTTGTTCTCCCTTGGGTGAGGAACAACTTTCCTTCTTGCCACAACTTCTGATTTGGATGGAAATGGGTGCTTTGGATGAGTGAGAAAGCTAGGGTTCGGTGAAAATGGGGGTTGGAAGAGAGAGAAAGTGAAATTACTGGAGAAAGCAGGGATTCCTTATATAGACTGAGGGTAGGAGATCGATTTGGCTCTTGATGAGATCGATCTGCATTTGAATTTGGGGACGATTTGGGGTAATTTATGCCTAGGAGATCGATCTGTCGAGGGGTGAGATCGATCTCTTTATGGCTTTATGAGATCGATCTGCGCCTTGGGGAGATCGATCTTCTCCCAAACAGAAACATTTGGAGATCGATCTCTTCCTCATAAGATCGATCTTCTCTCAAACAGAATCATAAGGAGATCGATCCTCTTCCATTGGAGATCGATCTGCTCCTTAAAGTCTTCCTTCCTTGTCATTTTTAACTCACCAGATCGATCTCTCCTTCTCCCAGATCGATCTGTCCTCATAGCTTCATACTTATTTTAAACACTTAACATATAAATCTCCAATTATCATTCCCCAATTCACTTAGCTTAATAAATTATACTTCAAGTTCATATTACATAATTGAAATATGTCTGAAATTCTCAGATCTCACATCGTCCCCACCTTAAAAGAATTTGGTCCTCCAGATTCAACTCAACTGGTCAAAGAGATGGGGGTATTTCTCCTTCATGAGGTTCTTTAGTTCCCATGTTGCCTCTTCCATTGAGTGATGTTTCCACAAAACTTTCACTAATGGGATGCTCTTGGTTCTTAGTACCTTCTCCTTCCTATCAAGAATCCGGATGGGTTCCTCAGTATAGCTCATGTCCTCCTGTATGTCCATCTCGTCATACTCTATAACATGAGAAGGGTCCGGGTGGTACTTCCTCAACATAGACACATGAAAGACGTTGTGTATTCCGGACATCTGTGGGGGTAATGCCAATTTGTAGGCTACCTCTCCCACTCTCTCAAGAATCCCGAATGGTCCTATGTATTGAGGACTCAATTTTCCTTTCTTCCCAAATTGCACGATACCCTTACTCGGAGATACTTTCAGAAATACTGCATCACCAACATCAAACACGAGTGGCCGTCTACGCACATCCGCGTAGCTTTTTGTCTACCCTGTGCAGCCCGTAGCCTCTCACATATGAGTTTCACACTCTGTACAGCTTGCTCAACAAGCTCGGGAGCATTTATCTTTCTGTCACCGACTTGTTCCCAAGCTACAGGGGATCTACACCTCCTACCATATAGAGCCTCAAAGGGTGCCATTCTAATACTTGCATGATAGCTGTTATTGTACGCAAACTCTGCTAGGGGCAGGTGATCATCCCATGATCCCTTAAAATCCATCATACACGCCCTCAACATATCCTCCAGGGTCTGAATAGTCCTCTCTGACTGACCATCTGTCTGAGGATGATAGGCGGTGCTAAAACTCAATCGAGATCCCATGGACTCCTGAAACTGGGTCCAAATTCTGGAAGTAAACCGAGAATCTCTATCAGAAGTAATACTCACTGGAGCCCCATGTAATCTAGCTATCTCGCTGACATACAGCTCAGCTAAGGCATCCACAGTATCAATGCTCTTGATGGCAAGGAAGTGGGCACTCTTGGTCAATCTTTCCACAATGACCCATATCGCATCACAACCTCTTCGGGTCCTCGATAAACCCATAATAAAATCCATGGTGACATGCTCCCATTTCCATTTAGGTATAGGTAAGGGCTGTAGTAACCCTCCAGGCTTCCAATGCTCAGCTTTCACTTGCTGGCATATTAAACACCTGGCCACATACTCTGCCACGTCTCGCTTCATACCACTCCACCAGTACACCTTTCTCAAGTCTCGGTACATCTTAATACTCCTTGGGTGCATGGTGTATCACGAGCAGTGGGATTCTCTCAGTATTAGTCTCTTTAGGGTATCATCGTTCGGTACACAAATCCGTCCTCTGAATCTCAACAATCCATCCTCACTGACTGTGAAATCCGACTGCGAACTCTGTTCAGCTTGGCTAACCATATCTATCAACCTCTGATCATTGCGCTGCCCAGTTCTAATCTGATCCATGATCCTGGGCTCTATCCGCAAGCTAGCCAAAAATTCGGTCTCTACCTCTTTAACTCTGATTCGAAGTTCGGCGAACTGCTCTAATAAATCCCATTCCCTGATCATCATAGCAGATATCATACTCTTCCTGCTCAGGGCATCAGCAACTACATTCACCTTACCCGGATGATATAGAATCTCGCAGTCATAATCCTTAAGGAGTTCCATCCATCTCCTTTGTCTCATGTTTAACTCTTTCTAAGCAAAGAGATATCTTAAACTCTTGTGATCAGTGAAGATTTGGAATCTTTCCCCATATAAGTAGTGTCGCCAGATCTTCAAAGCAAATACCATAGCGGCTAACTCCAAATCATGCGTGGGGTAATTCCGCTCATGGTCTTTTCAACTGTCGCGATCCATATGCGACCACTCTTTCATGCTGCATAAGCACACACCCCAATCCTTGATGAGATGCATCACTATACACCGAAAATCCTCCTGATCCCTTAGGAATAGTTAACACAGGTGCCGCTGTCAATCTCCTTTTTAACTCCTGAAAACTGAGCTCACATTGATCAGTCCATATGAACGGAGTCTCCTTACGCGTGAGTTTAGTCAAAGGAGTGGCAATCCTTGAAAATCCTTCCACAAATCTTCTGTAATACCCTGCCAAACCAAGGAAGCTTCGCACCTCAGTAACTGTCCTCGGTCTCTCCCAACTAAGCACAGCTGCTACTTTTCTTGGATCCACTGATACTCCTTCCTCTGAGACTATATGACCAAGGAAAGCTATTCGGTTCAGCCAAAACTCACACTTACTAAGCTTTCCATATAATTGCTTATCTCGGAGTATCTGAAGTACTAACCACAAATGCTGTTGTCGGGACCCATTCTCAATCCTTGACTTTAACCAAAAACCACTATAAATTTTTCGCATTTTAACTTACCTTTCCTCTCTTCACTGGTTGTGCTGTGATTCGATGTCAGAGTCTTCGCTTACCACATCATCCATTTCATATATACATGTCACTATATTATTACTGACTGTAACTGCTTTTCTTATACATGTAAGATTATATAAAATCTAATACCAATACATTTCCCAATATATATATCGTATACATCACTGTGCTGTTTCTATGTTTAGATACACAACTGTACATATAAGTATACCTGGCGATCGATACGAACTAGCAGTGGACTCTGGGACACTATCCCTCTATAGCTCTCGCTCTACTGACGCTCTGTAGAGAGATGTAAAGAAAGGGGGGTGAGCATACAACGCGCTCAGTAAAGAAATCAGGCAAGCAAGTAGATATCAACACTATCTACTCAAAATAATGCTATGCCTTGAAAACATTATTTCCTTTACTCGCTTTAAAAAGCATGTCTTGAAATATAATATATATATATATATTTGTACAGAATAAATCCCATGTACAGAAAATCATGCTTTCTTTCTCAAATGTAGGCATGTAGTGCAAAACAATGCATCGTATATAAATCATGCCTTTATGTAAATCATGCCATGTATATTTAAATCACAATAAATATGGCATCAAATGATTCACAACACAAAATCGGAGTCCGACCCATCCCTTAGGTCTGTCCGCAGTTTAAATCAGTCAATCAATGTGATATATCATGTAAGACTCTATGGTTTATGCAAATAGTATCTTGGACTATGATCATATCCGAAAAGTGATCCCAAGCAACACAGTACTCGGTGTGCGGGGCATCACTGCTGCAACGGGAGGATGGTCAGTCCACTACAGCCGTCAGCTATACGTAACACATGGTACAGTGTACACCTCGTGCCACTCAGACACGGTACAAAGTACACCCGCGGACCCTCACAGCCAGGGTGACTCCCATAGGACTTAGCCCTCGTAACTATGGAAATATTTATACCACATTCACAAATACCCTCATGCTGGCCATCCTCTCCAAATGTGACACTCAGTCACACAAGAATGCGACATGAATAGGTACCATGTATATAATATCACATACAGTGTAAGCCCTCGACTGCGACACACAGTCGACCCTACGCTCGAACACTGTTTCACATCACAAACTCAACTCTAGTGCGAGCAATCTCCAGCAACTAGGTCAATGCATAGTTCATGTATTAAATCAAGTACGAGCAATAGCTCCCAGTACTATGCTATGCACAATATCAAATCAAGTACGAGCAATAGCTCCCAGTACTATGTCATTTATAAACCATGAAGAATCGAGTACGAGCAACGCTCCAGCACTCTGTCATGCATCTCATGTAAAACTCTAGTACGAGCTAATCGCTCCAGCACTCTGTCATGCATATATCATATAAAACTGAGTACGAGTAAAACTCCAGTACTCTATCATGCATGTCATAGAAATCTAGTGCGTATAAAAATCCAGCACTAATGTATGTGGAAAACATATGAATCCCAGTGCGAGCTATGCTCTACCACGATTCATTCTCACATAATATGATAGATGGCTATTTAAAAGGGATTGTTTATAAAACATTAAAATCAGCACTATAAAGTGTGCTTAAGTCACATCAACCTTAAAATCATTAGCCCATCTATTTATTTTCAAGCTAATAGCAATTAAGCACTCACAATAGTATTTTCCATGCTTTTTGCAACTTCTCACAAAAGTTGACTTTTTGACTAACTAGGGGCGAAATCGTAATTTGCCACTATCGGGTCGCAATAATTATTATTCACTTTCTCTGACCCTCAAAGTTTTTAAGTGAATGTAAAAGCAGACAAAAATACGTGCAGGTATCTCTAACTACTCGCAAAAGTCCCTTACCTCGGATCACGTCACGTGACCTCACTTCCTCGGTGCTGCTAAATCTCGCAGTCCGATCAGCTCTCAATGTAAACTCTGGAGCTGTAAATAACCATTCCTCAGGTTATTCAGAATTTTCCTACTGTATTACACATTAATACAGTCTATTTTCCCTTAATGGGCCTTAATAATCCTTAATGGGCCTAACTAGGCCTTAAGTCCATTTTCATTTTACTACTCATTTTCGTTGGGCCTATTAGGCTTGTGGGACCCACCAACTCTTATTGGGCTTGTCTTAGGCCCATTACACCTTATTGGGCCTAAAATAATTGGGCTTGGCCCATTGGGCCTCTCGGCCACATGCCATGGCCGAGAGCTACCCATGTCTCGGTTTCACCATGGTATGCCATTCATGCCTATTATCTAGCCATTTTCACTTAGGCATTTTAACAAACACTTGGTAGGCAACATTACCAATCATCACATAGTTCATTTAGGCATTTTATCAAACACCTTGATTGCCAACAAATTACATGTATTAATTAATCAATTTGATTAATTCTAATTACACCATTAACATTAATACATGTACACTAATCCATTTATGTCTTAAAATCATATTGACATAATTTTATATCCCATTGATCACTCTCGGCCTAACCCATTTCATGGTGATTTAATATGTTTCAATGCTTAAAACATATATCAACATACTTGAAATCATTCATACATTAATATATATGAAATTGGAAATTAGAAAATATACCAATTGTTGTGTTCACCCTTTGGCTGAAACT
Source organism: Firmiana major (assembly GCA_033439115.1). NCBI lineage: Eukaryota > Viridiplantae > Streptophyta > Magnoliopsida > Malvales > Malvaceae > Firmiana > Firmiana major. Next base: position 29,417,547 of record CM065905.1, read on the forward strand.
TTGGAGGCTCTCGGTTTGCACTCTATGGCTCCTTGATAGCCAATTCCAACATATGTCAATCTCCTTTCAATTTGGAACAACTTCCATGAAGAATGCAAGTTCCAAATATGCCTAATTCCTAGTGATTTCTAGTGAGAGAAAGCTTGCATGTTTATGTTTCAATGGTTTCTTCTTCTAGCCGAAATTGGTGTGATGAAGATGACAATGGTGTGGCTGCATTTATAAGCCATATACTTAGCCATTAAGCTTTACTTTCCAGCCATTATACTTGACTTTCCAAGTCTTAGCCATGAGTCACCTTATGAGTCACCTTATGAGTCATGTTAACTTTAACTATGGTTAGATATTTATCTCATGGGCTTTTCCATTTGGGCTTCTCGGTTTGGGCTTTCCTAATGGGCTTTCGGGCTGAAATTTTCACTATACCTCGGGCCTTTAATTGTCTCAAAATTTGGCTGATCAGTTGGTCCAACAATTCGGTCTAAAGGACCTAGAAATTTCGACATACATTTAGTATACCTTAATGGGCTTTAAAATTTTTACCTTAGGCCCATCACATTTTTAACCATTAAATTTATTCCGGAATCCTTCCGAATAAATTTTCCTTACTTTCGGGGATTATTATCTTGTATTCTGGCCAAGAATATTTTTCCCCAAATTTTCCTCCACACTTAGGTTAATTTTTAACCATGATTAGTCAACTATAGTAAAAGTCCACTTTCTTAACTATAGTTGACTTTTTCCTTAACCATTGACTATGTTAACTTTTTCTCAAAATTTCGAGAGCGTCATATCTTATGTCTTACACTCTCGTCTTTATATTCCAACCGCTCTCGGTGGGTAATTTCACCCGAAACTCCTTTTCTCGCCAAAAAGGTCCATTTTACCCTTTTTAGCTTTTACTTTCGTTTTATATGTTCGGGACTAAATCAAGCTAACTTTCCTTCATGAGCTCTCTACGCTCTCTGATTTTAAGTTCTTATTTTCAGTCAGAATGATTTAGAATAACTCGGTTTAGCCTGTGATACCCATCGCTCACATTAGGCATTTTATATAGCTTTTGCGTGTTAATTCATTCCAAGAACACTTTAAGTCTAGTAAATACTCTTCTTATGATTCAACTATTATTACATAGTGTTCATACACATAGGAATCATAAGGTACAAGCTACAAAAAATTCGAGTCTGACAATCCTCCCCCACTCAAAAAATTTGGTCCTCCAAATTAGAACCAAGTCAGTCATCAAATAGGCGAGGGTACTTCTCTCGCATCAGACTCTCTAGCTCCCAAGTAGCTTCCTTTGAAGTATGATGCTGCTAGAGAATCTTCACTAATCTGATGGTCTTCGACCTCAATACCTTCTCCTTCCTATCCAATATCCGAATCGGTCTCTCAACATATGACATGTCCTATCGGAGCTCCAAAGGCTCGTAACTAATCACATGTGACGGATCCGGGTGATACTTCCGAAGCATCGATATGTGGAAGACGTTATGGACACCTGATAAGTCTGGTGGCAATGCCAACCTATACGCCTTATCTCCCACTCGATCAAGTATCTCAAAGGGTCAAATATAGCGAGGATTTAGTTTCCCTCTCTTCCCAAATCTCGCTATTCCCTTAGAAGGAGAAACTCTCAAAAACACAGATTCACCAACTGCAAACTCTAGTGGCCTACGTCTCCTGTCAGCGTAACTTTTCTGTCTGGTCTGAGCTGTCCTCAGTCTCTCTACTATCAAGCGGACGTCCTCAGATGCTTGCTAACCATGTCAGGAGCAAAAATCTTACGGTCACCCACTTCTTCCCATCCAACAGGGGAACGACATCTACGGCCATACAAAGCCTCATACGGTGCCATCCCGATACTCGAATGATAACTGTTGTTGTAGGCGAACTCGGCTAGTGGCAGGTGGTCATCCCAAGAGCCTCGATAATCTAGTACACATGCTCTCAACATATCCCCCAGAGTCTGTATGGTCCTCTCTGACTGACCATCTGTCTGAGGATGGAAAGCGGTGCTCAAACTCAACTGGGTTCCCATGGCTTCCTGAAAATGTCCCCAAAAGTGGGATGTGAAGCGGGAATCCCTATCAGAGACTATGTTCACTGGTACACCGTGTAACCTCACTACCTCGCGTACGTACAGTTCTGCTAATGAACTCAGAGTATCGGCGCTCTCATAGCTAGGAAGTGGGCTGACTTCGTCAGTCTGTCAACGATCACCGATATAGCATCGTGATTCCTTCGGGTCCTCGGTAAACCCATCACGAAATCCATGGTGATATGCTCCCATTTCCATGTCGGTATAGGTAGAGGCTGCAATAATCCTGCAGGTTTCTGATGCTCTACCTTCACCTGCTGACATATGAGACACTTTGCCACTAAGTCTGCTACATCTCTCTTCATACCCGACCACCAGTATACCTTTCGGAGGTTCTGATACATCTTGTTACTCCCCGGATGTAACGTATACCTCGACGAATGAGCTTCCGCCAATATCAATCTCCTGAGTCCTGGATCCTCGGGAACACACAATCTACCTCTGAACCTCAGTAGTCCATCAGAACTCAACTCAAAATCAGTCACTGTGCCCTTCTGCATCTGTCTACTCACATCCATACAAAATGGACCAGTCTGCTGAGCTACTCTGATCCTGTCCAACAAATCCGGCTCCAAGCGTAGACTAGCTATCACATAGCCTGTATCCATGTCAGAAGGCACGACTCCCAAACTGAGGCTAGCAAACTGCTCTAGCAAATCATGTTCCCTAACCATTACGTACGATACCATCCCCAGGCTCTTCCTGCTCAAGGCATCAGCTACAACGTTAGCCTTACTCGGATGATAAAGTATCTCACAATCGTAGTCCTTCAGAAGCTCTAGCTATCTTCTCTATCTCATGTTCAGCTCCTTCTGTGAGAACAGATACTTGAGGCTCTTGTGGTCGGTAAATATCTAGAACCTCTCGCCATACAAGTAGTGGAGCCATACCTTCAACGCAAACACTACTGCTGCTAGCTCCAAATCATGGGTCAGATAATTCTTCTCATGATCCTTCAGCTGTCTGGATCCATAAGCAATTACCTTCCCATCCTGCATCAATACGCAGCCCAGTCCCTGATGCGAAGCATCGGTATACACTGTAAATCCTCCTGAGCTGGTAGGGATAGTGAGAATCGGAGCGGTGGTCAATCGACGCTTCAACTCCTCAAAACTCTTCTCACAATCCTCGTTCCATATGAACGGTGCATTCTTTCGAGTAAGACGTGTCAACGGAGCAGCCAACTTCGAAAATCCCTCAACGAATCTCTGATAGTATCCAGCTAAACCCAGGAAACTCCTGATCTCGGTGACTGTCTTCGACTGTTCCCACTGAACTACAGCCTCTATCTTAGATGGATCAACTGATACACCATCTCTCGATACAACATGTCCCAAAAACGAGATCTGTGACAACCAAAAGTCACACTTACTGAGCTTAGCATATAACTCATGCTCCCGTAACGTCTGCAGCATAATCCTGAGGTGCTCCTCATGCTCCTCCTTGGATCTCGAATACACCAGTATGTCATCGATGAAGACGATAACAAACTGGTCCAAATATGGCTTGAACACATCGTTCATCAAAGCCATGAAAGCAGCTGGAGCATTCGTCAATCCGAATGGCATGACCAAGAACTCATAATGGCCATATCGGGTACGAAATGCTGTCTTGGGTACATCTCCACCCCGAACCTTCAGCTGATGATACCCAGACCTCAGGTCAATCTTGGAAAAGACCTGTGCTCCCTGAAGCTGATCTAACAAGTCGTCAATGCGTGGAAGGGGGTATCTATTCTTGATGGTGGCCTTATTCAACAATCGGTAGTCTATACACAATCGGAGGCTCCCATCCTTCTTTTTCACAAACAGAACCGGTGCTCCCCAAGGTGAAACACTCGGTCGAACAAAACCCTTATCCAATAGCTCCTGCAACTGTCTCTTGAGCTCCTCCAACTCAACTAAGGCCATGCGATATGGTGGTCTCGAAATAGGCTCCGTACCAGGTACCAGATCTATACAGAACTCCATCTCTCTGTCTTGTGGTAACCTTGGTAATTCATCCGGGAAAACATCTGGGTACTCACTGACCATAGTGATATCTGAAAACTCCGGATGTGCCTTATCCATATCTACCACGTACGCGATGAAACCTTGATATGTTGAAGGTTTTCTAAATCAGTAACCATGTAATAATCATAACTACTCCTTTCATTTATTCTTATTAAACTTTACAACATATCTAGTAGGGTTAGGAAACATAACTGTCTTAGCATAACAATCTAAAACAGCATGGTTTGCAGATAGCCAATCCATTCCTAATATTATATCAAAGTCACTCATACTTAGCAATATTAGATTGGCTATCATCTCCTTATCCCCTACTCTCAGCTTGCAGTCATAAAATACATATTCTACCACCTGACTACTATTCATAGGTGTACTAATCAACATCATCATACATAAATGTGTACGCTCTACATGTCTTGCTAATTTACATGCAAATGAAGGCGATACAAAAGAATGCGTGGCACCAGGATCAATTAAAACATATGCTTCAATATCATAAATCAGGATGTTACCTCGAATCACATCCGTGAAGCATCAGCTGTTCCCTGGTCCAAAGCATGTACTCGCCCTTGACCCATCACTTGTTTTCCCTTCTCCTCTGCCGTCGCTCTACCTCTCTGAGCAGACGTACCAGCTGGAGTTCTATCAAACTCCCTGCCCCTCTGTGGTGCAGTCACAAATGGCGCTGGGCACTCTCTAGCCATGTGCCCCTGTTTCCCACATCGGAAACATACCATAGCACCCTGTGAACACGGTCTATCTCCATGTGATCTACCGCATCTTCTGCACTGATCTGCAGCAAGTCTCTGTCCTCCTATGACAATGCCCTTTACTGGGGCTACAGTCGGATAAGCAGGAGGTCTAGCATATCTCTCTCGCACCTCCTCTACTCGTGATCTCTTACCGAAGAGTTTCTTCCCTCCTCGATAACTGAAATCTCTAGCCGACCTCTTCCTCTGTACATCTCGGCTACGGCTAAACTTCCCAAACTCGGAAGCATTCCTCTCATAATCCTGCTCACATAATTGAGCCCTGCGCATTGCTTCCTCATAGGTCACTATGCCTAATGGGACCAACTTGGACCGTAGCACCGGTCTCAACCCGTCAATAAACCTGTGGACCTTCCTGGTCTCACTGTACATGGTATCCGGGTCATATCTTCTTAGGGATAGGAATCGAGTCTCATACTGGACCCCAGATAGACTCCCCTGGCGTAGTCCCAAAAATTCTGCCTGTAGTTTTCGTTGTGCGGTGTCGGGAACAAACTGCATCCTGAAGGCCTCCCGAAATATATCCCAACTGATATCTGTGTGTCGGGATCTCAATATAGGTTAGGTGGACTTCCACCAATGCTCTGCAGCTCCCTTCAGTAGGAACGCAGCAAACGCGACCATCTCCGAGGTCGTACACTCGAAGAATCCATAAAGCTTCTCCAGCTCTGCTAACCACTCCTCAGCAGCCACTGGATCCTTAACCCCACTAAATGATGGAGGTCTAAACTTCGGGAATTCTCGCAACCGATGCAGATCACATCCATATCCTAATCCACTACCACCCGAAACCGGTGGGGGTGTAGGAGTATCTACAGTCCTCTGTGCATCAGCTGTCTACGTAGGTGTATCAGGGGCAACTGCCTCTCCTGTAGCAGCTCCTGCCTCCTGTCTCTGCCTACTTGGCATCATCTGTGCCAGTATCTCTATAATAGTCTCGAGACCACGCTCTAATCTCGTGAAGCGCGTCTCGGCACACTCGGGTGCCTCAGTAGCACCTAGAGTCTCATGCGTAGGTAATGGTCTGGCAGCGGCTCGTCCCTCGGGTCTATCTCCCCGGCCTCGAGCCCTACCTCTCATACCTCTACCACTACGCGTATTTGCCATTTAGGCAAAGCTCCTGCATAATAATGAATTAGTCCATCTCCTATCTAGTATACATAGTTATATCTAAACACAGCACAGTATTATGGGGATGTACACTTTCCTATTTTCTAACACCGACTCACATCAGACCGACCCCTGCTCTGATACCATTCTGTCAGGACCCATTCTCAATCCTTGACTTTAACCAAAAACCACTATAAATTTTTTGCATTTGAACTTACCTTTCCTCTCTTCACTGGTTGGGCTGTGATTCGATGTCAGAGTCTTCGCTTACCACATCATCCATTTCATACATATATGTCAATATATTATTACTGACTGTAACTGTTTTTCTTATACATGTAAGATTATATAAAATCTAATACCAATACATTCCCCAATATATATATCGTATACATCACTGTGCTGTTTCTATGTTTAGATACACAACTGTACATATAAGTATACCTGGCGATCGATAGGAACTAGCAGTGGACTCTGGGACACTATCCCTCGATAGCTCTCGCTCTACTGACGCTCTGTAGAGAGATGTAAAGAAAGGGGGTGAGCATACAACGCGCTCAGTAAGGAAATCAGGCAAGCAAGTAGATATCAACACTATCTACTCAAAATAATGCTATGCCTTGAAAACATTATTTCCTTTACTCGCTTTAAAAAGCATGTCTTGAAATATAATATATATACTTGTACAGAATAAATCCCATGTACAGAAAATCATGCTTTCTTTCTCAAATGTAGGCATGTAGTGCAAAACAATGCATCGTATATAAATCATGCCTTTATGTAAATCATGCCATGTGTATTTAAATCACAATAAATATGGCATCAAATGATTCACAACACAAAATTGGAGTCCGACCCATCCCTCAGGTCTGTCCGCAGTTTAAATCAGCCAATCAATGTGATATATCATGTAAGACTCTGTGGTTTATGCAAATAGTATCTTGGACTATGATCATATCCGAAAAGTGATCCCAAGCAACACAGTACTCGGTGTGCGGGGCATCACTGCTGCAACGTGAGGATGGTCAGTCCACTACAGCCGTCAGCTATACGTAACACACGGTACAGTGTACACCTCGTGCCACTCAGACACGGTACAAAGTACACCCATGGACCCTCACAGCCAGGGTGCCTCCCATAGGACTTAGCCCTCGTAACTATGAAAATATTATACCACATTCACAAATACCCTCATGCTGGCTATCCTCTCAAAATGTGACACTCAGTCACACAAGAATGCGACATGAATAGGTACCATGTATATAATATCACATACAGTGTAAGCCCTCGACTGCGACACACAGTCGACACTACGCTCGAACACTGTTTCACATCACAAACTCAACTCTAGTGCGAGCAATCTCCAGCAACTAGGTCAATGCATAGTTCATGTATTAAATCAAGTACGACCAATAGCTCCCAGTACTATGCTATGCACAATATCAAATCAAGTACGAGCAATAGCTCCCAGTACTATGTCATGTATAAACCATGAAGAATCGAGTACGAGCAACGCTCCAGCACTCTGTCATGCATCTCATGTAAAACTCTAGTACGAGCTAATCGCTCCAGCACTCTGTCATGCATATATCATATAAAACTGAGTACGAGTAAAACTCCAGTACTCTATCATGCATGTCATGGAAATCTAGTGCGTATAAAAATCCAGCACTAATGTATGTGGAAAACATATGAATCCCAGTGCGAGCTATGCTCTAGCACGATTCATTCTCACATAATATGATAGATGGCTATTTAAAAGGGATTGTTTATAAAACATTAAAATCAGCACTATAAAGTGTGCTTAAGTCACATCAACCTTAAAATCATTAGCCCATCTATTTATTTTCATGCTAATAGCAATTAAACACTCACAATAGTATTTTCCATGCTTTTTGCAACTTCTCACAAAAGTTGACTTTTTGACTAACTAGGGGCAAAATCGTAATTTGCCACTATCGGGTCGCAATAATTATTATTCACTTTCTCTGACCCTCAGAGTTTTTAAGTGAATGTAAAAGCAGACGAAAATACGTGCAGGTATCTCTAACTACTCACAAAAGTCCCTTACCTCGGATCACGTCACGTGACCTCACTTCCTCGGTGCTGCTAAATCTCGCAGTCCGATTAGCTCTCAATGTAAACTCCGGAGCTGTAAATAACCATTCCTCAGGTTAATCATAATTTTCCTACTGTATTACACATTAATACAGTCTATTTTCCCTTAATGGGCCTTAATAATCCTTAATGGGCCTAACTAGGCCTTAAGTCCATTTTCATTTTACTACTCATTTTCGTTGGGCCTATTGGGCTTGTGGGACCCACCAACTCTTATTGGGCTTGTCCTAGGCCCATTACACCTTATTGGGCCTAAAATAATTGGGCTTGGCCCATTGGGCCTCTCGGCCACATGCCATGGCCGAGAGCTACCCATGTCTCGGTTTCACCATGGCATGCCATTCATGCCTATTATCTAGCCATTTTCACTTAGGCATTTTAACAAACACTTGGTAGGCAACATTACCAATCATCACATAGTTCATTTAGGCATTTTATCAAACACCTTGATTGCCAACAAATTACATGTATTAATTAATCAATTTGATTAATTCTAATTACACCATTAACATTAATACATGTACACTAATCCATTTATGTCTTAAAATCATATTGACATAATTTTATATCCCATTGATCACTCTCGGCCTAACCCATTTCATGGTGATTTAATATGTTTCAATGCTCAAAACATATATCAACATACTTGAAATAATTCATACATTAATATATATGAAATTGGAAATTAGAAAATATACCAATTGTTGTGTTCACCCTTTGGCCGAAACTTTGGAGGCTCTCGGTTTGCACTCTATGGCTCCTTGATAGCCAATTCCAACATATGTCAATCTCCTTTCAATTTGGAACAACTTTCATGAAGAATGCAAGTTCCAAATATGCCTAATTCCTAGTGATTTCTAGTGAGAGAAAGCTTGCATGTTTATGTTTCAATGGTTTCTTCTTCTAGCCGGAATTGGTGTGATGAAGATGACAATGGTGTGGCTGCATTTATAAGCCATATACTTAGCCATTAAGCTTTACTTTCCAGCCATTATACTTGACTTTCCAAGTCTTAGCCATGAGTCACCTTATGAGTCACCATATGAGTCATAGTTAACTTTAACTATGGTTAGATATTTATCTCATGGGCTTTTCCATTTGGGCTTGTCGGTTTGGGCTTTCCTAATGGGCTTTCAAGCTGAAATTTTCACTATACCTCGGGCCTTTAATTATCTCAAAATTTGGCCGATCAATTGGTCCAACAATTCGGTCTAAAGGACCTAGAAATTTCGACATACGTTTAGTATACCTTAATGGGCTTTAAAATTTTTACCTTAGGCCCATCACATTTTTAACCATTAAATTTATTCTGGAATCCTTCCGAATAAATTTTCCTTACTTTCGGGGATGATTATCTTGTATTCTGGCCAAGAATATTTTTTCCCAAATTTTCCTCCACACTTAGGTTAATTTTTAACCATGATTAGTCAACTATGGTAAAAGTCCAGTTTCTTAACTATAGTTGACTTTTTCCTTAACCATTGACTATGTTAACTTTTTCTCAAAATTTTGAGAGCGTCATATCTTATGTCTTACACTCTCGTCTTTATATTCCAACCGCTCCCGGTGGGTAATTTCACCCGAAACTCCTTTTCTCGCCAAAAAGGTCCATTTTACCCTTTTTAGCTTTTACTTTCGTTTTATATGTTCGGGACTAAATCAAGCTGACTTTCCTTCATGAGCTCTCTACGCTCTCTGATTTTAAGTTCTTATTTTCAGTCATAATGATTTAGAATAACTCGGTTTAGCCTGTGATACCCATCGCTCACATTAGGCATTTTATGTAGCTTTTGCGTGTTAATTCATTCCAAGAACACTTTAAGTCTAGTAAATACTCTTCTTATGATTCAACTATTATTACATAGTGTTCATACACATAGGAATCATAAGGTACAAGCTACAAAAAATTCGGGTCTGACAGCTGTGCATGCTCCTCATACGACCGAGAGTATACTAGGATATCATCAATAAAGACTATCACAAATTTATCTAGATAGTCTTTGAACACTTCGTTCATCGACCTCATAAATGCAGCAGGGGCGTTCGTCAATCCAAAGGACATCACCTGAAATTCATAATGGCCATACCTTGTCCTGAAGGCCGTCTTGGGAATATCTTCTTCCTTGATCCTCAATTGGTGATAGCCCGATCTGAAATCAATCTTTTAAAAGACTGAGGCCCCTCTTAGTTGATCAAATAGATCATCAATCCTGGGCAGTGGGTATTTATTCTTCACCGTGGCTTTATTCAACAGCCGGTAGTCTACGCATAATCTGAGACTACCATCCTTCTTCTTGACAAATAAAACCGGTGCTCCCCACGGTGAAACACTAGGCCTAATGAACCCCTGATCCAATAACTCTTGTAGTTGTTTCTTCAATTCCTCAAGTTCCACTAATGCCATCCTGTAGGGAGGTTTAGAGATCGGCTGAGTATCTGGTACTAAATCAATGGTAAACTCCAGCTCTCTCTCTGGTGGCAAACCTGGCAGCTCATCTGGGAAAACATCCAGGAATTCACACACCACAGGTATATCCTCAATCTCGGATGTTCCCACTCATCGTCTGAGATGAGTGTTTCGTAACCTTCACATGAACAATCATATTTAATACTCTAAAAAATAATATTAAAATTCTCAAATTACTTACTAGAATTCCGCATATTCATTTCCTCAATATCTCAACTTTACACTGTAAGGTTCAAGTAGGGAGAAAGTTACAATCTTAGTGTAGCAGTCTAAACCCACTCGATTGGTTGCCAACCAATCCATTCCCAGAATTACATCAAACCCACGTATTTTCAACATGATTAGATCTGCTAACATCACTCTATCTCCTACCTTTATTTCACATCCTCTACAGATTAACTCAGTTCTCTGGGATTCACGCATAGGGGTATTTACATGTAGTACATACTCTAGAGGTTCAAACTTCAAATTTAAACTACATGCAAAATGCTCTGAAATAAACGAATGCGTGGATCCTGGATCTATCAATACATGAGCCTTATGATTACAGACAGAAAGTGTACCTCTTATAGTTTCTGCTGAAGTGTCTACAGTTTCCTTATCCAGGGCAAACACACGTCCCTGTGTCACAGGTTTCTTCCCTTTCTCAGCAGCAATGGCCCGTCTCTGGGGATTCACTCTCTGAGGCTGCTGTCTAGTAGGCTCCGGAGCATGTGGTATCTGAGGTTGAGGACAGTCCTTCACTCTGTGACCCATGTCACCACATCTAAAACATCTACAGATCGACCCAGTACAACTTCCCTCATGCGATCGGCCACAGTCTCTACAAACCCTTATCTCCAGCCTGCCATATCGAGGGGTCTCCTTGATAATAGGATAAGCTCTGGGTCTCTCCAATCTGCCCTTCTGTACCTCAATCCTTCCTCTCCTGAAGGAACCTCTCTGAACATCTGCTTGAGATATCGCTGGCCTCTTGCTTTTGTCCCTAATCACTGCTCCAAACTCATTCTGGGACTGTAAAATTTCAATTCCCCTCTCAATCTCTTGTGCTCGTCTCAGAGCATCTCCAAACTCAGTAATACACAACCCAATCAATCGATCTCTGATGATGGGCTTCAATCCATACACAAATCTCTCTGTGTGGAGCTCTTCATTCTTGAAAGTCTATCGATCATATCTCAGCAGAGCGGTAAATCGACTCTCGTAATCATCTACATACATGTCACCCTGTACCAAACTCAAAAACTCTGCTTGCCTCCTTCTCTGGGCAGGTCGTGGTATATATTGGGCTCTAAAGGCTATCTGGAACTCTTCCCAACCAATCACATCCTGGTGGGACATCAAAATACCCTGGGTAGAACCCCACAAATCTCGAGCTCTCCCTTTCAACATATAGGCACTCATACTGACCCTCTCAGCATCGGTGCACCACAGATAGTCGAATATAACTCTCAACTCCGTCAACCACTCCTCAGCCTCTGTAGGATCCTTCTTTCCCCTAAAAGTAGGTGGATTCATTTTCAAAAAGTCCTTCAGTCGGACCATACTTCTATCATCAGGCTGAGTGACGGGAGGCACTGGGGTATGGGAGGTCCTTGTGGGGGTGTAGGAGTAGTACCCGAGGCATTGACTCCAAAGTGTTGCGCGAATAACGCTGCCATCTACTCAAAACCTTGCCTCACATCGGTCTCAATCCGATTAAATCGAGAGTTAGGACTCTCTGGTTGTGGGATAGGTGGCGGAGAGGACTCTGCCTGCCTCCTCAAACGACCTCGTCGTTTACTCATTCTCTATCTCAACTCGTCTCCTGCGCGTACATATCAAAATCGATTGAAATCTCAATCCTCAGATTCAGTTCATGACCAGACTATTACAAACACTTGGGATGTATTCTATTTCACTTAACCGACACTGATAGTACTAAACACCCTAAGCTCTGATACCAAGAAAACTCTGTGACGCCCCGGAAGCGCAGAAAATAGGGCTAATTTAAAACTTTTTACACATTAATTCACAATTAAGGGTGTATTCCTATGCAGTGTCATACATCATCATAATTATCATGCCTCAGGATCTCATCATAATATAGTATATATTGTATTATATACATTACTCAATTCCAAGTTAATTAATCCTAATACATCCCGTACATCATTGTACAATAAGTGTCTGTAAATATAGCTCTAGTCTGGGTACATGAATATTAAATATCTACCTCGATATACAAAATACGACTTGGAGCTCAAGTCCTCCACTAGCCTCTAACCCGTACGTTGCAGGGAACTCACTTCACCTGAAGCGATCTGGGGGGAAGAGAAAACAGGGTGAGCTTCCAAATCGCTCAGTAAGGGGGGTAAGGGAACTCAGTTATATAAACCATATCACACATCACAAATATGTATTTGTTTATGAAGCTCATTTGAAATCGTAGCATGAAAGTTGTCAAAACATCAACATCTCATAACTCATAAATCATGTGAAAACATGAAGGTAAAAAGGCTCAATATCGAGCACTCACAAGCATGTGTAAATATATGTGATAATGGCTGTTCTCAAAATACGTGATAAAAATCACCTTAGTAAATAGCACATGACAAGGTCACAAAACACAACTCATGTGTAAAATGAGACTAGGCAATAAAACTCAATTAAAACTCGTCATGGCACATTAAATGTGTAATCTCCTCTGGGTGCGCATCCCAGGCATCCTCGTATAGAGGGAACGTCGACAATATGGTCGTATGCATGGTATATTGGACTTATATGTTATCGGAACAAGGCCCGGCCTTACATGCTACCAGAGCAATGCCTCGCCTCATGCACACTATCACGTGGTCCCTGGGTCGGTTCCCAGGCGGCCCACTCTCTCAGTCTTACATGCTACCAAAGCAAGGCCACCCAGTGTTACCAGAACGGGGGTCATCTCACGTTACCAAAAAGCATCTCTCGTTACCAAAACGGAAGAATATCGGACTTACATGCTACCAGAGCAAGGCCTCCCAACGCTACCAAAGCGGAGGAATAATCGGACTTACATGTTACCAGAACAAGGCCTGTGGTCCCTGGGTCGGTTCTCAGGCGTCCCACTATATCGGTCTTACATGCTACTAGAGCAAGGCCCGATGTGTATTCAAAATGACACGTCTAAGTCTCAATCATTAGCCTTATCTTATAAAATGTTATGCCTTCACGTAGAACTCATAATGGTTTTCTCTCATAAAACTCATTTAAAACATTTGTGTACTCAACACAAAACATATTAAAACTGAGTTCCAACCGGCAAAACACGCACACATTTTCTCAAATCTCAATATCGCCTTAACGTAGAGCCCAATTTACTTTTCACGCAAACTCAAAGGTTTATAAAGCAATTTCACACTCAGCTTATAAACTCATAAAATGATGGGCTCCAACTGGCTATAAAAATCGTGTGCAATTATATCACAACACAACACCAAACATGCTTGTATTCTCAAATCATGGTTCATGCTACAACAATTCATCAAAACACATACACAAATGGTTTAATTTTCCCTTACCTCTTTGCACGTCGTATAGTGCAATCGTTTCCCCCGTATCACGGACTAGCCTCACATTCCACTCTGGAACTCCCGAGCTGTCCAACGATGTTAAAACATCAATACTCATTATCATATTAACCTCAATTCTCAAAATCGAGCATAGTTGCTCACAACACCTCAAATTTCTCAATTCTCATAACTCCATCACAAACCACAATCTCGCTCCCAACACCTCAACATTCTATATTTCCTATGCCACAATATCTATGGTAATACACCACATTGTCTAAATCTCCATTTATAGCTCAAAATTCCTAAATTTACCAAAGTTGCTAAATATCATCATCACTCCAACTACCTTGTAATTTCATTAATCCCTAATCATCTTTCAGCTATTCCAATACAATGCCAACAACTATCATCACCAAAATCATCTCAAATATAAGGATCGAAGTTTAGAAATTACCCAAAACTTGTGGAGAGCTTATCTCTTGCCTCGATTCGATCCGTCTTTCGATTTCCAAGTATGTTGTTCTCCCTTGGGTGAGGAACAACTTTCCTTCTTGCCATAACTTCTGATTTGGACGGAAATGGGTGCTTTGGATGAGTGAGAAAGCTAGGGTTCGGTGAAAATGGGGGTTGGAAGAGAGAGAAAGTGAAATTGCAGGAGAAAGCAGGGATTCCTTATATAGACTGAGGGTAGGAGATCGATCTGGCTCTTGATGAGATCGATCTGCATTTGAATTTGGGGACGATTTGGGGCAATTTATGCCTAGGAGATCGATCTGTCGAGGGGTGAGATCGATCTCTTTATGGCTTTATGAGATCGATCTGCGCCTTGGGGAGATCGATCTTCTCCCAAACAGAAACATTTGGAGATCGATCTCTTCCTCATGAGATCGATCTTCTCTCAAACAGAATCATAAGGAGATCGATCCTCTTCCATTGGAGATCGATCTGCTTCTTAAAGTCCTCATTCCTTGTCATTTTTAACTCACCAGATCGATCTCTCCTTCTCCCAGATCGATCTGTCCTCATAGCTTCATACTTATTTTAAACACTTAACATATAAATCTCCAATTATCATTCCCCAATTCACTTAGCTCAATAAATTATACTTCAAGTTCATATTACATAATTGAAATATGTCTGAAATTCTCAGATCTCACACAACAGTACCTGCGACTGTCTCTTGAGCTCTTCCAGCTCAACTAAGGCCATGCGATATAGTGGTCTCGAGATAGGCTCAGTACCATACACCAAATCTATACAGAACTCCATCTCTTTGTCTGGTGGTAACACTGGCAAATCATCCGGGAAAACATCTGGGTACTCACTGACCACAGGAATATCTACCAACTCTGGATGTACCTTATCCGTATCCACCACGTACGCAATGAAACCTCTAATCACTCCGGAGGGCGTTATCGGTGGGGAAAGGATCACACGGTGCCGGGCTTCCTTTTTCGGTCGCGTGCCTGGCCGCTGGTCGCGGGATGGTGGTCGTCCGGTCTCTCCTTCTTCTCCTCGAGTCTGCGTCGATTTCCTTCCATTTTCCCTCTTTTCTCTCTCCTCGATTCCAATTCCAATTTCATATTTTTTCTTTTCTTTTTTTTTCTTTTAATATTTATAAATAGTTTTAATATTATTTTAATCATTAAAATAATATTAAAATTTTCCAAAATATCTAAAAAATCATATTAAATTCATTTAATTCGTAAATGAATTTATTAGTCCGATTTTGCCTTTTCGATATATTTTTCCACTATTTTCGGGCTCGTTTTTCCGAGGCCGAAATTCTAAAAATATTAAATAAATTCATATCTTAATCAATTGGACTTGAAATTCAATATTTTCCTTGATTTTGATCAAGATTCCTCAATTTCATATTTTTAATGAAATTGTCTCACCGAATTTATACCAGATTTCGGTCATTTGACTGTTTTACCCCTCCACTTATTCGAAAATCAATTTAACCCTTATCTCGCTGTTATGTAGCTTACATGTATTTTTAAATTTCTTAATTAGTCGATTGCATGATAGTAAATACTCTTCATATGATTCAACTATGAAATAAAGCGTTCGTACACATAGGAATCATAAGGTACAAGCTACATATAAAATCGAAAACACGGGTTTGACAATTTTCTTTTCCCTCTTCTAAACCTCCACATTGTCATTTATTTATTTATTCATACTCCTCAACCCATTAAATCACATTTCTTATTTGTGACAAATCTCATTATACTCCTCTTAAGATTTCCACCATTTCTCATGGATTTTCTCTCCATAAACCTTTTTTAATATTACTCACTCATCACTACACTCATCATTTCTAACCATATTTCACATCTCATTCAACCCATTAAATGCTTAGAAACCCATATTTGAAGCTTGAAGGTTGAAGAACTTACCCTTTTACTTAGTCAAACTTGAGGTAGCCATAACTCCTTCTCTTGACCACACCAAAGTTTGATTTTTGGGTATGTTGTTCTCCTTGCTTCAAGAAACAACTTTCCCTTCTTGAGCTTCTTTCCAAACTAGTCAAAATGTGGTGATTTCTAGAGTGAGAAAGCTTTGGTCTTGAGAGAAAATGGCAGGTGAGGTTTGGTGAGGAAGAGTTCTAAGTTTTTAATCCAATCCCGAGCTCTTTTTTATAGATGAAGGCTTATGAGATCGATCTGGTCCTTATAGAGATCGATCTTTGCACGTTTGGTAGTCCTCTTCACCTAACGCAACCACTACCATATCGATCTTCTCCCTTGATGAGATCAATATGTCGAAGGGAAATTTTCCTCTTAGAGATCGATCTACCTCTTGTAAGAGATCGATCTCCTTTTACAGAACCCTTAAGGAGATCGATCTGTCTAGTCTTGAGATCGATCTGCCTCAAACAGAGAGCTAAGGAGATCGATCCTCTTGCCTTAAAATCAATCTTCTTATTACAAAATGTTTATCAGATCAATCTGGCTCCTTTGGAGATCGATCTGTCCTGCTCCATAGCTCAAAATAAGTTCATTTTGGCTCTTCCAGATGGATCTCTCATCCTATGAGATCAATCTAACCTTCATATTTTCTAGATTTTCTGCAGTAACTTCACCCAAAACACCTTAAATTTGCTGCCATAGTTATTTTCTCACTCAATCATCTTTGAGACTCGAAAATGGCATCCATTTACACTTTGTACCCACTAAAACTTGTGTGTAAGCCTTGTATGACCAAATACATACAATATATAACTAAATGGGAGCATAAAGATTTGCACCACTTGTGTAATTTCATTCCATTTTACTCTATTACTCATATTTCATTCCACTCACATTCATCATATATCAAAGTCCATTTCTTCATATTCATGCTTAATACAACTTGTACGTACGTCACAACTCTCATTACAAGTGTGTACAACTTATGGACTTTGCATCACATATGCTTTACATTACTAGTACATCATCATACTTATGAATTCATTTACATATGTTCAAGGTTAAACCCATACAGGGTCTTACACATATAATGGGATTTTATATCACCCTGTATCACACAGCAGATGGGACATTTGTCAGCTCAAATAGTAGTAACAAAATATTGTATCACATAGATAGAAAGACTTATGGCCATAGTCCGGATTCCAAGAAACACTAATCAGGTGTGCAAGAATCCTATGCTTGGGGAGGCGGATCAACCATCCCTTCAGCCCACACAGAATCACTAAGATATCACGACACAACGTACTCCACGGCTAACGCTCACGATACATCGTTCTCCTATGGATCCTTATCACCCATTTCTGTTGTCTCAAAGTTATGTGTGAGCAGGTCCGTGCAAGATCACTCAGTAATACACGATGGTTCCAGCACGGTTTTACTCATCACACAACAAACTCATAAACTCTCATGCGAGCAACTCAGCGTAAGAACACACAACATACTTGAGGCATCGAGCACGGTTTGTCCCATCACTTTAAATCGAGGGGGTCACATGCGAGCATAATCAGAGCAAGATCACTAAGCAGTACTCTTTGGCGCCAACACGTTTCCCAAAATCTAGTGCGAGCTCTCGAGTGGAACACACAACATCACTTGAGGCATCGAGCACCTTTTATCTTTTCTTAGAATCCCTTTTTAAAAATGATGTGCAGGTAGGGTTGGTAAATCTACCGTAGCCATTTAGGCTCTAGCACAATTTCACACAGAAAAGAAATAGAAGGCTCCGTTCACTGAGTATGAGTGAGAGGGAAACCTCCCTTCAATCACTCGTGAAAAGCTTTTCATGCTAATTACTAAACCGGGAGCCCGTCTATTATTACTCTTTCTCAAAACACTTGTAAAAACCTCTTTTCACAACAAGGCATAGAAGTCATGCAATTCATGCATATAATCTTCTTCTCATATGTAGTTTTCACTTAGATATATCAATATCTATATACGTTATCGTATTCATTCACATCCAGTAGGTAAGAAAACATACGTATAGCTATCTCTAATAGCTCGCATAAATCTCTTACCTTGAATCACGCTTGAATCGCTTCCCTTGGTTTCCAAAGCTGGTGATCGATCTTATCAACTCGAATTATGTGTCAGGATCTCAATCCATGATTTTAACCAAAAACCACTGTAAATTTTTTGCATTTTGACTTACCTTTCCTCTCTTCAATGGTTGGGCTGTGATTCGATGTCAGAGTCCTCACTTACCACATCATCCAATATCATACATACATGTCAACATACTATTACTGACTGTACTTACTTTTATCATACATGTAAGATTATATAAAATCTAATACAAATACATTCCCCATAATATATATCGTATACATCACTTTGCTGTTTCTATGTTTAGATACACAACTGTACAAAATCTGTATACCTGGCGGTTGATAGAAACTAGCTGTGGACTCAGGAATACTATCCCTCGATAGCTCTCGCTCTACTGGCGCTCTGTAGAGAGATGTAAAGAAAGGGGGTGAGCATACAACGCACTCAGTAAGGAAATCAGGCAAGCAAGTAGATATCTACACTATCTACTCAAAATAATGTAATGCCTTGAAAACATTATTTCCTTAACTCACTTTAAGAGCATGTCTTAAAATATAATATATATACTTGTACAGATTAAATCCTATGTACAGAAATCATGCTTTCTTTCTCAAATGTAGGCATGTAGTGCAAAATAATGCATCTTTATATAAATCATGCCTTTATGTAAATCATGCCATGTATATTTAAATCACAATAAATATGGCATTAAATAATTCACAACAAAAAATTGGAGTCCAACCCATCCCTCAGGTCTGTCCGCAATTTAAATCAGTTAATCAATGTGATATATCATGTGAGACTCTGTGGTTAAATGCAAATAGTATCCTGGACTATCTAAGAGAGCCTCCCCGCCTAACAGAGCCTCCCCGTCCACTTTGGCTTAAGGAGGTTGGGCTTAAGGATCTTACCGTAAGAGAGCCTCCCTACCGAACAGAGCCTCCCCGCCCTCTCTGGCTTAAGGATGTTGGGCTTGAGGATCTTACCATCCTCTACGGCATCCTACGTACCACAGCGTGAAAACTTGTGCGCGCTAAGCTCTAGCACGATGTCATGCATCTCATGTAAAACTCGAGTACGAGTAAGAACTCCAGTACTCTGTCATGCATATATCATATAAAAATGAGTACGAGTAAGAACTCCAGTACTCTATCATGCATGTCATAAAAATCTAGTGTGAATCAAAATCCAGCACTAATGTATGTGGAAAATATATGAAATCCAGTGCGAGTTGTGCTCCACACGATTTATTCACACAAAATATGATAGATGGCTCTTTAAAAAGGGATTGTTTACAAAATATTAAAATCAACACTATAAAGTGTGCTTAAGTCACATCAATCTTAAAATCATTAGCCCATCTATTTATTTTCATGCTAAATAGCAGTTAAATACTCACAATAAAGTTTCCATGCTTTTTGCAACTTTTCACAACAGTTGACTTTTTGACTAACCAGGGGCAAAATCGTAATTTGCCACTATCGGGTAGCAATAATTATTATTCACTTTCTCTGACCCTCAGAGTTTTTAAGTGAATGTAAGAGCAGACGAAAATACATGCAGGTATCTCTAACTACTCGCAAAAGTCTCTTACCTCGGATCACGTCAAGTGACCTCACTTCCTCGGTGCTGCTCAATCTCGCAGTCCGATCAGCTCTCAATGTAAACTCCGGAGCTGTAAATAACCATACCTCAGGTTAATTATAATTTTCCTACTGTATTACACATTAATACAGTCCATTTTCCCTTAATGGGCCTTAATAATCCTTAATGGGCCTAACTATACCTTAAGCCCATTTTCATTTTACTATTCATTTTCGTTGGGTCTATTGGGCTTGTGAGGCCCACCAACTCTTATTGGGCTTGTTCTAGGCCCATTACACCTTATTGGGCCTAAAATATTTGGGCTTGGCCCATTGGGCCTCTCGACCACATGCCATGGCCGAGAGCTATCCATGCCTCGGTTTTACCATGTCATGCCATCCATGCCTATTATCTAGCCAATTTCACTCAGGCATTTTCACAAACACTTGGTAGCCAACATTACCAATCATCATATAGTTCATTTAGGCATTTTATCAAACACCTTGATTGCCAACAAATTACATGTATTAATTAATCAAATTGATTAATTCTAATTACACCATTTTCATTAATACATGTACACTAATCCATTTATGTCTTAAAATCATATTGACATAAATCAATATCCCATTACTCACTCTCGGCCTAACCCACTTCATGGTGATTTAATATGTTTCAATGCTTAAAACATATATCAACATACTTAAAATCATTCATACATTAACATATATGAAATTGGAAATTAGAAAATATACCAATTGTTGTGTTCACCCTTTGGCCGAAACTTTGGAGGCTCTCGGTTTGCACTCTATGGCTCCTTGATAGCCAATTCCAACATATGTCACTCTCCTTTCAATTTGGAACAACTTCCATGAAGGATGCAAGTTCCAATTATGCCTAATTCCTAGTGATTTCTAGTGAGAGAAAGCTTGGAAAATATGTTTCAATGGTTTCTTCTTCTAGCCGGATTTGGTGTGATGAAGATGACAATGGTGTGGCTGAATTTATAAGCCACTTACTTAGCCATTAAGCCTTACTTTTCAGCCATTAAGCTTGACTTTCCAAACCTTAGCCATGAGTCACCTTATGAGTCATAGTTAACTTTAACTATGGTTAGATATTTATCTCATGGGCTTTTCCATTTGGGCTTCTTGGTTTGGGCTTTCTTAATGGGCTTTCGGGCTGAAATTTTTTCTATGTCTCGGGCCTTTAATTGTTTCAAAATTTGGCCAATCAATTGGTCCAACAATTCGGTCTTAAGGACCTAAAAATTTCGATATACGTTTAGTATACCTTAATGGGCTTTAAAATTTTCACCTTAGGCCCATTACGTTTTTAACCATTAATTTATTCCGAAATCCTTTCGAATAAATTTTCCTTACTTCCGGGGATGATTATCTTGTATTCTGGCTAAGAATATTTTTCCCCAAATTTTCCTCCACACTTAGGTTAATTTTTAACCATGATTAGTCAACTATGGTAAAAGTCCACTTTCTTAACTATGTTGACTTTTTCCTTAACCATTGACTAAGTTGACTTTTTCTTAAAATTCCAAAAGTGTCATATCTTATGTCTTACACTCTTGTCTTTATATTCCAACCGCTTTCGGTGGATAATTATACCCGAAACACCTTTTCTCACTAAAAAGGTCCATTTTACCCTTTGTAGCTTTTACTCTCGTTTTCTATGTTCGGGACTAAATCAAGCTGACTTTCCTTCATAAGCTCTCTATGCTCTTTCATTTTAAGTTCTTATTTTCAGTCAGAATGATTTAGAATAACTCAGTTTAGCCTGTGATACTCATCCCTCACATTAAGCATTTTATGTAGCTTTTACGTGTTAAATCATTTCAGTAACACTTTAAGTCTAGTAAATACTCTTCTTATGATTCAACTATATTTACATAGTGTTCATACAGATAGGAATCATAAGGTACAAGCTATAAAAATCCGGGTCTGACATTATGTCTCCAGGAGCTACAATGAATTTACTACTCGCATCAGTATTATTTCAATATATCGATTCTCATTTACATGGCTTTCAAATCGATGTATTAACCCGTTACATCAGTATGGCCTCATTACAGGTTATGGTGCTCTAATCCCTCTTAAGCCCCTTTTCAATCATTCTATTCATTTCTCAAGGATCCATTAGACTCCTCGAGTCTACTGATTCATATTGAACCAACATTATGCTCACAATGCCTCTAGTTCATCATTTTCCCTTTCTATGGCATTTCATCAAACACTTATTATGCCCATTTTCAATCCTCATCTAATCCAACTTATGGATTTCACAATGTCATCTTAGAATCATCTATACATGCTCAACAACATCTCTACATGCTCAAATCATCATTACCTCTATGCCATTTTTAATTTTCTCTCACTAAGTCGATTCTAGGTCATAGTTGTTTAAGCATGCATATGAACATTTCAACAAACATTATATACACCAAATTACTCATCATAATGTCTAGATTAACATAGTATAAAATGTTGTATAGAGATCTTACCTAACTTGACCTTTTTCCTTTTTTTGCTAATTTAGGAGAAATCCTCTTTTCTCCTTCAATCCAAGGTTTGAGCTTCCAATCTTTGACTATGTTGTTCAGTCCTTCACTATGAACAATTTTTCTCAAAGGAACGTTTCTCAAAACTAATTGGAAAGTGGTGATTTTTGAGTGAGGAATATAGATCACTTGTTAAAAATGGAGGAAATGAATTTATTCCTGTGAAATGTAGATCCAACTGCCTAGTTTTTTATAGGAAATGCCTTAGGAGATAGATCTCCATAGGGAGAAGATAGATCTGCCCTTGCTTGAATTCTTCAAATTTTTGACAATTTACAGACAGGGGATCGATTTGTTGAAATGCATGAAATTGATCTGCTCAAGGGATGAGATCGATCTGTTTCAAGCAAAAGGCTTTGGAGATTGATCTAACCTTAAGAGGAGATCGATTTGGCCTATCTGGAGATAAACAGAGATCGATCTGCCTATGGGAGGAGATCGATCTGGTCCAACCCGAAACAACTTGAGATCGATCTACTTGAGTGAGGGATCGATCTCCCTCTTGCACAATGCTTGGCATCGTGTTTTTCAGGCCATGAGATCGATCTCTCCTTGCATGAGATCGATCTGACATTCATCCTACAGTATTTTACCTATAATTTTCCCAGATTTTCTTAGTTAAACTTCCATCCAATTGATTCTATACTCATTTTCTGATTCATTCGCACTTAAAACTTAGAAACATCCATTTCTTATGAGTCATATATAATATAACTTGTTTGTTCATTCTAGAATCTTAACATGGAAATTTACGGGTCTTATAATGTGAGAACTGTAAATTTTATGAGATTTGCTAAGTGAGAATTGTAATTTGGTGAATGTAATTATGATATGTTGATGTACAAGTAAGTTTTAAATTTTATGAAGTATAAGGAGATGAAATGTTTATGTCTTAAATGTGTATGGATTGAAATATGGCCTATGGAGTAGATTATGGTGAGTTTTGCCTTGAGTTTCCTGCAATTGATGTAGCAGCAGTAGAATCTGTCAAGGCAAGATCGATCTACAAGGATGAGAGATCGATCCTATAGCTCCAAAATGCAGAAAACATGCAAAAACAGATAGGCAGATCGATTTCATAAGGAAGAAGATTAATCTCCTAATGCCTCTGCCTAGTAAGGATCAATTTTGTCACAAGGGCAGATCGATCTCCTTAACTCTCGGCCTGGAAAAGATTAATCTCTACCCTCTAGCAGATCGATCTCCACTTAGTCTTTTTATGAAGAGCAGATCGACCTCCACCCTCGGCCAGATCGATCTTGAAGTTGTTAAGGGAGCAGTTTGGAGTAGTTGAATCGAGCAGAGATCGATCTCCTTCAAATACCAGATCAATCTCATAGCCTCTGTCTATATAAAAAACACATGATTTTGCCTGGAAACCGAACCTATCTCACCTATAAACCTAAACCTCCACCATTTTCACCCAAACCAAGCTTTCTCTCTATAAGATTCACCCTATTCTAGACTGAATTAGACAAAGGGGTAAGAGACAAAGTTGTTCCTCTTGGCAAGGAGAACAACATACTAGAAAATCAAAGGTTGGCTTAAACAAAGGGAAGAGACACGCATTCTACAAGCTTGGTCAAGAGAGGAGACAAGCTAGGTAAGCTCACAAGACCTTTGTTCTTAAGCATTACCATTTTATATATGGATTAATACACATATATGTTTATATATTTGGTTGAAATGTGTAAGGCGTGATGGAACCAACAAATGGGTTTAGTTAGGAGATTTAATATGGATGTCTTGTGATGGTTATGAGCTAACTAAAGTGTTGATAAAGATGTAGAAAGAGTTTTGAGATAATAATGAGTTAGAATGAGTAAGAGAAAGAAAAGAGAAATGAGAATGATGTATATTTATGGGTTAATGATGTGTGTGGACAACTCGAGAATCCAATGCGGGAAACGAGGCTAGTCCAAGGATCGGAGGATAGTGTATCAATCAAGGTGCAAGAGGTAAGGGAAATAAAACCATTTGTGCTTGTGAGTTTTAAAATGAATGAAAACGTTTTAATAGCATGAAAATGGTTTCATGAAATGAGCATGTTTATGAGAAATGAGATGAATTGATTTTTTGATGAATGTGTGAGTGTTTTACCGGTTTGAGCTCAGTTTTTTATGTGATTTTTGTAATTGTCAACACATATGGTTTATAACCGGAATGAGTTTTGTGATAACCACTATGAGCTCTACGTGAAGGTAAAATGATTTTTATACAACAATGGTATTTTTTACTTAGACTATTAATGTGTTGATGAATGTGTGAGTGTTTCATTGGTTTGAGCTTGATTTTGATGAGTTTTGTTTGAATGTGAACACAATGGTTTATAACCGAAATGGGTTTTGTGATAACCACTAAGAGCTCTACGTGAAGGCAAAATAATTTTTACTAAGACTATGGCTTGTCATGAGATACACATCGGGCTTTGCTCTGGTAGCATGTAAGACCGGGATGTGCTCTAGTAGCATGTAAGACTGACGCCTTCGTTCTGGTAACGTGAGATGACCCCGCTCCGGTAGTGATGAGTGGCCTTTCTTTGATAGCATGTAAGACTAGACTGTGCTTTGATAGTATGTAAGACCGACGACTGTACGACTCTGATCAAGTCTACAGCGAATCATGACCATGTGTATTATTGTCGACGAAATCCCTCTATTGGGGATGTCCGCCTAGGGCACGAATTCAATTGATGTGATGTGCCTATGACGATGATTTCATATGAGTTTTTATAAATGCCTAGTCTCGATTTCTATAATGATGATGTGATTTTACAACTGCGATTTATATTACGCATTTGAGATTTGATGTGATGTGATTTGTGATTTTATCACGTGAATTAAGCCGATGCCATTGTTTTCTACTGTTATTTCTATAATGATTTACATGTTCAAATATTTCCATCATGTTGTGTTTGTAATGATGATTTTTATAATTTCCTTTATCCTCCTTACTGAGCGTTTTGAGAGCTCACTCTTTTTACTCCCCCTTCCAGATTACTTGAAGTAAGTGAGATAGAGCCTGCCGAGTATGTGATATAGGCTGGTGGATAAGATCTCCCCAGGCTATCACTTGTACATGCATAAGGTATAATTCAGTTCATTTTGTATCTAGACAATGATGTAATACAAACATTTGTGATGAGTATTTTGGGATGTAATTAGGTTGATATGAAAGAAATGAGTTGAGACTTATGGGTTGATTCTTTTTGGGATATTATGTATTTGACTTCATTAAGTATAAGTTGTATGATCTTGGGGATAATGTTTGTGTATAAATGATAGCGATTTAAAGATGCTGCACAAGAATACACCCAGAGTTGGTAGTTTTGTTTTAAGAAAAATTTTAAATTTACCCTAATTTTCGCACTTTCGGGCTATCATAGATTTTTTTGATATCAGAGCTAAAGGTGTTTAGTACTGTCAGTGTCAATCAATTGAAAATAGATTACATCCCAAGTGTCTGTATTGTCTGGTAATGAATTGAATTTAACGAGTAAAATTATGATCGATGTTTAATGAATATGCACAGGCACGTAAAAGATAGAATATGCGGGGGAGAAGAGGAAGTTTAGGGATGCAGGGGTAGCCACCTCCGCCACCTAAACTATGGCCTGAGAGTCCTAACTCTCGAATGAATCGCCTAGAGCATGATGTGCGTCAGGGATTCGAGCAGATCGCAACGTTATTCGTGCAGTACTTTAGGGTTAATGCCTCGGGTACTACACCGATTTCGACTCCTCCACCACCACATGGACCACCCGCACCACCACTACTGACTGATCCGGTGCCTCTCGCCACACAGCCTACGGTCCAAACCCAACTTGATAATAGAGATAAGGGTTGATTGAGGGACTTTCTAAAGATGAACCCACCCACTTTCCGAGGGGTGAAAGATCCCGTAGAGGCTGAGGAGTGGCTGACAGAGTTGCGATTCATTTTCAGCTTTTGGGATGCACCGATGTTGAGAGGGTCATTATGGGTACTTAAATGTTAAAGGGACAAGCTCGAGATTGGTGGAACACTACTCAAAGTATATTGGCGACTAGCCATGAGGTGATTAGTTGGGAGATGTTTCAATCGACATTTAGAACTCAGCATGTGCCAAGAGCCGCCCAGAGGAGGAAGCAAGCTGAATTCCTAAATTTAGCTCAGGGCAATATGACGATTGATGAGTACGAGAACCAATTCACCACCCTACTGAAGTATGACCTGGAGACTCTTAAGGATGAGGAGCTCTGTACAGAGCGATGTATGTATGGACTGAGACCCATCATTAGAGACCGGTTGATAGGGCTCTGTATCACTGAGTTTAAGGATGCTCTGAGATGAGTGCAAGAAGTGGAGAGGGGACTAGAGTTGTTACAGTCCAAGACTGAGCCCCAAATTTTAACCAGTGATAAGAGTAAGCGACTCGTGACCTCCTACACAGACTTCAAGAAGGGGTTCTTTTAAGAGGAGACAGTTTGAGGGACCGAGGGAAAGGATTGATAGACTTAGGGTTCCTCCCATCACTATGGAGACCCCTCAAGGTGTCAGACCAGAGGTTAGAGTCTACAGAGATTGTGGCAGATCACATGAGGGAAGCTGTGCTAAAACCATACAAGGATTCTATGGATACGGGGACATGGGTCATAGAGTGAGATATTGCCTGCAACCACAAAAGCCACATTCTCAAGAGTCTCCTAGATAGCAACCATATAGGACAATTCCCCAAAGATGGGCTACGACTGTTGATAAGGGCAAGAAGCCGATCACAGAGGGACGTGTGTTTACTTTAGATAAGAAGACTGCAGACACTTTGTCTTAGACCATATGAGGTACACTTCTTGTTTGTAATCATGAGGCTCATGTATTATTTGATTCAGGATCCACGCATTCTTTTATTGATGTACAATTTGCATGTAAAATGAGTTTGAAGCATGAATCCTTAGATTATATTTTACATGTAAATACCCCCATGCGTGAGTCCCAGAGGACTGATATGGTGTGTAGGAATTGTCAGATCAAAGCGGGAGATAGGGTGATGTTAGTACATCTAGTTTTATTAAACATGTGTGGTTTTGATGTGATATTGGGGATGTGGTTAGCGGCCAATCGTGTGAGTCTAGACTGCTACACTAAGACTGTAACTTTCTCCTTACTTGAAAAGTTTAGTGTATGTTTGAATGATTAAAGAATAAAGACGTGTGAAGTTTATTATGAAATGTTAAGAGATGATTATATCGCTACAAATACTGATTGAATTATAGGTTACATCGCACTCATCTTTGATATGAGTCGAGAACATCTGAGGATAGAGGACATACCGGTAGTATGTGAGTTTTTAGATGTATTCCCATATGAATTGTCTGGCTTACCACTAAAGATAGAGCTGGAGTTCACTATCGATTTAGTGCTAGATACTCAGCCGATCTCAAAACCTCCCTATAGGATGGCGTTGGTCGAATTGGAAGAGTTAAAGAAACAATTGCAAGAACTGTTTGACCAAGGCTTTATTAGGCCTAGTGTGTCACCATGGGGAGCTCCGATGTTGTTTTTAAAGAAGAAGGATGGTAGCCTGAGATAGAGTATAGATTGCTAAATAAGGCTACGGTGAAGAACAAGTACCCCCTGTCAAGGATAGATGATTTGTTCAACCAGTTGAGAGGGGCTTCTATCTTTTCTAAGATTGATTTAAGATCGGGCTATCACCAGTTAAGAATCAGGAAAGAGGATATTTCGAAGACGACCTTCAGAACTAGATATGGCCACTACGAGTTCTTGGTGATGCCCTTTGGATTGACAAATGCCCATGCTGCTTTTATGAGTTTGATGAATGAGGTCTTTAGAGACTATCTAAATCAGTTTGTGATAGTCCTCATTGATGATATCCTTGTGTATTCTCGGTCTGATGAGGAACAACCATAACATTTGAGGATTCTGCTGCAAGTACTCAAAGATAAGTAGCTTTATGGAAAGATTAGCAAGAGTGAGTTTTGGCTAAACCAAATACCTTTTCTGGGTCATATTGTATCTAAAGACGGGGTGTCAATTGATCTGTCTAAGATAGAAGTTGTACTTAATTAGGAGAGACCGAGGACAGTTACAGAGATTCAAAGTTTTCTAGGACTTGCTGGATATTACAGAAGGTTTGTTGAAGAATTTTTCAGGATTGCCGCTCCTTTGACCAAACTCGCATGTAAGGAGATCCCTTTTATATGGTATGAGAAGTGTGAGCAGAGTTTTCAAGAGTTAAAAAGGAGATTAACGACGGCACCTGTGTTGACTATTCCTAACAGACCTGGAGGCTTCACAGTGTACAGTGATACCTCTCAACAAGGATTGGAGTGTGTGCTCATGCAACATGGGAGAGTAGTCGCTTATGGTTTACGAGAACTGAAGGATGATAAGAGGAACTATCCTACACATGACTTAGAATTAGCCACAGTAGTGTTTACATTAAGATTTGGCGGCATTACTTATATGGGGAAAGGTTTCAGATATTTACTGACCACAAGAGTTTGAGATATATATTTGACTAGAAGGAGTTAAACATGAGACAAAGGAGATGAATGGAACTCCTTAAAGACTATGATTACTAGATACTCGATCATCCGAGGAAGGTAAACATAGTGGCTGATGCCTTGAGCAGGAAGAGTATGATATCTGCTATGATAATCAAAGAATGGGATTTGTTAGAACAGTTCGCTGGACTCAAGATCAGAGTTAAGGAAGTAGAGGCTGGATTTATGGCTAGCCTGTAGATAGAGCCCAATACTATGGATCAGATTAGAGTTGGGCAGCGAAATGATCAGAGGTTATTGGATATGGTTAGCAAAGCTGAACAGACCTCGCAGTCAAATTTTATGGTCAGTGACGATGGGTTATTGAGCTTTAAAGGTCGAGTTTGTGTTCTGAATGATGATACCTTGAAGTAACAAATACTAAGAGAGTCTCACTACTTACTATACATCATGCACCCGGGAAGTACCAAGATGTACCAAGATTTAAGAAAGGTGTATTGGTGGAGTGGTTTGAAGCGAGACGTGGCAGAATATGTTGCCAGATGCTTGGCATGGCAATAAGTGAAAGCTGAGCACCAGAAGCTCGGGGGATTACTTAAGCCTTTGCCTATACCTACATGGAACTGAGAGCACATCACCATGGACTTTATCATGGGATTAGTGAGGACTCGAAGGGGTAATGATGCAATATGGGTGAAAATTGATAGATTAACGAAGAGTGCGCACTTCCTTGCCATCAAGAGAACAAATACATTGAGTACATTAGCCGATTGAATTCCAGTGAGTGTTATCTCTAATAGAGATTCCCAGTTTACCTCCAGGTTTTGAACTCATTTTTAGGAGGCCGTGGGATCTCGATTGAATTTCAGTATCGTATATCATCCTCAGACTGATAGTCAGTCCGAGTGGACTATACAGATCTTTGAGGACATGCTGAGGGCATGTACGATGGATTTTAAGGGATCATGGGATGATCACATGCCCCTTTCTAAGTTTGCGTACAACAATAGCTATCATACGAGTATTGATATGGCACCTTATGAGGCTCTATATGGTAGGAGGTGTAGATCCACTATAGCGTGGGAAGAAGTAGACGACAGGAATGTAATTGCTTCCGAGCTCGTTGAACAGGCAGTTCAGAATATGAAGATCATTTATGATAGATTACGGGCTTCTCATAGTCGACAAAAATGTTACGTCGATGTGTGTAGATGATCACTCGAGTCTCAAGTTGGAGATTCGATATTCCTTAAAGTATCTCCAAGTAAGGGTATCATGCGCTTCGGGAAGAAAGGGAAATTGAGTCCTCACTATATAGGACCATTAGAGATTTTGGAGAGAGTAGGAGATGTTGCCTACCGATTGGCCTTACCTCCGCAGTTCTCTGGGTTACACAATGTCTTTCACGTATCCATGTTTAGGAAATATAATCCGGACCCCTCCCATGTCATTGAGTATGAGGCATTGGATATTCAGGAGGATAAGAGTTATGTGAAAGAACCCACCCGAATACTTGACAGGAAGGAGAAAGTACTTCAGACAAAAAGGATTTCATTGGTTAAGGTTCTCTGGAAACACCACTCAATAGAGGAAGCAACGTGGGAACTAGAGAGCCTTATGAAGGAGAAGTACCCTCAGCTATTTAATAGGTCGAGTTGAATTTGGAGGACCAAATTCTCATAAGGTGGGGAGGATGTGAGAACTGTAAATTTTATGAGACTTTCTTAGTGAGAATTATAATTTGGTGAATGTAATTATGATATGTTGATGTACACGCAAGTTTTAAATTTTATGAAGTATAAGGAGATGAAGTTTTTAAGTCTTAAATGTGTATGGATTGAAATATGTCCTATGGAGTAGATTATGGGGAGTTTTGCATTGAGTTTTCTGTAATTGATGCAGCAGCAGTAGAATCTGTGAAGGCCAGATCGATCTCCAAGGATGAGAGATCGATCCCATAGCTCCAGAATGCAAAAAAGTTTAAAAACAGACAGGCAGATCGATCTCATAAGGAAGAAGATCAATCTTCTAATGCCTCTACCTAGCAAGGATCGATCTTATCACATGGGCAGGTCGATCTCCTTAACTCTCGGCCTCTACCCTCTAGCAGATTGATCTCCATTTAGTCTTTTTATGAAGAGCAGATCGATCTCCACCCTCGGCCAGATCGATCTTGTAGTTGTTAAGAGAGCAGTTTGGAGCAGTTGAATTGAGTAGAGATCAATCTCCTTCAAATACCAGATCGATCTCATAGCCTCTGTCTATATAAAGAACAAGGGATTTTACCTGGAAACGGAGCCTCTCTCACCTGTAAACCTAAACCTCCACCATTTTCACCCAAACCAAGCTTTCTCTCTCTAAGATTCACCCTATTCTAGACTGAATTAGACAAAGGGGTAAGAGACAAAGTTATTCCTCTTGGTAAGGAGAACAACATACTAGAAAATCAAGAGTTGGCTTGAACAAAGGGAAGAGATGCATTCTACAAGCTTGGTCAAGAGAGGAGACAAGCTAGGTAAGCTCAGAAGACCTTTGCTCTTAAGCATTACCATTTTATATATGGGTGAATACACATATATGTTTATATATTTGGTTAGAAATGTTTAAGGCATGATGGAACAAACAAATGGGTTTAGTTAGGAGATTTAATGTGAATGTCTTGTGATGGTTATGAGTTAACTAAAGTGTTGATAAAGATGTAGAAAGAGTTTTGAGGTAATGTTGAGTTAGAATGAGTAAGAGAAAGAAAAGAGAAATGAGAATGACGTATATTTATAGGTTAATGATGTGTGTGGATAGCTTGAGAATTCGACATGAGAAACGAGGCTAGTTCGAGGACCGGAGGATAATGTACCACTCAAGGTACAAGAGGTAAGGGAAATAAAACCATTTGTGCTTGTGAGTTTTCAAATGAATGAGAACGTTTTAATAGCATGATAATGGTTTAATGAAATGAGCATGTTTATGAGAAATGAGATGAATTGATGTTTTGATTAATGTGTGGGTGTTTTGTCGGTTTGAGCTCGATTTTTGATGTGATTTGTGTAATTGTGAACAATAAGGTTTATAACCGGAATGAGTTTTGTGATAACCACTATGAGCTCTACGTTAAGGCAAAATGATTTTTATACAACGATGACATGTTTTTACTGAGACTATTAATGTGTTGATGAATTTGTGAGTGTTTTCCCAGTTTGAGCTCGATTTTGATGATATGAATGTGAACACAATGGTTTATAACCGAAATGGGTTTTATGATAACCACTAAGAGCTCTACGTGAAGGCAAAACGATTTTTACTGAGACTATGGCTTGTCATGAGATGCACATCGGGCTTTGCTCTGGTAGCATGTAAGGTCAAGCCGTGCTCTAGTAACATGTAAGACCGACGCCTCCGTTCTAGTAATGTGATATAACCCCCTCCGATAGCGATGGGTGGCCGTGCTTTGATAGCATGTAAGACCGGGCTGTGCTTTGATACCATGTAAGACTGATGGCTGTACGACTCTGATCAAGTCTACAGCGAATCGTGGCCATGTGTATTATTGTCAACGAAATCCCTCAATTGGGGATGTCTGCCTCGAGGATGAATTCAATTGATGTGATGTGCCTATGACGTTGATTTCATATGAGTTTCTATAAATGCCTAGTCTCGATTTCTGTGATGATGATGTGATTTTACAACTGCGATTTATATTACGCATTTGAGATTTGATGTGATGTGATTTGTGATTTTATCACGTGAATTGTACTGATGCCATTGTTTTCTACTGTTATTTCTATAACGATTTGCATGCTCAAATATTTCCATCATGTTTTGTTTGTGATGATGATTTTTATAATTTCCCTTATCCTCCTTATTGAGCGTTTTGAGAGCTCACCCTTTTTCCTCCCCCTTCTAGATTACTTGAAGTAAGCGAGATAGAGCCTCCTGCGTACGTGATATAGGCTGGTGGACAAAATCTCCCCAGGCTATCGCTTTTACATGCATAAGGTATAATTGAGTTCATTTTGTATCCAAACAATGATGTAATACAGACATTTGTGATGAGTATTTTGGGATGTAATTAGGTTGATATGAAAGAAATGAGTTGAGACTTATGGGTTGATTCTTTTTGGAATATTATGTATTTGATTTCATTAAGTATAAGTTGTATGATCTTAGGGATAATGTTTGGGTATAAACGATAGCGATTTAATGATGCTGCACAGGAATACACCCAAAGTTTGTAGTTTTGTTTTAAGAACAATTTTAAATTTGCCCTAAATTCCGCGCTTCGGTCTGTCACATACAATCCTCCCCTCCTTTAAGAAATTTGGTCCTCCAAATTAGAACCAAATCATTCATCAAAAAGCTGGGGGGTACTTCTCCCGTATCAGGTTCTCTAATTCCCAAGTAGCTTCTTTTGAATTGTAGTGCTGCCAGAGAACCTTAACAAGTGGACTTGTCTTATTCCTTAACACTTTTTCCTTCCTATCCAATATATGGATCAATCTCTCTATATATGTCAGATCATCCTTGAGCTCTAATGGCTCATACCTAATCACATGAGTCAGATATAGATGATACTTCTGGAGCATCGATACGTGGAAGACGTTGTGAATTCCTGCTATCTCCGGTGGCAGTGCTAGCCTATATGCCTTATCTCCCACTCGCTCCAATATCTCAAACGGTCTGATATACCGAGGGCTCAACTTACCCTTCTTACTGAACCTCAGAATCCTTTTGGAGGGAGAAACTTTCAAGAAAACTGAGTCATTCATAGTGAACTCTAGTGGCCTCCATCTCATGTCAGCGTAACTTTTCTGCCTGCTCTGAGCTGTTCTCAATCTCTCACATATCAACTGAACAACCTCAAAGGCTTGTTGTACCAAATCGGGAGCAAAAGTCTTTCTATCACCCACTTCTTTCCAACCAATAGGGGAACGACACCTTCTACAATACAATGCCTCATATGGTTCCATCTCGATAATCGAGTGATAAATTTTGTTGTAAGCAAATTCGGCTAACAGTAGATGATCATCCCAAGAGCCTTTAAAATCCATAACACTCGCTCTCAACATATCCTCAAACGTTTGGATGGTTCTCTCTGATTGACCATCGGTTTGAGGGTGGAAAGCAGTACTGAAACTTAACTGGGTTCCCATAGCTTCCTGAAAGTGTTCCTAGAAGTGGGAAGTGAAGCGGGAATCCCTATCCGATACGATGCTCACTAGAACACCATGTAGCCTCACTATCTCCCGTACATACAACTCTATCAAACTACTCAAAATATCTGTAGATTTCACAGCTAGAAAGTGGGTGGATTTCATCAGTCTATCTACCACTACCCAGATAGGATCATGGTTCCTCTTTGTCCTCGGCAATCCCATGATGAAATCCATGGTGACATGCTCCCATTTCCAAGTCGGTATAGGTAGAGGTTGCAATATCCTTGTAGGCTTCTGATGCTCTACCTTCACCTACTGACATGCTAAACATCTTACCACAAACTCTACGACATTCTTTTTCATCCTTGACCACCAATACACTTTTCGGAGGTTCTGATATATCTTGTTACTCCCCAGATACGATGTGTATCTCAATGAATGAGCTTCTGTCAAAATCAATCTTTTTGACTCTGGGTCATCGAGAAAGCAAATCCTGCCTCTAAACTTCAGTAGGCCATCATCACTCACTAATAAATCGGCCACATCACCTCTCTGAATCAGACTTGTACAATCCTCACACAGTAGATCGATATACTGCACCTGTCGTATCTAATAAATTAAATCCGGTTCCACTCACAGGCTAGCTATCACACAGTCTCTGTCAACTTCAAGAGGGTTTATATCCAACCTGAGGTGAGTAAACTGCTTAAGCAGCTCATATTCCCTGACCATCATGTACGATACCATTCTGAGGCTTTTTCTACTCAGGGCATCTGCCACAACATTAGCCTTTCCTCAATGGTATAGTATCTCGTAATCATAATCCTTCAGAAGCTCTATCCATCGTCTCTGCCTCATATTTAACTATTTCTATGAAATAGATATCTGAGGCTCTAATGATCTGTGAACACCTTGAATTTCTCATCGTATAAGTAGTGGCGCCAAATCTTTAATGCAAATACCACAACAGCCAACTCTAAATCATGGGTCGGGTAGTTCCTCTCATGGTTCTTAAGCTGTCTGGATCCATAGGCTACTACCTTCCCGTCCTGCATCAACACAGCCTAGTCCTTGTCCTAAGGCATCTGTATACATTGAGTAACCTCCTGAGCTGGTGGGTATGGTGAGAATAGGTGCGGTGGTTAGTCTGTGCTTTAACTCATAGAAACTTCTTTCACATTTATCATCCCACTCGAATGCCACATTCTTTTCAGTTAGACGTGTGAATGGAGCAGCCAGCTTAGAGAATCCCTCGACAAATCGTCGGTAATAACCTACTAAACCTGAAAAACTGCGGATCTCTGTAACCATCTTGGGTATTTCCCACTGTATCACAGCCTCTATGTTGGACGGATCCACTGACACCCCGTCTCTCGAGACTACATAACCCAAAAATGATATCTCACTCAGCCAGAAATCACACTTGTTGAGTTTAGCATACAACTCCTCATCTCAGAGGGTTTGTAACATTGCTCTCAAGTGCTGTTCATGCTCTGCCCTAGACTTTGAGTATACTAAAATGTCATCTATAAACTCAATCAAGAAGTTGTCCAAGTATGACTTAAACACAACATTCATTAATGCCATGAACACCGTGGGAGGATTCATCAACCCAAATGACATAACCAAAAACTCATAATGGCCATAACGGGTTTGAAACGCTATCTTGGGCACATCTCCACTTTGAATCCTCAATTGATGATACCCAAACCTCAGATCAATCTTCGAAAAGATCTGTGCTCCCTACAGCTGATCCAATAGATTATAAATCCATGGAAGGGGATACCTATTCTTGATGTTAGCCTTGTTCAACAACTGATAATCTATACACAGTCGGAGACTTCCATCTTTCTACTTTACAAATAAAATTGGTGCTCTCCAAGGTGATACACTCGGTCTGATAAACCTCTGATCCAACAACTCTTGCAACTGTTTCTTTAGCTCCTCCAATTCCACTAGAGCCATTCTATACGGTGGCTTGGATATCGGTTCGGTTCCAGGTGCCAAATCAATACAGAACTCCACTCTCTATCTGGTGGCAACCCTAGTAATTCTTCCGAAAAGACATCAGGGAACTCTATAACCACTGGGATGTCAACTAATTCCGGGTGTACCTTATCCAAATCAACCACATATGCTATAAAACCTTCAACACATTATTATCTCATTTGTTAGTAAAATCATCCATCCTTGGAAATAATTCACTACTTCTTTCATTATTCTTTAAGTCTTACAACATACTTGTCAGGGGTGGAAAACATTACTGTCTTAGCATAACAGTCTAAAACAGCATGGTTTGCAGCCAACCAAATCATTCATAGTTGACACGCCCTGAAGGTAAATGTCCGCAAGTGCACGGGTCATACAAGTAATAATGGGATTTGAGTCCCGAGTTATCGTCTCACAGAGAAGTTAGCTAGCCTAATTAAGTACCGGTTAATCTTACCCTAAGTATATCCTAGCAAATTATGAATTTACAATGGGTGATCTACTAAGGCTAATTAAAAATACTGAAAACCAATAAAATAATAAAAACTAAAGGAAATAAAACCGAACAAAATTTACTTACAGTACTCCGAGCAATTAAAAGCAAGAACCTACAAAAGAAAATAAAAACTGTTAAAATGAATTAACGCAACTAAAATAAAATGCAAATATGAAAATAAAGCAAGATTAATTAAACTACAATTAAACTAAAATGCAATTAAACTACTTAATTAAAATGTAATCTAATCTAAACTAAAACTTAATGAAAATAAAGACTAAATTAAGATTAACAATACATGAAACACAATTAATCTAGATTAAATCTAAAGGTAACTTGTAAAATGCTAAACTAAAATTAAATCCTAATTATGACTAATTACTAACGTAACAATAAAAATTAACTAATACATGAAAAATCTATTTTAATCTAAATTGCAACTAAACTAAAATAAAGTCCTAACACATACAGTATGAAAATAACTACTAACTCCAAATTAACACTACAAATTAAATTAACATGCAATTTTATTAAAACTAACCTACTAAAAAAAAAAAAGAAACTAATAACTCATTAAAAATTAAAGCATGAAATAACCAATTAACTGGCCAAACAAGGCCTTAACCGGATTGTTAAACAAAGTGGTCCCGATGTGGGACACTGTTCACTGTCCTCCTCGTTATGCTGTTCTGCCTCCAGGTGCTGGCATTGTCCTGTACTGCTGCGTTTTGTGCCTCTGCTCCTGTCGTGCTCCAGGCTCCAGACTCTTGCTACTGCCTCTGCTATAGTATTCTCAACCTGTCCAGCTTTTGTCCAGATTCTGCTTTCAGTTATCCTATCTACTCCATCATCAGGTGCGTTCTCCTCGCTGCATGGATAGCTGCAGCAGATTGTATAACATGCTCCTGCTGCACTGCTCTGCAAAGTTATGCCATGACCCGTGCTTGACCTCTACCTAGCTTTGCACAAACCATGCCGAACTGATGCTGCGCCAGTCATTCTGTTCTTACTACGCACCTCAGACCCAGCGAACATGGACTGCTCTTCTGCACTGCGTCTCCTTTTACATCAGCACACCCTTCAGCTGGTACATACCCATGTCTACACAGCAGCTCGTCAACAATGTCTTACAAACCAGGAGCAACCTATAAACAGAACAACCGTAACCAATGCATGGACAAAAACACAATGACCAGAAATGTTAAGGTGAACAGTGCTAAGAGTTCAAAACAGAGCAAAACTGAGAAGGAAAAATGCCAAGAACACCTAGTGCAGAAATAGTATGGTAAAAGTAGAAATTCTTCTTGCTGGCTAGAGAAGAAATAAGTAAAAATCACAACTAAAAATCAAAACAAACCATCAACTCCCGTGAAGCCCAAAAGATGAGCAAACCCGAGAGCTAAAAGAATATTTGAGAACTCAAAAGCTGATAAAAAAATAAAATAAAAACTAACTTGCCAAACCGGGAGCAACAACCATGAAAGAAGACCGTGGCCACTGTCACCAACCAAGCTTTCTTACTTCCTCATGTCTAACAATCAGAGAATCAAAGAAAGAAATCGATAATTTAAAATGCAAATCGAGAACAAAGGAATGAAAAATGCAAGCTTGTCATAAAGAAAATGTAAATTAAGTGAACAGTAACTAGAACAAACTTTAAACATGCTAACGAAAAAGTGCTTGGAAAATTAAACTTAAAACAAACTTAAAAACTAAAGCTACCCTAGAATTAAAACTACTCCTAATTAATCTACACTACTCCTATCCTAGACTACCTCCTACTTCTACTTACCCTACTCCTACTTCCTACTTCCTTACTTGATTTTTCAATTGCCATCACATTCTATTTATATACAAACATATGGGTACAATGGTAAATTTTCATCCTAGATGAGTTGGCATTGTTTAGCCACTTGTCTTCATTTGATTTGCTGCAGAGTAGATATTTCCACGTCATCAGTCTTTTTGTCCAATTAGCTGTGCGATGTGGCCCGGCGTGTGTCTTCCAGAGGGTTGGCACGGTGTCCTTCGATCTTATCGTTTCGGAGCAAATAAAATACGGACACCTAGCATCACGCGTGTCCAGACGACTGATGACTCGGTCTGCAAATTAAAAGTGGTCCAGTCTCCTTTAGCTCGGTTTCAGTCCAATTTCGTCTAAAACGACTGAGTTTCGTCCGGATTTAATTTATCTGCACATTAAAGAATTTTAATTAAATAAAGGGGATTATTAATAAAATAATATGGGGATTAAATAAATAATTAGGAATTTAAGCACAAATAATTCTATTAAAAATAGAATTATCACACCCCTAAACTTGAGTTTTTGCTTGTCCTCAAGCAAAACAAAATAATTGTAGGAATGATAAGTACAAAACATAATAATTTCCCCAATATTATCCTCAAAGATAAACTACAGACTATGATCTAAAAGAATCACAATTACAAGTCAAACACTTAGAATCATTCAATCATAAGTCCTAACCCAAATTGGACTCCTCGTGCGTGTGTGAAAAATGGCAGAGCCACTTCAAAGTACATTATCCGAACCAGATTATGCACACATAGTGAATACAAAGTCAATGACAAGTGATCATTCCCATAAGTTTGCTTTTCACTAATCTTTCCACTAATGTAGTCACATTTAATCAAAGATCAATAGGACTTCATTAAGCTTGTAATGTCAAGCTGGGGTTAAGGTATGATAAAGTCGATTTAGTTTTAATTACCCCTTGACATGCATTACATTCTAGGATCTTTTAATGTAAGAGCTCTAATTATTCCCCCAAACTTATTTTATTCCACTAAACATTTTATTCTATTTTTGTATTTTTTCTTCTTTTTTCTTTTCTTTTTCTTTCTCTTTCTCTTGCAATTTTTTTTTGAACATTCACTATCACCAGATACCCATATGTACAAAGCTCAAAATATATCCCAATGACTTTCCATGCTTTCAGGGTAAGGGATAGGAAAAGTGTTTAAGCTAAGGAAATTATGCAGGTGTATTTACAGAGAAAAGCTTATTTGGCCCAGATGGGTGACTAGGGGTAAAATATATACAGGGATGGCTAGAAAGGTTCAAACGATCCAAAGATGGCCTAAATCATCTCCCTAATTAAGTGTGATCTAATATTTTGCCTTGAGATTAGATCAAACAAATTCTAGAATATGATACACAAAATCAACTGAACAAATGCAATCCTAGGTCCACATAAGCTTTCTCTAAATAAATATATAGATTCATGACATGAAATATGCATAAAATGAAGAAATCACAATCAGAATCAAGACAAATTCAAGAACTCAACTTCATGCTTTTCCTATAATCATGCTTCTCAGTCAATCAAAGTCAGACTAAATCATGGGGTCATATCATCGGAATATGGGAAAGCTACATGCTAAGCACTAAATCATCCTAAAATCAAACAATTTAAGCTCAGATTTTCGAAAAAATTTTGAAAAATTTTCAATTTTGCTCAAATTTTCAAAAAATACTCAAGTGATATCCCCTCCCCCAAACTTGAAGTGCACAGTGTCCTCAGTGTACAGATAATATAAGAATTGAAGTTCAAGAACAGAGTACTCCCCTTTCTGATGATGATGACAACCGAAGCTTGATTGAAAACATAAAACTAGGAAAGAAATCTGCAAAATAAACAAAGAAAAAAACAGCAGAAAAGAAAAAGAACTATATACAAAGTGAAAAGGAAAACACAACCACATCAAATGCAGCTGAAGATGACAACACTCAGCAGCAGGGCGAAGAGTAGGAGGGTCATCCAGAATGGTGACAATGTTGACAATTAAATCCTCTTGAGCCCTATCTACTTCCCTCCTTCTTTCAAATTTCATGTGCTTCAGCCTTATATCCTCATTAATCTCCATCTTAAAACACTCTTGAGAGTCATCAGAGAGCTTTAAAGGTTTGAAAACATTAAACTTCACTTCCTGATCTTGCACTCTCATAGTCAACTCCCCCTTTTGCACATCAATTATCATCCTACCATTAGCTAGGAAAGGTCTGCCTAAAATAATGGGGACTTCCCTGTCTTCCTCCATATCTAGTACAATAAAATCTGTAGGGAAAATAAACTTGTCCACCTTTACTAAGACATCCTCAATGACCCCCGTTGGATATTTAATGGATCGATCTGCTAGCTGAAGGGTCACTGTAGTGGGCTTGACGTCCCCTATTCCTAACTTCTGATAGATAGATAAAGGCATTAGATTGATACTAGCTCCTAAATCACATAGGGCTCTACCAAAGAATAGATTTCCAATAGTGCAGGGTATGGTAAAACTCCCAGGATCTTTGAGCTTGGGGGGTAATTTCCTCTGGATAATTGCACTACATTCCCCCGTTAAGGCCACCGTCTCATAATCGTCCAGTCTTCTCTTACTCGAGAGGATATCCTTTAAAAATTTCACATAACTTGGCATTTGCTCTAAGGCATCTACGAAAGGAATATTGATGTGAAGCTTTTTAAAAACCTCAAGGAATTTAGCAAATTGTTGTTCTAGTTTTTGATCTTGGAATCTCTGAGGAAAAGGTTTGGTGGTCTAACTAGAGGCAATGTAGTGGGAACTAGTGTAGAATCAGAGGGCGAGGAAGGCAATGAATAAGAAGAAGGTATAGATGAAGAAGTGCTTAGCTTTGTTTCCTTGGCAGCCCGATCTTTAGGTTCCTGCTCTTTCTGAGCTGCTTCGTTAGAACGTAAGGATTCTTCAACTATGTGCTGTTTAGGTTGGGACTTGACTTGTGGCTCATCTAGCTCTCTGTCACTCCTAAAGGTGATAGATCTAACATGTTCCTTACCCTCCCTTTGCTTAACAGGGTTAACTTCAGTGTTACTAGGAAGGGGCCCTTGAAGACTTTGGCTAAGAGCACTAGCTATTTGTCCAACCTGAACTTCTAAGTTCTTAATTGAAGCAGCTTAATTTTGTAGGATAGTCGTGAACATCTGCTCTAATGTAGGCTTCTTCTCAGCTGCTGGTGCATGGTAGAGTTGGGGCTACATAAGTGGTGGTGATGGTGGTGATGGATGATGTGAGTGTAGGTGATGAGAAAGCGGATGACATGGAAATTACGGCTGTGTTGGTACCTGAACCAGTGGAGCTTGAAAACTAGAGGGTCCTACAGATATGGAGTTAGAAGTTTGCCCTTGGTTTTGGCTCCATGAGAAGTTTGGATGGTTCCTCCACCCTGGATTATAGGTGTTTGAAAAAGGGTTGTTCTGTTGCATAGGGAAAGCAACATACTGAACCGATTCTAAGTTGAGCGGACACCTATCTATAGAGTGGGTACCACTACACAGCTCGTAGGAAAGGAAAGGACTTTAGACAGAATATATAGGGTTAGGACTATTGGGAGGATTATGCTGGGTACTGAGCGACTCTACCTTCTCCGTAAGATTAGCGATTTGAGAGGTCAAGGTAGACAGTGTGTCGAGCTCATAAATACCCGTCGGCTTATTTGGCATTTGCCTCTCCGAGGACCATAAATAGTTGTTAACCGCCATCTTATCTAAAAGCTCGTAAGCTTCCTCCTTTGTTTTGCACATTAGCGCTCCACCCGCCGTAGCGTCAACAATGGTCCTATTTGGGCTTATAAGTCCGTTGTAGAAGGTCTAGACTTGTAACCACAAAGGTAGACCATGGTAAGGGCACTTCTTAAGAAACTCCTTATATCATTCCCATGCTTCGTAAAGAGATTCAGAGTCGTACTGAGCAAAGGAAGATATATTACTACGGAGTTGGGCCATTTTAGAGGGAGGGAAAAACTTAGATAGAAATTGATGGGCTAACTCGTCCCATGTAGAAATGGATCCTGGAGACAGGGAGGTTAACCAGTGTCTCGCCCTATCCCTAAGTGAGAAGGGGAATAATCTAAGCCTAAGCGCATCATCAGATAATCCATTATGTTTGAAGGTGTTGCACAAGTCCAGAAATTGCCCAAGGTGAGCATGTGGGTCGTCATGAGAGAGCCCACTGAACTGCAATGAAGTTTGGATCTTCTGGAGGATTGCGGGCTTAATTTCAAAGTTATTT
Organism: Firmiana major; assembly: GCA_033439115.1. Classification (NCBI taxonomy): domain Eukaryota; kingdom Viridiplantae; phylum Streptophyta; class Magnoliopsida; order Malvales; family Malvaceae; genus Firmiana; species Firmiana major. The sequence continues at coordinate 29,460,525 of CM065905.1, forward strand.
GCATGGACAGCTGGTGGCCTAATGCCGGTATAATAACCTCCAATCGTCGGCATTGCATAATCTCCAATATTTCTAAATTCCCTATTTTCTGCCATGATGTTTTGCAGCGGAGCTAATAATTTCCTAGAATCCTTTCGAATTTTTCTAAGTGTTCAATTTCAGGATCTAGAGGAAAGCAATCAAAACTCCTCGCTCTACGAATGCAAACATCAGAAAGTCCTTAAAAAAAATTTTACGTTTTTTAATTTCTAATTTTAATTTTTTTAATTAATTAATAGAAAATTTAACTATCCTAAGCTAAGGCTCTAAATATTTACAACCTAAATATTTACAAGCTAGAATTACACCTAAGCATAATTTCACCGATATTAACTAATGGCTAATTAAGACTTCCCCGGCAACGGCGCCAAAAACTTGACACGCCCTGAAGGTATATGTCCGCAAGTGTACGGGTCGTACAAGTAATAATGGGATTTGAGTCCCGAGTTATCATCTCATAGAGAAGTTGACTAGCCTAATTAAGTACCGGTTAATCTTACCCTAAGTATATCCTACCAAATTATGAATTTAAAATGGGTGATCTACTAAGGCTAATTAAAAATACTGGAAAGCAATAAAATAATAAAAACTAAATGAAATAAAACCGAACAAAATTTACTTACAGTACTCCGAACAATTAAAAGGAAGAACTTACAAAAGAAAATAAAAACAGTTAAAATGAATTAACGCAACTAAAATAAAATGCAAATATGAAAATAAAGCAGGATTAATTAAACTACAATTAACCTAAAATGCAATTAAACTACTTAATTAAAATGCAATTTAATCTAAACTAAAACTTAATGAAAATAAAGACTAAATTAAGATTAACAATACGTGCAACACAATTAATCTAGATTAAATCTAAAGGTAACTTGTAAAATGCTAAACTAAAATTAAATCCTAATTATGACTAATTACTAACGTAACAATAAAAATTAACTAATACATGAAAAATCTATTTTAATCTAAATTGCAACTAAACTAAAATAAAGTCCTAACACATATAATATGAAAATAACTACTAACTCCAAATTAACACTACAAATTAAATTAACATGCAATTTTATTAAAACTAACCTACTAAAAAAAAAAAGAAACTAATAACTCATTAAAAATTAAAGCATGAAATAACCAATTAACTGGCCAAACAAGGCCGTAACCGGATTGTTAAACAAAGTGGTCCCGATGTGGGACACTGTTCACTATCCTCCCCATTATGCTGCTCTGCCTCCAGGTGCTGGCATTGTCCTGCACTGCTGCATTTTGTGCCTCTGCTCCTATCGTGCTCCAAGCTCCAGACTGCTGCTACTGCCTCTGCTATACTATCCTCAACCTGTCCAGCTTTTGTCCAGATTCTGCTTTCGGTTGTCCTGTCTACTCCATCATCAGGTGCGTTCTCCTCGCTGCATGGATAGCTACAGCAGATTGTATAACATGCTCCTGCTGCACTGCTCTGCAAAGTTATGCCACGACCCGTGCTTGACCTCTGCCTAGCTTTGCACAAACCATGCCGAACCGATGCTACACCAGTCATCCTGTTCTTGCTACGCACCTCAAACCCAGCGAACATGGACTGCTCTTCTGCACTGTGTCTCCTCTTACATCAGCACACCCTTCAGCTGGTACATACCCATGTCTACACAGCAGCTCGTCAACAATGTCTTGTAAACCAGGAACAACCTATAAACAAAACAACCGAAACCAAAGCATGGACAAAAACACAATGACCAGAAATGTTAAGGTGAACAATGCTAGGAGTTCAAAATAGAGCAAAACAGAGAAGGAAAAATGCCAAGAACACCTAGTGCAAAAACAATATGGTAAAAGCAGAAATTCTTCTTGCTGGCTAAAGAAGAAATAAGTAAAAATCACAACTAAAAATCAAAAGAAACCATCAACACTCGTGAAGCCCAAAAGATGAGCAAACCCGAGAGCTAAAAGAATATTTGAGAACTCAAAAGCTGATAAAAAAATAAAAAAAACTAACTTGCCAAATCGGGAGCAACAACCATGAAAGAAGACTGTGGCCACTGTCACCAACCAAGCTTTCTTACTTTCTCATGTCTAACAATCAGAGAATCAAAGAAAGAAATCGACAATTTAAAATGCAAACCTAGAACAAAGGAATGAAAAATGCAAGCTTGTCATAAAGAAAATGTAAATTAAGTGAACAGTAACTAGAACAAACTTTAAACATGCTAACGAAAAAGTGCTTTGAAAATTAAACTTAAAACAAACTTAAAAACTAAAGCTACCCTAGAATTAAAACTGCTCCTAATTAATCTACACTACTCCTACCCTAGACTACCTCCTACTTCTACTTACCCTACTCCTACTTCCTACTTCCTTACTTGATTTTTCAATTGCCATCACATTCTATTTGTATACAAACATAGGGGTACAATGGTAAATTTTTATCCTAGATGAGTTGGCATTGTTTGGCCACTTGTCTTCATTTGATTTGCTGCAGAGTAGATATTTTCACGTCATCAGTCATTTTGTCCAATTAGCTGTGCGATGTGGCTCGACATGTGTCTTCCAGAGGGTTGGCATGGTGTCCTTCGATCTTATCGTTTCGGAGCAAATAAAATACGAACACCTAGCATCACGCGTGTCCAGACGACTGATGACTCGGTCTGCAAATTGGAAGTGGTCCGATCTCCTTTAGCTCATTTTCAGCCCAATTTCATCTGAAACGACTGAGTTTCATCTGGATTTAATTTATCTGCACATTAAAAAATTTTAATTAAATAAAGGAGATTATTAATAAAATAATATGGGGATTAAATAAATAATTAGGAATTTAAGCACAAATAATTCTATTAAAAATAGAATTATCAATAGTATTACATCAAAATCCCTCATGTCTAACAAAATAAGATTGGCTAACATATCCTTTTCCCCTACTTTTAAGTTGTAATCTTTACATAGATACTCAGTTGCTACATTATCTCTCACTGGAGTACTTATAAGCAATATCCTACCTAGAGGCACAGGTTTTACATGTTCTAACAATTTACATGCAAATGTAGGCGATATGAATGAATGCGTGGCACTAGGATCAATTAATGCTAATTCTTTAAAATCAAAGACTGGGATGGTATCTTTAATCACATCTGTAGAAGTTTCTACAGATGCCTGGTCTAATGCAAACACTCGTCCTCGACTAATAGCTTGTTTCCCTTTCTCTTCAGCTGTGGCCTTCCTCCTAGGAGTAGGTGTCTCAACTGTAGCCTTCTGTGGCTCTTTGCCCTTCTGTGGGGCTGTATGAATCAACCCTGGGCATTCATGAGCTATATGCCCTAGTTTACCACATTTATAACAAGATCTCATAAAAGGGCATGGTCTACTCCCATGATATCTACCACACGTCCTGCACTGCTTGGTGGTAGGTCAAGGTCTGCCAATAACTATGCCCTTCGAAGCTGGAGGTAGAGTTGGATAAGTTGGAGGCTTCACATGCCTCTCTCGTACCTGCTTAATCTTTGGCCCTTTACCAAATAATCTCCAACCCTTTCTGAACCCTTTATCGTCCACTGACCTCTTCTGATCTCTATCTCTGCCCTTACCACTCTTGCTCAACTCCGAGGCATGCAACTCATAGTCCTGCTCACATAGATAAGCTCTGCGTAATGCCTCATCGTAGGTGGTAACGTCAAATGGGGCCAATCAAGCTCTGATCGAAGTTCTCAACCTCTCAAGAAATTTTTGGACCTTCTTGTCATGACAGCCTATGATCACTGTGTCATATCTACCCAAAGATGTGAATCTAGACTCATACTCATTAACAGTACGGTTCCCCAGAGTTAAGGTTGGAAATTCCATCTGCATCTTCCTCTCAGCAGTGGCTAGAATGTACTGCCTTTTGAAGGCATCCAAAAATATATCCCAAGTCACCACCGGGTGACGTGCACTCAGAATTAGCTGGGTAGCCATCTACCAATGCTCGGCCTCGCTCTATAATACAAAGGTAGCAAAAGTAACCTTTTCTATGGCAAAGCAATGAAAGAATATCTAGAGCTTCTCCAGACTACAAATCTAATGCTCTGCTAACACTGGGTCCTTCACCCCACTGAACGAAGGTGGTCTAAACTTCCTGAACTGTCTCTGCCTGCCCAGGTCACAATCATAAACTCCCTATCCACCAACCTGTTGTGGAGCTACAAGATCCTAAACTAGTGGGAGAATATCCTGAACTGGAAGGGGTGCAGGAATCTCTGCCTCTGCAGCCCGAGGTCTCAGTGCAGGCTATGCTGCCTCATGTCTCTCAAGTGTCGCAGCCTGACCAACAGGGTTCTCCTATCTACCCTCATATCTTGCCATCACCTATGTAAACATCTCCATAACTATGTCTAAACTGCGTTGTAACTGCTCGATACGTGCCTCAGCGGCCTCACCAAGACCAAGTGGATCTCTACTTGAACTAGCCCCACTACGCCTCTCGAGCTCATCTTGATGCCCCTAAGAGCGCGAACTCTCTCCTCTACGCGTACGTCGTCTATCGGACATCCTGCATACTTAATAACAAGTGTCTTAGTTATATTTCCAATTCGGTATACACAATTGTATCCACATAATGCATGGTACTTAAGGGATGTATATTTTCCTAACTATGGATACTGACTCACATCGGACTAACTCAAGCTCTGGTACCAATCTCTGTCACGACCCTCTTCCCGTGACTTAACTTACTATTAAAAGTTGGGCTGTGAGTCAATATCCATATCCACATCTCATCCATTCATAATTTAACATTCATTTAAGGAGATAGAAACTGTTCTTTTATAAATTTTGCGAAAACGTTTACATCTGTTTCTATTATATACATCCCTTTCGTACAAAAGATAACTATACTATGCACAATTTACATGATACAAAATTTTCTTCTCATAAATGTATACCTCTATACCGCTGGAGAACTAGAGAGCACCGTAGCAGGGACAACTGCAGTAACTCACTACTGCGTAGACTCTGTGGAGGAGGAAATAAGGGGGTGAACTAACACATTCAGTAAGGAAAATTTGAAAGCAAGTAGATAACTACACTATCTACATGTTTAAAATATAAATATTTATTTTCCTTATAAAACATATGCATTTCTTTGAAAATAGCTTCCATCGATGCGCAACCATTAAGTCGCTAGATGGGTATATGCATATACATCATCAATTCACACAAAATCACACAGCTCAATCTTTAAAAACTTACAGTTTCGTTTTTCAGTTCACACAGAACACACACTTACAAATCGCTTGTAAAGCAATTAATATGAGACATATAATGGGATTTTATATCACCCTGTATCACACAGCAGGGGAGACATTTGTCACCTCACACAGTAGTAATAAAATGTCGTATCACACAGATAAAATGGCTTATAGCCATACTCCGGATTCCAAGCAACACTGATCAGGTGTACAAGAACCCTATGCTTGGGGAGGCGAATCAACCATCCCTTCAGCCCACACATAATCACTAAGATATCACGGCACATCGTACTCTATGGCTAATACTCACGGTACATCGTGCTCCCATGGATCCTTAACACATATTTTCATTCTCTCAAAGTCACGTGTGAGCAGGTTTGTGCAAGATCACTAAGCAATACACGATGGCTCCAACACAGTTTTACTCATCACATAGCAAACTCATAAACTCTCATGTGAGCAACTCAACATAAGATCACACAGTATGCCTGATGCATCGAGCACGCTTTTGCTTATCACATAGTAAAGCTCAAGAGACCACGTGCGAACAACTCAACGTAAGAACACACAGCATACATGAGGCATCGAGCGCGGTTTACCCCATCACTTTAAATCGAGGGGGTCACATGTGAGCATAATTAAAGCAAGATAACTAAGTAGTACTCTTTGGCTCCAACACATTTCCTAAAATCTAGTGCGACCTCTCGAGTGGAATACACAACATCACCCGAGGCATCGAGCACCTTTTAGCTTTTCTCAAAATCCTTTTTTAAAAATGATGTGCAAGCAGAGCTGGTAAATCTACCGTAGCTATTTAGGCTTTAGCACAATTTCACACAAAAAAGAAATAGAAGGCTCAATTCAGAGTATGAGTGAGAGGGAAACCTCCCTTCAATCACTCGTTAAAAGCTTTTCATGCAAATTTCTAAACCAGGAGCCCGTCTATTATTACTCTTTCTCAAAACACTTGTAAAAACCTCTTTTCACAACAAGACATAGAAGTCATGCAATTCATACATATAATCTTCTTCTCATACGTAGTTTTCACCTAGATATATCAATATTTATATACTTTATCGTATTCATTCGCATCCAGCAGGTAAGAAAACATACGTATAGCTATGTCTAATAGCTCGCATAAATCTCTTACCTCGAATCACGCTTGAATCGCTTCCCTTGGTTCTAAAGCTCGTGATCCGGTCTTATCGGCTCCAATTATGTCTTCAGGAGCTATAATGAATTTACTACTCGCATCAATATCATTTTAATATACTCCATTCTCATTTACATGGCTTTCAAATCGATGCATTAACCTGTTACATCAATATGGCCTCATTACAGATTATGGGGTTCTAATCCCTCTTAAGCCCCTTTCAATCGTTCTATTCATTTCTCGAGGATCCATTAGACTCATCGAGTCTATTGATTCATATTGAACCAGCATTATGCTCACAATGCCTCTAGTTCATCATTTTTCTTCTCTATGGCATTTCATCAAACACATTAAAGAGCAAAATAAATTAATATAATGTCATACCAATAATTTGATCTTTTTGTCATAAATTAATAGCTTTACATAAATTTCAAACATTGTTTCCCTGATTTTAGATCAAATTTTTCTACTCAGTATATAACACTTTATACTTTCTAGACTACCACAAAAAAGATAAGCGGATGTTACCCTTACCCAAATCAGGCTCAGTGCTCACCTCAATAATTGTTGTAGTTGTATTTTTAGATTTATGATCATAACCTTCTTTTGGAAGTATATGGAAGCACTCATTTGGTTGAGTTATTTCTTCAAATCAAAAGTTTCAAAATCTATGTTGTCATAGAAAAATAGATCAAAGGAAAAGAAATGTTAATTTTTCATGCTTCAGTATGTCACGACCCATTTTTACCCAAAATCACTACAAATTTTTCGCTTTTTCATTTCCTTTCCCGGTCGTGAACATTCTCACTGATAGCAGTTGGGCTATGAGTCAGCATCAGTTACTCTTTACCATCTACTATGCCATCTATCTCTTTAATTTAATTCAAAGACAAACACATATACTTTATAAATTGAAATTCAATACTATACGTGTTTACAAATATTTACATCCCCAATATTACAATTCCAAAATGGTTAATGTGCTATTACATATTTAGATACAAAAGATACTAGTGTGTATACCTCTCGAAGATGGTAAATAGTGGATATCAGGGTGCGACTCTTCAACCACTCACCAGACTACTGTGTGCGCTTTGTTGTGGGGGAAAATGAAGGGGATGAACAGCCACACGCTCAGTAAGGCAATAATGCAAGCATGGTAGATAACTACACTATCTACATGCTTATAATGTCATGGCATAAAGATCATTTATATCTAGAGCATGAGGAAATATTAATACTTTCACATGTATATACATATATCATGTACTGAAAACATGAAAATAGGCATGTCAACATGGATAATCATCACGTAAAACCTCTCATGCTCATCATAATACAAACTCATCAATTTCATCTCAAATCATAGATTTCATGCTCGTCATATTAAAGAAAACTCATCATAAGACTATCCTTTACGGTTTAACACCTTCTTAAAACTTAGTAAAACTCATCATAAACAACATATCATCCTTTCAAAACATCCCACAAGGCTCGACCCCTCCCTCGAGTCTACCCTGGATAACACACAAAGTGTTCAGTATACAAAAACCATGTGATATCATGTGAGACAAGTGGTTACTGTATATAATCGAGGACTCTATTGGCCAACTATGTCTCTATTATCCCAGACCACACGGATCCCAGTGTGTGGGACATCATACTGTAACGGGAGGTGTTAAATCCTACCTGCGAGACTTTAAATCAACATCATTATCATATGGTACATCATACTCCATGTGATATACACGGTACAACGTACTCCATTGACCTATATCATGATCGAGGGTGCCTTCTGTAGGTTTTATCTACCCCATACCATGTATAACCGACTCAGCCTCAAGTGCATGTGTTAGCATCTCATCCATGTGACTAATAGTCTACACAAGGCATCCAGCACGGCTCGTGTGAGCATCTCATCCATGTGACACACAGTCTACATAAGGCATCCAACGTAACTTATTACATATCATAGTGTGAAAAGTCCAGTGTGAGAAAAGCTCTAGCACGATTTCATGCATAATTGGTAAAAAAATCCTTGTATGAGCAATGCTCCTATACGACTTCATACAAAAAATAATGAAAATCACGTACGAGCAAAAGCTCCAGTACGGCTGGCATGCATCTCATCTCGAAATATGGTGCCAGCTAGACTCTAACACATTTCATACTTATTATGTTAAGTTAATATATTTTGAAATGATAAAACAATAATTCAATAATGGATATTATAAATCTAGAAATGTTTTAAACATGTTAAGAGGTTAATTAGATACATATCATTGCCAGAAATTGGGTATTAAAGGTTGAGAGATCGATTTCATGAGATGAGAGATCGATCTCCTAGGTTTTCAAGTATGAGAGATCAATCTCATGAGAATATGAGATCGATCTGATAAAGGATTAAAGACTCAAAGAACATGTATAGCATGTTAAGGAAGGAGAGATCGATCCCTAAAGGTTATGAGATCGATCTTTGACTTACAGAATGAATATGAGATTGATCTGGTCTAGGAAGAGATCGATCTCCTCTAAGGCAGAGGTTAAAGGTATTAGATCGATCTATGTTCAAACAGAGAGCTTATGAGATCGATCTCATATGGATAGGGATCAATCTCCTCAAAGTCAGAGAGTGTAGGAAATCGATCTAGGGTGAATAGAGATCGATCTCCCCTCTATGAGAATGCTTGCTAGATCGATCTGGAGATCGATCTTGCTTCAAACAAAGAGTTTAGAAGATCGATCTGATGGTTCGACAGATCAATCTTCACAAAGAGTTTTCAAATTATAAAATCGATCTCTACAAATATGAGATCGATCTCCTTGCTTTAAGTTGCTTTGTAATTGCAGGAATATAAACTAGAAGATCGATCTAGTCATGATGGAAGATCGATCTGGTACTCTACTGGAGGTTCCCAACTGCTCTTTCTGTAAAATCTTCAACTGGAAAAACAGCATTAAATGCTTCACCTACCTTCCTGCCGTATAAAAACCAAGCATTGAAGACACTGAAAAAGAAGAAACTGTGTTGTAAATTCTGAATACTCTCAAGAGATCATTCTTTAACATTCCCTTTGTCTTCAACATCACATTGATTGTATTGTGTTAAATAGCTTGTGTAAAAGTTATTCTTCCTACCCACAAAAGAAAGTTCCTATTTTATATTCATCCTTAATCTAAGAGAAAAGAGGAGAGTTCCTCTGTGAGAGAATTTTGTAAGGGGTGAATACTTATCTTTGTAAGAAGGTGTAGAGAGGTTATTCCTTAACCTTAAAAAGGGAGACTGTATCAACTATTGTGATAGCGAAAGAAAGCTCTTGACAAGAAGGTCAAGAAGAGAGGATGTAGGCAAGCGATTGGCCGAACCTCTATAAATTATTGAGTTTGCTGCTTCCTTCCCTTATCTCTTTTAATTTACTGCACTATACTCTATTGCTTATTCTTTGATCACATGCAATAAAATTTAATTAAGTTTAAATTTAGCATTTTCACTAGAAAACTGATTCACCACCCTCTCGGTAGAGCCAACAATTAGTATCAGAGCTCAGACTTTTTGATCATTAAGGAATAACTTCCTAAGAGTTAAAACGATCTAATGGCTCAAGCAATGTAGCAACAAGTCTAGTAGGAGAGGGGCACTCTACAGTTAGGCCTCCCATGTTCAATGGTGAACATTATGCTTATTGGAAAACTAGAATGATGCTTTTCATTCAAGCTAATGATTATGAGGTATGAAGAATCATTACTAAAGGTCCTTAAATCCCAACTAAGAAGATAGTGGAAAGAGATATCCTAAAAGAAGAAGATAAGTAGGATTCCAATGATATAAAATGTGCTCAGTTAAATGCAAAGGCTATGCACACCTTATTTTGTGCATTAGGGCCCAATGAGTATAATAGAGTCTCCGGTTGTGATAATGCCAAACAAATTTGGGATAAATTGACAATTACTCATGAAGGCACAACTCAAGTAAAGGAGACTAAGGTAGGAATGTTCACACATGATTATGAGCTATTTAGGATGAAAGAAGGAGAGTCAATTAGTGACATGTTCACTAGATTTACTGATGTAATAAATGGACTAAAGTCATTAGGCAAAATTTACTCCAATATAGAAATGGTAAAGAAAATCCTGAATAGCTTACCAAAATCTTGGGAAGCTAAGGTAACAGTGATTGAAGAGTCCAAGGACCCCCACACACTACTGTTGATGAATTGATAGGGTCACTACTCACATATGAAATGAAATTAAGGAGAAATGAAGAGCCACCCAAGAAAGTAGGAGTAGCTCTAAAATCCACTACTCCAAAGGATTTGAAAGAGAATAAAAATGAGAGTGGTAATGAAGAAGATTTCGAAATGGCAATGTTTGCCAAGAGATTTAATAAATTTATGAGAATGAGAGCAAATGGTAGTGGTAGGAGAAACTACAAGAAAGAACAAGAAGAATTAGGTAGAAAAGATACCATTGTATGCTATGAATGCAAAAAACCTGGACACATTAAATTTAACTGTCCTTTTCTAAAGAGATCAAGTGATAGGAATCACAAAAAGAAGGCAATGATGGCAACATTGAACGACAGTGACAACTCCGATGATGATTCAAATGAAGATATTGCCAATCTATGCTTCATGGTAAATGAAGATGAGAAGGTAACTTCTGATACCAATGAGTACTCTTTTGATGAACTACAAGATGCATTTGATGATCTTGCATTAGAATATGAGTGCATGAATTTAAAGTACAAAAAAGTGATTTCTAAACTAAAGAAAGAAAATGAATTAATACTAAATGATAAGATAGAATGTGAAAAGAGATTAGAAAGTACAAATCTTGAAATCCATGACCTAAAGGAAAAGAATAGTAACTTACATAATTCCTTTACTAGATTTTACATGGGTCAACAAAAACTAGATCACATGCTAGAAACTCAAAGGGCTTTCTTTGATAAAAAAAGGGTTAGGATATGATGGCAAAAGTGGGGAAACTCACCTCAAAAGTTTCTTAGTCAGAAAGAATATGCATAAATCCTCTACTACTTGCTCACATTGTAATAAAAAGGGGCATGCATCATATAGTTGCAATGTGAAGATGACCACATTTAGAGGAAGGATAGTTAGAAGAATATAGGTCCCAAAAGATGTGGTTAATTCAAAAGATATTAATGTAATATTAAAATGGATCCTAAAAGGATCAAGAATTCTATTCACTAACTCCAAAGGACCCGAGAAAATTTTGGTACCTAAGATAACAGTTTGAATGTTGATTATAGGTGATTGAGCATTACTACAAGGTAAAAACAAAGGAAGCTTGGTACTTGGATAGTGGATGCTCAAGACACATGACCGGTGATAGAAGCCACTTTAACTCATTCAAATCAAAAGTTGGTGGAGAAGTCACATTTGGGGACAACTCTAAAGGCCAAGTTGAAGGAAGTGGATCAATTGGTAATAACTATTTCTCATTAGAAAAGGTTTTACTTGTTAGAGGTCTAAAACATAATTTGCTAAGTATTAGTCAACTTTGTGACAAAGGTTACAAAGTAATTTTTGATTGCTTGAAGTGCCATGTTATAAATCCTAAATAAAACAAAGTTCTTTTTCTAGGACATAGACAAGGTAACATATACATTGTTTATCTAAATGAACTTAAAAATGAAAATGTATGCCTTATGGTAGATAAAGAAAAAGAACCTTGGTTGTGGCATAGAAGACTAGGTCATACTAGCTTGCATGTATTATCTAAGCTAGCTAGAAAAGACCTTGTTGTAGGATTACCTAAGTTGTCCTTTGACTATGACAAAATTTGTGAAGCTTATGTCAAGGGAAAACATAAAAGAACAACATTTAAACCTAAACATAGTGTATCAACACTAGACCTCTTCAATTACTTCACCTAGATCTATTTGGACCAACTAGAACTACAAGCCTAGGTGGTAAGCATTATGGGTTGTGATTGTAGATGATTATACTAGGTTTACTTGGGTATTTTTTTTTAAGAGTAAAGAATGAAGCCTTAGAAAAATTCATTGTCTATACAAAAGTAGCCCAAAATGAAAAGGATTATTAGAAGTGATCATAGCAAGGAATTTGAAAATATTGATTTTACTGAATATTGCAATGATCAAGGAATTAGTCATAATTTTTCAGCCCCTAGGACACCATAACAAAATGGGGTAGTTGAGAGAAGAAATAGAACATTAGAAGAAATGGCTAGAACAATGTTGTGTGAAAATAATTTACCTAAATATTTTTGGGCTGAAGCTATAAATACATCATGCTACATCATAAATAAAGCCATGATTAGACCAATCTTAAAGAAAACCCCTTATGAGCTTTACAAGAGAAAGAAGCCTAATATTAGCTATTTTCACCCTTTTGGGTGTATATGCTTTGTCTTAAATAATGGAAAAGACAACTTAGGAAAATTTGATGCCAAGAGTGATGAAGGAATCTTTTTAGGCTACTCTTTGCATTCAAAGGCATATAGAGTATATAACAAAAGAACCTTGATGGTAGAATTATCAATACATGTAATATTTGATGAGTCAAACGATGCATCTAAAGGTTCTACCAATGATGAGGATATTGAAATATTTGATGAGACCTTGAAAGATTCCTCAAAGATAGAAGATAATCTACTAGAAAAACTTGGCATTAATAAAGAAGATGAAGATGAACTAGAAATACTAGAAAGAGAGTCTAGAGCACCAAGAGAACTAGGATATGTCAAAGATTGTGAAATTGTAGGTGATCCAACTCTTGGAGTTAGAACAAGGTCCTCTCTAAGAAATGTATGTCGATATATAGCCTTTGTATCTCAAATTGAATCAAAGAATGTCAATGAAGCTTTAGATGATAATAATTGGTTTTTAGCCATGGAAGAAGAACCAAATCAATTTGAAAGAAGCAAAGTATGGAATTTAGTCCCTAGACCTAGTGATCACTCTATAATTAGAACTAAATGGATTTTCAAGAACAAAATGGATGAAAATAGTGTGATCATAAGAAACAAAGCTAGACTAGTTGCACAAGGTTATAGGCAAGAGTAAGGAATAGACTATGATGAAACCTATGCACTAGTAACTAGATTAGAAGCAATAAGAATGCTACTTGCTTTTGGATGCTACAAAAATATCAAATTATATCAAATGGATGTAAAGAGTGGATTTCTAAATGGTTTCATTAATGAGGAAGTTTATGTTGAGCAACCCCCTGGTTTTGAAAGTCCTGAATTTCCTAAACATGTCTACAAACTTTCTAAGGCACACTACGGTTTGAAACAAGCCCCTAGAGCCTGGTATGAAAGACTTTCAAAGTTTTAATAGAAAAAGGATTGTCAAGAGGAAAAGTAGATACAACCTTGTTTATCAAAAATAAGAATAAAGATTTACTAGTTGTTCAAGTATATGTAGATGACATCATTTTTGGATCAACTAATGAATCTCTATGTCAAGAGTTTGCTAAGATCATGCAAGGTGAATTTCAAATGAGCATGATGGGAGAGCTCACCTACTTCTTGGGACTTCAAGTGAAGTAAACTAAGGATGGAACCTTCATCAATCAAGTTAAATACACCAAGGATCTGCTCAAATGATTTGGAATGGATAACTGCAAACCTCAAGCAACTCCAATGGGCACCAACATCAAGCTTGATAAAGATGAAAGTGGTAAGTGTGTAGATACTAACCTATATAGGTCTATGATTAGTTCATTGCTTTATCTTACTGCAAGTATACCTGATTTTTTTTGAGTGTATGTTTATGTGCTAGATTTCAATCCTCTCCTAGAGAGTCACACTTACTAGCTACAAAAAAGGATCTTTAGGTATCTTAAAGACACACCCTATCTAGGACTTTGGTACCCTAAAGATTCCACCTTTGCTCTTCATGCTTATTCTTATGCAGATTTTGGAGGTTGTAAAATAGATAGAAAAAACACTTCAGGAACATGATAATTCTTAGGGAATAGATTAATCTCATGGTTCTCTAAGAAACAAAATAGTGTAGCATAATCCACATCAGAAGCAGAATATATAGCAGTTGGTAGTTGTAGTGCTCAAGTGTTGTGGATTAGACAACAAATGAGAGATTATGGTGTAGACATGAAGCACGTTTCCATCAAATGTGATAATACTAGTGCCATTAATCTCTCTAAAAATCCAATCCAACACTCTAGAACTAAACATATTGAGATTAGGCATCATTTCCTTAGAGATCATGTACAAAAATGAGATATCATTCTAGAATATATTGATACTTTACATCAAATAGCTGATATTTTCACCAAACCTCTTGATAGAGATAGATTTTGTGTTCTTAGAGGTGAATTAGGACTTATGAATGCTCCTTAAGACTTATTGCATCAAAACTTTGATTTCAAATTAATTTTCAACTGATTTTACAACTCATTTTCTAAACAAAGAGTATGAGAGATAGATCTCCTCTCAATATAGATCGATCTAGCATGCTCCAAATTGGCCTAAAGCAGTAAGGTTCAGCTAAGCAGATCGATCTTCTATCCCATAAGATCGATTTCCTTAAGCTTCTGTATTTTACAGATCGATCTTTGCATTTGGCATATCGATCTTCTTCAGCCTCTGTATTTTGCAGATCGATCTCAGCATTTGGCAAATCGATCTTCTTGAGCTTCTGTATTTTGAAGATCGATCTCATCATGTAGAAGATCGATCTGGTACCTCGACAGATCGATCTCCTTAGCCCTGTGCTATAAATACTGCTTCAAAATTCCCAAATTTCAAAAACCCAAATTTCAAATCCCTAACCCTATGTCACGCCTCCTCCTCTGATTTCTCTCGCAGATCAATCTCTGGTAAGGTTCTCGTCCAATCTCTTTCATCAATCTTCATTCTAGTAATCTACATTGTCGATTTTCCTTCAAAAATTCCTTTGTTTTTAATTAATCATCATTAAGGCTCCTATTGAACTGTTTCATTACCTAGGATTTTAGAGAACTCTTAAAACAATCTTAGAGTGTGTTTAGCTGATTATTTAGTATACCATCATGCCTCGTATTAAGAGAGCTGCCAATAAAGAGTCTAGACCCTCCTCCTCACAACCACCCACTGTCTCTTCATCATCTGTCACCACTTTTAGCAGGAGTTTTCAAACACCTACAAAAAGAAAGCGATATGAAGAGTACTTCTCTACCATGCCCATAAAACACTAAAGGACCATTAACTTTTCATTTCTTTCCCACATATACTTCCCATATTTGTCAAAAATGGAAGATTTTGGTTAGTTTCCATTTCTCAAAATAAACACACCTGCACCTCTAAACATTATTAGGGCATTTTTCTCAAACGCCGAGCTTATCTATGACCCTGACGATACCTATAAAATTCTAAGTTTTAAAACCTTCATCAAGGCCAAAATGATTTCCGTAAACACCAATCTCTTAGCCTGAGAGTTTGAGATCGAAGATAATGGTTTGACTGATGAAGAAGAGGAGGTACCACTCGAATTTAACCTACCCAGAGATAAGGCTAGTGACCTATCCATGCACCCTAGGTTACTACACCTAATCATCTCTTGGAACCTCAGACCTTTCGGTACCCGATATTCTACAGTCCAAAAACTAGACCGTTTTTGGCTTCATTATCTTCATACCTCTCAAAGCTAAAAATTGAACCTAGTCCACTTCATCTATGAGGACTGGCTAAAAATCGTGTGAGGAAAAGCCTCAACAATAGTCTTCCCTTAACCCCTTACATTCCTGGTACAAAAACTCAAGGTTGACTGTTCTTGTGAGATCGGTGAAGTGCCCTCTGCAAAAAGTGTTCTGAATATCGACACTCTTCACCATATGAGGTACTACAAAGATTTCCACGGTCAGTGGAGGAAGAAAAGAGAAACCCATCACGAGGCAGCCACAGAAGAGGACGTTCCAGCTGAGCCTACTGTACCGTCCACTAAGGTTCCTCCTACGTCTGCTGCTCAGCCTACTGCACCAGCTAATACCGTTACGGCTAAAATGGATTTTCAGAAACACTTTGATACAACGATGGAGACGTTTTCATAACGGTTCTCAGTTTTTGAGAAACGTCTTGACACAATTGAGGCAATGCAGCAAGCTATGTACGATGAACTTCAAACCACTCTTGTTCGAGTTGAGGACATTGCTGATTGTTTCCTTTACCATCTTCGTAGAAAATGATTTTTCTTTGCTATGCTTTGAACTCTGTTTTTGTTGTATGAATAATTATATTTTGAAATGCAAGAACTTTCATTCAGTTTTATGATAAATAGTCTTATGCTTTATGGCAATATTGATATGACAAAAAGGGGGAGAAGAGAGCATGAGAGAACATGTCAAGAGAAGCATAAATTAAGGGGGAGTTCTTCAGTTCTTGAACTGAGGGGGAGTTTTTTGAAACTAGAAAATTTGATGCATATGTAAAGGGGGAGATTAAACATGTTTATAAACTTAGTCTATTGAATAAGTTTTATCATATCAAAAAGGGGGAGATTGTTAAGTTAATATATTTTGAAATGATAAAACAGTAATTTAATAATGGATATTATAAATCTAGAAATGTTTTAAACATGTTAAGAGGTTAGTTAGATACATGTCATTACCAGAAACTGGGTATTAAAGGTTGAGAGATCGATCTCATGAGATGAGAGATCGATCTCCTAGGTTTTCAAGTATGATAGATCGATCTCATAAGAATATGAGATCGATCTGATAAAGGATTAAAGACTCAAAGAACATGTATAGGATGTTAAGAAAGGAGAGATCGATTCCTAAGGGTTATGAGATCGATATTTGACTTACAGAATGCATATGAGATCGATCTGGTCTAGGAAGAGATCGATCTCCTCCAAGGCAGAGGTTAAAGGTATTAGATCGATCTGTAGATTGATCTATGTTCAAACAGAGAGCTTATGAGATCGATCTCATATGGATAGGGATCAATCTACTTAAAGTTAGAGAGTTTAGGAGATCGATCTAGGGTGATTAGAGATCGATCTGTCATCTACGAGAATGCTTGCTAGATCGATCTGGAGATCGATCTTGCTTCAAACAGAGAGTTTAGAAGATCGACTGATGGTTCGAAAAATCGATCTTCACTAACATTTTTCAAATTATAAGATTGATCTCTACAAATATGAGATCGATTTCCTTGCTTCAAGTTGCTTTGTAATTGCAGGAATTTATACTAGAATATCGATCTGATCATAATGGAAGATCGATCTGATACTCTACTGGAGGTTCCCAACGGCTCTTTCTGTAAAATCTTCAATGGGAAAAACAGTATTAAATGCTTCACCTACCTTCCTGCTGTATAAAAACCAAGCATTTAAGACACTGAAAAAGGAGAGACTGTGCTATAAATTCTGAATACTCTCAAAAGATCATTCTTTAACATTCCCTTTGTCTTCAACATCACATTGATTGTATTGTGTTAATAACTTGTGTAGAAGTTATTCTTCCTACCCACAAAAGAAAGTTTCTATTTGTATTCATCCTTAATCCAAGAGAAAAGAGGAGAGTTCCTCTGTGAGAGAATTTTGTAAGGGGTGAATACTTATCTTGGTAAAAAGGGGTAGAGAGGTTATTCCTTAACCTTAAAAAGGGATACTGTATCAACTATTGTGATAGTGAAAGAAAGCTCTTAACAAGAAGGTCAAGAAAAGAGGACGTAGGCATGCGATTGGCCAAACCTCTATAAATTACTGAGTTTGCTGCTTCCTTCCCTTATCTCCTTTAATTTACTGCACTATACTCTATTGCTTATTCTTTGATTACTTGCAATAAAATTCAATTAAGTTTAAATTTAGCATTTTCACTAGAAAACCGATTCACCCCCCCTCTCGGTAGAGCCAACATATTAAAATATCAAAAATCCAGTGCGAGCAAAGCTCCAGTGTCACGAACCATTTTATCCTTTCATTACCGAAAATCACTATAAATTTTTTGCGTTTTCCTTTCCTTACCCGGTCGTGAACAAACTCACCACTACACAGTTGGGCTGTGAGTCAATAGTAAACACCACTCCACATTCATTCTCAATTAAATCAAAAGAAGTGTCATTCATTGAAAGTTAAGTTATACATGACATGTTTCTAACTTTTACATCCCCCACATTACATTGCAATTTGACTACTGTGCTTTTACAATTGTTTAGATACAAAAAGAATCTTCATGTGTATACCTCTTAGCGATGGATGGCAACGGATGTCCAAAATATGACACCTCAGTCCTCACTGGGTAACTATGTACGCTCTGTAGAGGGGAAAAGTAGAGAGGGATGAGCAACCACACGCTCAGTAAGGTAATAATGCAAGCATGGTAAATAACTACTCTATCTACATGCTGGTAGTGTTATGCATAACTCATTTATAATAGTAGCATGAGGAAATAAAACTATGCCATATGAGTGTACATATATCATGTATTGAAAATCATGAAATTAGGCATATAAAACATGGAAGAATCAACATGTAAAATCATCTCATGCTCATTCTCATTAAATCTCATCAGAAAAGGGAAATTCATTTGAGAAACATCTTTTTCAAAACACTTTACATCTCATCACAATTCAAATCATCATTTCAATAAATCACAACTCCCACAAGGCTCGACCCTTCCCTCGGGTCTACCTTGGACAAATCACAATCATACTCGTTTATCAAAACTATGTGGTACTAAGTAATATCAAGTGAGACAGGTCACAATTTCTCAATGGACTATGTTGGCCAACTATGTCATAAATCATCCCAGACCACACACATCCAGGTGTGCGGGGTATCACGTTGGTACGAAGGTGGGTTAGTTCTGTCACGACCCAAATTACCTAAAAATCAGAGTAAATTTTTCGTTTTTTCATTTATTATTTAATTCTTACCTTTCTCTCATCGTGACCATCCTACAAACAGTTGGGCTATGATTTGGTGTTAGTCACCTCACACTATTACCAATTCCATTTCCATAATAATATTCACATATCAGAGTTTACTATTCTTTGACTTTAATTAAATACATACCCATTGGTATTTATAACTCTACATCCCCGACATCATTTTCGTTTACCGTACTGTGCATTACATATTTAGATACAAAACCATGCAAATGTGTATACCTGACTCTCGATGGGAAGCAGCGAATACCAAGCATGCAAGTCCTCAGCCGCTTACTAATTTCTGTGAGTGCTCTGAAAAGATGGGAAAATAAGGGGGGTGAGCAAACCACATGCTCAGTAAGGCAATTATGCAAGTAAGTAGATAGCTCCACTATCTACATGCTCATAATGCCATGCCCTTAAATCCATTTCTTTTCATTTAAAATTTCACGCACAAAGTCATGCATATTCAATGCCATAGTTTATCCAAAACTATTTGTGCATATATAAATCATATAATTCATGCATTCAAAGCATTTTATGTGACATCATTAAATCATACTAAGCATGAATTTAATCAAGATCATGCAATCTTTCATGTCATGTAAGACAAATCATGGATTTCAAATGAAAGCATGGAAAACTTCACATGCTACTGCATTTAAATCAATACATTAAAACTGCAGTAAAAACTAACCCTTCCGGGTCAATCAACTCATAAAACAATCTCATAATTCCATTTCAAACTCATAAAACAATTCGTTAAAATTCATTATAAAACTTCGGTTATAAAACCACCATTCTTTCAGGGTCACATATCATAAAATCATAAAATCGGGGGCCTGACCCCTCCTTCGGGTCTACCCTGGTCTATCGACCAATAGTTATATCATGTGAGACAAGAAGGTAATTATCAGTAACATCGAGGACTATGGCCATATCCTAGTGATCCCTGGCAACACGGTACCTAGTGTGTGGGGTATCACACCTGAAATGGGAGGTGGGTCGTCCTACCCGCCAGAACAACATAACACCTCTTGGTTATCTCATATTCTACTCTTTCTGTGAACACAAATACTCGGGGCTTTTACGATCAGTGCATACCCAAAATTTCTTACCATTTAAGTGGTGGCACCATACTTTCAGTGTAAACACTACGAATGCCAACTCTAAATCATGGGTCGGATAGTTTCTCTCATGATCCTTGAATTGTCTGGATCCATAAATGACTATCTTCCCATTTTACATCAATACACAGCTCACTCATAATTTTGAGGTATCCATATACTGAAACCTCTTGAGCTGTCGGTTATGGTGAGAATACTTACGATGGTCAGTTTATCACTTCAATATACCAAAACTCACTGAAGCTATTTTCATACTTTTCATCCCACTCATATACAATCTTTTCCCAAATGAGATGTGTGAACTGAGCAGCTCATTTCAAGAAACTCTCAACACCTCGTCTGTAAGACAGTTTCCTGTTGCTACTCATGCTCTTCCCTGTACTTCGAATACATGGAAATATCATCGTTATAGATGACAACCAATCGGTCCAGGTAAAGTTTAAATACCTTTTTTTGTAGTTGAGTTTCACTCATTATTTCAATCACCCATATCCTTGACTTATGTACGCATAAACGTACAATGTCATTTCGAAATCGCTTTCGTTCAAGATACTAGCTCACGTCATTTCTTTCCTCTTATATTAACGGCTTTTATAAAATTTTAATTTTTTAAACTTTCATGATTAATGAATTTCTATATCTTTTTATCGTACCAATAAAGGTACCCAAATTTAATGTATATATTTCATGGCTATCGATTTTTCAATTTATAGCTTATGTGTGCGCTTATCGACGCTATCAAGTCTTCAGGCAGGGAATATTTTAAAATACATTTATTAACCCTCAGACTTGACTACATACCGCTTAATCCAAATTACTTTGCATATCAAGGACATCCTTACCTTGCATACGTTTCTTATTCCAATATAGCTCCTTTAATATATCACTTATAACAAACTCTTTCATTATTTGTCAAAGCTTACATTACACCTTTTAGGGATGTTTTCACCCCTATTTTCAACTTACAATCCCTATACCCATATTCAGTTAGTGAAAATCAGCTAACTAGCATCATCTTGCTTGAGGGTACAGGCTTCACATCTTTCACTCGCTTATAAGCAACTGAAAGCGGTATGAATAAATGCATGGCACCAGGATTACTCAAAATAATTACTTCATTATTCTTAACCAATGTGGTATCTTCCACCACATCCTACGAAACATCAAAAGTGTCATGGTCCAAGGCATACAATCGCCCTCGTCCAACATCTTATTTCTGTGGTAACTACCACATATTCTACATTGTTTACTCTGTTACACTGCTATACTGTTACGTAGCAGGTTGGGGTCCTCAAATCACAATGCCCCTCAAAAGTGTTGAAACTGAATACATTGGGGCTTTTATCAATTATTTTACCCCGTGACTCATCAGCTCTAAGCTTTTACCAAAATACCTTTTTCCCCATTCTGACATCTTTGTCATTCTTTATTCTCTTTTTGTCTCTATTTCGGCCCTTACTACCTTTCCCAATCTCAGAGGCATGCAACTCATAATCTTATTCATACAACTATAATCGACGCACTGCCTCGGTATAGTTAGTGATATCTAACGGGCTAATCGGACTCTAATGACAATCAGAGCCCTTCCATGAACTTTCAGACATTCCGACTCTCATTGTTCATAGTGTCAGAGTCATATCTGCCCAAGAATATATAAACTGAGCTTCATACTCGTCAATATACATGTTCCTCTGGGTCAGAGTAAATAATTTTATCAGTAATTTCTTTTAAGTAGTGTCCGGGATATTCTGTCACCGGAATACATATAGAATTATTTTTCTCAAGTCCAATCTGGATGTCTAACTCTTAAGATGGGTCGAGCGAACTTCAATTAATGCTCCAACTCGCCCTCAAATACCATACATACTCTGAGCAATTAGCTCGCAAAATATTCTCCACACTCCGCTCCAACCTTGCGAAGCGTGTCTCAATACTGTCTGGTCTCTCTATCCGATCTCTCTGTCGAACTTTGTGGGGCATGCTCAACATCAGCCTCGACGTCAATCTCATCTCGAGTCTCATGTGGCGACTCAGTACAACTCTCGGGCCTACCTCTACGGCCTCGAGTTCGTGTACTCGCACTTTTACCATAGCGGCTAACAGTTCATGAGTCTATACTTGCATTTAAAAATCAAATTCTTAGCTGCACTTCCATCTCGATATACACAATTGTATCTAAAAATGCACAGTACATGGGGATGTAAACTTTCTTAACCACTAACACCGACTCATATCAGGCCAACTCAACTCTGAAACCATAACTTGTCACGACCCAAATTACCTAAAAATCAGAGTAAATTTTTCGCTTTTTCATTTATTATTTAATTCTTACCTTTCTCTCATCGTGACCATCCTACAAACAGTTGGCCTATGATTCGGTGTTAGTCACCACACACTATTACCAATTCCATTTCCATAATCATATTCACATATCAGAGTTTACTATTCTTTGACTTTAATTAAATACATACCCATTGGTATTTATAACTCTACATCCCCGACATCATTTCCGTTTACAGTACTGTGCATTACATATTTAGATACAAAACTATACAAATGTGTATACTTGACTCTCGATGGGAAACAGCGAATACCAAGCATGCAAGTCCTCAGCCGCTTACTGATTTCTGTGAGTGCTCTGAAAAGATGGGAAAATAAGGGGGTGACCAAACCACACGCTCAGTAAGGCAATTATGCAAGTAAGTAGATAGCTCCACTATCTACATGCTCATAATGCCATGCCCTTAAATCCATTTCTTTTCATTTAAAATTTCACACACAAAGTCATGCATATTCAATGCCATAGTTTATCCAAAACTATTTGTGCATATATAAATCATGTAATTCATGCATTCAAAGCATTTTATGTGACATCATTAAATCATACTAAGCATGAATTTAATCAAGATCATGCAATCTTTAATGTCATGTAAGACAAATCATGGATTTCAAATGAAAGCATGGAAAACTTCACATGCTACTGCATTTAAATCAATACATTAAAACTGCAATAAAAACTAACCCTTCCGGGTTAATCAACTCATAAAACAATCTCATAATTCCATTTCAAACTCATAAAACAATTCATTAAAATTCATTATAAAACTTCGGTTATAAAACCACCCTTCTTTCAGGGTCACATATCATAAAATCATAAAATCGGGAGCCTGACCCCTCCTTCGGGTCTACCCTGGTCTATCGACCAATAGTTATATCATGTGAGACAAGAAGGTAATTATCAGTAACATCGAGGACTATGGCCATATCCTAGTGATCCCTGGCAACACGGTACCTAGTGTGCGAGATATCACACCTGAAAAGGGAGGTGGGTCGTCCTACCCGCCAGAACAGCATAACACCAGGATTGCGAGGGCAAGGCTTGCTGCCTCGTGGCTAATGCCACTCCACTCCAACAATCCCCACGGTACAGCGTACTCCGCGTGATATACACGGTACAACGTACTCCGTGAACCCAAGCTCAATTAGGGGTGCTTGTAATAGGTCTTATCCACCCATATCATCTCTGTCTCAATATGCACGTGTGAGCATATCATCTCACTGTGACACACAGTCTACAGGAGGCTCCAACACGGCTATATGCATGTAATATAAATCCCTGTGCGAGCGAAGCTCAAGCACGGCTCCATGCATATTCATGATATCATAAAACCTCGTGCAAGCGAAGCTCTAGCACGGTTTCATAAAAATCAGTAAAATCTACGTACAAGTAGCGCTCCAGTATGACTTAAACTGATTATAAATTCAAGTAAAATCCACGTACGAGCAATGCTCTAGTACGGATATGTATAGAAACTCAGTGAAAACCTCGTACGAGAAAAACTCCAGTACGACATTCAAATGAATTATAAAACCATATAAAACTTTATGCGAGCAACGCTCCAGCACAAATGAATGCTCAAATAAATCAAATCTCGTGCGAGTTACACTCCAGCACAGCTTTATGCATAATTAAATCAAACAGGATGCGAGCTAAGCTCCAGCATCTCTCGTGCATGTCATATCATTAAAACTAGTGCGAGCAATCGCTCTAGCACCATTTCATGCATACCACGTCAAAACAAGTCAAAACAGAGTGCGAGCTAGGCTCCAGCAGCTCTCATGCATATCAAATCATAAAATCAGTTCAAGCAACCGCTCTAGCACATTTTATGCATATGATGTCACACAAATCGGTGCGAGCAACCGCTCAAGCACATTTATGCACATTCACAAATGTAGATATAGTGCGAACTACGTGTCAGCACTATCTGTTTCCATATAAACTTGATAGTTGGCCCATTTTCCAAAGAAATTCCATTTAAATGTACATAACACTTACGTAGTGTTATCATGTGAAATTCATGCAATTACTGGCCAATCTATCGATTTGCTTTAATTAAAACCAATAAAATCCTTAATCATAAATTTCCTTAAATCATGCATTTCATGCATGTCATGCTTTCACCATCCTTAGGTGAACTTCCCTCAATAGGGGTAAAATAGACTTTTCACCTATTTTGATCCTTAAAATCATTTAAACCAGTTTCACGACCTTTATACATAATCAAGGCATACATACATATTCAGTGTACAGAAAAACTATTAAAATACACGTAGCTACCTCTTGCTACTCACACAATTCCCTTACCTTATTTTTCTGTACAGTCTGACCTTTTCCACTGATGTCTCGTCGCGCAGTCCGATTTGCTCTGAATCCAATCTCTGGAACTGCGGATACACATTCGTCAGGTCAATTACAATACAATTTAATTGTATTTCATATTTTCTGGGCTTAATTTAAATCATTGGGCCCGTTTACCCATATTGGGCCCGATTGCACCTTAATGGGCCTTAATCGACCTTAAACCCGTTTACCACACTTTATCGAGGCCTATTAGGCTCATTGGGCCCATCAATAATTTATTTAGCCTCGTTTTAAATTCTCATATATCTCAATTTAGTATTTACGATAATTTATCCAATTTTCCAGAATTTATTTCATTTAATCCGAAAATTAAATCCGTAATTTATGCGATAAATATTAATCACGCATAACGATGCAAAATTGTCGTAAATAAGGGTTACTTACCTATTATTCCATGATCATACATAAATCGAGGCTGTCTCGAGCTCTCGGTTGGATGCCAATTGTCGAGCTACACAATTAAATATATTTTCGGGTAAACTTTCAGTCGATTATTTATCAAATTAAATATTTCAAAAATTAAATTGGTCAATTCGACCACTTACCGACTTACCCGAAGCTCGATTGCATCACTAGAATTTTCCCCAATTTTTTTCTCTTTTTCTTTTTCCCTTTTTTTTCTTTTTTTTCTCTTTTTGGCTGAACCGGTCCGGTCCCGTTCAACCTGGTTCAGACCGCCGGTTTAGCTCGGTCCGGTTCTGTCATGCCCCGTTTTCGGGAACCCTTCTATCCATACAATCTCTACTACGGTTGGGCTGTGAGAAGATGCAATTACTAAAAATTTATTTATTTACAGCGAAATATTTAAAACTTTAATTCACACTCCCAGGTGTGTGTGTAAATACACAAAATTAATTGTATAAATACCAAGTGTTTACATATCATCCCCATAATACTGATTACAATTCCAAGATATAACTGTGCGATACGATATATTAGATACAAAATACTCGTGTATACAAATCTTATACCTTTGCGGATTGTGGGAGCTGTTCAACACAAAAGACCTTGAGATCACCGCTCTCTTACTTCTCAGTACCTGGAGGGGGAAAATAGTGGGATGAGCAAACCACGGCTCAGTAAGGAAATGTATGCTAGCAGGTAGATATCGTACTACCTACATAGCCCATGCATGCATAAACCAAAACCATGTTTTCGTTATAAATGGAAATATTATACGAACAATGCATTTAAATACATATTTCTCAAGAGCATTTTCGTGTAAATCAAATGTCAAACTTCCATTTAAAACATGCTCATAAATAGTGCCCTCATGGCACGAATGTGAAATCGGAGATTTATTGAAACACAAAATCTCTTTCACTTCTCAAATCATTCTCTTTCACAAATCTCTTTCTTTTTCTGAGATTGTCTCTGTTTCTCGATTCTCTGAGACAGGCATGGAATTTTAGGCAATCAAATATCCACGACTTATGGCCACAGTCAGTGATCCCAGGCCTCACTGATCGGGTGTACACAGGGTATCACTTCGCCTGAAGGGGGATGGGTCAGTCCTACCCTCCGGCTCATCTCAATCCACCTCATCTCCTCGTATACTCACGGTGAAGATACGTCGTGTGTCATCTACGCGATACTCGTACTCACGTGCACCCAGCACGGTACATAGTATACCAACGGGTGACTACACTGTTCTACGTACAACCGTGGACCCAAGTCCATACTCCAACTCCGATGGACTTTTTATCCTTAAACCATGTCTCATATACCAGGCGAGCAAGCAGCGTGACACACAGTCAACGCAAAGCTCCAGCGCGGTACGATCTATCGTTAAGGCCCAGCCCGTTCAATTTGGCCGTCGGCTGGTATCCCCTTGGGTCCCAGACCCCCAGGTTTACCTTAACTCAACAAAACAGGTACGAGCATAGTTCTCGCACTTTCTCAAAACCTCCGTGCGAGTTAAACTCCTGCACGGTACATCAAGGCTTTAAACCGGGTGTGAGCTAACGCTTCAACACCAAATCTCATCTCAAAACTGATAGATGGCTATTTTCTCTTTTTAAAACTCAAAACACGTTTATTCACATAGCATGCCTTTTCATGCCAAAACATGTAAAATTAGCCAACCTATCATCAACATTTCTCAATCATCAATAACAATGTAAAATTGAGAATTTCATTGAAAACATGCATATCATGCTATTTCCTTACCCTATCCCATTTCTCAATACATATATATACATCATAGTACTTTTCATATTTCCACATCATTTCATAAACTTATAATATCGTACTAGTCCTAGCAATATATCTACGAAATTGCTGTAATTACGTACGAACATCTCTATAGCTAACACACAGTCCCTTACCTCGTTTTACTTGTGTGCAACTATCCGCCTTTATGCTTCTTGCGTTCTCATCTCGACTTGCTCCGGCGTATCATCCGAAACTGAAATTCATCCACCAACATTTGAGTTAATGTTTCTAACTCTTATTCAACTAAGCATTTATCCAATGCCTTAATTTCACATTTTTTACCCTTTGTGGTAAATCTCCCAATTTATCCTAATATCAACATTTCCAAACCATTTCCACAACATACTCATCCACTCAAGATATCCCATTCATCAAAAATACTCCCACACTCCACTTTCTCACACTTGACTATTTCTAAGCTATAGTCATTTCATACCATTTTAGGTAATTCTATTCACAATATGCACACCCAAATATTTTTATAATCATTAACTAACTCAATGTACTTGGATTTGTGCATTAGATCTTACCTCATTGGATTTCCTCTTGCTCCAATTAGGATTGCCCTCTATTTCTTCAATCCTTCAAATGGGAAAATGCCTCTAGACTATGTTGTTCTTCTCTTTGATGTGAACAACTTTGTCTCTAATAGCCTCTCCTTAAATCTCACTGAAAATGACTGGATTTAGGAGTGAGAAACTAGATTTCTTTGAGTTGAAGTGAAATGGAAATGTTTGTCCCGAATTTCTGATGATCCAACTGCTCCCATTTATAGGTTTGACTTGATGAGATCGATCTTCCTTAGGTGGAGATCGATCTGTTCCTCCAGAAATCCCTCTTTTCTAAGATGTTTTAAGGGTAGGAGATCGATCTGTCGAGGCTGGAGATCGATCTGCTGTCAAACAGAAGCTTAAGGAGATCGATCTGGTCTTATGGGAGATCGATCTGCTTCCAACCCGAGACCTAGAGAGATCGATCTGGTCTTAGGGAAGATCGATCTTCTCCCAACCCGAGAGCTAAAGAGATCGATCTGCTTCCTTTGGAGATCTATCTGTCCCCTTCCATTTCTCACATAAGAGCATTCTGGCTCTCCAGATCGATCTCTCATCCTATGAGATCGATCTGGCCTTCACAAATTCCAGATTTCCTGCAGTTTTTCTGCAACAACTCTTACCAAACACCCTTAATTTACTACCATGATCATTTCCTCATTCATTCATCTTTGAGACTTGAAAATGGGATTTATCCTCACTACATACACATTAAAACTTGTGTAGGATCTTTGTATGACCAAATATATACGATATTACTCGAATGGAAATATACACTTATGTAAATCTTTCCTTCTATTTTACTATTCTACTCATATTCCATTTCGGTCACATTCTTCTCGTTTTCAAGTTTATTTCTTCCTACTCACTCATAATGCAACTTGTACGTATAATCACAATTCTTATTACACGTGCGTACATAGTCTTATAAACTTACATTGCATATACTTCACATTACAATACGTCATCTTACTTATGATTCTATTTACATTCCCATGTTCCTATATACATAGCTATACATGTACGGGGTCTCACATTCTCCCCCACTTAAAGAATTTGGTCCTCCAAATTAGAACCAATTCAATCTGTGAATAACTCGGTATACTTTTCCCGCATCAAACTTTCCAGTTCCCATGTGGCCTCTTCCACAGTGTGATGTTGCCACAAAATCTTAACCAATGAAATCGTTTTGTTCCGCAACACCTTCTCTTTCCTGTCCAACACCCTGATCGGTCTCTCGACATACGACATATCTTTCTTGAGCTCCAACTGCTCATAGCTAATTACATGTGTCGGATCTGGGTAGTACTTCCGAAGCATAGAAACGTGGAAGACATTGTGGACTTCTGCTAGCTCAGGTGGTAAGGCTAGCCTATATGCTCCTTCTCCCACTCTATCCAAAATCTCGAAGGGACCAATGTAACGAGGACTTAATTTTCCTTTCTTCCCAAACCTCATTATTCCCTTAGAAGGAGACACTTTCAGAAATACAGACTCGCCAACATCAAACTCAAGTGGTCTCCGTCTCCTGTCAGCATAGCTCTTTTGTCGACTTTGAGCTGTTCGCAGCCTCTCGCATATTATCTGAACATCCTCGGAGGCTTGCTTAACCAAATCGGGGGCGAGCAATTGTCTGTCACCAACTTCTTCCCAACCAATGGGCGATCGGCATCTACGACCGTATAGTGCCTCATAAGGGGCCATACCAATACTTGAGTGATGACTGTTATTGTAGGCGAACTCAATCAATGGCAAGTGATCGTCCCATGAGCCTCTAAAATCCAGCACACACGCTCTCAACATATCCTCCAGGGTCTGTATAGTCCTCTTCGACTGACCATCTGTCTGAGGATGAAAAGCGGTGCTAAAACTCAACTGGGTCCCCATCGCTTCCTGGAAATGTCCCCAAAAGTGGGAAGTGAAGCGGGCATCCCTATCCGAAACAACACTCACTGGGACTCCATGCAATCTCACTATTTCTCGCACATACAGATTCGCCAGTGCACTCAATGTATCTGTAGATCTCATGGCTAAGAAATGCGCCGATTTCGTTAACCGATCTACTATCACCCATATCGCATCATGGTTCTTACGGGTTCTCGGTAACCCCATCACAAAATCCATGGTGACATGCTCCCACTTCCATGTTGGTATCGATAGAGGTTGTAATAATCCTCCTGGTTTCTGATGTTCGACTTTTACTTGCTGACAAATAAGACATCTAGCGACATACTCCGCTATGTCTCTCTTCATTCCAGACCACCAATATACTTTTCGGAGGTTTTGATACATCTTACCACTCCCTGGGTGTATCGTGTATCTCGACGAGTGTGCCTCTGATAAGATCAGCTTTCTCAGCTCTACATCCTTAGGAACACATATTCTATTTCCAAACCTTAGTATTCCATCTGGACTCAATATAAAATCAGCACCCTTCCCTTTCCGGATTTGGCTAATCATGACAATACACCATTGATCGATTTGCTGAGCTTGTCGGATTCTCTCAATCAACTCCGGTTCTAATCTCAAGCTAGCAATGATCCCATAGTTGCCAATCTCAGGTAGGGTCATATCCAGACTAAGGTTCGTGAATTGTTCCAACAACTCGTTCTCTCTAACCATCATATGAGATACCAACCCGAGACTCTTCTGACTCAATGCATCGGCAACCACATTTGCCTTCCCCGGGTGGTACAAGATCTCACAATCATAGTCCTTGAGGAGCTCCAACCACCTCCTCTGTCTCATGTTTAACTCCTTTTGTGAGAATAGATATTTCAGACTCTTATGATCCGTAAAGATCTGAAATCTCTCACCATATAAGTAGTGGCGCCATATCTTCAACGCAAACACCACGGCCGCTAACTCCAAATCGTGAGTGGGGTAGTTCTTCTCATGATCCTTCAGCTGTCTAGATCCATAAGCTACTACCCTTCCATCTTGCATCAAAACACAACCTAGTCCTTGATGCGAAGCATCAGTATACACCGAGTAATTCCCCGAACTGTTAGGGATGACAAGAACTGGCGCGGTAGTTAATCTACTCTTAAGTTCCTGAAAACTCCTCTCACAAGCTTCATCCCATAAAAACTCCACACTTTTCCTCGTAAGACGTGTCAATGGAGCAGCTAATCTAGAGAAACCTTCTACAAATCTCCTGTAGTAACCAGCCAATCCCAGAAAACTTCTGATCTCTGTGACTGTCCTAGGTTGTTCCCACTGAACAACTGCCTCAATCTTGGATGGATCTACTGACACCCCATCCTTCGATATAACATGGCCTAGAAAAGAAATCTGTTCTAGCCAAAAGTCACATTTGTTAAGCTTGGCATATAACCTTTTCTCTCGAAGGGTTTGCAAAATAATCCTTAAGTGCTGCTCATGCTCTTCTCTGGACCTTGAATACACCAATATGTCATCAATGAAAATAATCACGAATTGGTCCAGGTATGGCTTGAATACTTCGTTCATTAGAGCCATAAAAGCTGTCGGCGCATTGGTCAACCCAAAAGGCATCACTAAAAATTCGTAATGGCCATAACGGGTACGAAATGCTGTCTTGGGCACATCCTCCTTCCGAATCTTCAATTGATGATACCCAGACCTCAGATCTATCTTGGAGAAGATCTGTGCTCCCCGTAGCTGATCCAATAAATCGTCAATGCGTGGCAAGGGGTACTTATTCTTGATGGTAGCCTTGTTTAACATCCGATAGTCAATGCACAACCTGAGGCTCCCATCTCTCTTCTTCACAAATAATACCGGAGCTCCCCATGGCGAGACGCTCGGTCTTATGAACCCCTTCTCTAACAACTCTTGCAGCTGTTTCCTTAATTCCTCTAACTCAACTGGGGCCATCCTATATGGTGACTTAGATATTGGTTCGGTTCCAGGCGTCAAGTCTATACCGAATTCCGTTTCTCTATCAGGTGGCAATCCTGGTAGATCGTCTGGAAAGACATCAGGGAATTCTCTGACCACTGAGATGTCCTCCATATCCGGATGTACTTTGTTCAAATCCACCACATAAGCAACAAAACCTTCAAAACAACACTCAAGCCATTTATACCAAAGTACTTTACTTAACACAAAATTTAAGATTTCATTTCTTCTCTTAAAATCTTACAACACATTCTTCAGGTAGAGAAAACTTAATGGACTTAGAACGACAGTCTATGACAGCATGATTGGCGGCTAACCAATCCATTCCCAAAATTACATCAATGTCATACATGTTTAACAAAATCAAGTTGGCTGTCATGCACTTATCTCCCACCCTCACTTTACAATCTTTATACACTTGCTCAACTAATTGGCTAACTCTCATTGGAGTACTTATTAGTAAGGTCCTATTCAAGTATGTGGGCTCTACAAAACCTTTTAACTTAGATGCACATGCAGGTGATATGAAGGAATGCGTAGCTCCAGAATCAAACAAAGCTATAACCTCTAGATTGAAAATCAAGATTGTACCTTTTATCACTTCAGAAGAGGTATCAGCCGATGCCTGGTCTATCGCATACACCCTGCCTTGACCCACAACTTGTTTTCCTTTCTCTTCAGCCGAGGCTTTCTTCCTTGCAGGAGGTGCAACTGGAGGAACCCTCTCTGGCTCTTTACCCCTCTGTGGAACTGCCTCAACTATCTCCGGGCACTCTCTGGCATAATGTCCAAATTTACCACATCTGAAACATCGGGTACCCTGAAGATGACATGGCCTACCACCATGGTATCGACCGCATAGCCTACACTGGTCTGTAGTCGGTCGGGGTCCACCAATCACTATACCCCTGGCTGGTGTCTGAGTCGGAGGCATATAAGGTCTAGCAATCTTTTTCTGGAACTCATCTACCTCTCTCCGACGTTTACTCATGAATTTTCGACTAAATTTGGCACTCTTGCCATCTCCCATCT
Source organism: Firmiana major (assembly GCA_033439115.1). Lineage (NCBI taxonomy): Eukaryota > Viridiplantae > Streptophyta > Magnoliopsida > Malvales > Malvaceae > Firmiana > Firmiana major. Next base: position 29,493,302 of record CM065905.1, read on the forward strand.
TCCTCGGACCCTTGTCCTTTCCCCAACTAAACTCAGAAATCTGCAAGTCATGATCTTGCTCACATAACTGGGCCCGTCGCACAGCCTCTCTATATGTAGCGACATCAAATGGGGCTAACTTCGCTCGGATCGAAGGCCTCAGTCCATCTACAAATCTACGGACTCTGACAGCTTCACTCCTGATCGAGTCGGGATCATATCGACCCAGTGAAGTGAATCGTGACTCGTACTCATCAACTGTTCGATTCCCTTGAGTCAGATTCAGAAATTCCATCTGTAGTCTCCGTCGAGCAGTATCTGGGATGTATTGCTCTCTGAAAACGTCCAAGAACATATCCCAAGTGATAACCATTCCTTGAGCTCTTAACATCGGCCTAGTGGACTTCCACCAGTGCTCTGCTTCGCCTCTCAATACAAAGGCCGCAAGTGCTACTCTCTCCGTAGCTGAACATCTACAGAAGTAGAATAACTTCTCCATTTGACTGATCCAGTCCTCAGCCACCGTCGGATCCTTTACCCCGCTAAACGAAGGAGGCTTAAAGTCCATAAAATGCCTCAACCTTTCCATGTCGCAATCATATCCATACCCCAATTCATCATCATGCTGATGTGGGGCTACCGGAGGAGGTACCGGTCGAATATGAGGTTCCCGTGGCCTAGCCGGTTCAGCTTGCGCAGGTGCAACATTCTCAGGTTCAGGTGCAGCTGCTGGGGGATTCGGTGCAGCCTGTCTCGCTGTACTAGGTGTACCCTCAAACCTAGCCATGATCTGACCCAGCATGGTCATCATCGTGCGCATGTCTTCCTCCAATCGAGTTATCCGAGGATCAGAAGCCTCTATTTGTTCCTGGGGCTCATGACTAGAGGATGATCTACTGTGCCTCTCAGTCCTGTCATTTTGCCCTCGAGCTCTTGAGCTCTCTCCCCTCTTGCGGTGTCTCTCAGGCATAACTCACTAGCCTGATAACTTTCCTGCGTTATAACAAACATTTAATTTACTACCAGCTCCGTATACACATTTGTATCTAAATATCGCACAGTAACTTGGGGATGTATGTTTTCTTAGTCCTAAGCATCAACTCACATCAGACCAACCAAGCTCTGATACCAAGCCTGTCATGCCCCGTTTTCGGGAACCCTTCTATCCATACAATCTCTACTACGGTTGGGCTGTGAGAAGATGCAATTACTAAAAATTTATTTATTTACAGCGGAATATTTAAAACTTTAATTCACACTCCCAGGTGTGTGTGTAAATACACAAAATTAATTGTATAAATACCAAGTGTTTACATATCATCCCCATAATACTGATTACAATTCCAAGATATAACTGTGCGATACGATATATTAGATACAAAATACTCGTGTATACAAATCTTATACCTTTGCGGATTGTGGGAGCTGTTCAACACAAAAGACCTTGAGATCACCGCTCTCTTACTTCTCAGTACCTGGAGGGGGAAAATAGTGGGATGAGCAAACCACGGCTCAGTAAGGAAATGTATGCTAGCAGGTAGATATCGTACTACCTACATAGCCCATGCATGCATAAACCAAAACCATGTTTTCGTTATAAATGGAAATATTATACGAACAATGCATTTAAATACATATTTCTCAAGAGCATTTTCGTGTAAATCAAATGTCAAACTTCCATTTAAAACATGCTCATAAATAGTGCCCTCATGGCACGAATGTGAAATCGGAGATTTATTGAAACACAAAATCTCTTTCACTTCTCAAATCATTCTCTTTCACAAATCTCTTTCTTTTTCTGAGATTGTCTCTGTTTCTCGATTCTCTGAGACAGGCATGGAATTTTAGGCAATCAAATATCCACGACTTATGGCCACAGTCAGTGATCCCAGGCCTCACTGATCGGGTGTGCACAGGGTATCACTTCGCCTGAAGGGGGATGGGTCAGTCCTACCCTCCGGCTCATCTCAATCCACCTCATCTCCTCGTATACTCACGGTGAAGATACGTCGTGTGTCATCTACGCGATACTCGTACTCACGTGCACCCAGCACGGTACATAGTATACCAACGGGTGACTACACTGTTCTACGTACAACCGTGGACCCAAGTCCATACTCCAACTCCGATGGACTTTTTATCCTTAAACCATGTCTCATATACCAGGCGAGCAAGCAGCGTGACACACAGTCAACGCAAAGCTCCAGCGCGGTACGATCTATCGTTAAGGCCCAGCCCGTTCAATTTGGCCGTCGGCTGGTATCCCCTTGGGTCCCAGACCCCCAGGTTTACCTTAACTCAACAAAACAGGTACGAGCATAGTTCTCGCACTTTCTCAAAACCTCCGTGCGAGTTAAACTCCCGCATGGTACATCAAGGCTTTAAACCGGGTGTGAGCTAACGCTTCAACACCAAATCTCATCTCAAAACTGATAGATGGCTATTTTCTCTTTTTAAAACTCAAAACACGTTTATTCACATAGCATGCCTTTTCATGCCAAAACATGTAAAATTAGCCAACCTATCATCAACATTTCTCAATCATCAATAACAATGTAAAATTGAGAATTTCATTGAAAACATGCATATCATGCTATTTCCTTACCCTATCCCATTTCTCAATACATATATATACATCATAGTACTTTTCATACTTCCACATCATTTCATAAACTTATAATATCGTACTAGTCCTAGCAATATATCTACGAAATTGCTGTAATTACGTACGAACATCTCTATAGCTAACACACAGTCCCTTACCTCGTTTTACTTGTGTGCAACTATCCGCCTTTATGCTTCTCGCGTTCTCATCTCGACTTGCTCCGGCGTATCATCCGAAACTGAAATTCATCCACCAACATTTGAGTTAATGTTTCTAACTCTTATTCAACTAAGCATTTATCCAATGCCTTAATTTCACATTTTTTACCCTTTGTGGTAAATCTCCCAATTTATCCTAATATCAACATTTCCAAACCATTTCCACAACATACTCATCCACTCAAGATATCCCATTCATCAAAAATACTCCCACACTCCACTTTCTCACACTTGACTATTTCTAAGCTATAGTCATTTCATACCATTTTAGGTAATTCTATTCACAATATGCACACCCAAATATTTTTATAATCATTAACTAACTCAATGTACTTGGATTTGTGCATTAGATCTTACCTCATTGGATTTCCTCTTGCTCCAATTAGGATTGCCCTCTATTTCTTCAATCCTTCAAATGGGAAAATGCCTCTAGACTATGTTGTTCTTCTCTTTGATGTGAACAACTTTGTCTCTAATAGCCTCTCCTTAAATCTCACTGAAAATGGCTGGATTTAGGAGTGAGAAACTAGATTTCTTTGAGTTGAAGTGAAATGGAAATGTTTGTCCCGAATTTCTGATGATCCAACTGCTCCCATTTATAGGTTTGACTTGATGAGATCGATCTTCCTTGGGTGGAGATCGATCTGTTCCTCCAGAAATCCCTCTTTTCTAAGACGTTTTAAGGGTAGGAGATCGATCTGTGGAGGCTGGAGATCGATCTGCTGTCAAACAGAAGCTTAAGGAGATCGATCTAGTCTTATGGGAGATCGATCTGCTTCCAACCCGAGACCTAGAGAGATCGATCTGGTCTTAGGGGAGATCGATCTTCTCCCAACCCGAGAGCTAAAGAGATCGATCTGCTTCCTTTGGAGATCGATCTGTCCCCTTCCATTTCTCACATAAGAGCATTCTGGCTCTCCCAGATCGATCTCTCATCCTATGAGATCGATCTGGCCTTCACAAATTCCAGATTTCATGCAGTTTTTCTGCAACAACTCTTACCAAACACCCTTAATTTACTACCATGATCATTTCCTCATTCATTCATCTTTGAGACTTGAAAATGGGATTTATCCTCACTACATACACATTAAAACTTGTGTAGGATCTTTGTATGACCAAATATATACGATATTACTCGAATGGAAATATACACTTATGTAAATCTTTCCTTCTATTTTACTATACTACTCATATTCCATTTCGGTCACATTCTTCTGTTTTCAAGTTTATTTCTTCCTACTCACTCATAATGCAACTTGTACGTATAATCACAATTCTTATTACACGTGCGTACATAGTCTTATAAACTTACATTGCATATACTTCACATTACAATACGTCATCTTACTTATGATTCTATTTACATTCCCATGTTCCTATATACATCGCTATACATGTACGGGGTCTCACAGGTTCGGCCGGTTCAGTCATCCTCTGGTCATTTCGGCGCCGTCCGACAGGTTCTCCGGCCGATTCCACCAACAATCGGCGCTCCGTGGCCTGGGCTTCCCAAATCGGGCCTCGACTGGGGTCAAAACGGTGCCATCCCCGGCGAATCAAGGCTTCTCTCCCGCGGCCCTCACTCCGTCGATCTGGCATTTTTCGACGACTTCGGGGCTCGTGGGTGTGCGGGTCAGCTTCCTCGGGTGCCAATCGACCTTCGTCAGCCGCCTCCTCGCGTCGTCCGTCGGTGGTTGCGTAGGAGCCGAGGGATTTGGTTCCCTCGATTTTTGGCTGCTTTGTTTCTCCTCTCTCCTTTCGCCGGTCGTCGTTCCTCCTAGCTGGTGGTCCTCACGGGGTCAGCTTCCTTCGCCGGCCCTCGCCTGAGGTCACCGCCGATCGCTCCGTCGGTGGCAGAGGTCGGCTGCTTCGGTTTCCTTCAGAAAATCGCAAAATGCGATTTTCTGTGTTTTTTTTCAGTTTTTTTTTTTATTTTTATTATTTTTATTATTATTTATTTTTAATATTATTTTAATCATTAAAATAATATTAAAATTCCAAAATATCTAAAAAAATTTATATTTTATTCATTTAATCCGTAAATGAATTTCTCAGTCCAATTTTACCTTTTCGGTATATTTTTCGATTATTTTCGGGATTATTTTTCGATATGAAAATTTCAGTTTATTCCAATAAATTCATATCTTGATCAATTTAATCCGAAATTTATTTATTTCTTCGTTATTGATCAAGATTTCTCATTCTCATATTTTTAATTAATTTTTCTTGTACCGATTAATACCGAATTTTGATCTTTTGACCGTTATGCCCTTGCACGTGTTCGGGGATACCATTTTAATCCTTTTGCATTTTTTTAAATGTACTAAAAAATATCAGGTCTTACAAGTTCTTCGCCAGACTTTCTCATCACATAACCACCACGCGGTACATCGTACTCCATGTGATATACACAGTACTGACAATTCTATTTTTACTAGAATTATTTCTGCTTAATTTCCTAATTAATTATTTAAATCCCCAATTTATTTTGTTAATTATCCCCTTTATTTAATTAAAATTTTTTAATGTGCAGGTAAATTAAATCCAGATGAAACTCAGTCGTTTCAGTCAAAAATGGGCTGAAAATGGGCTAAAGGAAACTGGACCACTTCTAATTTGTAGACCGAGTCAACAGTCGTCTGGACACGTGGGAGGTCGGGTGTTAGTATTTTATTCGCTCCGAAACGATAAGATCGACGGACACCATGCCAACCTTCTGGAAGACATACGCCGGGTCGCATCTCACAACTAAGTGTACTAAAAGACGGATGATGTGGAAATATCTACTCTGCAACAAATAAAATGAAGACAAGTGGTCAAACAATGCCAACTCATCTAGGATGAAAAATTATCATTGTACCCCTAAGTGTGTGTATAAATAGAACATGATAGCAATTGAAAAAAGAAGAACTAGTTAAGGTAGCATAGGTAGAATAGTCTTATATTTATTTTTCCTTGTTTTTAAGCTTTCCCATTAGTTGTTAGCCACCATTGTTATACAATTCTACAAGCTTTTATTTTTATCCTATTGAAATGGAAAAGTTTCATTCTAGTAATTAGTATTTTTTTTTATCACATTTGTTTACATTGTCTCTTCTTTTAGCTTACTGTTCGGTTTTTGTTTCTTCATTTTTTTTCTAATGCTCATTCAGAAAACTTAGGCATGGTGATAAGCAGTATTTGTTCCTAATATTTTACACGTTCTTCCTTTGCTGGAGCACGACTAAGTTTCTGGAATGAAAACTTCATTTCTGGTTTAATAGTTTTATTTACTTTTTTTCATTGCATGGCTCATACGGAAGTCAGCCACTCATCATTTAACCACTTCCATGCTTCTCTTTATATTTTCCATTAATTTAGCCTTGATCGGGCTTACTGGTTGCATTGTTACATAAACCGATTTAACTAGACATATTTACTATTATGTTTTTATTATTGTCATCTATTGTTATTCGTGTAAGAGCATGAGGAACTTTTTAACTCTGTTGATTTCTTAAAACTCAACGATTCTGCCTCTACTATTTTCTGTGTTAAGAGCTGTGCATGGAGTTGGTAGGACGGGGAGACTAAAGCCATTCGGTGCAGAATCAAGATTGGAAGGCACAGTTGCAGTGGACAGGAATCGCAGACTTTCCTCTGTTTGGCTCTGCTTTAGTTTATTTGTACTGTTCACCTGAGCTATCTTTTTATTCTGCATTAATCTTTTGTTGGTTGCTGCAACTATGTGACACGGTCTGAGGACAAGTTGATGCAGGCTGGAGATCAAAGAAGTTAGTTGTGTTTGCTAAGATCAATGAACCAACTTCATTCCTTGCTCTGTCCCGAGCTCCAGCTACTGTTCATCTTAGTTTTCTAAATTTTTTGCTCCCTTGTACCAAAGCTTGGTTGTTGTGTGTGCCATATTGTTTCCAGATAGTTCTTGATTTACAGGACACAGTTGGTGCCCTGCTGGTGTAAATGAAGTAAGGTGCAGCATTGCAATGGTTAGCAGGACAAAGGCACGACTGACGATATACTACAGTGCAAAAATCTGAAGCAGAGCAGCAAGACGCGGGATAGGGAGCCCTCCGTGTAGCCGAGGAATGGTTCCAGGAGCTGAACAAGACATTGTGCTAAGCTTAATCGGAAGAAGATAGTGGATGCAAACTGCTGAGCAGTAAGGTGAAGCAAGGGTGTTGGCGTAGGGACTGGGCAACTGAAGCAGGAGCTGCTGCTGTATGCTTGCTGGATTCTTCTCTGCATTGAGAATAGCTGATGCGTGTGGGGCTGGAGTTGTGTAGGGAATGGAGCTGAGCAGGAACCGAGAGCAAGAGCTGAACATGCAAACCTGGAAATGATCGCACAAGAGGGACATTATCGAGGGCAGTTGGTAGATTGCACAATTCGATTAAGACCATGTTTGGTCGTTGGGAGTTATCAATAATCCATTTTTCCTGCATTTCTCATATTTGATATTACTTATTTTCAATATTATTTGTTAGTTTAAGTAAAAGTTGATTCTTGAATTAATTTGCAAGTTAGTTTAATTTTCTTAGTTTATTAGTTTAAGGTTTAGTTTAATTTTATAAATAGCTAATTTGTGACTATATTAGGATTTAGGAATTATATGTTGCACATAAGATTAAATTAGAGGACTATTATTTTATGCATTTTTAAGTTTTCATTTTAAATTGAAAAATCCAAAAATATTATTTCTTATGCATTAATTAGATTTTGTTTTAGTGTTAGTAATTAGTTAGAGTTAGATTTAATTAGGATTATTTTATAGGTAGTTAATTTCTTAGTTTGACTTGAGAATTTCTTTAGGATTAATAGAAGTTTTATCTTATTAGACTTTAGGTTAGTTTGCATTTTTATTAAGTAGTTTAATTACATGCATATTTTATTTTAAGTTTGTTTAATTTTAGTTTAATTAATTTGTTTCTTTATTTTCATATTTGCATTCTAGTTTAATTGCATTTTAGTTAATTAATTTTAACTGTTTTAATTTTCTTTTATAGGTTGTTGTTTTTTATCACTCGGAGCTCTGTAGTTAATTTTAGCTCGATTTTATTTTCTTTAGTTTATAGTATTTATTATTTACAGAATTCCAGCCTTGTAGATCACCCACAAAAACTCATAATTTTCTAGGATATACTTAGGGAAAAATTAACCGGTAGTTAATTAGGCTAATCACTTCTCTGTGGGATGATAGTCCGGGACTCAAATCCTATTATTACTTGTACGACCCGTGCACTTGCGGATACATGTCCAGGTCACTTAGAGTAGGCATTGTTTCGTATCAAGTACAACGTACTCCACGGACCCATATCATGATTGAGGGTGCCAGTCGTAGGTCTTATCTACCCTATACCAAGTGTAACCTCTATTGTCTCAAGTGCATGTGGAGCTTTCCGTACCCATGTAAGAGAGCCTCCCTACCTAACAGAGCCTCCCCACACACTCTGGCTTGAGGATGTTGTGCTTGAGGGTCTTACCGTAAGAGAGCCTCCCTACCGAACAGAGCCTCCTTGCCCTCTCTGGCTTGAGGATGTAGGGCTTAAGGATCTTACCAACTTCCACGACATCATACGTACCACAGTGTGAAAACTTGTGCGAGTAAGGCTCTAGCACGATTCATACATCATTACTAAACCACCACGTACAAGCAACGCTCTAGTACGACATTTATGAATCAAATCATGAAGAAACCACGTATGAGCATAGCTCCAGTACAATTATATGCATAAGAAACCACTCGAAATCCACGTACAAGCAGAAGCTCCAGTACGATTTATAAAAACATCATCATAGTTTCCAAATCAAGGTGCGAGCTAGGCTTCAGCACATTTCATACAAATGAAGGCATCAAAATCTAGCACGAGCAAGGATCCAACGCGATTTATATCACACAAATACGATAGGCGGCTCATACACAATCAAAACAATCCCAATTCGAGTTTAGCACCTCCCAAGTGCAATTTCACAAAATCATTCAAACACTAGCCAACCTATCCATTAATTTGTTCAAAACCAAGCATTATGTTATGTGAAAACATTTCAAACACATGATTTATGCATTTATTAGCCTTACCATCCCTTTTTTATAATAATCATTTCAAAACCAAATCTCATACATACTCGTAGCTATTCGCATACATCATCAATCATTTTCTCAAAGAGTCATACACTTCATAAACGCCCTATATCCACCCACAAAATACGAGCAGCTACCTCTATATACTTACAGAATTCCCTTACTTGGAATCGCGTCGCGTGATTCCATTTCCTTAGAGCTGCTTACTTGTGCGATTTGATTCGTCTCCAACAAACTTTTTGAAACTGCACAAAGTCGTATATTACATCGATTTAGTTCATATAACTCAACTCTTGTGTTCACTATAGTCGATTTAACCTATAGCCTCTATTAATCCTCATAAGGCCTAGTTTTATCGTTCAACTCACACCTCGAGTTTATTGATTTCTTTTAGGCCTATTGATTCATACCAAATCGATATTAAATCGACATTAAGCTCATATTGCTCATATTTCACCAATTTCATCACTATGACATTTTATCAAACATCTTACATACTTATTTCTATAAATCCTCTAAACTCACAATGTGGCTTCATTTAACACTACAAATCATACATATTACTTCAATAACAACTTATCATAATCCATAAACCACCAACGCATTAAAATCACACTTTCTCACACTAACCCATTCTATTTTCTAGGCCACCCAAGTTCCATCATAACCTAGGTAGTTTTGACCATCAACACACATGCAAATCAACTCCAAAAACCATTAAATAGACAATGTACTAGAGCTGAAGTATTAGAAACTTACCAAATCTGGTTTCTCTTCTTACGCCAAAGAAAAATACACCTTGCTCCTTCAATCAAACAAAATGGGATTTTGAATCCAAAGTAGGTTATTCTTCTCTTTGATTGGAACAACTTTGTATCTAATAGGATTTCCTCAATTCTCACTGGAAATAGGTGGCTTTTAGGAAGAGAAATCTAGGTTTTGGGTTGAAATGTAAGAAATGGGGGTTTGTTTCCATGATTTAAAGATTTCTCTGCTTTTATTTATAGAAATTGCTCAATGAGATCGACTGTTGAAGCATGACATCGATCTGGTCCTCTTAAATTCTTCATTTTCACGCCAATTTGAATGCATGAGATCGATCTGTCGAGGGCTTGAGATCGATCTGTCCCAGGCAGTAGTTAAGGAGATCGATATGCATCCAGGGAGATCAATCTGGTCCAATTCGAGAGCTAAGGAAATCGATTTGGTCACACCAAAATCGATTTTCTCATTACAGAATGTTTAGCAGATCGATCTGGCTCCATTGGAGATCGATCTGGCATATTCCATTGCTCGAATAAGAGCATTTTGGGCTCTTCTAGATCAATCTCTCATACTATGAGATTGATCTGGCCTTCATATTTCTAAATTTTTCTGTAGTTTTCTGGAGCAACTTATACCCAACTTCATACATTTTGCTGCTATGGTCATTTTCTCATTCATCCACCTTTAAAGCTTGCAATTGTCATCCATTCATACCTTATACATATTAAAACTTGTGTGTATACTGTATATAATCCAAGGTATACAATTCATAGCCAAATGGAAGTACAATTACTTATGCAATTCATGCAACTACATTCTATTTGCTGCATTACTCATTTTGAATTCCAATCACATTCATCAAGTATAAAAGGTCATTTCTTCATATTCATATAAAATGAAACTTGTATGTACATTACAAACTTATATTACAAGTATGTACATTGAATCCGTGGACTTACACCACTTATGCTTTACAATGCAACTACATCACCATACTCATGATTTCATGAAGTTTACATCCAAAAATATAGGTCTTACATTCCTCCCCTCATTCAAGGAATTTGGTGCTCCAAATTAGAACCAAGTTACTCTTAAAAAAGTTAGGAGTATTTCTCCTGTATCAAATTCTCTAATTCTCATGTGGTCTCTTCCACCGTGTGATGTTGCCAAGGAACTTTCACTAAAGGAATTGTCTTTGTAAGACCCGATTTTATTTAAAAAATGAAATGAGCAAAGATCAAATGAAGGATTGAAATGGTAGTCCCGAACACGTGCAAGGGTAAAACAGTCAAAAGATCAAAATTCGGTATTAATCGTGACAAGAAATTTTAATTAAAAATATGGGATTGAGAAATCTTGATCAATAACGAAGAAATAATTAAATTTCAGGTTAAATTGATCAAGATATGAATTTATTAGAATAAACCAAAATTTTCACTTCGAAAATAATCCCGAAAATAATCAAAAAATATACCGAAAAGTTGAAATAAGATCGATAAATTCATTTATAGATTAAATGAATACAATATAAATTTTTTTAATGATATTTGTGGATTTTTAATATATTTTAATGAATAAATTAATAATAAAATTTAATTATAAATGAATGAAAAAAATTGAAATTCGCAAAACAAAAAAGAAAACAGGCGAAAATGAGGGTGAGGAACCGAGGGAGTCGGTTCCTTCCAATCCGATGATCACTGGTGATGCTGAGGGGTCGGTAAGGGCTGGCAAAGGTAGCCCGACATCGGGGAACCACCAGTGGCCGTGATGTGCCGTGGAAACGTCGGAGAACGCAGGAAACAAGGTGAGAGGCCGCGGGAGAGAAGACTAGATCGACGGCCATCGACATCGATTCGACCAGCCCCGAGGCCCGATGATGGAATCCCAGGCGATGATGCACCGAACGGCATAGGAAATGGCTGGAGAACCGATCGGACGGTGCCAGAACGGTGAAATAAGGCCTGAACTGTAAGACCCGATATTTTCAAGTGCATTTAAAAATGCAAAAGGATTGAAATGGTATTTTCGAACCCGTGCAAGGGTAAAACGGTCAAAAGATCAAAAATCGATATTAATCGGGATAAGAAAATTTAATTAAAAATAATGGCTTGAGAAATCTTGACCAATAACGAAGAAATAATTAAATTTCGGATTAAATTGATCAAGATATGAATATATTGGAATAAATCAAAATTTTTGCATCGAAAAATAATCCTGAAAATAATCAAAAAATATACTGAAAAGGTAAAATCGGACTAATAAATTCATTTATAGATTAAATGAATTAAATAATAATTTTTGAAGATATTTTGGCAATTTTAATATATTTTAATTGATTAAAATAATAATAAAAGTTAATTATAAAAAAAATAGAAAAATCGTAATTTGCAAATTTCTGGAGAAAGAAATAGAGAAGAAACGAAAGAAAAGGTGAAACCTGAAGCAGGAAACTGAGGGAGTCGATTTCCCTCTGATTCGACACCACCGGCGGGGCTGAGGCGCCGGCGAGGACCGGCGAAGTTAGCCCCACACCAGGCGAACCACCAGCGGCTAGGACGCGCCCCGATGTCACCAGAAAACGCCGAAAACGGAGGAGGAAGCCGCGAGGAAGAAACCTCGATTCGTCGGCGATGGCGCCGATTCGACCCCAGCCGAGGCCCGATTTAGGAAGCCCAGGTCGTGGCGCGCCGATTGGTGGCAGAATCGCACCGGGAACCGATCGGACGGCGTCGGCACGACCAAATGTTGCCTGAACCGGTCGAACCAAACCGAGCTGAACCGACGGTCTGAACCGGGTTGAACCGGACCGGACTGGTTCAACCAAAAAGAGAAGGAAAAAAGGAAGAAAAAGGGAAAAAGAAAAAGAGAAAAAATTTGGGAAAATTTCAGTGATGCAATCGAGCTTCGGGTAAGTTGGTAAGTGGTCAAATTGATCGATTTAATTTTTTGAAATATTTAATTTGATAAATAATCGACTGAAAGTTTACCCGAAAATATATTTAATTATGTAGCTCGACAATTGGCATCAACCGAGAGCTCGAGACAGCCTCAATTTGTGTACGATCATGGAATAACGGGTCAGTAACCCTTATTTACGACAATTTTGCATCGTTATGCCTGATTGATATTTAACGCATAAATTACGGATTTAATTTTCGTATAAATGAATTAAATTCTGAAAATTGAGATAAATTGTCGTAAATAATTCATAAGCTGTCTAAGAGTTTAGAACAAGACTAAATAAATATTGATGGGCCCAATGAGCCCAATAGGTCTCGATAAAGTGTGGTAAATGGGCTTAAGGCCGATTAAGGCCCAATAAGGTGCAATCGGGCCCAATATGGGTAAACAGGCCCAATGATTTAAATTAAGCCCAAAAAATTGTGAAATACAATTAAATTGTACTGTAATTGTCCTGATGAATGTGTATCTGCAGTTTCAAAGATTGGATTGGAAGCAAATCGGACTGCGTGATGAGACATCGGTGTAAAGGTCAGACTGTACAGAAAAATGAGGTAAGGGAATTGTGTGAGTAGCTAGAGGTAGCTACGCGTATTTTAATAGTTTTTCTATACACTGAATATGTATGTATGCCTTGATTTTGTATAAAGGTCCTGAAAATGGTTTAAAGATTTTAAGGATCGAAATAGGTGAAAAGACTAATTTACCCCTATTGAGGGAAGTTTACCTATGGAGGGTGAAAGCATGACATGTATGAGGTGCATGATTTAAGGAAAATTATGTTTTAAGGATTTTATTGGTTTTAATCAAAGCAAATCGATAGATTGGCCAGTAATTACATGAATTTCACATGATAACACTACGTAAGTGTTATTTACATTTAAATGAAATTTCTTTGGAAAATAGGCCAACTATCAAGTTTATATGGAAATAGATAGTGCCGACACGTAGTTCGCACTATATCTACATTTGTGAATGTGCATAAATGTGATTGAGCGGTTGCTCGCACTGACTTGTGACATCATATGCATGACATGTGCTAGAGCGGTTGCTCGCACTGATTTTTGTTCCTATGAAATACATGAGAAGTGCTGGAGCCTAGCTCGTACTCTGTTTTGACATGTTTTGACATGTTTTGATTTGTTTTGACGTGGTATGCATAAAATGGTGCTGGACCGATTGCTCACACTAGTTTTAATGATTTGACATGCATGAGAAACGCTGGAGCTTAGCTCGCATCCTGTTTTGATTTAATTATGCATGAAGCCGTGCTGGAGTGTAACTCGCATGAGATTTGATTTAATTATGCATAAAGCCGTGCTGGAGTGTAACTCGCACGATATTTGATTTACTTGAGCATTCATTTGTATTGGAGCGTTGCTCGCACAAAGTTTTAAATGGTTTTATAACTCATTTTAAAGCCGTACTGGAGTTTTTCTCGTACGAGGTTTTCACTGAGTTGTTATACATATCCGTACTAGAGCATTGCTCGTACGTGGATTTTACTTGAATTTATAATAAGTTTAAGTCGTACTGGAGCGCTGCTCATACGCAGATTTCTATGACACCGTGCTAGAGCTTCGCTCGCACGAGGTTTTCTAATATCATGAATATGCATGGAGCCGTGCTTGAGCTTCGTTCGTACAGGGATTTATATGACATGCATATAGCCGTGTTGGAGCCTCCTGTAGACTGTGTGTCACAGTGAGATGATATGCTCACACGTGCATATTGAGACAGAGATGATATGGGTGGATAAGACCTATTACAGGCACCCCTGATTGAGCTTGGATTCACGGAGTACGTTGTAACGTGTATATCATGCGGAGTACGCTGTACCATGGGGATTGTTGGAGTGGAGTGGCATTAGCCACGAGGCAGCAAGCCTTGCCCTCACAATCATGGTGTTATGCTGTTCTGGCGGGTAGGACGACCCACCTCCCGTTTCAGGTGTGATACCCCGCACACTAGATACCGTGTTGACAGGGATCACTAGGATATGGCCATTGTCCTCGATGTTACTGATAATTACCTGATTGTCTCACATGATATAACTTGTGGTCTGTTAGACCAGGGTAGACCAGAAGAAGGGGTCAGGCCCCCGATTTGACGATTTTATGATTTCATGATTTTATGATTTTCTACTATGCTCAAATATGTTTTAGATGATTTTATGATCTGTGACCTTGAAAGAAGGGTGGGTTTATAACCGAAGTTTTATAATGAATTTTAAATGAATTGTTTTATGAGATGATTGACCCGGAAGGGTTAGCTTATACTGCAGTTTTAAATGAATTGATTTAAATGCAGAAGCATGATGTTGTTTTCCATGCTTTTGATTAAAATTCATGATTTGTCTTACATGACACAAACGAATGCATGATCTTGTTTTACTTCATGCTTATTATGATTTAATGATGCCACATAAAATGCTTGGAATGCATGAATTACATGATTTATATATGCACAAATAGTTTTGGATAAACTATGGCATTGAATATGCATGACTTTGTGCATGAAATTTTAAATGAAAAGAAATGAATTTAAGGGCATGACATTATGAGCATGTAGATAGTGGAGCTATCTACTTACTTGCATAATTGCCTTACTGAGCGTGTGGTTTGCTCACCCCCTTATTTTCCCATCTTTTCAGAGCACTCACAGAAATTAGTAAGCGGTTGAGGACTTGCATGCTTGGTGCTTCCCATTGAGAGATAGGTATACACATTTGTATGGTCTTGTATCTAAATATGTAATGCATAGTACTGTAAACAGACATTGATGTCGGGGATGTAGAGTTATAAATACTAATGGGTATGTATTTAATTAAAGTCAAAGGCTAATAAACTCTGATGTATAAATGTGATTATGGAAATGGAATTGGTAATAGTGTGAGGTGACTAACACCGAATCATAACCCAATTGTTTGTAGGATGGTCACGATGAGAGAAAGGTAAGAATTAAATAATAAATGAAAAAGTAAAAAATTTACTCTGATTTTTAGGTAATTTGGGTCGTGACAGGTTTAATGGTATCAGAGCTTAAGTTGGCCTGATATGAGTCAGTGTTAGTGGTTAAGGAAGTTTACATCCCCATGTACTATGCATTGTTTAGATATAATTGTGTATATCGAGATGGAAGTGCAGCTAAGAATGTGGTTTTAAATGCAAGAATAGACTCATTAATTGATAGTCGCTACGGTTGAAAGGCGAGTACACGAGCTCGAGGCCATAGAGGTAGGCCCGAGAGTTGTACTGAGTCGCCACATGAGACTCGAGATGAGATTGACGTGAAGGGTGATGTTGAGCATGCCCCACAGAGTCCGAAAGAGAGATCGGACAGAGTCTGATAGAGAGATCGGACAATATTGAGACATGTTTCACGAGGTTGGAACGGAGTGTGGAGACTATTTTACGAGCTAATTGCTCAGAGTATGTATGATTTGAGGGCAAGTTGGAACATTGGTAGAAGTCCACTCGACCCACCTTAAGAGTTAGACATCCAAAATGGATATGAAAAATAATTCTAGATGTATTCCGGTGACATAATATCCTGGACATTGTTTAAAGGAAATTACAGATAATATTCTTTACTCTGACCCAGAGGAACAAGTTGATTGACGAGTAGGAAGCTCAGTTTATATTCTTGGGCAGATGTGACTCGGACACGATGAACAATGAGAGTCGGAATGTTTGAAAGTTCATGGAAGGATTCAGATTATCAATTAGAGTCCAATTGGCCTGTTAGATATCACTACCTATGCCGAGGCAGTGCGCAGACTACAGTTATGTGAATAAGATTATGAGTTGCATGCCTCTGAGATTGGGAAAGGTAGTGAGGGCCGAAATTGAGATAAATAGAGAATAAAGAATGACAGAGGTGTCAGAATGGGAAAAGGTAGTTTGGTAAAAGATTAGAGCTGATGAATCACGGGGTAAGTTGATTGATAAACCCTAGTATATCTAATTTCAATACTTATGAGGGGTATTGTGATTTGAGGACCCCAACCTGCTACGTAACAGTATAGCAGTGTAGCAGTGTGAACAATGTAGAATATGTGGTAGTTACCACAGAAATAAGATATTGGACGAGGGCGATTGTATGCCTTGGACCAGGACACTATTAATGTTTCATAGGATGTGGTGGAAGATACCACACTGGTTGTAAATAATGAAGTAATTATTTAATTGATCCTGGTGCCACGCATTTATTCATACTGCCTTCAGTTGCTTATAAGCGAGTGAAAGATGTGAAGCCTGTACCCTCAAGCAAGATGATGCTAGTTAGCTGATTTTCACTAACTGAATATGGGTATAGTGATTGTAAGTTGAAAATAGGGGTAAAAACATCCCTGAAAAGTGTATTGTAAGTTTGACAAGTAATGAAAGAGATTTTTATAAGTGATATATTAAAGGAGATATATTGGAAAAAGAGACGTATGCTAGGTAAGGATGTTCTTGATATGCAAAGTAATTTGGATTAAGCGGTATGTAGTCAAGTCTGAGGGTTAATAAACGTATTTTAAAATATTCCCTGCCTGAAGACTGGACAGCGTCGATAAGCGCACACATAACCTATAAACTGAAATCGACAGTCGTAGTCGCTATATATGCATTTAAAGTGTGGGTACCTTTGCTGGTACGATAAAGAAAAATATAGAATTTGATTAATCATGAAGCTTTAAAAATTAAAATTTTATAAAAGTTGTTAATATAAGAAAAAACGAAATGACGCGAATTAGTATCTTGAACAGAAGCGATTTCGAAATGACATTGTACGTTTATGCGTACATAGGTCAAAGATATGGATAATTGAAATATTCAGTTGAACTCAACTATGATAAGGTATTTAAACCTTACCTGGACCGATTGGTTGTCATCATTAGCGATGATAATTTGATGTATTCGAAGTCCAGGGAAGAGCATGAGTAGCAACAGGAAACTGTCTTACAGACGAGGTGTTGAGAGTTTCTTGAAATGGGCTGCTCAGTTGACACATTTGTTCGGAAAAGGATTGAATACGAGTGGTATGATAAGTATGAAAGTAGCTTCGGTGAGTTTTGGTATATTAAGGTAATAAACTGACCATTGTAAGTATTTTCACCACAACTAACAGCTCAAGAGGTTTCAGTGTGACATGATACCTCAAAATAAGGATTGGGCTGTGTATTGATGTAAAATGGGAAGATAGTTATTTATGGATCCAGATAATTCAAGGACCAAGACAGAAACTATTTGACCCATGATTTAGAGTTGGTAGCCATAGCGTTTACATTAAAAGTATGGCGCCGCCACTTAAATGGTAAGAAATTTCGGTTATGCACTGATCGTAAAAGTCCCGAGTATCTATTTTAACAGAAAGAGTCGGATATGCTAACCATGAGGGTTAGAGCTTCTAAGGATTATGATTGTGAACATTGTACCACCCAGGAAAGGCTAATGTAATGGCTGATGCCTTGAATAGAAAGAGCCTCGGGATGGTATCACATATGATGGTCAGGGAGCGTGAGCTGTTAGAGCAGTTGTGAACCTCAGTAGTGATGTGATCCCTTCTGATGATGACAGTGATTGGGTGACAGCTAGCCTGAGGTTAGAATCGGATTTGAGTGACCAAATTTTCCAGGCTTAGCGTGATGATCGGCATGGTGTTGATAGTCTGGGTCAGATTCAGAAGGGTATAGTGACAGAGTTCACAGTGAGTGATGATGACTTACAGAGGTTCAGAGACAGTATAAGTGCTCCCTAGGACCATAGTTGATGAAATAGTTTTATTGTCAGAAGCTCACTCTTCGGGATATACAGTGCATCCGATAAATAATAAATATATTGGAATCTCTGAAAAGGGGTATTGGTGGTCAGGTATGAAAAAGAGATATTGTAGAGATTGTAGCAAAGTGTCTCGTAAGTCAGCAAATAAAGGTATAGCAAAAGAAGTCTACAGAGTTATTGCAGCCTCTACTTATATATTGACACGAAAATGGGAACAAGTTACAGTAGATATCGTGATGGGTTACAGAGGACCCGAATGAATCACGAGGCTATCTAGTGATAGTTGATAGATTGATTAAGTTTACCCACCTTCTGGTTATGAAATCCCCAGATACTCTGAGTGTGTAGGCGGATTTTTATATACGGAAAATTGTGAAATAGTATGTAGCGTTCCAGGGAGCATGATACCAGATAGGGATTCCCGTTTCACTTCCCACTTCTAGGAATATTGTTTTTGAAAGCTATGGGACCCTGATTGAGAGTTAGCACAGCTTCTATCCTCAGATAGATGGTCAGTCAGAGAGGACTGTACAGGTTCTAGAGGATGTGATGAGAGCATGTGCCATTCATTTTATAAGCTCCTGGGATGATCAGTTGCTACTAATCAAATTCGCCAGTGATGACAGTTGTCACTTGTGTTTCGGGATAACATTTTATATGAGTCATTGTATGGCCATAGGATGTTCAGTTGATTTATGAGAGATTAAGAACACCTCAGAGTAGATAGAAAAGCTATGCTGACAAGAGACGAGAAACCATTGGAAATTCACCGAGGGTGAATTAGTATTGTTGGTAGTTACTTGTCCTAAGAGCATAAGGACGTAACGAGATTCAGATAGGGATATAAGACGAAGTGGAAGGTAAGACCTGTAAGTTGACGTTACCACTTGAAATAGACAGGCATCCACAATGTGTCCTATCTTATGATGTTTCGAAAATAATATTCGAACCCAGTATATGTGATTGGATATGAGCTCCAACAGTTAGCTCAATGAAAGTATAACGTATGATTGGAGAATTGATTCGGGTATTAGACGGAAGGAGAAAGTGTTGAGGGTTAAGATGATCTCCCTAGTTAAGTATGATGACAGTATTACAGTCCGAAGAAAGTCACTTGAGGATGACAGTATATGATACGATAGACGTATCCGGAGTTATTTATGGACTCATTTACTTGGTTCTAATTTGGAGGACCAAATTTCTTAAGTGGGGGAGATTGTAAGACCGATATTTTCGAGTGCATTTAAAAATGCAAAAGGATTGAAATGGTATTCCAGAACCCGTGCAAGGGTAAAACGGTCAAAAGATCAAAATTCGATATTAATCGGGACAAGAAAATTTAATAAAAAAAATGGCTTAAGAAATCTTGATCAATAACGAAGAAATAATTAAATTTCGGATTAAATTGATCAAGATATGAATATATTGGAATAAATCAAAATTTTCGCATCGGAAAATAATCCCGAAAATAATCAAAAAATATACCGAAAAGGTAAAATCGGACTGATAAATTCATTTATAGATTAAATGAATTAAATAATAATTTTTGAAGATATTTTGGTAATTTTAATATATTTTAATTGATTTATAAAAAAAAAAAGAAAAATCGCAATTTGCGAATTTCTGGAGAAAGAAACAGAGAAGAAACGAAAGCAAAAGGCGAAACGCGAAGCAGGAAACCGAGGGAGTCAGTTTCCCTCCGATCCGACACCACCGGCGGGGCTGAGGCGCCGGCGAGGACCGACGAAGGTAGCCCCACACCAGGCGAACCACCAGCTGCCAGGATGCGCCCCGATGTCACCGAAAAATGCAGAAAATGGAGGAGGAAGCCACGGGGAAGAAACTCGATTCGTCGGCGATGGCGCCGATTCGACCCCAGCTGATGCCCGATTTAGGAAGCCCAGGCCGTGGCGCACCGATTGGTGGCGAAATCGCACCGGGAACTGGCTGGACGGCGCTGGCACGACTAAATGTTGCCTGAACCGGCCGAACCGGACCGAGCTGAACCGGCGGTCTGAACCGGGTTGAACCAGACCGGACCGGACCGGTTCAGCCAAAAAGAGAAGGAAAAAAGGAAGAAAAAGGGGAAAAGAAAAAGAGAAAAAATTGGGGAAAATTCCAGTGATGCAATCGAGCTTCGGGTAAGTCGGTAAGTGGTCAAATTGATCGATTTAATTTTTTGAAATATTTAATTTGATAAATAATCGACTGAAAGTTTACTCGAAAATATATTTAATTGTGTAGCTCGACAATTGGCATCAACCGAGAGCTCGAGACAGCCTCGATTTGTGTACGATCATGGAATAACGGGTAAGTAACCCTTATTTACGACAATTTTGCATCGTTATGTGTGATTGATATTTAACGAATAAATTACGGATTTAATTTCTGCATAAATGAATTAAATTCTGAAAATTGAGATAAATTGTCGTAAATAATTCATAAGTTGTCTGAGAGTTTAGAACGAGACTAAATAAATATTGATGGGCCCAATGAGCCCAATAGGTCTCGATAAAGTGTGGTAAACGGGCTTAAGGCCGATTAAGGCCCATTAAGGTGCAATCGGGCCCAATATGGGTAAACAGGCCCAATGATTTAAATTAAGCCCAGAAAATTGTGAAATACAATTAAATTGTATTGTAATTGACCTGATGAATGTGTATCCGCAGTTCCGGAGATTGGATTGGAAGCAAATCGGACTACGTGACGAGACATTGGTGTAAAGGTCAGACTGTACAGACAAATGAGGTAAGGGAATTGTGTGAGTAGCTAGAGGTAGCTACGCGTATTTTAATAGTTTTTCTGTACACTGAATATGTATGTATGCCTTGATTTTGTATAAAGGTCTTGAAAATGGTTTAAAGATTTTAAGGATCAAAATAGGTGAAAAGACTAATTTACCCCTATTGAGGGAAGTTCACCTAAGGAGGGTGAAAGCATGACATGCATGAGGTGCATGATTTAAGGAAAATTATGCTTTAAGGATTTTATTGGTTTTAATCAAAGCAAATCGATAGATTGGCCAGTAATTACATGAATTTCACATGATAACACTACGTAAGTGTTATTTACATTTAAATGAAATTTCTTTGGAAAATAGGCCAACTATCAAGTTTATATGGAAACAGATAGTGTCGACACGTAGTTCGCACTATATCTACATTTGTGAATGTGCATAAATGTGCTTGAGCGGTTGCTCGCACCGACTTGTGACATCATATGCATGACATGTGCTAGAGCGGTTGCTCGCACTGATTTTTGTTCCTATGAAATGCATGAGAAGTGCTGGAGCCTAGCTCGCACTCTGTTTTGACATGTTTTGACATGTTTTGATTTGTTTTGACGTGGTATGCATAAAATGGTGCTTGAGCGATTGCTCGCACTAGTTTTAATGATTTGGCATGCATGAGAGACGCTGGAGCTTAGCTCGCATCCTGTTTTGATTTAATTCTGCATGAAGCCGTGCTGGAGTGTAACTCGCACGAGATTTGATTTAATTATGCATAAAGCCGTGCTGGAGTGTAACTCGCACGAGATTTGATTTACTTTAGCATTCATTTGTGCTGGAGCGTTGCTCGCACAAAGTTTTAAATGGTTTTATAACTCATTTTAAAGCCGTACTGGAGTTTTTCTCGTATGAGGTTTTCACTGAGTTGTTATAATATCCGTACTAGAGCATTGCTCGTACGTGGATTTTAATTGAATTTATAATCAGTTTAAGTCGTACTGGAGCGCTGCTCGTATGCAGATTTCATTGATTTCTATGACACCGTGCTAGAGCTTCGCTCGCACGAGGTTTTCTAATATCATGAATATGCATGGAGCCGTGCTTGAGCTTCACTCGCACAGGGATTTATATGACATGCATATAGCCGTGTTGGAGCCTCCTGTAGACTTTGTGTCACAGTGAGATGATATGCTCACACGTGCATACTGAGACAGAGATGATATGGGTGGATAAGACCTATTACAGGCACCCCTGATTGAGCTTGGGTTCACGGAGTACGTTGTACCGTGTATATCACACGGAGTACGCTGTACGTGGGGATTGTTGGAGTGGAGTGGCATTAGCCACGAGGCAGCAAGCCTTGCCCTACAATCCTGGTGTTATGCTGTTCTGGCGGGTAGGTCGACCCACCTCCCGTTTCAGGTTTGATACCCCGCACACTAGGTACCGTGTTGCCAGGGATCACTAGGATATGGCCATAGTCCTCGATGTTACTGATAATTACCTGATTGTCTCACATGATATAACTTGTGGTCTGTTAGACCAAGGTAGACCCGAAGGAGGGGTCAGGTCCCCGATTTGACGATTTTATGATTTCATGATTTTATGATTTTCTACTATGCTCAAATATGTTTTAGATGATTTTATGATCTGTGACCCTGAAAGAAGGGTGGGTTTATAACCGAAGTTTTATAATGAATTTTAAATGAATTGTTTTATGAGATGATTGACCCGGAAGGGTTAGTTTATACTGCAGTTTTAAATGAATTGATTTAAATGCAGAAGCATGATGTTGTTTTCCATGCTTTTAATTCAAATTCATGATTTGTCTTACATGACACAAACGAATGCATGATCTTGTTTTACTTCATGCTTATTATGATTTAATGATGTCACATAAAATGCTTGGAATGCCTGAATTACATGATTTATATATGCACAAATAGTTTTGGATAAACTATGGCATTGAATATGCATGACTTTGTGCGTGAAATTTTAAATGAAAAGAAATGAATTTAAGGGCATGGCATTATGAGCATGTAGATAGTGGAGCTATCTACTTACTTGCATAATTGTCTTACTGAGCGTGTGGTTTGCTCACCCCCTTATTTTCCCATCTTTTCAGAGCACTCACAGAAATTAGTAAGCGGCTGAGGACTTGCATGCTTAGTGCTTCCCATCGAGAGACAGGTATACACATTTGTATGGTCTTGTATCTAAATATGTAATACACAGTACTGTAAACAGACATTGATGTCGGGGATGTAGAGTTATAAATACTAATGGGTATGTATTTAATTAAAGTCAAAGGATAGTAAACTCTGATGTATAAATGTGATTATGGAAATGGAATTGGTAATAGTGTGAGGTGACTAACACCGAATCATAGCCCAACTGTTTGTAGGATGGTCACGATGAGAGAAAGGTAATAATTAAATAATAAAAGAAAAAGTAAAAAATTTACTCTGATTTTTAGGTAATTTGGGTCGTGATAGGAACAGGTATGGCTGGTTCAGCGCAGTGAGGGTATGCTGAACCGGACTGGACCGGTTCAGCCAAAAAGAAAAGAAAAGAAGAAAAAAGGAAAAAGAAAAAGAGGAAAACTTGGGGAAAAATCCCAGTGATGTAATCAACTACGAGTAAGTCGGTAAGCGGTCGAAATTGACCGATTCAAATTTCAGAATATTTAATTTGATTAATATTCGACTGAAAGTTTAGTCGAAAAAAATATTTAATTTTGTAGCTCGACAATTGAAGTTAAACGAGAGCTCGAGATAGTCTTGATTTACGTACTATAGTAAGTAACCCATATTTTATGATAATATTGCATCGTTATGTGTGTGAGAAATTTACCGCATAAATTACGGATTTAATTTTTGTATAAAATGAATTATATTTTGGAATTAGAGATAAATTGTCGTAAATAAATAATTGAGCTATCCGAGAGTTTAGAACTAGACTCAATAAATACTGATGGCCCAATGAGCCCAATAGGCCTCAATGAGGTGAATAGTAAGTAGAGAACGAGTTTAAGGTCGATGAAGGCCCGTTATGGTATAATCGGGCCAAATATGGGTAAACGGGCCTAATGATTTAAATTAAGCCTAGAAAATATGAAATATAATAAATTGTATTGTATTTGACCTGATGTATATTTATACGTGGTTTTGAAGATTTGATTGAGAGCAAATCGAACTACATGACGAGACATCAGTGAAAGGTCAGACTGTACAAAAAAATGAGGTAAGGGAATTGTGTGAGTAGCTAGAGCTAGCTACGCGTATTTTAATAGCTTTTGTATATACTGAATATGTATGTATACACAGAATATGTATAAAGATCCTAGAAATAAATTAAAGATTTTAAGGACTCGAAATAGGTAAAAATGCTATTTTACCCCTATTGAGGGAATTCATCTAAGGATGGTGAAAGCATGACATGCATGAAATGCATGTTTTAAGGAATTTTCAGATTTAAGGAATTTTCGTGGTTTTTAAGCAAAGCAAATCGATAGATTGACTAGTAATTGCACAAATTTCACAATATAACACTACGTAAGTATTATTAAGATTTAAATAAAATTTCTTTGGAAAATGGGCCAACTATCAAGTTTATATGGAAACAGATAGTGCTGGCGAATAGCTCGCACTATATTTGCGTTTGTGAGTGTGCATAAAATGTGCTTGAGTGGTTGCTCGCACCGACTTATGTGACATCATATGCATGAAATGTGCTAGAGCAGTTGCTCGCACTGATTTTTATTATTGTGAAATTCATGAGAGGTGCTGGAGCCTAGCTCGTACTTTGTTTTTACTATTTGACTTGTTTTGACTTGATATGCATAAAAAGGTGCTGGCGCGATTGCTCGCAGTAATTTTAATGATTTTACATGCATGAGAGGTGCTAGAGCTTAGCTCGCATCTTGTTTTGATATGATAATTGCATAAAAGCCGTGTTGGAGTGTAACTCGCACGAGATTTGATTTATTTATGCATAAAGCCGTGCTGGAGTGTAACTCGCACGAGATTTGATTTATTTATGCATAACACCGTGCTGGAACTTGCTCACATGAAGTTTTATATGGATTTTTAACTATTTTAAAGTCGTACCAGAGTGCTACACGTATGCAGATTTTACTGATTTTTATGAAACCGTGCTAGAGCTTCGCTCGCACAAGATTTTCTGATATCATGAATATGCATGGAGCCGTGCTAGAGCTTCACTCGCACAAGGATTTATATTACATGCATATAGCCGTGTTGGGACCTCCTGTAGACTGTGTGTCACAGTGAGATGATATGTCCACACGTTCATACTGAGACATATTGTGCATGGGTGGATAAGACCTGTCGCAGGCACCCCCTGACTGAGCTTGGGTTCACGGAGTACGTTGTACCGTGTATGTCACGTAGAGTACGCTGTACCGTGGGGATTGTTAGAGTGGAGTGGCATTAGCCACGAGGCAGCAAGCCTTTCCCTCGCAATCCTGATGTTATGTTGTTCTGGTGGCAGGATTGACCCACCTCCGTTTCAGGTTTGATACCCCACACACTAGGTACCGTGTAGCCAGGGATCACTAGGTTATGGCCATAGTCCTCGTTGTTACTGATATAGTCACCTACTTGTCTCACATGATATAACTTGTGGTCTCGATAGACCAGGGTAGACCCGAGGGAGGGGTCAAGCCCCCGATTTTGTGATTTTCACTGAAATGTGCTTTACTACTATCATGCTAGATTTTTCAGAGAATTTTATAACGAATTGATTTATGAGATGTTTAACCCCTTCGGGTTATTTTATACTGCAGATTTAATGAAATGATTTAAATGTAGTAGCATGATGAGTTTTCCATGTGTTATGATAAATTCATGAAAAGAATTGTTTCTCATGATTTGTTTTACATGGCTTGATCTTGATTTACCTCATGCAAAGTATGATTTAATGATGTCAGATAAAATGCCTTTGACGCATGAATTACATGATTTCTATATGCATAAATAGTTTTGATAAACTATGTCATTGATGTATGTATGGTTTTGTGCTTGAGATTTTAATGAAAAGAAATGGATTTTAAGGGCATGCCATTATGAGCATGTAGATAGTGGAGCTATCTACTTACTTGCATAATTGCCTTACTGAGCGTGTGGTTTGCTCACCCCCCTTATTTTTTCATCTTTTTAGAGTACTCATAATAGTTAGTGAATGGCTACGGACTTACAATCTTGGTATCCACTGATTCCCATCAAGAGACAGGTATACACATTTGTATAGTTTTGTATCTAAATATGTAATTTACAGTACTGTAAATGGATATGATGTCGGGGATGTAAGGTTATGTAAATACCATTGTGTATGTATTTAGTTAAAGTCAAGAGATAGTAAACTCAGATATGTGAATGTGATTATCGAAATGAAATGGTAAATAGGTGAGAGGTGATTAACACCGAATCATAGCCCAACTGTTTGGTAAGATGGTCACGATGAGAGAAAGGTAAGAATTAAATAATAAATGAAAAAGTGAAAAATTTACTCTAATTTTTAGGTAATTTAGGTCGTGACAGTCTTATTCTATAACACCTTCTATTTTCTGTCCAATATTCGAACCGACTTCTCAACATATGTCATACTCTCATTGAGCTCCAACGGCTCATATCTTATCACATGTGCCGAGTCCGTGTGATACTTTCGAAGCATAGAGACGTGGAAGACATTATGAACATTTGCCAAGTCTAGTGGTAATGCGAACCTATACGCCTTATCTCCCACTCTCTCCAAAATCTCAAAGGGTCCAATATATCTAGGGCTCAGCTTGCCCTTCTTACCGAATCTCATAATACCCTTCTCAGAAATATAGATTCACCCACGTCAAACTCTAGTGGTCTCTGCCTCTTGTCAGCATAGCTCTTTTATCGGCTCTAAGCTGCCTGTAATCTCTCACATATTAATTGGACATCCTCAGATGCCTGATGCACTAAGTCAGTAGCTAAAATTTGTCTGTCACCATCCTCTTCCCATGCAATGGGGGATAGGCATCTATGTCTATACAGTGTCTCATAGGGTGCCATCCCGATACTCGTATGATAGCTATTATTATAGGCGAACTCGGATAGTTGCAGGTGATCATCCGAGAAGCCTCCAAAATCTAGTACACACGCTCTCAACATATCTTCCAGGGTCTGTATAGTCCTCTCTGACTGCCCATCTGTCTGAGGATGAAAAGTGGTGCTCAAACTCAAGTGGGTCCCCATCGCTTCCTGAAAATGTTCCCAAAAATGGGAAGTGAAGCAGGCATCCCTATCAGAAACAATGCTCACTGGTACACCGTGTAGCCGTACTATCTCTCAAACATACAGGTTCGCTAACTGACTCAGAGTATCAGTGGCTCTCATAGCTAAGAAATGGGCAGACTTAGTCAACCGATCCACAATAACTCATATGGCATCATGACCTCTGCGGGTCCTCGATAATCCTATCATAAAATTCATGGTGACATGCTCCCACTTCCATGTTGGTATCGCTAGAGGCTGCAATAACCCTGTAGGCTTCTGATGCTCTACCTTCACCTGCTGACAAACGAGACACTTAGCAACATATTCGACAATGTCTCTTTTCATTCTAGACCACCAATAAACCTTTCGAAGGTTTTGATACATCTTGGGACTCCCCGGATGTATCATGTACTTTGATGAGTAAGCCTCTGATAAAATCAGTCTCTTGATCTCAGGATCCTCGGGAACACATACTCTGCCTCTGAAGCTCAATAAGTCATCTGTACTCAGCTCAAAATCAATACCCACACTTACTTGTATCTGACTCAACCAATCGATACACTGTCGATCGCCCTGCTGAGCCTGTCGAATGCGACCAATCAACTCTGACTCTAATTTCATAGTAACCATAATCTCAACTCTCTTTGATCTAGGTGGGGATACATCCAAATTGAGGTTTGCAATTTGTTCCAACAACTCGTGTTCCCGTACCATCATATAAGACACTAACCTTAGGTTCTTCCTGCTCAAAGCATTGGCAACTACATTTCCCTTACTCGGGTGATACATGATTTCACAATCATAATCTTTCAAGAGTTTGAGCCATCTCCTATCTCTTATTTAACTCTTTCTGCGAGAACAGGTACTTAAGGCTCTTATGATCTGTAAAAACCTAAAATTTCTCACCATAGAGATAGTGGCGCCATATTTTCGAAGTAAACACTACAGCCTCCAACTCCAAATCATGTGTCGGGTAGTTCCTCTCATGATCTTTTAACTGTCTAGATCCATAGGTAACTACCTTCCTATCCAGCATAAGTACATAGTCTAGTCCCTGGTGTGATGCATTCATATACACCGAGAAACCTCCTGAGCTAGTAGGAATGATGAGAACCGAAGCAGTGGTCAATCGACGCTTAAGCTCCTCAAAACTCCTCTCACATGCCTCATCCAATATAAACTCAACATCTTTCCGTGTGAGGCGTGTCAATGGAGCAGCTAGTCTAAAGAAACCCTCTATAAATCTCCGATAATGCCCTACCAGTCCCAGAAAACTTCTGATCTCAGTAACTGTCTAGGGTTATTCCCAATGTATAACTTCCTCTATCTTGGATGGATCCATTGATACCCAATCCTTTGACACAACATGTCCCAGAAATGATATATGCTCTAACCAAAAGTTACACTTGCTGAGTTTGGCATATAACTCTTTCTCTCGGAGGGTCTGCAGAACTATCCTCAAATGCTCCTCATGATCTTCCTTGGACTTGGAATAGACCAATATGTCATCAATAAACATAATTACAAACTTGTCCAGGTATAGCTTGAATACATCATTCATCAGTGCCATAAACGCTGCAGGGGCATTCGTCAATCCAAATGGCATCACCAAAAACTCGTAGTGGCCATAACGGGTACGAAATGCTGTCTTAGGCACATGTCCACTCCATATCCTCAACTGATGATACCATGACCGCAGATCTATCTTTGAAAATACTTGGGCTCCTAGGAGCTAATCCAACAAATCGTCAATGCGTGGAAGGGGGTACTTGTTCTTAATGGTGGCCTTATTCAACAACCGATAATCTATACACAGTTGGAGGCTTCCATCCTTTTTCCTTACAAATAGAACCGGTGCTCTCCAAGGTGAGACACTCGGTCTAATAAACCCCTTCTCGAACAACTCTTGCAGCTGTTTCTTTAACTCTTGCAACTCAATTGGAGCTATTCTATACGGTGGTTTAGATATCGGCTCGGTACCAGGCACTAACTCTATGCAAAATTCCATTTCCCTTTCAGGTGGTAGCCTTGGTAACTCATTCGGAAAGACATCAGGAAATTTTGCAATCACTGGTATGTCTCTCAATTCCAAGTGTACCTTATCTATGTCAACCACGTATGCTATGAATCCTTCACACCATCCTTTCCACCGTTAGTGTCACAAGTCATTACCTCAGTATATAACATAACAAACAAATCCATCTCTCAAGTAGATTAAATAAAATCATACTCTTCTCATTTATAGAAATCGGGTTCTTTTATTTCATTTCACAAATCTTACAACATGATTTTCTATATCTGGAAACATCAAAGTCTTCGCATGACAATCCATAACAACATGATTGACAGCCAACCAATCCATTCCCAATATTACATCAAAATCATTCATATTTAATAAAATTAAATTGGCTGTCATTTCTTTTCCCTCTATCTTCAATTTACAATCCCTACATACATGCTCAGTTAATTGACTATCGTTCATAGGTGTGGAAATCATCAACATTTTATCCAACAATCTAGGTTTCACATGGTTCAACAATTTATGTGGAAAGAAAGGCGATATGAAAGACTACGTGGCACCTAGATCAAACAATATCAATGCTTCTAAATCAAAGATTAGGATGGTACCTTTAATCACATCCATCAATATGTTTGTTGTGTCTTGGTCCAGTGCGTGCACTCTTCCTTTGCTCACACCCACTGTCTGCTTCCCTTTTTTCTTCAGTCGTGGCCCTCCTCCTCGGGGCAGCTGTCTCAACTGGAGATCTCTCTAGCTCCTTGCCCTTTTGTGGGGCAGTCTCCATCCTCTCGGAACAATACTTTGCTATATGTCCTAGTTTCTCGCATCGGTAACATACTGTAGGGGTCATTGAACAAGGCCTAGTCCCATGAAATCTATCACATCTCCTGCATCGCTCAGTATTAGGCTGTGGTCCTCTAATAACCATACCCTTTGGTGTAGTCAAAGTCGGGTATACGGGAGGTCCAACAGCTCTCTCATGCACCTCCTCGATTTTAGGTCTCTTCTTAAAATATATCTGGCCCCGTCTTCTGGCCACTCTATCCATCCCGGATCTCTTTTCGTCTTTGTCTCTTATAACATTAATCTTCCCAAGCTCGGAGGCATTTCTCTCAAAGTCTTGCTCCCATAACTGAGCCTTGTGTACCGCCTCGTTATATATCTGAATGTCAAATAGGGCTAGCTTAGTCCGGATGGCCAATCTCAGTCCATCAACGAACTTTTGGACCTTTCGAGTCTCACTACCCATCGTGTCCGGATCATATCTCCCCAACGACATGAATCTCGACTCATATTCATCCACAGTACGGTTCCCCTTAACCAAATTCATGAATTCCATCTGCAATTTCTTTTGTGCGGTGGTTGGAATGTACTACCTCTTGAAGGCCTCCAAAAATATCTCCCATGTAATCTCGGAGTGTCTGGCCCTCAAAATAGCCTCGGTGGATCTCCACCAATGTTCTGCCTCGCCCTTCAACATAAATAATGTGAATGCCACTTTCTCAGTTGTTGTACATCTGAAAAATCTATACAGTTTCTCCATCTCGTAGACCCAATCCTCAGTAATCACTGAGTCCTTTACCCCTCTAAACACTAAAGGTTTCAACTCCTGAAACTATCTCAATCTACTCAAGTCACAGCCATACCCCAAATCGCTATCTCTCTACTGTGGTGAGATAGGTGAAACCGTATCCCGTACTGAGGGTGTCACAGTCTTAGTAGCCTGAGGTCTCTCCGCCTCTACAGCTGCCTATCCAGTAGTAGGCTGTGTTGTGGGACCTCGTCTATCACTGGTACCCAATGCCAGAGTGACTATCTCAACTAGGCTCTCAATACTCTGCTCTATCCTAGCGAAGCATGCCTCTATATCTCCTGCTCTCTCAGGAGGGTCCTGTGGAGCCTGGTCAGTCTGTAGCTCCGCACGGCTCTTAGGTCCACCTCTACGGCCTCTAATACGTGCTCCTACCCCTCTACCTCTACGCATAATAGGCATTCTACCTAACTCCCGGTATTCACAATCACTTATTAGACTCAATCCATCACGATACACACAGTTATATCTAAACAAAAGCACAGCATCTTGGGGATGTAACTTTCCTACGTTTTATTCACTAACTCACATCAGGCCAACTCAGCTCTGATACCAATCTATGTCACGACCCATTTTATCCTTTCATTACCAAAAATCACAATAAATTTTTTGCGCTTTCCTTTCTTTACTCGGTCGTGAACAAACTCACTATTACATAGTTGGGCTGTGAGTCAATAGTAAACACCACTCCACATTCATTCTCAATTAAATCAAAAGAAGTGTCATTCATTGAAAGTTAAGTTATACATGACACGTTTCTAACTTTTACATCCCCCACATTACATTGCAATTTGACTACTGGGCTTTTACAATTGTTTAGATACAAAAAGAATCTTCATGTGTATACCTCTTAGCGATGGATGGCAGCGGATGTCCAAAATACGACGCCTCAGTCCTCATTGGACAGCTATGTACGTTCTGTAGAGGGGAAAAGTAGAGAGGGATGAGTAACCACACGCTCAATAAGGTAATAATGCAAGCATGGTAGATAACTACTCTATCTACATGCTGGTAGTGTTATGCATAAATCATTTATAATAGGAGCATGAGGAAATAAAACTATGCCATATGAGTGTACATATATCATGTATTGAAAAATCATGAAATTAGGCATATAAAACATGGAAGAATCAACATGTAAAATCATCTCATGCTCATTCTCATTAAATCTCATCAGAAAAGGGAAATTCATTTGAGAAACATCATTTTCAAATCACTTTACATCTCATCACAATTCAAATCATCATTTCAAAAAATCACAACTCCCATAAGGCTCAACCCTCCCTCGGGTCTACCCTGGACAAATCACAATCATACTCATATATCAAAACTAAGTGGTACTAAGTAATATCAAGTGAGACAGGTCACCATATCTCAATAGACTATGTTGGTCAACTATGTCATAAATCATCCCTGACCACACATCCAGGTGTACGGGGTATCATGTTGGTACGAAGGTTAGTTAGTTCTTCGCCAGACTTTCTCATCACAGAACCACCACGCGGTACATCGTACTCCATGTGATATACACAGTACAGCGTACTCCGTGGACCCATATCATGATTGGTGGTGCCAGTCGTAGGTCTTATCTACCTTATACCAAGTGTAACCTCTATCGTCTCAAGTGCATGTGGAGCTTTCTGTACCCATGTAAGAGAGCCTCCTTACCTAACAGAGCCTCCCCGCCCACTCTAGCTTGAGGATGTTGTGCTTGAGGGTCTTACCATAAGAGAGCCTCCCCGCCCTCTCTAGCTTGAGGATGTAGGGCTTGATGATCTTACCAACTTCCACGACATCATACATACCATAGTGCGAAAACTTGTGCGAACAAGGCTCTAGCACGATTCATGCATCATTACTAAACCACCACGTACGAGCAATGCTCTAGTACGGCATTTATGCATCAAATCATGAAGAAACCACGTATAAGCATAGCTCCAGTATGATTATATGCATAAGAAACCACTCGAAATCCACGTACGAGCAGAAACTCCAGTACGGTTTATAAAAACATCATCATAGTTTCCAAAACAAGGTGCGAGTTAGGCTCCAGCACGTTTCATACAAATGAAGGCTTAAAAATCTAGCGTGAGCGAGGCTCCAGTGCGATTTATATCATACAAATACGATAGGTGGCTCATACACAATCAAAATAATCCCAAACCTAGTTTAGCACCTCACAAGTGCTATTTCACGAAATCATTCAAACACTAGCCAGCCTATCCATTAATTTGTTCAAAACCAAGTATTATGTTATGTGAAAACATTTCAAACACATGATTTACGCATTTATTAGCCTTACTATCCCTTTTTTATAATAATCAAAAACCAAATCTCATACATACTCGTAGCTATTTGCGTACATCATCAATCATTTTCTCAAAGAGTCATACACTTCATAAACGCCCTATATCCACCCATAAAATACGAGCAGCTACCTCTATATACTTACAGAATTCCCTTACCTGGAATCGCGTCACGTGATTCCGTTTCCTTAGAGCTGCTTACTTGTACGGTTCGATTTGTCTCCAACGAACTCTCTGAAACTACACAAAGTTTCATATTACATCGATTTAGTTCATATAACTCAACTCTTGTGTTTGCTATAGTTGATTTTACCTATAGCCTCTATTAATCCTCACAAGGCCTAGTTTTATCGTTCTACTCATACCTCGAGTTTATTAATTTCTTCTAGGCCTATTGATTCATGCCAAATCGATATTAAATCGACATTAAGCTCATAGTGCTCATATTTCACCAATTTCTTCACTATGGCATTTTATCAAACATCTTACATACATATTTCTATAAATCTTTAAACTCATAATGTGGCTTCATTTAACCACTACAAATCATACATATTACTTCAATAACAACTTATCATAATCCATAAACCACTAACTCATTAAAATCACACTTTCTCGCATTGACCCATTCTATTTTCTAGGTCACCCTAGTTCCATCATAACCCAAGTAGTTTTGACCATGAACACACATGCAAATTAACTCCAAAACCTTTAAATAGACAATGTACTGGGGCTGGAGTATTAGAAACTTACCAAATCTAGCTTCTCTTCTTACACTAAAGAAAAATACACCTTGCTCCTTCAATCTAACAAATAGGGTTTTGAATCAAAAGTAGGTTGTTCTTCTCTTTGATAGGAACAGCGTTGTATCTAATAGGCTTTCCTCAAATCTCACTGGAAATGGGTGGCTTTTACGAAGAGAAATTTAGGTTTTTGGTTGAAATGTAGGAAATGGGGGTTTGTTTACGTGATTTGCAGATTTCACTACTCCTATTTATAGAAATTGCTCAATGAGATCAATCTGTCGAAGCATGAGATCGATCTGTCAAGGGCTTGAGATCGATCTGTCCCAGGCAGTAGTTAAGGAGATCGATCTACATCCAGGGGAGATCGATCTGCTCCAACCCGAGAGCTAAGGAAATCGATTTGTTCGCACCAAAATCGATCTTCTCATTGCAGAATGTTTAGCAGATTGGTATGCCCTGAAGGTATTACCGCAAGTGCATGGGTCGTACAAGTAATAATGGGATTTGAGTCCTGAGTTATCGTCCCACAGAGAAGTTGATCAGCTTAATTAACTACTGGTTAATCTTACCCTAAGTATATCCTAGCAAATTATGAGTTCTGATGGGTGGTCTACATGGCTAAAATTAAAGTACTAAAAAAAATAACAACTATAAAATAAAGAAAATTAAACAGAGCTAAAATTTACTTACAAAGCTCCAAGCAATAAAAAGCAAGAACCTACAAAAGAAAATTAAAACAATTAAGATAAATTAACGCAATTAAAATAAAATACAAATATGAAAATAAAGTAATAAAATTAATTAAACTAAAATTAAACAAGCCTAAAATGTCATATGCATGTAATTAAACTAATTAATAAAAATGCAAATTAAACTAAACTAAAGTTTAATGAAGATAAAGACTAAATTAAAAATGCATAAAATGAGTTTAATCTAAATTATTTCTAATTCGAAAACCTATAAAAAAATAAAAATTTACAAATGACATAATTAAATCTAAATTCTAGATTAAACAATCAATTGAACTATAGCTAATCATGCAAATAAAATTAAAATTCTAACTTCTTATGCTAACAAATTAAATTAGAATTAACTATTCTAAAAATGCATGTAAATAAATTGTACAATTAAAATGCATTGGCCAAACGAGGCCTTAACAACAAATTCTAGCAAGTGGCCCCGATTATGTGTACTGTGCACTGTTCATGTCTTCTTCAAAATTCATTTCCAGGCATTGCACTTGGTTCCAGATGCTATGCTGCTGCACATGTCCTCTACAAGTGCTGCTCCAGGCTGCTGTTTCTGTTGTCCCAGTCGGCCTGCAACCTCTGCATCAGCTGTTGTCTAGGTTCGCATATCTACTGCATTTGGTCTGTCCACACCTCTAAGTTTGTCCTCTACTCCAGGTCTGCCTAGGTAACTGCTACAGGCCTCTGTCCTCTACCTGCTTCAGCTACTATTCCTCGGTCTAGTGCTTTTTCTCCAGTCGTTGCTTTCGATCTGCCCAGCTAACTGCTACAGGCCACTGTCCTCTACCTGCTTCAGCTGCTGTTCTTCGGTCTAGTGCTTCTGTTCCAGGCATTAGCCCCCCTTTATCCCAGCCGCAAGAAATTTTGTGAGATCACTGAGATGCTTGCTGCCACTAAACTGGAGATAGGTTCATGTTCGAGTATCATCCTTTTTGTTGAACTGCTGCTACCATATCCATAAAACAAATGAAACAGTCATGGAAAAGTGAGAGAACGATGTGAAACTGTATGGCTATGTCATGCTGTCCTACAACTACAATCATGCTCTTACAAAACAAGAATCCTTGATTATCTAAAGCTAAACTTGAAACAAAAAAAAAAAAAACTAAGTAAACTATTAGCAAACCAACAGAATCAGCACATTGAAAACATGGAAAAATGCACAATATCCAGCAAAACGAAAATGAACAGTGTGTGAATGAATGAAACAAAGTAAAATAGAGGAGGAAAACTGCCCAAAAAATCAGAACAGCTAGCGTTAATATGCAATAAAGGGTAGCATCTGTGTAGTTCAATCAATGAAATAAGAACAAAACCTTTCAAGGATACCAGCAATAAATCGAAAAGAAATAAGCAACACTAACAACAGAACATTAAAATGAGATTGTCAATATTTGTACAGCACATAAACGAGAATCCAATAGCTCGGGTTGTTTCCTTCCTTTCTCCAATCGAGGTTCCACATTGCCATTGATGTGGATAAATGCTAAGCATCAACCCACATCAAAGCATCAAAACCAAATGGCATAAACAAAGGAAGAAGTTGTTCCCGAATGCACCAAGAGAGAAACCAAACCGAGAGCTTCAAACCATAAAAACTCAGAAAAACATTTCATAACAAAAAAAAAACCTAAAAATAGTGAAAGGGAAATTTAACAAAACGGAGAAAAGAGAAAAAGATAAACTTGGAATTGGATTGTAATTAGCTCATGTAAAATGCTAAGAAACTAGAAATTAAAACAAACTTTTCATAACATTTAGATTGCATGAACAGTAAAATAACATGGTAGCTAAAAATAAAAACTACAATCGAAAATCTAAAAAAATTGTCAAAAACTTAAACTACCCTAAATTACTCCTACTCCTAAATTACTCTAAACTACTCCTATATTACCCTAACTACTTCTATTCTAACCTAGGCTACCTACATTTTCAATTGCCATTTTTTTCTATTTATATACACACTTAGGGGTACAATGGTAATTTTTCCATCCTAGATGAGTTGGCATTGTTTGGCCACTTGTTTTCATTTGATTTGTTGCAGAGTAGATATTTCTATGTAATCAGTCTTTTTGTCTAATTGGATGTACGATGTGGTCCGAGGTGTGTCTTTTAGAAGGTTCGCATGATGTCCGTCGATCTTATCGTTTCAGAGTAAATAAAAATCGAACACCTGGCATCATGCGTGTCCAGATGACTAGTGACTTGGTCTGCAAATTGGAAGTGGTCCAGTCTCCTTTAGCCCTTTTTTAGCCTAATTTCGACTAAAACGACTGAGTTTCATCCGAATTTATTTTATCTGCTCATTAAAGAATTTTAATTAAATAAGGGGATAATTAATAAAATAAATTAGCGATTTAAATAAATAATTAGAAAATTAAGCACAAATAATTCTATTAAAAATAGAATTATCACACCCCCAAACTTGAGCTTTTGCTTGTCCTCAAGCAAAACAAAACAATTGCAGGAATGACAAGTACAAAACATAATAATTTCCCTAATATTATCCTCAAAGATAAAGTACAGACTATGATCTAAAAGAATCACAATCACAAGACCAACACTTAGAATCATTCAATCATAAGTCCTAACCCAATATTGGACTCCTCGTGTGTGTGTGAAAAATGTTAAAGTCACTTCACAGTACATTATCCGGATCAGATTATGCAAACACCGTGAATGCAAAGTCAATGACATGTGATCATTCCTATAAGTTTGCTTTTCACTTATCTCTCCACTAATGTAGTCACACTTAACCAAAGATCAATAGGACTTCATTAAGCTTGTAATGTAAGGCTGGGGTTAAGGTATGATAAAGTCGATTTAGGTTTAATTACCCCTTAACATGCATTACTTCTCGGATCTTAAATGTAAGAGCTCAAATTTATTTCTCCCAAACTTATTTATTTCACTAGACATTTTATTCTATTTTTGTGTTTTTCTTCTTCTTCTTCTTTTTTTCTTTTTCTTTCAATTTTTTTTTTCAAATAAATACTCCTTCACTATCACTTAATACCCATATGTACAAAACTCACAATATATCCCAATAACTTTTCATGCTTTCGGGCTAAGGGATAGGAAAAGAGTATTTAAGCTAAGGAAAATAACGCAGGTGTATTTACAGAGAAAAGCTTATTTCACCCAGATAGGTGACTAGGGGTAAAGTATGTACAGGGATGGCTCGAAAGGCTCAAACGATCCAAAGATGGCCTAAATCATCTCCCTAATTAAGTGTGATCTAATGTTTCACCTCGAGATCAGATCAAACAAATTCTTGAATATGATGCACAGAATCAGTTGAACAAATGCAACCCTATGTCCACATAAGCTTTCTCTAAATAAATATATAGATTCATGACATGACATGTGCATAAGATGAGGAAATCACAATCAAAATTAAGACAAATTCAAGAATTCAACTTCATGCTTTTCCTATAATCATGCTTCTCATTCAATCATAATCAGACTTAATCGTGGGGTCATATCATCGGAATATGGGAAAACTACATGCTAAGCACTACATCATATCCCAAAATTAAACAGTTTAAGCTCAGATTTTTTAAAACATTTTAATTTTTTTTTCAATTTTGCCCAAATTTTTGAAAAATGCTCAAGTGATATCCCCTCCCCCAAACTTGAAGTGCACAGTCCTCAGTGTGCAGATAATATAAAAATTGAAGTTCAGGAACAGAGTACTCCCCTTTCTGATGATGATGATGAACAACCGAAGCATGATTGAAAGCGTAAAACTAAAAAAGAAATCTGCAAAATAAATAAAGAAAGAAACAACAAAAAAAAAGAAAAAGAACTATATACAAACTAGAAAGAAAAATTAAGCCACTTCAAATGCAGCTAAAAAACACAACACTCAGCAGCAGGGCGAAGAGTAGGAGGATCAGCCAGAGTGGTGACAAAATATTAACAGTTAAATCCTCATGAGCTCTATCTACTTCCCTCATTCTTTCAGATTTCTTGTGCTCAAGCCTTATATCCTCCTCAATCTCTATCTTAAAACACTCTTAAGAGTCATCAGGGAGCTTTAAAGGTTTGAAAACATTAAACTTCACTTCCTGATCCTGAACTCTCATTGTCAACTCCTCCTTTTGTACATCAATTAAAGTTCTACCAGTCGCTAGGAAAGGTCTGCCTAGTATAATGGGGACTTCCCTGTCTTCTTCCATGTCTAGTATAATAAAATTCGTAAGGAAAATAAATTTGTCCACCTTTACTAACACATCCTCAATGACCCCCTTCGGATATTTAATTGATCGATCAACCAACTGGAGGGTCACTATAGTGGGATTGGCACCCCCTATTCCTAACTTATGATAGATAGACAATGACATTAAATTTATACTAGCTCTTAAATCACACAGGGCTCTACCAAAGAATAAATTTCCAATAGTGCAGGGTATGGTAAAACTCTCGGGATCCTTGAGCTTGGGGGTAATTTCCTCTGGATAATTGCACTACATTCCCCAATTAAGGCCACCGTCTCATAATCTTCTAATCTTCTCTTCCTCGAGAGGATATCCTTCAAAAACTTCACATAACTTGGCATTTGCTCTAAAGCATCTGCGAAAGGAATGTTGATGTGAAGTTTCTTAAAAACCTCAAGAAATTTGACGAATTGTTGATCGAGTTTTTGATTTTAGAACCTCTGAGGAAAAGGTACTGGTGGTATAACCAGAAGGGATGTAGTGGAAACATGTGTAGCATCAGAGGATGAGAAAGGCTATGAAGTAGAAGAAGGTATAGATGAAGAAGCACTTAACTTGGATTCCTTTGCAGCCTGATCTTTAGGTTCCTTCTCTTTCTGAACTACTTCTTTAGAACTTAAGGATTCTTCAACTCTGTACTATTCAGGGATGGACTTTAGTTGTGGTTCATCTAGCTCTCTGCCACTCCTAAGGGTGATGGATCTAACATGTTCCTTACCCTCCCTTTGCCTAACAGGATTAACTTCAGTATTACTGAGAAGGGTCCCTTGTGGACGCTGGCTAAGAGCACTAGGTATTGTCTAACCTGAACTTCTAAGTTCTTAATTGAAGCAACTTGATTTTGCAGGATCGTTGAGAACATTTCCTCTAGTGTAGGCTTCTTCTCAGCTGCTGGTGCATATAAATGTTGTGGCTGCATAGGTTGTGGTGGTGGTAGGGATGGGTAAAGTTGAAATTGCTGAGGTGGATATGGGTGATGAGAAGGTGGGTGGTATGGAAATTACGACTGCAGTGGTACCTGAATCGGTGGAGCTTCAAAACTAGGGGGTCCTACAGGTCTAGAGCTAGAAGTTTGCCCTTGGTTTTGGCTCCAGGAGAAGTTAGGATGTTCCTCCTCCCTGGATTATAGGTGTTTGAAAAAGGGTTGTTATGTTGCTTAGGAGAGGCAACATACTGAACCGATTCTAGGTTAAGCAGACACCTATCCACAAAGTGTGTACCACTACACAGATCGCATGAAAGGAAAGGACTTTGGACAAAATAAATCGAATTAGGACAGGTAGAAGGATTATGCTGGGTACTGAGTGACTCTACCTTCTTCGTAAGATTAGCGATTTGAGAGGTCAAGGTAGACAGCGTGTCGAGCACATAAATACCCATCGACTTCTTTGACAATTAACTCTCCGAGGACCATAAATATTTGTTAGCAGCCATCTTGTCCAAGAGCTCGTAAGCTTCCTCCTCTGTTTTGCACATTAGCGCTCTACCTGCAGCAGCGTCCACGATGGTCCTATTTTGCCTTGTAAGTCTCTTGTAGAACGTCTGGACTTGTAACCACAAAGGTAGGCCATATAGTGAGGGCACTTCCTGAGAAGCTCCTTATATCGTTCCCATGCTTCGTAAAGAGTTTTCAAATCAAACTGGGCAAAGGAAGATATATCACTACGGAGTCTGACCATTTTAGAGGGAGGGAAAAACTTAGCTAAAAATTGATGGGCTAACTCGTCCCATGTAGAAATGGATCCTGGAGGCAAGGAGGTTAACCAGTGTCGTACCCTATCCCTAAGCGAGAAAAGGAATAATCTAAGCCTAAGCGCATCATCAGATAATCCATTATGCTTGAATGTGTTGCACAGGCCCAGGAATTACCCGAGGTGAGCATGTCGGTCGTCGTGTGGAAGCCCACTAAACTGTAATGAAGTCTGGATCTTCTTGAGGATGGAAGGCTTAATTTTGAAATTGTTAGCTGGGACAACTGGTGGCCTAATGTCGGTGTAATATCCTCCAATCGTCGGCATCGCATAATCTCCAACGGTCCTGATTTTCCTATTTTCTGCCATAGTGAATTGCAGCGGAGCTATTAATTTCCTAGAATCCCTTAGAATTTTTCTAAGTGTTCGTTCAATTTCAAGATCTAAAGGAAAGCAATCATAACTTTTGACTCTACACATGCAATCATCAAAAAGTCCTCAGAAAATTTGTTTTTAAGTTTTTAAATTTTTCAAAAAATTTTTTAATTAATTAAGAGAGAATTTAACTAACCTAAATAAGGCTCTAAATATTTACAATCTAAATATTTACAAGCTAGAATTACACCTAAACATAATTTCACCGATATTAATTAAGGACTAATTAAAACTTCCCCAGCAACGGCGCCAAAAACTTGGTACGAACTAAACGTATTATCCGCAAGTGCACGGGTCGTACAAGTAATAATGGGATTTGAACCTCAAGTTATTGTCCCACAGAGAAGTTGATCAGCCTAATTAACTACCGGTTAATCTTACCCTAAGTATATCCTAGCAAATGATGAAGTTATGATGGGTGGTCTACATGGCTAAAACTAAAGTACTGAAAAAAATAACAACTATAAAATAAAGAAAATTAAACAGAGCTAAAATTTACTTACAAAGCTCCAAGCAATAAAAAGTAAGAACCTACAAAGAAAATTAAAACAGTTAAAATGAATTAACGCAATTAAAATAAAAAGTAAATATGAAAATAAAACAATAAAATTAATTAAACTAAAATTAAACGAGCCTAAAATGTCATATGCATGTAATTAAACTAATTAATAAAAATGCAAATTAAACTAAACTAAAATTTAATGAAGATAAAGACTAAATTAAAAATGCATAAAATGAGTTTAATCTAAATTAATTCTAATTGGAAAACATATAAAAAAATTTAAAATTTATTAATGACATAATTAAATCTAAATTCTAGATTAACCAATTAATTGAACTATAGCTAATCATGCAAATAAAATTAAAATACTAACTTCTTATGCTAACAAATTTAATTGGATTTAACTATTCTAAAATGCATGTAAATAAATTGTACAATTAAAATGCATTGGCCAAATGAGGCCTTAACAACAAATTCTAGCAAGTGGTCCCGATTATGTGTAATGTGCACTGTTCACGTCTTCTTCAAAATTCATTTCCAGGCAGTGCTCACGATTCCAGGTGCTATGCTGCTGCACACGTCCTCTGCAAGTGCTGCTCCAGGCTGCTGTTTATGCTGTCTCCAGTCGGCCTACAACCTCTGCATCAGCTGCTGTCCAGGTTCACATATCTGCTGCATCTGGTCTGTCCACACCTCTCGGTTTGTCCTCTGCTCCAGGTTTGCCCAGCTAATTGCTACAGGCCACTGTCCTCTACCTGCTTCAACTGTTGTTCCTCGGTCTGGTGCTTTTGCTCCAGGCGTTGCTTTCGGTCTGCCCAGCTAACTGCTACAGGCCACTGTCCTCTACCTGCTTCAGCTACTATTCTTCGGTCTAGTGTTTCTGCTCCAGGCGTTAGCCCCCCTTTATCCCAGACGCAGAAAATTTTGTGAGGTCACTAAGATGCTTGCTGCCACTAAACTGGAGATAGGTTCACGTCTGAGTATCATCCTTTTTGTTGAACTACTGCTACCATATCCATAAAACAAATGAAACAGTCACGGAAAAGTGAGAGAACGATGTGAAATTGTATGGCTATGTCATGCTGTCCTACAACTACAATCATGGTCTTACAAAACAAGAATCCTTGATTATCTAAAGCTAAACTTGAAACAAAAAGAAACTAAGTAAACTATTAGCAAACCAGCAGAATCAACACATTGAAAACATGGAAAAATGCACAATATCCAACAAAACAGAAATGAACAGTGTGTGAATGAATGAAACATAGTAAAATAGAGGAGAAAAACTGCCCAAAAAATCAGAATAGTTAGCGTTAATATGCAATAAAGGGTAGCATCTGACTAGTTCAATCAATGAAACAAGAACAAAACCTTTCAAGGATACCAGCAATAAACCGAAAAGAAAGAGGCAACACTAACAACAGAACATTAAAATGAGATTGTCAATATTTGTACAACACATAAATGAGAATCCAGTAGCTCGGGTTGTTTTCATTCCTTTCTCCAACCGAGGTTCCACATTGCCATTGATGTGGATAAATGCTAAGCATCAACCCACATCAAATCATCAAAGCCAAATGGCATAAACAAAGGAAGAAGTTGTTCCCGAATACACCAAGAGAGAACCCAAACCAAGAGCTTCAAACCATAAAAACTCATAAAAACATTTCATAACAAAAAAACCTGAAAATAGTGAAAGGGAAATTTCACAAAACTGAGAAAAGAGAAAAAGATAAACTTGGAATTGGATTGTAATTAGCTAATGTAAAATGCTAAGAAACTAGAAATTAAAACAAACTTTTCATAACATTTAGATTGCATGAACAGTAAAATAACATGGTAGCTAAAAATAAAAACTACAATTGGAAATCTAAAAAAAATTTCAAAAACTTAAACTACCCTAAATTAAAACTACTCCTAAATTACTCTACACTACTCCTATATTACCTTAACTACTTCTATTCTAACCTAGGCTACCTACATTTTCAATTGCCATCTTTTTCTATTTATATACACACTTAGGGGTACAATGGTAATTTTTTTCATCCTAGATGAGTTGGCATTGTTTGGCCACTTGTCTTCATTTGATTTGCTGTAGAGTAGATTTTTCCACGTCATCAGTCTTTTTGTCCAATTAGATATGCGATGTGGCCCGGCGTGTCGCTTCCAAAAGGTTTGCATGGTGTTCGTCGATCTTATCGTTTCAGAGGCATCAAGCGTGTCTAGACGATTGGTGACCCCGTCTGCAAATTGGAAGTAGTCCAGTCTCTTTTAGCCCATTTTCAACCCAATTTCGACTGAAACGACTGAGTTTCATCCGAATTTATTTTATCTGCACATTAAATAATTTTAATTAAATAAGGGGATAATTAATAAAGTAAATTGGGGATTTAAATAAATAATTAGGAAATTAAGCACACATAATTCTATTAAAAATAGAATTATCACAGATCAATTTGGCTCCATTGGAGATCGATCTGGCCTATTCCAGTGCTCGAATAAGAGCATTTTGGGCTCTTCCAGATCGATCTAGCATACTATGAGATCGATCTGGCCTTCATATTTCCAATTTTTTCTACAGTTTTCTGGAGCAACTTATACCCAACTTTATACATTTTGTTGTCATGGTCATTTTCTCATTCATCCACCTTTAAAACTTGCAATTGGCATCCATGCATACCTTAGACATATTAAAACTTGTGTGCATACTTATATAATCCAAGGTATACAATTCATAGCCAAATGGAAGTACAATTACTTATGCAATTCATACAACTTCATTCTATTTGCTGCACTACTCATTTTGAGTTCCAATCACATTCATCACGTATAAAAGCTAATTTCTTCATATTCATATAAAATGAATCTTGTATGTACATTACAAACTCATATTACAAGTATGTACATTGAATCCATGGACTTACACCACTTATTCTTTACA
The DNA here is from genome assembly GCA_033439115.1 of Firmiana major. Lineage (NCBI taxonomy): Eukaryota > Viridiplantae > Streptophyta > Magnoliopsida > Malvales > Malvaceae > Firmiana > Firmiana major. Next base: position 29,537,878 of record CM065905.1, read on the forward strand.
TTGCAAATACATCACCATACTCATGATTTCATAAAGTTTACATCCAAAAATACGGGTCTTACATCCAGCATGATTAAACTCAAATAAATTCAGTAGGCGACTATATTTCAACAAACACCCTTGAAACCAAAGTTAGCACCCGACTCATGCTATTTCATGAAATTATGAAGTCCAATAGCAAGCTTATCTGTCAATTTTGCTTAAATCAAAGCAATGTATTTCATATAAATACCAAAACATGACATTCATGCAATTTATTAGCCTTACTACCCTTATTTGTATGATTTACTTCCAATACAAAATCATCTTTTTCATCTATATCCAAAATCGTTCGCACAAATCATTATTTCTTTTCTAAATAACCAAACAATTATAATACCATATAAATACCCTTAAAATACGTGCAGTTACCTCTAGATACTCACAAAGTTCCCTTGCCTGGAATTACGTCGAGTAATTCCACTTCCTTAGTGCTGCTCGATCGCGTAGTCTAATTCTCTCCCAATGAAATCTCTGGAGTTACACGAAATTACTCATCACATCAATTTAACCCAATGTAATACAATTCTTGCGTTTACTATAGTCGATTCGACTTATTAGGTTCATTAACACTTATTGGGCCTTACTTTCTCTTAAGTCCATTTCGATTGTACTACTCGTTTCTCGAAAATCTATTGGACTCATCAAGTCTAATGATTCATATTAGGCCATTATTAAACTCACAATACCTTAAGTTCATCATTTTCCTTCACTAATGTACTTCGTTATACACCTCTTATGCATATTTCATAACTCCATCAAGTCTTATTAATTGATTCCCTAAGATCATCTCAAAATCATGCATTTAACATCACTATCACCATAGTATAATCATTTCATCAATAAATCCACTATAGTTCACTTTCTCACACTAACCCATTTTTAAGTTATAGAGGATTCATCATACTCTAGGTAGTTTCAACCAACAATACATACACCAAATAACCCATAACGATGCATAGATAAACATACTTGAAGTTGGTGTATTGAAAACTTACTTAGCTTATACTTCCTCACTTGGCCAAATCTTAAGGGAAGACTTTGCTCCTTCAATCCAACAACTTAAATGTTGATTCTACACTATGTTGTTCTCCTTTTCACAATGAACAACTTTGCTCAAATAGCTTTTTCTCAAATCTTTTTGGAAGGGGGTGGTATTCTAAAGTGAGAAAGCTTGCTCTTTTTAGGTAAAAATGGAGGGATGTTTTGATTTTATGAAGAAGAAGGCTTGGCCATCGAGTTTTATAGAATAGGTGTGGTGAGATCGATCTCCTAGGGTAAGAGATCAATCTCCCTTGGTTTAAACCATCGAAAGTTTTAGGCTTGTAAGTGAGAGATCAATATGCTCTTTGGGAAGAAATCGATTTTTGCTAGGTAGAAACAATTGGAGATCGATCTACTCATTGGGAGAGATCGATTTGCTCTTGACAGAATCAAATGGAGATCAATATGCACTTAGGAAGGTATCGATATTCGCTAGGAAGAATCAAATAGAGATCGATCTGTTCATAAGGATAGATCGATTTTTCCTAGATAGAACCAGCCTAAGATTGTTCTGCTTGAATAAGAGATCGATCTCCTTTGAATAGGGGATCAATCTGGCCTTCATTTGGAGTATTCCTACTATAATTTTTTTCAAAATTTCAAAGGAAAAACTTACCTTTGATTGCTTCACTAGTCATTTTGCATTTTATTCCCACTTAGAGCATGGAAAGGTTCATTTCTTATGATTCGCATACAATGTGACTTGTGTGTACTGCATGGAATCATAAAAGATACTTAGAATTCACGTTTGAGTCCTTATATTCAATCTGAAGGATTTAAATTCCATTCATTAAATCTGTGGCCACTTCAGCCCTTAGTTAGCCTTTACATGTATTCATAAGTATTCATGCATTCTCTTTGTAACTTCATTCACATTTATATGATTAAAATCATATGTTTTATAATCCATTAACTTATAATAAGGTCATACATACATGGGGTCTCACAAATCTCCCCCTTTAAAGAAATTTGGTGCTCTAAATTAGAACCAAATCAATATGAGAACTCTGGGTACTTCTCTCATATCATACTCTCCAACTCCCAAGTAGCTTCCTCCGGAGTATGATGTTGCCAAAGAACTTTCACTAAAAGGATCGTCTTCAACCTCAACACTTTCTGTTTCCTATCCACTATCTGAATCGGTCTCTCGACATATGACATGCTCTCACTGAGCTCTAACGGCTCATATCTAATAATATGTGTCGGGTCTGGATGGTACTTCTGAAGCATAGAGACGTGGAAGACATTATGAACACCTACTAACTCTGGTGGTAATGCCAACCTATAAGCTTTATCTCTCACTCACTCCAAAATCTCAAATGGCCTAATATACTGAGGGATCAACTTACCTTTCTTACCGAGCCTCGTGATCCCCTTCGAGGAAGAAACTCTCAAGAATATCGACTCACCCATAGTAAACTTCAGTGGTCCCCGTCTTCTATCAGTATAACTCTTTTGTCTGCTCTGAGCTGTCCATAACCTTTCACAAATCAACTGGATGTCCTCAGAGGCCTGTCTCACTAAGTCGAGAGTAAAAATCTGTCTGTCACTAACCTCTTTCCATCCAATAAGGGAACGACATCTACGACTATACAATGTCTCATATGGTGCCATCCCAATACTCGCCTAATAACTGTTATTATAGCCTAACATGGCTAGTGGTAGGTGATCATCCTAGGAGCCTCTAAAATCCAGCACATACGCTCTCAACATATCCTCCAAGGTCTATATAGTCCTCTTTGACTGACCATCTTTCTGATGATAGAAAGCAGTTGTAAAACTCAACAGGGTCCCCATCGCTCCTGAAAACGTTCCCAGAAGTGGGAAGTGAAGCTGGCATCCTGATCTGAAACAATGCTCAGTGGAACACCATGTAACCGAACTATCTCTTGAACATATAAGTTTGCCACCGGACATAAAGTATCAGTAGTTCTCATAGCTATGAAATGGGTTGACTTCTTCAACTGATCAACAATTACCTAGATGCCATCATGACCTCTGCGGGTACTCAGTAAACTCATCATAATATCCATGGTGACGTGCTCTCACTTCCATGTCGGTATCGATAGAGGCTACAATAACCCTGTAGGCTTTTGATGCTCTACCTTCACCTGCTGACAGACGAGACATTTAACGACATACTCAGTAATATCTCTCTTCATTCTAGACCACCAATAAATCTTCTAAAGGTTTTGATACATCTTAGTACTCCTTGGATGTATCGTATACCTCAATGAGTGAGCCTATGATAAAATCACTCTCCTGGTCTCAGGATCATCGTGAACACATATTCGACCTCTGAACCTCAGCAATCCATCTGAACTCAAATCAAAATCAATCTTTGTGCCCCTCTATAACTGCCTGATAACATAACTGCACTACTAATCAAGTTACTGAGCCTGCCGGATACAAACCACTACATCCGGCTCCAACCGCAGGCTAGCTACCATACAACCACTATCAGTATTAGGCGGGGTCATATCTAAACTGAGGCTCGTAGACTTTTCTAACAGCTTATGTACCATAATCATCATATAAGACACTAGCCTAAGGTTCTTCCTGCTCAAGGCATTAACTACTACATTCATCTTACTCGGGTGGTACAAGATTTCACAATCGTAATCCTTCAGGAGCTCGAGCCATCTCTTCAATCTCATGTTCAGCTCCTTCTATGAGAATAGATACTTAAGGCTCTTGTGGTCCATAAATACTTAAAATTTCTCACCATAGAGGTAGTGGCATCATATCTTCAACGTAAACATTACGACCGCCAACTCTAAATTGTGAGTCAGATAGTTCCTCTCGTGACTCTTCAATTGTCTGGATCCATAGGCACCTACCCTCCCATCCTGCATAAGTACACAGCCCAATCCCCGGTGTGGTGCATCTGTATACAAAAAGAAACCTCCTAAGCTGGTAAGAATGCTGAGAATCGGAGCAGTGATCAACCAACGCTTAAGCTCTTGAAAACTCTTCTCACATGCCTCGTCCCACAGAAACTCAAGATCCTTCTGCATGAGATGTGTCAACAGAGCAACTAGTTTGGAGAAACCCTTTACAAATCTTCGATAATAACCTGCCAATCCTAAAAAACTTCTGATCTCAGTGATTGTCCTGGGCTTTTCCCACTGAATAACTACTTCAGTCTTGGATGGATCCATTGATACCCTATCCCTCGATACAACATGGCCCAAAAATGAGATCTGTTCCAACTAAAAGTTACACTTACTGAGTTTGGCATATAAATCCTTCTCTCGAAAGGTCTGCAAGACTATCCTCAAGTGCTACTCATGATCTTCCCTGGACTTGGAATAAACCAATATATCAACAATAAACACAATTACAAACTGGTCTAGGTATGGCTTAAACACATCATTCATCAAAGCCATAAATGCTGTGGGGGGCATTCATCAATCCGAACGGCATAACCAAAAACTCATAGTGGCCATAACGGGTACAAAATGCTGTCTTGGATACATCTCCACTCTGTATCCTCAACTGATGGCACCCAGACCGTAGATCTATCTTTGGAAAGACCTGTGCTCCCCGAAGCTAATCCAACAGATCATCAATGCATGGAAGGGGGTACTTATTCTTGACGATAGCCCTATTTAACAACTGGTAATCTATGTATAGTCGAAGGCTCCCATCCTTCTTCCTCACAAATAGAATCGAAGCTCCCCAAGGTTAAATACTCGATCTAATAAACCCCTTCTCTAGCAACTCCTGCAATTGTTTCTTTAGCTCCTCCAACTCAAACGGAGCCATTCTGTATGGTGGTTTAGATATCGACTCTGTACCGGCACCAACTCTATATAAAACTCCATCTCTCTGTCGGGTGATAACTCTGGTAAATCATCCGGGAAGACATCAGGAAATTCTGTAACCATTGGAATGTCTCTCACTTCTGAATGTGCCTTATCTGTGTCCACTATGTATGCAATGAACACTTCAAATTATCTTTTCCACCGTTAATAACATAGGTCATCATATTAACATGCATGATTAACAAGAAAATTCATCTCTTAAATATGATGAACTAAAATTATACTCTTCTCATCACAATAATCATATTTCTTCATTTCTTTTCAGCAATACGTATAGTACACATTTCAGGAAAACTTACAGTGAAGCTATCTATCCCTGAAAACATTACTTTTTTAGCATAACAATCTAATATAGTATGGTTAGCAGACAATAAGTCCATTCCTAAAATTACATCAAAATCACTCAAATTCAAAAGAATAAGATTGGTCGTCATATCTTTTCCCTATATTTTTAACCTACAATCCCTATATACATACTCAGTCAACTGACTATCATTCTGTAAGACCTATAAATTTTTATGTAATGTTTATGATTCTGAAATGTACAGACGAATTACGATATATATGAATCATAAGAAATGGATGTTTTTAAGTTCTAAGTGTGAATGAATTGTAAAACAGGTGTTGAAGTAATTGAGTATGAGTTTAACTTTGAAAATCTGAGAAAATTACAGCTGGAATACTGCAGAATGCAGGTTGGATCGATCTCATTGCATGGAGAGATCGATCTCTTTGCCTTGAAATGCAATACTAGGGCATTTTGTAAGAGGGAGATTGATCCCTCACTTAAGCAGATCGATCTCAAGTTGCCTCAGCTTGGACCAGATCGATCTCCTCCCATAAGACAGATCGATCTCTATTTTTCTCTGGATAGGCCAGAACGATCTCCTCTAGAGGCCAGATCATTATCTAAAGCCTTCTGCCTGAAACAGATCGAGTTCATTCCCCTTGAGCAGATCAATCCCATGCAAATGGGTAGATCGATCTTCTGCCTGCATTGTCAAAATTTTGAAAGAGTTTAAGCAAGGCTTGATCGATCTCCCACCCTTGGAGATCGATCTCATAAGGTGTTTCCTATAAAAATTGGGCAGCTGAATCTACATTTCACAAAAACAAACCCTTTTTCCTCCATTTTTAATAATGACCTAGCTTTCTCACTCTAAAATTGTCACTTTCCAATCAGTTTTCAGAGAAGTTCCTTTGAACAAAGTTATTCCTAGTGAGGAAGAGAACAACATAGTCAAAGATTGGAAGCTCAAACCTTAGATTGAAGGAGAAAAGAGGTTTTCCCCCAATTTGGTAAAAGTAGAAAAAAGTCAAGCTAGGTAAGATTTCAATACACCATTTTCTAGTATGTTAATCTAGACATTTTGATGAGTTGATTGGTGTATATAATGTTGGCTAAAATGTTCATTTACATGCTTAAACAACCATGACCTAGAATAGGCTTAGTGAGAGAAAGTTGAAATGGCATGGGGTTCATGATGATTTAAACATGTAGAAATGTTAGTAAGCATGTATAGATGATTTTAAGATAGTTTTATGAAATAAAAATGTTGGAAGAGATGATTGAAAATTGGCATAAGAAGTGTTTGAAAAAATTCCATACAAGAAGAAAATGAGGAACTCACGGCATTGTGAGATTACTGTCGGTTTAATATGAATCAATAGACTCGAGGAGTTTAATAGATTCTAAAGCAATAAGTAGAACGTTCGAAATGGACTTAAGAGAGATTAGAGTCCAATAAGTTGTAATGAGGCCATATTGATGTAAACGGACCAATGCATCGATTTGAAATCCATGCAAAATGAAAATAGAGTATATTAAATTATACTAAGGTGAGTAGCAATTGCTTGCAGCTTCAGGAGATATTATTGGAGCCGATAAGATCGGATCCCGAGCATTGGAAGCTACGGGAAGCGATTTGAGCGTGATTTGAGGTAAAGGATTTATCGAGCTATTAGAGATAGCTATACGTATGTTTCTTACCTGAAGTGTGCAAATGAATGTTATGAATTATATAGATATTGATAAATCTACGTGAAAGCGAAGTGATAAGAAGAAGTTTATTTGCATGAATTGTATGACTTCAATGTCTTATTGTGAAAAGCTGTTTTACAAGTGTTTTGAGAAAGAGTAATAATAGATTGGCTCCCGGTTTACATGAAAAGCTTTTAATGAGTGATTGATGGGAGATTGCCCTTTCACTCATACTTAGTGAATGGAGCCATCTATTCCTTTTCTGTGTGAACTTATGCTTGAGCCAAAGTGGCAATGGTAGATTTACCAGCCCTGCTCGCACTACATTTTTTAAAAGGATTTTTTAGAAAAGAAAAAAGAGCTGGAGCTGAGTGAAGCTGTGTGATCCACTCGAGAGCTCGCACTAGATTTTGGGAAACCATGCTAGAGCCATCGAGTACTACTAAGTGATCTTGCTCTGATTATGCTCGCATGTGACCCCCTCATTTTAAAGTAATGGGACAAAATCGTGCTCGATGCCTCAGGTATGCCATGAGTTCTTGCGCTGAGTTGCTCACACGAGAGTTTAAGAGTTTACTATGTGATGAGTAAAACCATGCTTGAGCCATCGTGTATTGCTTAGTGATCTTGCACAGACTTGCTCGCACGTGATTTTGAGACAATGGAAATGGGTGATAAGGATCCACAGGAGCACGATGTACCGTGAGCGTTAGCCATGGAGTACGATGTGTCGTGATATCTTAGTGACTCTGTTTGGGCTGAAGGGATGGTTGATCCGCCTCCCAAGCATTGGATTCCCGCACACCTGATCAGTGTTGCCTGGAATTTGGACTATGGCCATAAGTCTTATATCTATGTGATATGAAATTTTGTCATTGCTGTGTGAGGTGACATGTCTCCCCCCTGCTGTGTGATATAGGGTGATATGATATCTCATTATATTTCTCATGTAAATTGATTTCTCAGTAACTTGCTAAATACAAAACGATTTCTCTGTGTGTATTGTGTAGATTGATGAGTAAGCTATGTGATTTTTTTAAGAGTAAACTATGTGATTTTAGAATGAAATATGCATATACCCATCTAGCGAATTAATGATTTTGCAATTGATGGAAGCTATTTTCAAAGAATGCATATGTTTTATAAGGAAAATAAATGTTTATATTTTAAGCATGTAGATACTGTAGTTATCTACCTACTCTCATATTTTCTTTATTGAGCGAGTTAGCTCACCCCCTTATTTCATCCTCCACAGATTCTATGCAGTAGTGAGTTACTGCAGTCGTCACTATTAAGGTGTTCTCCAGTTCTCCAGCAATAAAGAGGTATACATTTATGAGAGAAAAATTTTATATCTTATAAATTAATGTAGAGTATAGTTATCTTTTATACGAAAGGGATGTATATGATAGAAACTGATATAAACGTTTCTGCATATTTATAAAAGAACAGTTTCTATATCATTAAATGAATTATAAATTATCAATGGATGAGATGTGGATATGGATGTTGACTCACAGCCCAACTGTTAATAGTAAGTTAAGTCACGGGAAGAGGGTCATGACACATTCCTAGGTGTTGAAATCAACAACATTCTATCTAATGATGTAGGTGTTACATGCTTCGACAACTTACGTGCAAATGAAGGCAATATAAAGGAATACGTGGTACCAGGATCAAATAACACAATTGCTTCTAAATTACAAAATTAGGATAGTACCTTTAATTATATCCGCTGAAGCGTCCACGGTGTCGTGGTCCAATGCGTGCACTTGCCCTCTACCAACCACATATTTTCCTTTTTCCTCAGCTGTAGCTTTTCTCCTCAGAGCAGAAGTCTCAACAGTAGCTCTCTTCGGCTCTTTGCCCTTCTGTGGGGTAGTCTCAATCATCTCTAGACAATACCTCATAATATGCCCTAGCTTCCCACATCTGTAACACACTCCAGGGGTCATCGGACAAGGCCTGGTACCATGAAATCTACTACATCTCCTACACTGCTCAATCGTAGGCCATGGTCCTCCAATGACTATACCCCTCGATGGAGCTAAAGCGGGGTACATAGGAGGTCTAGCTGCTCTCTCCTGTATCTCCTCAATCCGAGGTCTTTTCCCAAACAGTCTCTGACCTCCTCTCCTGAAGTCTCTATCACCTTCGGATCTCTTTTGGTCTCTATCTCTCCTGCTACTAACCTTCCCAAATTCAGAGGCATTCTGCTTAAAGTCCTCTTCATATAATTGCACCTTGCGCACTCTCTCTTCATAAGTGGAGATGTAAAATGGAGCCAATCTAGATCTGATGGCTGGTCTCAGTCCATCTATGAACTTCTAGACCTTTCTAGTCTCACTACTCAATGTTTCTGGGTCATACCTTCCCAAAGATATGAACCTCGACTCATACTCATCAACAGAGCAGTTCCCCTGAACCAAATTTGATGGTAGATAGGAGAACCTTACTGGTCAGGCTAGTGCACCTAAGAGACATAGCCTATACAGCTTACACCTAGACCTCGGGCTGCAGAGGCAGAGATTCCTCAACCCCCTCCAGTTCAGGACATTCCCCCACCAGTTCAGGATCCTGTAGCTCCACAACAGGTTGGTGGTCAAGGAGTTTATGATTGTAACCTGGGCAGATTGAGACAGTTCAGGAAGTTTTGACCACCTTCATTTAGTGGGGTGAAAGACCTAGTGTTAGCGGAGCATTGAATTTACAGTATGGAAAAACTATATAGATTTTTCTATTGTTTTACCACAGAGAAGGTTAGCTTTGCGGCCTTTGTATTAGAAGGTGAGGTCGAGCATTGGTGGATGGCCATACAGTCGATTCTGAGTGCAAAGCACCCTGTTGTGACTTGGGATATATTTTTAGATGCATTTAGGAGGTAGTACATTCAAGCCACTACTCAGAGGAAGATAGATGAAATTTTTGACCTTGACTTAGGGGAATCATAAAGTTGATGAGTATGAGTCTCGCTTCACATCCCTAGGTAGATATGACATGGTGACCATGAGTTGTCAGGACAAGAAGGTCTAAAAATTTCTTGAGGGGTTAAGACCTTCGATCAGAGCTCGGTTGGCCCCATTTGACATTACCACCTATGATGATGCAGTACGCAGAGCTCAGCTATGTAAGCAGGATTATGAGTTGCACGACTCGAAGTTAGGTAAGAGTGGTAAGGGCAGAAATAGAGATTGAAAGAGGTTAGTGGATGATAGAGGATTCAGAAAGGGCCGAAGGTTAGTTGGTAAAGGGCCAAAGATTGAGGAAGTACGAGAGAGGCCTACGAAGCGTTCAGTGTATCTAGCTTTACCTCCAGCTTTTAGGGGCATAGTTATTGGCGGACCTCGACCTACAACCAAGCAGTGCAGGATTTGTGGTAGATATCATGGGAGTAGACAATGCCCTTTTATGAGATCATGTTATAGATGTGGCAAACTAGGGTACATAGCTTGTGAATACCCAGAGTTGATTGATACAGCCCCACAAAAGGGCAAAGAGCTAGAGAAGGCTACAGTTGAGACGCCTAGACCAAAGAGGAAGGCCACAGCTAAAGGGAAACAAGCTGTTGGTCAAGGGTGAGTGTTTGCATTGGACCAGGTATCTACAGAATCTTCTACAGATGTGATTAATGGTACCATCCTAGTCTTTAATTTTAGAGCATTAGCATTAATTGATCCTAGTGCCACGCATTCATTTATATCACCTACATTTGCATGTAAATTGCTTGAACATGTGAAACCTGTACCTCTAGGTAGGATATTGCTTATAAGTACTCCAGTAAGAGATAATGTAGTAACCAAGTATGTAATAGTTGTAAGTTAAAGTAGGGGAAAAAGATATGTTGGTCAATCTTATTCTGTTAATCATGAAGGACTTTGATGTAATACTGGGAATGGATTGATTGGCTGCAAACCATGCTGTTTTAGATTGTTATGCTAAGACAGTAACATTTTCTACCCCTGAAAAGTATGTTGTAAGATTTACAAAATAATGAAAGTAGTAAATTATTTCCAAGAATTGATGATTTTACTAGCAAATGTGGTCTTAATATGTTGAAGGTCTTATAGCATATGTGGTTGATTTTGATAAGACACGCCTGAAATTAGTTGACATCCTAGTGGTTAGAGAGTTCTCTGAAGCCTTTTCAGAAGAATTACTAGGGTTGCTACCAGACAGACAGATGGAGTTTTGTATTGATTTGGTACCTGAAACAGAACTAATATCCAAACCACCGTACAGAATAGCTCCAGTGGAATTGGAGGAGTTGAAGAAGTAGTTACAAGAGTTGTTGGATAAGGGGTATATCAGACTGAGTGTATCACCTTAGGGAGCACCGGTTCTGTTTGTAAAGAAGAAAGATGGGAGTCTCCGACTTTGCATAGATTATCAGTTGTTGAACAAGGCTACCATCAAGAATAAGTATCCCCTTCCATGAATTGATGATCCATTGGATCAATTACAAAGAGCACAGATCTTTTCGAAGATTGATCTAAGGTCTGAGTATCATCAGTTGATGATTCAGAGTAGAGATGTGCCCAAGACAGCGTTTTAGACCCGTTATGGACATTATGAGTTTTTGGTTATGCCATTTGGGTTGACGAATGTACCTGTAGTGTTTATGGCATTAATGAATGATTTGTTTAAGCCATACCTGGATAGCTTCGTGATTGTCTTTATAAATGACATATTGGTGTACTCAAAGTCTAGGGAAGAGCATGTGCAGCATTTGAGAACAGTGTTATAGACCCTTCAAGATCAGGAGTTGTATGCTAAACTTAACAAATGTGATTTTTAGCTGAGTGAGATATCATTTTTGGGTCATGTAGTCTCGAGAGACGATGTATCAGTGGATCCGTCCAAGATAGAGGCTGTGATACAGTGGGAAAGACCCAAGAGAGTTATAGAGATCTGCAGTTTCTTGGGTTTAGCAGGTTATTACCGATAGTTTATCGAGGGATTCTTTGAGTTAGCTACTCCATTGACACGCCTCACTCGAAATAATGTGACATTTGAGTGAGATGATAAATGTGAAAGTAGTTTCTGCGAGCTAAAGCATAGACTGACCACCGCACCTTTTCTCACTATTCTCACCAGCTCAAGAGGTTACTTAGTGTATACAGATGCCTCAGGATAGAGACTGGGTTCTGTATTGATGCAAGACGAGAAGGTAGTGGCCTATGGATCCAAACAGCTTAAGGACCATGAGAGGAACTACCCTACCCATGATTTAGAGTTGGCAGTCATGGTATTTGCATTAAAGATTTGGCACCACTACTTTTACCGTGAGAAATTTCAGGTGTTCACAGATCATAAGAGCCTCAGATATCTATTTTCACAAAAAGAGTTAAATATGAGGTAGAGACGGTGGATAGAGCTTTTAAAAGACTATGATTCTGAGATATTGTACCATTCGAGGAAGGCTAATGTTATAGTTAATGCCCTGAGTAGAAAGAGCCTCAGAATGGTATCATACATGATGGTCAGGGAACATGAGCTGCTCGAGCAATTTGCTCACCTCAGGTTGGATATAGACCCTCTTGATGTTGATAGTGACTATGTGATAGCTAGCCTGCAAGTAGAATCAGATTCGATTGACCAGATATGACAGGCTTAGTATGTCGATCTATTGTGTGAGGATCGTACGAGTCTGATTTAGAGGGGTGATGTGGCCTATTCCTTTGTGACCGATGATGGCCTACTAAGGTTTAGAGGCAGGATTTGCGTTCTCGATGACCCAGAGTTAAAGAGATTGATTTTTATAGAAGCTCATTCATCGAGATATACATTGTATCTAGGGAGTAACAAGTTGTATCAGAACCTCCAGAAAGTGTATTGGTGGTCAGGGATGAAAAAGAATATCACAGAGTTTGTGGCAAGATGTTTGGTTTGTCAATAAGTGAAGGCAGAGCATCAGCCTGCAGGACTATTATAGCCTCTACCTATACCGACTTGGAAATTAGAGCATTTCACCATGGATTTCATCATGGAATTGTCGAGGACTATGAGGAACCATGATGCTATCTGGGTAGTGGTAGACAAATTGACGAAATCCGCTCACTTTCTAGTTATGAAATCTATAGATACTTTGAGTACTTTGGCAGAGTTGTATATACGAGAGATAGTGAGGCTACATGGTGTTCTAGTGAGCATTGTATCGGATAGGGATTCTCGCTTCACTTTCCACTTCTGGGAACATTTTCAGGAAGCTATGAGAACCCAATTAAGTTTCAGTGCCGCTTTCCACCCTCAAACTGATGGTCAGTCAAAGAGAACCATCCAAACGTTAGAAGATATGCTGAGAGTGAGTGTCATGGACTTTAAAGGCTCCTGGGATGATCACCTACCATTAGCCAAATTTGTATACAACAGCAGTTACCACTCGAGTATTGGGATGGCACCATATGAGGCGTTGTATGGTAGAAGGTGTCGTTCCCCTATTGGTTAGGAAGAAGTGGGTGATAGAAAGACTTTTGCTCTCGATTTAGTAAAGCAAGCCTCTAAGGTTATTCAGCTGATGTGTGAGAGATTGAGAATAGCTCAGAATAGGCATAAACGTTATGCTGACATGAGATAGAGGCCACTAGAGTTCATTGTGGGCGACTCAGTATTTTTGAAAGGCTCTCCCTCGAAAGGGATTATGAGGTTCGGTAAGAAGGGTAAGTTAAGCCCTTGGTATATTGGACCATTTGAGATATTGGAGCATATGGGAGATAAGGCCTACAGCCTAGTGTTGCCACTAGAGCTAGCAGTCATTCATAACGTCTTCCACGTATCGATGCTTCGAAAGTACCATCCAGATCCAACTCATCTGATTCGGTATGAACCATTGGAGCTCAAAGACAATTTGACATATATAGAGAGACCAATCCGAATACTGTATATGAAGGAAAAGGTGTTAAGAAATAAGACAATTCCACTTGTTAAGATTCTCTAGCAGCACCACAATTCAAAAGAAGCTGCTTGGGAGTTAGAGAGCCTGATACGGGAAAAGTACCCCTGACTTTTTGACGAATGACTTGGTTCTAATTTGGAGGACCAAATTTCTTGAAAGAGAGGAGGAATGTATGACCCGTAAGTTTTTATGTAATGTTTATGATTCCAGAATGCACAGACGAATTACGATAAATATGAATCATAAGAAATGAATGCTTTTAAGTTCTAAGTGTGAATGAATTGCAAAACGAGTGTTGTAGAAATTGAGTATGATTTTAACTTTGAAAATCTGCGAAAATTACAGTTGGAATGCTGCAGAATGCTAGGAAGATCGATCTCAATGCAAGAAGAGATCGATCTCATTTCATTAAAATGCAATACCAGGGTATTCTGTAAGAGGGAGATCGATCCCTCACTCAAGCAGATCAATCTCAAGTTACCTCAGCTTAGACCAGATCGATCTCCTCCCATAAGGCAGATCGATTTCTATTTGTCTCTGGATAGGCCAGATCGATCTCCTCTTAAGGCCAGTTTGATCTCTAAAGCCTTCTGCCTGAAACAGATCGATCTCATTCCTTTTGAGCAGATTGATCTCATGTAAATGGACAAATCGACCTCCTGCCTACATTGTTGAAATTTTGAAGGAGTTTAATCAAGGCCAAATCGATCTCCCACCCTTGGAGATCGATCTCATAAGGCGTTTCCTATAAAAACTGGTAGTTGAAACTACATTTCACGAAAACAAACCCTTTTCCTCCATTTTTAACAATGACCTAGCTTTATCACTCTAAAATCACCACTTTCTAATCAGTTTTGAGAGAAATTTCCTTTGAGCAAAGTTGTTCCTAGTGAGGAAGGGAACAACATAGTCAAAGATTGGAAGCTCAAACCTTGGATTGAAGGAGATAAGAGGTTTTCCCGTAATTTGGCAAAAGGAGGAAAAAGTCAAGCTAGGTAAGATTTCAATACACTATTTTCTAGTATGTTAATCTAGACATTTTGATGAGTTGATTGGTGTATATAATATTGGCTGAAGTGTTCATTTACATGCTTAAAGAACCATGACCTAAAATGAGCTTAGTGAGAGAAAGTTGAAATGACATGGGGTTGATGATGATTTAAGCATGTAGAAATGTTAGTAAGCATGTATAGATGATTTTAAGATAGTTTTGTGAAATACATATGTTGGAAAAGATGATGATTGAAAATGGGCATAAGAAGTGTTTGATAAAATGCCATAGGGGAAGAAAATGAGGAACTCAAGGCATTGTGAGATTAATGTCAGTTCAATATGAATCAATAGACTCGAGAAGTCTAATAGATTCTTGAGAAATAAAAAGAACGGTCAAAATGGAATTAAGAGAGATTAGAGTCCGATAAGATGTAATGAGGCCATATTGATGTAAATGGACCAATGTATCAATTTGAAATCCATGTAAAATGAGAATAGAGTGTATTAAAGCATATTGATGTGAGTAGGAATTGCTTGCAGCTCGAGGAGATATACTTGGAGCCAATAAGACCGAATCTTGAGCACTGGAAGCCACGGGAAGCAATTCGAGCGTGATTCGAGGTAAGAGATTTATGCGAGCTATTTGAGAGAGCTATACGTATGTTTCTTACCTGATGTGTGCAAATGAATGCTATAAAGTATATAGATATTGGTACTCTCTACGTGAAAGCTAAGTGATAAGAAGAAGTTTATTCGCATAAATTGTATGACTTCAATGTCTTGTTGTGAAAAGATGTTTTCCAAGTTTTTTTAGAAAGAGTAATAATAGATTGGCTCTCAGTTTAGTATGTTGCGTGAAAAGCTTTTAACGAGTGATTGATGGGAGATTGCCCTCTCACTCATACTTAGTGAATGGAGTTCTATGTGAACTTGTGCTTGAGCCAAAGTGGCAACGGTAGATTTACTAGCCTTGCTCGCACTACATTTTTTAAAAGGATTTTTGAGAAAAGAAAAAGGTCTTGGAGCTGAGTGAAGCTGTGTGATCCACTCGAGAGCTCGCACTAGATTTTAGGAAACAATGCTAGAGCCATCGAGTACTGCTAAGTGATCTTGCTCTGAGTATGCTCGCATGTGACCCCCTCATTTTAAAGTGATGGGACAAAATCGTGCTCGATGCCTCAAGTATGTTGTGAGTTCTTAGGCTGAGTTGCTCGTACAAGAGTTTATGGGTTTGCTGTGTGATGAGTAAAATTGTGCTGGAGCCATCGTGTATTACTTAGTGATCTTATACAGGTCTACTCACACGTGATTTTGAGACAATGGAAATGGGTGATAAGGATCCACGAGAGCACGATGTACCGTGAGCATTAGCCATGGAGTACGATGTGTCGTGATATCTTAGTGATTCTGTGTGGGCTGAAGGGATGGTTTATCCGCCTCCCCAAACATAGGATTCCCACACACATGATCAGTGTTGCCTGGAATCCGGACTATGGCCATAAGTCTTATATTTGTGTGATATGACATTTTGTCACTACTGTGTGAGGTGACATGTGTCCCTCCTATTGTGTGATACAAGGTGATATGATATCCCATTATATATCTCATGTAAATTGATTTCTAATTTACTTGCTAAATACAAAGCAATTTCTCTGTGTGTGCTGTGTGGATTGATGAGTAAGCTGTGTGATTTTTAAAGAGTATACTATGTGATTTGAGAATTAAATATGCATATACCCATCTAGCGAATTAATGATTTTGCAATTGATGGAAGCTATTTTCAAAGAATGCATATGTTTTATAAGGAAAATAAATGTTTATATTTTAAGCATGTAGATAGTGTAGTTATCTACCGGCTTTCATATTTTCCTTACAGAGCGTGTTAGCTCACCCCCTTATTTCCTCCTCCACAGATTCTACGCAGTAGTGAGTTACTGCAGTCGTCTTTGTTAAGGTGTTCTCCAGTTCTCCAGCAGTACAAAGGTATACATTTATGAGAGAAAAATTTTGTAGCTTATAAATTAATGCACAGTATAGTTATCTTTTGTACGAAAGGGATGTATATGATAGAAACTGATGTAAATGTTTCTGTATATTTATAAAAAACAGTTTCTATATCATTAAATGAATTATAAATTATCAATGGATGAGATGTGAATATGGATGTTGACTCACAGCCTAACTGTTAATAGTAAGTTAAGTCACGGGAAGAGGGTCGTGATACATTCATAGGTTTTAAAATCAACAACATTCTATCCAATGATGTAGGCGTTACATGCTTAAACAACTTACGTGTAAATGAAGGCAATATAAGGGAATGCGTCGAACCAGGATCAAATAACACAGTTGCTTCTAAATCAAAAATTAGGATAGTACCTTTAAGTACATCCACTAAAGCGTCTGCGGTGTCTTGGTCCAATGTGTGCACTCGCCCTCTGCCAACCACCTGTTTCCCTTTTTCCTCAGTTATAGCTTTTCTCCTCGGAGCAGAAGTCTCAACAGGAGCTCTCTCTAGCTCTTTGCCCTTCTGTGGGGCAGTCTCAATCATCTCTGGACAAATACCTCACAGTATGCCCTAGCTTCCCACATCTGTAACACACTCCAGGGGTCATCGGATAAGGCTTGGTACCATGAAATCTACTACGTTTCCTACATTGCTCAATAGTAGGCCGTGGTCCTCCAATGACTATACCCCTCGGTGGAGCTAAAGCGGGGTACATAAGAGGTCTAGCAGCTCTCTCCTATATCTCTTCAATCCAAGGTCTTTTCCCAAACAGTATCTGACCTCCTCTCTTGAAGTCTCTATCACCTCAGATCTCTTTCAGTCTCTATCTCTCCTGCTACTAACCTTCCCAAATTCAGAGGCATTCTGCTCAAAGTCTTGCTCACATAACTGCGCTCTACGCACTGCCTCCTCATAAGTGGGGATGTCAAACAGAGCCAATCTAGATCTGATGGCTGGTCTCAGTCCATCCATGAACTTCTGGACCTTTCTAATCTCACTGCTCAACGTATCCAGGTCATCCCTCTCCAAGGATATGAACCTCGACTCATACTCATTAACGGAGCGGTTCCCCTGAACCAAATTCGTAAACTCCATCCGTAGCTTCCGCAGCACAGTGGTCGGAATTAGAGGTGGCAAACAAGCGGGTTTGGGTGCGTTCAGTTCGGGTTCTCTTTGGATTCGAGTTTTTTCGAGTTCGAGCTTTCTCGATTTTGGGCTTTTTCGGATTCCAGCTTTTTCGGGTTCGAGCTTTTTCAGGTTCGGGCTTTTTCGGGTTCAGATTTTTTCGGTTTTGAGCTTCTTCTGCTCGAGCTTCTTCGGATTCGGTCCCAGTTCTAGTTGGGCAGGTTTAGCGGGCTAGCTTGAAATATTTTGAAAATTTATTAGTTATGATTTTTTTTTAAAAAAAAATTGAATGTGATAATTAATTTAATTTTTATATGATTTTATATTTGAATAAATATTTATATAAAAACAAATTTCTATATTTTAATATTTGTTTTTTGACTAAAATCATTTACTCTTTTTTAATTTCCTACAATATTTACTATAAAATAGTATATATAATTATATTCATTAAATCCAAAAGAAAATATTACATATAGATATTATAGGAAGAAAAATACCAATTAATATTATCATTTACCAAAAAAATGCTTAATATGAATAAATGGCCAATTAATTAGCTCTATTTTATTTCTAATTTGTTTTTTATTTGTACATAAATCATAATTAACATTATTGCATTAAATATTATCGTTTACATTAATTAATCAAATGTCTCATTAAAAATTTAGATTATTAAATTAAAAAAATTATATATTTTTAACATTTGATATAATTATATTATATACAATTATACACTACCATATGAGCGATATTTTGTAGTTGATATAATACACTAAAAAAATATATTTATACAATAAAATTTTGTGAGCTTAAAAAAATAAAGCATAATATAAATAATTATGAAATTAAATTAGATAATTATGATTAAAATAGTAAGTTTTTAAATTTTAAACAGAAGTCATTAAAATTCGATTAATAAAAGTTTCATAGTTGCCACTTCTCACTCAATCTTTCTGCTCTGCTGCCTCACTCAACCGCTCCTCACTCAGTCTGTCTGCATTGCTCCCTCACTCAGCCGCTCATCGCCACTCCTCACTCAATCTCTCACTCAGACTCATGCCCATGTATATCTTTTCCTATCTTGTTTGATGTTTCGCTTGGTTTTTTTTTAAATTTCAATTTTGTGCAGAATCTAGTTTAGGATTTCTAATGTTTTCTCATTTATTTAAAGAAAAGAAACCCAGATTCTGATGAAATTATCAGATCTGATTATTAAATTTTGTCAAGTAAAAGCTCTTATTATTTGTTTTTTTTATTGTTATTATTTATTATGTGTAAGACCGCTAGTTAAATACTAAGTCATTTTTAATATTGATGCGTAAATTAGTTTATTTAGTTAAATTGAAAATTTGACTTTATAACTTAGAAACAAAATGTGAATTATATGCATGTATTTGGATATATTTATTGGGGGCAAATTAGGAAATATAATTAAATCGGAAAAATTATATAATTTAGTAATAAAATTTATAGAAGAAATAAAAAATAGTTAAAATTGAAATTTTCTAACTAGAAATAAAAATTTGAAATATATATTTTTCTAGGTTAATTTGAAAATTATTTAAACAAATAAAAAAAGAGTAAAAAGAAAAAGAGAAAAGGAAAAAAAAGAAAAAAACCGAAAAGTAAAAAAAAAAAAAAAAGAGAATATTCTGAATATGCTTGTGTCTGAAGACAAAATTATGGAATTAATGGCAATGAAGATGAATGAAAATTTTGTAAATATTGGGATGATTACATTCGAGTGTTGTATTTTGGAGCTATACTTGATACTATGTTCAAGTTGCAACTTTTGCAATTTCTTTTCGCAAAATTGGGTGTTGAATATGAAAATAAGTGGATGAATATTTTGGAAGAAATGCAACTACTTTTAAAGGAGTATGAGAATCAAAATAATCTTTTTTCTCAATCATTCATGATGACATGGGATAAAGATCAAAGTAATAGAAGAAACATTTTAGAAGATTTGAGTGTAAGTTTATTTTTTTTATTTTAAATTTTTTGTTCAAAAATTTAATATAAATTGCTTTAGTAACTTGTTAAATTATTATTATTTTATATTAAGTAATTCTTTTTTGAGTTTTAATTTACATTTGTTATTATAATTTCATATATGAACTTATTTTGTTATTGTAGGGATTTAGAAGCTTCAATACTGGATCTCTTTCATATTGATAAGAATTAGATGTATATTTTAATGAACCAAGAGAAGATTATGAGATTCAAATTGATGTTCTTGATTATTAGAAGAAAAATCAATTTTGATACCATGTACTTTCACTTATGGCTAAGGATATATTGAGTATTCCAATTACCACAGTTGCAATCGAATCAGCATTTAGTATGGGTGGTAGAGTTATCAACAAATGGAGAAATTATCTCACAACACATTGTCACGACCTTTTTTTTATCCTTTTTAACCGAAAATCGCTATAAATTTTTCGCATTTCTCCTTTCCTTACCCGGTCGTGAAGAAACTCACTACTACACAGTTGGACTGTGAGGCAGTAATAATCATTCTTTACCATTCATTCTCCAAATAAATAAAAAGTATTGTCATACATCTAAATGTTAAGTGGTATTTCATACATACTAAGTGTTATAACATTTACATCCCCCATATTACAAATTCAAATTATCACTGTGCTTTTACATTGTTTAGATACAAAAAGAAACTTTGTGTATATACCTCTGGATGATAGAGATGCAGCGGATGTCTCAACAAAATGCCTTAGTCCTCACTGGGCCATTATGTACGCTCTGTAGGAGGGGAAAATAGAGAGGGATGAGCAACCACACGCTCAGTAAGGCAATAATGCAAGCATGGTAGATAACTACTCTATCTACATGCTGATAATGTTATGCATAAATCAATTTATAGTTAGAGCATGAGGAAATAAATCTATGTTGTATGAATATACATATATCATGTACAGAAAACATGGAAAACAAGCATATAAAGCATGGAAATCATCATCATGTAATACCTATCATGCTCATCTTCATCAAATCTCTTCATAGAAGGGAAATTCATTAAGAAACATCCTTTAAAGTTCATCTCTTTCTCAAACACATAAAAATCTCATCACAATCATTTTTCCGTTCCAATTATAATCATCATTTCTCAAATAAAATCTCACAAGGCTCGACCCCTCCCTCGGATCTACCCTAGACAACATGAGTCACATTCAGTGTATAAAAACACTCTGTGGTACTATGTAATACAATATGAGACAGTTCACTACATCTAAATAGACTATGTTCACCAACTATGTCTAAAATCATCCCAGACCACCCGGATCCCGATGTGCGGGGGTATCATGCTGGAACGAAGGTGGGTTAGTTCTCCGCCAGACTTTCTCATCAGTATCTCAACCACGCGGTACAACGTACTCCATGTGATATACATGGTAAAATGTCATGACCGAAAACGCAGAAAATGAAGCAATTTTAAAACTTTTTAATCTATTTAACTGAGATGTGTTCCTGTCTATGTCAGTTTCTCAACTCTTATTCTTTTATAAAATTCGGCAGCATAACGGCTAAATTATGACTTAACCCAACCTGCAGAGTTTAAAACGCACTTTATTCTTTTCAACCCACTTCCGCAACACAGTTTTACTTCTATTCTAGGATCTTATAACATCCACAACATTTATTTATTCTACGTAATAAAAACTCTATACATAAACATAATATTTAACAACTATTACATCCCGACTGTCCTATACATTAGTGTCTATGCTATAAATCGTGTCTGGAACAAAAGTAAAGATATACCTCGTCGCTACAAATGATCTAACAAAAGGTCGGATTGCCTCGTCCACGACCTCTAGCGCGTGAGTGCAGTAGAATCACTATAAGTAATCTGGAAGATAGAAAGGAAGGGGGTGAGCTTTTTAGACTCAGTAAGAGATACATTTAAAGTAACCTTAGTACTTAAAATAAGTAAAATACGTTATTTCACAACTTAGCATAAACATGTACGAAAGAAGAGATGCTTACACTTATATAAACAGTAAAAACATGCTTCAAAATCATTAGTTTACATATCATGCATCCTTTTCGTAAAACGTATCATGCTATAAACATATCATTAGTGTAAACAGTCATAAAACATCTTATAGGTCTCAAATCAAGTATATCATATTGTTCACTTTAAAAGTGAAAACATAACTTTCATATGCACATTTCATAAAAATCTAACTCATGGGCTACCTTAAAAATCACATTATAGAAAAACATGTGCTAACTAGCAAATAACATATAAGGTAGCATGAAATGTGCTAAAACATATTTCTTTCTCGTGGAGACATGGCTTCATCATAACTAGTCTCGAAGGACATTAATAACATAACTGATACATATGGCCATAGTACAGGGAACTATAAGACTGGATCAGGGTTATACAGTGCCCTACTGAACTGTGTGGTGTGGGGCTATGGTGGGGTGACTCATTACATGCTTGCAAAGGACTCACAGTCTCTAAGCAGTCTCAATGTATGAACTTTAAATAGTTAAATGGTACCACAAGTCATCTCATCTCGTCAAAGCCCTGCTCGTTCCCTAGCCATCGGCTAAGAAGATCCTTAATCGTTCTTATACCCTTTTCTCAGTATACAAGATAGACCCCAGATCACTCTGACCTCATAACATCAATACTTCATGCCATAGTCTCAAAGCATTAAACATGTTTTTCATAAACACATATATCTCGAGTATATATACATATATATCCCATATAATGAAAACATAGTTTCGTAAAACATTCCCAGGACTTTAACCCATAACACATAGAAAACATACTATGGTTTCATTCCATACATGAAAATCACTTTTATATACCATAAACATGGATACTAAAATGTGTCTCGTGAAATGAAAATTATTTTGAAAAGTTTGGATAAGTTTATCCCTGGTTTTGAGTGAATGGTGCTCATTTCACATTTCAAGAAAGCCCTTGCTCTTATAAACTCAATTTATTATCAACATAAACATTTGGTAAGGTGGAAAAGTACTAATGCTACTCTAAATTATATCCCTTCCCTCTTAACGTCAGAGGTAGTGCACGTTCCTCGTTTTTCGAGCTCGCGTCAAAATGCCTATCGATAACCCGAGTTGTCACATACCAAGTTATCTCATCACATATAGCTCAAATTCATGTTAATATATTCAATATGTGATTACATCTAAAATGTTGACCAAAAGTTGACTTTTCACCACTTTACTCGTTTTGCTCGATTTTATTGGTTTAAGCCTCGGTTTAAGCTTTCTTAACATGTTCAACACCTTTAAATTCATTTTCAATACCTCCACATTGTGTCTTACATTCCAGCAATTCATTCCACTTCATACAAGACCTTAAATTATCGATTCTTGCATTATTTTGATAATCCGCCTAGTTAAACACTAAACCGAACCTTTACAGTATAATTTTAACTGTAAATTCATTTTAATTACATCCCATATCATCATTCCAGCAACTATATCATGCTGGAAGCAGCTGAAATCCATCATGTAAATCATTCCATCAAATTTCCTTTAACAAAAATTCATCCAAAAATCACAATTTAACAACCTATCTCATTATCATCATCATACCTCAAATTCTTCACTCCTTTGACCAACTTTAACTTCGATTTCAAGATTTGAAATTGCCACTCAACTGTAATACAACATGTATAGAGCTTATAAGTGTTCAGAATCATCCAAAGAACTCATCAAATTCATCAAAAAATTCCATTTTTACTTACCTTAGAACATGCCAGTTTTCTATCCTGTTCTTCTCTCAAGTATTTTAGGTTGTAAACAACTTCAATTAGGTTTGAAGTTTTTATATGTGGTATAGGGGTGGAAGAGAAAGATTTCATGTGAAGGGACCGTCGCCTGAAACTAGCCGTAGGGTGGCCAAAAAATTCATGCCAGTCAAAAGCAGAGGTAACACCTGCGGCAAGGATGGGTTAGGGATATCTCTCGGGTTTCAGCTCATTTCGGGGTGAATTTTACCTTTTTATGAAGCTTATCCAGTTTAATTTCATTTTGTAAAATATCATAAACAACAAACATTTAGAAGGTCATCAAATTGGGTGATTTGCATTGGATGACAGCTTGCTAAAAGTTGGGGAGATGACTTTTCTGTTTTAGAAAAATCACCAAAATTACTCCTGATCTGATTTCTTCAAAATTTCACTTCTCAATTGTTATAATATGTCTATCGCGTGTCCCATAAAAATTTAGGGGCCTCTTGTTTAGAAAAATATCACAAACAAGCTCATTTTGCGTGATATAGCTAATATCGAGCAAAATGGAATTAAGGTTTCGATTCACTTAAAAAATTCATTTGGACGCCTAAATCTCCATCTTTCTTCATGATTTTTATTTCCCATGTCAATTGCACCTTATATTAATTTTCTATGGCCTCAGAATAATTTTTACGAATTTCTAGAATTTTATTCAAATTTAATTCCCCTATTAGGTCCGTTTTCTCGATTTAATTCAAAACCCGAGTTTAACTCACTTTTTCATCTCCAATCACTTAGTTTTTCTTTCAACACATCATTTAATGCATGAACATGGAATTTATAAGTAATTCTTGGCTCTAGGAGCTTACCTCAATTTGCATGGCATTGGGCCCCACACTAGAACCGAGAGCTTTAGTCATCTACGGGCCTGCAAAACGTCACATTTAGCTGTAATTTACTTCTCATAAGCATCATAATATGGAAAATATCAGGTTTCACATTTCTCCCCACCTTTAAGAATTCAATCCTTTGAATTCAAGCTGGTCCATCAAATAGATGAGGATATTTCTCCCTCAGTTGGCTCTCTAGCTCCCAGGTAGCTACCTCTGTCTCATGATGTCGCCAGAGAACGTTCACTAGTGGGATAGTCTTAGATCTTAGCACTTTCTCTGTAAGACCCTGATTTTTTATGTAGATTATTCTTTATGATTTCTATATGTACAAACATTTTATTATGTTGGTTGAATCATGAGAAGAGTATTTACTACAAAGAAATTGTAAGTAAAGTGGTTAAACACACATAAGCTACATAAAGGCCGATTAAGGGCTATAAGAGCCACAAGCTAAACCGAATGGATATAAATCACTTTGACTAAAGATAATAACTTATGATGTGAAAATATAAAGGGTTCATAAAGGGAAGTTAGTTTGATTTGGTCCCGAACTCAAAGAGGTAGAGTAAATGCCAAAAAAGGCAAAACAGACCTTTTAAGCCGTTTGAGGTGTTTTAGGTATATTCACTTCCCGAAAATGGCCAAAACGTAAAGACGAGAGTGTGAATCATAAGTTATGACACTTTCAAAATTTTGAGAAAAAGTCAACGTGGTCAATGGTCAAGAAAAGTCAATGGTAGTTAAGAAAAGTATACTTTGACCATAGTTGACTAACCATGGTTAGAAATTAACCCAAGTATGGAGGAAAATTTGGGGAAAATAATTTTGGTCAGAATAAAAGATATTCATCTCCCGAAATGAGAAAAATTTAGTTGGATGAATTCCAGATTTAATTTAATGGTTAAAAATGCAATGGGTCAAAGTTGGAAATTTTAAAGCCCATTAAGGTATCATAAGTGTGGGACAAATTTGGAAAGCCAATGGGCCAAATTGTTGGGCCAATTTGTGGGCCCAATATTGAGACAATTGAAGGCCCAATAGGTAGTAAAACGTTCAGCCCAAAATCCCAAAGGAAAAGCCCAATTGAAAGCCCATTTGAATAAGTTAAAAGCCATTTATGAAAGGTAGCAAAGTCCAAAATGATAACCATTACCTAAACTTTTTGGAAG
The DNA here is from genome assembly GCA_033439115.1 of Firmiana major. Taxonomy (NCBI): domain Eukaryota; kingdom Viridiplantae; phylum Streptophyta; class Magnoliopsida; order Malvales; family Malvaceae; genus Firmiana; species Firmiana major. The sequence goes on from CM065905.1 coordinate 29,563,590, forward strand.
TCAATTAAGGTGGCTGGATTTTAACTTAATGACTAAGTAATGGACTTTATAAATACCAGCCAACACATAATCATCTTCATTCTTTCATTTTCGGCAAAGTGAAGAAACCGTAACCGAAAAGTTTTCCAAACTTTCTCTCACTAGAAATCACTAGGATTTAGGCATATTTGGAACTTGTATTCTTCATGAAAGTTGTTCCAAATTGAGAGGAGAGTGACATATGTTGGAATTGGCTATCAAGGATCCATAGTGTGCAAACTGTGAGGCTTCAAAGTTTCGGCCAAGTGTGAACACAAATACTAGGTATAATTTCAAGCTTCCAAATTCATATATGTTAATCTATGAGTTATATTGAGTTGATTGGTATATGTTTTATGGATTGAAACATAGGAAAAAACCATGAACATGTGATGGCCGAAAGTTGGTATATGAGTTTTGATAAATACCCATGTGATTTTAAGACATGTATAAGTTGATATGCATGTATACATGATTATGACATGGTTAGTTATAATCAATTTGTTCATATGGATGGTTATATGATATGGCACATAAGGTATTTGATAAAATACCAACATGAACTATAGGAAAGGCTTAAGACATGCCAACCAAGTGTTTGTGGAAATGCCTAAGTGAATTGGCTAACAAATGGCCGTAAGTTGCGTGATGTGGCATGATCGGCAGCATGATGGCTCTCAGCCACATGCCATGACCGAGAATGCCGATGAGCTAAACCAACTTGGTTTTGACCCAATGAGGTGTTATGGGCCTCAGATAAGCCCAATAAGAGTTGGTGGGCCCTACAAGCCAAATAGGCCTGACAAAAATAAATAGTAAAATGGGAATGAGCTTAAGACAGTGTTAGGCTCATTAAGAGTGAACGAGCCCATTAAGTGAAATAGACTGTATTAAATGTGTAATACAGTAGGAAACGTATAATTAACCTGATGAATGGTTATTTACAACTCTGGAGTTTACATTGAGAGCTGATCGGACTGCGAGATTGAGCAGCACCGAGAAGTGAGGTCACTTTACGTGATCCGAGGTAAGGGACTTTTGTGAGTAGTTAGAGATACCTACACATATTTTTGTCTGCTTTTACATTCACTTAAAAACTCTGAGGGTCAGAGAAAATGAATAATAATTATTGTGACCCGATAGTGGCAAATTACGATTTTGCTCCTAGTTAGTCAAAAAGTCAACTTTTGTGAAAAGTTGTAAAAAGCATGGAAACCACCATTTTGAGTGTTTTACTGCTGTTTAGTAGAAGAATAAATGGATGGGCTAATGATTTTAAGGTTGATGTGAATTAAGCACACTTTATAGTGCTGATTTTGATGTTTTGAAAATTATCCCTTTTTAAAGAGACATCTATCGAATTATGTGAGAATAAATCGTGCTAGAGCACAACTCGCACTTGATTTCATATATTTTTCACATATATTAGTGGTGGATTGTGATTCACACTAGATTTCAATGACATGCATGATGGAGTTATTACTCGTACTCAGTTTTATATGATTTATGCATGAGAGAGTGCTAGAGCGATTAGCTCGTACTCGAAATTTACATGAGATGCATGATAGAGTGCTAGAGCGTTGCTCGTACTCGATTCTTCATAATTTATACATGACATAGTACTTGAGCTATTGCTCGTACTTGATTTGATGAGTTTTGTGCATAGCATGGTACTAGAGCTATTGCTCGTACTTGATTTCAAACATGAACTATGCATGACCTAGTGCTGGAGGTTTACTCACACTAGAGTTTGAGTTTGTGATGTGAAACAGTGTTTGAGCGGAGTGTTGACTGTGAGTTGCGCTCAAAAGCGCACACTGTATTTTATGTGATATATAAGACATGTTGAAAAAGATCTCCTCATGTAGACTGAGTGTCACACTATGAGATGTTCGCATGTGGATTTAGAGACGTGGCATTTATTTTCCATAGTATGAGGACTAAAACCTATGGCAGGCACCTCGACTATAAGGAGAGGGTCCACGGGTGTACGTTGTACCGTGCGAGTGGTATGGAGTACATTGTGCCGTGTGTTGTTGTGGAGTTGTGGAGTTGATGAGTTTATAGCTGGCGGTTGTGATGGACTAGCCCCCTCCTGTTACAGCAGTGATAACCCACACACCGAGATCTGTGTTGTTTGGGATTTCACCATTATAGGATATGACCATAGTCCAAGAGAGTATTCCATTGAGTCTCGCATGATATATCACCTATTTTTCATGATACGGTTAGACCTAAGGGATGGGTCGGAAACCGATTAATGTGTTGTGAATGATTGAAATGCCATATTTATTGTGATTTGAATATAAATGGCATGATTTGTCTAAAGGCATTATGAAATTATAAAGATGCATTGTTTTGCAGAAAATGCCTATGTTTTGAGAACTCAACATGATTTTGTACATGGAATTTAAATCTGTACAATTATATATATATTTTAAAATTCATGCTTATGTAGTGAGTTAAGGAAATAATATTTTCAAGGCAAAGCATTATTTTCAGTAGATAGTGTGGATATCTACTTACTTACCTAATTTTCTTACTGAGCTGTGAGCTCACCCCTTTTTCCACTCTCTACAGAGCCTACGCAGTAGATAGAGTATGGCTAAGGATTTGAATTACTTGTGTCCACTGCACTCCCATCGAGCGAAAGGTATACATATACACGTATGATTTTGGATCTGAACATATAAACAGCACAGTGATGTAAAACGTATGTAATATAGGGGATGTATTTGTATTTATTATATGTGAGCTCACTATGAGACAAAAGTACTTACAATCCATGGATAGTTATATTGACATGTATGAATGATAAGATAATATGGAAGACGTGACTAATGCCGAATCACAGACATTCTCCTTCTTGTTAAGAATCCGGATCGGCTTTTCAACATAACTCATGTTTTCATGAATCTCTAGTGGCTCGTACTCCATGACATGAGAAGGGTCCATATGATACTTCCTTAACATTGAAACATGGAAGACATCATGTATACCCGACAACTGTGAAGGTAGTGCTAGCTAATATGCTACATCTCCCACTTTACCCAAAATCTTTAATGGACCAATGAATCGAGGACTTAGCTTTCCTCTTTTCTCGAAACGTACTATACCTTTCATCGGTGACACCTTAACAAATACGGAGTCCCCAACCTAAAACCCAGGAGGACGTCTTCGCACATCGGCATAACTCTTCTGTCTACTCTGTGCCATCCTCAACCTTTCATAGATCAACTGAACACCACTACTTGCCTGTTCAACTAACTCGGGAGCAAGGATCTTTCTGTCGCCCACTTCTTCCCAAGCAATCGAGGATCTGCATCTCCTACCATATAGAGCCTCATATGAATCCATTCTGATGCTAGCTTGATAACTATTATTGTAAGCAAACTCTGCAAGAGGTAAGTGGTCGTCCCATGAGCCCTTAAAGTCTAAGGCATACGCTATTAACATGTCCTTTAAGGTCTGTATAGTCTGCTCAGATTGACCATCTGTCTGAGGATGATAAGCGGTGCTTATGTTCAGTCGAGACCCCATAGCTTCCTGAAATCTAGTCAAAAATCTAGAAGTGAAGTGAGAATCTCTATCAGATGTTATGCTCACAGGTGACCCATGCAACCGTACTATCTCTCTGACATATAAATCAGCTAGTTTATTCAGTGAATCTGTGCTCTTGATGGCAAGGAAGTGAGCGCTCTTAGTCAGTCTGTCCATAATCACCCAGACTGCATCATAACCTCTCTTTGTCCTCAGTAATCCCATAATGAAATCCATAGTAATATGCTCTCATTTTCATGTAGGAATCGATAATGACTTCAGCAATCCTGCAGGTCTTTGGTGTTCAGCCTTAATCTGACATTTGGCTACAAAGTCTGCCACATCTCTCTTCATCCCAATCCACCAATACACCTTCCAGAGATCCTGATACATTTGGTACCGTCATGACCCTCAACTTACCAAAATCGTATAAATTTTTTGCATTTCCATGCATCATTTATAAATCATCCTTCCTCGATCGTGAACAACCACACTCTCAACAATTGGGCTATGTGTCAATGTCTACCTCATACATCCATAACAATCAAATTTGCAATAAAATTTTAGAAGTAAACACTTTTATAAATATATCAGAGTTACTGTTTACAGGTGTTTACATTGCTTTACATCCCCAATAGTTACTTACAAAATGCTATTGTGTTATGTCCAGTTTAGATACAAAATAATTCAAGTGTGTATACCTTTTGTAAGACCCGAATTTAATTAAAATACGGAAATTAAATAAGAAAAGATGGGGAAAGTATGAAGGAAGTCGGGTTAAATTAATCCCGAATATGTGTAAGGGCAAAATGGTCAAAAGACCAAAGGTCGGTATAATTTCGATAAGAAAAATTTAATTAAAATATGGATTTAAGAAATCTTGGTCAATAAAAGTGAAATAAATTTATTTTGGATTAAATTGATCAAGATATTAATTTATGAGAATTAATCGGGATTAATCGGGATTTTTAGTTCGGAAAAATAATCCCGAAAATAATCGAAAAATATACCGAGAAGTCACCCGGGACAACATCCCGAAAATACGGGGAAATTATACCCGAAAAAGAGGTTGAAATATAATAAATAAATTAAATAAAATAAAATTAATTAAATTAGAATAAAATTATAATTTTAAGGATATTTTAGGGGATATTTGGGTATTTTTAATGTATTTTAATGATTATAATAATAATAATAATTGATAAAATAAACAAAAAAAAGAAAGAAAGAAGCTGAAAAAAAAAAAAAAAACGGAATCGCTAAAATCGCGAAAAGCGGACGAAAACAGAAGCAGCTGACCGAGGCTCACCGACGAGACACCGGCCAGACCGAGGCACCGACGAGGGTCGACGAGAGCAGCCCAACCCCGGACGACCTCACAGCGGCGGCAACGCGCCGTGAAACTCGTCGGAGATCGGCGAATCGGGGAGAGAAGCCGCGGGAGGAAGAGAAGCCGATCCCGACGACCGGCGATGATTCAGGCCAGATCGACGGCCACCGATTGTCCCCGAGGTGCAGCTGAGCAGAATGGTGGCGGTGGCAGCCACCGAAACCGGCGGATGGCGTCGGAAACAGCAAGGGAAGAAAACGGGTCCGACGGCGAAGAGGAGAACGGCCGGACCGGTGGCTTTCCGGTGACCTTGGGCGAAGCCGAGCCCAGATCTGAGACGCGGACGACCCAGCGGAGCTGCTGGCGGTGGAAGCCGGCGGAGAACCGGCCGGCAAGGCAGTGAACCGGAGGTGAACCGGCCGAACCGGAGTGAACCGGCGGTCTGAACCGGGTCCGAACCGGACTGAACCGGTTCAGCCAAAAAGAGGAGAAAAAGGGAGAAAAAGGGAAAAGGAAAAAGAGGAAAAATTGGGGAAAAATTTCGGTGATGCAATCGAGCTTCGGGTAAGTCGAGAAGCGGTCAAATTGACCCGATTTAAATTTGGATTATTTTATATAATTAAATTTCGACCGGAAAGTTTACCCGAAAATAAAATTAATTGTGTAGCTCGACGATGGGCATCCACCGAGGGCTCGAGACAGCCTCGAAGTACGTACTAGCATGGAATCTCGGGTAAGTGACCCCTATTTACGACAATTACCTTGTATTGCGTGATATTGATTTAATTCCCGCAATTATTTGAATTAATTTATGGAAATTTAGATAAATTGTCGTAAATAGTGAATTTAGATATTCGAGAAGTAGAACGAGGCTCCATAAATTATTGGTGGGCCCAATGAGCCCAATAGGCCTCGATAAAGAGAAAATAAAGTGGAAAACGGGCTTAAGGCCGATTAAGGCCCATTAAGGTGCAATCGGGCCCAATAAGAGTAAATGGGCCCAACGATTTAAATTAAGCCCAGAAAGTATTAAATATGATTAAATTGCATAATATCTGACCTGAGGAAAATTAATACGCAGTTCCAGGCATTTGATTGGGAGCATAACGGACTGCGCGACGTGACATCAATGGAAAAAGGTCAGACTCGACGAGAATCGAGGTAAGGGAATTCTGCGGACTGCTAGAGGTAACAGTACGCAATTTTACATTCATATGCAGTCCTTTAAAACTAATTGAAGGGTCTAGAGGTCGAAAAACAATTTTAGTGCCCCGTATGGGTAAAATTACTAAAATACCCTTGCTAAGGGTAAAATTCTAAAAATTTAGGAAAAATTGGGAGGAGCAAGAACAAGAGGTTCCTGCTCGTTCTGGATGTATTTCAACGCATGCATGAGTAGGCTGGCTCACCTTGAAAGAAAATGCATAGCATTGCATATCTTAACTGATGTGATTTCTGTGAAAACTATTTGGAAATAACCGAGCCGCCTACATGTTTTTATTTACATGTGACGTGCTAGAGCTCAGCTCGCACGATGTTTGACTTGTGTGATGCATGCATTAGTGCTAGAGCGAAAGCTCGCACTAGAGTTTTACATGCATAGGTGCCAGAGTATAACTCGCACCAGATTTCACATGCTTTTGCGTGACACGGTGCTAGAGTCTAACTCGCACCAGATTTTACATGATCTTCATGACAGGGTGCGGAAGTTTAACTCGCACCAGACTTTATAAGATTTTCATATGATTTATATACAGAGTGCTGAGCATAGCTCGCACTAGTTTTACTGGATTTGTGGAGTAGCGCTGTCTGCCCTTGGAGTCAGCCAAAAGGCCCAACAGGCTCAATAGACCTCTTAAGTAGGGTGAGAGTGAGGGATGAGGTTGGCGGCCTTGTGGAGATGTAAAGCGGGCTCTGCCAAGTTTACTTGATTTGATGAGAGTGCTGAGCATCGCTCGCACTGATTCTTAAGAGAACATACAATGAGCCGTGCTTGGAGCATCGGGTAGACTGTGTCACCGATTTAATAGGCTCGCACGTGCGTTTTGAGACATGGCAACGAGTATTGAGTTATGAAAACCTCTGTGGGAAGCAGGCCAATTGGGCTGGAGTACCTAGAGTGATATGGGTCCATGGAGTACGATGTACCGTGCAAGTAGCATGGAGTACGATGTACCGTGGGGTATCTTCGGATACGGTATCTTTGTGATACAGAGTATCTTCGGATACGGTATCTTTGTGATACGGGGTATCTTTGTGATACGGTATCTTCGTGATACGGGGTATCTTCGGATACGGCATCGACGGATGCGTGAGATCGGATAAGACTGACGGGTTGGATTGACCCACCTCCCGGGCAGTTCCCGATCAGGGTGAGACCTCGCACACTGGGATCCGTGAAGCTAGAGGACTCACGAGGACATATTGGCCAGTCCTGGTTATTACCGATATACAGTATTGCCTAGTCTCGTATCTTGTATATATATACGTATGTTTTCGATACCGATGCTTTTGAGAAATTCTATTTCCATGGTTTTGTATGAGTCAGGATCACCCGAAGGAGGGGTCGAGTCCTGACTTCATTGTGAAATTTTTAAAGAGAAAGAAATGATTTAAATTAATTGCATGTTGAGTTTTCCGTGCAACTGGATTTACATAACATCACAACATCATATCATATGTTTTAAAATGTGTGGAGAAAGGGTGGTTTATGCATGGCACCACGTTCATGTAGGTAGTATGGTTACCTACTTGTTCGTAGGATTGCCTTACTGAGCTTGATGTGCTCACCCCTTTCATTTTCTCCCACAGATGATCTCCAGTTGAAGTTGAGGCGACTCAGTACTGCATTCCGGATATCCGCTGCTGCCCATCAACATAAGGTATATACACTTGTGCTTATTGTATCTACATAAGCATAGCACAGTAACATGTTTGTAAGTAACTTTAGGGCATGTATAAATAATATAACAACTATAAATGACTGGAGAAGAAATAAGTACTGGGGTAGATGTATGGTGGGACTGGCATTGACGCACAGCCCAATTAGCAGTGGAGTGTTGGTCACGATTCGAGGACAGGTAAGAATTAAGTAAGAAAATAAACAAAAACGCGAAAAATTCACTCTGATTTTTGGATAGTTGGGTCGTGACAATTATTTTGGTATCAGAGCATAATTGGTCTGATGTGTGTCAGTGTCAGAAGTTAAGAAATTACATCCCCGTGTTACTGTGCTTAGTTAGATACAATAGTGTATATCGAGATGGGCTTGACTAAGAAATGGTTGAGAATGCAGGAATGCTTAACATGAGTCGCGAAAAATGAGATAGTGCACGAGGCAGAGGTCGTAGAGGTAGACCTGAGTCTACTAAGTCGTGCTGAGTTTGACTTATGAGAACCAGTGTGAAATTGAAATGGAGGCTAATGTTGAAAATGCCTCACAGAGTCCGACAGAGTGATCGGACAGTATTGAGACACGCTTCGCGAGATTGGAGCGGAGTGTGGAGATTACTTGAGGAGCAAATTGCTCAGATCATGTATGAGATCAGAGGGCGCAGCGGAACAGTGGTGGAAACCCGCTCGACCCATCTTAAGAGTTGAGATGAGAAATATCTTGGACATATTCCGGTGACAGGATATCTCGGACATGATTTAAAGGACATTTCAGATTAAAGTCCTTATTCTGACCCAGAGGATTTAATTTATTGACGAGTATGGAGACTCGGTTATATTCTGGGCAGATATTACCTCGACACTATGAAAAGTGACAGTCGAGATGTCTAAAAGTTTATGAAATGACTCAACTTTTCGATTAGAGTCCAATTGACCGTGAGATATTGCCTATACCGAGGCAGTGCACAGATTTACAGTTGGGTAAATAAGAACACGAATTGCACGCCTCTGTGATTGAGAAAGGTAATGAGGGCCAAAATAGAGACAGAAAGAGAATCGAGAAATGACAGAGATGTCAAAATGGGAAAATGAAAATTGGTAAAAAGATCTGATTTGATGAGTTATGGAGTAAGATAATTGGTAAGGCCTCAGTGCATCTAAGTTTGGCACTCTTGAGGGGCATTGCGATTGGAGGACCCCGACCTGCTACGAATTAGGTAGCAGTGTAAGCACTGTAAGCAGTGTGAATGTGTGGTGGATACCACGAAAGGAGGGTCTATACCTACACGGTATTGATGAAAATGGTCGTTAAGTGTGATAAGACGGACCATTGATTGGATTGCACAGAATTGGGCGAGATCGTCCCACAGAAAAGTAAAGAGACAGAACAACTTCGTTGGTATAGCCGCAACGAAAAGAGAGGCCCTAGTCGAAAAGAAAAAGGAAAGTAGGTTGTTGGACGAAGGCGAGAGGATGTCTTGGACCAGGACACTATTGATGTTTCATGGATGTGGTGTGAGATACCACACTTGTTATGAATAATAAAGTACATATGTTTATTGATCCTGGTGCCACACATTTATTCATACCGCCTTCATTTGCATATAAGTGAGTAAAAGGCATAAATGCCTACATCATTGGGCACAATACTGATAAATGAGTACCCCAATAGAGGATGATTAATTAACGGAATATGGATATCGAGATTTTAAGTAGTAAAAAGGGGTGCGACAGTTGAAGTTAAAGGAGCAAATAATGGTACTCACGAAATGAATAATGACAAGAGTTTCATCATGATCGATACGAAAGGAGATAATCTTCGAGATATGTTGATTCTGAATACAAGACGTATTGGAGTAAGAGACATATGCTAGGTAAGGAATACCCTTAATATGCGAAGTAATTGGGATTAAGCAATTAGTAAGGAATATAAATTATAACCAAGGACAAATATGGGTATAACCATAACCAGTAGTTGTGGTTAAGTCTGAAGGCTAATAAAGGTATTTCAAAATACCTCCCCGCCTGAAGACTTGACAGCGTCTAAAAGTATATATATATATATATATAACCTATAACGTGAAATCGATCGGCGTAATAGATACCTTTAGCATTAGGATACCATTACTAAGACGATAAGAATATAAAAAAAAAAAAAATTTCGACAAATCATAAAGGTTAACATATTAAAATTTAATAAGAGCCGTTAAGATGAGAAAAGAAAATGGCGCAGGTTAGTACCTGAAAACGTAAGCGGTTGAGAAGGATCTTATACGCTTATGCGTAAATAAGTCAAGGATTGGACCGAATTGTAATCAGCAATAACGGTGATATGCTGGGTGTAGTTAAAGCCTAGGGCGAATTATAAGCAACAATTGGAAGATGACTTTTACAATGGGTTGCTGCGAGTTCAAAAAGGATATACTTTGTTGACACGTTTAATTATGAAAACGTGGTCATTGAATAAGATGATAAATAAGATGATTGATGTGACGTGAATTTGGCGTGATGAAGTATGAACTGACCACCGTGATTAATTTCACCATACCCAACAGCTCAAGAGGTTCTCAGTGAGTATGAATACCTCGAAATAATGAATGAGCTGTGTATTGATGTATAATGGGAAGATACCCATGATTTAAAACTGGCAACAGTATTTGTACCGAGGATATGGTACTATTATGTACAGGGTGAGAAATTGTGGATATGCACTGATCATAAAGCCCGAGTATCTGTTTTTACAGAAAGGCGAATATGAGAATACATAGTGGGTTAGAGCTTCTGAGAGGTTTTGATTGTGGAAAAAATTGTACCACTCAGGAAAGGCTAATGTGATGGCTGATGCCTCGAGTAGAAAGAGCCTCGGGATGGTACCACACATGATGGTCAGGGAGCGTGAGCTGCGAGATGCAGTTGTGAGCCTTAGTAAAGATGTGATCCCTTCTGATGATGACAGTGATTGGTATGATTGTGTGACAGCTAGCCTGATGACTAGTACCGGATGAGAGTGCCCGGATTTGCCAGGCTTAGCGTGATGATCGACCGGATGTCGATAGTTTGGGTCTGATTCAGAAGGGTACAGTGACAGAGATCACAGAGAGTATGATAATGATTTATAGAGAGGCTCAGAGACAGTATGAGTGCTCCCCAGGACCACAGTTGATGAGATAGTAATGTTGTCAGAAGCTCACTCTTCGGGATATACAGTGCATACGGAAGTAAAGGAATATATCGAAATCTCGAAAAGGGTATGGGTGGTCAGATATGAAAAGAGATATTTGTGGAGATTGTGAAAAAGTACCTAGTGTGTCAGCAGAGTAAGGTAGAGTATTAAAAGTCTGCAGAGTTATTGCAGCACCTACCTATATCGACACGGCACGAAAAATGGGAGCAAGTCTCCATGAATTTTATGATGGGTTACCGAGAACCCAGGTGAATTACGAGGCTATTTGGATGATAGCCGACAAATTGACTAAGTTCACCCACCTTCTGGTTATGAAATCCCCAGATACTCAGAGTATGTATAAGGATTTATGTATAAGGGAGATTGTGGAACATTAAGTAGCGTTCCAGTGAGCATGGTATCATATAGGGATTCCCGTTTCACTTCCTACCTCGGAGGATATTTTCAGGAAGCTATGGGAACCCGACTGAGTATTAGCACAGCTTTTTATCCTCAGACAGATGGTCAGTCAGAGAGGACTGTACAAGTTCTGGAGGATCCGATGAAAGTGTGTGCCATTGATTTTATAAGCTCCTGGAATGATCAGTTGAGTTCTAATTGAATTCGCCAATAACGACAATTGGCAGTTGAGTATCGGGATAACAAGATATGAGACAGTGTATGGCTGTAGGGGTTGTTCCCCAAATTTGGATAAGAAAAAGTGGGTGACAGATAGAATCATTCTGATTTTGGATAATAAGTCTCTGAGGATGTTTATTTAAGGTTGAGAGATTAAGAACACCTCAGAGCAGATAGACAAGTATTGGAATTCACCCTTGGTGAATTAATATGGTTGAATTAGCTTGTCCTAAGAGAATAAGGACATAGCGAGCTTTTGGAAGAAGGTAAATTGAGTTGTGCTGGATGAAAGATTTTGAGAGATTAGACAAGTGGGAGATAAGACCTGTAGGTTGGTGTTATCACCTGAGTTAACAGGCACCCACAATGTGTCCCCGCTTATGATGCTTCGGTACTACTATCCAGATCCAGCAGAGGTGGCAGGATATGAACTCCAAAAGTTCAATTTAATGAAAATACAAGTATATCGAAGAAGTTGATTCGGGTATTATACAGGAAAGAGAAAGTATTGGGGTTTAAGATAATCTCCCTAATTAAGTCCTTTGGTAGTAATACACTCCGGAGAAGGTCACATAAGAATTTAAGAGCATGATACGATTGATGTACCCGGAGTTGTATATGGACTCATATGAATTGGTTCTAATTTGGAGGACCAAATTCCTTAAGTGGGGGAGAATTGTAAGACCCGAATTTAATTAAAATACGGAAATTAAATAAGAAAAGATGGGGAAAGTATGAAGGAAGTCGGGTTAAATTAATCCCGAATATGTGTAAGGGCAAAATGGTCAAAAGACCAAAGGTCGGTATAATTTCGATAAGAAAAATTTAATTAAAATATGGATTTAAGAAATCTTGGTCAATAAAAGTGAAATAAATTTATTTTGGATTAAATTGATCAAGATATTAATTTATGAGAATTAATCGGGATTAATCGGGATTTTTAGTTCGGAAAAATAATCCCGAAAATAATCGAAAAATATACCGAGAAGTCACCCGGGACAATATCCCGAAAATACGGGGAAATTATACCCGAAAAAGAGGTTGAAATATAATAAATAAATTAAATAAAATAAAATTAATTAAATTAGAATAAAATTATAATTTTAAGGATATTTTAGGGGATATTTGGGTATTTTTAATGTATTTTAATGATTATAATAATAATAATAATTGATAAAATAAACAAAAAAAAGAAAGAAAGAAGCTGAAAAAAAAAAAAAACGGAATCGCTAAAATCGCGAAAAGCGGACGAAAACGGAAGCAGCTGACCGAGGCTCACCGACGAGACACCGGCCAGACCGAGGCACCGACGAGGGTCGACGAGAGCAGCCCGACCCCGGACGACCTCACAGCGGCGGCAACGCGCCGTGAAACTCGTCGGAGATCGGCGAATCGGGGAGAGAAGCCGCGGGAGGAAGAGAAGTCGATCCCGACGACCGGCGATGATTCAGGCCAGATCGACGGCCACCGATTGTCCCCGAGGTGCAGCTGAGCAGAATGGTGGCGATGGCAGCCACCGAAACCGGTGGATGGCGTCGGAAACAGCAAGGGAAGAAAACGGGTCCGACGGCGAAGAGGAGAACGGCCGGACCGGTGGCTTTCCGGCGACCTTGGGCGAAGCCGAGCCCAGATCTGAGACGCGGACGACCCAGCGGAGCTGCTGGCGGTGGAAGCCGGCGGAGAACCGACCGGCAAGGCAGTGAACCGGCGGTGAACCGGCCGAACCGGAGTGAACCGGCGGTCTGAACCGGGTCCGAACCGGACTGAACCGGTTCAGCCAAAAAGAGGAGAAAAAGGGAGAAAAAGGGAAAAGGAAAAAGAGGAAAAATTGGGGAAAAATTTCGGTGATGCAATCGAGCTTCGGGTAAGTCGAGAAGCGGTCAAATTGACCCGATTTAAATTTGGATTATTTTATATAATTAAATTTCGACCGGAAAGTTTACCCGAAAATAAAATTAATTGTGTAGCTCGACGATGGGCATCCACCGAGGGCTCGAGACAGCCTCGAAGTACGTACTAGCATGGAATCTCGGGTAAGTGACCCCTATTTACGACAATTACCTTGTATTGCGTGATATTGATTTAATTCCCGCAATTATTTGAATTAATTTATGGAAATTTAGATAAATTGTCGTAAATAGTGAATTTAGATATTCGAGAAGTAGAACGAGGCTCCATAAATTATTGGTGGGCCCAATGAGCCCAATAGGCCTCGATAAAGAGAAAATAAAGTGGAAAACGGGCTTAAGGCCGATTAAGGCCCATTAAGGTGCAATCGGGCCCAATAAGAGTAAATGGGCCCAACGATTTAAATTAAGCCCAGAAAGTATTAAATATGATTAAATTGCATAATATCTGACCTGAGGAAAATTAATACGCAGTTCCGGGCATTTGATTGGGAGCATAACGGACTGCGCGACGTGACATCAATGGAAAAAGGTCAGACTCGACGAGAATCGAGGTAAGGGAATTCTGCGGACTGCTAGAGGTAACAGTACGCAATTTTACATTCATATGCAGTCCTTTAAAACTAATTGAAGGGTCTAGAGGTCGAAAAACAATTTTAGTGCCCCGTATGGGCAAAATTACTAAAATACCCTTGCTAAGGGTAAAATTCTAAAAATTTAGGAAAAATTGGGAGGAGCAAGAACAAGAGGTTCCTGCTCGTTCTGGATGTATTTCAACGCATGCATGAGTAGGCTGGCTCACCTTGAAAGAAAATGCATAGCATTGCATATCTTAACTGATGTGATTTCTGTGAAAACTATTTGGAAATAACCGAGCCGCCTACATGTTTTTATTTACATGTGACGTGCTAGAGCTCAGCTCGCACGATGTTTGACTTGTGTGATGCATGCATTAGTGCTAGAGCGAAAGCTCGCACTAGAGTTTTACATGCATAGGTGCTATAGTATAACTCGCACCAGATTTCACATGCTTTTGCGTGACACGGTGCTAGAGTCTAACTCGCACCAGATTTTACATGATCTTCATGACAGGGTGCGGAAGTTTAACTCGCACCAGACTTTATAAGATTTTCATATGATTTATATACAGAGTGCTGAGCATAGCTCGCACTAGTTTTACTGGATTTGTGGAGTAGCGCTGTCTGCCCTTGGAGTCAGCCAAAAGGCCCAACAGGCTCAATAGACCTCTTAAGTAGGGTGAGAGTGAGGGATGAGGTTGGCGGCCTTGTGGAGATGTAAAGCGGGCTCTGCCAAGTTTACTTGATTTGATGAGAGTGCTGAGCATCGCTCGCACTGATTCTTAAGAGAACATACAATGAGCCGTGCTTGGAGCATCGGGTAGACTGTGTCACCGATTTAATAGGCTCGCACGTGCGTTTTGAGACATGGCAACGAGTATTGAGTTATGAAAACCTCTGTGGGAAGCAGGCCAATTGGGCTGGAGTACCTAGAGTGATATGGGTCCATGGAGTACGATGTACCGTGCAAGTAGCATGGAGTACGATGTACCGTGGGGTATCTTCGGATACGGTATCTTTGTGATACAGAGTATCTTCGGATACGGTATCTTTGTGATACGGGGTATCTTTGTGATACGGTATCTTCGTGATACGGGGTATCTTCGGATACGGCATCGACGGATGCGTGAGATCGGATAAGACTGACGGGTTGGATTGACCTACCTCCCGGGCAGTTCCCGATCAGGGTGAGACCTCGCACACTGGGATCCGTGAAGCTAGAGGACTCACGAGGACATATTGGCCAGTCCTGGTTATTACCGATATACAGTATTGCCTAGTCTCGTATCTTGTATATATATACGTATGTTTTCGATACCGATGCTTTTGAGAAATTCTATTTCCATGGTTTTGTATGAGTCAGGATCACCCGAAGGAGGGGTCGAGTCCTGACTTCATTGTGAAATTTTTAAAGAGAAAGAAATGATTTAAATTAATTGCATGTTGAGTTTTTCGTGCAACTGGATTTACATAACATCACAACATCATATCATATGTTTTAAAATGTGTGGAGAAAGGGTGGTTTATGCATGGCACCACGTTCATGTAGGTAGTATGGTTACCTACTTGTTCGTAGGATTGCCTTACTGAGCTTGATGTGCTCACCCCTTTCATTTTCTCCCACAGATGATCTCCAGTTGAAGTTGAGGCGACTCAGTACTGCATTCCGGATATCCGCTGCTGCCCATCAACATAAGGTATATACACTTGTGCTTATTGTATCTACATAAGCATAGCACAGTAACATGTTTGTAAGTAACTTTAGGGGATGTATAAATAATATAACAACTATAAATGACTGGAGAAGAAATAAGTACTGGGGTAGATGTATGGTGGGACTGGCATTGACGCACAGCCCAATTAGTAGTGGAGTGTTGGTCACGATTCGAGGACAGGTAAGAATTAAGTAAGAAAATAAACAAAAACGCGAAAAATTCACTCTGATTTTTGGATAGTTGGGTCGTGACACCTTTAGCGATGGGATGTAGTGAATACCAAAAGGGATAAGCCTCCAGTCACGCTCACTCTATACTCAAATCTCTATAGAGAGGGGGAAAATAAGGGGGGGTGAGCAAACCATACGCTCAGTAAGGCAATAATGCAAACAGGTAGATACTACACTATCTACGTGATCGTGATACCATACTCAAAAAAATTTAGCTCATCATTTAAACTCAAAACATGAGTGTATGATTGTGTTAATGGTATGTAAAGCATTCATGCTATTAAAATCCAGTGCATAATTCATTTCAAAGCATGGTATAAATCATCATGCATAATTCACAATAAAGCATGACATTACCCATCATGCGTTTTCTCAAATAAGCATGGCATTAACCATCATGCGTTTTCTCAAATAAGCATGGCATTAACCATCATGCATTTTCACAATAAAGCATGACATTAACCATCATGCATTTTTCACAATAAAGCATGGCATTAAACATCATGGATCCGTGCACTTTAAAAACCATTAACATCGATATCTTAAAACAAGTCCACACTTGTCAGGTCTCAATCCCTCCCTTGGATTGTCCTGACCCACAAATAATTTCAAACATAGATTTATTCTCAAAGCTATAGACATGTGAGATAGGCAATTCAATAATAGGTAATAACCTCAAGGTCTATGGCCATAACCTATGATACCGACTACACAGATCAGGTGTGCAGGATATCACCACTATCTACTTCCACATGGGAGGTGGGTCAAATCCAGCCCGCTGGTCCATAGCATATCTCGTCCGAAGATGGTACATCACAATCTCAACACGGTACAATGTACTCCATGCTACTTGTACGGTACAACGTACTCCATGGACCCAGTCAACACATCATATCACGCTACATCTCAAAACACACGTGTGAGCCTATTTAATCGGTATAACCTCTTGTCTACCTGAAGCTTCTAACACGGCTAATCAATCATGTCAAAACAATGCACGTGCGAACCTGTTTAATCGATGTGACACCCAGTCTACCCAAAGCTCCAAGCACGGCAACAAGCAAGGTGGGCATCTAGTGCGAGCTAAGCTCTAAGCACCATGCCAAAACCAGTATAAAATCCATGTGAAAACTAGTGTGAGCTAAGCTCTAGCACTCATGTGTATAAAACACGTCGAATATCATGCGAGTCATACTCTAGCACGCTTTCATTCTCACGAAATCATGTAGGTGGCTCAAATCTTTGCAAAGTATGGTTAACAAAACCAAAACACACTCATTTCTTTTGCAAATCATTTCAATGTCAGCCAACCTACCAATCATTTGCTAAAAAGCAATAAAACATGATTTTCAAAGCAATATGCTTTTGTTTTCATGCACATTTCTCAAACACCCAACTTTTACCCTTCAATCACCCAATTTCATTTCCTAACATCTCATGCATTCTAGCACAGCATTTAAGCACCCAAATTGCATACAGATATCTCTAAGAGTCCACACAATTCCCTTACCTCGATTTACTTGGAGTGACTCTTTTCCTCTTAGCTTCTCACGCTCTTGGCTCAACTCGCTTAGGCGTATTCTCGAAAGCTGCAACTTATCCATCATACGTTCGAGTTAGTATTGCTAACTCTCATTCAACTATATATTCCACCCAATGCCTTAAACGCTCATTTTACCCTTTTTGGGTAAGCCTCTCTATTCATTCCATATTATCTTAAAATTATCTCGTCAACACCGTTATCATCTCAAGATATCCCATTCATCATTTATTCCACCACATTTCACTTTCTCACACTAGACCATTTCTAGGTCATGGTGGATTCATCCTACTCTAGGTAGTTTCTACCATTCCTATGCATACCAAACAACTCCAAAATCCATATCTACACAATGTACTTGAGTTATATCATTTAGAAACTCACCACTTTGGATTTTCTCTTTGCTCCAAATAGAAATGCCCCTTGTTCCTTCAATCCAACAAATAGGGAAATGCCTCCAAACTATGTTGTTCTTCTCCTTGATGTGAACAAATTTGCTTCTAATGGTCTCTCTTCAAATCTTTCTGAAAATGGCTGATTTTAGAGAAAGAAAGTTAAGTTTTTGGGTTAAAAATGGAAGGGTGATGTTTTTTCTGAAATTTTTAGATTTTCAACACTCCTTTTATAGAAATAGCTTGAGGAGATCGATCTACACTAGGAGGAGATCGATCTGGTCCCCTTAAGTCCCTCTTTTTCATAACATTTTAAGCATGAGATCGATCTATCGAAGCTTGAGATCGATCTGCTCCAAACATAGAGCTAAGGAGATCAATCTGTAGGCTTGAGGATCGATCTTTTCATTACAGAATGTTTAGGAGATCGATCTTGCCCCATTGAAGATCGATCTGCCCTATTCCTTTGCTCAAATACAAGTATTTTGGCTCACCCAGATCGATCTCTCATCCTATGAGATCGATCTGTCATTCATATTTCTATATTTTTTGTGGTTTTTCTGTAGTAAACTTATACCAAAACATCCTTAATTTGGTACCATAGTCATTTTCTCATCCAATCATCTTTAAGACTTGAAAATGACATCCAATCATACCTTATACCTATTGAAACTTGTGTGGAATCTTTGTATAACCAACGATACTTAATATTAGCCAAATAGAAGTGCATAAATGCAAATCTTCATTCCATTTACCATATTACTCATATTCCATTTTACTCACATTCTTCACATATTTAAGTCCATTTATTCACATTCATACATAATGTAACTTGTACATACAATCACAACTCTTATTACAAGTTTGTACATTAACTTATGGACTTACATCACATATACTTCACATTACGAATGTATCATCATATACTTATACATATACGAGGTCTCACATTCTCCCCCACTTAGAAAATTTGGTCCTCCAAATTAGAACAAATTCAATCTGTGAATAACTCGGGATACTTCTCCCGCATCAAATTTTCCAATTCACATGTGGCTTCTTCCATAGTGTGATGTTGCCAAAGGACTTTCACCAAGGGAATTGTCTTTGTCCTCAACACTTTCTCTTTTCTATCTAGTATCCGAATTGGCTTCTCAACGTATGTCATACCCTCATCAAGCTCCAAAGGCTCATTCCTTATTACGTGTGCCGGGTCTGGGTGATACTTCCTTAACATGGATACGTGGAAGACGTTGTGAACACTTGACAACTCCGATGGCAATGCCAACCTATAAGCCTTATCTCTCACTCTCTCCAAAATCTCGAAGGGTCCAATATATCTAAGGCTCAGCTTGCCCTTCTTACCAAACCTCATAATACCCTTCGAAGGAGAAACTTTCAAGAACACTGACTCACCCACATCAAACTCTAGTGGTCTCCGTCTCTTGTCAGCATAACTCTTTTGCCTGCTCTGAGCTGTCCGTAACCTCTCACATATCAATTGGACGTCCTCAGAGACTTGTCTAACCAAGTCGGGAAAAAAGATCTGTCTGTTACCAACCTCTTCCCATCCAATAGGGGAACGACATCTACGCCCATATAATGCCTCATATGGTGTCATCCTGATACTCGCATGAAAACTGTTATTATAGGTGAACTCTACGAGTGGCAAATGGTAATCTCAGGAGCCTCCAAAATCCAATACACACGCTCTTAACATATTCTCCAAGGTCTGTATAGTCCTCTCTGACTGACCATCTGTCTGAGGATGAAATGCGATGCTAAAACTCAACTGGGTCCCCATCACTTCCTGAAAACGTCCCCAGAAGTGGGAAGTGAAGCGGGCATCTCTATCAAAAACAACGCTCACTGGAATTCCATGTAGCCTCACTATCTCGCACATATACAAATTTGCTAATTGGGTCAGAGTATCGGTAGCTCTCATAGCTAGAAAATGGGCTGATTTTGTCAATCGATCCATAATCACCCATATGGCATTATGACCTCTGCGGGTCATCGGTAATCCCATCACAAAATCCATGGTGACATGCTCCCACTTCCATGTCGGTATCGGTAGAAGCTGCACTAACCCTCCAGGCTTCTGATGCTCTACCTTCACCTACTGATAAACGAGACACTTAGCAACATATTCAACAATGTGCTTTTTCATCCCAGACCACCAATAAACCTTTCGAAGGTTTTGATACATCTTGGTACCCCTAGATGTATCGTATACTTTGATGAGTGAGCCTCTGTCAAGATCATCCTTCTGATCTCTACATCATCAGGAACACATATCCTACCTTTGAACCTCAACAATCCATCTGAACTCAACCAAAAGTCTATCTTTGTACCCCTCTGTATTTGCCCGACAATATCACTGTACTGCTGATCAACTCGCTGAGCCTGTCGAATTCGATCTACTAGATCCGATTCTAACTGCAGGCTAACTATCATAAATCCACTATCAGCGTCAGGCGGGGTCATATCCAAACTGAGGTTCGTGAATTATTCTAACAGCTCATGTTCCCTGATCATCATAAATGATACCATCCCGAGATGCTTTCTACTCAATGCATCAGCAACCACATTTTCTTTACCCGGGTGGTATAGGATCTCACAATCATAATCCTTTAACAGCTCGAGCCATCTCCTTTGTCTCATGTTCAACTCTTTTTACGAGAACAGGTACTTAAGGCTCTTATGATCTGTGAAAATCTAAAATCTCATCATAGAGGTAGTGGCGCCATATTTTCAATGCAAACACCACAACCGCCAACTCCAAGTCATGGGTCGGGTAGTTATTCTCATGATCCTTTAACTGTCTTGATCCATAAGCTACTACCTTCCCATCCTGTATCAATACGCAACCCAGTCCTAGGTGTGAAGCATCCATATACACCGAGAAACCTCTTGAGCTTGTAGGAATTGTGAGGATCGGAGCTGTGGTTAATCTCTTTTTCAACTCCTCAAAGCTTTCCTTACACTTATCGTCCCACATATACTCTACATTTTTCCTTGTGAGACGTGTCAAAGGAGCAACTAATCTCGAGAATCCCTCTACAAACCTTCGGTAATACACAGCTAAACCCAGGAAACTTCTGATCTCTGTCACTGTTTGGGGTCTCTGCCACTATATCACTGCCTCAATCTTTGATAGATCCACTGCCACTCCATCTTTCGATACTATGTGACCCAGAAAAGAGATCTGTTCCAACCAAAAGTCGCACTTATTGAGTTTAGCGTACAACTTATTCTCTCGAAGGGTTTGTAGCACTATCCTTAGTGCCTCTCATGCTCCTCTCTAGATCTTGAGTACACTAGTATATCACCAATGAACACAATAACAAATTGATCCAAGTACTGGTGAAATACCTCATTCATCAACGACATAAAAGCTACGGGAGCATTCGTCAACCCGAATGGCATAACCATAAACTCACAATGTCCATACCTGGTGCAAAAAGCTGTCATGGGTACATCTCCACTCCGTATCTTCAACTGATGTTACCCTGATCTCAGATCTATCTTGAAAAAGACCTGCGCTCCCTTAAGCTGATCCAACAAGTCATCGATGCATGGAAGGGGATACTTATTCTTGATGGTGGACTTATTCAACAACTGGTAATCTATACACAGTCGGAGGCTTCCATCCTTCTTCCTTACAAACAGAACCGATGCTCCCCAAGGTAAGACGCTCGGTCTGATGAACCCTTTCTCTAGCAACTCCTGTAACTGTTTCCTTAATTCTTCCAACTCAACTTGAGCCATTTTGTACGGTGGCTTGGATATTGGCTCTATACCGGGTGCCAAGTCTATACTAAACTCCATCTCCCTATCTGGAGGTAACCCTGGTAACTAATCTGGAAAGACATCTAGAAACTCCTTAACTACTGGTATGTCTCCCAATTCCGAACGTGCCTTATCTGTCACAATCACATAAGCAATGAGCCCTTCACATTATTCTTTCCACCATTAGTAATCATAAATCATCATATTCATACACAAGATTGATAAACAGAATTATCATTCATACATCATGTATCAAGATTGTACTCATCACACTTATAATAATCATGTTCTTCAATTTCATTTCACAACATTTACTACAAGGTTGTCTATCGTTGGAAACATCAAAGTTTTTGTATGACAATCCATAACAACATGATTTGCAGCCAGCCAATCCATCCCTAAGATTACATCAAAATCACCCATATTTAGTAAAAATTAAATCGGCTGCCATTTCTTTACTTCCTATCCTCATCTTACAATCTCTATATACATGCTCAGTCAACTGACTATCATTCATATAGGTAGATATCAACAACATCTTATCAAGCAGCATGGGTTTTACATGCTTCAACAATTTACATGCAAAGGATGGCGAAATAAAGGAATGCGTGGCACTAGGATCAAACAGTACATAAGCTTCTAAATCAAAGATTTGGATGGTACCTTTTACCACATCCAATGACTAATCCGCAGTGTCTTGGTCTAGTGCGTGCACTCGTCCTCTGCTCACACCCACTGCTTGCTTCTCCTTTTCCTCAGCTGCAGCCCTCCTTCTCGGAGTAGCTGTCCCAACTAGAGCTCTCTCTGGCTCCCTATTCTTCTGTGGGGCTCTCTTTGTCATCTCTGAGCAATCTCTGATTATGTGCCCTAGCTTTCCACATCTGAAGCATACTACCTGAGGTCCATAACATGGTCGAGTACCATGGTACCTACCACACTTACCGCACTGCTCTGTCGTAGGCCTTAGCCCTCCAATCACAATTCCTTTAGTTGGTGCAATGGCCGGATACATGGGAGTATTAACTGTCCTCTCCCGGATCTCATCAATCCTCAGCCTCTTTCTAGAAAATCTCTTGCTTCCTTCATAATTGAAGCCTCTATCCATCATTGGTTTCTTCTTATCTTTGTCCCTCATCTTACCAACCTTTCCAAACTCTGAGGTGATTCTATCAACATCTTATTCATATAATTGCGCCCTGCACACTACCTCTTTATAGGTCGGTATATCTAGGGGAACCAGTCTAGACCTGATGGTCGATCTCAATCCATCCACAAACTTTTGGATCTTCTCGACCTCATTACTCATAGTGTTAGGATCATACCTACCCAAAGAGATAAAAGTCATCTCATACTCATCCATAGTTCTGTTCCCTTGGGTCAGTCCCAAAAATGCCATTCTCATCTTCCACTGTGCGGTATCCAGAACGTACTATCTCTGAAAAGCTTCGAAAAATATATCCCAGCTGATCTTAGTATGTCGGCCTCTCAAAATAGGCCGGGTGGATTTCCACCAATGATCTGCTGAGCGGCAAACGCTACCATCTCAGTGGTATTGCACTCGAAGAACCCATACAACTTCTCGATTTCACTAATCTAATCCTCAGCTGCCACTGGGTCCTTAATTCCGCTGAAAGACGACAGTCTAAACTTTTGGAATTGCCACAATCTATCCAAGTCACATCCATATCCCCAACCTCTATTGCCTGGTGTAGCAACCGACATAGGCACATCCTGTGTGGGTGGGGTATCTGTACTCTGTGGCCTCTGGGCTTCCCTTGCCCTTGCCTCAGGAGCTACCGCTTGCTCGGCATCACCTTGTGTAGTGGGACTCCGTCAACCACCAACTCCAGGTAAGGATTGGGTGACCAATTCCAATATCATCTCAATGCTCCGCTCAATCCTCGCGAAGCGAGCCTCAGTACTCTCGAGTTTCTCCTTTGGACCTTGTGGTGTGCGCTCAACCTCATCCTCCACTTCAATATCATCCTGAACCTCATGTGTTTTTGGCTCAACATTACCCCCAAGCCTACCTCTATAACCTCGAGCCTATGCTCTCATCCCTCTACCGTGACTGGTATTCAACATATTTACTCAATTCCCTACATTCATAACCAATTACTTTGTCAACCCATCGACACACACACAATTGTGTCTAAACAAGCACAGTAACATAAGGATGTAATTTTCCAACTTATTAAGTATTTTACACACGATACACGTCAGACTAACTCGGGCTCTGATACCAACTTTCGTCACGACCCTCAACTTACCAAAATACATACAAATTTTTTGCATTTTCATGCATCATTTATAAATCATCCTTCCTTGATCATGAACAACCACACTCTCAACAGTTGGGCTGTGTGTCAATGTCTACCTCATACATCTATAACAATCAAATTTGCAATAAAATTTTAGAAGTAAACACTTTTATAAATAATCAGAGTAACTGTTTACAAGTGTTT
The DNA here is from genome assembly GCA_033439115.1 of Firmiana major. Classification (NCBI taxonomy): domain Eukaryota; kingdom Viridiplantae; phylum Streptophyta; class Magnoliopsida; order Malvales; family Malvaceae; genus Firmiana; species Firmiana major. Next base: position 29,587,788 of record CM065905.1, read on the forward strand.
ACATTGCTTTACATCCCCAATAGTAACTTACAAAATGCTACTGTGCTATGTCCAGTTTAGATACAAAATAATTCAAGTGTGTATACCTTTAGCGATGGGATGCAGCAGATACCAAAAGGGGTAAGCCTCCAGTCACGCTCACTCTATACTTAAATCTCTGTAGAGAGGGGGAAAATAAGGGGGGTGAGCAAACCACACGCTCAGTAAGGCAATCATGCAAACAGGTAGATACTGCACTATCTACGTGATCGTGATGCCATACTCAAAAGCATTTAGTTCACCATTTAAACTTAAAACATGAGTGTATGATTGTGTTAATGGTATGTAAAGCGTTCATGCTATTAAAATCCAATGCATAATTCATTCCAAAGCATGGTATAAATGATCATGCATAATTCACAATAAAGCATGGCATTACCTATCATGCGTTTTCTCAAATAAGCATGGCATTAACCATCATGCATTTTCTCAAATAAGCATGGCATTAACCATCATGCATTTTCACAATAAAGCATGGCATTAACCATCATGCATTTTCACAATAAAGCATGGCATTAAACATCATGCATTCGTGCACTTTAAAAACCATTAACATCGATATCTCAAAACAAGTCCACACCTGTTAGGTCTCAGTCCCTCCCTCGGACTGTCCTGACCTACAAATCATTTCAAACATGGATTTATTCTCAAAGTAATAGACATGTGAGATAGGCAATTCAATAATAGGTAATAACCTCAAGGTCTATGGCCATAACCTGTGATACCAGCTACACGGATTAGGTGTGCAGGATATCACCACTATCTGCTTCCACACAGGAGGTAGGTCGAATCCAGCCCGCCGATCCATAGCAGATCTCGTCTAAAGACAGCACATCACAATCTCAACATGGTACAATGTACTCCGTGCTACTTGCACGATACAACGTACTCCATGGACCCAATCAACACATCATATCACGTCACATCTCAAAACACACGTGTGAGCCTATTTAATCGGTACGATCTCTTGTCTACCCAAAGCTTCTAACACGGCTAATCAATCATGTCAAAACAATGCACGTGTAAGCCTATTTAATCGAGGTGACACCCAATCTACCCGAAGCTCCAAGCACGACAACAAGCAAAGTGGGCATCTAGTGCGAGCTAAGCTCCAAGCACCATGCCAAAACCAGTATGAAATCCATACGACAACTAGTGCGAGCTAAGCTCTAGCACTCATGTGTATAAAACACGTCAAATCTTGTGCGAGTCATACTCTAGCACGCTTTCATTCTCACGAAATCATGTAATTGGCTCAAATCTTTGCAAAGTATGGGTAACAAAACCAAAACACACTCATTTCTTTTGCAAATCATTTCAATGTCAGCCAACCTACCAATCATTTGCTAAAAAGCAATAAAACATGATTTTCAAAGCAGTATGCTTTTGTTTTCATGCACATTTCTCAAACACCCAACTTTTGCCCTTTAATCACCCAATTTCATTTCCTAACATCTCATGCATTCTAGCAAAATATTTAAGCCCCCAAATTATGCACAGATATCTCTAAGAGTCCACACAATTCCCTTACCTTGATTTACTTGGTGTGACTCTTTTCCTCTTAGCTTCTCACGCTCTTGGCTCAACTTGCTTCGGCGTATTCTCAGAAGCTGTAATTTATCCATCATACGTTCGAGTTAGTATTGCTAACTCTCATTCAACTATATATTCCACCCAATGCCTTAAACGCTTATTTTACCCTTTTTGGGTAAGCTTCTCTATTCATTCCATATTATCTTAAAATTATCTCATCAACACCGTTATCATCTTAAGATATCTCATTCATCATTTATTCCACCATATTTCACTTTCTCACACTAAACTATTTTTAGGTCATGGTGGATTCATCCTACTCTAGGTAGTTTCTACCATTCCTATACATACCAAACAACTCCAAAATCCATATCTACACAATGTACTTGAGTTATATCATTTAGAAACTCACCATTTTGGATTTTCTCTTTGCTCCAAATAGAAATGCCCCTTGTTCCTTCAATCCAACAAATGGGGAAATACCTCCAAACTATGTTGTTCTTCTCCTTGATGTGAATAACTTTACTTCTAATGGTCTCTCTTCAAATCTTACTGGAAATGACTGATTTTAGAGAGAGAAAGTTAGGTTTTTGGGTTAAAAATGGAAAGGTGATATTTTTTCCTAAATTTTTAGATTTTCAACACTCCTTTTATATAAATAGCTTGAGGAGATCGATCTGCACTAGGAGATCGATCTGGTCCCCTTAAATACCTCTTTTTCATGGCATTTTAAGCATGAGATCGATCTATCGAAACTTGAGATCGATCTGCTCCAAATAGAGAGCTAAGGAGATCGATCTGTAGGCTTGAGGATCGATCTTTTCATTACAGAATGTTTAGGAGATCGAGCTTGCCCCATTGAAGATCGATCTGCCCTATTCCTTTGCTCAAATACAAGCATTTTGGCTCACCCAGATCGATCTCTCATCCTATGAGATCAATCTGTCATTCATATTTCCAGATTTTCTGTAGTTTTTATGCAGTAAACTTATACCAAAACAGCCTTAATTTGGTGCCATAATCATTTTCTCATCCAATCATCTTTGAGACTTAAAAATGACATCCAATCATACTTTATACCTATTGAAACTTGTGTGGAATCTTTGTATAACCAAAAATACTTAATATTAGCCAAATGGAAGTGCATAATCATGCAAATCTTCATTCCATTTACCACACTACTCATATTCCATTTAATTCACATTCTTCACATATTTAAGTCCATTTCTTCACATTCATACATAATGTAACTTTTACCTATAATCACAACTCTTATTTACAAGTGTGTACATTAACTTATGGACTTACATCACATATACTTCACATTACAAATGTATCATCATACAATTATACATATAAGGGTCTCACAGGTACCGTCCGGGTGCATGGTGAATCTAGAACAATGGGACTCTTTCAATATGCTCTGTCTCAATGTGTCATCGTGTGGCACGCAGATACGGCCTCTGTATCCAAGTAATCCATCATCAATGACTGTAAACTCAAACTGCAATCTCTCCTCTGCCTGGCTAACCATATCCAGTAATTTCTGATCATTCCTCTGTCCAACTCTAATCTGATCTAGTAAACTGGGCTTCATCCGTAGGTTAACCAAGTATCCATGCTCAACCTCATCTACACTGATCCTGAGCTTAACGAACTGTCCCAATAAATCCCACTCTCTGATCATCATGTAGGACACCATACCCTTTCTACTCAAGGTATTAGCTACCACATTCACCTTGCCCGAATGATACAAGATCTCCAGTCATAGTCTTGTAAGAGTTCTATCCATCTCCGCTGTCTCATCTTGAGCTCCTTCTGATCAAATAAATACTTGAGACGCTTATAGTCAGTGAAGATCTGAAATCTCTCTCCATACAAATAATGCTTCCATATCTTGAGTGCAAAAACTACTGCGGCTAACTCTAAATCATGAGTGGGGTAATTTCGCTCTTGATCTTTTAGCTGACGGGATCTATAAGCTACCACTCTACCATGCTGCATCAGCACACAGCCGAGACCCTGATGGGAAGCATCACTATACACCACATATCCCCTAGAACCATTCGAAATGGTCAAGACTGGTATCGTAGTCAACCGACGTTTGAGTTCTTGGAAGCTCTGCTTACACTGCTCGAGCCATGCAAACTGTACCTCCTTACAGGTCAGTCTGGTCAATAGAGTTACTATCCATGAAAACCCCTCGACAAATTGTCAGTAATACCCTGCCAATCCCAAGAAGCTTCTGACCTCCGTGATTGTCTGATAATTCTATATTTTTAGAATTATTTGTACTTAATTTCCTAATTAATTATTTAAATCCCCAATTTATTTTGTTAATTATCCCCTTTATTTAATTAAAATTCTCATGTTTGCAGATAAATTAAATCCGGATGAATTTTGAATATTTTGGTAGAAAATGGATCGAAATTGGGTTAAAATCGAGATTGAACCACACGAACAACACAAGCCATGCCACCTAGCACATCCAATTGGACATGAAGATCGATGACATGGAAATATCTTTTCAATGAGCTAATGGTGTGAAGACAAGTGGCCAAAAAAATGCCAACTCATCTAGGATGTTTAAATTACAATTTTACCCTTTTGTGTGTATAAATAAGACATGGATGACAATTGAAAAACTATGTAATTTTTAGGAGTAGGAGTAGTGTAATGTAATGTAAGTTAGGAGTAGTATAGTGTTAGAATTAATCTTAGGATTTATTTTTCCTTGTATCTTTTAGTCTAGTTTTTCGTTAGCTACAATTTATTTTTAATGTTCATTTCATTTTGATGTTCTTCATTTTTCTTATCTTGGATAGATCATTTTAATGGCAATCAATTCCCTTTCCTTATTCTTGGTTTCGTTAAGCTTCCATTTCTTTATTTTTATGTTGGGTTTTTTTGAAAAGTTTAATTTTTGTTATATGGTTGTGCTCTCGGTCTGGTCAGCTTAGTTCTTTGATTTTTTTAGCACTTGAGTTCTCAAATTTCTTATGGTTCTCGGTTTAGCCTTCTTGTTGGATTTCATCTTTTATTGCTCTTCATTGCATAACAGCAGTAGTATAGGAGATATAGCACTACTTGGATAATTATTTGGAAACAAACCCGAGAGGACAACAGCAGTAAACAATCCAAAAACAACAGCACGCCTGGAAACCGAGAGTTCTCCTTTGTTTGCCTTTGTTTTATGATGATATTACTATTCATTTTATTTTGTCTTTGCTATTGGTTTATATTAATCTTTCATATGCAGTAGGAGGTGGAGTCAGCTAATTGCAGTAAGCAGGGCATGCGAGGAATGAGAAGCAACACCAGTGCAGAACAGAGCAGACCGAGAGCAGCTACATCATTCGTAGCACCTGGAGCCTGAAACAGCAGCAAGGCAGGAGCATAAGCCAGCAGCTGGAGCAGAATGGGGGGCTTTTGTTGTTGGAGTTGGAAGCAAATGCAGGGGCAGAAGTCGTGACCCGAAGAAGGAGAAGCAGGTGGTAATGTGATGCGTTGTTGCAGGTAAGGATGTTGTACACGGAACCGAGAATGGGAGCTAGTCACGCCTAGCAGATGCAGAAAATGCACCTTGAAGTAGGTGGAAACGTGCAGGCTGTATGCGGTAGCTAGACAGAGGACAACCCGAGAGGCATGGAGCAGAAGCACTGAACCGAGAGGCATGGACAGGATACGCCTAGACAACCAACCCGAGGCATACCTGGAAATGAAAATGAAAAATGAAGCATGAACAGTGAATGAAGGGACTTTTTGATTGATTTAAATTTGTTAAGGCTTGTTTGGCCAATGCATTGTAGCAATTAATCCATTTTCATGCATTTGTTAGTTGTTAGTTAGTTAGTTTAGTCAATTAAAATGGTAGGTTAGTTTTAATATTTTTGCATGTTAATTTAATTTGTAGTGTTAATTTTTAGTTAGTAGTTAATTTTATATTAAATGTTTTAGGACTTTATTTTAGTTTAGATGCATTTAGAATTAATTTAGATTAAATGTGTTTCATGCATTTTTAATTTAGTTTTATTTTCAATAAATTTTAGTTTAGTTTCATTTGCAATTTTTATTAGTTTAATTACATGCATTTTCTTAGGCTTGTTTAATTTTAGTTTAATTAATCTTGTTTCTTTATTTTCATATTTGCATTTTATTTCAATTGCATTAATTAGCTTTAACTGCTTTAATTTCTTTTGTAGGTTTTTTATTTTAATTGCGTGGAGTACTGTAAGTAATTTTGTTCGGTTTTATTTAGTTCTTTTTATTTTATTGCTTTCCAGTAATTTTAAATTTAGCCATGTAGATCACCCACCTTAATTTTATAATTTGCTAGAATATACTTAGGGTAAGATTAGCTGGTAGTTAATTAGGCTAGTCAACTTCCCTGAGGGACGATAACTCAAGTCTCAAAATCCCATTATTACTTGTACGACCCGTGCACTTGCGGTAATACGTTTAGGGCGTGTCAAGTTTTTAGCGCCGTTGCCGAGGAAGTCTTAATTAGCCATTAGTTAATATCGGTGAAATTATGATTAGGTGTAATTCTGATTTGTAAATATTTAGGTTGTAAATATTTAATCTAGATTAGTTAATTGAAAAATTAAAATAAAAAAATTCAAAAATTCAAAAAAAAATTTAAGGACTTTTTAATGATTTCATGCGTAGAGCCAGAATTTATGATTGCTTTCCTTTAGATCCTGAAATTGAACGAACACTTAGAAAAATTTGATAGGATTCTAGGAAATTAATAGCTTCGCTGCAATACACTATAGCAGAAAATCGACAAATTAGGACTATTGGAGATTATGCAATGCCGACTATTGGAGGTTATTATACCGACATTAGGCCACCAGCTGTCCCGAATAACAACTTTGAAATTAAGCCTTCCATCTCCAGATGATCTAGACCTCTTTACCGTTCAGTGGGCTTCCACACGATGACCCACATGCTCACCTTGGGCAATTCCTGGACTTGTGCAACACGTTCAAACACAATGGATTATCTGATGATGCGCTTAGGCTTACATTATTCCCCTTCTCACTTAGGGATAGGGCGAGACATTGGTTAACCTCCCTGCCTTCAGGATCTATTTCTACATGGGATGAGTTAGCCCATCAATTTCTATCTAAGTTTTTCCCTCCATCTAAAATGGTCCAACTCCGTAGTAATATCTCTTCCTTTGCCTAGTACGACTCTGAATCTCTTTACGAAGCATGGGAACGATATAAGGAGCTTCTTAGGAAGTGCCCTCACCATGGCCTACCTTTGTGGCTGCAAGTCCAAACCTTCTACAACGGACTTACAAGCCAGAATAGGACCATTGTTGACACTGCGGCGGGTGGAGCGCTAATGTGTAAAACAGAGGAGGAAGCTTACGAGTTGTTAGAAAAGATGGCAGCTAACAACTATCTATGGTCCTCGGAGAGGCAATTGCCAAAGAAGTCAGTGAGTATTTATGAGCTCGACACACTGTCTACATTGACCTCTCAAATCGCTAACCTTACGAAGAAGGTAGAGTCGCTCAGTACCCAACATAATCCTCCCACTAGTCCTAACCCTGTGTATTCTGTCCAAAGTCCTTTTCTTTCTTGCGAGTTGTGTAGTGGTACCCACTGTGTAGATAGGTGTCCGCTCAACTTAGAATCGGTTCAGTATGTTGCCCCTTCTCAAGCGCAATAGAACAACCCTTTTTCAAACACCTATAATCCAGGGTGGAGGAACGATCCTAACTTTTCATGGAGCCAAAACCAAGGGCAACCTTCTAACTCTAGACCTGTAAAACCCCCTAGTTTTCAAGCTCCACCAGTTCATGTACCACCACAGCCGTAATTTCCATTTTATCCGCCTCATCATCCCCATCCACCACAATTTCAACATCATCCACCTCACTTCCATCAACCACTACCACCACCACCACAACCTACACAGCCACAACTTTACCACGCACCAGCAGCTGAGAAGAAGCCCTCACTTGAGGAAATGTTCTCAACGATCCTGTAAAATCAAGCTGCTTCAATTAAGAACTTAGAGGTTCAGGTAGGACAAATAGTAAATGCTCTTAGCCAATGTCCTCAAGGGACCCTTCCTAGTAACACTGAAGCTAATCCTGTTAGGCAAAGGGAGGGTAAAGAACATGTAAAATCCATCATCCATATGAGCGGCAAAGAGCTAGAGGAGCCACAAGTTAAGTCCCAACCTGAACAGCACATAGTTGAAGAATCCTTAAGTTCTAACGAAGCAGCTCAGAAAGAGCAGGAACATCAGGATCAGGCTGCAAAAGAATCCAAGTAGGCACTTCTTCATCTATACCTTTTTCTATTTCACAGCCTTCCTCGCCCTCTGAGCTATACATGTTTCCACTATATCCTCTCCGGTTAGACCACCAGTACCTTTTCCTTAGAGGTTCGAAAATAAAAAATTGGATTAACAATTCACCAAATTTCTTGAGGTTTTTAAGAAACTTCACATCAACATTCCTTTCACAAATGCCTTAGAGCAAATGCCAAGTTATGTGAAGTTTCTAAAGAATATCCTCTTGAGGAAAAGAAGACTGGAAGATTATGAGACGGTGGCCTTAACTGAGGAATGTAGTGTCATTATCAAGAAAAGATTACCCCATAAGCTCAAAGATCCAGGGAGCTTTACCATACCATGCATTATTGGAAATTTATTCTTTGGTAGAGCCCTGTGCGATTTAAGAGCGAGTATAAATTTGATGCCATTATCTATCTATCATAAGTTAGGAATAGGGGATGCCAAGCCCACCACAGTGACCCTCCAGTTGGCTGATCGATCTATTAAATATCTGAAGGGGGTCATTGAGGATGTGTTAGTAAAGGTGGACAAATTTGTTTTCCCTACGGATTTTATTGTTTTAGACATGGAGGAAGACAAAGAAGTCCCCATTATACTAGGCAGACCTTTCCTAACGACGGGTAGAACTTTAATTGATGTACAAAAGGGGGAGTTAACTATGAGAGTCCTAGATCAGGAAGTGAAGTTTAATGTTTTCAAACCCTTGAAGCTCCCTGATGACTCTCAAGAATGTTTTAAGATGGAGATTGAGGAGAATAAAAGGCTTGAACATAAGAAATCTGAAAGAAAGAGGGAAATAGATAGAGCTAAGGAGGAGTTAACTGTCGACATTTTATCACCATTCTGGCTAATCTTCCTACTCTTCGCACTGCTGCTGAGTGTTGTGTTCTTTAACTGCATTTGAAGTGGCTGTGTTTTCTTTTCACTTTGTATATAGTTCATTTTTCTTTTTCTTTTCTGTTGTTCCTTTCCATGTTTATTTTGCAGGTTTATTTTCTAGTTTTATGCTTTCAATCAAGTTTTAGTTATTCATCATCATCAGAAAGGGGAGTACTTTGTTCCTGAACTTCAATTCTTATATTATCTGCACACTGAGGACACTGTGCACTTTAAGTTTGGGAGACGGGATATCACTTGAGCATTTTTCAAAAATTTGGGCAAAATTGAAAAAATTTCAAAATTTTTTTGAAAATCTAATCTTAAACTGTTTGATTTTGGGATGATTTAGTGCTTAGCATGTAGTTTTCCCATATTCTGATGATATAACCCCAGGATTCAGTATGATTTTGATTGAATGAGAAGCATGATTATAGGAAAAGCATGAAGTTGAACTCTTGAATTTGTCTTAATTCTGATTGTGATTTCCTCATCTTATGCATATGTCATGTCATGAATCGGTATATTTATTTAGAGAAAGCTTATGTGTACATAGGATTGTATTTGTTCAGTTGATATTGTGTATCATATTCTAGAATTTGTTTGATCTAATCTCGAGGTGAAATATTAGATCACACTTAAATAGGGAGATGATTTAGTCCATCTTTGGATCGTTTGAGCCTTTTTAGCTATCCTTGTACATATTCTACCCCTAGTCACCCATCTGGGCCAAATAAGCTTTTCTCTATAAATACACCTGCTTATTTTTGTTTCCTTAGCTTAATACTTTTTTCCTATCCCTTACCTCAAAAGCATGAAAAGTCATTGGGATATATTGTGAGTTATATGGGTATTAAGTGATAGTGAAGGAGTATGTATAAAAAAAAAGAAAAAAAAAAGAAGAAAGAAGAAAATACAAAAATAGAATAAAAAGTTTAGTGCAATAAATAAGTTTGAGGGAAATGATTTGAGCTCTTACATTAAGATCCTAGAAGTAATGCATGTTAAGGGGTAAATAAACCTAAATCGACTTTATCATACCTTAGCCCCAACCTTACATTACAAGCTTAATGAAGTCCTATTGATCTTTGATTAAGTGTGACTATATTAGTGGAGAGAGAAGTGAAAAGCAAACTTATGGGAATGATCACATGTTATTGACTTTGCATTCACTTTGTTTGCATAATTTGATCTGGATAAGGTACTGTGAAGTGACTTTGACATTTTTCACACACTCACGAGGAGTCCAATTTGGATTAGGATTTGTGATTGAATAATTCTAAGTGCTGGACTTGTAATTGTGAGTCTTTGATTTCATAGTCTGTACTTTTTCTTTGAGGATAATATTGTGGAAATTATTGTGTTTTGTACTTATCATTCCTATAATCATTTTGTTTTGCTTGAGGATAAGCAAAAACTCAAGTTTGGGGGTGTGATAATTCTATATATTTAGAATTATTTGTACTTAATTTCTTAATTAATTATTTAAATCCCCAATTTATTTTGTTAATTATCCCCTTTATTTAATTAAAATTCTCATGTTTGCAGATAAATTAAATCCGAATGAATTTTGAATATTTCGGTAGAAAATGGACCAAAATTGGGCTAAAATCGCGATTGAGTCTCGCGCACAACACGAGCCATGCCACCTAGCACATCCAATTGGACAAGAAGATCGATGACATGGAAATATCTTTTCAAGGAGCCAATGGTGTGAAGATAAGTGGCAAAAAAAATGCCAACTCATCAAAGATGTAGAAATTACAATTTTACCCTTTTTGTGTGTATAAATAAGACATGGATGACAATTGAAAAACTATGTAATTTTTAGGAGTAGGAGTAGTGTAATGTAATGTAAGTTAGGAGTAGTATAGTGTTAGAATTAATCTTAGGATTTATTTTTCCTTGTTTCTTTTAGTCTAGTTTTCCGTTAGCTACAATTTATTTTTAATGTTCATTTCATTTTGATGTTCTTCATTTTTCTAGTCTTGGATAGATCATTTTAATGGCAATTAATTCCCTTTCATTATTCTTGGTTTTGTTAAGCTTCCATTTCTGTATTTTTATGTTGGGTTATTCTAAAAAGCTTAATTTTTGTTATATGGTTGTGCTCTCGGTTTGGTAAGCTTAGTTCTTTGATTTTTTTAGCACTTGAGTTCTCAAATTTCTTGCGGTTCTCGGTTTAGCCTTCTTGCTGGATTTCATCTTTTATTGCTCTTCATTGCATAATAGCAGTAGTATAGGAGATATAGCACTACTTGGACAATTACTTGGAAACAAACCCGATAAGGCAGCAGCAGCAAACAATCCGAAAACAGCAGCATGCCTGGAAATCGAGAGTTCTCCTCTTTTGCCTCTGTTTTATGATGATATTATTGTTCATTTTATTTTGTCTTTGGTATTGGTTTATATTAATCTTTCATATGCAGTAGGAGGTGGAGTCAGCTAATTGCAGTAAGTAGGGCATGCGAGGAATGAGCAGTAATACCAGTGCAGAACAGAGCAGACCGAGAGTAGCTGCATCATTTATAGCACCTGGAGCCTGAAACAGCAGCAAGGCAGGAGCATAAGCCAGCAGCTGGAGCAGAATGGGGGGCTTTTGTTGCTGAAGTTGGAAGCAAATGCAGGGGTAGAAGTCGTGACCTGAAGAAGGAGAAGCAGGTGGTAACATGATGCATTGTTGCAGGTAAGGATGTTGTACATGGAACCGAGAATAGGAGCTGGTCACCCCTGGCAGATGCAGAAAATGCTGCTTGAAGTAGGTGGGAACGTGCAGGCTGTATGTGGTAGCTGGACAGAGGACAACCTGAGGGGCATAGAGCAGAAGCACTGAATCGAGAGGCATGGACAGGACACGCCTAGACAACCAACCCGAGGCATACCTGGAAATGAAAATGAAAAATGAAGCATGAACAGTGAATGGAGGGACTTTTTGGTTGATTTAAATTTGGTAAGGCTTGTTTGGATAATGCATTGTAGCAATTAATCCATTTCCACGCATTTGTTAGTTGTTAGTTAGTTAGTTTAGTCAATTAAAATGGTAGGTTAGTTTTAATATTTTTGCATGTTAATTTAATTTGTAGTGTTAATTTTTAGTTAGTAGTTAATTTTATATTACATGTTTTAGGACTTTATTTTAGTTTAGATGCATTTAGAATTAATTTAGATGAAATGTGTTTCATGCATTTTTAATTTAGTCTTTATTTCTCATTAAATTTTAGTTTAGTTTCATTTGCAATTTTTATTAGTTTAATTACATGCATTTTCTTAGGCTTGTTTAATTTTAGTTTAATTAATCTTGTTTCTTTATTTTCATATTTGCATTTTATTTCAATTGCGTTAATTAGCTTTAACTGTTTTAATTTCTTTTGTAGGTTTTTTATTTTAATTGCGTGTAGTACCATAAGTAATTTTGCTCGGTTTTATTTAGTTCTTTTTATTTTATTACTTTCCAGTAATTTTAATTTTAGCCATGTAGATCACCCACCTTAATTTTATAATTTGCTAGAATATACTTAGAGTAAGATTAACCGGTAGTTAATTAGGCTAGTCAACTTCTCTGAAGGACGATAACTCGGGACTTAAAATCCCATTATTACTTGTACAACCCGTGCACTTGCGGTAATACGTTTAGGGCGTGTTACTGTCCTCGGTCTTTCCCACCTCAATAATGCATCTATCTTGAACGGATCTACAGACACCCCTTCCTTAGATACTACATGTCTGAGGAAGGCAATCTGCTCTAGCCAGAATGCACACTTACTGAATTTACCAAATAGTTTCTTCTCACAGAGAGTCTGGAGCACAATCCTCAAATGCTGCTCGTGCTCTTCTCAGGATCTAGAATAGATCAAGATGTCATCGATGAACATTATCACAAATCTATCCAAGTATTCTCGAAAGGCATCATTCAAAAGGCTTATAAATACAGCTGGGGCATTAGTCAGTCCAAAGGGCATCACCAAAACTCGGAGTACCCATATCGGGTCCTAAAAGCTATCTTCGGTATGTCAGCCTCCTTAATCCTTAGCTGATGGTAACCCGATCTCAAGTCTATCTTCAAAAACACTGAAGCCCCACTCAGCTAATCAAACAGGTTATCTATTCTCGATAGGGGATATTTATCCTTAATTGTAACTATATTTAAAAGCATGTAATCTATACAAAGGCGGAGACTACCATCCTTCTTTCTAACGAACAGTACCAGAGCACCCCATGGTGACACACTAGGTCTTATAAACCCCTTATCGAGTAGTTCTTGCAATTGCTTCTTTAATTTATCCAATTCTACTAGTGCCATTCAATAAGGTGGCTTGGAGATGGGTTGAGTATCAAGTGCTAGCTCAATGGCAAACTCAACTTCTCTCTCAGGTTGTAACCCCGGTAAGTCCTCTGGGAATACATCGGGAAACTCACATACCACCAAAACATCCTGTATACTTGGTGGGTCTCGACTCTTATCAGAATTAAAGGCAATGTATCCTTCACACAATAAAAAATATATTATACATTAATCTTGCACATATATATCATATCTTCACATAACACATAACACAAGAACTTTCATCTCCATGCACTTTTATTTCTTTCTCGCAAAACATACATTGAACTTTTCTGGTAAGGAGAAAGTAAAAGTCTTAGTGTAGCAGTCTGAATTCACGCAATTGGTAGCTAACCAATCCATGCCTAATATTACATCAAAATCCTTCATTTTCAATAACACTAGATCTGCTAGAAATTTATTATCTCCTAGAAGGACTTCGTAATCCTTCCATATCATATCAGTCTTTTGCACTACGTGCATGAGTGTACTTATATGTAACATGTAATATAATGACTCAGGTTTCCTATTCAACTTACATGCAAATTGTGGTAACACAAAAGAGTGTGTGGAACCTGGGTCAAACAATACATGTGCTTCATGGTTATAGACAATGAGAGTACCTTTGATGGTGTCGGAGGATGTATCGGCTGTCTCTTTATCAATGGCATAGACTCGACCTTGTGAGACAGGCTTCTTACCCTTTTCTGCAGCTATGGCTCTCTTCGGTGGTGCTTGCATCTATGGAGCCTGAGCCGGTCTCTCAATCGGTCTAGGTGCCTCTTGAGGTTCCTGAGACCACATAAGTGGACAGTCTCTCATTATGTGCCCTGCTTCACCACATCTGTAGCAAGTAAATGTACCAACTCGATAAGGTCCAGGGTGTATCTTGCCACATGTCCTGCATCGTGGCACCTCGTCTCAGAACCTCTGATAACATCCTTAGTCCCATTGTAATCTTAGGCTTACCAGTCCCTATTTGAGGTCCTTCCATCCTTTGTCTCTTGGGCTGACCCCCTCTCAAATCAGGCCGTGAAGTAACTACTCTCTTCCTCTTATCTCTAACTAATCTCTTGAAACCATGCTCTGCTTAAGTAATATCCAAGCCCCTCTCTATCTCCTGGGCTCGCCTCAAAGCATCTCTGAAATCCACAATGTTTTGATCCAACAGCCTATCTCTGATCCTGGATCTTAATCCTGCTAGAAATCTCTCTGTCTGATGCTCGAGATCTTTAATTGTCTCTAGATTGTATCTCATCAAAGTCGTAAATCTATTCTCATACTCATCTACTGTAGAACTTCCCGATCTCAAATCCAAAAACTCTATTTGCATCCTCTTTCGAGCTGCATGTGGTACATACTGCTCTCGAAATGCGACTAAGAAAGCATCCCATGTGATTTCTGTGGGATCTTCAACTAATATCGTCTGTGTGAATCTCCACCAAAACTTAGCTTGGTCCTTCATCATATAACCCACCATGGTCACTCTCTCCCTATCAGTACACCCCAACAACTGGAAGTTCGCCTCAATATTGACTATCCACTCCTCAGCCTTAACTGGGTCCTTAACCCTTGTGAACTCCGAAGGATGTATGCCCAAGAAATCTCACACCCTCTGCATCTCTTTGTCATCCCTATGCTGGGGAACTGCTGGTTGAGGAACTGGGGCTACTGGAGGAACTGGTGGTGGAGGAGGATCAGGCGTAGGAGTAGTTCTGTCTATGCCAGGTGTACGTGTCCCAAACTGCTGGGTAAATATGGTGGTAAGAACTGTAAGTCCTTCCCTCATACCCTGTAATATCTCTTCGAGCCTCCTTATTCTTTCTCTCTCAGTAGGGCTCTCGAGTTGAGGTGGGGATGGGGAGCGAGTTGAACCTGTCTCCCTGAACGGCCTCGTCTACCACTCATGGTTAGTGATCTACTATCTGCACAAAATCCAAGAATTTGATCATAATTTAATAGATATGCATACTTTATTACCAGACTAACATAGACACTTTAGGATGTAATCTAATCTTACTTCTAGACACAGATAGTATCACACAACTATTGCTTTGATACCATGTAAACTGTCATGTCCGAAAACGCAAAAAATGGAGCAATTTTAAAACTTTTAAAACTATTTAACTGAGTTATGTTCCTGTCTATGTTAGTTTCTTAACTCTTATTCTTTTAAAAAATTCGGCAACATAACGATTGCATTATGACTTAACCCAACCTGTAGAGTTTAAAATGCAGTTTATAATTTTTAACCCACTTCCACAACACAGTTTTACTTCTATTCCAGGATCTCATAACTTTAATAACATATATTATTCTGCGTAATAAAAACTCTGTACATAAAAATAATCCTTTACAACTATTACATCCCGACTGTCCTATACATTAGTGTCTATGCTATACATCTTGTCTGGAACAAAAGTAAAGCTATACCTCATCTCTACAAATGATTTGACGAAAGGTCAGACTGCCTCGTCCACGACCTTAGCACGTGAGTGCACTAGAATCACTGTAAGTAATTTGGAAGATGGAAAGGAAGGGGGTGAGCTTTTCAGGCTCAGTAAGAGATACATTTAAAGTAACCTTAGTACTTTAAATACATGATTTCACAACTCATCATAAACATGTACGAAAGTAGAGATGCTTACATTTATATAAGCAGTAAAAACATGTTTTAAAATCATTAGTTTACACATCATGCATCATTTTTCGTAAAACGTATCATGCTATAAACATATCATTACTGTAAACAATCATAAAGCATCTCATAGGTCTCAAATCAAGTATATCATACTGTTCACTTTAAAAGTGAAAACATAACTTTCATATGCACATTTCGTAACTCATGGGCTACCTTAAAAATCACATTATAGAAAAACATGTGCTAACTAGCAAATAACATATATAAGGTAGCATGAAATGTGCTAAAACATATTTCTTTCTCGTGGAGACATGGCTTCATCATAACTTGTCCTGAAGGACATCGTTAACATAATTGGTACATATGGCCATAGTACAGGAAACTATAAGACTGGATCAGGGTCGTACAGTGCCCTACTGGACTGTGTGGTACAGGGCTATGGTGGGGTGACTCATTACGTGCCTGCAAAGGACTCGCAGTCTCTAAGCAGTCTCAACGCACAAACTTTAATTGGTTACATGGTACCACAAGTCATCTTATCTTGTCAGAGCCCTGTCCGTTCCTTGGCTGTCGGCTAAGAAGATCCTTGATCGTTCTTGTACCCTTTTCTCACTATACAAGATCGACCCCAGATCACTCTGACCTCATAACATCAATACTTCGTGCCATAGTCTCAAAACATTAGGCATGTTTTTCATAAACACATATATCTTGAGTATATATATATATATATATTACATATAATGAAAACAGAGTTTCGTAAAACAGTCCCGGGACTTTAACCCGTAACACATAGAAAACATACTATGGTTTCATTCCATACATGAAAATCACTTTTATATACCATAAACATGGATACTAAAATGTATCTCGTGAAATGAAAATTATTTTGAAAAGTTTGGATAAGTTTATCTCGGGTTTTGAGTGAATGGTGCTTATTTCACATTTCAAGAAAGCCCTTATCCGTAGAAACTCAATTTATTATCCACATAAACATTTGGCAAGGTGGAAATGTACTAATGCTACTCTAAATTATATCCCTTACCTCTTAATGTCAGAGGTAGTGCACGTTCCTCGTTAAACACTAAACCGAACCTTTGTAGTATAATTTTAACTGTAAATTCATTTTAATTACATCCCATATCATCATTCCAGCAACTAAATCATGCTAGAAGTAGCTGAACTCCATCATGTAAATCATTCCATCAAATTTCCTTTAACAAAAATTCATCCAAAAATCACAATTTAACAACCTATCTCATTATCATCATCTCAACTTCTTCACTCCTTTGACCAACTTTGACTTCGATTTCAAGCTTCCAAATTGCCACTCAACTGTAATACAACATGTATAGAGCTTATAAGTGTTCAGAATCATCCAAGGATGGGTAATAGGCCAGTCAGAAGTAGAGGTAACGGCTGCGGCAAGGATGGGTAAGGGATATCTCTCGGGTTTCAGCTCATTTTGGGGTGAATTTTACCTTTTTATAAGCTTATCCAGCTTACTTTCAGATTGGAAAATATCAGAAACAACAAACATCTATAAGGTCATCAAATTGGGTGATTTTCAATGGCTGACAGCTTACTAAAAGTAGGGGAGATGACTGTTCTGTTTTAGAAAAATCACCAAAATTAATCCTGATAAGATTTCTTCAAAATTTCACTTCTCAATTGTTATAATATGTCTATAGTATGTCCCATAAACATTTGGGGGCCACTTGTTTAAGAAATATATCATGAATGAGCTCATTTTACGCGATTTAGCCAATACCGAGCCAAATGCAATTAAGGTTTCGATTCACTTCAAAAATTCATTTGGACCCCTAAATCTCCATATTTCTTCATGATTTTTATTTCTCAGGTCAATTGCACCATATATTAATTCTCTATGACCTCAGAATAATTTTTACAAATTTTTAGAATTTTATTCGAATTTATTTCCCTTATTATGTCCGTTTTCTCGATTTAATTAAAAACCCGAGTTTAACTCACTCTTTCATCTCCAATCACTTAGTTTTTCCTTCAACACATCATTTCTTGCATGAACATGGAATTTCTAAGTAATTCTCAAGTCTAAGACCTTACCTCAATTTGTGTGCCATCGGGCCCCATGCTATAACTAAGTGCTTTAGTCGTCTACGGGCCTACAAAACGTCACATTTAGCTATACTTTACGTCTTATAAGCTTCATAATATAGAAAAATATTGGGTTTCACATACAACGTACTCTGCGGACACATAACACGGTTTAGGGTGCCTGTTGTAAGTCTTATCTACCCCAACGCCATGTGTAACCGATATATTCTCAAGTGCACGTGGGAGTATTCCTTAATGACAGGTCCTAGCCCCTCATGGCCTTGCTCTCCCCTTTTGGGTTCCCTGCATTCAGTGTCAGGTCTTATTCCCTCATGGCCTTGCTCAACCCTTTTAGGTTCCCTAACTGGATTAGTGCCAAGTCCTAGCCCCTCACTCTCACCCCTCTCAAGAGGTCTGTTAGGCTTGTTGGGTTCCCTGAACACCAATCCATATTACCCTCACCACGACATCAAACATACCACAGTGTGAAAACCTGTGTGAGCTAAGCTTTAGCACGATTCATGTATTATCATTAAATCATCTCGTACGAGCAGCGCTCTAGTACTACATTTATGTATAAAACATAAGAAAATCACGTACGAGCATAGCTCCAGTACGGTTATATGCATAAGAAAACCACTTGAAATCCACGTACGAACAGAAGCTCTAGTACGGTTTATAAAACATCATCACAAATCAAATCAAAGTGCGAGCTAAGCTTCAGTACGTTTCATTCAAATGAAGGCATCAAAATCTAGCGCAAGCGAGGCTCCAGCGCAATTTAATTCACACAAACACATTAGGCGGCTCATAAACAATCAACACATACTCAAACCATGATTAGCACCTCACATGTGCTATTTCACAAAATCATTCAAACATTAGCTAGCCTATCCGATATTTGTTCAAAACAAAGCATTGCGTTTTTGTAAAACATCAAAACACATGATTTATGCAATTATTAGCCTTACATCCCTTTATATAACATCCACATAAAAGCCAAATCATACACCTTCTTATGGTCATTCACGCATACCAATAATCATTTTCTTGAACAATCATGCATTTCATAAATGCCTTATATACCCATAAAAATACGAGCAGCTATCTCTATATACTCACAGAATTCCCTTACCCAGAATCATGTCGCGTGATTCCACTTCCTTAGAGCAGCTTACTTGAGCAGTTCGATTTGTCTCCAACGAACTCTCCGGAACTGCACACAATCGTATAACACATCAATTTAGTAAATATAACACAACTTTTGTGTTTGCTATAGTCGATTTAACCTATAGCCTCCATTAACAGTTATGAGGCCTAGCTTTAACGTTCTACTCATAATCTTGAGTATGTTGATTCTTTTAGGGCTACTGATTTCTACCAAATCGATATTAAGCTCATAGTGTTCATATTTCATCATTCCTTCACTATGGCATTCATCAAACACTACATGTGTTCATTTTCATAATTTCACTTAAGCCCACCATGTACTTCCATTTAACTATCTAAGATCATACACATTACTTCAAAAACAACTTTAGCATGCCCACAAATCATCAACTTATTCAACCCATATCTTCTCACACTAGACTTATTCTAGGTTTTCTAGGTCACACCAATTCCATCACCTTTTAGGTAGTTTTAACCATCAATACACATCCAACTCAACTCCAAAATCAACAAATAGACAATGTATTTGGGCTGAAGTGTTAGAAACTTACCAATTCTAGTTTCTCCTCTTGCTCCAACTGAAAATACACCTTGCTCCTTCAATCCAACTAATGAGGTTTTGATTTCAAACTATGTTATTCTCCTCTTGGATTTGAACAACTTTATATCTAATCGCTTTCCTTCAATTCTTACTAGAAATAGGCTGATTTAGAGAGATAATTCTAGGTTTTTAGTTGAAATGGAAGAAAAGAGGGTTTGTTTCCGTGATTTTCAGATTTCACTGCTCCTATTTATAGAAATTGCTCAATGAGATCGATTTGTCAAGGCTTGAGATCGATCTTGTCCGCTTAAATCCCTTATTTTCACGCCAATTTAAATGCATGGGATCTATTTGTTGAAAGCTTGAGATCAATCTATCTCAGGCAGTAGTTTAAGGAGATCGATCTGGCTAAGGTAGGAGATCGATCTGCTCCAACCCAAGAGTTAAGGAAATCGATCTATTTGCATCAAAATCAATCTTCTCATTACAAAATGTTTAGCAGATCGATCTGCCTCCATTAGAGATTAATCTGTCTTGTTCCATAGCTCAAATAAGAGCGTTGTTTGCTCTTCCAAATCGATCTCTCATCCCATGAGATCGATCTGACATTCATATTTCCAGTTTTTTTGCATTTTTCTACAACAACTCGTACCAAACTTCATACATTTTGCTGCCATAGTCATTTTCTCATCCACCCACCTTTAAGCCTTGAAAATGGCATACATCCATACCTTATACACATTAAAACTTGTGTGGATTCATTGTATAGCCAAAGGTATCCCATACCAAACTAAATGAAAGTATAACTTCATTCCATTTCACCACACTACTCATTTTGAGTTCCAATCACATTCATCACTTATAAAAGCTCATTTCTTTATATTCATACACAATGAAACTTGTATGTACATTACAAACTCATATTACAAGTATCTACATCGAATCCATGGACTTACATTACAAACTTATATTACAAGTATGTACATCGAATCCATGGACTTACATCACTTATGCTTACATTGCAATTACATCACCATACTCATGATTTCATAAAGTTTACATCCAAAATACGAGTCTTACACACATAATGCAAAAATTTTGATTACCACTCGTAATTGGCTGTATGGATATGATATAGATCAAGATGGTAAGATTTTAGTGTCATTATTATTTTATTAATTTTTTATTATTTAAATTCTTATATGATTATTTTTATATATTTTATTAGATGAAGAAGATGAAATAATGGGATTTGGAAGGAATGTTGGATTAAATTGAACTAGTTTTTTATGGAGGAGGATGAAGAGTTTTAATTGCAATGTATGTTGACATTTTATTTCTTACTCGTTATATTGATAAAAATTTAAATATTTTTATTAATAGTAATTGTGACTGATCATTGCCTCATTAATCTTATTTGAAGATAGTGTCGCTTTTCGAGAGTTTGATTGGTTCCTGCATTTACAATCTTTTCGAGCATGTTATTCATCAAGCCGCTCGTGTTGAATGGAATGATTGTATTTTTCCTATTTTGTTCATCATGCAATGTGTGGCTAGGGATTGGTTTCTCCATGGCTAGGTAGCTGTGTATGGGAATGATTGTATGTTTTCTATTTTATTGTTCTTGTAATGTTACATGTTATAGCTTTAGGTGTTTGATGTTTTCTTTGTTGGTTTGTTTCCTACTATATTAGACTAATATTAATAATGTTTCAACTCAGTAGGGTTAGATTGTACCTTGAAATATTAGTTTCAGACTTAAATCCTGTAATATTCTGGTTTTGAGTTTATTGTTTTATTGAGATTCTATTTCAACCATTTTTAAATGTAACGAGCACAAGGAACCAGCACTCGGTGAACAGTAAGCTTGAAATTTGCTTTACTAATGTGCAACATTTTCGGCTTTTGAGACTCGTTAGCATTTAAAGCTTTGTGAATATGTATGCAGAAAAATAATTTAGAACACAACAATCATTGACTTGTTAATGGCATGAGAATTTGGATGAAACATGTTGTAGTTGAGTCTGAATCGTTTTTGCAGTGAAAAAGTTATTACAACCTTTAAAAGGGTATGGTCCCCTCTTTCAACTTTCAATTTTTATTTTTAAAATAATCACCATTTAAAAAGCAAATCACTATTTTTCTGTTTACGAGTTATATGAGTCAAAATTTAAATTCTAATTTTGTTAATAACGTATTCAATGTTTTATATGAAATATCAAATTTAAATAAATGTTACAATTATATAATGATTTATATATATTTGATTTATTATTGTATTAAAATTAAAATTTTAATATGAAATAAATATAATAAAATAGTATAATAATTATTTTATAATAAAATCAAATGTTATATTTAATAATTTATTTATTGTTTATTATTACAAATATAATAAGCATCATATTGAAAATTATTTGATATTGAATATTATATTGTGTTTTAAAATAATTTTATTTAATAATTGAATTTAAATATTCAATATTTATTTTGTTGATAATAAATTATTGATATAATTATGTAATAAATAAATAATGATTGTTTTAAAATTTTATAAATTTTAATTAGAAAAAGTGTATTATTTATTTATTTATTTATTTATTTTAACATAATAATTATATAATTATAATTCGGGTTTTTTGAGTTATAAATTTGGGTTTTCTTGGGTTTCGGTTTGGGTCGATTTCAGGTTCGAGTTTTTTCGTGTTCAAATTTTTTTGAGCTCGGTCTTTATCGGGTTCAGATTTTTTCGGGTCGGAGTTTTCTCGGGCTTGGGCTTTTGACTTTTTGGTCAATTCGATCCAGTCTCGGGTTCGATCTCGGGTGGGCTCGGGCAGATTTTCGGGCTCGAGCCAACTTTTGCCAGCTCTAGCCGGAATATATTGTCTCCTAAAGGCCTCTAAAAATATCTCTCATGTGATCTATGGGTATCGGGCTCTCAGGATAGATATTGTGGATCTCTACCACTACTCTGCCTCACCCTTCAACATAAATACGGCAAAGGCAACCCTCTCAATCGATATACACCTGAAGAACCCATACAATTTCTCCATCTCATATACCCAATCCTCGACAACAACCAAGTCCTTCACTCCTCTAAAGACTAAAGGTTTCAACTCCTGGAATTGTCGTAACCTATCCAACTCACAGTCATAACCCAGATCACTATAGCTCGGTTGTGGAGCGACAAGAGAAGCGGTATCTTGAATCGATGGTGGTGTAACGGTCTATGTAGTCTGAGGTCTCTCTGTAGCTATCTGTCCAGTAGCAGTAGGCTGCCCGACTGGACCTCGTCTATCACCAGCCCCCAACGCCTATGTGACTATCTCCAGAAGGCACTTAATACTCTGTTCTATCCTAGTGAAGCGTGCCTCAATATCCCTTGGTCTTTCAACAGGGTCCTGTGGAGCCTAATTAGTTTGTGGCTCTGCACGGCTCTCAGGCTTACCCCTACGGCCTCTAGCACATGAACTCGCCCCTCAACCACGGCGAGTGACTGGGATAGTGCCTAATTTCATGTATCCATACCATTTATTAGTATTATTCCATTTCGGTATACACAGTTATATCTAAACAAAGCACAGTAATATAGGGACGTAACCTTCTTACTTACTAATACCGACTCATATCAGGCCAACTCAGCTCTGATCTCAATCTTTGTCACGACCCATTTTTACTAAAAATCACTAGAAATTTTTTGCTTTTTCATTTCCTTTCTTGGTCATGAACATTCTCACCGATAACAGTTGGGCTACGAGTCAGCATTAGTTACTCTTTACCATCTACTATGGAATATATCTCTTTAATTTAATTCAAAGACAAACACGTATACTTTATAAATTGAAATTCAATATTGTACGTGTTTACAAATATTTACATCCCACATATTACAATTCCAAAATGGTTACTATGCTAGTACATGTTTAGATACAAAAGATACCAGTGTGTATACTTCTCGATGAAAGGAAACAGCGGATATTAGGATGCGACTCTTCAGCCACTCATCAGACTATTGTGTGCTCTATAGAGGGGGAAAATGAAGGGGATGAGAAACCACATGCTCAGTAAGGCAATAATGCAAGTATGGTAGATAACTACACTATCTACATTCTTATAATGTCTTGGCATAGAGATCATTTATATCCAGAGCATGAGGAAATATTAAAACTATGTTACATGTATATACATATATCATGTACTGAAAACATGAAAATAGGCATGTAAACATGGAAAATCATCATGTAAAACCTCTCATGCTCATCATAATAAAAACTTATCAGTTTCATCTCAAATCATAGATTTCATGCTCATCATATTAAAGAAAACTCAACATAAAACTATCCTTCAAGGTTTAACACCTTCTCAAAACTTACTAAAACTCATCACAAACAACATATCATCTTTTAAAAACATCCCACAAGGCTCGACCCCTCCCTCAGGTCTACCTTGGATAACACACAATGTGTTCAGTATACAAAAACCATGTGAAACAAGTGGTCACTGTATATAATCGACGACTCTGTTGGCCAACTATGCCTCTATTATCCCAGACCACACGGATCTCGGTGTGCGGGGCATCATGTTGTAATGGGAGGTGGGTAAATCCTACCCGCCAGACTTTAAATCAACATCATCATCACACTGTACAGCGTACTCCATGTGATTTACACGGTACAACGTACTCCATGGACCCATATCATGATTGGGGCTACCTTCTGTAGGTCTTATCTACCCCATACCATGTATAACCGACTCAGTCTCAAGTGCACGTACGAGCATCTCATCCGTATGATTAATAGTTTACACGAGGCATCCAGCATAGCTCGTGCGAGAATCTCATCCGTGTGACACACAGTCTACACGAGGCATCCAACATGACTTATTACATATCACAGTGTGAAAAGTCTAATGCGAGCAAAGCTCTAGCACGATTTCATGTATAATCGATAAAAAAATCCTCGTACGAGCAACTTTCCAGTACAGCTTCATGCAAAATAAATAATGAAAACCACGTACGAGCAAAAGCTCCAGTATGGCTGCCATGCATCTCATCTCACAATATGGTGCGAGCTAGGCTCTAGCACATTTCATACATATTAAAATATCAAAAACCCAGTACGAGCAAAGCTCTAGTATGATTAAACTAATATAAATTCGGTAGGCGGCTATATTTCAACAAACACCCTTGAAACCAACGTTAGAACCAAACTCCTGCTATTTCATGAAATTATGAAGTCAAATAGCCAGCCTATCTGTCAATTTTGCTTAAATCAAAGCAACGTATTTCATAGAAATATCAAAACATGACATTCATGCAATTTATTAGCCTTACTACCCTTTTTTATAAGATTTACTTCCTATACAAAATCATCTTTTTCATCTATATCCGAAATCGTTCGTACAAATCATTATTTATTTTCTAAATAACCAAACAATTATAATACCCTATAAATACCCTTAAAATACGTGCAGCTACCTCTAAATATTCACAAAGTTCCCTTACCTGGAATTGCTGATAATTCTATTTTTAATAGAATTATTTATGCTTAAATTCATAATTATTTATTTAATCCCCATATTATTTTATTAATAATTCCCTTTATTTAATTAAAATTCTTTAATGTGCAGATAAATTAAATCCGGATGAAACTCAGTCGTTTCAGTTAAAATTAGACTGAAATCGGGCTAAAGGAGACTGGACCACTTCCAATTTGCAGACCGAGTCATCAGTCACCTGGACACGCATGATGCCATGTGTCCGATTTTTATTTGCTCCGAAATGATAAGAAGGACACCGTGCTAACCCTTTGGAAGACACACGCCGGGCCATATCGCACAGCTAATTGGACAAAAAGACTGATGATGTGAAAATATCTACTCTGCAGCAAATCAAATGAAGACAAGTGGCCAAACAATGCCAACTCATCTAGGATGAAAATTTACCATTGTACCCCTATATTTGTATATAAATAGAATATGATG
The DNA here is from genome assembly GCA_033439115.1 of Firmiana major. Classification (NCBI taxonomy): domain Eukaryota; kingdom Viridiplantae; phylum Streptophyta; class Magnoliopsida; order Malvales; family Malvaceae; genus Firmiana; species Firmiana major. Next base: position 29,613,285 of record CM065905.1, read on the forward strand.
GTAATTGAAAAATCAAGTAGGGAATTAGGAAGTGGGAGTAGGGTAAAGGAATTAGGAGTAGAGGTAGCCTAGGTTAGGAGTAGTGTAGAGTAATTTAGGAGTAGTTTTAATTCTAAGGTAGCTTTAGTTTTTAAGTTTTTATTTTCTAAGCATTTTCCCGTTAGCAATTTTAATTTTTTCTTATTACTGTTCATGTAATGTCCATTTGTTTATGAAAAGTTTGCTTTTTTCCTTCCTTTGTTCTCGGTTTAAATCAAGTTCTGTTCACTTCTTGTTTAATGTTAAGGGTTAATGAAAAGCAATTAATTTTCCATTGTGGTTCTCGGTTGCAAAGAAAAAAAAAGATTTCTTTTTTTGTTTTTTTGTTTCCATTTCATGGATGCTGATGGTTGGACCAAAGGAAAGCATTAAGCTGATGGTATCGAAAGCCACCATTTATTTCGGTGGAGGACAGCATTTGATGTTAGGGACAGTAGCATCTTGTTCCTGATTTCTCATGTCGTTTTAATTATCCATTATTTACTTTGTTTGCATTAGCTTAAGTTTAGATTATGTTGTTGCCTAAAGAGTAGTTGTATTTCATTAAATTGTTTAGATATCTTTGTTGCCCGTTATTTACATTATTTTTGCATTTTTACTTTGTTGATTGGCTCGGTTACAGTTAACTAGTTCATCATTGAAATATTTTCATGCAGCCTTTCTTCAATTCTCGGGTCCGCTAAATTATTTCATTGCTGCAGGAGGAGAACAGTCTTCGATGTTAATTGTGGCTACAACATCAAACCGAAAGCAAGGCAGCAGTAAGAAACTTACTCTGTTCTCCTCTGTTTCATGAGCCTTGTACTGTTCATTATTTTTGCATGCTCTCATTTTGCACTAACCCAGTAATCGGTAGCTGCAAGTCTTCATTGATGAGTGCTGTCACCAGTATCGAGCTGCTGTGAAGAATGATGGACATAGATCAGAAGGGTACAGAGCTACGTGATTAAGTTCGGGAGATGGCGAGCTGTTGTTTGCAACCCGTCTGGTATGGTGCACGAAATAGATGATGGCAAAACAGTACAAACAGATCTGCAGCTGCGTTGGTAATGTACAGAACGTGCAGCAGACAACATGACTGTAACGAGTTACAGAGCAAGGATGCAGTATTCACACTGAATTGCTTATGGCAGTACCGTATAGTGTACTGGAGCAGCAGACATGGAAGGAGGCAGAAACAAGCAGCGTGGGGAATGGGCAGCTGGAATACCTGTGCAGCACCGAGAGTGCAGGACACCTGCAGCACTTGGAGACAGCTACCCAAGAGCATGCCTAGATAAACCAAAAAAATGAGGAAGACAAGCACAGTACCAGCAGCTTGTCGGGGCCACTTTAGTGTTTTTGCAATTAGCCTAAGGCCATGTTTGGCCGCATCCTTTCCGTTTAAATTTATTAGTTATTGCATTTACATTTTTGCTTTTATTAGTTGTTAATTAGGTTAGTTGTTAGTTGATAATTGTAGGTTAATTCTAGTGTTTTAGTTTGTTAATTTAATTTTTAGTCTTACTTTTTATTTAATAGTTAATTTTATATTTTATGTGTTAGGACTTTATTTTAGTTTAGTTGCATTTAGAATTAATTTAGATTAATTATGTTTCATGCATTTTAGGTTAGTTTAATCTGTAATAATTTAAATTCATGCATATTTATTTTAAGTTTGTTTAAAGTTTAATTTAATTAAATTTTATTGCTTTATTTTCATATTTGCATTTTATTTTAGTTGCGTTAATTCATTTTAACTGTTTTAATTTTCTTTTGTAGGTTTTTACTTTTTATTGCTTGGAGCTTTGTAAGTAATTTTAGCTCGGTTTTATTTTCTTTATGTTATAGTTGTTATTATTTTCAGTACTTTAATTTTAGCCATGTAGACCACCCATCAGAACTTCATAATTTGCTAGGATATACTTAGGGTAAGATTAACCGGTACTTAATTAGGCTAGTCAACTTCTCTATGGGACGATAACTCGGGACTCAAATCTCATTATTACTTGTACGACCCATGCACTTGCGGACAATACGTTTAGGGCGTGTCAAGTTTTTGACGCCGTTGCCGGGGAAGTCTTAAGTAGCCATTAATTAATATCGGTGAAATTATGCTTAGGTGTAATTCTAGCTTGTAAATATTTAGGTTGTAAATATTTAGATCCTTAGTTTAGTTTAGTTAATTTTCTCATAATTAATTAAAATAATAAAAAAATTTTAAAAATTAAAAAACGTAAAAAAAAAAATTTCTAAGGACTTTCTGATGTTTGCATGCGTAGAGCTAGGAGTTTTGATTGCTTTCCTCTAGATCTTGAAATTGAACAAACTCTGAGGAGAATTCGAAAGGATTCTAGGAAATTTATAACTCCGCTACAAAGCATCATGACAGAAAATAGGGAAATTAAGACCGTTGGAGATTATGCAATGCCGACTATTGGAGGTTATTATACCGGCATTAGGCCACCAGCTGTCCATACAAACAACTTTGAAATTAAGCATGCAATCCTCCAAATGATCCAGACCTCTTTACAGTTCAATGGGCTTCCGCACGATGACCCACATGCTCACCTTGGGCAATTCCTGGACTTGTGCAACACGTTCAAACATAATGGATTATCTGATGATGCGCTTAGGCTTAGATTATTCCCCTTCTCACTTAGGGATAGGGCGAGACACTGGTTAACCTCCCTGCCTCCAGGATCCATTTCTACTTGGGACGAGTTAGCCCATCAATTTCTATCTAAGTTTTTCCCTCCCTCTAAAATGGCCCAACTCCGTAGTAATATATCTTCCTTTGCCCAGTACGACTCTGAATCTCTTTACGAAGCATGGGAATGATATAAGGAGCTTCTTAGGAAGTGCCCTCACCATGGCCTACCTTTGTGGTTGCAAGTCCAAAACTTCTACAACGGACTTACAAGCCCAAATAGGACAATTATTGACTCTGCGGCGAGTGGTACGCTAATGTGTAAAACAGAGGAGGAAGCTTACAAGTTGTTCGAAAAGATGGCGGCTAACAACTATCTATGGTCCTCGGAGAGGCAATTGCCAAAGAAGTCGGTGGGTATTTATGAGCTCGACACACTGTCTACCTTGACCTCTCAAATCGCTAATCTTACAAAGAAGGTAGAGTCGCTCAGTTCCCAGCATAATCCTTCTACCAGTCCTAATCCAATTTATTCTGTCCAAAGTCCTTTCCCTTCATGCGATCTGTGTACTGTTACACACTCTGTGGATAGGTGTCCACTTAACCTAGAATCGGTTCATTATGTTGCTCCACTTCAGAAGGAACAGAACAACCCCTTGTCAAACACCTACAACCCAGGGTGGAGGAACCATCATAACTTCTCTTGAAGCCAAAACCAAGGGTAGACTTCTAGCTCTAGACCTGTAGAACCCCCTAGTTTTCAAGCTCCACCGGTTCAGGTACCACCACAATCGCAATTTCCATATCACCCGCCTCATCAACCATCCCCACCACAATTTCAGCATCATCCATCTCACTTCCATCAACCATCACCACCACCACTTAAGCAGCCCCAACTCTACCATGCACTAGCAGCTGAGAAGAGGCCTACATTAGAGGAGATGTTCTCAACGATCCTGCAAAATCAAGCTGCTTCAATTAAGAACTTAGAGGTTTAGGTGCTCTTAGCCAACGTCCTCAAGGGACCCTTCCTAGTAATACTGAAGTTAATCCTGTTAAGCAAAGGGAGGGTAAGGAACATGTTAGATCTATCACCCTTAGGAGTGGCAGAGAGCTAGAGGAGCCACAAGTTAAGTCCCAACCTGAACAGTACATAGTTGAAGAATTCGTAAGTTCTAAAGAAGCAGCTTAGAAAGAGCAGTAACCTAAAGATCGGGCTGCCAAGGAAACAAAGCTAGGCGCTTCTTCATCTATACCTTCTTCTTATTCATTGCCTTCCTCGTCCTCTGATTCTACACAGGTTCCCACTACATTGCCTCCATTTAGACCACCAATACCTTTTACTCAGAGGTTTCAAAACCAAAAGCTTGACCAACAATTCACCAAATTTCTTGAGGTTTTTAAGAAACTTCACATCAACATTCTTTTCGCAGATGCCTTAGACCAAATGCCAAGTTATGTGAAGTTTCTAAAGGATATCCTGTCGAGGAAGAGAAGACTGGAAGATTATGAGATGGTGGCCTTAACTGAGGAATGTAGTGCCATTATCCAGAGGAAATTACCCCTCAAGCTCAAGTATCCCGGGAGTTTTACCATACCATGCACTTTTGGAAATTTATTCTTTGGTAGAGCCCTGTGTGATTTAGGAGCTAGTATCAATCTAATGCCTTTGTCTATCTATCAAAAGTTAGGAATAGGGGATGTCAAGCCCACTACAGTGACCCTTTAGCTAGCAGATCGATCCATTAAATATCCAAAGGGGGTCATTGAGGATGTCTTAGTAAAGGTGGATAAGTTTATTTTCCTTGCAGATTTTATTATACTAGATATGGAGGAAGACAGGGAAGTCCCCATTATTTTAGGCTGACCTTTCCTAGCTACTGGTAGGACGATAATTGATATGCAAAAGGGGGAGTTAACTATGAGAGTGCAAGATCAGGAAGTGAAGTTTAATGTTTTCAAACCTTTGAAGCTCCCTGATGACTCTCAAGAGTGTTTTAAGATGGAGATTAATGAGGATATAAGGCTTAAGCACATGAAATTTGAAAGAATGAGGGAAGTAGATAGAGCTCAGGAGGATTTAACTATTAACATTTTGTCACCATTATGGCTGATCCTCCTACTCTTCGCCCTGCTGCTGAGTGTTGTCTTCTTCAGCTGCATTTGAAGTGGCTGTGTTTTCCTTTTCACTTTGTATATAGTTCTTTTTCTTTTCTGCTGTTTCTTTCTTTATTTATTTTGCAGATTTCTTTTCTAGTTTTATGTTTTCAATTAAGCTTCGGTTGTTCATCATCATCATCAGAAAGGGGAGTACTCTGTTCCTGAACTTCAATTCTTATATTATCTGCACACTGAGGACACTGTGCACTTCAAGTTTTGGGGAGGGATATTACTTGAGCATTTTTCAAAAATTTGAGCAAAATTGAAAAAAAATTCAAATTTTTTTTTTGAAAATCTGAGCTTAAATTGTTTGATTTTGGGATGATCTAGTACTTAGCATGTAGTTTTCCCATAGTCCGATGATATGACCCCATGATTAAGTATGATTTTGATTGACTGAGAAGCATGATTATAGGAAAAGCATGAAGTTGAATTCTTGAATTTGTCTTGATTCTGATTGTGATTTCCTTATCTTATGCACATGTCATGTCATGAATCTGTATATTTATTTAGAGAAAGCTTATGTGGACAGTGGATTGCATTTGTTCAATTGATTTTGTGCATCATATTCTAGAATTTGCTTGATCTGATCTCGAGGGAAAATATTAGATCAGATTTAATTAGGGAGATGATTTAGGCCATCTTTGGATCGTTTGAGCCTTTCTAGCCATCCTTGTACATATTTTATCCCTAGTCACCCATCTGGGCCAAATAAGCTTTTCTCTGTAAATACACCTGCGTAATTTTCCATAGCTTAAATTCTCTTTCCTATCCCTTACCCCAAAAGCATGGAAAGTCATTGGATATATTTTGAGCTTTGTACATTTGGGTATCTGGTGATAGTGATAATTAAAAAAAAAAAGTGATGAAAGAAAAAAAAAAAAGAAGAAGAAAGAAGAAGAAGAAAAATACAAAAATAGAATAAAATGTTTAGCAAAACAAATAAGTTTGGGGGAAATAAAGTTGAGCTCTCACAATAAAGATCCTAGAAAGTAATGCATGTTAAGGGGTAATTAAACCTAAATCGACTTTATCATACCTTAAACCCAGCCTTACATTATAAGCTTAATGAAGTCCTATTGATCTTTGATTAAGTGTGACTACATTAGTGGAGAGAAAAGTGAAAAGCAAACTTATGGGAATGATCACTTACCATTGAATTTACATTCACTATGTGTCACGACCCAATTCCATCCTCTTTAACCGAAAGTAACTGAAAATTTTTCGCGTTTTACTGTTACCTTACCCGGTCGTGAACTAAACTCACCACACACTGTTGGGCTGTGAGCCAATAATAAACACCACATCTCATTCATTCTCAATTAATTAAAACGATGTCATACATGTGCATTTAATCGTGTACTTATACGAATACATGTTTTACTGACATCTACATCCCCCATAAGTACAACTCAAAAGAATACTGTGCTTTTACATTGTTTAGATACAAAAAGAATCACTGTGTATATACCTCTTAGCGATGGAGATGCAGCGGAGTCCAAAATAACACGCCTCAGTCCTCACTGGGCTACTATGCACGCTCTGTAGGGGGGAAAATAGAGTGGGATGAGCAACCACACGCTCAGTAAGGCAATAATGCAAGCATGGTAGATAACTACTCTATCTACATGCTGATAGTGTTATGCATAAATCATTTATAGTAGGAGCATGAGGAATAAAACTATGCCATGTGAATATACATATATATCATATATCAAAATCATGTGCATTGGCATGTAAAACATGGTAGAAACATCATGTATAAATCATCTCATGCTCAATCTCATTTAAATTCATAAAAAGGGCAATTCATTTAGAAACCTCCTTTTTAAACCAACATCATAAACACCACCAAATCAACTCACAATCACAACCACATTTTCATTCCACAATTCACGCATGTGTATAAATCTAGGTCACTATATCAAAAGTGCCTATGTGAACCATTACATCATAATTCATCCCAGACCACACGCATCCAGGTGTGCGGGGTATCATGCTGGCACGAAGATGGATTATCCCTCGCCAGACTTTCTCATCACATAACCATCATATGGTACATCGTACTCCATGTGATATACACGGTACAGCGTACTCGGCAACTCATATCGTGATTGGAGGTGCCATTCCTAGGTCTTATCTACCCCATACCAAGAGTTTTCCATATTCCGTGAAGGAGAGCCTCCCTGCCGAACAGAGCCTCCCCGCTTAACAGAGCCTCCCGCCTAACAGAGCCTCCCCGCCTCTTTGGGCTTAAGGATGTTGGCTTAAGGATGTTAGCTTAAGGATGTAGGGCTTAAGGATCCTTTCCGTAAGAGAGCCTCCCCACCGAACAGAGCCTCCCCGCCTAACAGAGCCTCCCCGCCTCTTTGGGCTTAAGGATGTTGGCTTAAGGATGTAGGGCTTAAGGATCTTACCTTTACCGTACCCATGTAGGAGAGCCTCCCTGCCTAACAGAGCCTCCCCGCCTCTTTGGGCTTAAGGATGTTGGCTTAAGGATCCCACCGTAAGAGAGCCTCCCCACCGAACAGAGCCTCCCCGCCTAACAGAGCCTCCCCGCATAACAGAGCCTCCCCGCCTATTTGGGCTTAAGGATGTTAGCTTAAGGATGTAAGGCTTAAGGATGTAAGGCTTAAGGATCTTACCAACTTTCACAACCTTATGCTTATCACAATGTGCAAACTTATGCGAGCAAATCTCTAGCACGACTCATGCATCCTCTCGTAAAGAGACGCGCACGAGCATAGCTCTAGTACGGTTATACTCATAAGACAACCACTCAAAAGCCACGTACGAGCAAAAGCTCCATTACGGTTTATAAACGTCATCATAGTTTCCAAATCAAGGTGCGAGCTAAGCTCCAGCATGTTTCATACAAATGAAAACATAGAAATCCAGCGCGAGCGAAGCTCTAGCGCGATTTATGTCATACAAATACGATAGGCGGCTCATACAAAATCAAACAATCCTGACAATCGGGTTTAGCACTCACAAATGCTTTTCCAGTACAACAATACAATACTAGCCGACCCATCTTCAAGCTTGCTTAAAACCGAGCAATTTCGTTTTGAAAAACATCAAAACATTAGATTTATGCAATTATTAGCCTTACTATCCCATTTCATAAAATCCACTTCAAATCCAAAACCACGCATATACTCATCATCATTCACGAATACCATCAACATTTATTTGAGCAACCATGCATTTCATAAACACCCAATATTCACCCACAAGTTCAAAGTACGAGCAGCTACCTCTATGTACTCACAAAATTCCCTTACCTGGAATCGCGATGCGTGATTCCACTTCCTTAAGCTGCTTACTCGTACGGCTCGATTCGTCTTCGACGAACTCTTCGGGACTGCACAAAATCGTATCCCGCATCATATTCGATCCATATTATGCAACCCTTGTGTTTGCTATAGTCAATTTAATCTATAGCCTCTATTAAAGCTTATTTGGCCTCGTTTCATTACTTTACCCATGGCTCGAGTCTATGGATCTTCTTAGGCCTATTATCTTATTCAAAAATCGATATTAAATCGACATTAAGCTCATAGTGTTCATATTCCATGAATTCCCTCACTATGGCATTTTATCAAGCATATACATACTCATTTCCACAATTCCTCCAAACTCACAATGTAATTCCATCTAACCATCTAAAATCATAAACATTACCCCAATAACAACTTTAGCATGCCATAAATCATAAGCTCATTCAATCCCACATATTCTCACATTATACCCATTTTTTATTTCTAGGTTACACCAATTCCACTACATTCCTAGGTAGTTTATCCATCAATACTCATACCAATCAACTCCAAAATCAATTAAATAGCTAATGCATTTGGATTGGAGTGTTAGAATCTTACCAAATATGATTTTCTTCTTACTCCAAATGGTAATGCCCTTAACTCCTTCAATTCCAAAAATGGGAAAATGCCCTCTCACTATGTTGTTCTTCTCTTTGATAGGAACAACTTTGCCTCTAATGATCTCTCTCCAAATCTCACTGAAAATGGCTGATTTTAGAGAGGAAAAGTTAGGTTTTTGGGTTGAAAATGGGAGGTTAATATGTTTTTTCCGAGATTTCCAGATTTTCAGCCTTCCTTATATAGAAATAGCTTGGGGAGATCGATCTGGTCCAAGAGGAGATCGATCTTGTCCCTTAAAATTCCTCTTTTTCACGGTATTTTTAAGTATGAGATCGATCTGTCGAAGCAATGAGATCGATCTGTCTAGGCATGAGATCGATCTGTCGAAGCATGAGATCGATCTGCTCCCAAACAGAGAGCTAAGGAGATCGATCTGGCTCCATTGGAGATCGATCTGCTCTATCCTTTCGCCCAAATAAGAGCATCCTGGCTCTTCCAGATCGATCTCTCATCCCATGAGATCGATCTGGCCCTCATGTTTTCCAGATTTCATGCAGTTTTCTTGCTGCAACTCATACCAACACATCCTTAATCTATTGCCATGGCCATTTTCTCATCCATCCACCTTTATAACTTGAAAATGGCATCCATTCATACCTTATGCACATTGAAACTTGTGTGCATTCATTGTATGTTCAAAGGTATGCTACATAAAACCAAATGGAAGCATAAGTCCATTCCATTTTACCACACTACTCATCTTGAGTTTCAATCACATCCATCTCTTACCAGAACTCATTTCTTCGTATTCATATTCAATGAAACTTGTATGTACGTTACAATTCATATTACACATACATACATTGAATCCATGGACTTACATCAATCATACTTTACATTACAAGTCCATTCATATTATTTGATCCAATTATACACATTACCATTATACATATACGGGGTCTTACACTATGTTTGCATAATCTGATCCGGATAATGTACTTTGAAGTGGCTTTGATATTTTTCACACACACACGAGGAGTCCAATTTGGGTTAGGACTTATGATGGAATAATTCTAAGTGTTGGACTTGTAATTATGAGTCTTTGATTTCATAGTCTGTACTTTTTCTTTGAGAATGTTATTGGGGAAATGATTGTGTTTAGTACTTGTCATTCTTACATTTGTTTTGTTTTGCTTGAGGACAAGCAAAAGCTCAAGTTTGGGGGTGTGATAATTCTATTTTTAATAGAATTATTTGTGCTTAAATTCATAATTATTTATTTAATCCCCATATTATTTTATTAATAATCTCCTTTATTTAATTAAAATTCATTAATGTGCAGATAAATTAAATTTGGATGAAACTCAGTCGTTCCAGTCAAAATTAGGTTGGAATCGAGCTAAAGGAGACTGGACCACTTCCAATTTGTAGACCAAGTGTCACGACCCAAATTATCTAAAAATCAGAGTAAATTTTTCGCTTTTTCATTTCCTTACCCGTCGTGAACAGTTACACTACTAAACAGTTGGGCTATGATTCGGTGTTAGTCACCTCTCACCTATTTACCATTCCATTTTCATACTTCATTTACATATCAATTTATTTAAACTAAATACATCCCCAATATTACATCCATATACAGTATTGTGCATCTATATGTTCAGATACAAAATTATACAAATGTGTATACCTGATCTTGATAAGAAGCAGCGGATATGACTACTGTCGTTCTCTTCTACTGAATATACCCTGTGGGGTGGAAAATGAAAGGGTGAGCATAAACAGCTCAGTAAGGCAATAATGTAAGCAGGTAGATAACTATACTATCTACGTGCTGATAATGTCATGATATAAAATCGTTTACATTTGGAGCATGAGGTATGACTAAAACGATGCCACATGTATGTATATATCATATAAGAGAAATCATGAAGTCGACATATAAATCAAACATGGAAAAATCATCATGTATGTCATCTCATGCTCATCACATTAAAAACTTAGTTGTGTTCATCATAAACTCATCATGTTAAATCTCATTTGTTTTATCATAAAACAACCACATCAAGGCTAAACCCATCTCTCGGGAATACCTTGATTCGTTAAATCACATCTCTTTTAAAAACATAAATCGGGATATTAACCCTCCCTCGGGTTTGTCCTGGTCTATCTAGACCGTATGATATCATGTGAGGCATGTAGGTTACTGAATGAAAAATTGAGGATTATGGCCATACTTTGTCCCTGTGATCCCAGGCTACACGGATCCTGGTGTGCGAGGCATCACAACTGCAACGGGAGGTGGGGTCAATTCCTACCCGCTAGAATATCAAGTAACATCATAGAGTCATCATGACTGCACGGTACAACGTACTCCGTGTGACATACACGGTACATCGTACTCCGTGGACCCATATCATAGTCTGGGGGTGCCTGCCGTAGGTCTTATCCACCCCAATACTATGTCGATAACCAACCCATGTCTCAAAGTATACGTGCGAGCATCTCAACTCTCTGTGACACACAGTCTACAGGAGGCTTCCGCACGACTATATGCATGTCAACTCACGTCTAGTGCGAGCGAAGCTCCAGCACCACGCTATGCATATCATGATATCTAAAATCTCGTGCGAGCGAAGCTCCAGCACGATTTTGTGCACACACAAATTTCTCGTACGAGCAATACTCCAGTACGGCTTTTCATAAGAAATAAATCAGTAAACTTGAGTGCGATAAAGACTCTAGCACTCTTTTTATTCATGTAAATACGATAGGTGGCTCAATCTTGATAAAATATCTTTTAAAATAGTAACCGGTACAAACCGGTATCCTTTCGTATAATTCAAGAAATCAATAGCCAACCTATGTGTAAATTTGCTTAAACTAAAGCAATACATTCATATAAAGCATCAAAACATGAAAATCATGCAATTTATCTGCCTTACTACCCTTTTTGTAAATTTTACTATCAGGGGCAAAATCATCTTTTTCTTTATTCACCTAAGCCCCAGTTTTCGTAAAAATTATTATTTCATTTTCTAGATACTTAAAGAAATTCTAGACCCTTTAAATCCCCTCAATAAATACGTATAGGCATCTCTATGCACCTACAAAATTCCCTTACCTCGATTCTCGTCGAGCGCGTATCTAAATTTCACTATCGGAGGCTCGTCCGATCCGATTTGCTGCTAATCCAGTCTCTGGGGTTGCAGATAATTATTTATCACGTCAATTTAACCCAATAAATATAATTCTCCTGTTTACTATAGTCGATTTAACTAATTGGGCCAATTTACTCTTATTGGGCCCAATCGCACGTTAATGGGTCTCGACCCATTTTCAGCCCGTTTCTACTAATTAAATTCCTTCTTCGGGTTTACTGGGCTCATTCAGGTTACCAATAATCATCGGGCTTCGTTCCAAACTCATTGGATAGCCCGTATACCATTTACGGTAATTACGTTGTAAATCCGATTAATATCCCTTTTATACAGAATTAATCCGTAAATTCCGTAAAATAATCGAAACTCTGTATTAAGGACTCTAATTGTCGAAATTAAAATGTACTTACCCAATATGATGTGGGATACGAAAATCGAAGCTCAATCGGCTCTCGTTCGGGTTTTGTCGTAAAACTGCACAATTATATATTTAATCTCGGGTTACTTTTCGATTAAATATAATTTAAATAAATTTCCCAAAATTCAAATCGATCACTTTTGACCTCGTATCGACTTACCCGAAGTCCGGTGTATCCCTAAAAATTTTTTCCCTTTTTCCTTTTTCTCTTTTTCTCCTTTTTTCCCTTCTATCTTGGCTGAACCGGTTCAGTCCGGTTCAACCCAGTTCAGACCGATCCGATTCAGTCGGTTCACTCCAGTTCGCTCCGGTTCGGTCGGTTCGGTGCCTTGCCGACCGGTTCTCTGTCAGCTTCCACCGCCAGCAACTCCGCGAGGTCATCCGCAGCTCAGATCTGTTCTCGGTTTCACACGAGGTCGCCAAAAAGTGGCCGGTCCGGCCTCTTCTCCTTTCCCCGTCGGTGGTTCTCCCTCTTTCCGTCGATTCCGACGCCGTCTGTCAGTTTTGCCAGCCGTGACCACCACCGATCGTGTCGTCTGGGCCTGAGGAAGCCTCAGCTGGGGTCGGTTGGGGCTAGATTGGCGCCGGTTGCCGCCGATCTCCTCTTCTCCCTTGCGTTCCCTCTCATTCGAATTCGTCGGATTTCGGCGTCGGTAGGCGATACCGCCGGTACCAGAGAGGCCGCCGGCCTCTCCTCTTTCTTTTTCGACCCTCACCTGGACGATTGGGTCACCGGTGGCCCGTCGATCTTCTCCCCGCTTTCGGCTAGCTTCTCCGTTTCTCTTAGTCTCTCTCTCTCCCCGATAAAGTTTCTGATCTTTTTTTTTATTATTCTATTTTATTTTTATTTATTATTATTTATAATTTAGTTTATTATTAAAATGTTCATTAAAATATTCAAATATATTCTAAAAATATCTACAATTATATTATTTTATTCCAAACAATTTAATTTAATTTAATTTAATTTATTTATTATATTTTTAATCATTTTTCCGGTATAATTTCTTCGTATTTTTGGGATATTGTCCGGGTGACTTTTCGGTATTCCTAAAAATTTCGGATCTTGATCAATTGGACTCGAAATTTAATTATTTCTTCGTTATTGATTAAGATTCTCAAATCCATTATTTTTAATTAAATTTTCTTATCGAATTTATTTCGACTTTCGGTCTTTGATCGTTTTGCCCTTGCACGTGTTCGGGATAAATTTAACCCGACTTCCCTTCACGAATACTCATTCATTTCGTATTTTAAATCCTTATTTCCTGTCCGAATCCTATTTCATTTAATTTGGGACTATTTTCAATTCTTCATATGAAATTACAATATAATTCGAGTCTTACACCAAGTCATCAGTCGCCTGGACACGCATGATGCCATGTGTCCGATTTTTATTTGCTCCGAAACGATAAGAAGGACACCGTGCCAACCCTCTGGAAGACACACGCCGGGCCACATCGCACAGCTAATTGGACAAAAAGACTGATGACGTGAAAATATCTACTCTGCAGCAAATCAAATGAAGAGAAGTGGCCAAACAATGCCAACTCGTCTAGGATAAAAATTTACCATTGTACCCCTATGTTTGTGTATAAATAGAATATGATGGTAATTGAAAAATCAAGTAGGAAATTAGGAAGTAGGAGTAGGGTAAAGGAATTAGGAGTAGAGGTAGCCTAGGTTAGGAGTAGTGCAGAGTAATTTAGGAGTAGTTTTAATTCTAAGGTAGCTTTAGTTTTTAAGTTTTCATTTTCTAAGCATTTTCCCATTAGCAATTTTAATTTTTTCTTGTTACTGTTCATGTAATGTCCATTTGTTTATGAAAAGTTTGCATTTTTCCTTATTTGTTCTCGGTTTAAATCAAGTTCTGTTCACTTCTTGTTTAATGTTAAGGATTAATGAAAAGCAATTAATTTTCCATTGTGGTTCTCGGTTGCAAAGAAAAAAAAGATTTCTTTTTTTGTTCTTTTGTTTCCTTTTCATGGATGCTGATGGTGGGACCAAAGGAAAGCATTAAGCTGGATGGTATCTAAAGCCACCATTTATTTCGGTGGAGGACAACATTTGATGTTTGGGACAGTAACATCGTGTTCCTCATTTCTCATGTCATTTTAATTATCCATTATTTACTTTGTTTGCATTAGCTTAAGTTTAGATTATGTTGTTTCCTAAAGAGTAGTAGTATTTCATTAAGTTGTTTAGATATCTTTGTTGCTCGATATTTACATTATTTTTGCATTTTTACTCTGTTGATTGGCTCGGTTACAGTTAACTAGTTCATCATTAAAATATTTTCATGCAGCCTTTCTTCAATTCTCGGGTCCGCTGATTTATTTCATTGCTGCAGGAGGAGAACAAGCTTCGGTGTTAATGGTGGCTACAGTAGCAAACCGAAAGCAAGGCAACAACAAGAAACTTACTCTGTTCTCCTTTATTTCATGAGCCTTGTACTGTTCATTATTTTTGCATGCTCTCATTATGCACTAACCCAGTAATCGGTGGCTGCAGGTCTTCATTAATGAGTGTTGTCACCAGTACCGAGCTGCTGTGAAGAATGATGGACATAGATTGGAAGGGTGCAGAGCTGCGTGATTAAGTTCGGGAGATGGTGAGCTGTTGTTTGCTACCCTATTGGTATGGTGCACGAAATAGATGATGGCAAAACAGTACAAACAGATCTGCAGCTGCGTTGGTAATGTGCAGAACGTGCAGCAGACAACAGGGCTGTAACGAGTTGCAGAGCAAGGATGCAGTATTCACGTTGAATTGTTTATGGTAGCACTATATAGTGTACTGGAGCAGCAGACATGGAAGGAGGCAGAAACAAGCAGCGTGGGGAATGGGCAGCTGGAATACCTGTGCAGCACCAAGAGTGCAGGACATCTGCAGCACCTAGAGACAGCTACCCGAGAGCATGCCTGGACAAACCAAAAAAATGAGGATGTCAGAGCCGGATTTTTGTAGCTTGTACCTTATGATTCCTATGTGTATGAACACTATGCAATTATAGTTGAATCATAAGAAGAGTATTTACTAGACTTAAAGTGTTAGTGAAATGATTTAACACGCAAAAGCTACAAAAAAATGCCTAATGTGAGCGATGAGTATCACAGGCTAAACCGAGTTATTCTAAATCATTATGACTGAAAATAAGAACTTAAAATGAAAGAGTATAGAGAGCTCACGAAGGAAAGTCAGCTTGATTTAGTCCCGAACATAGAAAACGAGAGTAAAAGCTAAAAAGGGTAAAATTGACCTTTTTAGCGAGAAAAGGTGTTTCGGGTATAATTATCCACCGGAAGCGGTTGGAATATAAAGACGAGAGTGTAAGACATAAGATATGACACTTTCAAAATTTGGAGAAAAAGTCAACTTAGTCAATGGTTAAGGAAAAAGTCAACTATAGTTAAGAAAGTGGACTTTACCATAGTTGACTAATTATGGTTAAAAATTAACCTAAGTGTGGAGGAAAATTTGGAGAAAAATATTCTTGGCCAGAATACAAGATAATCATCCCTGGAAGTAAGGAAAATTTATTCGGAAGGATTCCGGAATAAATTTTATGGTTAAAAACGTAATGGGCCTAAGGTGAAAATTTTAAAGCCCATTAAGGTATACTAAACGTATATCGAAATTTTTAGGTCCTTAAGACCAAATTGTTGGACCAATTGATTGGCCAAATTTTGAGACAATTAAAGGCTCGAGACATAGTAAAAATTTCAGCCCGAAAGCCCATTAAGAAAGCCTAAACTGAGAAGCCCAAATGGAAAAGCCCATGAGATAAATATCTAACCATAGTTAAAGTTAACTATGACTCATAAGGTGACTCATGGCTAAGGTTTGGAAAGTCAAGCTTAATGGCTGAAAAGTAAGGCTTAATGGCTAAGTAAGTGGCTTATAAATTCAGCCACACCATTGTCATCTTCATCACACCAAATTCGGCTAGAAGAAGAAACCATTGAAACATATTTTTCCAAGCTTTCTCTCACTAGAAATCACTAGGAATTAGGCATAATTGGAACTTGCATCCTTCATGTAAGTTGTTCCAAATTGAAAGAAGAGTGACATATGTTGGAATTGGCTATCAAGGAGCCATAGAGTGCAAACCGAGAGCCTCCAAAGTTTCGGCCAAAGGGTGAACACAACAATTGGTATATTTTCTAATTTCCAATTTCATATATGTTAATGTATGAATGATTTTAAGTATGTTGATATATGTTTTAAGCATTGAAACATATTAAATCACCATGAAGTGGGTTAGGCCGAGAGTGAGTAATGGGATATTGATTTATGTCAATATGATTTTAAGACATAAATGGATTAGTGTACATGTATTAATGTTAATGGTGTAATTAGAATTAATCAAATTGATTAATTAATACATGTAATTTGTTGGCAATCAAGGTGTTTGATAAAATGCCTAAATGAACTATATGATGATTGGTAATGTTGCCTACCAAGTGTTTGTGAAAATGCCTAAGTGAAATTGGCTAAATAATAGGCATGGATGGCATGCCATGGTAAAATCGAGGCATGGGTAGCTCTCGGCCATGGCATGTGGCCGAGAGGCCCAATGGGCCAAGCCCAAATATTTTAGGCCCAATAAGGTGTAATGGGCCTAGAACAAGCCCAATAAGAGTTGGTGGGCCCCACAAGCCCAATAGGCCCAACGAAAATAAATAGTAAAATGAAAATGGGCTTAAGGTATAGTTAGGCCCATTAAAAATTATTAAGGCCCATTAAGGGAAAATAGACTGTATTAATGAGTAATACAGTAGAAAAATTATAATTAACCTGAGGAATGGTTATTTACAGCTCCGGAGTTTACATTGAGAGCTGATCGGACTGCGAGATTGAGCAGCACCGAGGAAGTGAGGTCACTTGACGTGATCCGAGGTAAGGGACTTTTGCGAGTAGTTAGAGATACCTGCACGTATTTTCGTCTGCTTTTACATTCACTTAAAAACTCTGAGGGTCAGAGAAAGTGAATAATAATTATTGAGACCCGATAGTGGCAAATTACGATTTTACCCCTAGTTAGTCAAAAAGTCAACTTTTATGAAAAGTTGCAAAAAGCATGGAAACTACTATTGTGATTGTTTAACTGCTGTTTAGCATGAAAATAAATAGATGGGCTAAGGATTTTAAGGTTGATGTGAATTAAGCACACTTTATAGTGTTGATTTTGATGTTTTGTAAACTATCCCTTTTTAAAGAGCCATCTATCATATTATGTGAGAATGAATCGTGCTAGAGCACAGCTCGCACTGGATTTCATATGTTTTCCACATAAATTAGTGCTAAATTTTGATACGCACTAGATTTCCATGACATACATGACAGAGTGCTGAAGCGATTAGCTCGTACTCGAGTTTTACATGAGATACATGACAGAGTACTGGAGCGTTGCTTGTACTTGATTCTTCATGGTTTATACATGACATAGTACTGGAGCTATTGCTCGTACTTGATTTGATATTGTGCATAGCATGGTACTGGAGCTATTGCTCGTACTTGATTTAATACATGAACTATGCATTGACCTAGTTGCTGGAGGTTTACTCGCACTAGAGTTGAGTTTGTGATGTGAAACAGTGTTTGAGCGGAGTGTCGACTGTGGGTCGCACTAAAGACGCACACTGTATGTGATATATAGTACATGTTAAAACCCATGTCCGAGTCCTTGTGTGACTGTGTGTCACATCTTGTGAGAGGATATCCGCATGAGGTTAATATAGACATGGTATGATATTCCATGGTTACGAGGGCTAAGACCTATGGCAGGCACCCTGGTTGTGATGTAGGGTCCACGGGTGTACTTTGTACCGTGCCTGGGGGCACGAGGAGTACGCTGTACCGTGTGTTACGTATAGCTGACGGCTGTAGTGGACTGACCATCCTCCCGTTGCAGCAGTGATGCCCCGCACACCGAGTATTGTATTGCTTGGGATCACATTTCGGATATGATCATAGTTCAAGATACTATTTGCATTTCACCACAGAGTCTCACATGATATATCACATTGATTGACTGATTTAAATTGCGGACAGACCTGAGGGATGGGTCGGACTCCGATTTTGTGATGTAAATTATTTTAATGCCATATTTATTGTGATTTAAATATACATGGCATGATTTACATAAAGGCATGATTTATATAAAGATGCATTGTTTTGCACTACATGCCTACATTTGAGAAAGAAATATATATATTATATTTCAAGACATGCTTTTGAAGTGAGTTAAGGAAATAATGTTTTCAAGGCATAGCATTATTTTGAGTAGATAGTGTTGATATCTACTTGCTTGCCTGATTTCCTTACTGAGCGTGTTGTATGCTCACCCCCCTTTCTTTTCATCTCTCTACAAAGCGTCAGTAGAGCGAGAGCTACCGAGGGATAGTATTCCTGAGTCCACAGCTAGTTCCTATCGATCGCCAGGTATACCTATTATGTACAGTTGTGTATCTAAATATAGAAACAGCACAGTGATGTATACGTTATATATTATGGGGAATGTATTTGTATTAGATTTTATATAATCTTCCATGTATGATAAAAGCAAGTACAGTTAGTAATAGTATGTTGACGTGTATGTATGATATTGGATGATGTGATAAGTGAGGACTCTGACATCGAATCATAGCCCAACCATTGAAGAGAGGAAAGGTAAGTCAAAATGCAAAAAATTTGTAGTGGTTTTTGGTTAAGTCATGGATTGAGAACGGGTCCTAACAGAGGAAGACAAGCACAGTACCAGCAGCTTGTTGGGGCCACTTTGGTGTTTTTGCAATTAGCCTATGGCCATGTTTGGCCACATCCTTTCCGTTTAAATTTATTAGTTATTGCATTTACATTTTTTTTCTTTTATTAGTTGTTAATTAGGATAGTTGTTAGTTGATAATTGTAGGTTAATTCTAGTGTTTTAGTTTGTTAATTTAATTTTTAGTCTTAGTTTTTATTTAATAGTTAATTTTATATTTTATGTGTTAGGACTTTATTTTAGTTTAGTTGCATTTAGAGTTAATTTAGATTAATTATGTTTCAAGCATTTTAGGTTAGTTTAATTTGCAATAATTTAAATCCATGCATTTTTGTTATAAGTTTGTTTAAAGTTTAGTTTAATTAAATTTTATTGCTTTATTTTCATATTTGCATTTTATTTTAGTTGCGTTAATTCATTTTAATTGTTTTAATTTTCTGTTGTAGGTTTTTGTTTTTTATTGCTTGGAGCTTTGTAAGTAATTTTAGCTTGGTTTTATTTTTTTATTTTATAGTTGTTATTATTTTCAGTACTTTAATTTTAGCCATGTAGACCACCCATCAGAACTTCATAATTTGCTAGGATATACTTAGGGTAAGATTAACCGGTACTTAATTAGGCTAGTCAACTTCTCTGTGGGATGATAACTTGGGACTCAAATCCCATTATTACTTGTACGACCCGTGCACTTGCGGACAATACGTTTAGGGCGTGTCAATTGCGTCGAGTACCTTAGTGAAGGAAATTACTCATCGTGCTGTCCAATTCGCTCCCAATGAAATCTCTGGAGCTACACGAAATTACTCATCACATCAATTTAATCCAATGTAATACAATTCTTGCATTTACTATAGTCGATTTGACTTATTTGGTTCATTAACACTTATTGAGCCTTACTTTCTCTTGAGTCCGTTTCGATTGTACTATTTGTTTCTCGAAAATCTATTGGATTCATGAAGTCTAATGATTCATATTAGGCCGGCATTAAAATCACAATGCCTTAGGTTCATCATTTTCCTTCACTAAGGTACTTCGTCATACACCTCTTATGCACATTTCATAACTTCATCAAATCCTATTAATTGTTCACCATTTTCTTCCTCTTTCTCTTGTCTCTGCCATCGCCTACGTCTTCCTCTCCATTCAGCCATCACCTTACCAATTTACCAGCCTTGTGTCTTCCCTGCTATCACTGTTCCAGTGCCCCCGTCCGACTCCCTTGTCTACATTTCAGCCACTGGCAGTTGCTCAGTTTTTCAGAAAGCCAAGAGGAGCCCCTATTGTCGGCTTCAGTTCTGTCCCAACAAAAAGGCTTCCTCATTGTAGTTAGACCAGCTCGAGAGGAGTGCAAATGGTAGTTGTCTCTCTGTCTCTATGCCGTCAAAAACGCTGCTCCCTCATTCCTCAGTTTCTCATTCACTTCTACTTCTCTGTTTCGGATTCAGTTTGGCTTTCTGTTTACTAGTTTTTCATCCCTTATCTCTCTCTATCTCACTCGGTTCCAGTTTCCTAGCAATTACCTCATCCTGGCCTCCTTCTTTATTGGCTCTCTCTTTCTCCAAATCCTCTCTGTCTCGATCAATTTCCACCTTATTTCCCAGTAACTATCGAGAAGTGCTTCAGCCCTCTTTATTTCGATTTCCAGGTATAAGTCTTTCTTTCCTATCTTCTTCAGTCAAACCCGTTCAAGTCTTTCTTTCCTATCTTCTTCGGTCAATTTATTTGCTATAGTTACAATAGTGTCTATCCATCAGTCTTCTCAGAATTACAGATGGCCATATGCTCTTTTCCTCTGTGTCAATCAATCTGGCCTATCCTGTGCAGCTCTTAAACCTTCCCTTTTCACTCACGTCTCTACTGTCATTTCTTGTCTTCTGTAGCAACTTATTATAAAAATGTATTATTAGGCTTTCCTTCCCGAAGAGCTACAGACTGAACCACTTTCACCTTCCCTTCATGTTGTGCTTCACGTTTCCTACTTCCACTACGTTTCCTTCTTCTTACCGAATCCAACCAGCACCCCTCTCCATCCATTGTGTTCACATATTCATATAACGTCCTCATATGTGAACATTGTAGGGGCCTCGGCATGTGGGTGGTACATATATTTATATGTATGCACAATGCATATATATACATGCATATGTATATACATTGATGTATATTTTTATATTTTTGTATATACATGTACCTATATACTTGATTTAAATAATGAATATGATATTACTCACCCACATGTATATATATGTATCTCTATATTTTTGCACTTGGTAACTTTCTTTAATGAATTTATAAATTGATTTTAGTCTAGTAGTTGTACTTATATCTCGTATAGATATTTTCCTACCTCATACATATATAAATTTTATTTCTATTTCCATCGATATTCATCCTTAAAACTAATATAATATAATTAAATTAATTCTTCTAAGTCTCTCTCTCATGCCACAAATATAATTCTACTAAATTTTCTCACCAATGTTCTCATGCTCAATTCCATTTATTTAATTACTGTACATAATTGGATATGAGTACAAAAATTCGTGGAGTTTACATTCTTCCCACCTTAGAAAATTTGGTCCCCAAATTTAAAAATGCATCAATCCTCCAACAATTGTGGGTATTTCTCTCGCATTAAACTTTCTAATTCCCACGTGGCCAGAACCTTAACTAGAGGAATTGTCTTAAATCGTAATTTTTTTCTTTCCTATCCGAGATCTGAATCGACTTCTCCACATAGGTCATATTCTCCTTCAACTCTAGTGGTTCATACTTTATTACATGTGTTGGATCTGGGTGGTACTTGTGTAACATTGACAAATGGAAGACATTATGAATACTTGATAATTTCGGCGGTAACGCCAATCTATATGCTTTGTCTCGCACTCGGTATAAGATCTTGAAAGGCCCAATATAACGGGGACTTAGGTTTCCTTTCTTCCCAAACCTCATTATACCCTTGGATGAAGAAACTTTTAGAAACACCGAATCTCCTACTGAAAATTCCAAGGGTCTTCATCTTTAGTTAGCATAACTCTTTTGCATGCTCTAAGCTGTTCTTAACCTCTCACAAAGCAATAAGACATCCTCAGAAGCTTGCTTTACTAGATTAGGAGCAAATATCTTTCTTTCGCCCACTTTTTCTCATCCAATTGGCGAACAACACCTCCGACCATACAACTCTTCATACAGTGCCATTCCGATACCTGAGTGGTAACTGTTATTATATGCAAATTCTGCTAGCGGTAAATGGTCATCCCAAAAGCCTTTAAAATCTTACGCACAGGCTCTCAACATATCCTATGATGTCTGAATAGTCCTCTCCGATTGTCCATCTGTTTGAGGGTGGAAAGCTGTGCTAAAATTCAGTATAGTTCACATGGCTTCTTGAAAATGTTCCCAGAAGTGCTAAGTGAACCAGGAATCCCTGTCAGATGCAATGCTCACCGATATGCCATGTAATCTTATAATCTCTCGCATATAGACTTCATAGCCAGGAAATGGGCGAACTTTGTCAATCCATCAACTACTACCCAAATCGCATCATGGCTTCTATGGGTCCTTGGCAATCCCATAATGAAATCCATGGTAACATGCTCTCATTTCCATGTCGGTATTGGTAGAGGTTGTAACAACCCTGCGGGTTTATGATCTCTACTTTAATTTTTTGACACACAAGACATCGGGCTATCAATTCAACCACATCCTTCTTCATCCTTGACCACCAGTATACCTTTTGGAGATTTTGATTCATCTTACTACTCTTATGATATAGAGTATATCTTGATGAATGAGCTTCTGATAGAATTTTCTTCTTTAATTGTGAATCATCGGGTACACATATTTTATCTTTAAACCTTAACAAACCATCAATACCAATACCAAAATCTGTTATAGTACCCATTTGGATCTGATTAGCTACCAGACAATAAACATCAGTATCAAAAGAACCGCATCCAATTTGAGGTTCACAGAACGTTCCAACAGTCCGCATTTCCTGACCATTATATATATAACACATCTCGAGGTTACTTTTGCTTAAGGCACTAACTCTAGTCATTTCCTTTACCTTATGTTCAATTCCTTTTGTGAAATTTATATCTAAGACTTTTATGATTAATAAGTATCTATAATATCTCACTATACCAGTAGTGACAGCATATCTTCAATGCAAACATTACAGTTGCCAATTCCAAATCATGGTTTAGGTAATTCTTCTCATGATCTTTAATTGCCAAAATCTATAAGCAGTCACCTTTCTATTTTGCATCAATACGTAGCCCAGTCCCTGTCTCAAGGTATCTGTATACACTTTTCTCTTAGATTATGGGTTAGGATATTTTGAGATGCTGTCAAGTTTTTCAGACATGAAAATTTTAAAATACCTTTATTAGCTATCAAACTTGACCACATAAACTAATTATAGTTATAGGGGTTCAAGATTCAGTCCTAATTGACAGTAGGATACCAAAGTTTATCACAATTCTCATTTATCCTTTAGACACAATTCATTCTCAGTTCATATCACTTAGTCCGAATCATTTGATATACCAGAAGTATTCATACATCGTATACATCTCTTATCCAAAATATAACCTGTATTCAAATTTTATCACACTTCAAAACTTGTCTCATTTCATACATCAATTATGACGAAACCTTTTTCCTCATTCGAATTAAGTCTCGCATTCGAAACATAAGCACGTATAAATTACAATCCTATATTCCAAACATATTTCATATTCCAAAGTCTCTTTATAACCCAAAAACTATAAATCTTCTTAACAGTTTTGGGTCTTTCCTACTGATCTATAACTTCTGTTTTGGGAGAATCCAATTGACACCCGTTCTTGATACAACGTTACCCAGAAAAGATATTTGTTATAAATCAAAGTCACATTTACTGAACTTGGTACAAATTCTCTTCTCTCTGGGGGTTTGTAAAACAGTTCTCAATTGCTGCTTTTGTTTCCTTCCAGGACATAGGTTACACCAAAATATCATTGATAAATACTAAAACAAATTTATTCAAGTAGGGTTTAAATATTTAAGTCATACAGTTAGTTCAGTAATTCATTCTTCCAGTTACAGTAACTTTACTCTTTCATCACTTTCCTATCTTCAATAGAATGATCTTTTTTTTGTCACACTCTTTACCTTTACTTTTCTAGTACTTCGAAGACATGCATCTCATATCCACACAGTTATGTCTTGTGCACTGATTTCTCATAAATAATAATATCAAATGGAGCTAACCTAGCTCGATTGAGGATCCCAGTCTCTCCTATTAGTTTATGGACTTCTTCATTTCACAACTCATCGTATCCATATTATACTTCTTCCAAAACTATAAATTTTGATTCATACTCATCGACAAACTTATACCTTATGTCTAATTCAAACATTTCATTCAGTAATTACCATTATGCCATATCCGGGATGTATTACCATCTAAAGATATCTTAAAATATATCCCTTGTAACCCCTAATATTGGGTCCTCAAATTGGATCAGGGGAACTTCCATTAAGGTTCAACTTTCCATTTCAATATCAATGCAGCAAAACCTACCTTCTTTATAGTTGTACACCTGATGGACCCACATAACTTTTTCAATTCATTTATGTAGTTTTCCATTATAATTGGATTACTATCCCAGTAACTGATAGTGTACTATCTTTTGAAATTATCTCAGTCTTTTCCTAAGTTACAATCATACCTTAATCATCATCATTATTATTGCGCTGCTATCACTTGACCAAATAATGTCATCTTGTCTCCATGCCTAGCTCTAATCTTAGGAAGCAAACTTTAAAATTTTCAATTAAATTGGGAGGTGCACATTCATATGAGGATTCACTATATCTCTCAGGCCTATCTCTACAACCTCAAGAAATGATTTCCTTTCGTCTACTTGTATGATTGCAACACCTACTAGCCATATCTATTAATTTTTCTTCATTCAATAACTCAATTTCTCAGTAAAATATAGCTATGTATACCTGTTTATATCTAAACAACGTACAGTAATGTTGGGGATGTGAACTTTTCAAATTTTCTCTTACTCCTAATATTGACTTGAATTAGGCCAACCTTGCTCTGATACCAACTTCTGTAACACCCCAATTTACAATGCAATATGGCTGGGTTACGAGTCGATACTAGACCAATACAGTGAATTTTTCTATATGCATATGATTTTATGGTAACCAAATTTAAATAAAAGCCAATGGAACTGCTTTCCAATTAATTAGCACAATAGTTCTTTTACAAAATTTCTATGTTCACATTCCCTAGACACATTTTCATATACATTACTGTACTTACAAATTTTAGATACAAAATAAATGTCTATTCTATGTATACCTTTAACGCAGAAGAATACTTGTTGATGTATGGTTGTGCAAAATAATTCGATTTACAAAAGCGGTCCCGATTATTGATGAGACTCTGTGGAGGAAAGTAAGGGGTAAGCTCAACGTGCTCAGTAAGAAAAATTACGTGGTAGGTCGATAAATGTACTATCTATCTATATAAGCCTGTAGTGAAAATATCAATTCATTGCCAGTTCAGTAAAATAAGAGTCAAAATCATTAGCAATAACAATATCAATTGTATAAACATTATACCGCAATAAATATAGTATTTTAAAACTTTATACAGTGTTTTACTGTGCCGAAATGTGTGACACTTTGTTCTTACAGGATTCAAGAGGTTGCCCCCACAGTCTCTTCATACAGTAAAATAATACAGTTCCATACAATAATACATTTCATAGGGTCAATTTAGTAAATCAAATAGACGAGACAAGGTGGAACATGCTATAACAGTAATCAGTATGACAATTGGCCAATGTCGATGACTCCGGGCATTACAGATTAGGTGTACTGGGATGTCAATCGTTGTGGGAGTGGTCAGCTACCCAAACGGCTCACAATACAGTATGTTCGCAGATCAGTGCCATGACTCTTTTTATCCTTTTTGTTCAAAAATCACTATAAATGTTTCGTATTTTCATTTTCCTTACCTAGTCGCGAACACCCTTACCACTTCACAGTTGGGCTGTGAGTGAATAATAATCCTCACTTACCATTCATTTGAAAGTTAAGACATACACTTATACATGACATTGTTTTCTAACAGTTACATCCCCCACATTACAATTCGAAATGATCACTGTGCCTTTACATGTTTAGATACAAAATGAATCCCTGTGTGTATACCTCTTTGTGATGGAGTGCAGCGGATGTCTAAAATGTAATGCCTCAATCCTTCATAAGGCTACTGTGTAAGCTCTGTAGACTAGGAAAGTAGAGGGATGAGCAACCACACGCTCAGTAAGGCAATAATGCAAGCATGATAGATAACTGCCCAATCTACATATGTCAAACCCGTATTTTATGTAGCTTGTTCCTTATGATTCCTATGTGTATGAACACTCTATTATTATAGTTGAATCATAAGAAGAGTATTTACTAGATTTAAAGTGTATGTGAAATGATTTAGCACTCAAAAGCTACATAAAAGCCTAATGTGAGCTATAAGAGTCACAAGCTAAACCGAGTGGATCTGAATCATTCTTATTAAAGAGAAGAACATAAAATGAGAAAATATAGAGAGCTTATGAAGGAAAGTCAGTTTGATTTAGTTCCGAACACAGAGAACGAGAGTAAAAGCTAAAAAGGGTAAAATGGACCTTTTCAGCGAGTTAAGGTATTTAAGGTATTTCGAGCATATTTACCTATCGAAAATGGCTAAAATGTAAAGACGAGAGTGTAAGACATACAATATGACACTTTCAAAATTGTAAGAAAAAGTCAACTTGGTCAATGATTAAAGAAAAAGTCAACTATAGTTAAGAAAAGTGGATTTTACCATAGTTGACTAACCATGGTTAAAAATTAACCAAAGTATGGAAAAAAGTTTGGGAAAAATATTTTTGGACAGAATACAAGATAATCATCCCCGTAAGTAAGGAAAATTTATTCGGAAGGATTTCGGATTAAAATTAATGGATAAAAACGTAATGGGCCTAAAGTGAAGATTTTAAAGCCCATTAAGGTATACTAAACGTAGATCGAAATTCTTAGGTCCCTTAGACCAAATTGTTGGACCGATTGATTGGCCAAATATTTAGAAAATTAAAGGCCCAAGGTATAGTAAAAATTTCATCTTGAAAGCCCATTTAGAAAGCCTAAACTGAGAGGCCCAATTGTAAAGCCCATTAGGATTAAATATCTAACCATAGTTAAAGCTAACTATGACTCATTAGATGACTTATTAGGTGACTCATAACTAAACCTTAGGAAGTCAATTTTAATGGCCGAAAACTAAGGCTTAATTGCTAAGTAAATGGATTATAAAATCAGCCACACCATTGTCATCTTCACCATACCATTCTCGGCTACACAAGGAAACCATTGAAATACATTTATCCAAGCTTTCTCTCACTAGAAATCACTAGGATTTAGGCATATTTGGAACTTGCATTCTCCATGAAAGTTGTTCCAAATTGAGAGGAGAGTAACATTGGTTGGAATTGGCTATCAAGAAGCCATAGTGTGCAAACCGTGAGGCTCCAAAGTTTCGGCTAAGTGTGAACACAAATACTAGGTATATTTTCAAGCTTTCAAATTCATATAGGTTAATGTATGAATGATTTTAAGTATATTGGTATATGTTTTAAGCATTGAAAGATATGAAATCACTATGATCATGGTTAGGCCAAGAGTGAGTAGTGAAATATTGATGAATGCCCATATGATAGTAAGGCATAAATAAGTTGATATACATGTGTTAATGATTATGGTATAGTTAGAATTAATCAATTTGATTAATTAATACATGAATTAAATTGGAAATCAAGGTGTTTGATAAAATGCCTAAATGAACTATGTGATGCTTAAGAACATTGCCAACCAAGTGTTTGTCAAAATGCCTAAGTGAGTTGGCTAAGGAAATGGACATGGACGGCATGCTATGGTGTGACTGATGGCATGGGGTGCTCTCGGCCATGGCTTGTGGTCGAGAGGTCCAATGGGCCAAGCCCAATTATTTTTGGCCCAATGAGATGTAATGGGTCTAGGATAAGCCCAATAAGAGTTGGTGGGCCCAACAAGCCCAAAAGGGCCAACGAAAATAAATAGTAAAATGGAAATGGACTTAAGGCATAGTTAGACCCATTAAGGTTTATTAAAGCGTATTAAGTGGAATAGACTGTATTTAAAGTGAAATACAGTAGGAAAAGTATAATTAACCTGATAAATGGTTATATGCAGCTCCAGAGATTATTGGAGGAGCAAATCGGACTGCTGGATCGAGCAGCGTTGAGAAAGTAAAATTTCTCGAGTGATTGCAAGTAAGGGACTTTTGTGAGTAGTTAGAGATACCTGCACATATTTTCGTTTGCTTTTACATTCACTTAAAAACTCTGAGGGTCAGAGAAAGTGAATAATAATTATTGTGACCCGATAGTGGTAAATTATGATTTTTCCTTTAGTTAGGAAAAAAGTCAACTTTTGTGAAAAGTTGTAAAAAGCATGGAAACCACCATTTGCGTGTTTTACTGCTGTTTAGCAGAAGAATAAATAGATGGGCTAATGATTTTAAGATTGATGTAATTAAGCACACTTTATAGTGCTGATTTTGATGTTTTGAAAATCATCCCTTTCTAAAGAGCCATCTATGGAATTATGTGAGAATAAATCGTGCTAGAGCACAGCTCACACTTGATTTCATATATTTTACACATATATTAGTGCTAGATTGTGATTCGCACTAGATTTCCATGACATGCATGATAGCGTACTGGAGTTATTACTCGTACTCAGTTTTATATGATATATGCATGAGAGAGTGCTGGAGCGATTAGCTCGTACTCAAATTTTACATGAGATATATGACAGAGTGCTAGAGCATTGCTCGTATTCGATTCTTCATGATTTATACATGACATAATACTTGAGCTATTGCTCGTACGTGATTTGATGAGTTTTGTGCATAGCATGGTATTGGAGCTATTGCTCGTACTTGATTTGAAACATGAACTATGCATAACCTAGTTGCTTGAGGTTTACTCGCACTAGAGTTTGAGTTTGTGGTGTGAAACAGTGTTTGAGCGGAGTGTTGACAGTGAGTCACGCTTAAAGGTGCACATTGTAATTTATGTGATATCTAATACATGTTGAAAAACCATACTTGATTTCCTCATGTAGACTGAGTGTCACACTCTGAGAGGTTCGCATGTGGATTTAGAGACGTGGTATGATATTCCATGGTTTAAGGGCTAAGACCTATGGCAGGCACCCTGACTGTGATGTAGGGTCCATGGAGTACGTTGTACCGAGCGAATGGCATGGGGTACACTATACCATGTGGTGTTGTAAAGTTGAGAAGTTGATAGCTGGCGGTTGTGATGGACTGACCCCCTCCCGTTGTAGTAGTGATACCCCGAACACCGAGATTTGTGTTGCCTGGGATCACCATTATAGGATATGACCATAGTCCAGAATATTATTGCATTTTACCATGGAGTCTCACATGATATATCACATGACTGACTGATTTATTTATGATACGGATAGACCTCAAGGATGGGTCGAAATCCGATTGTTGTGTTGTGAATGATTTAAATGCCATATTTACTGTGATTTAAATATACATGGCATGATTTATCTAAAGGTATTGTGATATTATAAAGATGCATTATTTTGTACTACATGCCTACATTTGAGAAAGCAAGCATGATTTCTATACATGGGATTTAATCTGTACAAGTATATATATATGTATATATTTAAAGACATGCTTTTAAAGTGAGTTAAGGAAATAATATTTTCGAGGCATAGCATTATTTTGAGTAGATAGTGTAGATGTCTACTTGTTTGCTTGATTTCTTTACTGAACGCGTTGTATGCTCATCCCCCTTTATTTTCCCTCTCTACAGAGCATCAGCAGTAGAGCGAGTGTGCTTGAGGGATAGTATTCCTGTTGTCCGCTGCTATTTCCTAATGATCGACAGGTATACATATTTTGTACAATTATGTATCTAAACATAGAAACAACACAGTGATGTATACGATATATATTATGGGGAATGTATTTGTATTAGTTTTATATGATCTCACATGTATTATAAAAGAAGTTACAGTCAGTAATAGTATATTGACCTGTATGTATGATAATGAATGATATGGTATGCGACAAAGCTAACATTGAATCACAGCCCAACCATTGATGAGAGGAAAGGTAAGTTAAAATGCGAAAAAAATTGTAGTAGTTTTGGTTAAGTCAGGAAAGGTCTTGACAACATACTGATAATGTCATGGCATAAATCATTTTTAATCAGAGCATGAAGGAATAAAACTATGCCACATGTATATACATATATCATGTACTAAGAACATGGAAAACAGGCATGTAAAACATGAAATAATCATCATGTAAAACTTTTCATGCTCATCATTATCAGAACTCATCATAAAAAGGGAAATTCATCAAGAAACATCCTTTAAGATTTCTCAATTTTTCAAACACATCAAATCTCATCACAATTGCACATCATTTCTTTCAACCAAATCCCATAAGGCTCGACCCCTCCCTCGGGTCTACCCTGAACAATCACAATCACACTCAATGTATAAAACCATGTGGTACTATGTAATATTATGTGAGACAAGCGATCACTATATCTCAAAGACTATGTTGGCCAACTATGTCATAATTATCCTAGACCATACGGATCCTGGTATATGGGACATCATGTTGGAACGAAGGTGGGCTAATTCTTCTCCAGACTATTCATATCATCATCACAACCACGTGGTACAGTGTACTCCATGTGATATAAATAGTACAAAGTACTCCGCAGACCCATATCATGGTTGGAGTTGCCAGCTATAGGTCTCATCTACCCCATGCCATGTGTAACCTATATAGTCTCAAGTACATGTGGGAGCGTTTTGTTTCATGTAAGAGAGCCTCCCCACCCCAATGAGCTTAAGGATATTGGCTTAATGATCCTACTGTAAGAGAGCCTCCCCCACCCCGTCGGGCTTAAGGATGTAAGGCTTGAGGATCTTACCATCTTCACCACGGCATCATACATACCACAGTGTGAAAACCTATGCGAGTGAAGCTTTAGCACGATTCATGCAACGCTAATAAATCATCTCAGACAAGCAAAGCTCTAATACGACATTATGCATAAAATCATGGAGAAATCACATACGAGCATAGCTCTAGTACGGTTATATGCATAAGAAGATCAAACGAAATCCACGTACAAGCAGAAGCTCTAGTACGGTTTATAAAACCTCATCACAAATTAAATCATGTCTGAACTAAGCTCTAATACGTATCATACATATGGAAACACTAAAATCCAGTACGAGCGATACTCCAGCACGATTTTAACTCACGTACACACGATAGGTGGCTATATTTCAATAAAACATTCTCAAAATAATGCTTAGCACCTCATTTTTGCCTTTACTCAAGATCAAGAAATCATTAATCAACCTATCAGTCATTTTGCTTAAACCAAAGCATTATGTTTTCATAAAAGCATCAAAACATATGATTTATGCACTTAATAGCCTTACTATCCTATCAATAAGAATCACTTGAAAAATCAAACCACACACATATACACGTGTAGTTATTTCCATACACCATCAAACACTTTTCTAGATACTCATGCATTTTTCCAATGCCCTACATACCCACAAAATACGAGCAGCTATCTCTATATACTCACAGAATTTCCTTACCTGGAATCGTGTCACATGATTCCACTTCTTTAAAGCTGTTTGATCTCGCGATTTGATTCGTCTCCAACGAACTCTCCGGAAGTGCACGAGATTACATTTCACGTCAATTTAGTTCAATATAACACAACTCTTGTTTTTACTGTAGTTAACTCAACATAAAGTATTCATTAACTCTTATGAGGTCTCATTTCCTCTTAAGTCCGTTTTTGATCGCTTAATAGTTTCTCGAGAGTTTGTTAAACTCCTTTTGGTCTATTGATTCGTACTTAATCGATATTTAAGTTCATCGAGTCTCTAATCCATCATTTGCCTCACTATGGCATTTTGTCAGACACCTTATATACCTATTTTCACAAATTGCCTATCCTGACAATGTAGCTTCAATTCATCATCTTAAAATCATGCATATTACTCCTCTAACACTTTAACATAATTCATTTATCATCAACTGAACTATATCACATTTTCTCACTCTAGATTAAATCTAGGTTTCACTTGCTCTATTGTTTTCTAGGTAGTTTCTATCATTAATATACATACCAATCAATTATAAAATCAATAACTAAACAACTATACTTGGATTGGTGCTTTATAAACTCACCTAGCTTGATTTTCAGCTTGCTCCGAATGGAAATGCACCTTTGCTCCTTCAATCCAACCAATGGGATCTTGATTTCAAACTATGTTGTTCTTCTCTTTGAAAGGAACAACTTTGCTCTAATAAGTTTTTCTTGAATTTTAATGGAAATGGGTGATTTTAGAGTGAGAAAGTTAGGTTTTGGATTGAAATTTGAAAGATTGAGTTGTTTCCCATGAATTGTAGATCTAACTGCTCCATATTTATAGAATTGGCTTAATGAGATCGATCTGCATAGGGTGGAGATCGATCTGGCCTTGCTTAAATCCTTCAATTTCACGACATTTCAGGGTAGGAGATCAATTTGTCGAAGGCATAAGATCGGTCTTCTTCAGTGAATGAGATCGATCTACTTCAATGAAACATGATCGATTTGTCTCAGGCAGAGAGCTAAGGAGATCAATCTGGTCTTAAGGGGAGATCGATCTGCTCCAACCCGAGAGTTAAGGAGATCGATCTGCTTGAGTGAGGGATCGATCTCTCTCTTCCAGCATGCTTGATTCTGCATTCTCCAGGCTATGAGATTGATCTAGCCTTCATCCTACAACCTTTTTACTGCAATTTCCTCATTCAAACTCATACTTAATCACTTCCACATTCATTTATCATTCCATTAACACTTAGAACTTCAAAAACATTCATTTCTCATAATTCACATGTAATGTAACTTGTCTATACATCAATTGATCTTATACATTACATAGAAATTAAGAATCTTACAATCCTCCCCTCCTTCAAGGAATTTGGTCCTCCAAATTAAAACCAAGTTAATTTGAAAATAACTCCGAGTACTTCTCTTGCATCATACTTTCTAACACCCATTTAGCTTCCTCTGTAGTGTGATATTGCCAAAGGACTTTCTCTAAGGGTATAGTCTTTATCCTTAATACCTTCTCTTTCTTATCTAATATTCAAACCGACTTCTCAACATATGTCATACTCTCATTGAGCTCCAATAGCTCATATCTTATCACATGTGTCGGGTCCAGGTGATACTTCTGAAGCATAGAGACGTGGAAGACGTTATGAACATTTGCTAAGTCTGGTGGCAATGCCAACCTATAAGCCTTATCTCCCACTCTCTCCAAAATCTCGAAGGGTCCGATGTATCGAGGACTTAACTTTCCCTTCTTACCAAACCTCATAATCACTTTCGAGGGAGAAACTCTCAAAAAAAAAACTCACCTACATCAAACTCTAGTGGTCTTCGTCTCCTGTCAGCATAACTCTTTTGTCGACTCTGAGTTGTCCGTAACCTCTCACATATCAACTGGATGTCCTTAGAGGCCTGCTGCACTAAATCTGGAGCAAAAATCTATCTGTCACCAACCTCTTCCCTTCCAATAGGGGATCGACACCTGCGTCCATACAGTGCCTCATATGGTGCCATTTCGATACTTGCATGATAGCTATTATTATAGGTGAACTCGACTAACTATAGGTGATCATCCTAGGAGCCTCCAAAATCCAGCACACACGCTCTCAACATTTCCTCCAGTGTCTGTATAGTCCTCTCTGATTGACTATCTGTCTGAGGATGAACAAAGGTGCTAAAACTCAGTTGGGTCCCTATTGCTTCTTAAAAATGGTCCCAGAAGTGGGAAGTGAAGCAGGCATCCTGATAAAAAACAACGCTCACTGGTACACCATGTAACCGAACTATCTCTCGAACATACAAGTTCGCCAACTAAATCAGAGTATCAGTAGCCCTCGTGGCCAAGAAATGGGCTGACTTCATTAACCGATCCACAATAACCCAAATGGCATCATAACCTTTATGGGTCCTCGGTAATCCCATCACAAAATCCATGGTGACGTGCTCCCACTTCCATGTCGGTATTGGTAGAGGCTGTAGTAACCCTGCAGGCTTCTGATGCTCTACCTTAACTTGCTGACAAATGAGACATCTAGTGACATATTCAGTGATGTCTCTTTTCATTCCAAACCACCAATAAGCCTTCTGAAGGTTTTGATACATCTTAGTACTCCCCGGATGTATCGTGTACTTCGATGAGTGAGACTCTGATAAAATTACACTTCTGATCTTTGACTCCTCGAGAACATATAATCTGCCCCTGAACCTCAATAACCCATTTGTACTCAGCTCAAACTCAGTACCTGTACTTGCCTGTATCTGACTCAACCAATCGATACAATGTCGATTGCTCTACTGAGCCTGTCAAATATGACAAATCAACTCTGGCTCTAGTCTCAAACTAGCGATGATATGAAATCTCTCTGAACTAGGTGGGGTAACATCCAAACTGAGGTTCGCAAATTGCTCCAACAACTCGTGTTCTCGAACCATCATATAAGACACCAACCTGAGGTTCTTCCTACTCAAGGCATCAACAACTACATTCACCTTACCCGGGTGGTACATGATCTCATAATCATAATCTTTCAGGAGTTCAAGCCATCTCCTCTGTCTCATGTTTAACTATTTTTGTGAGAACAGGTACTTAAGGATCTTATGATCCATATAAACCTAAAATTTCTCACCATAAAGATAGTGGCATCATATCTTCAACGCAAACACTACGATCGCCAACTCTAAATCATGTGTTGGATAGTTCCTCTCATGATCTTTTAACTGTCTGGATCTGTAGGAAACTACCTTCCCATCCTGCATAAGTACACAGCCCAGTCCCTAGTGTGATGCATCCGTACACACAGAGAAACCTCCTGAGTTGGTAGGAATGGTGAGAATCGGAACAGTGGTCAACCGACGCTTAAGCTCCTAAAAACTCCTCTCACATGCCTCATTCCACACAAATCATCTTTCTATATGAGGTGTGTTAATGGAGCAGCTAGTCTGGAAAAACCCTCAACAAATCTCTGATAATACCCTGTCAATCCCAAAAAACTTTTGATCTCAGTAACTATCTTGGGCTGTTCCCACTATACAACTGCCTTAATCTTGGATGTATCCACTGATACCTCATCCTTCGACACAACATGACCCAAAAATGAGATATACTCTAACAAAAAATTACACTTGCTGAGTTTGGCATATAATTCCCTCTCTCGGAGGGTCTGCAGAACTATCCTCAAGTGCTCCTCATGTTCTTCCCTGGACTTGGAATATGCCAAAATGTCATCAATAAACACTATCACAAACTGGTCTAGGTATGGCTTAAAGACATCATTCATCAATGCCATAAATGTTGCAAGGGCATTCATCAATCCGAATGCATAACCAAAAACTCGTAGTGGCCATAACGGGTACAAAATGTTGTCTTGGGTACATCTCCACTTCGTATCTTCAACTGATGGTACCCAAATCGTAGATCTATCTTAGAAAAGACTTGGGCTCCTCGGAGCTGATCTAACAAATCATCTATGCATGGAAGGGGGTACTTATTCTTAATGGTGGCCTTATTCAACAACCGATAATCTATACATAGTCGGAGGCTTCCATCCTTCTTTCTTATAAAAAGAATCAGAGCTCCCCAAGGTAAGACGCTCGGTCTAATAAACCCATTCTCCAGCAACTCTTGCAACTGCTTCTTTAGCTATTCAAACTCAATTGGAGCTATTCTATACGGTGGTTTTGATATCTGCTCTGTACCAGGTATTAGCTCTATGCAAAACTCCATTTCCTTATCAGGTGGTAGCCCTGGTAATTCATCCGAAAAGACATCAGGAAAATTCGTAATTACGAAAATGTCTTTTAATTCCAGGTATGCCTTACCAACCACGTAGGCAATGAACCCTTCACATTATCCTTTCCACCGTTGCAACACAAATCATCACATTAACATTCATGAATAACAAATAAATTCATCTCTTGAATACGATGATTAAAATTATACTCTTTTCATTTTACAGTAACCATGTTCTTTATTTCATTTCACAAAACTTACAACAAAATTATCTAACTCTGCAAAAAATTAAGGTCTTAGCATGACAATCCATGATAATATGATTTGCAGCCAACCAATTCATTCCTAAGATTATATCAAAATCACTCATATTTAATAAAATTAAATCGGTTGCCATCTCTTTTCCTCTTATCCTTAACTTAGTATTCATATATACATGCTCAGTCAACTGACTATCATTCATAAGGGTAGATATCATCAATATCTTATCTAACAGTGAGGGTGTTACATGCTTCAACATTTATGTACAAAGGATGGCAATATGAGGGAATGCGTGGCACCAGGATCAAACAATACAAATGCTTCTAAATCAAAGATTTGGATAGTACCTTTAAACACATCCGTCAATGCGTCTGCTGTGTCCTGGTTTAGTGCGTGCACTCGTCTTCTACTAACACCCACTGCTTGTTTCCCTTTTTCCTCAGCTGTAGTCCTCCTCCACGGAGCAGTTGTCTCAACTGGAGCTCTCTCTAGCTCCTTTCCTTTCTGTGGGGCAGTCTTAGTCATCTCAAAACAATATCTCGAAATATGCCCTGGCTTCTCACATCTATAGCATGTAACAGGGGGTGTCAGGCAAGGTCTTGTCCTATGAAATTTGCCACATCTCCTACACTGATTGGTAGTAGGACGTGGTCCTCCAATAACCATACCCCTCGGTGCAGTAAAAGTCGGATACACGGGAGGTCTAGCAGCTCTCTCCTGTACCTCCTCAATCTTAGGTCTCTTCTCAAAAAATCTTTGGCCCCCTCTCTTTGCCACTCTATCTATCCTGGATCTCTTTCAGTCTCTGTCCTTCCTGACACTAATCTTTCCAAGCTCGGAGGCATTCCGCTCAAAGTCTTACTCTCATAACTGAGCCCTGTGTACAGCCTCCTAATAAGTATGTATGTCAAATGGGCTAACTTAGTCCGGATGGCCAATCTTAACCCATCCATGAACTTCTGAACCTTCTGAGTCTTACTATTCATCATATCTAGGTCATATCTCCCCAAATACATAAATCTCGATTCGTATTCATCCACAAAACGGTTCCCCTGAACCAAATTAATGAACTCCATCCGCAATTTCCTTTGTGTGGTAGCCAAAATATATTGCCTTCTAAAGGCCTTCAAGAATATCTCCCACGTGATCTCGAACTGTCTAGCCCTCAGTATAGACTCGATGGATCTCCACCAGTGCTCTACCTCACCTTTCAGTATAAATACGACAAAGGCCACTTTCTCAACTAATGTACATCTAAAGAATCTGTACAATTTTTTTGATCTCGTACACCCAGTCCTCGGTAATAATCGGGTCCTTTACTCCTTTAAATGCCAGAGGTTTCAACTCCTAAAACTAGCATAGCCTACTCAGCTTACAATCATACCCCAAGTTGCTGTTGCTCGGCTATAGAGCGATGGGAGAAGCAGTATCTTGTACTGGGGGTGTAACAGTCTCCGTAGCCTAGGGCATCTCTGCCTCTACAGCTGCTTGCCCAGTAGTAGTAGGCTGCACTGCGGGACCTCGTCTATCACCAACACCCAATGCCTGTGTGACTATCTCAACTAGGCTCTCTATACTCCGCTCAATCCTAGCGAAGTGTACCTCGGTATCCCCTGGTCTCTCAACATGGTCTTGTAGAGCCTGGTCAGTCTGTGGCTCCGCACGGCTCTCAAGCCTACCTCTACAGCCTCTAGCACGTGCACATGCCCCTCTACCTTGGCGTGTAACAGGCATAATGTCTAACTTCTTGTATTCATAACCATTTATTAGTCTCATTCCATCTCGGTACACACAGTTATATCTAAACAAAAGCACAGTAATATAGAGATGTAACTTTCCTATGTGTTATTACTGACTCACATCAGGTCAACTCAGCTCTGATACTAACCTCTGTCATGACCCTTTTTATCCTTTTTGTTCAAAAATCACTATAAATTTTTTACATTTTCATTTTCCTTACCCGGTCGCGAACACCCTTACCAGTTCACAGTCGGGTTGTGAGTGAATAATAATCCTCACTTACCATTCATTTGAAAGTTAACACATACACTTATACATGACATTATTTTCTAACATTTACATCCCCCACATCACAATTCGAAATGATCATTGTGCCTTTACATGTTTACATACAAAAAGAATCCCTGTGTGTATACCTCTTTGCGATTGAGTGCAGTGGATGTCCAAAATATAATGCCTCAGTCCATCACAAGGCTATTGTGTACACTCTGTAGAGGGGAAAAGTAGAGGGGTCAACAACCACACGCTCAGTAAGGCAATAATGCAATCATGGTAGATAACTACCCTATCAACATATTGATAATGTCATGGCATAAATCATTTATAATCAGAGCATGAGGGAATAAAACTATACCGCTTGTATATACATATATCATGTACTAAAAACAAGGAAAACAGGAATGTAAAACATGGAATAATCATCATGTAAAACTTCTCATGCTTATCATTATCAAAACTCATCATAAAAAAGGGAAATTCATCAAGAAACATCCTTTAAGATTTCTAGATTTTTCAAACACATCAAATCTCATCACAATTGCACATCATTTCTTTAAACCAAATCCCACAAGGCTCGACCCCTCCCTCGGGTCTACCCTGGACAATCACAATCACACTGAGTGTATAAAAACCATGTGGTACTATGTAATATTATGTGAGACAGGCGGTCACTATATCTCAAGGACTATGTTGGCCAACTATGTCATAATCATCCCAGACCACACGGATCCCGGTGTGCGGGGCATCATGCTGGAACGAAAATGGGTTAGTTCTTCACCAGACTTTTCATATCATCATCATAACCATGCGGTATGGCGTACTTCATGTGATACACACGATACAACGTACTCCGCAGATCCATATCATGGTTGGGGGTACCAGCCGTAGGTCTTATCTACCCCATGCCATGTGTAACCTATATAGTCTCAAGTGCACGTGGGAGCATTTCGTTTCATGTAAGAGAGCCTCCCCACCAACAGAGCCTCTCCACCCCAATAGGCTTAAGGATGTTGGCTTAAAGATCCTACTGTAAGAGAGCCTCCCCACAGAACAGAGCCTCCCCACCCCGACAGGCTTAAGGATGTAGGGCTTGAGGATCTTACCATCTCCACCACAACATCATACATACCACAGTGTGAAAACCTATGCGAGCTAAGCTCTAGCACAATTCATGCAACGTTAATAAATCATCTCGTACGAGTAAAGCTCTAGTACGACATTATGCATAAAATCATGGAGAAATCACGTACGAGCATAGCTCTAGTACGGTTATATGCATAAGAAGATCAAACGAAATCTACATACGAGCAGAAGCTCCAGTACGGTTTATAAAACCTCATCACAAATCAAATCATGTGTGAACTAAGCTCTAATATGTATCATACATATGGAAACACTAAAATTCAGTACGAGCGATACTCCAACACGATTTTAACTCACGTACACACGATAGGTGGCTATATTTCAATAAAACATTCTCAAAACAATGCTTAGCACCTCATTTTTGCCTTTACTCAAGATCAAGAAATCATTAATCAACCTATCAGTCATTTTGCTTAAACCAAAGCAATGTGTTTTCATAAAAGCATCAAAACATTTGATTTATGCACTTATTAGCCTTACTATCCCATCCATAAGAATCATTTCAAAAATCAAACCACATACATATACACTTGTAGTTATTTCTATACACCATCAAACACTTTTTCTAGATACTCATGCATTTTTCCAAAGCCCTAGATGCCCGTAAAATACAAGCAGCTATCTCTATATACTCATAGAATTCGCTTACCTGGAATCGCGTCGCGTGATTCTACTTCCTTAAAGCTGCTTGATCTCGTGGTTCAATTTGTCTCCAACGAACTCTCCGAAACTGTACTAGATTACGTTTCACATCAATTTAGTTCAATATAACACAACTCTTGTGTTTACTATAGTTAACTGAACCTATAGTCTTCATTAACTCTTATGAGGTCTCATTTCCTCTTACGTCTATTTTTGATCGCTTAATAGTTTCTCGAGAGTTTGTTAAACTCCTTTTGGTCTATTGATTCGTACTTAATTGATATTTAAGCTAATCGAGTCTCTAATCCATCATTTTCCTCACTATGGCATTTTGTCAAACACCTTATATACTCATTTTCACAAATTGCCTATCCTCACGATGTAGCTTCAATTCATCATCTTAAAATCATGCATATTACTCCTCTAACACTTTAACATAATTCATTTATCATCAACTCAACTATATCACATTTTTTCACTCTAGATTAAATCTAGGTTTCACTTGCTTCATTGCTTTCTAGGTAGTTTCTATCATTAATATACATACCAATCAATTCCAAAATCAATAACTAAACAACTATACTTGGATTAGTGCATTAGAAACTCACCTAGCTTGATTTTCACCTTGCTCCAAATAGAAATGCACCTTTGCTCCTTCAGTCCAACCAATGGGATATTGATTCCAAACTATGTTGTTCTTCTCTTTGACAGGAACAACTTTGCTCTAATGGGTTTTTCTTAAATCTTAATGGAAATAGGGTCATTTTAGAATGAGAAAGTTAGGTTTTAGATTGAAAATGGAAAGATTGAGTTGTTTCCCATGAATTGCAGATCTAACAGCTCCATATTTATAGAATTGGCTTGATGAGATCGATCTGCATAGGGTGGAGATCGATCTGCATAGCTTAAATCCTTCAATTTCATGATATTTTAGGGTAGGAGATCGATCTATCGAAGGCAAAAGATCGTTCTTCTTCATTGAATGAGATCGATCTACTTCAATGGAACAAGATCGATTTATCTCAGGCAGAGAGCTAAGGAGATCGATCTGGTCTTAAGGGGAGATCGATTTGCTCCAGCCCGAGAGTTAAGGATATCGATCTGCTTGTGTGAGGGATCGATCTCTCTCTTCCAGGATGCTTGATTCTGCATTCTCCAGCCCATGAGATCGATCTTTCCTTGC
Source organism: Firmiana major (assembly GCA_033439115.1). Taxonomy (NCBI): domain Eukaryota; kingdom Viridiplantae; phylum Streptophyta; class Magnoliopsida; order Malvales; family Malvaceae; genus Firmiana; species Firmiana major. Next base: position 29,654,600 of record CM065905.1, read on the forward strand.
ATAGGATCGATCTGGCCTTCATCCTTCAGCCTTTTTATTGCAATTTCCTCATTCAAACTCATACTTAATCACTTCTACATACATTTAACATTCCATTAACATTTAGAACTTTAAAAACATTCATTTCTCATAATTCATATGTAATGTAACTTGTCTATACATCAATTGATCTTATACATTACATAGAAATTAAGGGTCTTACAATCAGTAACATGGTACAACATACTAACATGCATGTTGCACGATACATCGTACTCCGTGGATCACAATAACATTAACAGTTTAGTAACAGTAATAGCATGAATAGTCTTCGTCTTTGTCTCAAAATCAGTGCGAGTCGGATCATGCGACATACAGTCAGTAAGCACTCAAACACATTTATCAGTACTAATTTATAAGCAGATTATTTTCATCAAAATAGTTTTAAAACTTGGTATAGGGCATAAAGCAATTTAAAAGGAGTTGACTTGACTTTTCTTAGTTAAAATCCTAGTAGACAGTCTATTGTAATTAAATTCATGATTTTCGATTCAAAACCATAATTCACGTTAATCAGTGTCTCTGCAAAGAAATTAGATTTATAACAGTAAGGTTAGACTGTTTAACTAAGGCAAAAAATCTATAATTTTTAGAGTTATAAAATTGGCCTAGTATTTTTATTTACGATTCAACAGGAACTATGTACAATTATCTCTAACAGCACATAGAATTTTTCTTACCTCGGTGTCTGTCACCAATCCTCAATGCCTCAACGTTGCGAATCAGTAGGTATGCTCTATTCGATTTATTTCTTCAGAGCTTTTTTCATCGGGTTTCCCAATTTTCTCTGTGCCTTCTTTCCTATCTCTAAATATTTTTATTTATAAATATATATATACATATATATAATCATACGTATATATATACCTTTTTTTAAATGGAAATTTTCGCGCCTTTCTTTTTTTCTTTCCTTCCTTCCTCTCTTTTCCTTCACTGTTCATTGTTCACCACTTTCTTCCTCTTTCTCCTGTCTCTACCATCGCCTATGTCTTCCTCTCCATTCAGCCATCACCTCACCACCTTGCCAGCCCCGTGTATTCCCTGCTATCACCATTCCAATACCCTCATCTGACTCCCATGTCTACGTTTTAGCCGTTGCCAGGTTCTCAGTTTTCTAGGAGGTCGAGAGGAGCCTCTGTTGTCGGCTTCAGTTCTGTCCTAACAAGAAGGCTCCCTTGTTGCTGTTAGACCAGCCCGAGAGGAGTACAAATGGTAGTTGTCTGTCTGTCTCAAAGCTATGAAGAACGCTGCTACATCACTCCTCGGTTTCTTCTTCTCCTCTACTTCTATGTTCTGGCTTCAATTTAGTTATCAGTCTACTAGTTTTTCATCCCTCCTCTCTCTCTGTCTCACTCGGTTCTAATTTCCTAGCAATTGCCTCATCTTGGCCTCCTTCTTTGTTAGCTCTCACTTTCTCCAAATCCTCTCATTCACGTTATTGCCTCACTAATCCTATCTGACTTAATCAGTTTCCACCCTGTTTCCCAGCAACTATAGAGAAGTGCTTCATCCCTCTTTATTTTGGTTTTCAGTTATCTAATTCAAGTATTTCTCTCCTACCTTCTTCAATCAATTCATTTACTGTAGTAACAGCAGTATCTATCCATCAGTCTTCTCAGAATTTTGGAAGGTCATACGCTTCTCTCCTTTGTCTCAATCAATATGGCATGTCTTGTTCAGGTTTTAAACCTTCCCCTTCACTCACGTCTCTATTGTCATTTCTTGTCTTTTGTACCAACTTATATATATGTATTATTAGGCTTTTCTTCCTGATGAGCTGCAGACCGAACCACTACCACCTGCCCTTCACGTTGTGCTTCACGTTTCCTGCTTCCACTACGTTTCCTGCTTCTTACCGAATCCAGCCAACACCTCTCTCAATCCATTGTGTTCACATATTCATATAATGTCCTCATATGTGAACACTGTAGGGGCCTCGGCATGTGGGTGGTACATATATTTATATGTATACATAATGCATATGTATACAGTAACAGTTTAGTAACAGTAACAGCATGACTAATCTTCGTCTTTATCTCAAAATCAGTGCAAGTCAAATCGTGCGACACACAGTCAGCACGTGCTTAAACACATTTATCAGTACTAATTTATAAGCAGATTATTTTCATCAAAATAGTTTTAAAACTTGGTACAGTGCATAAAGCAATTTAAAAGGAGTTGACTTGCCTTTTCTGGGTCAAAATCTCAGTAAACAGTCTATAGCAATTAAATTCATGATTTTCGATTCAAAACCATAATGACGTTATATTAGTGTCTTTGTAAACAAATTAGATTTATAACGGTGAGGTTAGACTGTTTAACTAAGGTAAAAAATCTATAACTTTTAGAGTTATAAAATTGGCTTAGTATTTTTATTTACGGTTCAGCAGGAACTATGAGCAATTATCTCTAACAGCACATAGAATTTTCCTTACCTCGGTGTCTGTCAGTAATCCTCAATGCCTCAACGTTGCGAGTTAGTAGGTCTGCTTTATTCGATTTATTTCTCCGGAGCTTTTTTCCTCGAGTTTCCCAATTTTCTCTTTGCCTTATTTCCTATCTCCAAATATTTTTATTTATATATATATATATATATACATATATATAATCATACGTATATATATACCTTTTTTAAAATGGCGATTTTTGCGCCTTTCTTCTTTTCTTTCCTTTATTCCTTTCTTTTCCTTCACTATTCATTGTTCATCATTTTCTTCCTCTTTCTCCCATCTCTACCATTGCCTACGTTTTCCTCTCCATTCGGCCATCACCTCACCACTTTGCTAGCCTCGTGTCTTCCCTACTATCACCGTTCCAGTGCCCTCATCCAACTCCCTTGTCTACGTTTCAGCCGTTACCAATTGCTTAGTTTTCTAGGAGGCCGAGAGGAGCCCTTGTTGTCAACTTCAGTTTTATCCCAACAAGAAGGCCCCCCCGTTGCTGTTAGACCGGTTTGAGATGAGTGTAAATGGTGGTTGTCTCTCTGTCTCAAAGCTGTGAAGAACGTTGCTCCATCACTCCTAGATTTCTTCTTCTCCTCTACTTCTATGTTTCGGCTTTAGTTTGGCTGTCAGTTTACTGGTTTTTCATCCCTCCTCTCTCTCTGTCTCACTCAGTTCCAATTTCCTAGCAATTGCCTCGTCCTGGCCTCCTTCTTTGTTAGCTCTCACTTTCTCTAAATCCTCTCATTCACGTTATTGCCTCACTAATCCTCTCTGACTCAATCAGTTTCCACCCTATTTCCCAACAACTGTCAAGAAGTGCTTCATCCCTCTTTATTTCAATTTTTAGGTACCCGATTCAAGTATTTCTCTCCTACCTTCTTCGGTCAATTCATTTACTGTAGTAACAACAGTATCTATCTATCAGTCTTCTCAGAATTCCAGAAGGTCATACGCTTCTCTCCATTATCTCAATCAATATGGCCTGTCTTGTTCAGGTCTTAAACCTTCGCCTTCACTCACGTCTCTACTATCATTTCCTATCTTTTGTACCAACTTATATATATGTATTATTAGGCTTTTCTTCTCGATGACCTGCAGACCAAACCACTGCCACCTGCCCTTCACGTTATGCTTCACGTTTCCTGCTTCCACTACGTTTCCTGCTTCTTACCGAATCCAGCCAGCACCCCTCTCAATCCATTGTGTTCACATATTCATATAATGTCCTCATATGTGAACACTGTAGGGGCCTCGGCATGTGGATGGTACATATATTTATATGTATACATAATACATATATATATACATGCATATGTATATGCATTGATATATATTTATATATTTTATTATATACTTGTACCTATATACTTGATTTAAATAATGAATATGATACTACTCACTCACATGTATATATATGTATCTCTATATTTTTGCATTTGGTAAGTTTCTTTAATGAATTTATAAATTGATTTTAGTCTCGTAGTTATACTTATATCTCGTATAGATATTTCCTAGCTCATACGTATACAAATTTTATTTCTATTTCCATCGATATTCATCCTTAAAACTAATATAATTTAATTAAATTAATTCTTCTAAGTCTCTTTCTCTTGCCACAACTATAATTCTAATAAATTTTCCCACCAATGTGCTCATCCTCAATTACATTTATTTAATTACTATACATAATTGGATATGAGTACAAAAATTTGTGGAGTTTACATAAAACTAACAACACCTTATTGCTTATTCATGTGTGGCATTTAGTGAGCACACACACACACACACACACACATATATATACAGACGTCATAGACTCCTCCAGTATGGTAATGGATATCAATATATATATATATATATGATTGTTTTACTAATGAGGCAATTGTCTAACAACTAGTTGAGACTCGTAGCTCAGTTACTAGATGATCACTAGTGTTGGGATGATTCGTGTTCATGAATAGAGCCTTTTAAGTAGCTCTATGACCACTGCTAGCTATAGTAGACGTTTTCATAGAAAGCTCTTTTGGTTATATTGCCAAAGCTAGGGATTAATTCCTTGTCTTTTAGTATAATACTTCAATTATGCATTTTGGTTTTGTTGTAAGGAAAAGAAATTGTTTCTTATTACTTTTTTTTGCACAAGATCATAGGTTTGTTAATTGTTATGGAACACTGAACATTGAGTTGCTATTTTTTGCATAATGGCTTTTATAAATATATTTATATTAAAGTTCCAGTGTTATTTAAAAAACTGCTCTCAATATAAAGATTTTCCTACACTTCTTTCATGCATGGCCCATGCATTCAACTAGTTGATGTTACCACATGTAGGGACCACATTAGGTAGGTGTTAAGGTGCGGGGAAATGAGGATGCATATAACATGAATTATACTACATAACATTAGTTTTTGTGCATACATGTATATGCGTTAATATGATACGAGTTGTGTATATTTCTTACTGGACTTTATCTCATTCCCTTCATTTTTACCTTACAGATTACTTACGCTAGGCTCGAATGTGAAAGTGGTGGATCAAGTGTTGATCCTCGTGCTCTGGAGCCTTGTGATTACTTTGGTTGAGGTATAACCTCTTTGTTCTTTTTGTTTACATTCTAGAATGAAACCTTTTGTATACACAATATGTATGGATGGGATGTAAGTCATAAAAACAATATTGTAAATATAAATAACTCTTACCTTGTGGTGTAAATTAATTAATGATATTTGTACAGTACCAGGTAATATTTTGGAAAGGTTATGATGTCAATATCTATTGTGGTTTGAGATATAACTTTGATATTAGTTAAGGATGGAAAATAGGTATATTTAGAGAACCTTAACCATCTGGTTTGAGAAGTGGCAGTCATCACGAGATAGTTAGTGTGTCCATAGACAATTAATCTTAAATGTTAAAACGAGTACTAATCTACTTGCATAGTGAAACCTACATTACGCGACAACATGATAAGAAAAAGAGAAAATTAGCCAAAAAATTTAGCTTCTGAGATCGTTATACTTGTTTTCTATCTGTGAAGACCAAATGGCCTAAAGGCTTATCGATTTTTGCATTTTGGCTCCTCACTCGTAAGGTGGGCTTGGTTGAATAGTGTCTTTCCCTCTTTCTCGCTGATTCTTCTCTCTTCAAGTGGAAGTGCCAATAACAACCCTTCCTCTCTTTTTTGATTCTGTTCTAGGAGAAGGAAGGGTTGTTGAGTTTTGGCTCATTAGCCAAGCCCTCTATAGGACAGAAGAAATAAAAAGCATGCAAGAACTCCTTCTTTGTCGCCTAATTACTCCAGTTCTGATCTCCTCTCCCTTTCTTTCTGTTTTCAGTTTCTAAGAAAGAGGGAAAAGGGTCGAGTTGGTGGGTAAATACCTACAAATCCATTAAAGCTTCTTCCAGAAGCTTTTAATTTTTTTTGTTATAAAAATGTTCAAAATTTCATGTCCTTCAAATGTGTTCTTTTACATAATTCCACCTTTAACCCAATTCATTTTGCCTTCGTTCACCTAACACCTTACAAATTTCATTTAATCAAACTATAGTCCATCTTAACTAGCTCTTATGTAACTTAGTCCTTAATAATTAACATAATTAAATTCTTAAAATTTTAAATCTCTACTAGATCGAATTAATCACTTACAAGTTATCAAAAAATTTTAATCCCCTTAATAAATGATTTAATTTTCTTTCGTATGCCCTTTAGTAACATAATTCAATTTCCGTTGCCTTAATTCCATCAATCTATCTCAATTAAATTCACTACAACATTTAATAATAAAAAACTCAATAATCACATTACTCTCCTAATTCCCATGAATTCCAATACATATCAAGTGAGGTATTTCCAATTTAATTCTCTTAATTCTCATACTTAATTAAATTTTAAATTTCCCACACTTCTCATAAGTTTAATTTATAAAAATTCTTGCAATGCTCACACTTAATCAATTACTTCAAAATTCAAAATAAATTCTTAATATTTAATCTACTTCCAATAATACATTTATTTATTTACCAATAGTAGAAACTTAGCATTTGTCACATAATGCATGTGCATAAATGAGTTTTAAGGGAAAACATAATACGATTTTCATGACTTTTAGAATCTTTGAACATTTGATTTTAGAACATGTACAACTTTGATTTTTGGGAGATCATGGCAATTATTGATAACGTCAATAAAGCATTGTTTAGAACTCACATGATGGGATCGATGATCAACATGCTTTTTAGGTTTGTCTGACAGTAGTCTTAGAAAAGTCATGGTTCACACCCGATCAATGAAACTAGAGTTAATTATGGCCATAGATAGCGTCTGTTTGGGACGTTTGGCTCACTGATAGCTATAATAGAATTTGTAAGTCTTTATTGATATGTTTGACTGTTGATGGCATATCTTATTTTAGAACATTTGACTTGTACTTTGAGTTATGCTAAAGCCTTACTATTAAAACTCGATTTGAACATTGTTTTAAAACATCAAAATGTGTGATTCAAAAATCTAAACATCGTTCGGACATTGTTTCAGTACTTAAAGCTTTGAAACGTCAAACCTTTGAACTTTGAAAGAACATATATGTTTTGAAATGAAAACTTTGGACTTTAAAAGCATATAGGCATCGGTTTGAACATTTGAAACATAGAGGCATTCGTATGCTTACACTTTGAAATCGTGACATGATTTACACACTCTTGCACTAATGCATGTCATGTTATCATATACAAATGATTGGACTCAAACACAATTTGGACTTGCACATGTTGGAGGTTTTCGAATTATCATATAATTTAATAATTTAAAGTAGGATTTTTCTTAATGCATACTAATTGGAGAATATGAATTATGTGTACTATATGAATTCAGAAATTAGATCATTGCCAACTGATATAAAAATATAGAGATTTTGGATATGTCAGATTGTTGTTTATAAGTGTCAAGGAAAGGAGATAATAAGGTGTTTCAAAACAAACTTTCATTGACACCCCTGCTGAGAGTCCTTAGGGCATGATTTGAACAGTTTGGTTATGAATATGCGTACTATATGAAGATTAGAACCTATATTTGCAGGATTCGTGCATTTACATTTAGAATAATACATTCCTACTTTTGAACTTATACAAATGACTTACTGAGCCCTTGCTCACTAAATTCCATTTAATCACTTTTACAGATTTAACTTTGAGTTAGAGAAGTATTTCAGATCTACCAAAATGATTCAGGCCTGAAATATCGTTTCAACTCTGTGAAGCACACATTTTTTATTCTTCTTAGTATATAAATATTTCTCTTGTATGCTATTTTATTTTCAAGCAGTTTTTGTATAGTACTTTAGGATGGGATGTAAACCAAGCAAATGAACAATTTTTGCCTTAAATTAATGTCTTTTGATATGTAATTAAATTACTTCCATTAAACGTGATTATGTCGATTAAATGAATGAGATAAATAAGGTTTGTTATGATGGAGCATTTTTAGAACTTGAATTGTGGAGAATGGAGTTGCTTACATTAATTTTGGAATAATTAGGGTCTCTTAAAGAACTTAAACTCTCTACAGGTACTTTGATTGGGGGTATGAGCTAATCACTTAAAATAGAGTAAGTAGTTAAATTGCTTAACCACCTAGGCTACATTATATGTAGATAAACAAGTTTAAAAAGCAAGAAATTAGCCCACATTTTTGTAAAATCCACAAGGTTAAGTGATCAATCTCAACATTCGGGTTGTGACAATTTGAATTGTCATATCATTTTTGTCACGACCCAAATTACCTAAAAATCCCTACAAATTTTTCGCTTTTTTCATTTCCTCACCCGTCGTGAACTGTTACACTACTAAACAGTTGGGCTATGATTCGGTGTTAGTAACCTCTCACCTATTTACTATTCCATTTTCATATTCACATTCACATATCAATTTATTTAAACAAAATACATCCCCAATATTAAATCCATATACAGTACTGTGCATCTATATGTTCAAATACAAAAATTATATAAATGTGTATACCTGATCTTGCTAAGAAGCAGCGGATAACCGAGATGCGAGACTATTGTCGCTCTCTTCTACTGAATATACCCTGTGGGGTGGAAAATGAAAGGGTGAGCGAAACGTGCTCAGTAAGGCAATAATGTAAGCAGGTAGATAACTATACTATCTACGTGCTGATAATGTCATGATGTAAAAATCGTTTACTTTCGGAGCATGAGGTAAGATTAAAACAATGCCACATGTATGTATATATCATATACAAGAAATCATGAAATCGACATATAAAGCACACATGGAAAATCATCATGTATGACATCTCATGCTCGTCACATTAAAACTTATTTGTTTAATCACAAAACTCATCACCTTGAAACTTATATGTTTCATCACAAACTCATCACGTTAAAACTCATTGTTTCATCATAAAACAACTTCATCAAGGTCAAACCCATCTCTCGGGAATACCTTGATTCATTAAATCACATCTCTTTTAAAAACATAAATCGGGACTACCCCTCCATCGGGTTTGTCCTGGTCTATCCAGACCGTATGATATCATGTGAGGCATGTAGGTTACTGTATAAAAAATCGAGGACTATGGCCATACTATGTCCCTGTGATCCCATGCTACACGGATCCCGGTGTGCGGGGTATCACAACTACAACGGGAGGTGGGGTCAAGTCCTACCCGCCAGAATATCAAGTAACATCATAGAGTCATCATGACTGCACGGTACAGCGTACTCCGTGTGACATACACGATACATCGTACTCCGTGGACCCATATCATAGTTTGGGGGTGCCTGCCGTAGGTCTTATCCACCCCAATACTATGTCGATAACCAACCCATGTCTCAAAGTATATGTGCGAGCATCTCAACTCTCTGTGACACACATTCTACAGGAGGCTTCCGCACGACTATATGCATGTCAACTCGCGTCTAGTGCGAGCGAAGCTCTAGCACCACGCTATGCATATCATGATATCTAAAATCTCGTGCGAGCGAAGCTCCAGCACGGTTTTGTGCACATACAAATTTCTCGTACGAGCAATGCTCTAGTACGGCTTTTCATGAGAAATAATTCAGTAAACTTGAGTGCGAGTAAGACTCTAGAACTCTTTTAGTCATGTAAATACGATAGGTGGCTCACTTTTAATAAAACATCTTTTAAAATAGTAACCGGTACAAACCGGTACCCTTTCGTAAAATTCACGAAATCAACAGCCCACCTATGTGTATATTTGCTTAAATCAAAGCAATATATTCATATAAAGCATTAAAAACATGAAATCATGCAATTTACCTGCCTTACTACCCTTTTTGTAAATTTTACTCCCATGGGCAAAATCGTCTTTTTCCTTTATTTATCTAAGCCCCGATTTTCGTAAAAATTATTATTTCGTTTACTAGATACTTAGATAAATTCTAAGCCCTGTAAATACCCTCAAAATATGTATAGGCATCTCTATGCACTTACAAAATTCCCTTACCTCGATTCTCGTCGAGTCTGACCTTTCCACTGATGTCTCTTCGCGCAGTCCGATATGCTCCCAATCAAATCTCCGGAACTGCGTATAATTATTCCTCAGGTCAGATATCATACAATTTAATTGTATTTAATATTTTCTGGGCTTAATTTAAATCGTTGGGCCCATTTACCCCTATTGGGCCTGATTGCACCTAAATGGGCCTTAATCGGCCTTAAGCCTGTTTCCACTTAATTTTCACTTTATCGAGGCCTATTGGGCTCATTGGGCCCATCACTAATTTATTGGGCCTCGTTCTAATTCTCGAATAGCTAAATCGATTATTTACGATAATTTATCTAGATTTCCATAATTTAATTCAATTTATGCGGAAATTAAATCAATATCATGCATAACGAGGTAATTGTCGTAAATAAGGGTCACTTACCCGACACTCCATGCTAGTACAAAATTCGAGGCTATCTCGAGACCTCGGTGGATGCCAATTGTCGAGCTACACAATTTCATAATTTTTTGGGTAAGTTTTCAGCCCAAAATTAATTAAATTAAATACTCCGATATTTAAATCGGGTCAATTTCGACCACTACTGACTTACCCGTAGCTCGATTGCATCGCCGGGATTTTTCTCCAATTTTTCCTCTTTTTTTTTCCCCTTTTCTTCCTTTTTCCCTTCTTTCTTGGCTGAACCGGTTCAGTCCGGTTCAGACCCGGTTCAACCCGGTCCGGTTCAGCCGGTTCAACCCGGTTCACCCCTTTGCTGAACCTGTCCGTACCGGTTCAGACCATTCCACCGCCGTTCACGGCGTTTTCGGCCGGTTCTCGGCTCGGTTCTCGCGCCATTCGACTCGTCTGCACTGGGGAGTGTTCGGCTGGGGTCGGGGTTGGCCGAATCACGCCGGTGGCCGCCGGATTCGTCTTCTCCCTCCGCGGCACTCTCCCTCTCGATCCGTAGGATTCCGGTGGTTTCGCCGACCAATACCGGTCTCAAAAGAACCGGCTCCTCCTCCTGAACTCGTCGGTACCCACCGTTCGTGTCCAGCTGCCGTGGATCGTCGGGATCCACCTCGTTTTTCCCGCGGTCTTCTCCTCCTCTGTTCGCCGGACACGGCCATCGTCGGCGCGCGTCACCGGTGCCCAAGGCTTCGCCAGCCTCTCCTCTTCCTCCTCGGCCCTTCGTCGGAGGGTGACGATCGTCGGTGGACATGGGTCGGACGGCCACGCGCGGTCTCCTTCTCCGTTTTCCCATTCTTCTTCTCTCTCCCCGATAACACTTTCAGATTTCCTTTTTTTTTTTTTTACAATTATTATTTTATTTAACAATTTATTTTATTATTAAAATATTCATTAAAATAGTCTAAAAAAATCTGAAAATATCTACAAAATTAATATTTTATTCCAAACAATTTAACTTAATTTAATTTATTTTATTTATTATATTTTTAACCATTTTTCGGGTATAATTTCTCCGTATTTTTGGGATATTGTCCCAAGTGACTTCGATATTTCTAAAAATTCCAGATCTTGATCAATTTGACTCAAAATTATATAATTTCCTTATTATTGATCAAGATATTCTAAATCCTTATTTTTTTAATTAAATTTTCTTATCGAATTTATCCCGACTTTTGATCTTTTGACCGTTTTGCCCTTGCACGTGTTCGGGATTAATTTACCCCAACTTCCTTTCACGAATACTCATTCATTTCGTATTTTAATTCCTTATTTCCAATCCGAATCCCATTCAGTTAAATTTTTTATCATTTTCATCCCTCATAAAAATTTACGATTTAATTTCAGGTCTTACAAATCTCCCCCACTTAAGGAATTTGGTCCTCCAAATTAGAACCAAGTCATATGAGTCCATATACAACTCCGGGTACATCGATCGTATCATACTCTTAAATTCTTATGTGACTTTCTCCAGAGTGTATTACTACCAAAGGACTTAAATTAGGGAGATCATCTTAAACCTCAATACTTCCTCTTTCCTGTTTAATGCCCGAATCAACTTATCAATATACTTATATTTTTATTAAACTGAACTTTTGGAATTCATATTCGATAACCTATGCTGGATCCGGATAGTATTTTCGAAGCATTAAAAGCTGGGACACATTGTGGGTGCCTGTTAATTCAGGTGATAACGCCAACCTACAGGTCTTATCTCCCACTTGTCCAATCTCTCAAAATATTCAATCCAGCGAAACTCAACTTACCTTCTTCCAAAAGCTCGCTATGTCCTTATTCTCTTAGAACAAGAAACATTTCAACCATACTAATTCACCAAGGGTGAATTCCAATACTTTTCTATCTGCTCTGAGGTGTTCTTAATCTCTCATCCTTAACTAGACATCCTCAAAGACTTATTATCCAAAGTCGAAAATAATTCTATCTGTCACCCACTTTTTCTTATCCAATTTGGGGAACAACCCCTACAGCCATACACTGCCTCATTTCTTGTTATTCCGATACTCAAGTGGCAATTGTCACTATTGACGAATTCGATTTGTAATAACTGATCATCCCAGGAGCATAAAAAATCAAAGGCACACGCTTTCATCGGATCCTCCAGAACCTGTACAGTCCTCTCTGACTGACCATCTGTCTGAGGATGAAAAGTTGTGCTAATACTCAGTCGGGTTCCCATAGCTTCCTAAAAAAATATTCTCTGAAATGTGAAGTGAAGCGGGAATCCTTATATGATACCATGCTCACTGGAACGCTACTTAATGTTCCACAATCTTCCTTATACATAAATCCTCATACACACTCTGAGTATCTGGGGATTTCATAACTAGAAGGTGGGTAGAATTAGTTACTCTATCGACTATCATCCAAATAGCCTCATAATTCACCTGGGTTCTCTGTAACCCATCACGACATTCATGGAGACTTACTCTCATTTTTCATGCCGTGTCGATATAGGTAGAGGCTGCAATAACTCTGCAGACTTTTAATACTCTACCTTATCCTGCTGACATACTAGGCACTTTTCCACAATCTCTACCATATCTCTTTTCCACATCTGACCACCAATACCCTTTTCGAGATTTCAATATATTTTTATTACTTTCTGTATGCACTGTATATCCCGAAGAGTGAGCTTCTGACAATATTACTATCTCATCAACTGTGGTCCTAGGGAGCACTTATACTGTCTTTGAACCTCTGTAAATCATCATCACACTCTGTGAACTCTATCACTGTACCCTTCTGAATCTGACCCACACTATCGACACCCTGCCGATCATCACGCTAAGCCTGGCAAATCCGGGCACTCTCATCCGGTTCTAGTCTCAGGCTAGCTATCACACAATCACTGTCATCATCAGAAGGGATCACATCACTACTGAGGTCCACAACTGCTCTAGCAGCTCACGCTCCCTGACCATCATATGTAATATCATCTCGAGGCTCTTTCTGCTCAAGGTATTAGCCATTACATTAGCTTTTCCTGGGTGGTATAATTTTCACAAATCAAAACCTCTCAGAAGCTCTAACCCATATATTCTCATATTCGCCTCTTTCTGTGAAAAACAGATACTTGGGACTTTATGATCAGTGCATATCCAAAATTCCTCATCGTGTACATAATAGTACCATATCCTCGGTACAAATTCTGTTGCCAACTTTAAATCATGGGTCAGATAGTTTATTTCGTGATCAAGGAGTTGTCTGACTCCAAAATTGACTATCTTCCCATTATATATCAATACATAGCTCATCATGATTTGAGGTATCTATACTCACTGAGAACCTCTTGAGCTGTTGGGTATGATGAAATTAATCACGGTGATCAGTTCATACTTTCACTACACCAAAATTCATGTCACATCTATCATCTTATTTATCATCTTATTTAAAGACCACGTTTTCTTAGTTAAACGTGTCAACCAAGTAGACCATATTGAGAACTCGCAGCAACCATCTGTAAGGGCAATTTTCCAATTGTTGTTTATAAGTTGCCCTGGACTTTAACTACACTCAACCTATCATTAATAATGATGATTACGAATCGGTCCAGGTCAAGTTTAAATAACTCATCGTAATTGAGCTCCACTGCATAATTCAATCGCCTATATCCTTGACTTATGTACGCATAAGCGCATAAGATCCTTCAAAATCGCTTACGTCTTCAGGTACTAACCTGCGTCATTTCCATTTCTTATCTTAACGACTCTTATTAAATTTTACTATGTTAAACTTTATGATTTGTCGAATTCTAATATTCTTATCGTCTTGGTAAAGGTATCCTAACGCTAAAGTTATCTATTACGACGATCGATTTCACGTTATAGGTTATACATATATACTTTTAGACGCTGTCAAGTCTTCAGGCGGGGAGGTATTTTGAAATACCTTTATTAACCTTCAGACTTAACCACAATTACTTTATATACCAGTCCATGTGGGTACAATTTATATTCGCTACTAATTGCTTTAATCCTAATTACTTCGCATATTAAGGGTATTCCTTACCTAGCACATGTCTCTTATTCCAATACATCTTGTATTTAGGATATCTCCTTAGTGTATCAATTATAACGAAACTCTTGTCATTATTCGTTCCATGAGTACAATCCTTTAATTTCAACTGTTGTACCCTTTTTTATCACTTGTAAACACTTACAATATATCTTTCAGTGATGTTTTCACCCCTGTTTTCAACTTAAAATCTCTATATCCATATTTCGTTTATTAATCCTCCTCTATTGGGGTACTCATTTATCAGTACTGTGCCCAATGATGTAGGCATTCATGCCTTTTACTCACTTATATGCGAATGAAGGCGGTATGAATAAACGTGTGGCACCAGGATCAATGAACATATGTACTTCATTGTTCATAACAAGCGTGGTATCTTACACTACATCCATGAAACATCAATAGTGTCCTGGTCCCAGACATCCTCTCGCCTTCGTCCAACAATCTACTTTCCTTTTTCTTTTCGGCTATTGCCTCCTTTCACGTTGCAGCTATACCAACGAAGTTTTTCTCTGTCTCTTTACTTTCCTGTGGGGCGATCTCGCCCAACTCTGTGCAATCAAAATCAATGGTCCGTCTTACCACACCTAACGGCCATTTTCATCAATACAGTGTAGGTATAGACCCTTCTTCAGTGGTATCCACCACACATCCTACACTGCTTACAGTACTTACACTGCTACACTGCTTCGTAGCAGGTCGGGGTCCTCCAATCACAATGCCCCTCAAGATTGCCAAAATTGGATGCACTGGGGCCTTACCAATTATCTTACCCCGTGACTCATCAACTCTAATCTCTTGCCAACTGATCTTTTTCCCGCTCTGACATCTCTGTCATTCTCTATTCTCTTCCGTCTCTATTTCGGCCCTTACTACCTTTCCCAATCTCAGAGGCGTGCAACACATGATATTATTCACGCAACTGTATTATGCGCACTGCCTCGGTATAGGTAAAATCTCACGGGCCAATCGGACTCAAATTGAAAAGTTGAGCCATTTCATGAACTTTTAGACATCTCGACTGTCACCTGTTCATAGTGTCGAGGTAATATCTGCCAAAGAATATAACTGAGTTTCATACTCATAATCAATTTAGTATTCCTAGGTAGTGTAAGAAATTTTTCCTTTAAATCATGTCCGGGATATCCTGTCACCGGAATACATCCAATAAGATTTCTCATCTTAGCTATGGATGTTTAACACTTAAGATGGGTCGAGCGGGTTTCCACCAATGTTTCGCTGCGCCCTCTGATCTTATGTCTACTCTGAGCAATTTATTCCTCAAAATAATCTCCACACTCCGCTCCAACCTCACGAAGGGTGTCTCAATACTATCCGATCACTCTGTCGGACTCTGAGAGGTATGCTCAACATTAACCTCTATTTCAATCTCATCCTGATTCTCACAAATCAACTCAGCACGACTTAGCAGACTCAGGTCTACCTCTACGACCTCTGCCTCGTGCACTATCTCATCTTGAGTCTCATATCATGACTCATTCGATTCTCAGGCCGATCTCTACGGCCTCGAGCATGTGTACTCGCCACTCTACCATAGCGGCTATCAGTTATAAAAGTATATTCTTACATTCGAAACTAAATTCTTAGCTGCTGTTCCATCTTGATATACACAATTGTATCTAAACAATGCACAGTACAAGGGGATGTAAATTTACTTAACCACTAACACCGACTCATATCAGGCCAACTCTGCTCTGATACCATTAAATTTGTCATGACCCAAATTACCTAAGAATCCCTACAAATTTTTCGCTTTTTTCATTTCCTCACCCGTCGTGAACAGTTACACTACTAAACAGTTGGGCTATGATTCGGTGTTAGTAACCTCTCACCTATTTACTATTCCATTTTCATATTCACATTCACATATCAATTTATTTAAACAAAATACATCCCCAATATTAAATCCATATACAGTACTGTGCATCTATATGTTCAAATACAAAAATTATATAAATGTGTATACCTGATCTTGCTGAGAAGCAGCGGATAACCGAGATGCGAGACTATTGTCGCTCTCTTCTACTGAATATACCCTGTGGGGTGGAAAATGAAAGGGTGAGCGAAACGTGCTCAGTAAGGCAATAATGTAAGCAGGTAGATAACTATACTATCTACGTGCTGATAATGTCATGATGTAAAAATCGTTTACTTTCGGAGCATGAGGTAAGATTAAAACAATGCCACATGTATGTATATATCATATACAAGAAATCATGAAATCGACATATAAAGCACACATGGAAAATCATCATGTATGACATCTCATGCTCGTCACATTAAAACTTATTTGTTTAATCACAAAACTCATCACTTTGAAACTTATATGTTTCATCACAAACTCATCACGTTAAAACTCATTGTTTCATCATAAAACAACTTCATCAAGGTCAAACCCATCTCTCGGGAATACCTTAATTCATTAAATCACATCTCTTTTAAAAACATAAATCGGGACTACCCCTCCATCGGGTTTGTCCTGGTCTATCCAGACCGTATGATATCATGTGAGGCATGTAGGTTACTGTATGAAAAATCGAGGACTATGGCCATACTATGTCCCTGTGATCCCATGCTACACGGATCCCAGTGTGCGGGGTATCACAACTGCAACGGGAGGTGGGGTCAAGTCCTACCCGCCAGAATATCAAGTAACATCATAGAGTCATCATGACTGCACGGTACAACGTACTCCGTGTGACATACACGGTACATCGTACTCCGTGGACCCATATCATAGTCTGGGGGTGCCTGCCGTAAGTCTTATCCACCCCAATACTATGTCGATAACCAACCCATGTCTCAAAGTATACGTGCGAGCATCTCAACTCTCTGTGACACACAGTCTACAGGAGGCTTCCGCACGACTATATGCATGTCAACTCGCGTCTAGTGCGAGCGAAGCTCTAGCACCACGCTATGCATATCATGATATCTAAAATCTCGTGCGAGCGAAGCTCCAGCACGGTTTTGTGCACACACAAATTTCTCGCACGAGCAATGCTCTAGTACGGCTTTTCATGAGAAATAATTTAGTAAACTTGAGTGCGAGTAAGACTCTAGCACTCTTTTAGTCATGTAAATACGATAGGTGGCTCACTTTTAATAAAACATCTTTTAAAATAGTAACCGGTACAAACCGGTACCCTTTCGTAAAATTCACGAAATCAACAGCCCACCTATGTGTATATTTGCTTAAATTAAAGCAATATATTCATATAAAGCATTAAAAACATGAAATCATGCAATTTACCTGCCTTACTACCCTTTTTGTAAATTTTACTCCTATGGGCAAAATCGTCTTTTTCCTTTATTTATCTAAGCCCCGATTTTCGTAAAAATTATTATTTCGTTTACTAGATACTTAGATAAATTCTAAGCCCTGTAAATACCCTCAAAATATGTATAGGCATCTCTATGCACTTACAAAATTCCCTTACCTCGATTCTCGTCGAGTCTGACCTTTCCACTGATGTCTCTTCGCGCAGTCCGATATGCTCCCAATCAAATCTCCGGAACTGCGTATAATTATTCCTCAGGTTAGATATCATACAATTTAATTGTATTTAATATTTTCTGGGCTTAATTTAAATCGTTGGGCCCATTTACCCCTATTGGGCCCGATTGCACCTAAATGGGCTTTAATCGGCCTTAAGCTCGTTTTCCACTTAATTTTCACTTTATCGAGGCCTATTGGGCTCATTGGGCCCATCACTAATTTATTGGGCCTCGTTCTAATTCTCGAATAGCTAAATCGATTATTTACGACAATTTATCTAGATTTCCATAATTTAATTCAATTTATGCGGAAATTAAATCAATATCACGCATAACGAGGTAATTATCGTAAATAAGGGTCACTTACCCGAGACTTCATGCTAGTACAAAATTCGAGGCTATCTCGAGCCCTCGGTGGATGCCAATTGTCGAGCTACACAATTTCACAATTTTTCGGGTAAGTTTTCAGCCCAAAATTAATTAAATTAAATACTCTGATATTTAAATCGGGTCAATTTCGACCACTACTGACTTACCCGTAGCTCGATTGCATCGCCGGGATTTTTCTCCAATTTTTCCTCTTTTTCTTTTTCCCCTTTTCTTCCTTTTTCCCTTCTTCTTTGGCTGAACCGGTTCAGTCCGGTTCAGACCCGGTTCAACCCGGTCCGGTTCAATCGGTTCAACCCGGTTCACCCCTTTGCTGAACCGATCCGTACCGGTTCAGACCATTCCACCGCCGTTCACGGCGTTTTCGGCCTGTTCTCGGCTCGGTTCTCGCGCCATTCGACTCGTCTGCACTGGGGGAGTGTTCGGCTGGGGTCGGGGTTGGCCGAATCACGCCGGTGGCCGCCGGATTCGTCTTCTCCCTCCACGGCACTCTCCCTCTCGATCCGCCGGATTCCGCTGGTTTCGCCGGCCAATACCGGTCTCAAAAGAACCGGCTCCTCCTCCTGAACTCGTCGGTACCCACCGTTCGTGTCCAGCTGCCGTGGATCGTCGGGATCCACCTCGTTTTTCCCGCGGTCTTCTCCTCCTCTGTTAGTCGAACACGGCCATCGTCGGCGCGCGTCACCGGTGCCCAAGGCTTCGCCGGCCTCTCCTCTTCCTCCTCGGCCCTTCGTCGGAGGGTGACAATCGCCAGTGGACATGGGTCGGACGGCCACGCGCGGTCTCCTTCTCCGTTTTCCCATTCTTCTTCTCTCTCCCCGATAACACTTTCAGATTTCCTTTTTTTTTTTTACAATTATTATTTTATTTAACAATTTATTTTATTATTAAAATATTCATTAAAATAGTCTAAAAAAATCTGAAAATATCTACAAAATTAATATTTTATTCTAAACAATTTAACTTAATTTAATTTATTTTATTTATTATATTTTTAATCATTTTTCGGGTATAATTTCTCCGTATTTTTGGGATATTGTCCCAAGTGACTTCGATATTTCTAAAAATTCCAGATCTTGATCAATTTGACTCAAAATTATATAATTTCCTTATTATTGATCAAGATATTCTAAATCCTTATTTTTTTTAATTAAATTTTCTTATCGAATTTATCCCGACTTTTGATCTTTTGACCGTTTTTCCCTTGCACGTGTTCGGGATTAATTTACCCCAACTTCCTTTCACGAATACTCATTCATTTCGTATTTTAATTCCTTATTTCCAATCCGAATCTCATTCAGTTAAATTTTTTATCATTTTCATCCCTCATAAAAATTTACGATTTAATTTCAGGTCTTACAATTTTAGACTAATAGAGAGTCCAAAGAACAAGTAAATGGTTTAAAGCTAAATTTTGGCTAAAGGCTTTAAACAAAGAGGATGAAATAGTTATAAAAAAAACATTCTCTTTTATTTCTACCAAAGATCTTTTAAAATCATTATGGCATTTGGTAGCTCATTCTATTTAGGAGCTACATCAAAAGAACATTAAAATGTCTAAATGGAGCAACCTAAAAGTTTGTAGTTCTTGATATAGAATATACAGTTTATGAACTTAATAAGTTCATTAGCAAACATTAAGAGCTATCCAGATTGTAATATTTAGAGTCAGTGAGATAGTCACATAAAAAAGAATATGTTAATAAATGGATCCATTACAAGATCAGTAGGAATAGTTATATATTTGTGTTGCTCTATATTGATGGTATCAAAAATAGCCTATGACATTGACTTGTTATATGAGATAAATTTCAAGCTATCATGTCATTTTAAAATAAAGAATCTAAGTGACGTCCCATTCTATTTTAGGGATGAGATTTTTTATGGCAGATTTATAGGCGTATTTTGCTGCATCAGAAAACCTACATTAAGTGTGCTAATTAGGTTTGATGTATATTGTTCTCCTATTAAAACTTTTTTTTATGAAAAAAAAGTGATACCCTATGAAAATTTCAAAGTTCTCAAAGTGACAATAAAAAAGCTCATGTTAAGTGTTATGTATACCTTTATTATGGGTAATTACTGTATGCTCACGTCTGTACTCTTTCTGATGTTGTGCATATTATAAGTGTACTTTGGAGACACTTGAGTGATCCTATAATATAAAGTTGAAAGCTGCAATGAGAGAATTTGTTTATTAACAAGTCATACATTCTAGGCCTAGTGAAATATTTTGATGTTGATTTTGTAAGCTATCCATGTCATGACCCAATTCCATTCTCTTTAACCGAAAGTCACTGAAAATTTTTTGCGTTTTACTGTTACCTTACCTGGTCGTGAACTAACTCACCACACACTGTTGGGCTGTGAGTCAATAATAAACACCACATCTCATTCATTCTCAGTTAACTAAAACGATGTCATACATTTGCATTTAATCATGTACTTATACGAGAACATGTTTTACTGACATCTACATCCCCCATAATTACAACTCAAAAGAATACTGTACTTTTACATTGTTTAGATACAAAAAGAATCACTGTGTATATACCTCTAAGCGATGGAGATGCAGCGGAGTCCAAAATACCACGCCTCAGTCCTCACTGGGCTACTATGCACGCTCTGTATGGGGGAAAAATAGAGAGGGATGAGCAACCACACGCTCAGTAAGGCAATAATGCAAGCATGGTAGATAACTACTCTATCTACATGCTGATAGTGTTATGCATAAATCATTTATGGTAGGAGCATGAGGAAGTAAAACTATGCCATATGAGTATACATATATATCATGTATCAAAATCATGTACCTTGGCATATCAAACATGGTAAAAACATCATGTATAAATAATCTCATGCTCAATCTCATTTAAATTCATAAAAAGGGCAATTCATTAAGAAACCTCCTTTTTAACCCACGTCATAAAACTCTTTCTCAACACATACAATCACATCACATCAATTCACAATAACAACCTCATTTTCATTTCACAAATCAAATCCCCGAGGCTCGACCCCTCCTTCGGGTCTACCTTAAACAATCACAAATCACACTTAGAGATTTAAAATCATGTGGTAGTAAGTAAATCAAGCAAAGAGACAGGTTACTATATCTCAAGTGACTACGTTGGCCAATCGTCACATATCATCCCAGACCACACAGATCCCGATGTGCGGGGTATCATGCTGGCACGAAGGTGGGTTAGTTCTCCGCCAGACTTTCTCAAATCAAGTAACCACCACACGGTACATCGTACTCCATGTGATATACACGGTACATCGTACTCCGCGGACCCATAACATGGTTGGGGGTGCCTGCCGTAGGTGTTATCTACCGCATACCAAGTGTAACCTTTATAGTCTCAAGAGCGCGTGGGAGTAACCTCAATACCAGGTCCTAGCCCTTCATGACCTTGCTTGCCCCTGTTGGGTTCCCTGATTCAGGTCCTAGCCCCTCACCCTCACCCCACTCAAGAGGTCTGTTAGGCCTGTTGGGTTCCCTGAATGGATTATGTCAGGTCCTAGCCCCTCACCCTCACCCCACTCAAGAGGTCTGTCAGGCCTGTTGGGTTCCCTGAGTTAATCTGTATCTCTCACCACGGCCTCATACATACCACAGTGTGAAAATCGGCGCGAGCTATGCTCTAGCGCGAATTCATGCATCAAAACCAATCACTTCGTACAAGCAACGCTCTAGTACGGCATTTATGCATAAAATATGAAGAAACCACGTACGAGCATAGCTCCAGTACGGTTATATGCATAAGAAAAACCACTCAAATCCAAGTACGAGCGTAAGCTCCAGTACGGTTTATAAAACATCATCACAATTCAAATCAAAGTGCGAGCTAATCTCAGCACGTATCACACAAGTGAAAACATAGAAATCCAGCGCAAGCGAGGCTCTAGCGCGATTTATATCATGCAAATACGATAGGCGACTCATACACAATGTCACGACCCAATTCCATTCTCTTTAACAGAAAATCACTAAAAATTTTTCGCGTTTTACTGTTACCTTACCCGGTCGTGAACTAACTCACCACACACTGTTGGGCTGTGAGTCAATAATAAACTCCACATCTCATTTATTCTCAGTGAAATAAAACGATGTCATACATTTGCATTTAAATCTTGTACTTATACAAAAACATGTTTTACTGACATCTACATCCCCCATAAATTACAACTCAAGAATACTGTGCTTTTACATTGTTTAGATACAAAAAGAATTACTGTGTATATACCTCTTAGCGATGGAGATGCAGCGGAGTCCAAAATAACACGCCTCAGTCCTCACTGGGCTACTATGCACGCTCTGTAGGGGGAAAATAGAGTGGGATGAGCAACCACACGCTCAGTAAGGCAATAATGCAAGCATGGTAGATAACTACTCTATCTACATGCTGATAGTGTTATGCATAAATCATTTATGGTAGGAGCATGAGGAATAAAACTATGCCATGTGAATATACATATATATCATGTATCAAAATCATGTGCATTGGCATATAAAACATGGTAGAAACATCATGTATAAATCATCTCATGCTCAATCTCATTTAAATTCATAAAAAGGGCAATTCATTAAGAAACCTCCTTTTTAAACCAACATCATAAACCTCTTTCTCAACACATAATTACCACCAAATCAACTCACAATTACAACCACATTTTCATTTCACAATTCACGCATGTGTATAAAAACTAGGTCACTATATCAAAAGTGCCTATGTGGACCATTACATCATAAATCATCCCAGACCACACGCATCCAGGTGTGCAGGGTATCACACTGGCATGAAGATGGATTATCCCTCACCAGACTTTCTTAACACATAACCATCATGCGGTACATCGTACTCCATGTGATATACACGGTACAGCGTACTCCGCAGACTCATATCGTGATTGGGGGTGCCATTCCTAGGTCTTACCTACCCCATACCAAGAGTTTTCCATATCCGTGAAGGAGAGCCTCCCTGCCGAACAGAGCCTCCCCGCTTAACAGAGCCTCCCTGCCTCCTCGGGCTTAAGGATGTTAGCTTAAGGATGTAGGGCTTAAGGATGTTGGCTTAAGGATGTAGGGCTTAAGGATCTTACCGTACCCATGTAGGAGAGCCTCCCTGCCTAACAGAGCCTCCCCGCCCCTCCAGGGCTTAAGGATGTTGGCTTAAGGATCCCACCGTAAGAGAGCCTCCCCACCGAACAGAGCCTCCCCGCCTAACAGAGCCTCCCTGCCTCTTTGGGCTTAAGGATGTTGGCTTAAGGATGTAAGGCTTAAGGATCTTACCAACTTTCACAACCTTATACGTGTCACAATGAGCAAACTTGTGCGAGCAAAGCTCTAGCACGACTCAGGCATCCTCTCATACAGAGACGCGTACGAGCATAGCTCTAGTACGATTATACTCATAAGACAACCACTCAAAATCCATGTACGAGCAGAAGCTCCAGTACGGTTTATAAACATCATCATAGTTTCCAAATCAAGGTGCGAGCTAAGCTCCAGCACGTTTCATACATATGAAAACATAGAAATCCAGCGCGAGCGAGGCTCTAGCGCAATTTATGTCAGACAATATGATAGGCGGCTCATACACAATCAAACAATCCCGGCAATCGGGTTTAGCACTCACAAATGCTTTTCCACCACAACAATACAATACTAGCCGACCCATCTATAAGCTTGCTTAAAACCAAGCAATTTCGTTTTGAAAAACATCAAAACATTAGATTTATGCAATTATTAGCCTTACTATCCCATTTCATAAAATCCACTTAAAAACCAAAATCACGCATATACTCATCATCATTCACGAATACCATCAACATTTATTTGAGCAACCATGCATTTCATAAAACTCCCGATATTCACCCACAAGTTCAAAGTACGAGCAGCTACCTCTATATACTCACAAAATTCCCTTACCTGGAATCGCGATGCGTGATTCCACTTCCTTAAGCTGCTTACTCGTACGGTTCAATTCGTCTTCAACGAACTCTTCGGGAATGCACAAAATTGTATCCCGCATTATATTCGATCCATATAATGCAACCCTTGTGCTTGCTATATCCAATATAATCTATAGCCTCTATTAAAGCTTATTTGGCCTCGTTTCATTACTTTACCCATAGCTCAAGTCTATGGATCTTCTTAGGCCTATTATCTTATTCAAAATCGATATCAAATCGACATAAAGCTCATAGTGTTCATATTTCATGAATCCCCTCACTATGGCATTTATCAATCATATACATACCCATTTTCACAATTCCTCCAACTCACCATGTAATTCCATCTAACCATCTAAAATCATAAACATTACCCCAATAACAACTTTAGCATGCCATAAATCATAAGCTCATTCAATCCCACATATTCTCACATTATACCCATTTTTGATTTCTAGGTCACACCAATTCCACTACATTCCTAGGTAGTTTATCCATCAATACTCATACCAAACAACTCCAAAATCAATTAAATAGCTAATGCATTTGGATTGGAGCGTTAGAATCTACCAATATGATTTTTCTTCTTGCTCCAAATGGTAATGCCCTTAACTCCTTCAATTCCAAAAATGGGAAAATGCCCTCTCACTATGTTGTTCTTCTCTTTGATAGGAACAACTTTGTCTCTAGTGATCTCTCTTCAAATCTCACTGAAAATGGCTGATTTTAGAGAGGGAAAGTTAGGTTTTTGGGTTGAAAATGGGAGGTCAATATGTTTTTCCTAGATTTCCAGATTTTCAGCCCTCCTTATATAGAAATAGCTTGGGGAGATCGATCTGGTTCATGAGGAGATCGATCTGGTCCCCTTAAATCCCTCTTTTTCACTGCATTTTTAAGCATGAGATCGATCTGTCGAAGCATCAGATCGATCTGTTGAAGCATGAGATCGATCTGTCAAAGCATGAGATCGATCTGGTCCCGAACAGAGAGCTAAGGAGATCGATCTGGGTGCTTGGGGATCGATCTTTTCATCACGAAAATGCTTAGGAGATCGATCTGGCCCCATTGGAGATCGATCTGCTCTATTCCATTGTCCAAATAAGAGCATTCTGGCTCTTCCAGATTGATCTCTCATCCTATGAGAACGTTCTGGCCTTCATGTTTTCCAGATTTCCTACAGTTTCCTTGTTGAAACTCATACCAACACATCCTTAATCCGTTGCCATGGCCATTTTCTCATCCACCCACCTTCATAACTTGAAAATGGCATCCATCCATACCTTATGCACATTGAAACTTGTGTGCATTCATTGTATGTCCAAAGGTATGCTACATAAAACCAAATGGAAGTATAACTTCATTCCATTTTTACCACACTACCCATTTTGAGTTTCAATCACACCCATCACTTGTAAGAATTCATTTCTTCATATTCATACTCAATGGAACTTGTGTGTACGTTACAAATAATATTTCACATACGTACATTGCATCCCTGGATTTACATCAATCGTACTTTACATTACAAGTCCATTCATATTATTTGATCCAATTACACACATTACCATTATACATATACGGGGTCTTACATTCTCCCCTCCTTCAAGGAATTTGGTCCTCCAAATTAGAACCAAGTCACTCTTCAAAAAGTTGGGGGTACTTCTCCCGTATCAAGTTCTCCAATTCCCATGTGGCCTCTTCCGCCGTATGATGTTGCCAGAGAACTTTCACCAAGGGAATTGTCTTATTCCGCAACACTTTCTCTTTTCTATCCAATATCCGAACCGACTTTTCAACATACGTCATACTCTCATGGAGCTCTAACGGCTCATATCTTATCACGTGTGTCGGGTCCGGATGATACTTCCGAAGCATCGAGACGTGGAAGACGTTGTGGACATTTGCCAAGTCCGGTGGCAATGCCAACCTATACGCCTTATCTCCCACTCTCTCCGAAATCTCGAAGGGTCCGATATATCTAGGGCTCAGCTTGCCCTTCTTACCAAATCTCATAATACCCTTCGATGGTGATACTCTCAAAAACACCGACTCACCCTCATCAAACTCCAGTAGTCTTCGTTTCTTGTCAGCATAACTCTTTTGCTGGCTCTGAGCTGTCCGTAATCTCTCACATATCAACTGGACGTCCTCAGATGCCTGCTGCACTAGGTCCGAAGCAAAAAATATGTCTGTCACCAACCTCTTCCCATCCAATAGGGGAACGGCATCTACGCCCGTATAATGCCTCATAGGGTGCCATCCCGATACTAGCATGATAGCTATTATTATAAGCAAACTCGGCTAACTGTAGGTGGTCATCCCAGGAGCCTCTAAAATCCAGCACACACGCTCTCAACATATCCTCGAGGGTCTATATAGTCCTCTCTGACTGCCCATCTGTCTGAGAATGAAAAGCGGTGCTAAAACTCAGTCGGGTCCCCAGCGCTTCCTGAAAATGTTCCCAAAAATGGGAAGTGAAGCGGGCATCCCTATCAGAAACAACGCTCACTGGTACACCGTGTAGCCGTACTATCTCTCGAATATACAGGTTCTCCAACTGACTCAGTGTATCGGTAGCTCTCATAGCTAAGAAATGGGCAGACTTAGTCAACCGGTCCACAATAACCCATATGGCATCATGACCTCTGCGGGTCCTCGGCAACCCCATCACAAAATCCATGGTGACATGCTCCCACTTCTAGGTCGGTATCGGTAGAGGCTGCAATAATCCTGCAGGCTTCTGATGCTCTACCTTCACTTGCTGACAAACGAGACACTTTGCGACATATTCAGCAATGTCTCTCTTCATTCCAGACCACCAATAAACCTTTCGAAGGTTTTGATACATCTTGGTACTTCCCGGATGTATCGTATACTTTGATGAGTGAGCCTCTGATAAAATCATTCTCCTGATCTCAAGATCCTTGGGAACGCATACTCTGCCGCTGAACCTCAATAAGCCATCAACACTCTGCTCAAAATCACTACCCACACCCGTCTGTATCTGCCTCAGCCAATCGATGCATCGTCGATCACTCTGCTGGGCTTGCCGAATACGGCCAATCAACTCTGGCTCTAGTCTCAAACTGGCCATGATCTCAAGTCTCTCCGATCCAGGTGGGGTAACCTCCAAATTGAGGTTCGCAAAGTGTTCTAACAATTCATGTTCCCGTACCATCATATAAGACACCAACCCAAGGTTCTTTCTACTCAAAGCATCGGCAACTACATTTGCCTTACCCGGGTGGTACATGATTTCACAATCATAGTCCTTCAGGAGTTCGAGCCATCTCCTCTGTCTCATATTCAGTTCTTTCTGCGAGAACAGGTACTTAAGGCTCTTATGATCTGTAAACACCTGAAATTTCTCACCATAGAGATAGTGGCGCCATATTTTCAAAGCAAATACTACGGCTGCCAACTCCAAATCATGTGTCGGGTAGTTCCTCTCATGATCTTTCAACTGTCTAGATCCATAGGCAACTACCTTCCCATCCTGCATAAGCACACAGCCTAGTCCCTGGTGTGATGCATCCGTATACACCGAGAATCCCCCTGAGCTGGTAGGAATGGTGAGAACTGGAGCAGTCATCAATCGACGCTTGAGCTCCTCAAAACTCCTCTCACATGCCTCATCCCATGTAAACTTAACATCCTTACGCGTGAGGCGTGTCAATGGAGCAGCTAGTCTGGAGAAACCATCTACAAATCTCCGATAATATCCTGCCAATCCCAAGAAACTTCTGATCTCAGTAACTGTCTTGGGCTGTTCCCACTGTACAACTGCCTCTATCTTGGATGGATCCACTGATACCCCATCCTTTGACACAACATGCCCCAAAAATGAGATCTGTTCCAACCAGAAGTTACACTTGCTGAGTTTGGCATACAATTCTCTCTCTCGGAGGGTCTGCCGAACTATCCTCAAGTGCTCCTCATGATCTTCCCTGGACTTAGAGTACACCAAAATATCATCTATGAAAACAATCACAAACTTGTCCAGGTATGGCTTGAATATGTCATTCATCAATGCCATAAATGCTGCGGGAGCATTCGTCAATCCGAATGGCATCACCAAAAACTCGTAGTGGCCATAACGGGTATGAAATGCTGTCTTGGGTATATCTCCACTCCTGATCCTCAATTGATGATACCCTGACCGCAGATCTATCTTAGAAAATACTTTGGCTCCCTGGAGCTGATCCAACAAATCATCGATTCTTGGAAGGGGGTACTTGTTCTTAATGGTGGCCTTATTCAACAACCGGTAATCTATACACAGTCGGAGGCTTCCATCCTTCTTCCTTACAAATAGAACTGGTGCTCCCCAAGGTGAGACATTCGGTCTAATAAACCCCTTCTCCAGCAACTCTTGCAGCTGTTTCTTCAGCTCTTCCAATTCTATCGGAGCCATTCTATAGGGTGGTTTCGATATCGGCTCTGTACCAGGCACCAACTCAATGCAAAATTCCATTTCCCTTTCAGGTGGTAGTCCTGGTAATTCATCCGGAAAGACATCAGGGTAATCCGTAATTACGGGTATTCCTTCAATTCCGGGTGTGCCACATCTATATCGACCACATAGGCAATGAACCCTTCACATTATCCTCTCCATCATTAGTAACATAAACCATCACTCCACATTCAATATTTATCAAAAACAAATAATTTATCTCTCAAGCAATATGCATTTAAAATTATACTCTTTTATTTACCACAATTATACAAGTTTCATATCATTTCTTTTCATCAAAATTTACAATAAGATTGTCTAATCCTGAAAACATCAATGTTTTGGCATGACAATCCATCACAACATGATTGGTAGCCAACCAATCCATTCCCAAAATTACATCAAAGTCATTCATATTCAATAAAATCAGATTGGCTATCATTTCCTTCCAGTCTATCTTTAACTTACAATCCCTACATACATGCTCAGTCAATTGACTATCATACATGGGTGTGGAAATCATCAACATTTTATCCAACAATGTTGGTTTCACATATTTCAACAATTTATGTGCAAAGGAAGGTGATATGAAAGAATGCGTGGCACCAGGATCAAATAATACCAATGCTTCTAAATCAAAGATTCGGATGGTACCTTTAATCACATCCATCGATGCGTCTGCAGTGTCCTGGTCCAGTGCATGTACTCTTCCTCTGCTCACACTCGCAGCCTGTTTCCCTTTTTCCTCAGCTGTAGCCCTCCTCCTCGGGGCTGCTGTCTCAACTGGAGCTCCCTTAGGCTCCTTGCCCTTCTGTGGGGCAATCTCTATCTTCTCAGGACAATACTTAGCCATATGTCCTGGTCTCTCACATCTAAAACACACCATAGGGGCCATCAGACAGGGTCTATTCCCGTGAAATCTCCCACATCTCCTACACTGATCAGTAGTAGGTCGTGGTCCTCCAATAGTCATACCCCTTGGCGCAGTCAAGGCTGGGTATACGGGAGGTCTAGCAGCTCTCTCCTGCACCCCCTCAATCTTTGGCCTCTTCTCGAAAAATCTTTGGCCATCTCTCTTGGCCACTCTTCCAAACCCGAATCTCTTCCGGTCTCTGTCCTTCCTAACACTGACTCTCCCAAGCTCAGAGGCATTTCACTCAAAGTCTTGCTCACATAACTGAGCCTTATGTGCAGCCTCCTCATAAGTCAAGATGTCAAAGGGAGCTAGCTTAGTCCGGATGGCCAATCTCAATCCATCCATGAACTTCTGAATCTTTCGAGTCTCACTACCCATCGTGTCAGGGTCATATCTTCCCAATGACATAAACTTGGACTCATACTCGTCCACAGTTCGGTTCCCTTGAACCAGGTTCATAAATTCCATCCGCAATTTCCTCTGTGCGGTAGCTGGAATATACTGCCTCCTGAAGGCCTCTAGAAATATCTCCCACGAGATCTCAAAGTGTCTGGCCCTCAAAATAGTCTTGGTGGACCTCCACCAATGCTCAGCCTCGCCTTTCAGCATAAACATGGCAAAGGCAACCTTCTCACTTGAAGTGCATCGGAAAAACCTATACAGTTTCTCCATCTCATACACCCAATCCTCCGTAATCACTGGGTCCTTCACCCCTCTAAACACTGGGGGTTTCAGCGCTTGAAACTCTCGCAACCTACTCAAATCGCAGTCATAACCCAAATCACTACCGCTCTGCTGCAGAGCGATAGGAGAAGCTATATCCTGGGCTGGAAGTGGTGTAACTGTAGCTGTCTCAGCAGTCTGAGGTCTCTCCGCCTCTGCAGTTGCCTGTTCAGTAGTAGGTTGTGCCGCGGGACCTCGTCTGTCACCGGCACCCAATGCCTGCGTGACTATCTCTACCAAACTCTCGATACTCCGCTCTAACCTAGCGAAGCGAGCCTCAGTATCCTCTGCTCTCTCAGCAGGGTTCTGTGGAGCCTGCTCAGTCTGTGGCTCCGCACGGCTCTCAGGCCTACCTCTACGGCCTCTAGCACGTGCTCTCGTCCCTCTACCATTGCGTGTAACTGGCATAGTGCCTAACTTCCTGTATTATAATAATTCATTAAGCTCAATCCATCATGGTATACACAGTTATATCTAAACAAAAGCACAGTACTATGGGGATGTACTTTCCTACGTTTTATTAATGACTCACATCAGGCCAACACAGCTCTGATACCAATCTCTGTCACGACCCAATTCCATTCTCTTTAACCGAAAATCACTAAAAATTTTTCGCGTTTTACTGTTACCTTACCCGGTCGTGAACTAACTCACCACACACTGTTGGGCTGTGAGTCAATAATAAACTCCACATCTCATTTATTCTCAGTGAAATAAAACGATGTCATACATTTGCATTTAAATCTTGTACTTATACAAAAGCATGTTTTACTGACATCTACATCCCCCATAAATTACAACTCAAGAATACTGTGCTTTTACATTGTTTAGATACAAAAAGAATTACTGTGTATATACCTCTTAGCGATGGAGATGCAGCGGAGTCTAAAATAACACGCCTCAGTCCTCACTGGGCTACTATGCACGCTCTGTAGGGGGAAAATAGAGTGGGATGAGCAACCACACGCTCAGTAAAGCAATACTGCAAGCATGGTAGATAACTACTCTATCTACATGCTGATAGTGTTATGCATAAATCATTTATGGTAGGAGCATGAGGAATAAAACTATGCCATGTGAATATACATATATATCATGTATCAAAATCATGTGCATTGGCATATAAAACATGGTAGAAACATCATGTATAAATCATCTCATGCTCAATCTCATTTAAATTCATAAAAAGGGCAATTCATTAAGAAACCTCCTTTTTAAACCAACATCATAAACCTCTTTCTCAACACATAATTACCACCAAATCAACTCACAATTACAACCACATTTTCATTTCACAATTCACGCATGTGTATAAAAACTAGGTCACTATATCAAAAGTGCCTATGTGGACCATTACATCATAAATCATCCCAGACCACACGCATCCAGGTGTGCGGGGTATCACGCTGGCATGAAGATGGATTATCCCTCACCAGACTTTCTCAACACATAACCATCATGCGGTACATCGTACTCCATATGATATACACGGTACAGCGTACTCCGCAGACTCATATCGTGATTGGGGGTGCCATTCCTAGGTCTTACCTACCCCATACCAAGAGTTTTCCATATCCGTGAAGGAGAGCCTCCCTGCCGAACAGAGCCTCCCCGCTTAACAGAGCCTCCCTGCCTCCTCGGGCTTAAGGATGTTAGCTTAAGGATGTAGGGCTTAAGGATCCTTCCGTAAGAGAGCCTCCCCACCGAACAGAGCCTCCCCGCCTAACAGAGCCTCCCCGCCTCTTTGGGCTTAAGGATGTTGGCTTAAGGATGTAGGGCTTAAGGATCTTACCGTACCCATGTAGGAGAGCCTCCCTGCCTAACAGAGCCTCTCCGCCCCTCCAGGGCTTAAGGATGTTGGCTTAAGGATCCCACCGTAAGAGAGCCTCCCCACCGAACAGAGCCTCCCCGCCTAACAGAGCCTCCCTGCCTCTTTGGGCTTAAGGATGTTGGCTTAAGGATGTAAGGCTTAAGGATCTTACCAACTTTCACAACCTTATACGTGTCACAATGAGCAAACTTGTGCGAGCAAAGCTCTAGCACGACTCAGGCATCCTCTCATACAGAGACGCGTATGAGCATAGCTCTAGTACGGTTATACTCATAAGACAACCACTCAAAATCCATGTACGAGCAGAAGCTCCAGTACGGTTTATAAACATCATCATAGTTTCCAAATCAAGGTGCGAGCTAAGCTCCAGCACGTTTCATACATTTGAAAACATAGAAATCCAGCGCGAGCGAGGCTCTAACGCGATTTATGTCATACAATATGATAGGCGGCTCATACACAATCAAACAATCCCGGCAATCGGGTTTAGCACTCACAAATGCTTTTCCACCACAACAATACAATACTAGCCGACCCATCTATAAGCTTGCTTAAAACCAAGCAATTTCGTTTTGAAAAACATCAAAACATTAGATTTATGCAATTATTAGCCTTACTATCCCATTTCATAAAATCCACTTAAAAACCAAAATCACGCATATACTCATCATCATTCACGAATACCATCAACATTTATTTGAGCAACCATGCATTTCATAAAACTCCCGATATTCACCCACAAGTTCAAAGTACGAGCAGCTACCTCTATATACTCATAAAATTCCCTTACCTGGAATCGCGATGCGTGATTCCACTTCCTTAAGCTGCTTACTCGTACGGTTCAATTCGTCTTCAACGAACTCTTCGGGACTGCACAAAATAGTATCCCGCATTATATTCGATCCATATAATGCAACCCTTGTGCTTGCTATATCCAATATAATCTATAGCCTCTATTAAAGCTTATTTGGCCTCGTTTCATTACTTTACCCATAGCTCGAGTCTATGGATCTTCTTAGGCCTATTATCTTATTCAAAATCGATATCAAATCGACATAAAGCTCATAGTTTTCATATTTCATGAATCCCCTCACTATGGCATTTATCAATCATATACATACCCATTTTCACAATTACTCCAACTCACCATGTAATTCCATCTATCCATCTAAAATCATAAACATTACCCCAATAACAACTTTAGCATGCCATAAATCATAAGCTCATTCAATCCCACATATTCTCACATTATACCCATTTTTGATTTCTAGGTCACACCAATTCCACTACATTCCTAGGTAGTTTATCCATCAATACTCATACCAAACAACTCCAAAATCAATTAAATAGCTAATGCATTTGGATTGGAGCGTTAGAATCTTACCAATATGATTTTTCTTCTTGCTCCAAATGGTAATGCCCTTAACTCCTTCAATTCCAAAAATGGGAAAATGCCCTCTCACTATGTTGTTCTTCTCTTTAATAGGAACAACTTTGCCTCTAATGATCTCTCTTCAAATCTCACTGAAAATGGCTGATTTTAGAGAGGGAAAGTTAGGTTTTTGGGTTGAAAATGGGAGGTTAATATGTTTTTCCGAGATTTCCAGATTTTCAGCCCTCCTTATATAGAAATAGCTTGGGGAGATCGATCTGGTTCATGAGGAGATCGATTTGGTCCCCTTAAATCCCTCTTTTTCACGGCATTTTTAAGCATGAGATCGATCTGTCGAAGCATCAGATCGATCTGTTGAAGCATGAGATCGATCTGTCAAAGCATGAGATCGATCTGGTCCCGAACAGAGAGCTAAGGAGATCGATCTGGGTGCTTGGGGATCGATCTTTTCATCACGGAAATGCTTAGGAGATCGATCTGGCCCCATTGGAGATCGATCTGCTCTATTCCATTGTCCAAATAAGAGCATTCTGGCTCTTCCAGATCGATCTCTCATCCTATGAGATCGATCTGGCCTTCATGTTTTCCAAATTTCCTGCAGTTTCCTTGTTGAAACTCATACCAACACATCCTTAATCTGTTGCCATGGCCATTTTCTCATCCACCCACCTTCATAACTTGAAAATGGCATCCATCCATACCTTATGCACATTGAAACTTGTGTGCATTCATTGTATGTCCAAAGGTATGCTACATAAAACCAAATGGAAGTATAACTTCATTCCATTTTTACCACACTACCCATTTTGAGTTTCAATCACACCCATCACTTGTAAGAATTCATTTCTTCATATTCATACTCAATGGAACTTGTGTGTACGTTACAAATCATATTTCACATACGTACATTGCATCCATGGATTTACATCAATCGTACTTTACATTACAAGTCCATTCATATTATTTGATCCAATTACACACATTACCATTATACATATACGGGGTCTTACACACAATCAAACATTCCCGGCAATCGGGTTTAGCACTTCACAAATGCTTTTCCACAACATCAATAAAACACTAGCCGGCCCATCTATAAGCTTGCTTAAAACCAAGCAATTCCGTTTTGAAAAACATCAAAACATTAGATTTATGCAATTATTAGCCTTACTATCCCATTTCTTTACAATACCATTTCAACCACCAAATCTCACACATCCATACATCTTCAAAACACATTTCTATAAATCCATGCACATTTCCAAAGCCCTATACACCCACAAAATACGAGCAGCTACCTCTATATACTTACAGAATTCCCTTACCTGGAATCGCGATGCGGGATTCCACTTCCTTAAAGCTGCTACTCGTACCACTCGATTCGTTTCCAACGGACTCTTCGAGATTGTGTAAAATCATATTTCGCATTATATTCGATCCGTATAATATGACATCGTGCGTTCACTATAGTCAATTCGACCTATAGTTTCTAGTGACGCTCTTAAGGCCTCGTTTCATTACTTTACCCATAACTCGAGTTTATGGATTCTTTTAGGCCTATTAACTATTCCAAATCGATATTAAATCGATATCAAGCTCATAGTGTTCATATTTCATTGATTTCCTCACTATGGCATTTGTCAAGCATTTACATGCTTATTTTCATAATTTCACTTAAACCCACATTATAACTCCACATAACCATTCCAAATCACCCACATTACTCATTTAACAACTTATCATAACCCATAAACCACCAATTCCCCAAATCATACTTTCTCACACTAGAGGCATTCCATTTTCTAGGTTACATTAATTTCTAACACAACCTAGGTGTTTCCATCCATACATACTCATGCCGAACAACTCCAAAATCAATTAAATAGACAATGTACTTGGATTGGAGTGTTAGAATCTTACCAAATATGATTTTTCTTCTTGCTCCAAATGTCAATGCCTTTATGTCCTTCAATACCCACAATGGGATTCTGGGTTCCAACTATGTTGTTCTCTTCCTCAAGATGAACAACTTAATGTCTAATGGTCTCCCCTCAATTCTTGCTGGAAATGGCTGATTTAAGAGAGAGAAAGTTAGGTTTTTGGGTTAGAAATGGAAGATTGGTGTTTTTCTCGAAAATTTCAGATATTCAGCCTTCCTTAAATAGAAATAGCTTGAGGAGATCGATCTGGTCCAAGAGGAGATCGATCTGGTCCCTTAAATCTCTCATTTTCATGAAATTTTAAGCATGAGATCGATCTGACGAAGCATGAGATCGATCTGCTCCCAAACAGAGAGCTAAGGAGATCGATCTGGGTGCTTGAGGATCGATCTTTTCATCACATAATGCTTAGGAGATCGATCTGCTCTATTCCATTGCCCAAATAAGAGCATTCTGGCTCTTCCAGATCGATCTCTCATCTTATGAGATCAATCTGGCCTTCATACTTTCCAGATTTTCTGTAATTTTCTTGCTGCAACTCACACCAACACATCCTTAATCTGTTGCCATGGCCATTTTCTCATCCATCCACCTTTGTAACTTGAAAATGGCATCCATTCATACCTTATGCATATTGAAACTTGTGTGCATTCATTATATGTCCAAAGGTATACTATATATAACCAAATGGAAGCATTTATATTCATGCAGTTTCCATCCATTTACCACACTACCTATTTTGAGTTTCAATCACATCCATCACTTATAGGAACTCATTTCTTCATATTCATACTCAATGGAACTTGCATGTACGTTACAAATCATATTACACATACATACATTGAATCCATGGACTTACATCGATCATACTTTACATTACAAGTCCATTCACATTCATTACACATTACAACTTTACATATACGGGGTCTCACATTCTCCCCTCCTTCAAGGAATTTGGTCCTCCAAATTAGAACCAAGTCACTCTTCAAAAAGTTGGGGGTACTTCTCCCGTATCAAGTTCTCCAATTCCCATGTGGCCTCTTTCGCCGTGTGATGTTGCCAAAGAACTTTCCCCAAGGGAATTGTCTTATTCCGCAACACTTTCTCTTTTCTGTCTAATATCCGAACTGGCTTCTCAACATACGTCATACTCTCATGGAGCTCCAACGGCTCATATCTTATCATGTGTGTCGGGTCCAAGTGATACTTCCGAAGCATCGAGACGTGGAAGACGTTGTGGACATTTGCCAAGTCCGGTGGCAATGCCAACCTATACGCCTTATCTCCCACTCTCTCCAAAATCTCGAAGGGTCCGATATATCTAGGGCTCAGCTTGCCCTTCTTACCAAATCTCATAATACCCTTCGATGGTGATACCCTCAGAAACACCGACTCACCCTCATCAAACTCCAGTGGTCTTCGTCTCTTGTCAGCATAACTCTTTTGTCGGCTCTGAGCTATCTGTAATCTCTCACATATCAACTGGACATCCTCAGATGCCTGCTGCACTAAATCCGGAGCAAAAATCTGTCTGTCACCAACCTTTTCCCATCCAATGGGGGAACGGCATCTACGTCCATACAATGCCTCATAGGGTGCCATCCCGATACTCGCATGATAGCTATTATTATAAGCGAACTCGGCTAACTACAGGTGGTCATCCCAGGATCCTCTAAAATCCAGCACACACGCTCTCAACATATCCTCGAGGGTCTGTATAGTCCTCTCTGACTGCCCATCTGTCTGAGGATGAAAAGCGGTGCTAAAACTCATACGGGTCCCCAGCGCTTCCTGAAAATGTTCCCAAAAATGGAAAGTGAAGCGGGCATCCCTATCAGAAACAACGCTCACTGGTACACCATGTAGCCGTACTATCTCTCGAATATACAGGTTTTCCAACTGACTCAGTGTATCGGTAGCTCTCATAGCCAAGAAATGGGCGGACTTAGTCAATCGGTCCACAATAACCCATATGGCATCATGACCTCTACGGGTCCTCGGTAACCCCATCACAAAATCCATGGTGACATACTCCCACTTCCATGTCGGTATCGGTAGAGGCTGCAATAGTCCTACAGGCTTCTGATGCTCTACCTTCACTTGCTGACAAACGAGACACTTAGAGACATATTCAGCAATGTCTCTCCTCGTTCCAGACCACCAATAAAGCTTCCGAAGGTTTTGATACATCTTGGTACTTCCTGGATGTATCGTATACTTCGATGAGTGAGCCTCTGATAAAATCATTCTCCTGATCTCAGGATCCCTAGGAACGCATACTCTGCCTCTGAACCTCAATAAGCCATCAGCACTCTGCTCAAAATCAATACCCACACCTGTCTGTATCTGCCTCAGCCAATCGATGCACCGTCGATCGCTCTGCTGGGCTTGCCGAATACGGCCAATCAATTCTGGCTCCAGTCTCAAACTAGCCATTTTGAGTTTCAATCACATCCATCACTTATAGGAACTCATTTCTTCATATTCATACTCAATGGAACTTGCATGTACGTTACAAATCATATTACACATACATACATTGAATCCATGGACTTACAACGATCATACTTTACATTACAAGTCCATTCACATTCATTACACATTACAACTTTACATATACGGGGTCTCACAATCCAGATGATGGAAACCAATTTCTAGTTGCACATTTATGTTATATGGAGGTGTTATTTCTTAAATAGTGTGAAGTAAACACTTACAGCTTCTTTGACTATGAAAGTTAAGTATGTAACATCCTAAAGCTATGTGATGGGCTAATTTTATCTACTCTATTTCATCTTAAGGTTAGTTTCTGTGGTTGCCATTATGAGTTTGTTGGAGATGTATTGTGGTAATGTTGCAACAATTGCTTTCTCTCTCAAAATGCTAGAAGTTCCTTACACTCCAAATATATAGATATCATCTTTTGGTTTGTTAGAGAGAAAGTAATGAAATCTATTGTTTGATTAGTTTGTAGAGCACATAACTAAAGAGCTTATTTTGGTTGATCCACAAACTAACAATTTGGATGCTTAAGTGTTTTGACGATGTGGAACTTGTATGAGGCATATAGTGCCTTTTGTTTTAGTGAATTAGTGGGAGCTCTGTGTAAAAAAAGCAATTGTAACTTTGTTGACAGAATCTTGTTTTCTATATATATATTTTCTGTTTGTACGCAATCTGATGATTACAGCATTTTGAGGGATAAGACATTCTGTGTTACTTTCATATGCTTTTGTTAAGCCAATGCATTCATTCGGTTTAAATGCATGGACATAATATGAATGAGTATTTGATTATGTTTTTATATCATTTCCATTTCACACTTCCATACTATTATTTAGTGAAGTGTTTATGTGTCTACGCATTTGTACCCTATAGGTACAATGCATTATGAGGCTCATAAATGCTTATTGTTAATAAAGTGTTTATGACTCTACATATTTATATCTTGTTGGTATAATACATCATGTGGCTCACAAATGCTTTTAGTCATAAGACTACACATTATTACCCTGTTAGTATTATGTATTTTAGGGCTCAATTTTGACTTGAACCTAGTTCTCATTAATGTCAAATTAATGAACATTTTAGTAATACCAATAATAATATACTCGAGTTAAATAGTATGACTTCGGTTAAGTGTGTTCTTGTATTATGTATATATTATACATGTATTAAACCCATAATGGAATAGGTTTATACATGAATCACATGAAGGAGGTCCCTACTCTCAACTTATATATATGAAGCTAACTCATTAAGTTTTATAATTCAAATGGAGGAATGAGAGTAGTAAATTTTTCTCGTTCTCTATTAGTGTAAGATCACTAGTTTATAATTTCGATAATTAGCTAAATGCTAGTTTACTTGGATGTTTATTCATGAATAAGTCTATGAAACAAATTAACTAGTTAATAAATATATTCATGCAATTAGATTATGTTTGGGAAAGTTTAAATATAGTATAAGGCATAAGGTATAACCATTTAAACAAAATAGGTAAACAGAAGTTAAAATAAATTAATCTTAGTGAATATAAGACAAAATACAATTAAAGGGTGAAATATAAATTAAAAAAAGGAAATTTTATAATTTAGAAATAAAATTTATACAAGTAATAATGTATATGGGAACTTTATCATTTAGTAGCAAAATTTAAATTTTATGCATGTGTATTGGTATTTTTATTTAGATAAATTAGAAAATAAATAGTTAAATAAATAATAATTAAAAAAAGAGTAAAATAAAAAAAATAATAATTTTGGAATTGGGGTCGTGCGACAGAGGGGGTCTGTCGCGCCCCTCGGTCGCGCAACACCCAACTGAACCCCCTCTCGCTAGTAGACCCTCCTCTCCCCCCCCCCCTCCTAGTTTCTGTGAGACCCCGTATAGGTTTAACCTTGTACATATGTAAATGAATTCATGAAGTATTGTAATGTACTAGTAATGTAAATCATATGTGAAGCAAAGTCCATAAGTTGAATGTACACACTTGTAATAAGAGTTGTGATGTACGTACAAGTTGCATTAAGCATGAATATGAAGAAATAAACTTCGATATATGATGAATGTGAGTGGAATGGAATATGAGTAGTGGAGTAAAATGGAATGAAATTTGCACAAGTGGTGCAAACCTTTATGTTTCCATATAGTTCTATGTTGTATATAATTGGTCATGCAAGGATTTCACACAAGTTTTAATATGTACAAAGTGTGACTGTATGCCATTTTTAAGTCT
Organism: Firmiana major; assembly: GCA_033439115.1. NCBI lineage: Eukaryota > Viridiplantae > Streptophyta > Magnoliopsida > Malvales > Malvaceae > Firmiana > Firmiana major. The sequence goes on from CM065905.1 coordinate 29,694,914, forward strand.
CGAGGATGGATGAATGAGGAAACAACTATGGCAACAAATCAAGGATGTTTTGAGTGAAGTTACTATAGAAAAACTACAGAAAATCTGGAAAATATGAAGGTCAGATCGATCTCATAGGATGAGAGATTGACCTGGAAGAGCCAAATAGAACTTATTTTGAGCTATGGAGAAGGACAAATTGATCTCCAAAGGAGCCAGATCGATCTGATAAGCATTCTGTAATGAGAGGATCAATTTTAAGGCAAACAGATTGATCTCCTTAACTCTCTGTTTGAGACAAATCGATCTCAAGACTAAACAGATCGATCTCCAAGAGGAAAACTGCTCTTCAACAGATCGATCTCTTACAAGAGGCAGATCGATCTCCAAGAGGAAAATTACCCTTCGACAGATCGATCTCATTAAGGGAGAAGATCGATCTGGGAGTGGTTACGTTAGGTGAAAAGGACTACCAAACGTGCAGGGATCGATCTCTACAAGGACCAGATCGATCTCATAAGCCTGCATCTATAAAAAGAGCACGAGATTGAGATGAAAACTCAGAACACTTGCCCCACCAAACCTCACCTGCCATTTTCTCTCAAGACCCAAGCCTTCTCACTCTAGAAATCACCACATTTCGGCCAGCTTTGGAAGAAGCTCAAGAAGAGAAAGTTGTTCCTTAGAGTATGGAGAACAACATACCCAAAAATCACATATTGATGTGATCAAAAGAAAGAGTTGTGGCTACCACAAGTTTGGCTAAGAAAAAGGGGTAAGATCTTCAACCCTCAAGCTTTAAATAAGGATTCTAGACATTGTATGGGTTGAATGGTATGCAAAATGTTGATAAGAATGATTTGTAGTGATGAGTGAGTAATGTTAAGAGAACTTTAAGAATGGGGAAATCTATGGAAAGCTTAAGAAATAGTTTAATGAGATAAGTGATATAAATGGAAAAGTGATATATGATTTAAAGGCTTGAAAGGTATAAATGGGAGAATAAGTGACAATGAGGATATTTGGGAGAAAGAAAAGAAATGCCTTAATGGTTATGTGTGTAGATTGGAAGAACGTGGAACACGGTTAACCCAGATTACAAACAGACCATACGTGACAAAGAAAATACGAGCACGATTCGAGGTAAGGGGCTGTGTGTTAGCTATAGAGATGTTCATACATATTTTACGATAATTTTGTAGATATATCGCTAGAATTAGTACAATACTACAATTTTATGAAATGATATGGAAGCATGACATGTACTATGATATATATGTATTGAGAAATGGGATGAGGTAAGGAAATAGCATGATATGCATGATTTCAATGTTTTCTCAATTTTGTATTGAATTTGTGATTGAGAAATGATAATGATAGTTTGGCTAGTTTTACATGCTTTAGCATGGAAAGGCATGCTGCATAAATAAACATGTTTTGAGTTTTAAAAGAGAAAGTAGCCACCTATCGGATTTGAGATGTGAAATGGTGTTGGAGCTTTAGCTCACACCTGTTTTAATGATTTTGACTATGCTGGAGTTTGACTCGCATACGTCTCTATGATTTGAAAAACCGTGCTAGAGCGTGACTCACACATGGTTTTATAATGATAATGTGATGTAGAGTTAACTCACACATGTTTTCACTGAGTTGAGGTAAACCTGGGGGTCTGGGACCCATGGGGATACCAGCCGACGGCCTCGGAACGGGCTGGGCCTTAACAACAAATCATACCGCGCTGGAGCCTTGCAATGACTGTGTGTCACGCTGATTGCTCACCTGATATATGAGACATGGTTCAGGATGAAAAGTCCAACAGAGTTGGAGTATGGACTTGGGTCCACGATCGTACGTAGTACTGTGTAGTTATTCGTTGGTATACTATGTACCGTGTTGGGTGCACGTAAGTACAAGTATCGTATAGATGACACATGGCATACCTTATACCGTGAGTATATGAGGAGATGAGGTTGATTGAGATGAGCCAGAGGGTAGGACTGACCCATCCCCTTTCAGGCGAAGTGATGCCCTGTGCACACCTGATCAGTAAGGCCTGGGATCACTGACTATGGCAATACGTCGTGGATATTAGATTGCCAAAAATTCCATGCTTGTCTCAGAGATTCGAGAAATGGAGAAAACTCATAAAATAAAGAGACTAGAGGAAGAGAAATGATTGAGAAAGTAAAGATATTTTGTGTTTTGATAAATCTCTGATTTAAACAATTGTGTCGTGAGGGCACTGTTTTATGAATCATGTTTAAAAAAATGAAAGCATGACATATTTGATTTACATGAAAAATGCAAATGAGAAATGTATGTTTAAATGCATTTTTGTATAATATTTCCATTTATATTGAAAACATGGTTCTAGTTTATACATGCATGGGCTATGTAGGTAGTACGATATCTACCTGCTAGCATCCATTTCCTTACTGAGTTGTGGTTTGCTCACCCCACTATTTTCCCCCTCCAGCTACTGAGAAGTAAGGCGTTGAGGTGATCTCTAAATTCCTTTTTGCGTTGGACAGCTCCCATCGGTTGCAAAGATATAAGATTTGTATACACATAAGTATTTTGTATCTATTATCTTGTATCGCACTGTTGTACCTGAGAAATGTAACAGTTTTATGGGGATGTTATGTAAAGATATTAATATACAATTAATTTTGTATATTTACACACCTGGGAATGTGAATTAAAATTTTAAATATTTTTCGCTATAAATTTTTGGAACTTTAGTAATTGCATCGCCTCACAGCCCAACCGTAGTAATGTAAGTATGGATAAAGGACACTCGAAAGTGGGGTGTGACAGATTTGGTATTAGAGCATGGTTGGTCTGATGTGAGTCGATGTTTAGGACTAAGAAACATACATCCCCAAGTTACTGTGTGATATTTAGATACAAATGTGTATACAGAGCTGGTGGTAAATAAAAAGTTTATTGTAAATGCAGGAAGTTATCAGGATAGTGAGTTATGCCTGAGAGACACCGTAAGAGGGGAGAGAGCTCGAGAGCTCAAGGGCGGAATGACAGGATTGAGAGGCACAGTAGATCGTCCTCTAGTCATGAGCCCCAAGAACAGATAGAGGCTTTTGACCCTCGGATAGCCCGATTAGAGGAAGATATGCGCGCAATGATGACCATGATGGGTCATATCATGGCTAGGTTTGAGGGTACACCTGGTATAGTGGGACATGCTGCACCAAACCCCCCAACAGCTGGACTTGAACTTGAGAATGTTGCACCTGCACAACCTGAGCCAGTTAGGCCATGAGATCCACATATTCAACAAGTACCTCCTCTAGTAGCCCCACAGTAGTATGATGATGATGATATGGGGTATGGATATGACTGTGATATGGAGAGGTTAAGACATTTCATGGATTTTAAGCCTCATTCTTTTAGCAGGGTAAAGGATCCGGCAGTGGCTGAGGACTGGATAGTCAGATGAAGAAGTTGTTTGACTTCTGTAGATGTTCAGCTATAGAGAGAGTAGCGCTTGCAGCCTTTATACTAAAAGGCGAAGCAGAGCACTGGTGGAAGTCCACCAGGCCTATGTTGAGAGCTCAGGGTATGGCTATCATGTGGGATATGTTTTTGGGTGCTTTCAGAGAGCAATACATCCCAAATACCACTCGACTTAGGTTACAGATGGAATTTCTGAATCTGACTCAAAGGATTCAAACTGTAGATGTGTATGAGTCACGATTCACTTTATTAGGCTGATATGATCCGGACTCTATCAGGAGTGAAGCTATTAGGGTCCGTAGATTTCTGGATGGATCGAGGCCTTCAATTCGAGTGAAGTTAGCCCCGTTTGATGTCGCTACATATAGAGAAGTTGTGCGACGGGCCCAGTTATGTGAGCAGGATTATGACTTACAGATTTTTGAGTTTAGTGGGGTAAGGACAAGGGTCCGAGGAAGCTGGGAGATGGCAAAAGTGCCAAGTTTGGTTAGAGATTTATGAGTAAGCGTCGGAGAGAGGCAGATGAGTCGTAGAAAAAAGTCTGCTAAACATTTTATGCCTCTGACTCAGACACCAGCTAGGGGCATAGTGATCGGTGGACCCCGACCGGCTATAGATCAGTGCAGAATATGTGGCAGATATCATAGTGGTAGGCCTTGTCATCTTTAGAGTATATGATGATTCAGATGTGGCAAGTTCAGACATTATGCAAAGGAATGTCCAAAGGTAGTTGAGGTAGTCCCACAGAGGGGTAAGGAGCTAGAGAGAGTTGCTACAGTTACACCTCCTACAATAAAGAGAGCCACGGCTGAAGAACAAGGAAAGGAAGTTGTGGGTCAAGGCAGGGTGTATGCGATAGACTAGGCATCAACTGATACCTCCTCTGAGGTGATAAGGTATAATCTTGATTTATATTTTGGAAGCTATAGCTTTGTTTGATTCTGGTGCTACGCATTTTTTCATATCCCCTGCATGTGCATCAAAGTTAACAGGACTTGTAGAACCCACACACTTAAATAGGACTTTATTAATAAGTACTCCAATGAAAGTTAGCAAATTGGCAGAACAGGTGTATAGAGATTGTAAGGTGAGGGTAGGAGATAAGTGTACGACAGCCAACCTGATTCTGTTAAATATGTATGATATTGATGTAATTTTGGGAATGGATTGGTTAGCTACCAATCATTCTGCCTTAGACTGCCACACTAAGTCTATTACGTTTTCTCTACCTGAAAAATGTGTTGTAAGATTTTAAGAGAAGTAATCAAATCTTGAATTTTGTGACAAGTAAAGTACATTGGTATCAAATGACATGAATGTTGTTTTGAAGGTTTTATTACTTATGTGGTGGATTTGGACAAAGTACATCCAGATATGGAGGACATTCCAATGGTTAGAGAATTCCTTAATGTCTTTCTAGATGACCTATCGGGATTGCCGCCAGATAGAGAAATGGATTTTGGTATAGACTTAACGCTTGGAACCGAGCCGATATCCAAGTCACCATATAGGATGGCTCCAGTTGAGCTAGAGGAATTAAGGAAACAGTTATAAGATATGTTGTATAAGGGGTTTATAAGACCGAGCGTCTCACCTTAGGGAGCTTCGATATTGTTTGTGAAGAGAGAGATGAGAGCCTCAAGTTGTGTATAGATTATCAGATGTTGAACAAGGCTACCATCAAGAATAAGTACCCCTTGCTGCGCATCGACGATTTATTGGATCAGCTTAGGGGAGCGCAGATCTTTTCCAATATAGATCTGAGGTCTGGGTATCATCAATTGAAGATTCGAAAGGAGGATGTGCCCAAGACAGTTTTTCGCACATGCTATGGTCATTACCAATTCCTAGTGATGCCTTTCGGGTTGACGAATGCACCAGCAGCTTTTATGGCTCTAATGAATGAGATATTCAAGCCATACCTGGACCAGTTCGTGATCATTTTCATTGATGATATATTGGTGTATTCAAGGTCTAGGGAAGATCATGAGCAGCACTTAAGGATTGTTTTGTAAACCCTCAGAGAGAGAAAGTTGTATGCCAAACTTGGTAAATGTGACTTTTGGTTAGAGCAGATTTCCTTTCTGGGCCATGTTGTATCGAAGGATGGGGCGTCAGTAGATCCATCCAAGATCGAGGCCGTTGTTCAGTGGGAACAGCCCAGGACAGTCACAGAGATCAGGAGCTTTCTGGGTTTTGCAGGATACTACAGGAGATTAGTAGAGGGATTTTCTAGATTGGCTGCTTCGTTGACACCTCTTACAAGAAAATATGTAGAGTTTATATGGGATGAAGCATGTGAGAGAGCTTTCAGGAACTTAAGCGCAGATTAACCATCGCGCCAGTTCTTATCATCCCTAACAGTTCAAGAAACTATTTTGTTTATACAGATGCTTCACATCAAGGATTAGGTTGTGTTTTGATACAAGATGGAACGGTAGTAGCTTATAGATCGAGACAGCTAAAAGATCATGAGAAGAACTACCCCACTCACGATTTTAAGTTGGCGTCCATAGTATTTGCATTGAAGATATGGCGCCACTACTTGTATGGTGAGAGATTTTAGATCTTTACAGATCACAAGAGTCTGAAGTATCTATTCTCACAAAAGGAGTTAAATATGAGACAGAGAAGGTGGTTAGAACTCCTCAAAGACTACGATTGTGAAATTTTATACCATCTGGGGAAGGCGAATGTGGTTGCCGATGCATTGAGTAGAAAGAGTCTGGAGTTGGTATCACATATGATGGTTAGAGAACACGAGTTGTTGGAGCAATTCATGAACCTTAGTCTAGATATGACCCTACCTGAGATTGGTCGCTATGGGATTATTGCTAGCTTAAGATTAGAACCGGAGTTGATTGAGAGAATTTGGTAAGCTCAGCAAATTGATCAATGGTGCATTGATGTGGTTAGCTAAATCCAGAAGGGTAAAGGTATGGAATTTGTATTGAGTTCAGATGGAGTATTAAGGTTCAAAAATAGAATGTGTGTTCCAAAGGATTCAGAATTGAGGGAGTTGATATTATCAAAGGCTCACTCAGCGAGATATACAGTACACCCGGGGAGTAGTAAAATGGATCAAAACCTCTGAAAGATATATTGGTGGTCTGGAATGAAGAGAGACATAGCTGAGTATGTCGCTAGATGTCTCATCTGTCAACAGGTAAAGGTTGAGCATCAGAAACCTGGAGGATTGTTGCAACCTCTACCGATGCCAACATGGAAGTGGGAGCACGTCACCATGGACTTGTGATGGGGTTACCGAGAACCCGTAAGAACCATGATGCTATATGGGTTATAGTAGATCGGTTAACGAAATCGGCACACTTCTTAGCCATGAAATCTATAGATACCTTGAGTGCATTGGCGAACTTGTATGTACAAGAGCTAGTAAGATTAGATAGAGTCCCAGTGAGTGTTGTTTCTGATTGGGATACCTGCTTCACTTCCCACTTTTTGGGACATTTTCAAGAAGCGATGGGTACCCAGTTAAGCTTTAGCACCACTTTTCATCCTCAGACAGATGGTCAGTCAGAGAAGACTATACAGACCTTGGAGGATATGTTAAGAACATGTGTGCTGGATTTTAGAGGCTCATGGGATGATCACTTGCCATTGATTGAGTTCGCCTACAATAATAGTTATCACTCAAGTATTGGTATGGCCCTTTATAAGGCACTATACGGTTGTAGATGCCGATCACCCATTGGATGGGAAGAGGTTGGTGACAGACAGTTGCTCGCTCCCAATCTGGTAAAATAAGCCTCTGAAGATGTTCAGATAATACGTGAGAGGCTACGAACAGCTCAAAGTCGACAAAAGAGCTATGCTGATAGGAGATGGAGACCACTTGAGTTTGATGTGGGTGAGTCCGTATTTTTTAAAGTATCTCCTTCTAAGGTAATAACGAGGTTCGGGAAGAAAGGAAAACTAAGTCCTCGTTATATTGGTCCCTTCGAGATTTTGGATATAGTGGGAGATGGAGCATATAGGCTAGCCTTACCACCTGAGCTAGCGAAAGTCCATAATGTCTTCCATGTTTCTATGCTTCGAAAGTACTATCCGGATCCAACACATGTAATTAGCTATGAGCCATTGGAGCTCAAGGAGGATATGTCGTATGTGGAGGAACTAATCCGGATATTGGACAAGAAATAGAAGGTATTACGAAACAAGACGATTTTATTGGTTAAAGTTTTGTGGCAACATCATACATCGGAAGAAGCCACATGGGAATTGGAGAGTTTATGCGAGAGAAGTATCCCAAGTTATTCACGAAATGATTGGTTCCAATTTGGAGGACCAAATTTTCTAAGTGGGGGAGAATGTGAGACCCCATATAGGTTTAACCTTGTACATATGTAAATGAATTCATGAAGTATTGTAATGTACTAGTAATGTAAAGCATATGTGAAGCAAAGTCCATAAGTTGAATGTACACACTTGTAATAAGAGTTGTGATGTACGTACAAGTTGCATTAAGATGAATATAAAGAAACGGACTTCGATATATGATGAATGTGAGAGGAATGTAATATAAGTAGTGGAGTAAAATGGAATGAAATTTGCATAAGTGGTACAAATCTTTATCTTTCAATTTAGTTATATGTTCTATATAATTGGTCATGCAAGGATTTGACACAAGTTTTAATATGTACAAAGTGTGACTATGCCATTTTCAACTCTCAAGGATGGATGAATGAGGAAATGACTATGACAGCAAATCAATGATATTTTGAGTGAAGTTACTACAGAAAAACTACAGAAAATCTGAAAAATATGAAGGTCAGGTCAATCTCATAGGATGAGAGATCGATCTGAAAAAGCCAAAATGAACTAATTTTGAGCTATGGAGCAGGACAGATCGATCTCCAAAGGAGCTAGATCGATCTGATAAGCATTTTGTAATGAGAGGATCAATTTTAAGGCAAACAGATCGATCTCCTTAACTCTCTGTTTGAGATAGATCGATCTCTTTAAGGGTTTTGTAAAAAGCATATCGATTTCCTACAAGAGGCAGATCGATCTCTAAGAGGAAAATTACCTTTTGACAGATCGATCTCATCAAGGGAGAAGATCGATCTGGGAGTGGTTACGTTAGGTGAAAAGGACTACCAAACATGCAAGGATCAATCTCTACAAGGACTAGATCGATCTCATAAGCCTGCATCTATAAAAAGAACACGAGATTGAGATGAAAACTCAGAACTCTTCCCCGACCAAACCTCACCTGCCATTTTCTCTCAAGACCCAAGCCTTCTCACTATAGAAATCACCACATTCTGGCCAGCTTTCTGTCACGACCCAAATTACCTAAAAATCCCTACAAATTTTTCGCTTTTCATTTCCTTACCCGTCGTGAACAATTACACTCCTAAACAGTTGGGCTATGATTCGGTGTTAGTAACCTCTCACCTATTTACCATTCCATTTTCATATTCACATTCACATGTCAATTTATTTAAACAAAATACATCCCCAATATTAAATCCATATACAGTACTGTGCATCTATATGTTCAGATACAAAAATTATATAAATGTGTATACCTGATCTTGCTAAGAAGCAGCGGATAACCGAGATGCGAAACTATTGTCGCTCTCTTCTGCTGAATATACCCTGTGGGGTGGAAAATGAAAGGGTGAGCGAAACGTGCTCAGTAAGGCAATAATATAAGCAGGTAGATAACTATACTATCTACGTGCTGATAATGTCATGATGTAAAAATCGTTTACTTTCGGAGCATGAGGTAAGATTAAAACAATGCCACATGAATGTATATATCATATACAAGAAATCATGAAATCGACATATAAAGCACACATGGAAAATCATCATGTATGACATCTCATGCTCGTCACATTAAAACTCATTTGTTTAATTATAAAACAACTTCATCAAGGTCAAACCCATCTCTCGGGAATACCTTGATTCATCAAATCAAATCTCTTTTAAAAACATAAATCGGGACTACCCCTCCATCGGGTTTGTCCTGGTCTATCCAGACCGTATGATATCATGTGAGGCATGTAGGTTACTGTATGAAAAATCGAGGACTATGGCCATACTATGTCCCTGTGATCCCATGCTACACGGATCCCGGTATGCGGGGTATCACAACTGCAACGGGAGGTGGGGTCAAGTCCTACCCGCCAGAATATCGAGCAACATCATAGAGTCATCATGACTGCACGGTACAGCGTACTCCGTGTGACATACACGGTACATCGTACTCCGTGGACCCATATCATAGTCTGGGGGTGCTTGCCGTAGGTCTTATCCAGCCCAATACTATGTCGATAACCAACCCATGTCTCAAAGTATATGTGCGAGCATCTCAACTCTCTGTGACACACAGTCTACAGGAGGCTTCCGCACGACTATATGCATGTCAACTCGCGTCTAGTGCGTACGGAGCTCTAGCACCACGCTATGCATATCATGATATCTAAAATCTCGTGCGAGCGAAGCTTCAGCACGGTTTTGTGCACACGCAAATTTCTCGTACGAGCAATGCTCCAGTACGGCTTTTCATGAGAAATAATTCAGTAAACTTGAGTGCGAGAAAGACTCTAGCACTCATTTAGTCACGTAAATACGATAGGTGGCTCACTTTTAATAAAACATCTTCTAAAATAGTAACCGGTACAAACCGGTACCCTTTCGTAAAATTCACGAAATCAACAGCCCACCTATGTGTATATTTGCTTAAATCAAAGCAATATAATCATATAAAACATTAAAATCATGAAATTCATGCAATTTCATAGCCTTACTACCCTTTTTGAAATTTTTCTAACTAGGGGTAAAATAGTCATTTTCCTTTATTTATCTAAGCCTCGATTTTCGTAAAAATTATTACTTTATTTCTAGATGTTTTAATAAATTTCTAAGCCCTATAAATCCCCTCTCAAAATACGCATAATTATCTCTATGCACCTACAAAATTCCCTTACCTCGATTTTCCTGTCGAATCTGACCTTTTCTCTGATGTCACGTCGCGCAGTCCGATCTGCTCTCAATCCAATGTCCGGAACTGCGTATTAATATTTCTTAGGTCAGATAACATACAATTTAATTGTATTTCCTATTTTTTGGGCTTAATTTAAATCGTTGGGCCCATTTACCCCTATTCGGCCCGATTGCACCTTAATGGGCCTTAATCGGCCTTAAGCCCGTTTTCCACTTAATTTTCACTTTATCGAGGCCTATTGGGCTCATTGGGCCCACCAATAATTTATTGGGCCTCGTTCTAATTCTCGAATAGCTAAATCGATTATTTACGACAATTTATCTAAATTTCCATAATTTAATTCAATTTATGCGGAAATTAAATCAATATCACGCATAACGAGGTAATTGTCGTAAATAGGGGTCACTTACCCGAGATTCCATGCTAGTACGAAATTCGAGGCTGTCTCGAGTCCTCGGTGGATGCCAATCGTCGAGCTACATAATTTCACAATTTTTCGGGTAAGTTTTCAGCCCAAAATTAATTAAATTAAATACTCCAAAATTTAAATCGGGTCAATTCGACCGCTCACTGACTTACCCGAAGCTCGATTACACCACAGGAATTTTTCCAATTTTTTCTCTTTTTCTTTTTCCCTTTTTCTTCCTTTTTTCCTCCCTTTTTGGCTGAACCGGTTCAGTCAGGTTCGGACCGGTTCAGACCGCCGGTTCACCCCGGTTCGACCGGTTCACCGCCGGTTCACCACCTTGCCGGCCGGTTCTCTGTCGGCTTCCACCGCCAGCAGCTCCGTGAGGCTGTCCGCAGCTCGAATCTGCCCTCGGTTTGGGTCAAGCTCGCCGAAACGCCGCCGGTCCGGCTCTTCTCCCTCGGCCGTCGGACCCATTCTCCTCCTCTTGGCCACCGCCGATGATTCCCGTCGTCTCGTCGGGTGCTATCGGTCTCAAAAGCACGGCTGTCGCCTGGGCTCTCGAAATCGGGGCTCGGTTCCGCCCGGATCGCCGCCGTTCACCGGGACCGAGCCCCTCAATCCCGTCGGCCTTTCTCTCCTCCGATCGGCTTCCTCCGGCGTCGGTTGGGCGTACTGCCGGTACCAGTGAGGTCGCCGGTCTCTCCTCTCCATTTTCCGGTGGTCGTCGGTGATCAAGGATCGCCGGATCTTCTCCCCCTTTCCGGCTCCGTTTTTTCGCTTCGTTTCTCTTTCTCTCTCCCCGACCCATTCTCTCTCTCTTCTTCTTTTTTTTTTATCTTTTTTATTATTTTTATTATTATTTATTTTAATTATTTTACTATTCATTAAAATACATTAAAATACCCAAATATCTACAAAAATTATTATTTTTATTCTAAATTAATTAATTTAATTTTATTTAATTTATTTATTATATTTTAATCCTTTTTCGGGTATAATTTCTTCGTATTTTCGAGATATTGTCCCAAGTGACTTTTCGGTATTTCTAAAAATTCCAGATCTTGATCAATTTGACTCAAAATTATATAATTTCCTCATTATTGATCAAGATATTCTAAATCCTTATTTTAAATTAAATTTTCTTATCGAATTTATCCCGGCTTTCGGTCTTTTAACCGTTTTGCCCTTATACGTGTTCAGGATTTATTTAGCCCGACTTCCCTTCACGAATATTCATTCATTTTATGATTTGAATCCTTATTTTCAGTCCGAATCCCATTCCTTTAAATTTGTGAACTTTTTTCTGCCTCATAAAATTTACGATTTAATTTCGGGTCTCACACTTTCGAAGAAGCTCAAGAAGGAAAAGTTGTTCCTTGGAGCAAGGAGAACAACATACCCAAAAATCACACATTGATGTGATCAAAAGAAAGAGTTATGGCTACCACAAGTTTGGCTAAGAAAAAGGGGTAAGATCTTCAACCCTCAAGCTTTAAATAAGGATTCTAGACATTGTATGGGTTGAATGGTATGCAAAATGTTGATAAGAATGATTTGTAGTGATGAGTGAGTTATGTTAAGAGAAATTTATGAAGAGGGAAATCTATGGAAAGCTTAAGAAATAGTTTAATAAGATAAGTGATACAAATGGAAAAGTGATATATGATTTAAGGGCTTGAAAGGTATAAATGGGAGAATAAGTGATAATGAGGATATTTGGGAGAAAAAAAAGAAATGACTTAATGGTTATGTGTGTAGATTGGAAAAACGTGGAACACGGTTAACCCGGATCACGAACGGAGCATACGTAACAAAGGAAATACATGGGCGATTCAAGGTAAGGGACTGTGTGTTAGCTATAGAGATGTTCGTACGTATTTTACGGCAATTTCATAGATATATCGATAGAATTAGTACGATACTACAATTTTATGAAATGATATGGAAGCATGACATGTATTATGATATATATGTATTGAGAAATGGGATGGGTAAGGAAATAGCCTGATATGCATGATTTCAATATTTTCTCAATTTTGTATTGAATTTGTGATTGAGAAATGATAATGATATGATGGCTAGTTTTACATGTTTTAGCATGGAAAGGCATGTTGTATAAATAAACATCTTTTGAGTTTTAAAAGAGAAAGTAGCCACTTATCGAATTTGAGATGTGAAATGGTGTTGGAGCTTTAGCTCAGACCTGTTTTAATGATTTTGACTATGCTGGAGTTTGACTCGCATATGTCTGCATGATTTGATAAACCGTGCTGGAGCGTGACTCGTACGTGGTTTTATAATGATAATGTGCTGGAGTGTTAGCTTGCACATGTTTTTACTGAGTTGAGGTAAACCTGAGGGTTTGGGACCCATGGGGATGCCAGCCTACGGCCTCGAAATAGGCCAGGCCTTAAAAATAAATCGTACTGCGATGGAGCCTTGCGATGACTGTGTGTCACGCTGATTGCTCACCTGGCATATGAGACATGGTTTAGGATTAAAAGTCCATCGGAGTTGGACTATGGACTTGGGTCCACGGTCGTACGTAGTACTATGTAGTTGTCCGTTGGTATACTATGTACCGTGCTGGGTGCACGTGAGTACGAGTATCGCGTAGATGACACATGGCGTACCTTATACCATGAGTATATGAGGAGATGAGGTTGATTGAGATGAGCTGAAGGGTAGGACTGATCCATCCCCCTTAGACAAAGTGATGCCCTATGCACACCTGATCAGTGAGGCCTGAGATCAGTGACTATGGTCATACGTCGTGGATATTAGATTGTCGAAAATTCCATGTCTGTCTCAGAGATTCGAGAAATAGAGAAAACTCATAAAAGAAAGAGACTTGAGGAAAAGAACTGATTGAGAAAGTAAAGAGATTTTGTGTTTTGATAAATCTCTGATTTAAACACTTGTGTCGTGAGGGCACTGTTTTATGAATCCTGTTTTAAAAAAAAATGAAAGCATGACATATTTGATTTACATGAAAAATGCAAATAAGAAATGTATGTTTAAATGCATTTTTGTATAATATTTCTATTTATATCGAAAACATGGTTCTGGTTTATACATGCATGGGCTATGTAGGTGGTACGATATCTACCTGCTAGCATACATTTCCTTACTGAGCTGTGGTTTGTTCACCCCACTATTTTCTCCCTCCAGATAATGAGAAGTAAGGCGATGCGGTGGTCTCTAAATTCCTTTTTGCGTTGGACAGCTCCCATCGGTTGCAAAGGTATAAGATTTGTATACACATGAGTATTTTGTATCTATTATCTTGTATCACACAGTTGTACCTTAGAAATGTAACAGTTTTATGGGGATGTTATGTAAAGATATTAATATACAATTAATTTTGTATATTTACACCCCTAGGAGTGTGAATTAAAATTTTAAAAATTTTCGCTGTAAATTTTTGGAACTTTAGTAATTGCATCGCCTCACAGCCCAACCGTAGTAGTGTAAGTATGGATAAAGGACACCTAAAAGTGGGGTGTGACAGTTTCTTTCCTTGAACCCCCTATAAGACCCTTATTTTGGATGTAAACCTATGGATTCATAAGTGTGGTAATGTACTTGTAATGTGAAGTACTGTCAGACCTATATTTTATGTAGCCTATTTCTTATGATTCCTATGTGTATGAACACTCTATTATTATACTTGAATCATAAGACGAATATTTACTAGATTTAAAGAATATGTGAAATGATTTAAACATGCATAAGCTGCATAAAAGCCTAATGTGAGCTATAGGAGTCACAGGCTAAACTGAGTGGATCTGAATCATTTTGACTGAAAATAAGAACTTAAAATGAGAAAATATAGAGAGCTTATGAAGGAAAGTCAGTTTGATTTAGTTCCAAACACAGAGAACGAGAGTAAAAGCTAAAAAGGGTAAAACGGACCTTTTTAGCAAGTTAAAGTATTTAAGGTGTTTCGGGTGTATTAACCTACCGAAAATGGCTAAAACGTAAAGACGAGAGTGTAAGACATAAGATATGACTCTTTTGAAATTTTGAGAAAAAGTCAACTTGGTCAATGATTAAGGAAAAAGTCAACTATAGTTAAGAAAAGTGGACTTTTACCATAGTTGACTAACCATGGTTAGGAATTAGCCTAAGTATGGAGAAAAAATTGGGGAAAAATGTTATTGGACACAATACAAGATAATCATCCCCGAAAGTAAGGAAAATTTATTCGGAAGGATTTTGGATTTAATTTAATGGTTAAAAACGTAATGGGCCTAAAATGAAGATTTTAAAGCCCATTAAGGAATACTAAACGTAGATCAAAATTCTTAGGTCCCTTAGACCAAATTGTTGGACCGATTGATAGGCCAAATATTGAGACAATAAAAAGCCCGAGGTATAGTTAAAATTTCAGCCCGAAAGCCCATTAAGAAAGCCCAAACCGAGAGGCCCAATTGTAAAGCCCATTAGGTAAATATCTAACCAGAGTTAAAGCTAACTATGACTCATCAGATGACTCATTAGGTGACTCATAACTAAACCTTAGGAAGTCAATTTTAACGGTTGAAATGTAAGGCTTAATGGCTAAGTAAATAGCTTATAAAATCAGCCACACCATTGTCATCTTCACCATACCATTCTTAGCTACACAAGGAAACCATTGAAATACATTTATCCAAGCTTTCTCTCACTAGAAATCACTATGATTTAGGCATATTTGGAACTTGCATTCTTCATGAAAGTTGTTCCAAATTGAGAGGAGAGTAACATATGTTGGAATTGGCTATCAAGAAGCCATAGTGTGCAAACCGTGAGGCTCCAAAGTTTTGGCCAAGTGTGAACACAAATACTAGGTATATTTTCAAGCTTTCAAATTCATATATGTTAATGTATGAATGATTTTAAGTATATTGGTATATGTTTTAAGCATTGAAACATATGAAATCACTATGATCATGGTTAGGCCGAGAGTGAGTAGTGAAATATTGATGAATGCCCATATGATATTAAGGCATAAATGAGTTAATGTACATGTGTTAATGATTATGGTATAGTTAGAATTAATCAATTTGATTAATTAATACATGTATTAAGTTGGCAATCAAGGTGTTT
Source organism: Firmiana major (assembly GCA_033439115.1). NCBI lineage: Eukaryota > Viridiplantae > Streptophyta > Magnoliopsida > Malvales > Malvaceae > Firmiana > Firmiana major. The sequence continues at coordinate 29,710,843 of CM065905.1, forward strand.
GATAAAAGGCCTAAATGAACTATGTGATGCTTAAGAACATTCCCAACCAAGTGTTTGTGAAAATGCCTAAGTAAATTGGCTAAGAAAATGGACATGGACGGAATGCCATGGTGTGACCGAAGGCATGGAGTGCTCTCGGCCATGGCATGTAGCCGAGAGGTCCAATGGGTCAACACCAATTATTTTAGGTCCAATGAGATGTAATGGGTTTAGGACAAGCTCAATAAGAGTTGGTGGGCCCCACAAGCCCAATAGACCCAACAAAAATGAATAGTAAAATGGAAATGGGCTTAAAGCATAGTTAGGCCCATTAAGGTTTATTAAAGCCCATTAAGGGAAATAAACTGTATTTAATGTGAAATACAGTAGGAAAAATATAATTAACCTGATAAATGGTTATATGCAGCTTCAGAGATTATTGGAGGAGCAAATCGGACTGCTGGATCAAGCAGCATTGAGAAAGTAAAATTTCTCGAGTGATTGCAGGTAAGGGACTTTTGTGAGTAGTTAGAGATACCTGCACGTATTTTCAACTGTTTTTACATTCACTTAAAAACTCTGAGGGTCAGAGAATATGAATAATAATTATTGTGACCCGATAGTGGTAAATTACAATTTTACCCTTAGTTAGGAAAAAAGTCAACATTTGTGAAAAGTTGTAAAAAAGCATGGAAACCATCATTTTGAGTGTTTTACTGCTGTTTAGCAGAAGAATAAATAGATGGGCTAAATTTTTTAGGTTGATATGAATTAAGCACACTTTATAGTGCTGATTTTATTGTTTTGAAAATCATCCCTTTTTAAAGAGTCATCTATCATATTATGTGAGAATAAATCGTGCTAGAGCACAGCTTACACTTGATTTCATGTATTTTCCACGTATATTAGTGCTGGATCGTGATTTGCACTAGATTTCCATGACATGCATGATAGAGTGCTGGAGTTATTACTCGTACTCAGTTTTATGTGATTTATGCATGATAGAGTGCTGGAGCAATTAGCTCGTACTCGAATTTTACATGAGATACATGACATAGTACTTGAGCTATTGCTCGTACTTGATTTGATGAGTTTTGTATAGCATGGTACTAGAGCTATTGCTTGTACTTGATTTGAACATGAACTATGCATTGACCTAGTTGTTGGAGGTTTACTCGCACTAGAGTTTGAGTTTGTGATGTGAAACAATGTTTGAGCGGAGTGTCGACTGTGAATCGTGCTCAAAGGCGCGTACTGTAATTTATGTGATATATAATACATGTTGAAAATCATGCTTGATTTTCTCATGTAGACTGAGTGTCACACTATGAGAGGTTCGCATGTGGATTTAGAGACATGGTATGATATTCCCTGGTTTGAGGGCTAAAACCTATGGCAGGCACCCCGACTGTGATGTAGGGTCCACGGAGTACATTGTACCGTGCGAGTGGCATGGAGTACACTGTACCGTGTGGTGTTGTGGAGTTGAGGAAGATATAGCTGGCGGTTGTGATGGACTGACCCCTCTCCCGTTGCAGTAGTGATGCCCCGCACACTAGGATTCCGTGTAGCCTGGGATCACCATTATAGGATATGGCCATAGTCCAGGATATTATTGCATTTCACCACAGAGTCTCACATGATATATCACCTGATTGACTGATTTATTTACGAATGACCTGATGGATGGGTCGAAATCCGATTGTAGTGATGTGAATAATTTAAATGCCATATTTAATGTGATTTAAATATACATGGCATGATTTATGTAAAGGCATTGTGATATTATAAATATGCATTATTTTGCACTATATGCCTACATTTGAGAAAGCAAGCATGATTTCTGTACATGGGATTTAATCTGTACAATTATATATATATATATTTAAAGACATGCTTTTAAAGTGAGTTAAGGAAATGATATTTTCGAGGCATAGAATTATTTTGAGTAGATAGTGTAGACGTCTACTTGCTTGCCTGATTTTCTTACTGAGCACGTTGTATGCTCACCCCATTTCTTTTACATCTCTATACAAAGCATCAGCAGTAGAGTGAGAGCATTTGAGGAATAGTATTCCTGTTGTTCACTGCTATTTCCTATCAATCGATAGGTATACATATTTTGTACGGTTATGTATCTAAACATAGAAATAGCACGGTGATGTATACGATATATATTATGGGAAATGTATTTGTATTAGATTTTATATGATCTCACATGTATTATAAAAGAAGTACAGTCAGTAACAGAATATTGACATGTATGTATGATAATAGATGATATGGTATGCGAGGAAGCTAACATCGAATCACAGCCCAACCATTGAAGAGAGGAAAGGTAAGTTAAAAATGTAAAAAATTTGTAGTAGTTTTGGTTAAGTCATGGTTGGTCGTGACATAATGGTATCAGAGCAGATGTTGGTCTGATGTGAGTCGGTGTTAAAAAATAGGAAAGTATACATCCCCATAGTACTGTGTTGTGTTTAGATACAATTGTGTATACCAGTTAGGAGACGGACTAATTCATGATTCTGAATGCAGGAACTTTGCCTATATGGCAAATACTCGTAGTGGTAGAGGGACGAGAGGTAGGGCTCGAGGCCGTGGAAATAGGCCTGAGAAACGAGCTGCTGCTGAACCATTACCTACCCATGAGACTCCAAGTGCTACTGAGGCACTAGAGTGTGCTGAGACACGCTTTATGAGATTAGAGCATAGTCTAGAGACGATAGTAGAGATATTGGCACAGACGATGCCAGGTAGGCAGGAACAGGAGGCAGGAGCTACGACAGGAGAAGCAGTTGCCCCTGATACACCTACACAGCCAGCTCATGCACCAAGGACTGTAGATACTCCTACACCCCCACCAGTTTTGGGTAGTAGTAGATTAGGGTACAGATGTGATCTACATTAGTTGCGAGAGTTTCAGAAGTTTAGATCTCCATCTTTTAGTAGGGTCAAGGACCCTGTAGCTGCTAAGGAGTGGGTTGTTGAGATGGAGAAGTTTTATGGATTCTTTTAGTGTACAACATCGGAGATGGTCGCATTTGCTGTGTTCCTACTGAAGGGAGCTGCATAGCATTAGTGGAAGTCCACCAAACCCATATTGAGAGCCCGACATACAGATATTAGTTGGGAGATATTTCAGGATGCCTTTAGGAGGCAGTTTGTTCCCGATACCGCACAACGAAAACTACAAGCTACGTTTTTAAGACTGAACCAAGGGAGTTTGTCAGTGGACGAGTATGAGACTTGATTCCTATCCTTGGGGAGATATGACCCAGATACCATGTATAGTGAGGCCAAGAAGGTCCACAGGTTCATCGATGGATTGAGACCGGTTCTGCGGTCCAGGTTGGTCCCATTAGATATAACCACCTATGAGGAAGCAGTGCGCAGGGCGTAACTGTGCAAGCAAGATTATGAGAGGAATGCTTCCGAGTTTGGGAAGTTTAGCCGGAGCCGAGATATACAGAGGAAGAGATCAGCAAGAGATAGAGGTTTCAGTTATCGAGGAGGGAGGAAACTCTTCGATAAGAGACCAGTGGTTGAGGGGGCACGAGAGAGACCCGCTAGACCTCCTGCTTATCCAACCATAGCTCCAGTAAAGGGTATTGTCATAAGAGGACAGGGACCTACAACCGATCAGTACAGAAGATGTGGTAGGCAACATGGAGGTAGACCGTGTCTGCTGACTCCTATAGTGTGTTTTCGATGTGGGAAACAGGGGCATATTGCTAGAGTTTGCCCAGAGATGGTTGATACTGCTCCACTGAAGGGCAGGGAACCAGAGAGAGCTCCAGTTGATCCTTCTGCTTCGAGGAGGAGTGTGACAGCAGAAGAAAAGGGGAAGCAAGTGATTGGTCTAGGGCGCATACATGCTTTGGACCAGGGGATAGCTGATGCTTCATTGGATGTGATACGAGGTAACATCCTGATTTATGATATTGAAGCACATGTTTTAATTGATCTTGGTGCCACACATTCTTTTGTATCGCCTTCATTTGCATGTAAATTAGCAAGACATGTAGAGCATACACTGTTATGTATGATGATGTTGATTAGTATGCCTATAAATAGTAGTCAAGTTGTAGAGTTTGTATTTAATGACTACAAGTTGAGAATAGGGGACAAGGAGATGACAGCCAATCTAATATTTCTAAGTATGAGTGACTTTGATATAATCTTAGGAATGGATTGGTTATGCAAACCATGTTGTTTTAGATTGTTATCCTAAGACAGTTATGTTTCCTAACCCTACTAGATATGTTGTAAAGTTTAATAAAAATAAATGAAAGGAGTAGTTATGATTATTATATGATTTACTGACTTAGAAAACCTTCAACATGTCAAGGTTTCATTGCGTACGTGGTAGATATGGATAAGGCACATCCGGAGTTGTTAGATATTACTGTGGTCAGTGAGTACCTAGATGTTTTTTCGGATGAGTTGCAAGGGTTACCACCAGACAGAGAGATGGAGTTCTGTATAGACTTGGTGCCTGGTATGAAGCCTATTTCTAGACCACCATATCGCATGGCCTTAGTTGAGCGGAGGAGCTCAAAAGGTAGTTGCAGAAGCTGTTGGATAGGGGTTTTGTTTGACCGAGTGTTTCACCTTGGGGTGCACCGATTTTATTAGTGAGAAAGAAGGATGGGAGCCTCCGATTGTGTATAGATTACCGATTGTTGAATAAGGCCACCATCAAGAATAGGTATCCCCTTCCACGCATTGATGACTTGTTAGATCAGCTTCAGGGAGCACAGGTCTTTTCCAAGATTGATCTAAGGTCTGGGCATCATCAGCTGAGAGTTCGGAGTAGAGATGTATCCAAGATAGCGTTTCATACCTGATATGGCCATTATGAGTTCTTAGTCATGCCATTCGGATTAACGAATGCTCCAGCTGCTTTCATGGCTTTGATGAATGATGTGTTCAAGCCATATTTGGACCATTTTGTTATCGTCTTCATCGATGACATATTAATGTATTTGAGATCCAAGAAGGAGCATGAGGAGCACCTCAGGATCGTATTGCAGACTCTACAAGAGCAGAAGTTATATGCTAAGCTCAGTAAGTGTGACTTTTGGTTGTCACAGATCTCATTTTTGGGACATGTTGTATCAAGGGATGGTGTATCAGTCGATCCATCCAAGATAGAGGTTGTAGTTCAGTGGAAACAGCCAAGGACAGTCACCGAGATCAGGAGTTTTCTGGGTTTAGCTGGATATTATCGAAGATTCATTGAGGGAATTTTGAAGTTGGGTTCTCCGTTGACACGTCTTACTCGAAATAGTGTACCGTTAGTATAGAACGAGGATTGTGAGAAGAGTTTTTAGGAGTTCAAGCGTCGATTAACCACCGCTCCGATTCTCACTATCCCTACCAGCTCAAGAGGATTTGCAGTGTATACCGATGCTTCGCATCAGGGACTGGGTTATGTATTGATGCAGGATGAAAGGGTAGTTGCTTATGGATTCAGAAAGTTAAAGAATCATGAGAAGAACTATCCAACCAATGATTTGGATCTAGCAGTAGTAGTGTTTGCGTTGAAGGTATGGCGCCACTACTTGTATGGTGAGAAGTTTCAGATATTTACCTACCACAAGAGCCTCAAGTATCTATTCTCACAAAAAGAATTGAACATGAGAAAGAGAATATGGCTAGAGCTTATGAAGGACTACGATTGTGAGATACTTTATCATCCGGGTAAGGCTAATGTTGTAGCTGATGCTTTGAGTAGGAAGAGCCTAGGGATGGTATCGTATATGATGGTTAGGGAACATGAGTTGCTAAAGCAGTTTGCTAGCTTCAATCTGAGAGTTGTGCCTTCTGACATGGATACAGGCTATTTGATAGCTAGTCTACGCTTGGAGCCGGATCTGTTGGACAGGATCAGAGTGGCTCAGCAGACTGATCCATTTTGTATGGATGTGAGTGGTCAGATGCAGAAGGGCGCAGTGACTGATTTTGAGTTGAGTTTTGATGGACTATTGAGGTTCAGAGGCAAATTGTGTGTTCTCAAGGATCCAGGACTCAGGAGATTGATATTGGCGGAAGCTCATTCATCGAGGTATACGTTACATCCAGGGAGTAACAAGATCTATCAGAACCTCTGAAAGGTATACTGGTGGTCGAGTATGAAGAGAGATGTAGCAGATTTTGTGGCAAAGTGTCTCGTATGTCAATAGGTGAAGGTAGAGCATCAGAAACCTGCAGGGTTATTGCAGCCTCTACCTATACCGACATGGAAATGGGAGCATATCACCATGGATTTCGTGATGGGTTTACCGAGGACCCATAGGAATCAAGATGTTATATGAGTGATTGTGGACAGACTGACGAAGTCAGCCCACTTCCTAGCTATGAGAACGACTAATACTCTGAGTTCATTGGCAGAGCTGTATGTACGTGAGGTAGTGAGGTTACATGGTGTACCAGTGAGCATAGTCTCTGATAGGGATTCCCGCTTCACTTTCCACTTTTGGGAACATTTTTAGGAAGCCATGGGAACCCAGTTGAGTTTGAACACCGCTTTCCATCCTCAGACAGATGGTCAGTCAAAGAGGATTATACAAACTTTAGAGGATATGTTGAGAGCATGTGTGCTAGATTTTAGAGGCTCTTAGGATAACCACTTACCACTAGCCGAGTTCGCCTACAACAATAGTTATCATTCGAGTATCAGGATGGCACCGTATGAGGCTTTATATGGCCGAAGATGTCATTCCCCTATTAGATGGGAAGAAGTGGGTGACCGTAAGATTTTCGCTCCTGATATGGTTACACAAGCATCTGAGGACGTCCACTTGATTGTAAAGAGACTGAGGACAACTCAGAGTAGACAAAAGAGTTACGTTGACAGGAGATGAAGGCCACTAGAGTTTGCAGTTGGTGAATCCGTGTTTCCGAAAGTTTCTCCTTCCAAGGACATAGCGAGGTTTGGGAAGAGAGGAAAGCTGAATCCTCACTATATTGGACCCTTTGAGATACTTGATCGAGTGGGAGATAAGACTTATAGGTTGGCATTGCCACCGGACTTATCAGGTGTCCATAACGTCTTCTACATATCGATGCTTCGGAAGTATCACCCGGATCCGGCACATGTGATTAGTTATGAGCCTTTGGAGCTCGGAGAGGACATGTCATATGTTGAACGACTGATTCAGATATTGGATAGGAAGGAGAAGGTATTGAGATCAAAGACTATCGGATTAGTGAAGGTTCTCTAGCAGCATCATACTTCAGGGGAGGCTACTTGAGAGCTAGAAAGTCTGATGCAAAAGAAGCACCCTTATCTATTTGATGACTGACTTGGTTCTAATTTTGAGGACCAAATTTTCTGAGTAGGGGAGGATTGTCAGACCCGTATTTATGTAACTTGTTCCTTATGATTCCTATGTGTATGAACACTCTATTATTATAGTTGAATCATAAGAAGAGTATTTACTAGATTTAAAGAATATGTGAAATGATTTAAACACGTATAAGCTACATAAAAGCCTAATGTGAGCTATAAGAGTCATAGGCTAAACCGAGTGGATCTGAATCATTCTTACTCAAAATAAGAAATTAAAATGAGAAAATATAGAGAGCTTATGAAGGAAAGTCAGTTTGATTTAGTTCCGAACACAGAGAACGAGAGTAAAAGCTAAAAAGGGTAAAATGGACCTTTTTAGCAAGTTAAAGTATTTAAGGTGTTTCGGGTGTATTTACCTATCGGAAACGGCTAAAACGTAAAGACAACAGTGTAAGACATAAGATATGACACTTTCAAAATTTTGAAAAAAAGTCAACTTGATCAATGATTAAGGAAAAAGTCAACTATAGTTAAGAAAAGTGGATTTTTACCATAGTTGACTAACCATGGTTAGGAATTAACCTAAGTATGGAGAAAAAATTGGGAAAAATATTCTTAGTCAGAATACAAGATAATCATCCCCGGAAGTAAGGAAAATTTATTCGAAAGGATTTCGGATTTAATTTAATGGTTAAAAACGTAATGGGCCTAAAGTGAAGATTTTAAAGCCCATTAAGGTATACTAAACGTAGATCGAAATTCTTAGGTCCCTTAGACCGAATTGTTGGACCGATTGATAGGCCAAATATTGAGAAAATAAAAGACCCAATGTATAGTAAAAATTTCAGCTGAAAGCCCATTAAGAAAGCCCAAACCGAGAGGCCCAATTGTAAAGCCCATTAGGTAAATATCTAACCATAGTTAAAGCTAACTATGACTCATTAGATGACTCATTAGGTGACTCATAACTAAACCTTAGGAAGTCAATTTTAATAGCTGAAAAGTAAGACTTAATGGCTAAGTAAATGACTTATAAAATCAGCCACACCATTGTCATCTTCACCATACCATTCTCGGCTACAAAAGGAAACCATTGAAATAATTTATCCAAGCTTTCTCTCACTAGAAATCACTAGGATTTAGGCATATTTGGAACTTGCATTCTTCATGAAAGTTGTTCCAAATTAAGAGGAGAGTAACATATGTTGGAATTGGCTGTCAAGAAGCCATAGTGTGCAAACCGTGAGGCTCCAAAATTTCGACCAAGTATGAACACAAATACTAGGTATATTTTCAAGCTTTCAAATTCATATATGTTAATGTATAAATGATTTTAAGTATATTGGTATATGTTTTAAGCATTGAAACATATGAAATCACTATGGTCATGGTTAGGTTGAGAGTGAGTAGTGAAATATTGATGAATGCCCATATGATATTAAGGCATAAATGAGTTAATGTACATGTGTTAATGATTATGGTATAGTTAGAATTAATCAATTTGATTAATTAATGCATGTATTAAGTTGGCAATCAAGGTGTTTAATAAAATGCCTAAATGAACTATGTGATGCTTAAGAACATTGCCAACCAAGTGTTTGTGAAAATACATAAGTAAATTGGCTAAGGAAATGGACATGGACGGCATGCCATAGTGTAACCGACAACATGGAGTGCTCTCGGCCATGGCATGTGGCCGAGAGCTCCAATGGGCCAAGCCCAATTATTTTAGGCCCAATGTGATGTAATAGTTTTAGGACAAGCCCAATAAGATTTGGTGGGGCCCATAAGCCCAATAGGCCCAACGAAAATGAATAGGAAAATGAAAATGGGCTTAAGGCATAGTTAGGCCCATTAAGGTTTATTAAAGCCCATTAAGGGAAATAAAGTGTATTTAATGTGAAATACAGTAGGAAAAATATAATTAACCTGATAAATGGTTATATGCAGCTTCAGAGATTATTAGAGGAGCAAATCGGACTGCTAGATCGAGCAGCGTTGAGAAAGTAAAATTTCTCGAGTGATTGCAGGTAAGGGACTTTTGTGAGTAGTTAGAGATACCTGCACTTATTTTCATCGTTTTTACATTCACTTAAAAAATCTGAGGGTCATATAAAGTGAATAATAATTATTGTGACCCGATAATGGTAAATTATGATTTTGCCCATAGTTAGGAAAAAAGTTAACTTTTGTGAAAAGTTGTAAAAAAACATGGAAACCATCATTTTGAGTGTTTTACTGCTGTTTAGCAGAAGAATAAATAGATGGGCTAATGATTTTGAGGTTGATATGAATTAAGCACACTTTATAGTGCTAATTTTGATGTTTTGAAAATCATCCCTTTTTAAAGAGCCATCTATCTTATTATGTGAGAATAAATCGTGCTAAAGCACAGCTCACACTTGATTTCTTGTATTTTCCACATATATCAGTGATGGATTGTGATTCGCACTAGATTTCCATGACATGCATAATAGAGTGCTGGAGTTATTACTCGTACTCAGTTTTATGTGATTTATGCATGATAGAGTGCTGGAGCGATTAGCTCGTACTCGAATTTTACATGAGATACATGACATAGTACTTGAGCTATTGCTTGTACTTGATTTGATGAGTTTTGTGCATAGCATGGTACTAGAGCTATTTCTTGTACTTGATTTGAACATGAACTATGCATTGACCTAGTTGCTGGAGGTTTACTATCACTAGAGTTTGAGTTTGTGATGTAAAACAGTGTTTGAGCGGAGTGTCGACTGTGAGTCGCGCTCAAAGGCGCGCACTATAATTTATGTGATATATAATACATGTTGAAAACCATGCTTGATTTCCTCGTGTAGACTGAGTGTCACACTATGAGAGGTTCGCATGTGGATTTAGAGACGTGGTATGATATACTATGGTTTGAGGGCTAAGACCTATGGCCGGCACCCTGACTATGATGTAGGGTCCACGGAGTACGTTGTACCGTGCGAGTGGCATGGAGTACACTGTACCGTGTGGTGTTGTGGAGTTGAGGAGGATATAGCTGGCAGTTGTGATAGACTGACCCCCCTCCCGTTGCAGCAGTGATGCCTCGCATAATAGGATTTCGTGTAGCCTGGGATCACCATTATAGGATATGTCCATAGTCTAGGATATTATTGCATTTCACCACAGAGTCTCACATGATATATCACTTGGTTGACTGATTTATTTATGGATAGACTTGAGGGATGGGTCAGAATCCGATTATTGTGATGTGAATAATTTAAATGCCATATTTAATGTGATTTAAATATACATGGCATGATTTGTCTAAAGGCATTGTGATATTATAAAGATGCATTATTTTGCACTACATGCCTACATTTGAGAAAGCAAGCATAATTTCTGTACATGGGATTTAATCTGTACAAGTATATATATATATATTTAAAGACATACTTTTAAAGTGAGTTAAGGAAATGATATTTTCAAGGCATAGCATTATTTTGAGTAGATAGTGTAGATATCTACTTGCTTACCTGATTTCCTTACTGAGTGCGTTGTATGCTCACCCTCCTTTCTTTTACATCTCTTTACAGAGCATCAGCAGTAGAGTGAGAGCATTTGAGGGATAGTATTCCTGTTGTCCGCTGCTATTTCCTATCGTTCGACAGGTATACATATTTTGTATGGTTATGTATCTAAACATAGAAACAGCACAGTGATGTTTACGATATATATTATAGGGAATGTATTTGTATTAGATTTTTTATGATCTCACATGTATTATAAAAGAAGTACAGTCAGTAACAGTATATTGACATGTATGTATGATAATAGATGATAAAGTATGCGAGGAAGCTAACATCGATTCACAGCCCAACCATTAAAAGAAGAAAGGTAAGTTAAAAATGCAAAAAATTTGTAGTGGTTTTGGTTAAGTCATGGATGGTCGTGACAAGTACAATTGATGTAAAGTCTAAAAATGTAATATACATACGTGTAATATGAATTTGTAATGTACATGCAAGTTTCATTGTGTATGAATATGAAGAAATGAGCTTTTATAAGTGACGAATGTGATTAGAGCTCAAAATGAGTGGTGTGGTAAATGGAAGGAAGTTGCATGAATCTAAATACTTCCATTAGGTTTTATATTGTATACCTTTGGTTATACAATGAATACACGCAAGTTTTAATATGTATAAAGCTTGAATAGATGCCATTTTGTGTGAGAAAATGACTATGGCAACAAATTGAGGACGTTTTGTGTGAAGTTACTAGAGAAAACTGCAGCAAAATATGGAAATATGAATGTCAGATCGATCTCATAGGATGAGTGATCAATCTGGAAGAGCCAGAATGCTCTTATTTGAGCAATGGAATAGAGCAGATTGATCACCAATGGAGCCAGATCGATCTCCTAAATATTTTGTAATAAAGAGATCTATCCTTGAAGCAAACAGATCGATCTCTGATTGGCTACTGGAAAGAGCAGATTGATCTCTTTCCCTAGGCAAATCGATCTCCTTAGCTCTCTGCCTTAAACAGATCGATCTTCAAGCCCAACAGATCGATCTCTTACTTGTAAAATATCGTGAAAAAAGAGGGGATTTTAAGAGGATCATATCGATCTCCTTCTCATGCAGATCAATCTCATCAAGCAATTCTATATATAGGAGCAGTGAAATCTACCATTTACGGAAAACACACTTCACCCTTTCCATTTCAACCCAAAACCTAGATTTCTCTCTCTAAAATCCACCCATTCCAATAAGATTTGAAGGGAGGCCATTAGACAAAAGTTGTTCATCTTGAGGGAGAGAACAACATAGTTGAAACCCAAAACCTCATTGTTGGTATCGAAGGAGCAATGAGCATTTCCCATTGGAGCAAGAAGATAAACTAGATTTGGAAATATTCTAACACTTTAGCCCAAGTACATTGTCTATTTAATCGTTTAAGGGGTTGATTTACATGTGTGTTGATAGTTAAACTACCTAGGTTATGATGGAACTAAGGTAACCTAGAAAATGGGATGAACCTAGTGTGAGAAAGTGTGATTTTGATGAGTTGGTGGTTTGTGGATTGTGATAAGTTGTTATTGAAGTAATACGAATGATTTATAGTGGTTAAACGAAGCCACATTGGGAGTTTAGAGAATTTATGGAAATGAGTATGTAATATGTTTGATAAATGCCATAGTGAGGAAAATTGATGAAATAGGAATACTGTGAGCTTAATATCGATTTGTTATCGATTGGGTATGAATAAATAAGCCTTAAGGAATCCATAGATTCGAGATATGAATACAGAGATGAAATGAGGCCTTATAAGTGTTAATAGAGGCTATAATTGAATTGACTATAGCAAGCATAAGGGTTGCGTTATAGTGGACTAAAATAATGTGAAATATGATTGTGTACAGTTTCAGAGAGTCCAGTGGAGACGAATCGAAGCGCACGAGTAAGCAGCTTTAAGGAAGTGAAATCTCACGACGCAATTTTCAGGTAAGGGAATTCTGTAAGTATATAGAGGTAGCTGCTCATATTCTGTGGGTGTATAGAGCTTTCGAAATGTGCATGAGTTTATAGAAATGTGTTTGACGATGTATGGAAGTAACTATGAGTATTTGTATGAGATTTGGTTGTTGAAATTGTATTATAAAGAAATAGGATAGTAAGGCTAATAATTGCATAAATCAAATGTTTTGAATGTTTTCACAAAACATATTGTTTTGTTTTAAGTAAATTGATGGATAGGCTGGCTAGTGTTTAAATAATGTTGTGTAATAGCACTTGTGAGGTGCTAAATGTGTTTTGAGATTGGTTTTTTGAATGTTGATGAGCCGTCTATCATCTTTATGTGAATTAAATTGTGCTGGAGCCTAGCTCGCACTGGATATTGATGTTTTTCCCATGTTTGAAATGTGCTGGAGCTTAGCTCGCACTTTGATTTGAATTATGGTGATGTTTTATAAATCGTATTGGAGCTTTTGCTTGCACGTGGGTTTTGAATGGATTTCTTATGCATATAACCATACTGGAGTTATGCTCGTACGTGGTTTTCTTCATGTTTTATGCATAAATGTCATACTAGAGCATTGCTCGTACAAGGTGATTTGTTTATGATGCGTGAATTCGCGCTAGAGCATAGCTCGCGCAGGTTTTCACACTGTGGTATGTATGATGCTGTGGTGAGGGTAATACGGATTGACGTTTAGGGAACCCAACAGGCCTAACAGACCTCTTGAGTGGGGTGAGGGTGAGGGGCTAGGACCTAGCACTATTTAGGGAACCTAACAGGCCTAACAAACCTCTTGAGTGGGGTGAGGGTGACGGGCTAGGACCTAAATTAGGGAACCCAACAGGGGTCGAGCCTTGTGGGATTTTGAATTGAGAAATGATAATGATGTTGTGATTGAGAAAATATTTTTATGGGATTCAATGTGTTTGAGAAGAGCTTTGTAATGTGATTTAAAAAGGAGGTTTCTTAAATGAATTGCTCTTTTTATGAGATTAAATGAGAATGAGTATGAGACGGTTTTACATGTTGATGTTTCCATGTTTTATATGCCAATTTTACATGATTTTGATACATGATATATGTATATTCATATGGCATAGTTTTAATTCCTCATGCTCCTATTATAAATGATTTATGCAAAACATTATCAGCATGTAGATAGAGTAGTTATCTACCATGCTTGCATTATTGCCTTACTGAGCGTGTGGTTGCTCATCCCTCTCTATTTTCCCCCTCCTACAGAGCGTGCATAGTAGCCCAACGAGGACTAAGGCACTTTATTTTTGGACATCTGCTACTTCCATCGGTAAGAGGTATATACACAGGATTCTTTTGTATCTAAACAATGTAAGGGCACAGTAACCATTAAGTTGTAATTATGGGGGATGTAGATGTCAGTAATCGTATTTTGTATAAGTGAATGAGGGATTTTCATGCATATGACATCACTTTTATTAACTGAGAATGAATGTTGCGAGTGGATTATTATTGACTCATAGCCCAACAGTGTAGTGGTAAGTTTGTTCACGACGAGTAAGGAAAGGAATAAATGCGAAAAATTTATTGAGATTTTCGGTAATAAGAGGATGAAATGGGTCGTGACACCCCCCTCGCGAGTAAACCTTCCTCTCCCCCCTCCTAGTTTCTTTCCTTTTGTAATGGCTGTGATTTTATATGTACTTCTTATGAAGCTATGGTGTATATGCACACTACTACATGTGTACAATTAATAAAGGATGTAGGAGTTATGAAATTTAACGTACAAATCCATGATTTCAAGTTGTGTGCATAAGTTTTATTACCTATTAATTTTATGGAATGGATACTATTATACGTTGGCTGTGTATGAAATGTAAAATGAGGTATTAGGTAATTAAGGATGAATTGCACATTGGAAATCTACATAAAACTATAGTAAAGAGGGTGCAGGGCAGGAGCAGATCGATCTCCCAGGAAGGAGAGATCGATCCTCTCTAACGAAATGTCAAGTATCAGGCAATTGGAACAGAGCATATCAATCTCATATCAGGCAGATCGATCTCCTTAAGCTTCTGTCTAGAAGAAATCGATCTCTCACAAGGAATAGATTAATCTCCAAAAGCCTCGGGTTGCAATAGATCGATCTCCTTACCAACAGATTGATCCTCAAAAGAATTTTGCTTGCAACAAATCGATCTCATCATGAAGAGCAGATCGATCTGGTAGTAGTTACGTTAGGTAAAATGACTACCAAACCTTGCAGAGATCGATCTCTACAAGGGACCAAATCAATCTCATGTCTCTGCATCAATAAAAGAGCACGGGATTGGACTGAAAATCAGACGTTCTTCCTACCAAACCCGCACCTATCCTTTTCTATCAAAGAATCAAGCTTTTTCACTCTAAATATCATTACATTCTAGCCAGATTTGGAAAGACCTCAAGAAGGTAAAGTCATTCCTTGAAGTAAGGAGAACAACATACCTAAAAATCACATATTGGTTTGATCAAGAGAAGGAGAATAGACTACCTCAAGTTTGACTAAGGAGAAAGCTAACCTAGGTAAGCCCTTCAACTCTCAAGCTTTAAAAATGAGTTTCTAGATATTGAGTGAGTTAGATGGCATGTGAAATCTTGGTAGAAATGCTATTCGAAGTGTAATGGATTGAGTTTGCTATTGTGGTGATCTTGGAACACTATGATATTATTGGTGTTGACTAAATGATTTTAGATGAATTTTACAAAGAGATATTAAGGTGTAATATGGTAAAAGATTAGTGAAAGCATGAGTAAGTAAGTAAATGACAATGTGGATGTTTAGAAGAAGAAGAGGAAAATGACTTAATAATTTATGCATGTAGATTGGAATACATTGAGACTCGATTAACCCGAAACGCGAATGGAGCAAACGAGACGAAGGTGTTACGAGCATGATTCGAGGTAAGGGATTGTATGTTAGCGATAGAAATATTCATACGTATTTTACAGCGATTTCAGTAGTTATGACGCTAGTGATATTATGTTTAGCTATTGAGCCATAAAGTGATATGAAATTGTGAAATGCATTGTGATATATATATATATATTGTGAAAACGGGATGTGGTAAGGAAAATAGCATGACATTCATGTTTTCAATGTTTGGACAACTATATGTTGTTTTTGTGATCGAGAAATGATGATGGATTGGCTGGCTAGTTTTACATGTTTAGCATGGAACATCATGCTACGTTAATAAACATGATTTGAATCTTTAAAAGAGAAAAATAGCCACCTATCAGATTTGAGTTATGAATTGGTGATGGAACCTTAGCTCACACCTGTTTTGATGATTTTGATTATGCTGGAGATTTTACTCGCATATGTTTTCATGATTTGATAAATTGTACTGGAGAATAACTCACACGTGGTTTTTATGATGATGATAATATGCTGGAGCCTAGCTCGCACAATGATTTTGAGATGATACAGTGCTAGAAGCAATTGCTCACACTGAGAAATACCACGCTGGAGCCATGCAGAGACTGTGTGTCACGCTGATTTTGTTCACCTAGTATATGAGACATGGTTTATGATGTGAACTCCATCGATGTAGTGTGGATGGACTGGGTCCACGGGCGTACGCTATACCATACTGTGTGCACGCGAGTACGAGTATCGCGTAGATGACACATGGAGTACGTTGTACCATGATTATATGTGATATGATGATGATGATTGAGATGAGCCGAAGGGTAGGACTGACGCATCCCCTTCAAGCGAGTGATGCCATGTGCATACCTGATCAGTGAGGCCTAGAATCACTGACTATGGCCATATGTCGTGGATATTTGTTTGCCTAAATTCCCTACCTGTCTCAGAGATAAGAGAAATGTGATGAAATGAAATGGTTTATGAAAAGAAAAGAGATATTATGATTTGATAAATATCCTGATTTGAATGCTTATGTTATGAAAGCACTGTTTTATGATATGCTTCTTAAACAGAAATATTGAGCATTGGTTTTACGAAAATGCCTATAAGAGAAAAAGGTTTAAATGCATTTTCTATTGATAATTTCATTTATGATGAATGATGATTTTGTTAATCACGCATGGGCTACGTAGATAGTACAATATCTACCTGTTAGCATCATTTTCCTTACTGAGCTATGGTTTGCTCATCCTACTATTTTTTCCCCTCTAGATACTGAGAAGTAGAACAGTGTGGTATAAGAAATGTATACACAACATTTTGTATCTGTTATATTGTATCGTACAGTCATACCTTAAAAATGAGAAAAATAGTATGGGGATGTTATGTAAAGATATTACATTATATAATCTATTTTGTATACCAACACACATGCTTAGGAGTTTGTGAATTAAAACTTTCAAATATTTCCACTATAAAGGTATGGAATTAGTAGCTACATCGGCTCACAGCCCAACCATGAGTGGTATATGTATGGACGAAGGGCACCCGAAGTCGGTGGGTGACACCTTTCTTTCTTTTTTCGTCGCCCCGAACCCCTATCTTCCTCGTTTTTGTTCCCTATGCCAACCACCCTCTTAACCATTGGCGACCGCATCTGCATCGAAACCCACCCTGAACCGGCAGCCTTCCCCTTTCCTTCCCATCCCTATTCCTGAAAACCTAAAACCTAGTAAGACCCGAAACCCCATTTCATCTGTTAACTTACTAGTATTAAAGAAGACGTCGACCACCCTTAGATCGCGAGCCTAGATGACCACCATCACCCTGTCCACCTCCTCCACGGCTTTCCTTCCCCTCTAACGCCAACAGTACCCAGACTAACAAAATACCCATTTACTGTGATGCCCCAGAAGCATGAAAAACAGGGTAAATTTAAAATTTCTTTACACCATTTCACAATTCTATGTGCATTCCTGTGCAGTGTCATGCATCATCATATATATATATGTGTGTTATAAAACTCTAACCTCAGGATCTCATCATTCAACATCTATATATTACATCATATACATTCCTCATATTCGAATTAATAAATCCTAACACATCCCATACATCACTGTTCATCATGTGTCTGTAAATACAATATTAGTCTAGGTACATGAAATGATAAATTATACCTCAAAGTACAATATATAACCTGGAGTGTGAGACCCCGTATATGTAAAGTTGTAATGTGTAATGAATGTGAATGGACTTGTAATGTAAAGTATGATCGATGTAAGTCCATGGATTCAATGTATGTATGTGTAATATGATTTGTAACGTACATACAAGTTCCATTAAGTTTGAATATGAAGAAATGAGTTCTTATAAGTGATGGATGTGATTGAAACTCAAAATGGGTAGTGTGGTAAATGGATGGAAGCTACGTGAATATAAATGCTTCCATTTGGTTATATATAGTATACCTTTGGACATACAATGAATGCACACAAGTTTCAATGTGCATAAGGTATGAATGGATGCCATTTTCAAGTTATAAAGGTGGATAGATGAGAAAATGGCCATGGCAGCAGATTAAGGATGTGTTGGTGTGAGTTGCAGCAAGAAAACTGCAGAAAATCTGGAAAGTATGAAGGCCAGATCGATCTCATAAGATGAGAGATCGATTTGGAAGAGCCAGAATGCTCTTATTTGGGCAATGGAATAGAGCAGATCGATCTCCAATGGGGCCAGATCGATCTCCTAAGCATTTTGTAATGAAAAGATCAATCCTCAAGCACCCAGATCGATCTCCTTAGCTCTCTGTTTGGGACCAGATCGATCTCATGCTTCGACAGATCAATCTCATGCTTAAAATTTCGTGAAAATGAGAGATTTAAGGGGACCAGATCGATCTCCTCTTGGACCAGATCGATCTCCTCAAGCTATTTCTATAAAAGGAGGGCTGAAAATCTAAAAATTTTGAGAAAAACACCAATCTTCCATTTCTAACCCAAAAACCTAACTTTCTCTCTCTAAATCAACCATTTCCAGCAAGAATTGAGAGGAGACCATTAGACATTAAGTTGTTCATCTTGAGGAAGAGAACAACATAGTTGGAACCCAAAATCCCATTGTGGGTATTGAAGGAGATAAATGGCATTGACATTTGGAGCAAGAAGAAAAATCATATTTGGTAAGATTCTAACAGTCCAATCCAAGTACATTGTCTATTTAATTGATTTTGGAGTTGTTCGGCATGAGTATGTATGGATGGAAACACCTAGGTTGTGTTAGAAACTAATGTAACCTAGAAAATGGAATGCCTCTAGTGTAAGAAAGTATGATTTGGTAAGTTGGTGGTTTATGGGTTATGATAAGTTGTTAAATGAGTAATGTGGGTGATTTGGAATGGTTATGTGGAGTTATAATGTGGGTTTAAGTGAAATTGTGAAAATGAGTATGTATATGCTTAATAAAATGCCATAGTGAGGGAATTCATGAAATATGAACACTATGAGCTTAATGTCGATTTAATATCGATTTGGAATAAGTTAATAGGCCTAAGAAGATCCATAGACTCGAGTTATGAGTAAAGTAATGAAACGAGGCCATATAAGCATTAATAGAGGCTATAGATTAAATTGACTATAGCAAGCACAAGGGTTGCATTATATGGATCGAATATAATGTGAAATATGATTGTGTGCAGTCCCGAAGAGTTGTTGAAGACGAATCGAACCGTACGGGTAAGAAGCTTAAGGAAGTGGAATCACGCATCGCGATTCCAGGTAAGGGAATTCTGTAAGTATATAGAGGTAGCTGCTCGTAATTTGCGGGATTATAGGGTGTTTATGAAATGCATGAACGTTTGAGAAATTGGTTGCTTTGTATGTGAGAATAGTTGTGAATATTGGATGATTTGGTTTTACATGGATGTATAAAAAGGGTTAGTAAGGCTAATAATTGCATAAATCAAGTGTTTTGAATGCTTTCACAAAACATGTATTTGGTTTTAAATGAATTGATAAATAGGTTGGCTATTGTGGTTTGATGTTTGTAGCACATGTGAAGTGCCAAATATGTTTTGAGATAGTTTGAAAGCTTATGAGCCACCTATCATGTTTATGTGAATTAAACCGTGCTGGAGCCTAGCTCGCATCGGGTATTGATGTTTTCATTTGTATGAAACGTGCTGGAGCTTAGCTCGCACCTTGATTTGGAAACTATGATGATGTTTATAAACTGTACTGGAGCTTCTGCTCGTACGTGGCTTTTGAGTGGTTTATCTTATGAGTATAACCGTACTAGAGCTATGCTCGTACGCGTCTCTTTATGATAGGATGCATGAGTCGTGCTAGAGCTTTGCTCGCACAAGTTTGCACATTGTGATACGTATAAGGTTGTGAAAGTTGGTAAGATCCTTAAGCCCTACATCCTTAAGCTAACATCCTTAAGCCCAAAGAGGAGGGGAGGCTCTATTCGGCAGGAAGGCTCTCCTACATGGGTATGGTAAGATCCTTAAGCCCTACATCCTTAAGCCCGAGGAGGCGGGGAGGCTGCGTTAGGCGGGGAGGCTCTGTTCGATGGGGAGGCTCTCTTACGGAAGGATCCTTAAGCCCTACATCCTTAAGCTAACATCCTTAAGCCCGAGGAGGCAGGGAGGCTCTGTTAGGCGGGGAGGCTCTGTTCGGCAGGGAGGCTCTCTTTCACGGATATGGAAAACTCTTGGTATGGGATAGGTAAGACCTAGGAATGGCACCCCCAATCACGATATGAGTCTGCGGAGTACGCTGTACAGTGTATATCACATGGAGTACGATGTACCGCGTGATGGTTATGTGATGAGAGAGTCTGGCGAGGGATAATCCATCTTCGTGCCAGCATGATACCCCGCACACCTGGATACATGTGGTCTGGGATGATTTATGATGTAGTTGGTCCACATAGGCACTTTTGATATAGTGACCTAGTTTTTATACACATGTGTGAATTGTGAAATGAAAATGTGGTTATGATTGTGAATTGATTTGGTGGTATTTATGTGTTGAGAAAGAGGTTTATGATGTTGGTTTAAAAAGGAGGTTTCTTAATGAATTGCCCGTTTTATGAATTTAAATGAGATTGAGCATGAGATGATTTATACATGATGTTCTTTTTACCATGTTTGATATGCCAATGTACATGATTTTGACACATGATATATATGTATACTCATATGGCATAGTTTTATTCCTCATGCTCCTACCATAAACGATTTATGCATAACACTATCAGCATGTAGATAGAGTAGTTATCTACCATGCTTGCATTATTACCTTACTGAGCGTGTGGTTGCTCATCCCTCTCTATTTTCCCCCTTACAGAGCGTGCATAGTAGCCCAGTGAGGACTGAGGCATTGTGGTTTTGGACATCCGCTGCTTCCATCGCCGAAAGGTATATACACAGGATTCTTTTTGTATCTAAACAATGTAAAAGCACAGTAGTCTTTTGAGTTGTAATTATGGGGGATGTAGATGTCAGTGAACATAACTTGTGTAAGTTAATGATTAACTTATAAATGTTTGACATCGTTTTATTTAACTGAGAATGAATGAGATGTGGTGTTTATTATTGACTCACAACCCAACAGTGTGTGGTGAGTTAGTTCACGATCGGGTAAGGTAACAGTAAAACGCGAAAAATTTTCAGTGATTTTCGGTTAAAGAGAATTGGAATTGGGTCGTGACAGAGATTGGTATCAAAGCTGTGTTGGCCTGATGTGAGTCATTAATAAAACGTAGGAAAGTCTTATAGTACTGTGCTTTTGTTTAGATATTACTGTGTATACCGTGATGGATTGTGCTTGATAAATGATTTTAAATACAGGAAGTTAGGCACTATGCAAGTTACACGCAAAGGTATAGGGGTGAGAGCACGTGCTAGAGGCCGTAGAGGTAGGCCTGAGAGCCGTGCTGAGCCACAGACTGAGCAGGCTCCATAGAACCCTGCTAAGAGAGCAGAGGATACTGAGGCTCGCTTCGCTAGGTTAGAGCGGAGTATTGAGAATTTAGTGGAGATAGTCACGCAGACCTTGGACGCCGGTGACAGACGAGGTCCCGCGGTACAGCCTACTACTGAACAGGCAGCTGCAGAGGCGGAGAGACCTCAGACTGCAGAGACTGCTACTGCTACACCACCTCCAGTACAGGATATAGATTCTCCTATCGCTCCACAGCAGAGCGGTAGCGATGAGGTTATGACTGCGACTTGAGCAGGTTGCGAGAGTTTCAAGCGCTGAAACCCCCAGTGTTTAGAGGGGTGAAGGACCCAGTGGTTATGGAGGATTGGGTGTATAAGATGGAGAAACTATATAGGTTTGTCCGATGCACTTCAGTTGAGAAGGTTGCCTTTGCCGTGTTTATGCTAAAAGGCGAGGCAGAACACTGGTGGAGATCCACCGAAGCTATTTTGAGGGCTAGACACTCCGAGATTTCATGGGAGATATTCTTGGAGGCCTTTAGAAGACAGTATATTCTAGCTACCGCACAGAGGAAACTGCGGATGGAATTTATGAATTTGGTTCAGGGGAACCAGACTGTGGACGAGTATAAGTCCAAGTTTATGTCATTGGGAAGATATGACCCTAACACGATAGGTAGTGAGACCCGAAAGATACAAAGGTTCATGGATGGATTGAGATTGGCTATCCGGACTAAGCTAGCTCCCTTCGACATTTTAACTTACGAGGAGGCTGTACATAAGGCTCAGTTGTGTGAGCAAGACTTTGAGCGAAACGCCTCCGAGCTTGGGAGAGTCAGTGTTAGAAAGGACAGAGATCGGAAGAGATCCGGGTTTGGAAGAGTGGCCAAGAGAGGTGACCAAAGATTTTTTGAGAAGAGGCTTAAGATTAAGGAGGTGCAGGAGAGAGCTACTAGACCTCTCATATACCCAGCCTTGACTGCGCCGAGGGGTATGACTATTGGAGGACCACGGCCTACTATTGATCAGTGTAGGAGATGTGGATGATTTCATGGGAATAGGCCCTGTCTGATAACCCCTATGGTGTGTTTTAGATGCGAGAGACCAGGACATATGGTTAAGTATTGTCCCGAGAAGATGGAGGTTGCCCCACAGAAGGGCAAGGAGCCTGAGGGAGCTCCAGTTAAGACAGCAGCCCTGAGGAGGAGGGCTACAGCTGAGGAAAAAGGGAAACAGGCTGCGGGTGTGAGCAGAGGAAGAGTACATGCACTGGACCAGGACACTGCAGACTCATCGACGGATATGATTAAAGGTACCATCCGAATCTTTGATTTAGAAGCATTGGTATTATTTGATCCTGGTGCCACGCATTCTTTCATATCACCTTCCTTTGCATATAAATTATTGAAGCATGTGAAACCAACATTGTTGGATAAAATGTTGATGATTTCCACACCCATGAATGATAGTCAATTGACTGAGCATGTATGTAGAGATTGTAAGTTAAAGATAGAGGGGAAGGAAATGATAGCCAATCTGATTTTATTGAATATGAATGATTTTGATGTAATTTTGAGAATGGATTGGTTGGCTACCAATCGTGTTGTGATTGATTGTCATGCCAAAACATTGATGGTTTCAGGATTAGACAATCTTATTGTAAATTTAAATGAAAAGAAATGATATGAAAATAGTATGTTTGTTGTAAATAAAGGAGTATGATTTTAAATGCATATTGCTTGAGAGATAAATTATTATTTATGATAAATGTTGAATGTGGAGTGATGGTTTATGTTACTAACGATGGAGAGGATAATGTGAAGGGTTCATTACATACGTGGTTGACATAGATGAGGCACACCCGGAATTGAGGGTCATAGCCGTAATTACGGATTACCCTGATGTCTTTCTGGATGAATTACCAGGATTACCACCTGAAAGGGAAATGGAATTTTGCATTGAGCTAGTTCCTGGTACAGAGCCGATATTGAAACCACCCTATAGAATGGCTCCGATAGAATTGGAAGAGCTGAAGAAACAACTACAAGAGTTGCTGGAGAAAGGGGTTTATTAGACCGAGTGTCTCACCTTGGGGAGCACCGGTTCTATTTGTAAGGAAGAAGGATGGAAGCCTCCGACTGTGTATAGATTATCGGTTGTTGAATAAGGCCACCATTAAGAACAAGTACCCCCTTCCAAGAATCAATGATTTGTTGGATCAACTCTAGGGAGCCGAAGTATTTTCTAAGATAGATCTGCAGTCAGGGTATCATCAGTTGAGGATCAGGAGTGGAGATGTACCCAAGACAGCATTTCGTACCCGTTATGGCCACTACGAGTTTTTGGTGATGCCATTCGGATTGACGAATGCTCCTGCAGCATTTATGGCATTGATGAATGATATATTCAAGCCATACTTGGACAAGTTTGTGATTGTTTTCATAGATGACATTTTGGTTTATTCTAAGTCCAGGGAAGATCATGAGGAGCATTTGAGGATAGTTCTGCAGACCCTCCGAGAGAGAGAATTGTATGCCAAACTCAGCAAGTGTAACTTTTGGTTGGAACAGATCTCATTTTTGGGGCATGTTGTGTCAAAGGATGGGGTATCAGTGGATCCATCCAAGATAGAGGCAGTTATACAGTGGGAACAGCCCAAGACAGTTACTGAGATCAGAAGTTTCCTGGGATTGGCAGGATATTACCGGAGATTTGTAGAGGGTTTCTCCAGACTAGCTGCTCCATTGACATGCCTCACGCGAAAAGATGTTAAGTTTGTATGGGATGAGGCATGTGAGAGGAGTTTTGAGGAGCTTAAGCGTCGATTGACCACTGCTCCCGTTCTCACAATCCCTACTAGCTCAGGAGGATTCTCGGTGTATACGGATGCATCACACCAGGGACTGGGCTGTGTGCTTATGCAGGATGGGAAGGTAGTTGCCTATGGATCGAGACAGTTAAAAGATCATGAGAGGAACTACCCGACACATGATTTGGAGTTGGCGACTGTAGTATTTGCTTTGAAAATATGGCGCCACTATCTCTATGGTGAGAAATTTCAGGTGTTCACAGATCATAAGAGCCTTAAGTACCTGTTCTCGCAGAAAGAGCTGAATATGAGACAGAGGAGATGGCTCGAACTCCTGAAGGACTATGATTGTGAAATCATGTACCACCCGGGTAAGGCAAATGTAGTTGCCGATGCTTTAAGTAGAAAGAACCTTGGGTAGGTGTCATATATGATGGTACGGGAACATGAATTGTTAGAACACTTTGCGAACCTCAATTTGGATGTAACCCCACCTGGATCTGAGAGACTTGAGATCATGGTTAGTTTGAGACTAGAGCCAGAATTGATTGGCCGTATTCGGCAAGCTCAGCAGAGCGATCGACGGTGCATCGATTGGCTGAGGCAGATACAGACAGGTGTGGGTATTGATTTTGAGCAGAGTGGTGATGGGTTATTGAGGTTCAAAGGCAGAGTATGCGTTCCCAAGGATCCTGAGATCAGGAGAACGATTTTATCAGAGGCTCACTCATCGAAGTATACGATACATCCGGGAAGTACCAAGATGTATCAAAACCTTCGAAAGGTTTATTGGTGGTCTGGAATGAAGAGAGACATTGCTGAATATGTCGCTAAGTGTCTCGTTTGTCAGCAAGTGAAGGTAGAGCATCAGAAGCCTGTAGGATTATTGCAGCCTCTACTGATACCGACATGGAAGTGGGAGCATGTCACCATGGATTTTGTGATGGGGTTGCTGAGGACCCGTAAAGGTCATGATGCCATATGGGTTATTATGGACCGGTTGACTAAGTCCGCCCATTTTTTGGCTATGAGAGCTACCGATACACTGAGTCAGTTGGCGAACCTATATATTCGAGAGATAGTACGGCTACATGGTGTACCAGTGAGCATTGTTTCTGATAGGGATGCCCACTTCACTTCCTATTTTTGGGAACATTTTCAGGAAGCGCTGGGGACCCGACTGAGTTTTAGCACCGCTTTTCATCCTCAGACAGATGGGCAGTCAGAGAGGACTATACAAACCCTCGAGGATATGTTGAGAGCATGTGTGCTGGATTTTAGAGGCTCTTGGGATGACCACCTGCAGTTAGCCGAGTTCGCTTATAATAATAGCTATCATGCGAGTATCGGGATGGCACCCTATGAGGCATTGTACGGGCGTAGATGTCGTTCCCCCATTGGATGGGAAGAGGTTGGTGACAGACAGATTTTTGCTCCGAACTTAGTGCAGCAGGCATCTGAGAACGTCTAGTTGATATGTGAGAGATTATGGACAGCTCAGAGCCGGCAGAAGAGTTATGCTGACAAGAGACAAAGACCACTGGAGTTTGATGAGGGTGAGTCGGTGTTTCTAAGGGTATCACCATCGAAGGGTATTATGAGATTTGGTAAGAAGGGCAAGCTGAGCCCTAGATATATCGGACCCTTCGAGATTTTGGAGATAGTGGGAGATAAGGCGTGTAGGTTGGCATTGCCACCAGAATTGGCAAATGTCCACAACGTCTTCCACGTCTCGATGCTTCGGAAGTATCACCCGGACCCAGCACACGTGATAAGATATGAGCCATTGGAGCTCCATGAGAGTATGACATATGTTGAGAAGCCGGTTCGGATATTGGACAGAAAAGAGAAAGTGTTGCGGAATAAGACAATTCCTTTGGTGAAAGTTCTTTGGCAACATCACACGATGGAAGAGGCCACATGGGAATTGGAGAACTTGATACGGGAGGAGTACCCCTAACTTTTTGAAGAGTGACTTAGTTCTAATTTGGAGGACTAAATTCCTTGAAGGAGGGGAGACTGTGAGACCCCGTATATGTAAAGTTGTAATGTGTAATGAATGTAATGTAAAGTATGATCGATGCAAGTCCATGGATTCAATGTATGTATATGTAATATTATTTGTAACGTACATACAAGTTCCATTAAGTTTGAATATGAAGAAATGAGTTCTTATAAGTGATGGATGTGATTGAAACTCAAAATGGGTAGTGTGGTAAATGGATGGAAGCTGCGTGAATATAAATGCTTCCATTTGGTTATATATAGTATACCTTTGGACATACAATGAATGCACACAAGTTTCAATGTGCATAAGGTATGAATGGATGCCATTTTCAAGTTATAAAGTTGGATAGATGAGAAAATGGCCATGGCAGCAGATTAAGGATGTGTTGGTGTGAGTTGCAGCAAGAAAACTGCAGAAAATCTGGAAAGTATGAAGGCCAGATCGATCTTATAAGATGAGAGATCGATTTGGAAGAGCCAAAATGCTCTTATTTGGGCAATGGAATAGAGCAGATCGATCTCCAATGGGGCCAGATCGATCTCCTAAGCATTCTGTAATGAAAAGATCGATCCTCAAGCACCCAGATCGATCTCCTTAGCTCTCTGTTTGGGACCAGATCGATCTCATGCTTCGACAAATCGATCTCATGCTTAAAATTTCATGAAAATGAGAGATTTAAGGGGACCAAATCGATCTCCTCTTGGACTAGATCGATCTCCTCAAGCTATTTCTATAAAAGGAGGGCTGAAAATCTAAAAATTTCGAGAAAAACACCAATCTTCCATTTCTAACCCAAAAACCTAACTTTCTCTCTCTAAAATCAACCATTTCCAGCAAGAATTGAGGGGAGACCATTAGACATTAAGTTGTTCATCTTGAGGAAGAGAACAACATAGTTGGAACCCAAAATCCCATTGTGGGTATTGAAGGAGATAAGGGCATTGACATTTGGAGCAAGAAGAAAAATCATATTTGGTAAGATTCTAACACTCCAATCCAAGTACATTGTCTATTTAATTGATTTTTGAGTTGTTCGGCATGAGTATGTATGGATGGAAACACCTAGGTTGTGTTAGAAACTAATGTAACCTAGAAAATGGAATGCCTCTAGTGTGAGAAAGTATGATTTGGGGAGTTGGTGGTTTATGGGTTATGATAAGTTGTTAAATTAGTAATGTGGGTGATTTGGAATGGTTATGTGGAGTTATAATGTGGGTTTAAGTGAAATTGTGAAAATGAGTATTTATATGCTTGATAAAATGCCATAGTGAGGGAATTCATGAAATATGAACACTATGAGCTTAATGTCGATTTAATATCGATTTGGAATAAGTTAATAGGCCTAAGAAGATCTATAGACTCGAGTTATGAGTAAAGTAATGAAACGAGACCATATAAGCGTTAATAGAGGCTATAGATTAAATTGACTATAGCAAGCACAAGGGTTGCATTATATGGATCGAATATAATGTGAAATATGATTGTGTGCAGTCCCGAAGAGTTGTTGAAGACGAATCGAACCGTACGAGTAAGCAGCTTAAGGAAGTGGAATCATGCATCGCGATTCCAGGTAAGGGAATTCTGTAAGTATATAGAGGTAGCTGCTCGTAATTTGCGGGATTATAGGGTGTTTATGAAATGCATGAACGTTTGAGAAATTGGTTGCTTGTTATGTGAGAATAGTTGTGAATATTGGATGATTTGGTTTTACATAGATGTATAAAAAGGGATAGTAAGGCTAATAATTGCATAAATCAAGTGTTTTGAATGCTTTCACAAAACATGTATTTGGTTTTAAACGAATTGATAAATAGGTTGGCTATTGTGGTTTGATGTTTGTAGCACATGTGAAGTGCCAAATATGTTTTGAGATAGTTTGAAAGCTTATGAGCCTCCTGTCATGTTTATGAGAATTAAACCGTGCTGGAGCCTAGCTCGCATCGGGTATTGATGTTTTCATTTGTATGAAACGTGCTGGAACTTAACTCGCACCTTGATTTGGAAACTATGATGATGTTTATAAACCGTACTGTAGCTTCTGCTCGTACGTGGCTTTTGAGTGGTTTATCTTATGAGTATAACCGTACTAGAGCTATGCTCGTACGCGTCTCTTTATGATAGGATGCATGAGTCGTGCTAGAGCTTTGCTCGCACAAGTTTGCACATTGTGATACGTATAAGGTTGTGAAAGTTGGTAAGATCCTTAAGCCCTACATCCTTAAGCTAACATCCTTAAGCCCAAAGAGGCGGGGAGGCTCTGTTAGGCAGGGAGGCTCTGTTCGGTGGGGAGGCTCTCTTACGGTGGGATCCTTAAGCCAACATCCTTAAGCCCTGGAGGGGCGGGGAGGCTCTGTTAGGCAGGAAGGCTCTCTTACATGGGTACAGTAAGATCCTTAAGCCCTACATCCTTAAGCCAACATCCTTAAGCCCGAGGAGGCGGGGAGGCTCTATTAGGCAGGGAGGCTCTGTTCTGTGGGGAGGCTCTCTTACGGTAGGATCCTTAAGCCCTACATCCTTAAGCTAACATCCTTAAACCCGAGGAGGCAGGGAGGCTCTGTTAGGCGGGGAGGCTCTGTTTGGCAGGGAGGCTCTCCTTCACGGATATGGAAAACTCTTGGTATGGGATAGGTAAGACCTAGGAATGGCACCCCCAATCACGATATGAGTCTGCGGAGTACGCTGTACCGTGTATATCACATGGAGTACGATGTACCGCGTGATGGTTATGTGATGAGAGAGTCTGGCGAGGGATAATCCATCTTCGTGCCAGCATGATACCCCACACACCTGGATACGTGTGGTCTGGGATGATTTATGATGTAGTTGGTCCACATAGGCACTTTTGATATAGTGACCTATTTTTTATACACATGTGTGAATTGTGAAATGAAAATGTGGTTGTGATTGTGAATTGATTTGGTGGTATTTATGTGTTGAGAAAGAGGTTTATGATGCTGGTTTAAAAAGGATGTTTCTTAATGAATTGCCCTTTTTATGAATTTAAATGAGATTGAGCATGAGATGATTTATACATGATATTCTTTTTACCATGTTTGATATGCCAATGTACATGATTTTGACACATGATATATATGTATACTCATATGGCATAGTTCTATTCCTCATGCTCCTACCATAAACGATTTATGCATAACACGATCAGCATGTAGATAGAGTAGTTATCTACCATGCTTGCATTATTACCTTACTGAGCGTGTGGTTGCTCATCCCTCTCTATTTTCCCCCTTACAGAGCGTGCATAGTAGCCCAGTGAGGACTGAGGCATTGTGGTTTTGGACATCCGCTGCTTCCATCGCCGAAAGGTATATACATAGGATTCTTTTTGTATCTAAACAATGTAAAAGCACAGTAGTCTTTTGAGTTGTAATTATGGGGGATGTAGATGTCAGTGAACATAACTTGTGTAAGTTAATGATTAACTTATAAATGTATGACGTCGTTTTAACTAAGAATGAATGAGATGTGGTGTTTATTATTGACTCACAGCCCAACAGTGTGTGGTGAGTTAGTTCACGACCGGGTAAGGTAACAGTAAAACGCGAAAAATTTTCAGTGATTTTTGGTTAAAGAGAATTGGAATTGGGTCGTGACATGGAGCTCAAGTCCTCCACTAGCCACTACTCCGTACGTCGCAGGGAAACCCTTTTGACTTGAAGAAATCTGGGGGGAGATAAAACAGGGTAAGCTTTTAAATCGCTCAGTAAGGGGGTAAGGGACTAATTGATAAAATAATGATTTGCACAGCACAATGATTTTGGTTTGTGGGTGAAAACCCAATAAACTCAGTAGAAAAGTGTAGCATGAATAATTAAAATCTCATCTCAACTCATTTCTCAAAGCTCATGTAAAAACATGATAATAAATGGCTCAAACCATGATAATAAGCATGTATAAAACAGGATGCAATAATGGCTTTTCTCATAAAACGTGATAAAAATCACCGCTATAGTATTGCACGTGACGCAGCCACAAAACACAATCCATATGTAAAATGAGACTAGGTAAATAAAACTCATATAAAAACTCGTCACGGCACACCAAAACGATTGAACTCATCCCCTAGGCGGACATCCACAATCGAGGGATTTCGTCGACAATAATACACTCATGGCCATGGTTCGCTATAGACTTGATCAGAGTCGTATAGCTGTCGGTCTTACATGCTATCAAAGCACGGCCCAATCTTACATACTATCAGAGCAATGCCACCCATTACTGTCTCAGAGTGGGGTCATCTCACGTTACCAAAACAGATGAGTCGGTCTTACTTACTGCTAGAGCACGACCTAGTCTTACATGCTACAAGAGTAAAGCCCGATGTGTATTCAACATGACAAGCCTAAGTCTCATTAATAGCTATTATCAAATAAAACCGTTATGCCTTCACGTATCGTTCATAATGGTTTTTCTCATAAAACACATCTAAAAATCGTTTTGTACTCAACACAAAACATGTCAAAACCGAGCTCAAACAAGCAAAACCATGCACACATTTCTCAAATCTCAGTACACCTTAACGTAGAGCCCAAATCACATTCTCACTTTTTAAACTCAAAACAGTTATAAAACAATTTGTATTAGTTTACAACTCATAAAAATTGGGCCCCAATCGGCTATAAAATCGTGTGCAATAACTCATTCTAAACTCATAAAAATGTTTGTTTTCTCAAATCACATTTCATGCTACAATATCATCAACAAAATCACATACACAAATGAGTTTAAGTATTTCCTTACCTCGTTGCACCTCGTATAGTGCAATCGTTCCCCCAAATGATGAACTAGCCTCGCATTCCTATTTGAAACTCCCAGGCTGTCTAAACGATGTTAAAACATCAATAATTCATCTCAATCACATCATCGAGTACATATTTGCTCATATTCTCGTTAAATACTACAAACCATGTATTTCTCATATTCCTATCAAAATCCACATTCTCATCCACTACATTTCAAATCCTACATGTTTCATGCATAATATCTATGCTAAAATCACCTCATTGCCTCAATTCCAATTTATAGCGAAAATCCTAAAATTACCACAATTTGTATAATATCATCATCACTCCAACAAAATCACAATTTCATCAACTCTAATCATTTCCTAGCTATTTTATCACACCACCCATAGTCACAATCACCAAAATCACCTTAATATCAAAGATTTAAGCTTAGAAATTTACCCAAGACTTATGGAGAGCTCTATTCGCACCTTGATTTGATTCGTCTTTCGATTTCCAAGTATGTTGCTCTCCTTTGGATAAGGAACAACTTTTCTTCTTGCTACAACCTCTGATTCGAATGAAAATGGGCAATTTGGAGGAGAGAGAAAGCTAGGGATTTTGATTTCCAAAGAGAGAGAGAATGAATTTCCAGAAAAAATAAAGGGGTGCTTATATAGGAAGAAGGTAGGAGATCGACCTGGCCCTTGATAAGATCGATCTCTTTTTTAATTTGGGAATGTTTTGGGGCAATTTATACCTAGGAGATCGATCTATCGTGGGGTGAGATCGATCTCTTAATTGCTTCATGAGATCGATCTGCTCCTTGAGGAGATCGATCTTCTGTTTACAGAATACTTCATGAGATCGATCTGCTCCTTGAGGAGATCGATCTTCTCTTTACAGAAACATTTTGAAATCAATCTGCTTGCCTATGAGATCGATCTGCCTATCAGTTCTTGCACATTTTCTGCATTCTGGAGCCATGAGATCGATCTCTCATCCTTAGAGATCGATCTGGCCTTCACAAATTGTACTCCTACATCAATTTACAGAAAACTCAATGTAAAACTTCTCA
Source organism: Firmiana major (assembly GCA_033439115.1). Lineage (NCBI taxonomy): Eukaryota > Viridiplantae > Streptophyta > Magnoliopsida > Malvales > Malvaceae > Firmiana > Firmiana major. Next base: position 29,743,086 of record CM065905.1, read on the forward strand.
AAATCTACCTCATAGCCCATATTACAATCCATACACATTCAAGACTTAAAAACTTCATCTTCTTATACGTCATCATATTTAAAACTTGCGTGTACATTAACATATCATAATTACATACACCAAATTACAATTCTCATAACTGGGTATACAAAATTCTCAGTTCTCACATCCTCCTCACCTTTAAGGAATTTGATCCTCCAAATTCAACTCAACTCGTCAAATAGATAGGGGCACTTCTCCTTCATGAGACTTTCTAATTCCCAAGTTGCCTCTTCCATTCAGTGATGTTTCCACAAAACTTTCACAAATGGCATGCTTTTGGTTATAAGTACCTTCTCTTTCCTATCAAGGATCCTGACGGGTTCCTCAGTGTAGTTCATGTCCTCTTGTATGTCCATCTCTTCATACTCTATGACATGAGAAGGGTCTGAGTGGTACTTCCTCAACATAGATACATGAAAGACGTTGTGTATTCCGGACATCTGTGGGGGTAATGCCAACCTGTAGGCTATCTCTCCTACTCTCTCAAGGATCTCGAATGGTCCAATGTATCGAGGACTCAATTTCCCTTTCTTTCCAAATCTCATGATACCCTTACTCGGTGATATCTTTAGAAATACTGCATCACCAACATCAAACTCGAGTGGCCGTCTACGTACATTCGCGTAGCTTTTCTATCTACTCTGTGTAGCCCATAATATCTCACATATGAGTTTCACACTCTCTACAGCTTGATCTACAAGTTCGAGAGCATTTATCTTTCTGTCACCCACTTCTTCCTACGCTACAGGGGATCTACACCCCTTACCATATAGAGCCACAAAAGGTACCATTCCAATACTCGCATGATAGTTATCATTCTACGCAAACTCTGTTGGGGGCAAGTGATCACCTTTGAAAATAATGTACGAGCAGGGCTGGTGAATCTACCCTTGCCTCTCATGCTCAGCATGACTCCACACAGTAAAGAAATAGAATAGCTCCTTTCACTAAGTATGAGTGAGAGGGTAACTCCATTCGATCACTCTGTCTACACATTTCATACAAGTGATTAAAACCGGAGCCTGTCTATTATTGTTTTTTTTCAAAAATTTGAGAAATCTCTTTTAACAATAATTACAGAAGTCATTCAACACATGCTTATTGACTTATTTTCATATGTAGTTTTCTTCTAGATATATTGATATCTATCTATTATCACATACAATTCACACAGCAGATAAGAAAACATATGTATAGCTATCTTTATAGCTTACATAAGTCCCTTACCTCGAATCACACTTGAATCTTTTTCCATGATTCCAATCGCTTGTGATCCGATCTTATCAACTCCAACTTTATCTTTCGGAGCTGAAATTGTGCATCACACACATCAGTATACTGTCCTATACTTTATTTCTTATGCATGATACTCAAATCAATGCATTTAGCCATTTACCTCTCATTTGCCCTTTTTATGCCTTAGTGGACTTTATCCTCTTACAAGTCCATTTCGAGTCTATAACTCTTTTTCAAGAATCCCTTAGACTCCTTGAGTCTATCGATTCATCTTAAACCGGTATTACACTCTTAATACCTCAAGTTCATGATTTTCACTCCATTGTGGCATTTCATCAAACACCACATATAGTCAATTTGAGCTACTTTTGTTTCTAGCACATGAACTTCATCAAATCATTTTATAAGCATCTACACATGCTTAATAACATCTAGGCATGCTTAAATCATCATCAAATACATGCCTACTCAATAACTCTTCATTTTGGCTCATTTAGCCATTTTTTAGGTCATGGATTGTGAGATCTAAGAATTTTGGACATACTTTAAATATGTAATAAGAATTTGAAGTATAATTTATTGAGCTAAGTGAATTGGGGAATGATAATTGGAGATTTATATGTTAAGTGTTTAAAATAAGTATGAAGTATGAGGACAGATCGATCTGGGAGAAGGAGAGATCGATCTGATGAGTTAAAAATGACAAGGAAGGAGGAATTTGAGGAGTAGATCGATCTCCAATGGAAGAGGATCGATCTCCTTATGATTCTGTTTGAGAGAAGATCGATCTCATGAGGAAGAGATCGATCTCCAAATGATTCTGTTTGGGAGAAGATCGATCTCCTCAAGGAGCAGATCGATCTCATAAAGCCATAAAGAGATCGATCTCACCCCTCGATAGATCGATCTCCTAGGCATAAAATTACTCAAATCGTCCCCAAAATTTAAATGCAGATCGATCTCATCAAGAGCCAGATCGATCTCCTACCCTCAGTCTATATAAGGAACCCCTGCTTTCTCCTGCAAATTTCATTTTCTTTCTCTTCCAACCCCCATTTTCACCGAAACCTAGCTTTCTCACTCATCCAAAGCACCCATTTTCATCCAAATCAGAAGTTGTGGTAAGAAGGAAAGTTGTTCCTCATCAAAGGGAGAACAACATACTTGGAAATCGAAAGACGGATCGAATCGAGGCAAGAGATAAGCTCTCCACAAGTTTTGGGTAATTTCTAAACCTCGATCTCGATATCTGAGATGATTTTGATGATAATGGTTGTTGTCATTGTGCTGAAATAGCTGGAAAATGATTAGGGATTGATGAAATTACAATGTGGTTGGAGTGATAATGATATTTAGCAATTTTGAGAATTTGAGCTATAAATAGAAATTTAGACAATGTGGTGAATTAGCATAGATAATTGGCATGAGAAATGTAAAACGTTGAGATGTTGTGAATGAGAGTGTAGTTTGGGGTAGAGTTACGAGAATCAAGAGATTTGAGGTGTTATGAGCAATTATGCTCGATTTTTGAGAATTGAGGTTACTGTGATGATGAATATTGATGTTTTAACATCGTTTGGACAGCTCGAGAGTTCCAGAGTGGAATGCAAGACTAGTCTGTGTCAAGGGGGAAACGATTGCACTATACGAGGTGCAACGAGGTAAGGGAAACTAAACCATTTGTATATGTGATTTACGAACTATTATAGCATGATTTGTGATTTATAAAACAAGCATGTTAAGTGTTGTGTTGTGATACAATTGCACACGATTTTTATAGCCGGTTGGAGCCCATTATTTTATGAGTTTATAAGCTGAGTGTGAAATTGCTTTATAAACCGTTGAATTTTGTGTGAGTAATGAATTGGGCTCTACGTTAAGGCAATATCGAGATTTGAGAAATGTGTACGTGCTTTACCGGTTGGAACTCGATTTTATTATGTTTTGTGTTGAGTACAAAACGGTTTTCAAATGAGTTTTATGAGAGAAAAACCACTATGAGTTCTACGTGAAGGCAAACTAGTCTTATGTGATTAAGACTTAGGTGTGTAATTCTGAGTACACACCGGGCATTGCTCTGGTAGCATGTAAGCCCGATTCTTCTCCGTTCTGGTAACGTGAGAAACCCCATTCTGTGGCTATGCCACGTACACTTGGTGGCCGTTGCCACGTGAGAAACCCTATTTGGTGGCCGTTGCCACGTGAGAACCGCATTTGGTGGCCGTTGCCACGTGAAAAACCCTATTTGGTGGCCGTTGCCACGTGAGAACCCTATTTGGTGGCCGTTGCCACGTGAGAACCCTAATTGGTGGCCGTTGCCACGTGAAACCCTATCCTGTGGCTGTGCCACGTGTAAATTTAACTCAGTGGCTATGCCACGTGTGTCTAGTGGCTATGCCACGTGTGAATTTAAATTAGTGGCTATGCCACGTGTGTTTAGTGGCTGTGCCACGTGCATTATTATTACAGTGATTTTATCACGTTAATTGAGAAAGCGTTTATCGCATTATTTTCACATGCTTTGTTATTGCTCTAGACTGAGCCTTTTTACTTCATGTTTTCACATGATTTAAGACATGAGAATGTCGTTTTGAGTACTTCCATGCTATGGTTTTCCAATGAGATTAATGAGTTTCACATACAAATAAATATTTTGTGATGTGCATTTTGGTTTATGAAATGAGTCCCTTACCCCCTTTACTGAGCGATTTAGAAACTCACCCTGTTTTCTTCCCCCCAAATCTCTTCAAGTGAAAAGGATTTTCCTGCGACGTACGGAGTAGTGGCTAGTGGAGGACTTGAGCTCCAGGCCATATATTGTATTTTGAGGTATCTTTTATCTTTTTATGTACCCAGACAATTATCATAATTGCAGACACTTGATGTATAACATTGTATGGGATGTATTAGGATTAATTAACTTGAGATCAAGTAATGTATATGATATAATATATACTATTCAATGACGAGATCCTGAGGTATAATATAGGTGATGATGTATGACACTGCACAGGAATGCACTCTTAATTGTGAATTAATGAATAAAACGTTTTAAATTAGCCCTATTTTCTGCGCTTCTGGGGCATGACAGAGTTTTCTTGGTATCAGAGCCTAGGGTGTCTAGTACTGTCTGTGTCAGTTAAGTGAAATAGAATACATCTCAAGTGTCTGTAATAGTCTGGTCATGAACTGAAATTGAGGATTGAGATTTCAATCGATTCTGATATGTACGCGCAGGAGACGAGTTAAGATAGAGAATGAGTGGACGATGAGGTCGTTCGAGGAGGCAGGCAGAGTCCCCTCCGCCACCTGTCCCACAACCAGAGAGTCCTAACTCTCGATTTAATAGGATTGAGACCGATATGAGGCAAGGTTTTGAGCAGATGGCAGCATTATTCATGCAACACTTTGGAGTTAATGCCTCGGGTACTACTCCTACACCACCACAAGGACCTCCCATACCCCTAATACCTCCCGTCACTCAGCCTGATAATAGAAGTATGGTCTGACTGAAGGATTTTCTGAAGATGAATCCGCTCGCATTTAAGGGAAAGAAGGATCCTACAGAAGCTGAGGAGTGGCTGACAGAGTTGAGAATTATATTTGATTATCTGGGGTGCACCGATGCTGAGAGGGTCAGTATGAGTATCTATATGTTGAAAGGGAGAGCTCGAGATTGGTGGGGTACTACCCAAGGTATTCTGATGTCCCGCCAGGATGTGATTTGTTGGGAAGAGTTTCAGATAGCCTTTAGGACCCAATATGTACCACGAGCCTCCCAGAGAAAGAAACAGGCCGAGTTTTTGAGTTTGGTACAGGGTGACATGTCTGTGGATGACTATGAGAGCCAATTCACAGCGCTACTGAGATATGACCCAGAGACCTTTAAGAATGAAGAGCTCCGCACAGAGAAATTTATGTATGGATTGAAACCCATCATCAGAGATAGATTGATAGGGCTATGTAATATTGAGTTTGGAGATGCTCTGAGACGAGCACAAGAGATTGAAAGAGGAATTGAAATGGTACAATCCCAAAATGAGCTCAGAGAGGTGAATAGAGATAAGGGCAAGAGGCCAGCGATTTTCCAAACAGAGGCTCGGAGAGGTTCCTTCAGAAGAGGAAGGATTGAGGTACAGAAGGGCAGATTAGAGAGACCCAGAGGGTACCCTAACATTAGAGAGACCACTCGAGATGTCAGGCCAGAGACAAGGTTTTGCAGAAATTATGGCCAAATGCATGAGGGAAGCTGTACTGGGTCGATCCATGGATGTTTTAGATGTGGAGACATGGGTCACATGGGAAGGATTGCCCTCAACCTCAGAAACCACATGTATTGGAGCCCACTAGACAACAGCCTCAGAGAGTGAATCCCTAGGGACGGGCCACTACTGCAGAGAAAGGAAAGAGACCTGTTACCCAGGGACGTGTGTTTGCCCTAGATAAGGAGACCGCTGACACTTCTGCAGAAACTATAAGAGGTACACTCTCTGTCTGTAATCATAAGGCTCATGTGTTGATTGATTCAGGATCCACGCATTCGTTTATTTCTGAGCATTTTGCATGTAGATTAAACTTGAAGTTTGAACCTCTAGAATATATACTACATGTAAATACCCCTATGCGTGAATCCCAGAGAACTGAGTTAATCTATAGAGGATGTGAGATAAAGGTGGGAGATAGAGGGATGTTAGCAGATCTAATCATGTTGAATATACATGGATTTGATTTAATTTTGGGAATGGATTGGTTGGCAGCCAATCGAGTGAGCTTAGATTGCTACACTAAGGTTGTAACTTTCTCCCTACCTGAACCTTACAGTGTACGATTGAGATATTGAGGAAATGAATATGTGGAATTCTAGTAAGTAATTTGAGAATTTTGATATTATTTTGGAGAATATTAAATATGATTGTTCATGTGAAGGTTATGAGACACTCATCTCAAACGATGAGCGAGAACATCCCAGGATTGAGTATATACCTGTGGTTTGCAAATTTTTGGATGTTTTCCCAGATGAGTTACCAGGTTTACCACCAGAGAGAGAGCTGGAGTTTACCATTGATTTGGTACCAGATACTCAGCCGATCTCTAAACCTCCCTACAGGATGGCATTAGTGGAACTTGAGGAATTGAAAAAATAACTACAGGAGTTATTGGATCAAGGATTCATTAGGCCCAGTGTTTCACCGTGGGGAGCACCAATTTTATTTGTCAAGAAGAAGGATGGTAGTCTCAGATTATACGTAGACTATCGGTTGTTGAATAAAGCCACGGTGAAGAATAAATACCCATTGCCCAGGATTGATGATCTACTTGATCAGCTGAAAGGGGCATCAGTCTTTTCTAAGATTGATTTGAGATCGGGCAATCACCAATTTAGGATCAAGGAAGAAGATATTCCAAAGACGGCCTTCAGGACGAGGTATGGCTATTATGAATTTCTGGTGATGTCCTTTGGATTGACGAACGCCCCTGCAGCATTTATGAGATTGATGAACGAGGTGTTCAAAGACTATCTGGATAAATTTGTGATAGTCTTTATTAATGATATCCTGGTATACTCTCAGTCGTATGAGGAGCATGCACAGCATTTGTGGTTAGTACTATAGATACTCCGAGATAAGCAATTATATGAAAAGCTTAGTAAGTGTGAGTTTTGGCTGGATCAGATAGCTTTCCTTGGTCATATAGTCTCAGAGGAAGGAGTATCAGTGGACCCAAGCAAGGTGGAGGCTATGCTTAATTGGGAGAGACCGAGGACAGTTACTGAGGTATGAAGCTTCCTTGGTTTGGCAGGGTATTACAGAAGATTTGTGGAAGGATTTTCCCGAATTGCCGCCCCTTTGACTAAGCTCACGCGCAAAGAGACTCCATTTATATGGACTGATCAATGTGAGCTCAGTTTTCAGGAATTAAAGAGGAGGTTGACAGCGGCACTTGTGTTAACTATTCCTGAGGGATCAGGAGGATTTTCGGTGTATAGTGATGCATCTCATCAAGGATTGGGGTGTGTGCTTATGCAGCATGGAAGAGTGGTCGCATATGGATCGCGACAGCTGAAAGACCATGAGCGGAATTACCCCACGCATGATTTGGAGTTAGCCGCTGTGGTATTTGCTTTGAAGATCTGGCGACACTACTTATATGGGGAAAGATTCCAGATCTTCACTGATCACAAGAGTTTGAGATATCTCTTTGATCAAAAAGAGTTAAACATGAGACAAAGGAGATGGATGGAACTCCTTAAGGATTATGACTGCGAGATTCTATATCATCCGGGCAAGGCGAATGTGGTTGCTGATGCCCTGAGCAGGAAGAGTATGATATCTGCTATGATGATCAGGGAATGGGATTTACTGGAGCAGTTTGTCGAACTTCGGATCAAAGTTAAAGAGATAGAGACTGGATTTGTGGCTAGCTTGCGAATAGAGCCCAGGATCATGTATCAGATTAGAACTGGGCAGCGCAGTGTTCAGAGATTGATAGATATGATTAGCCAAGCTAAACAGAGTTCGCAGTCGGATCTCACAGTCAGTGAGGATGGATTGTTGAGATTCAGAGGACGTATTTGTGTACCGGACGATGATACCCTAAAGAGACAGATACTGAGAGAATCCCACTGCTCGCGATACACCATGCACCCAGGGAGTACTAAGATGTACCGAGACTTGAGAAATGTGTATTGGTGGAGTGGTATGAAGCGAGACGTGGCAGAGTATGTGGCCAGGTGTTTAGTATGCCAGCAAGTGAAAGCTGAGCATCGGAAGCCCGGAGGACTACTACAGCCCTTACCTGTACCTACATGGAAATGGGAGCATGTCACTATGGACTTTATTATGGGTTTACCGAGGACCCGAAGAGGTCGTGACGCTATATGGGTTATAGTGGATAGACTGACCAAGAGTGCCCACTTCCTTGCCATCAAGAGCACAGATACTGTGGATGCCTTAGATGAGCTGTATGTCAGCGAGATAGCTAGATTACATGGGGCTCCAATGAGTATTACTTCTGATAGAGATTCTCGATTTACTTCTAGATTTTGGACCCAGTTTCAGGAGTCCATGGGATCTCGATTGAGTTTCAATACCGCCTATCATCCTCAGACAGATGGTCAGTCAGAGAGGACTATTCAGACCCTGGAGGATATGTTGAGGGCGTGTACGATGGATTTTAAGGGATCATGGGATGATCACCTGCCCCTAGCAGAGTTTGCATACAATAACAGCTATCATGCGAGTATTGGAATGGCACCTTTTGAGGCTCTATATGGTAGGAGGTGTAGATCCCCTGTAGCTTGGGAAGAAGTCGGTGACAGAAAGATAAATGCTCCCGAGCTTGTTGAGCAAGCCGTACAGAGTGTGAAACTCATATGTGAAAGGTTACGGGCTGCACAAAGTAGACAGAAAAGCTACGCGGATGTGCGTAGACGGCCACTCGAGTTTGAGGTTGGTGATGCAGTATTTCTGAAAATATCACTAAGTAAGGGTATCATGCGATTTGGGAAGAAAGGGAAATTGAGTCCTCGATACGTAGGACCATTCAAGATTCTCGAGAGAGTGGGAGAGGTAGCTTACAGATTAGCATTACCCCTACAGATGTCCAGAATACACAATGTTTTTCATGTGTCTGTGTTGAGGAAGTACCACCCGAACCCTTCTCATGTCATAGAGTATGACGAGATGGACATTCAAGAGGATATGAGCTACACTAAGGAACCCGTCTAGATTCTCGATAGAAGAGAGAAGGTACTGAGAACTAAGAGCATCCCATTAGTGAAAGTTTTGTGGAAACATCACTCAATGGAAGAGGCAACGTGGGAACTAGAGAATCTCATGAAGGAGAAATACCCCCATCTATTTGACAAGTTGAGTTGAATTTGGAGGACCAAATTCTTTTTAAGGTGGGGAGGATGTGAGATCTAAGAATTTCGGACATACTTTAAATATGTAATAAGAATTTGAAGTGTAATTTATTGAGCTAAGTGAATTGGGGAATGATAATTGGAGATTTATATGTTAAGTGTTTAAAATAAGTATGAAGTATGAGGACAGATCGATCTGGGAGAAGGAGAGATCGATCTGGTGAGTTAAAAATGACAAGGAAAGAGGAATTTGAGAAGCAGATCGATCTTCAATGGAAGAGGATCGATCTCCTTATGATTCTGTTTGAGAGAAGATCGATCTCATGAGGAAGAGATCGATCTCCAAATGATTCTGTTTGGGAGAAGATCGATCTCCTCAAGGAGCAGATCGATCTCATAAAACCATAAAGAGATCGATCTCACCCCTCGACAGATCGATCTCCTAGGCATAAAATTACCCAAATCATCCCCAAAATTCAAATGCAGATCGATCTCATCAAGAGCCAGATCGATCTCCTACCCTCAGTCTATATAAGGAACCCCTGCTTTCTCCTGTAAATTTCATTTTCTCTCTCTTCCAACCCCCATTTTCATCGAAACCTAGCTTTCTCACTCATCCAAAGCACCCATTTCAGTCCAAATCAGAAGTTGTGGCAAGAAGGAAAGTTGTTCCTCATCAAAGGGAGAACAACATACTTGGAAATCGAAAGACGGATCGAATCGAGGCAAGAGATAAGCTCTCCACAAGTTTTGGGTAATTTCTAAACCTCGATCTCGATATCTGAGATGATTTTGATGATAATGGTTGTTGTCATTGTGCTGAAATAGCTGGAAAATGATTAGGGATTGATGAAATTACAATGTGGTTGGAGTGATAATGATATTTAGCAATTTTGGGAATTTGAGCTATAAATAGAAATTTAGACAATGTGGTGAATTAGCATAGATAATTGGCATGAGAAATGTAGAACGTTGAGATGTTGTGAATGAGAGTGTAGTTTGGGGTAGAGTTACGAGAATCAAGAGATTTGAGGTGTTATGAGCAATTATGCTCGATTTTTGAGAATTAAGGTTACTGTGATGATGAATATTGATGTTTTAACATCGTTTGGACAGCTCGGGAGTTCCAGAGTGGAATGCGAGACTAGTCTGTGTCAAGAGGGAAACGATTGCACTATACGAGGTGCAAAGAGGTAAGGGAAACTAAACCATTTGTGTATGTGATTTGCGAACTATTATAGCATGATTTGTGATTTATAAAACAAGCATGTTAAGTGTTGTGTTGTGATACAATTGCACACGATTTTTATAGCCGGTTGGAGCCCATTATTTTATGAGTTTATAAGCTGAGTGTGAAATTGCTTTATAAACCGTTGAATTTTGTGTGAGTAATGAATTGGGCTCTACGTTAAGGTAATATCGAGATTTGAGAAATGTGTGCGTGCTTTGCAGGTTGGAACTCGATTTTATTATGTTTTGTGTTGAGTACAAAACGGTTTTCAAATGAGTTTTATGAGAGAAAAACCACTATGAGTTCTACGTGAAGGCAAACTAGTCTTATGTGATTAAGACTTAGGTGTGTAATTTTGAGTACACACCGGGCATTGCTCTGGTAGCATGTAAGCCCGATTCTTCTCCGTTCTGGTAACGTGAGAAACCCCATTCTGTGGCTATGCCACGTATACTTGGTGGCCATTGCCACGTGAGAAACCCTATTTGGTGGCCGTTGCCACGTGAGAACCCCATTTGGTGGCCATTGCCATGTGAGAAACCCCATTTGGTGGCCATTGCCACGTGAGAAACCCCATTTGGTGGCCGTTGCCACGTGAGAAACCCTATTTGGTGACCGTTGCCACGTGAGAACCCTATTTGGTGGCCGTTGCCACGTGAGAACCCTAATTGGTGGCCATTGCCACGTGAAACCCTATCCTGTGGCTGTGCCACGTGTAAATTTAACTCAGTGGTTATGCCACGTGTGTCTAGTGGCTATGCCACGTGTGAATTTAAATCAGTGGCGATGCCACGTGTGTTTAGTGGCTGTGCCACGTGCATTATTATTACAGTGATTTTATCACGTTAATTGAGAAAGCGTTTATCGCATTATTTTCACATGCTTTGTTATTGCTCTAGACTGAGCCTTTTTACTTCATGTTTTCACATGATTTGAGACATGAGAATGTCGTTTTGAGTACTTTCATGCTATGGTTTTCCAATGAGATTAATGAGTTTCACATACAAATAAATATTTTGTGATGCGTATTTTGGTTTATGAAATGAGTCCCTTACCCCCTTTACTGAGCGATTTAGAAGCTCACCCTATTTTCTTTCCCCCCAGATCTCTTCAAGTGAAAAGGGTTTTCCTGCGACGTACGGAGTAGTGGCTAGTGGAGGACTTGAGCTCCAGGCCATATTTTGTATTTTGAGGTATCTTTTATCTTTTCATGTACCCAGACAATTATCATAATTGCAGACACTTGATGTATAACATTATATGGGATGTATTAGGATTAATTAACTTGAGATCAAGTAACGTATATGATATAATATATACTATTCAATGACGAGATCCTGAGGTATAATATAGGTGATGATGTATGACACTGCACAGGAATGCACTCTTAATTGTGAATTAATGAATAAAAAGTTTTAAATTAGCCCTATTTTCCGCGCTTCCGGGGCGTGACATGGATAGTTTAGCACTTCTAAGATGTTTCAACCATTAATTTATATACCAATCTACTCACACAAGTCTATAAATTTACATATATGAGATTTGGATATTGAAATCTTACCAATCTCAGCTTTTCTCCACTTAGCACACTTTGGGGGAAAACTCCTTTTCTCCCTTAAATGGATCACCTCAACTTCTAGCTTCCAACTATGTTGTTCTTCTCCACTTTATGAACAACTTTGATGAAATAAACTTTGCCTTCAACCACTACGGAAAGTATTTATAGTCTAGAGGGGGATTTAGGTCACTTGGTGTCAAAATATGGAAAGGTTTTTATTTTTCCCGTGAAATGCAGGTCAACAGCTCCTGTTTTATAAAAATTTCCTTGATGAGATCGATCTACTACCCAAAGAGATCGATCTTCTCAGCATTTTTTCTCTTGAAATCGACCTTCCAGGCTGAATGAGATTGATCTGCTCCTAGCATGAGATCGATCTGCACAACATAAAACATTAAGGAGATCGATCTTCTCTTGCATAAGATCGATCTGTTGAAAATCAGTAGCTTAAGGAGATCGATCTTGTTCCATTGGAGATCGATCTGCCCTGTTCCATTGCTCGAACAGAAGTAGTTTTGGCTCTTCTAGATCGATCTTTCCTCCTATGAGATCGATCTGGCATTCATATTTTCCAGATTTTACTGCACTTTTCTGCAGTAACTCACACCAAACATACTTGATTTTGCTGCCATAGTCATTTTCTCATTCAACCATCTTTAAGGCTTGAAAATGAGATCCATTTATCCTTTATGCATATTAAAACTTGTGTACATTCATTGTATAACCAAAGGTATACAATATATATCAAATAGAATATAAAGCTTTATGCAACTCATGCAACTTCCTTCCATTTTACCACACTACTCATTTTGAGTTCTATTCACATTTATCATTGAGAAAAGTCTATTTCTTCACATTCATACATAATGAAACTTGTGTGTACATCACAAACTTATATCACAAGTGTGTACATCAACTTATGGACTTATATCATTTATGTTTCACATAGCATGTACATGTATATACTTATGCATCTCATAAGGTTTATATACAAAATATGGGTCTTACAATTCATAATGGCCATACCTTATCCTGAAGGTTGTCTTCGGAATATCTTCCTCCTTAATCCTCAATTGGTGATAGCCCGATCTCAAATCTATCTTAGAGAATACTGAAGCCCCTCTCAGCTGATCAAGTAGGTCATCAATCCTGGGCAATGGGTATTTATTCTTCACCGTGGCTTTATTCAACAGTCGGTAGTCTATGCACAATCTGAGACTACTATCCTTCTTCCTCACAAATAACACTGGTGCTCCCTACGGTGAGACACTAGGTCTAATAAATCCTTAATCCAATAACTCTTGTAGTTGCTTCTTCAATTCCTCAAGTTCCACTAATGCCATCCTATATGGAGGTCTAGAGATAGGCTGAGTATCTGGTACCAAATCAATGGTAAACTCCAGCTCTCTCTCTGGTGGTAAACCTGGCAACTCATCTAGGAATACATCAAAAAATTCACACACCACAGGTATATCCTCAATCCTCGGATGTTCCCGCTTACCATTTGAGATGAGTGTTTCATAACCTTCACATGAACAATCAAATTTAGTACTCTCAAAAGCAACATCAAAATTTCATTTTGCTTACAAAAATTCTACACATTTATTTTCTCAATATTTCAAACGTACACTGTAAGGTTCAGGTAGGGAGAAATTTACAATCTTAGTATAGCAGTCTAAACTAACTCGATTGGTTGCCAACCAATCCATTCCCAAAATTACATCAAACCCATGTATATTTAGCATCATTAGATCTACTAACATCACTCTATCTCCCACCTTTATTTCACACCCTTTACAGATTAAATCAGTTCTTTGGGACTCACGCATAGGGGTATTTACATGTAGTACATGCTCTAGAGGTTCAAACTTCAAATTTAATCTATATGCAAAATGCTCAAAAATAAACGAATGCGTGTACCCTGGATCAATCAACACATGATCCTTATGATTACAGACATAGAGTATACCTCTTATAGTTTCTGTTGAAGTGTCTGTTGTTTCCTTGTCCAGAGCAAATACACGTCCCACTGTAACGAGCTTTTTTCCTTTCTCTACAGCAGTGGCCCATCTCGAGGGATTCACTCTCTGTGGTTGTTGTCTAGTAGGCTTCGGAGTATGTGGTCTCTGAGGTTGAGGGCAGTCTTTTACTCTGTGACCCATGTCTCCACAGCTAAAACATCCATGGATCAACCCAGTACAACTTTCCTCATGTGATCGACCACAATTTCTGCAAACTCTTATCTCAGGCCTGACATCTCGAGGGGTCTCCCTAATGATAGGATAAGCTCCAGGTCTCTCTAATCTGCCCTTCTGTACCTCAATCCTTCCTCTTCTGAAGGAACCTCTCCGAATATCTGCCTGGGAAATCGTTGGCCTCTTGCCCTTATCCTGAGTCACTGTACTGAACTCATTTTGGGATTGTACAATTTCGATTCCCCTCTCAATCTCTTGTGCTCATCTCAAAGCATCTCCAAACTCAGTAATACACAGCCCCATCAATCGATCTCTAATGATGGGCTTCAATCCATACACAAATCTCTCCGTGTGGAGCTCTTCATTTTTTAAGGTCTTTGGATCATATCTCAATAGAAAGGTAAATCGACTCTCATAATCATCCACAGACATCGCCCTGCACCAGATTCAAAAACTCTACCTGCTTCCTTCTCTGAGCAGCTCGTGGTACATATTGGGCTCTAGAAGCCGTCTAAAACTCGTCCCAGCTAATCTCATCTTGGCTGGACATCAGAATACCCTAGGTAGTACCCCACCAATCTCGAGCTCTCCCTTTCAACATATAAGCGCCCATACTGACCCTCTCAGCATCAGTGCATCCCAGAAGTCAAATATGACTCTCAACTCAGTCAGCCACTCCTCAGCCTCTACGGGATCCTTTTTCCCTTTGAATGTGGGCGGATTCATTTTCAAAAAGTCCTTCAGTCAAACCATACTTCTGTCATCAGGTTGAGTGACGGGAGGCACTGGGTCTATCTATACTCGAGGCACGGGAGGTCCTTGTGGTGGTGTAGGAGTAGTACCCGAGGCACTAACTCCAAAATGTTACGCAAATAGCGCTACCATTTGCTCAAAACCTTGCAGCACATCATGCTCAATCCAGTTAAATCGAGAGTTAGGACTCTCCGATTGTGGGGCAGGTGGCGGAGGTGGCTCTGCCTACCTCCTCGAACGACCTCGTCATCCACTCATTCTCAATCTCAATACATTTCCTGCGCGTACACATCAAATTCGATTGAAATCTCAATCCTCAGTTTCAGTTCATGACAAGACTTATACATACACTTGGGATGTATTCTATTTCACTTGACCGACACTGACAGCACTAAACACCCTAAGCTCTAATATCAAGAAAACTCTGTGATACCCTGAAAGCGCGAAAAACAAGGTAAATTTAAAATTTCTTTACACCATTTCATAATTCTAGGTGCATTCCTATGTAGTGTCATGCATCATCATATATATGTGTTATAAAACTCTAACCTCAGGATTTCATCATTCAACATCTATATATTACATCATATATATTCCTCAAATTCGAATTAAGAAATCCTAATACATTCTATACATCATTGTTCATCAAGTGTTTGTAAATACAATATTAGTCTAGGTACATGAAATGATAAATTATACCTCAAAGTACAATATATGGCCTGGAGCTCAAGTCCTCCTCTAGCCACTACTCCGTACGTCGCAGGAAAACTCTCTTCACCTGAAGAAATCTGGGGGGAGATAAAACAAGGTGAGCTTTTGAATCGCTCAGTAAGGGGGTAAGGGACTAATTGATAAAATAATGATTTGCACAGCACAATCATTTTGGTTTGTGGGTGAAAACCCAATAAACTCAGTAGAAAAGTGTAGCATGAATAATTAAAACATCATCTCAACTCATTTCTCAAAGCTCATGTAGAAACATGATAATAAATGGCTCAAACCATGATTACAAGCATGTATAAAACAGGATGCGATAATGGCTTTTCTCATTAAACGTGATAAAAATCACCGCAATAGTATTGCACGTAGCGCAGCCACAAAACACAATCTCATGTGTAAAATGAGACTAGGCAAATAAAACTCATATAAAAACTCGTCATGACATATCAAAACGATTGAACTCGTCCCCTAGGCGGACATCCCCAATTGAGGGATTTCGTCGACAATATTACACCCATGGCCATGGTTCGCTATAGACTTGATCAGAGTCTTACAGTCGTCGGTCTTACATGCTATCAAAGCACAGCCCGGTCTTACATGCTATCAGAGCAATGCCACCCATCGCTACCGCAGAGCGATTTCATCTCACGTTACCAGAACGGAGGAGTCAGTCTTATGTGCTGCTAGAGCACGACCCGGTCTTACATGCTACAAGAGCAAAGCCCGATGTGTATTCAACATGACACGCCTAAGTCTCAGTAATAGGCATTATCAAATAAAATCGTTTTGTACTCAACACAAAACATGTCAAAACCGAGCTCAAACCGGTAAAACCACGAACACATTTTTTAAATCTCAGTACGCCTTAACGTAGAGCTCAAATCACATTCTCACTTTTTAAACTCAAAACGGTTGTAAAACAATTTCGCATTAGTTTACAACTCATAAAAATTGGGCCCCAACCAGTTATAAAATCGTGTGCAATAACTCATTCTCAACTTATAAAAACATGCTTGTTTTCTCAAATCACATTTCATGCTATAATATCATCAACAAAATCACATACACAAATGAGTTTAAGTTTTCCTTTACCTCGTTGCACCTCGTATAGTGCAATCGTTCCTCCAAACGATGGAGTAGCCTTGCATTCCTCTCTAGAACTCCTGGGTTGTCCAAACGATGTTAAAACATCAATAATTCATCTCAATCATATCATCGAGCACATATTTGATCATATTCTCGTTAAATACTACAAACCTCGTATTTCTCATATTCCTATCAAAATCCACATTCTCATCAACTACATTTTAAATCCTGCATGTTTCATGCATAATATCGATGCCAAAATCACCTCATTGCCTCAATTCCAATTTATAGCCAAAATCCCAAAATTATCACAATTTGTATAATATCATCATCATGACACGCCCTAAGGGTATATGTCCGCAAGTGCACGGGTCGTACAAGTAATAATGGGATTTGAGTCCCGAGTTATCATCCCACAGTGAAGTTGACTAGCCTAATTAACTACTGGTTAATCTTACCCTAGTTATATTCTAGCGAATTATGAAATTGAAGGGTGATCTACAAAACTAACAATGCTTACCGAACTCCAAGTAATTAAAAGCAAATAACCTACAAAAGAAAATTAAAACAATTAAAATTAATTAACGCAATTAAAATAAAAATGTAATTATGAAAATAAAGCAATAAAATTAATTAAACTAAACTTTAAACCAACTTAAAATAAAAATGCAGGAATTGAGTTTAATCTAAATTAATTCTAATAAAAATAAAAATTAACTAATAGCATAATTAAATCTAAATTCTAGACTAATCAATAAATTGAACTATAACTAATCATGCAAATAAAATTAAAATCATAACTTCTTATGCTAACAAATTAAATTGGAATTAAACTAAACTAACAATGCATGAAAATGGATTAAAGCTATAATGCAAATGTGCCAAACATGGCCTTAAGTAAATTTAAACCATTCCCTCCAAACACTGTTCATGTTCTTCAGCAAACATTTTTAGCATTCTCGGTGTGCTCGATGCTCTCGGTTCCAGGCGTGTCTTCCTTCTCCAATCTTTGTTCTTCCTCCAGGTGTTCACGGATTGCTCAGTTAACTGCTCCTGTCCGCGTGCTGCTGTTGCTAGCCCTATCGTGTTCAGCTAGTGGTAGTGTACTGATGTACATGCTCCATGCTCTGCTGCAACTGCTCTCGGTTTCCCTCTGCTGTAGTCCTTGTTGTTTGCTCCCAGTTGTCCTTCTCCTCCATACGCTATCCAGGTCTGATCCAGGTAAGGTTCTCGATCCTGCCATCTGCTGCAGGCGTTGCTCTTGATCTGCTCCAAGTTGCTCTTAGTTCACGGTTCTGTCCGCTTGCTGCTATCCTTGCTGGTTCTGTACCAGCTTTCTGTTTCTCCTGGACTGTACCCGACCCTTGCTGATTTCTTCCAGCTTGTCACCATGCTTAGCAACGCAGAGTTAACCAGTGGGCAACTACAACGACAACTGCTAGGCAGATTACCAATAGCTACTACCGATAACAATCAGCTTTCAAAGAAAATCTGCTACTGACTTATCCCGAAAACAGGAACTATCAATGTTGCTATCGCACCATTCCTGCTCCTCTCTAATCAGACAGCCATAAACACCAACCAACAGCAAGGAACTGAATTTACTAGTAACCCGAGGCAGTTATGGATAAAATGATGCATGGAAAGAAGAAAGTATCACATGGACAGTAGATGAAAATAAAAACAGGGCATAACAGAGATGCTTAACAAATAAGTTCAACAACATTATAGATACAAATAATAATGTAGCTAATAAAAAGTTAAAGCATTGAAATAAAATTGGCAAATTAAAATGAAACCGAGAGCAAGGATAAAGCTAACAACTGCAGGCTAAACCGAAACAAAAGAAGTTGTGAAACAGAAAAATGGAAACTCCAACAACCATGCCTTACTCCTTGTCCTCTGCAGCAGTCCACTACTACGTTGATCAAAACCGAGCAGCTTAATCACACATTATATGTAGGAGCCGAGACAGGAAGGTGAAATCCAGAAAAACCAAAAAGAATTCAACTAATAAGCAACGTAAATCAAAACAGAAAAATGAAAATAAGCATGGAAACATTTAAATGATGATAAAACAAAACAAAAAAAAATAAGACAAACGATCATAAAAAAAAAACAGTAAACCGAGAATAAAACTAAAAGAATGAAACCTTACAAAATCGAGAATGAAAAACTTTTCATTAAAACTTCAAGTTAAAACAATAAAGGAACTGAACTTTGAGCAAAACCAATAAGAAAATAGACAATGGTGGCTGCTGTCACCAGCCGAAAAACATAAAAAGCCTAAGGAAAATAAAAACCTAAAATAAATGTTTAACCTAAAAAAAAAAACTAAAAGCTCCCCCCTTTTTCAATTGACATCTTTTTCTATTTATACACACATTTAGGGGTACAATTGTAATATTTTCATCCTAGATGAGTTGACATTGTTTGGCCACTTGTCTTCACACCATTGGCTCCTTGAAAAATAATATTTCCATCTCATCTGTCTTTTTGTCTAATTGGATGTGCTAGGCTCGTGTTGTCCACGTGGTCCAATCTTGACTTTAGCTCAATTCCGGTCCATTTTCTATCGAAATATTCAAAATTCATCCGGATTTAATTTATACGCAAAAATGAGAATTTTAATTAAATAAAGGGAATAATTAACAAAATAAATTGGGGATTTAAATAATTAATTATGAAATTAAGCACAAATAATTCTAAAAATATAGAATTATCACATCCAATAAAATCACAATTTCATCAACTCTAATCATTTCCTAGCTATTTTATCACAACACCCATAGTAACAATCACCAAAATCACCTCAATATCAAAGATTTAAGCTTAGAAATTTACCCAAAACATATGAAGATCTCTATTCGCACCTCGATTTGATTCGTCTTTCGGTTTCCAAGTATGTTGCTCTCCTTTGGATGAGGAACAACTTTCCTTCTTACTACAACCTCTGATTCGAACGAAAATGGGCGATTTAGAGGAGAGAGAAAGCTAGGGATTTCAGTTTCTGAAGAGAGAGAGAATGAATTTCCAAAAAAACAAAGGGGTCCTTATATAGGCGGAAGGTAGGAGATCGATCTGGTCCTTGATGAGATCGATGTCTTTTTGAATTTGGGAACGTTTTGGGGTAATTTTATACCTAAGAGATCGATCTGTCGTGGGGTGAGATCGATCTCTTAATTGCTTCATGAGATCGATCTGCTCCTTGAGGAGATCGATCTTCTGTTTACAGAATACTTCATGAGATCGATCTACTCCTTGAGGAGATCGATCTTCTCTTTACAGAAACATTTTGAGATCGATCTGCTTGCCTATGAGATCGATCTGTCTATCAGTTCTTGCACATTTCTTGCATTCTGGAGCCATGAGATCGATCTCTCATCCCTGAAGATCGATCTGGCCTTCACAAATTGTACTGCTGCTGCATTAATTTTAGAAAACTCAATGTAAAACTTCTTAAAATCTACCTCATAGTCCATATTTCAATCCATATACATTCAAAACTTAAAAACTTCATCTTCTTATACTTCATCATAGTTAAAACTTGCGTGTACATTAACATATCATAATTACATACACCAAATTACAATTCTCATAACTGGGGTATATAAAATTCTCAGTTCTCACATTTACTGCTTCTCTATTTTTGTACCAGTAAATTTCTAGGTAAAAACCAAATATTTCTCTAGTTAAATTTCGATACAAAATGCATTATAGAAATATTATTGTTGTAGAAATCAATTTAAATTTGTGTTTTGAAGGAACTAGGAAAAGCTAGGGTTCGTTAATTGACAAAATTTGGGGATTTTAATAATTAGATTAAATACTTATATTTTGGATAAAATTTTTGAACATATTTAGGATAAATTTACTGTTTGTCAAGTTAAATTTAATCTATTGTTGAAAATCATGTAATGGGTATAAAGGATTAGTTTCGGTCATTTAGGAAAAATTAGGGAAAAATTGATTGTTTGGAATTTGAGTTGGCAATTTATGAATTTCAACGTGAATAAAGTGGTATTGTGGGTTGCATGAGAAGGATAAGGACTTTGATCCCAATTGAGTTTTATGGCTTAAAGACTAATGAGTTATAATGAAGTTCGTAATTAGTTAACGATTACAGATTCAATTAGTGTAAATTGAAATTAAACGAAATAGGAAATTTAGCTAAGGCTTCAGCCATGACAAAATACTTTAGGGATTTAGTTTTAAACTTGGCTGAATATTGTAGATAATTCTTAAGAAGTGATTAACATGCGAATGAGTTACAATTATATGCGAAGCATGATTCAAATGGATGAAAAATAAGATAGAAGTTTAGATATAGTATTCAGCTAACTAGCGAAAGATAAAAGGCTAAAATCTAACAGCCTAAAACTATGGGGATTATACATGATTTATTGTGTTTGGGTGAAATTGGTTATTAGCCGAATCTATATGTAAGGCTAAAGGATTTATTTTAATACAAAACTATAAGAGAAGATGTAAATTTTGGAAATGATAAGAGGGGTAAAACACTAGGTAATTATAACATCTCCAAGATGGTTTTATTTTAATGAAATTGATAAAGTATATAATCGGTCTAAAATCCTAAGTTATGGTATCGATGCTCTAGTTGATAAGTCGACATTAGTGCGTATGTATGAAAGAGAGTTTCGCAACACACTTAGGAAATCCTTGGTTTAAACTATAGAAACATAAATAAGTATGAAGACTGATATTCTTATATGTGAAATTTACAGCTACTACCTCATCAAGTGCCAAGGAAGCTTAGGCACATATATGCGTGCCTAAGGCGAGAAGGGTAATTGTTGCACATCGGTAAAGGGTTTATACAACTTGGAGCTAGTATGATACCTTAGGTTAAATTAAGAATATATTAGAAATCATAGGTCGTAGGCATAGCTAGCTAGTTAGGATTAATTTAAACTGTTTATATTCCCTATTTGATTTCTGCAGATTTTGAAACTAATGTGTTTTTTATAAACTTTTTGCAAGAAAGCGATTAAATCATAAGGGTGAGTAGTTGGCATAATACTTATGCCTTTCTTTCAAATTCTATGTCTATAGGGATTTTTTTTCTTCGAACACGCACTAACTTTATCAATCTTGTAAGCAGTGTGATCTTCACTTATACTTTTAGTTCTATAATTCATCTTTCCAGTTACTGTGATTTTATTCTATCATCCTCACTGCTTACTTAGTACATCTATTTCTGTCACTCTCTTTACCTTTTCATTTTCTTAGTAACCTCGAAATATACACTTCATATTACCTCAGTTGCACCTTGCACACTGCTCTTTCAATATAACATCTAATGGGGCTAATTTAGCTCGACTGAGGATATTAGTACCTCTAATGAGTTTCCTGGACTTCCTTCGTTTCACATCTCTACTTATTCAGATTATTCTTCTTCCGAAGCTATAAATTTAATTTCATAATCATCCATAGACTTGTTACTTTATGTCCGATTGCAATCATTTCATCCATAATTGTCACTTTATTTCATCCGGAATGTGCTGCCGCCTAAGAGCCTTCGGAATATATCCCATGTAATTTTCTGATGTTGGCTCTCGGATAAAATCGGGGAACTTCCTTCCGAGTTCGACTTTCCATTTTGATACTGATGCTATAAAGGCCACTTTCTTTATAATAGCACACTCTAAAAATCTGTGTAGCTTATCCAATCTTTTAACACAAAAGTTGCAAAAGCAACTTCCTCAATAGAGTTACTTCTAAAATCATCAAGCTTTTCTATTTCATCCATCCAACACTCTAAATCACTGAATTCTTAACCTTTTTGAAAAATGGAGGCTTAAACTCTTGAAACTACCCCTAGTCTATTAAGCTCACAGTCGTACTCTAAGAATCCATGCAAGTTTTTTAATTTAATTTGCCAGTTTTCCATTACAATTGGATTTCTTGACTCCAGTATATAATAGCATACTATCCTTCGAAGTCAGCTCGGTTTCCATCCGTTAGTGAACTTACAAACATTTCTTAACTTCACTACTCGTAACGTTGGGTCATACCTTTCCAAGAATATAAATCATAATTCATACTCATTGATAGATCGATTTCCTTGTGCTAGACCCATAAATTCCATTCATAGTTTCCTTAATCACATTCATTCAGTTCTCTATAACTACTGGGTCCTTTATCCCATTTAACAGTGGCGGTCTGAACTTCTGAAATTACCCCATCTCTGTAGCTCCTACTCCTAACCCAAGTCATCATTATTCTGCTGTGGAGCTATAGGAGCAGGCATATTTGTAGTTCTGAAACATCTCTACAGGATGTGCGGGCATATCAGAAGTAATCTGCCTATCTATTCTTTCGTCTACCCCATCACCTAACATAGCCTGTATCCCAATTTTTCCATAGTATGTTCAATACTGCGCTCAATCTTAGCAAAGTGTATCTCAGTACCTTCTATCCTTTCCACATGACCTAATGGAGCACGCTCAACATCAGTTTCAATCTCAGTATCATTTATGAGTCTCATATGACAACTCTGCATGATTCTCAGGCCTACCTCTGCGGCTTCTAGCCCGTGATCTAATTTCTCACATAAACCAAACATTCAGTCTTGACTTCATTAGGTATATTTAGTCTACAACCAGACAAGCACAGACATTTAGGATGTAATCTTATCCTTATTATTGACACTAACAGTACTGGACAGCCTTTGCTCTGATACCACCTTAAACTGTAACGACCCGTGGCCTATAAAAATTCAGGGAAATTTTTTTTTTTTTGGAAACTTCGGCTTGCAACCTAATTCCTTGATTCACTTAGGCTGTATTTTTATTCATTGTCAATCCTTAAAATTATTTCATTTCATTTATCCTTATACAGATTACATCCCGACACATTACTTTCAACATATATCTGTGCATACAAATGGTCTGGTAAAGAGATAAAAATGTATACCTCACGAATGTACAAATGGTAGTCTAGGGAAGCTCACATCCGCCAGCCTACGTCGTCTACGCAGCAATTATCAACCATAATTCACTGTAAACAATCTGAGAGGTGAAGGGGTGAGCTTTCGGGAAAAAGCCCAGTAAGAAATGCATTTAAAATGATCATAGTGTTTAAAACATACAGAGTACATAATAATACCAAAAGGTAGCATTTCTTTACAAATATTGCATCACTTTCAAAACGCATATCATAAAAAACACATTTAATAGAAACATTGTTTCAAAATAAGAAAACCTTAGCAGACCGATCAGAATCTTTCATGATATACAAAACTTAAAAAAACATAGCTGAGCATGAATCATGTATCGAAAGATCAAATATCCTAAACAAAAATCATATCGAATGGAAATCAGAACCTTTCAGATCATACAGAACTTCAAAAGCATTGCTGAGTAAATCACATATCAAAGAATCAAATCTTAAAACAGAGTTTGTTTCAGATGGAGACTAGGCTAGCTCATGTAATCGTCATGCAGAAATAACATATTCATCCTCCGTAGAGGGAAAGCCACAAACATGGTCATGGCAAGGCTGTAAACGTGATCAGGGTCGTACAACAAAACATACGCATCTGGGCCCTTTGGCTACCTCACCCCACTCAAGAGGTCTTTCTGGCTAGTAGGGCCTTTTGGCTACCTCACCCCACTTAAGAGGTCTTTCTGGCTAACTGGGCCTTTTGGCTACCTCACCCCACTTAAGAGGTCTTTCTGATTAGCCTCATCTCAGGTGGCAATCATACACACATGGGCCTTTTGGCTACCTCACCCCACTTAAGAGGTCTTTCTGGCTAGCCTCATCCAAGGTAGCAAACATATACGTCACGAAGGCGAGCATGACAATTTTGCATTGACCGTGTGACACTTTGCATCTGTAGGACCCAAGAGGTGGCCCCCACAGTCACACAGACTTGTGTGGCACTTTGCTCCCTCAAAACCCCACAATCGCATATCATTAAAAAATGCATTCGTCTCAAAATAGAGTTTTCCAAATTTTTTCTTGGGCTTCATAAGCCTTGTGAGGGCCTGGGCCTTTTGACTACCTCACCCCACTTAAGAAGTCTTTCTAGCTAGTCTCATCCCATGTGGGCCTCACTCACATATTTAGAATTCATAAACCGAATTTCAAATCAACTCTCTTTTGCGGTTGAAAACTCTTTCATAAAATAGAGAAACTGTGCTCATTTAACAGATTCCATTTCTCGTAAAACATGTAACAAGTTCATGCATAAGTCAAAATCATATCATTTCATCCATGAAACAAAATTAGAAAACATGATCACAAATTTGAAGACATGCTCAAAACTCATGTATTTAAATTCATAAATCTTTCTTTCAGTTTTAGAAACATGACAAGATAAGGTTGGGGCTCAATAAAAGTTGTGCTTGGTTTTGTTTAAATGTTAACTTGAACTAAAAAATGAACGCTTGATATAAATTCTGATCATTTACTAAAATATTGCATAACTTAAATATTTTCATAAATCCAAGTTTGAGGAAAATGAGGATATTATTACCATTTTAAATTACACCACTTACCTCGATTTATCGAAAATTCCAAGTTCGAGTAGTGACGCCTCCAAGTATCTTCCTTAAATCTTTCTACAATTCCCCTACACCAAAATTTGTATTCTTAATACCCTATTTATTCGAATTACCTACGAAGCGTCAAAATCGTAACCTTACTTACCTAGGGAAAATACACTTGAAATCATAAAATACGTACAGTTATCTCTAAAACTTGAATAAATGCCTTACCTTGGTGTCTGTCCATAATCCTTGATTGCTTCGACTTAGCTGTGAGATCTGAGGATTTCAGACATATTTTAATTATGTAATATGAACTTGAAGTATAAATTATTGAGCTAAGTGAATTGGGGAATGATAATTGGAGATTTATATGTTAAGTGTTTAAAATAAGTATGAAGTTATGAGGACAGATCGATCTGGGAGAAGGAGAGATCGATCTGGTGAGTTAAAAATGACAAGGAAGGAGGAACTTAAGGAGCAGATCGATCTCCAATGGAAGAGGATCGATCTCCTTATGATTCTGTTTGAGAGAAGATCGATCTCATGAGGAAGAGATCGATCTCCAAATGTTTCTGTTTGGGAGAAGATCGATCTCTTCAAAGAGCAGATCGATCTCATAAAGCTATAAAGAGGTCGATCTCACCCCTCGACAGATCGATCTCCTAGGCATAAATTACCCCAAATCGTCTCCAAATTCAAATGCAGATCGATCTCATCAAGAGCCAGATCGATCTCCTACCCTCAGTCTATATAAGGAATCCCTGCTTTCTCCTGCAATTTCACTTTCTCTCTCTTCCAACCCCCATTTTTGCCGAGCCCTAGCTTTCTCACTCATCCAAAGCACTCATTTCCGTCCAAACCAGAAGTTGTGGCAAGAAGGAAAGTTGTTCCTCACCCAAGGGAGAACAACATACTTGGAAATCGAAAGACGGATCGAATCGAGGCAAGAGATAAGCTCTCCACAAGTTTTGGGTAATTTCTAAACTTCGATCCTTATATTTGAGATGATTTTGGTGATGATAGTTGTTGGCAATGTGTTGAAATAGCTGAAAAATGATTAGGGATTGATGAAATTACAATGTAGTTGGAGTGATGATGATATTTGGTAACTTTGGTAAATTTAGGAATTTTAAGCTATAAATGGAGATTTAGACAATGTGGTGTATTAGCATAGATATTGTGGCGTAGGAAATATAGAATGTTGAGGTGTTGTGAGCGAGATTGTGGTTTGTGATGGAGTTATGAGAATTGAGAAATTTGAGGAGTTATGAGCAATTATGCTCGATTTTGAGAATTGAGGTTGATGTGATAATGAGTATTGATGTTTTAGCATCGTTTGGACAGTTCGGGAGTTCCAGAGTGGAATGCGAGGCTAGTCCGTGATACGGGGGAAACGATTGCACTATACGAGGTGCAAAGAGGTAAGGGAAAACTAAACCATTTGTGTATGTGTTTTGATGAATTGTTGTAGCATGAACCATGATTTGAGAATACAAGCATGTTTGGTGTTGTGTTGTGATATAATTGCACACGGTTTTTATAGCCGGTTGGAGCCCATTATTTTATGAGTTTATAAGCTAAGTGTGAAATTGCTTTATAAACCTTTGAGTTGCGTGAAAAGTAAACTGGGCTCTACGTTAAGACGATATTGAGATTTGAGAAAATGTGTGCGTGTTTTGTCGGTTGGAACTCGATTTTAATATGTTTTGTGTTGAGTACACAAATATTTTAAATGAGTTTTACGAGAGAAAACCATTATGAGTTCTACGTGAAGGCATAACGTTTTATAAGATAATGGCTAATGATTGAGACTTAGGCGTGTCATGTTGAATACACATCGGGACTTGCTCTGGTAGCATGTAAGACCGATACAGTGGGACGCCTGGGAACCGACCCAGGGACCACGGGCCTTGTTTTGGTAACATGTAAGTCCGATTATTCCTCCGCTTTGGTAGCGTTGGGAGGCCTTGCTCTGGTAGCATGTAAGTCCGATATTCCTCCGTTTTGGTAACGAGAGATGCCTCCGTTTTGGTAACGTGAGATGACCCCCGTTCTGGTAACGCTGGGTGGCCTTGCTTTGGTAGCATGTAAGACCGAGAGAGTGACCCGCCTGGGAACCGACCCAGGGACCACGTGATAGTGTGCATGAGGCGAGGCATTGCTCTGGTAGCATATAAGGCCGGGCCTTGTTCTGGTAACATATAAGTCCAATATACCATGCATACGACCATATTGTCGACGTTCTCTCTATACGAGGATGCCTGGGATGCGCACCCAAAGGAGATTACACATTTGATGTGCCATGACGAGTTTTAATTGAGTTTTATTGCCTAGTCTTGTTTTACACATGAGTTGTGTTTTGTGACCTTGTCACGTGCTATTTACTGAGGTGATTTTTATCACGTATTTTGAGAACAGCCATTATAACATATATTTACACATGCTTGTGAGTGCTCGATATTGAGCCTTTTTACCTTCATGTTTTCACATGATTTATGAGTTATGAGATGATGATGTTTTGAGAACTTTCATGCTACGATTTCAAATGAGCTTCATAAACAAATACATATTTGTGATGTGTGATATGGTTTATATAACTGAGTTCCCTTACCCCCCTTATTGAGCGATTTGGAAGCTCACCCTGTTTTCTCTTCCCCCCAGATCGCTTCAAGTGAAGTGAGTTCCCTGCGACGTACGGGTTAGAGGCTAGTGGAGGACTTGAGCTCCAGGCCGTATTTTGTGTACTGAGGTAGATATTTACTATTCATGTACCCAGACTAGAGTTATATTTACAGACACTTATTGTACAGTGATGTACGGGATGTATTAAGATTAATTAACTTGGAATTGAGTAATGTATATAATACAATATATACTATATTATGATGAGATCCTGAGACATGATAATTATGATGATGTATGACACTGCACAGGAATGCACCCTTAATAGTGAATTAATGAGTAAAAAGTTTTAAATTAGCCCTATTTTCCGCACTTTCGGGACGTCACATTAGCGAGTAGGCAAATCCGATCCACTCGATTTATTTTCTCGAAATTTTGTACCAATACCTCCGAAATTTTAAACTAATATTTTCGACTCTTTTTTTTTTAGTTTTTCCCAAATTCTCGGAGTACTTTCTTTTCTCTTCAATAATTATTCTCTTCTCTAGTATACATATATTTATATATATTTAAAATATATATATCTCCCTTTTTTTTCGGTATTCACCCAATATATATATATATATATATATATATCTATATATATATATTTTGAATTCCTTTCATCTTTCCCGCCATTCTCTTTTCCTCTTCATTTCTTCATTGTCTGGCCACTGTTCATCCCTCTTCTCTTCTTCTTCTCGGTTTCTACCTCACTTCCTTGGTAACTTCACCATCTCCATCTTTTGGACACCACCGTCTCCAGACTCGGTCCCGACATCATCACCATCGCCATCATCATTTTCACCACCACCTCTCTCGGTTTCTTAGCTCACCATCTTCCAACCCGTGCCTATCCCTTATTCACGGTCTCCTTCTCGATTCTCCCTTCTCCAACTCCCTTACTTCCACCCATGTTCAGATCACTCGACAACACCCTTCCGAACACTGTCTTCAATTATTGTTGATGAGCCAAACTCCAACCCAGCTTTGTACCAGCACCATTCGATCCCCCTGACTCCATTACAGAATCGAGAACCTACAACAGTGATAGTAGCTGTGAGAAGACCCGACGCCTGTGTCACTTCAGCTTGTCTCTATTTTCAGTTTCTCCCTACTGATCGTATCACTTCCTTTGTTCCAGTTTCGTCTGTTTTCTCACTTTTATGTATATGCAGAGTGGGAGCAGAGAAGACGTGAGGGTGAGAACTTGATGGCGTGTGCATGGAAAGGAAGCAGGGATGAAATTGGATACAGAGATGGTGCAAGATGGCCAGGTATGGTCGATGATTTTAGGATGATGGTGAAGATCGCCAGCTTGGAAGAAGCAAAATGGTGGCAGCAATGAGCATTACATGAGAATGCAGGCAGCAAGATATGGAGCAGCGGTGAGATTGCACTGGAGTAGAGTCGAAACAGCAAAAATGTTAGGGCAGTAAGTGACGATCTACAAATTTTGCCAGGCTGCAGTGAAAATGACCGCCTATTGATGTCTTAGTGCCAAAGATACATGTTTCGATAGTTTAGTGAAGCAGGGGAGAAACGCAGGGGTGAAGCTAAATGGAAAATGACGATGGAGTAAAGAAACCGAGTTAAATATCCAGATTTTCATTTCGTGTTGGCCATGTTTCCTCTGTCTCCTGTCGCTTCATGACTTTTCATTCATTTATTTTCTGCCATTCCCCACCTTTCACGCGCATACTGCTGCAGACTCCTCTCTCGATCTGTTTTCGTGTTTCAGTTGCAATGCCATCACATCTTGCTATAGCTACCCATCATTTCGATTTCTCATACCCCACAACAACTCTTTAAATTATTTCCTGACTCCCCTTTTTCGCAGGTTTTTTCATTTTTATTTTTTTTGGGTTGTCTCAGCATTTATTTTTACTTGTTTTTAGTATTATTTTGTCCTTTGTCAGTTCATCATCAACTCCGTTCCAACCTTCCATCTCTTCTGTTGCAGCTTATTTGTTTCTTTCCTCTCACATCTTCATTTTTCTATACATATGTGTATATATATATTTTTATCCTTCGGGCTCCCACTGCTGCCAGTAAACCTATGTACTAGTTTATGGTATATATATATATATATACACACGTGTTAACATGTGTGTAATAATTCCTTAAAATTATGTACGTATGTAAATATATATATATATATATATATATATATCTGTCCATATACTAATATATCTGCAAGTATGTACTATATATATATATTTCTATTCTTGTACTTGATAATTTTCAAATCAACAAATCTTACTATTTATGGTTAAAATCAAGTACAAGAAACTTTGCGAGTTTACAGATACAATTAGGTTGTTAAATCTAACGATTAGATTACAAAATATTAATCCTACATGGTGTTATAAAAACTGTGTAAAACTATTAGTTTTACATTGGTATAAACTGATTTAATTTTAAATATTTTCATATCTTTTTTATACAATTTATAGATTTTTAATCTACTGAGAAATCCACTTACACCGACGTAAAATTAATTGTTTTACACACTTTACAACTTTATGTACTATCAATATTTTTAGAAACTAATAATTAGATTTAACAATCTATTTGCATTTATAATATACAAATTTTTTAGTCAATTTGATATTCATATCATTTTAATCGAAAATAATTTTTTTAATATATGTTAATGGTTGAAATTTTATTATCATTGAATAAATAGTTAAATATCTTCAATTAATTTAAAATTTAACCTACATGATTTACATAAATAAAACTTAAAATTCAACGATCAAATTAAAAAAATATAAAACATATAAAAAATTAAAAATATATAAAACTAAATTAATTTTATACACGACTAAGTGGATCCTTCTCTGTACATATAAAGTAAAAGCTATAACGTTGAGATGGTTGAAACTGATTTGGACTATCCGGCGAAGTTGCAAACTGCAAGGCTCAAGGAAGAGCTTAAGTTTAATAATTCCACAAAAGATATATATATATATATATATATATATATATATAAAATAATTAAAAATATTTTAGTATATTTTTTAATAATTCTCTTTTTTGATATATTTTCAAGAAATATTTTTAAAATTTACAAAATACATCATATTTTGATCAAATATTAAATTAAGTAACTATAAAAATAATAAAAAAAATTATAAATATGAGTCAGATCAAATTTAAATTTTAAATGGTGAAATTAAATTAAATTTAATATTTATCAAGTTTCAATTTTTAAAATCAATCTAATAAAATGTACTTAATAATTTTATCCAATTACATTTAAAATTGAATCGAATTTTGAGTTTAAACATATTACTTAACTTATAAATAAATCCGAAAACTGAATTATTAATCATTATTAGAAATGAATTGCGGTCATGATTTGTCAATTTACCGTCTTCTTTCTAACTCTGCTCAATGTTTCGGCAGTGGCATTTAATGTTTGTTGGATTATCGTCACGACCATGGTCATAGGCAATATTTTTGTTTCATCGTCAGGGGGGGAAAACTAGTACCATAAATCAATTGTCAGAAATATATAAAATAATGTTTTGAAAATTTGATAATTTCTTGGGACACAAAAGGCAATAGCTGTAGGGGTGTGAAGGCACATAACATTTAATGAATCATTCGTAAATATATTCGATTATTATGGTTTATATTTATTTATTATTTTTAAGAATAGTAAACAAATATATAATCTTTCATTTATATTTACGAATTAATTAATTTATTATTTATTTAAAATTTATTCATTTGATAAATTATTTTGTACTCATTTACTATTCGATAATAATAAAATTTTAAATTATTTGTTTATTTATAGATTATTTTAATATGTAATTATCAAAATTATATATTTATGTAAAATTTTTAATTTAATATTTTATATATTAAGGTGAATATATTTTTTTTGTATATTTTTTTTGTTTAGTTTTTATGAACATTTTCATTTAATGTTTATAGATATGCGTTTGTGAATATATTCATTTACTATTGAAACTTGACGAATATAAATACAAACAATTTTAAAAAATAACCGAATAAACATGAATATAATAACATTTATTTATATACTATTTGTTTATACTCTTACAATAAACGCAATTAAACAGCCACAAAAACTCCAATCTCCAATTGTTCTTTTTTATTTTATTTTATTTCAATCATTCGTGAAATTCAACCTGTCTAAGAATTAAGCATTGTTTTCGCTAACAATTGATAAAATATTGAATCATTAATTCCAGTTATCAGATTTGAGCCCCTGTCGGTGTGAAGTCAATTTGGGCTCCAATGGAAAGAGTCTGTCTCGGAGAAAATGGGTTGAAAATAAAAGCCCATTCAGAAATCTATTTGGGCAAACAGTGTTTCCTCAACCAGATTCAATCCTCACCCTAAAAAACCCTAAACCCCTCACCCTAAAAAAACCCTAAACATCCCCTCACCCCAGCACTCGCAGACACTACGCATATAATAAAACCCTTACCCCACTCTTACCTCTCCCTCTTGCCCTCGCCGCTCTCATAGAAAAAAACCCTATACATTTACACCAAAAGGAAAACATTATGGCAGAAAGAGGCGGAGATCGTGGCACCTTCAGGCGTGGCTTCGGAGGAGGCGGTGGCAGATCCGACCGTGGGCCACGAGGCAGGCGCCGCGGCCGCAAGGATGAAGAAGAGAAATGGGTACCCGTTACAAAGCTTGGACGTTTGGTGAAATCCGGCAAAATCACTTCACTGGAGCAAATCTACCTCCACTCTCTCCCCATTAAGGAATACCAAATCGTGGACCAACTCGTTGGCCCCTCCTTGAAAGACGAGGTCATGAAGATCACCCCTGTCCAGAAACAAACACGTGCCGGCCAACGCACCCGTTTCAAGGCCTTCGTCGTCGTTGGCGATGGAAATGGACACGTCGGATTGGGGGTGAAGTGTAGCAAAGAAGTTGCGACGGCTATAAGAGGGGCGATAATATTGGCGAAATTGTCTGTGATACCTGTGAGGAGAGGGTATTGGGGGAATAAGATTGGAAAACCTCATACAGTACCGTGCAAAGTTACTGGGAAATGTGGCTCCGTTACTGTTAGGATGGTGCCGGCTCCGAGAGGTGCGGGAATTGTGGCTGCTAGGGTGCCAAAGAAGGTGCTTCAGTTTGCTGGGATTGAGGATGTGTTTACTTCATCTAGGGGTTCTACTAAGACTCTTGGCAACTTTGTCAAGGTATTAGCTTCTTCTTTTTTTAATTGTATTCTTCTGTTTGATGAGTCTTGTTTCTTAGAGTTTTTTTTTTGTTGTTTTGATCTATTTGGAAATATGTTGTTAATCGCGTAGGCATTTTTTTTCTGATTCATCTCTGTTGATCATTGAGATGACGACTGTCTGTCCAGGTATTAGGATTTTTTTTTGCTCGCTTTTTTTTATGAGTATAGCATGCTTGATTTATTTGCATTAGACTTGGGTGTAGGTGATTGACTTCTTCTAAGATGTATGGTGCTGGCTTAATTGGATAGAAATTTCTGATTGTTGTGCTTCAGGATAGGTGGTTACTGTTACACTTTTATCATTTGGGGAATTTGATTATTGATGAGTAGTGGTGTCCTCCTTGTTAACAGAAGCGTATTTCATCTTTTATTATTATGTTTTCACTGTCATCGTTGTCTTGAATTTACATCCCTTTGGTTGTAATGGAATTGTTGAAAGCATCTTTTGTGTGACATAAATTGGTAATTTATTTATAGTTGGGAATTTTGGATATTGTTAACTCGAATATTTTAAGTCTGATTGGCCCTGGTTTCCTATGGTGGTATGATTTTGTGTTTCAAAGGTTTGATGATACTTGTACTGTTTGTAAGAATGACCAATTTACTTGAATTTACCCTTCCGTGATTCAAATGGAATTGTGTTGAAGGAAACATCTCTGCTTAGGTCATGTAAGGGTTTCTGCAGGGATAGTAGAGTTGCTTGGTTGCAAATCTGCTTTTAATGTAATGTTAATTCTTTAAATGGGATATCAGTCATATAATTATGACTTCTACCACTAAAGACTGTGAGGGAGCTGTTGAGAGTGGGGAACAAAATTTTCAATGTGTACAGAGCTGATATTTTAAGAATTATTTCAGTCCTTTTCTTCACCACTATTGCAGCCTTGAAAACTATGACAACCAATATTGAACACCGCTGAACTGTTAAACTTGGGATGTTTGACATTTTTTCTATATGCTGCCTGTATCTTTGTTTAATGTTTTGGCTCCGTGAAAATGTGTGACATGTTTGGTGACTTGAAATTCCCTATCATATACCTTCTGTAGATTTTGTATTTATGGGTGACACCACCTCTGTAATTGATGTTGAATAGATGTTTTACCCAGTCAACTATTTGTTGTTAGTGGAAGTGTGGACTATTTTGCGATATATTTGTAATTATTAGATGTTGCTACACAGTTCCTGAAATTATTTGTTCTTGATTAATGGAAAATTAGTGTGATTTTGTGCTAGATAGCTGTTTATTTGCTGTATGACCGGTTTTATAGATGCTTTGTTGAGTTATTTCTGATATCTGGTAATCTGTTGCTCTTGGAAATGTAAATTGCAGGCCACCTTTGAGTGTCTTCTGAAAACATATGGTTTCTTGACTCCTGATTTCTGGAGAGAGACTCGATTCACAAAATCTCCCTTCCAGGAGTATACTGATCTGTTGGGAAAGCAGGTGAAGACTCTTTTACTCGAAGATGCAGAGAGAGTGGATTTGTGAAATGTGATGGTGATGAGTTATTATTAAGACAATGCTTTAATGCCTAGGGTAGTAATATGAAGTTTTTACTTTTTTTTTTTTTTCCAAATTTGTTGTCATCAGAAACTTAGCACTTGTTCAGCAACTCAAGTGTTGTTTTTGCTCAATCCGGAGTTCTTATAAGATTATGTTTATGAGTTTTTCTTTTA
Organism: Firmiana major; assembly: GCA_033439115.1. Taxonomy (NCBI): domain Eukaryota; kingdom Viridiplantae; phylum Streptophyta; class Magnoliopsida; order Malvales; family Malvaceae; genus Firmiana; species Firmiana major. The sequence goes on from CM065905.1 coordinate 29,777,868, forward strand.
TTACCTACTTGGTGCTGCTTGTCCCTTCATGCATATTTGCAATGTTGGACCCGTTGGCGCCAGTCTGCGTGTTATTTGCTTATGGTGCTGGTATTAATTGACATTAGTCCTCTCCGGGATTTGAGATGTTTCTTGTTAACTTTATAGATTTCTTAAGGAAATTTTTACCTAACAGAGTGCCAAGAAATTGACACCGATTTAGCAAGCTGTAGCTGTACCGCGGGTAAAAAGGATTTTAGCTGCTTTCTTTGCAGTTTGGTTTGATCGATGTTTTACAGTGTTATTAATTGAAATTTATAGCTACAGTGTTATTAATTAAAATTTATGGATGGATGGATGGATGTATGTAATCAGTAGAACGAGCAATCTTAAACAAAATAAATATAATAAAAAAAATACAAAGTAGAAAATATAAAAGTGGTTGAAATAAAAATTATATATAAATATGATAAAAATTAAAAATAAAATTTTATAATTTTTATATCGATATAAATTTAAATATGAAATTTATATTATATGAATATAATTTTATATAATATAAATATAAATTATTAAATTTATGTGATTTATCCGGAGGATCGAGGCACAACTTCCATTCCATAGATCCATCTTGTACATCTAATTGAACTCGTGAGCTTCACAAACTTTGCACTCAAAAGAGGCTATGACGTCCACAAGAACTACTAATACCATGCAAAGAATTTACATGAGCACAACCGTAGGCCAAGAAAAACCCACACGTGGCAATGACCCATTTGCCCTAGAATTTCCTTGGATAAGGAAACGGATGACGGGCTACTGGCAGGCCTTTTTCATGCAATTTCCACGACTAACTAATAATAATCAAATCCAGGCTTCCAGCTTCTTCTGAATCAGTTGAAAAACACTACTTGCAGAAATATAGCAGACATGGCTTCAATGAGCATGACAGCCTCTCTCCTGCCGAGCTCAAGCTCAACTTTGACAAGACTTCCTTCCACAACTGCCCGCAGACGGCTGATTGTGGCCAAGGCAGCAAGAGCCGATGAAGGAGAGAAAGGCAGCTGGGAACTGAAGCAAGAGAACAGCAGCAGCAGCAGCAGCAATGGAAGGAGGGAGTTGATTTTTGCAGTTGCAGCTGCAGCTACTTGCTCCGTCGCAAACATCGCCATGGGTGAAGAGCCAAAGGCTGGGACCCCAGAAGCTAAGAAAAAGTATGCTCCCATTTGTGTGACAATGCCTACAGCCATCATCTGCCGCAAGTGAGAATGTGATGTTCTCTAAATTTAATGTTGATTTTAATGTAAAAGTTGTACGGGAATTTGTATCTTCGTTTTGTAGTCCTTGTTATATTCCTCTTCTTCTCCTTCTATAGTCCCCAAAACTTGAAGCTCAACCATCGTTTTGGGTTGAAATTAATAATTCCAAAATGAATGATTTGGATTTGGAAATGGCTGTCATAAAGTTTCGCATTTGAAGCAAACATTTTAGGTAAGTGTTGTGGATCACATGGATGACACTGGAAACCAACTATCAACAACCTACATCCTCAGCACCATTCTCAAAGTTCTTTATTGATGATACATATCAATTTAAAATTAATTGGTAATCAATTAATTAATAATATAAATGTACTGTAGAAAAGTATGAAAGTTAAGGTGTCCACGAGGATATTTTACGTTTCCCCTTTTTATTCTTTATTCTTTCTTTTTTATCTTTTTCCTTTTTTTTTTTTGCCTTTTCCACTTTCTTAAAAAAAAATATTTAAATTTCGTTTTTTTAATTTTTTTATCTGCCGGGTAAAAGTTTTTTTTTTCAATAAGTAAAAATTTTATATTTTAATGTTAATCGAAGTAATTGGTTGAACCAAATTAATTCAATTAATCAATCAATTGCCAAATAATTTCAGTTGCTTATCAAAAATGATTTTGAAAATTTTGGTTTTCAATTAATTTGGTTTTAATTGACTAACCATAATTTTAACTGAAAATATAAAAATACTAATTTTTTTAAGAAATGGAGAGCGATAAAAAGACTAGTTTGGATAAACTATAAAATTGACTTCAATGATATTTAAAAAATAAAATGATTATTTCAAGATTTTTAATAAAATAATAAAAAATTATAAGAGGGGTGAGAAGGTAATTTTACTCACCCACTCATTTCTCTTTATTTCACTCCCACCACTCCAAAGGTGGTCTATATTTCACACCCCCCGTCTCTCTCTCTCTCTCTCTCTCTCTCTCTCTCTCTCTCTCTTTTAATTGAATCCCTACTTAATTGGTTGTGTCACTGGTATATGAAATTTTCTTGCTTTTTTCTTTATTTGATTGAAGTCATAGTTAATTGGTAATGCCATTGGTGTATAACTTTTTTTTTTTTTAGGTTTTCCTTGCATTATTTTTGCCACTAAGATTTTCTTGCATCCTTGTAGCGTCCATATGATATTCCTTTTTTTTTTTTTGTCGAGCCCAAAATGACATGCGTTTAGTATCTTAATTTAAAAGAAACAAGAGATCAATAGAGAGTTAGAGTAGAGAAAGTGAGAAATAGATGAGGTATATTAAAAAAGGAAAAAGTTAATTAAGAAAATGTTAGTTCGAATGTAGATAAACCAAGAAGGGGTGAATTGATTTTAATAAGATTTTAATCAAATCTAAGTCAATCTATATTTTCAAGCTAATAAAAGACTAATTTGAATAAACAACAAACTTGAAAATAAAAAGAGTGAAGAGTTAGAGAATCATACATAAGATTTTATAGAGGTTTAGCATTTGTTGCACTTACTTTTCTTCCTTGAGCTTCTTTTCTAGGAGTTACAATCCATTAATGTAAATCCTATTACACACTTTTTTTGGGCAGTGACCTTTGCAATTTTTTTTCGAAGGCATAGGAAGAACATTTATACTCTCTTTTTCAAAGGCTAAGCAGTAATATTTTTATCTTCACTTAAAGTGGTTAAATCTCACAAATTTAGGTTCTTAAGGGTACCTCTCCCCTTCTACAAAGAATTTTGTAATGAGTACAAGTTATGTAATCTAGATACCTCTAATGAAAGTGGATGATAATAAGTTTGAGCACAAGAATATACCAAGATGAATGAATACCAAATGAATGCAAAGATAGAGAGAATAAGATCTACAAAATACTACTTGGGTGTTAGATGGGAAAAATTTAGCTATAGACCCTTTTTGTACTTTTGCTTTTTCTTGAATGCTTGAATCAAAGCTCTCTTGATTAATTCACTTGTGTTTCTTGCTCAATGAAGTCTTGGAGGAGCCTTTTTAAATGTAAAATTAATTTTGGAGCTGTTAGGTATCAATTGGAAAGCCAAGGAGCCGTTACAAGACACAAAGAAATAGCTATTAAAAAAACTTTCTGACTTTGAGGGATTGATCTTTAGCCATTGAGGGGGATCGATGCCATGTTCTTAAAATTATACAAATTGTGTTAGAGAAACAAGAGGGATCAATGCCTTCCTTCATAGGGGATCAATCCCCATGCAAGGGAATGCTGCCATTTTTACTTATAAATATCATTTCTTTATGTGAGAACTCTAAATTTCAGTTTTTCCTTCTCTAATTAATTTAAGGAAACTAATATGATAATTTATTTGGATGATTCAGGGCCAAGCCTTTAGCTTTGTGGAGCAAGGAAATGAGCTCAGAGTCCGAGATGGTCAAGTAAACTGAATGTGCTCCCATATATGATTTTATGTATTAAATAAGAATAAATGAAGATTTTATGTATGTATTGACTAAAAAAGTATGATATGAGAATGCATTTGAATGAATGGAAATAAGTGTTTAAGATTTATGGATGACAAGAATAAGAAATAACTAAGTTATGTAAGTTAACAATGTAGGAATTTGAGAGCTACCTTAAGGAATGATGTATAAGCATGTAATAAAGCTAACTTGAGGCCATGCAAAGAATGGTCATCTTAATGTACATTGAGCCTACAAGGTTTTAAGAGTTATTAAGAAAGAAAAATGGTATGATGAAGCAAGACTAAGGGTTGGATTAAAGCTTGTAAAATAACTCTGCATTTTGGGAGCATGCTTGGAATTTAAGTGCACTAACTTGGCCAAATATTGTTCGAAGGAAATTTATATGTAACAAAAAAAATATATGATGTAATTAAGTCAATTAAATGATGAAATGAAGTTTAAAAGTGATTAAATAAGATTTATAAAGTGGCCAAAATAAAATTACAAAGTAAAAGCCAAAACCATGGAACTCAAGTGAACTAGGCCAAGAAATGCATCCAAATCATATGGAAATTAATCATATTAAAATTTGGGGTTAATTTAGGCTTAAAGTAAACTTAAAATGGATCAACTTTCTTGAGAAATTATGGTGAAAATCAGATGGCAAGGCTAAGAAAGAAATTACCCAAAACAATGTACAAGCTTACCTAACCCTACAACATATGATCCAACATTACCCCATGTTTTAAGGGTAAACTTTCATCTGATTTGTGATTCAAATCAAATTGTGGAATTCAACATATTATAAACTATGAATTAACATTATTTAAGGGTCCATGCCCCCTCCTTTTTCTAGCCATGAACCGAAGCAAAATATCCCAAAGTCTAAAAGCCTTCTAATTCGATACGTCCCTGTAGTAGTTTCTTGTGGAAGTTTTTTGAGCACCCAAGTGACTTGCTTTGCTTAAGGTCCTTAGAGGCCGATTACTCATCTATAAGTGAAATCCATCATATATTTTCTTAGGACCTAAAGAAGCTCAACTAAGGGGTGATTTTTGGCCAAGAAGAACAAGACACAGTAACTATCCTGCATCTTGGTAAGTTGAGTTTTGTGGTTTTCTTTCTATGGTTGCTAAGCATGATTAATTGTAAGGTTTTAAGGCTGATTTTGAGTTGTCATTTACAATAAAAATCTTAAGGAAAAGAGGTGGTTTGAGTTGGTCTCAGAGAAAAGGAAGGGTAAGAAGCTTTGGTTTTTCATTTTGGTGTTTAAGTTGCTTGGTTTGGCATGCTTGAATGTTGCTTGAACTTGTGGTTTGTGAAATGAAATGAAGATAAGGTTGTTTAGGGTCTTAGCCAAGATGGATATTTATGGTTAGGATGATGCCAATTTAAGGTTTAATATATTGAGTAATTATAAGGTTTAAGATGTGTGAATTGGTGATGTTTTTGGAGTTAGTATGAAGTGAAGATCATGGATAAGTTTCCTTAAGGGTATTAGGTCACCATGTTCATTTTAGGGTTAATGACCTTAATTTAGGGTTATGATTATGTATTAAGTTAAATAAGGTTATGTTAAGATTATTTTTGGATTAAAAATTTGAGGGATTTACTATGAAGCAATGTGATGTATTTGAAGCTTAAATAAGAACTTAAGGAGACTTGAACTATGTGACAGAAATTACAAGGATATGGGGACTTAAATTAGTCGGTTTAAGTGAATTATGATGTTGAAGGTGAATTAGGATGGGGATTATGTATGATGGGCCAATTGGCCAAGCTAATGAAATTAAGGAAATAAATTATGTAAATTGATGTATATAGGTGTTATGCTTTAGAAAGAAAATAAGTTATGAAAAAATATATTTGGAAATATATTTTGGATAAAAGAAGAATTATTTATTTAATGTTTAAATTTATAAGGTATGTTTAAGGAGAAGATTAAGAGAAAGGAATTAAATTCTAAAATTGGTTCGCCATTACATATTTGGTCGTCCAGAGAGGAGAAATGGTGTAGGCTATATATATGCATAGCCTGGATTAGTCTCGGAGGCCATTTTGGTTGCTACACTGGTAATTGAGGTAAGGGACGTGCGCATAAAACATCCTTGTCTTAAAACACACAATTTTCAATTAAGTGCTTTTAATTGAAATTAAGTACAATTTACCAAAATTTCGTTGTTTCTTAAGCATGTCTTTTAAGTTTATGAATTGAGACCGAAGTTTAAGATTTAAGACCTAAGATATGCTTTTCTTGCATGAATCATGCAGAATCATAAGAAATTATTTAAGTTAAGTAAGATTTTTAAGAACTCAATTTTAAGAAAAATCGAAAATCCCACTAAATGCATTAAAATTTTTATATTTTAATAAATTTCATAATTTTAAATAAAATTTGCATAAATTATGATTTTTTTTAAGAAAATCGATTTCAAATAAGTGAAATTAAAGATTTGATTTCCTTCTTGGTTTTAGCATTGTTTTCTTAATGGGACTCTCGGAATATGATTATGACTTAAGCTATGAATTATGAGGATGATGATCCCGAATTTTAAGTTTTATGCTACGATATAAGTTTTGATTAAGGGGATAATAATCCCAATTTCTATTATCTATGATTTAAGTCTAAGTTTTTATTAAGGGGATGAAAATCCAAAGTTTTTAAGAAATATGATTTAAGCGAAGTTTAAGATATGATTTATGCTAAGTTTAAGCTATGATCTAAGCTAGGCTTTAAACTATGACTTAAGCTATGTTTTAAGCTAAGTTATGTTTTGAGACTATATGCTCCTCGATACATGCACCGTTGGCAGTGCACAACCAGCCCCTATGTTATGATTATGTTAAGCTAAATTAAGTGGTGGCTAGACTTGGATATGTCTTCAACCTTTCCAGTACTCACTTTGTCTAGTGGGACTATGGACCCTGATTATGGCCATTAGATCACTTCCCTACATGGAACCTATGTTAGGCTTGCATGTTATTGCTTGGATTTCTGCCTCGTCTCACCTATGTTACTATCATGTTTTATGACTTATGATTCATTTTATGATCATGTTTTATGGCTTTATGAATATGATATATGAACATGTTTTAAATACGAATTTTCTATTAATATGAATTATGATAAGCTATGATTTAAATATGCTTTATGATAAACTATGTTTTAAATATGCCTTATGAAATTAAGAAAACTAAGTAAGCTATGAATTTTGTCAAGTTCTGATTTAAGTTTTCTAATCACCTTTTAAAGAAAGCTTTGATTAGATTTAGATCTATAAATGATTTGATTTGCATACATCATGATGCATAGCATAATTTTACATTTTTTTGAGCTTGCCCCTTTCTAAGTAATTTTTACTTGGTACACGTACCTTATTGGGGATAAGCTCACCCCCTTCTTCTTTCCCTTCAGATTACCTGCAGTAGATTCGGGTATCTTTTGGATTAGGGCATCAGAGGATACGTCTTCCACCGATCACTACTATTTTTGTACAGAGGTATATTTGTCCTCTTATTATGCTTAGTTTATTGTCTCCAAATGTTTATAATGCATAGATTTATATATTTATGTTGGTATGTAAATACAATTATATTTTAGGATGTATTATAGGCTATAATGGATATCTAATACAGTAAGTTTAACTATATTGGATGTCAATTATAATTTTATTAAGGAGTGATGTTGTAACTCTCCGAAAGCGAGAAAATTGGGGTTAACTTTTTTCTTTTTGAACTTAATTTCTTACTTAGGTTATATTCCTGTAAAGTGTTGGTTACTTTTTGCTAAATCTTTTAATCGCTTAAATTTCGGCAGCATAACCTCTTATATTTTAACCTACCTTCCTGCAATCAATACGATCACAATTTATAATCGCAAACAGTTGTTTTTATCTTCTTAAACTTATCATTTACCGATTTGACATACTTCACAACTAAATCAGTCATATCTGCGAGACCCCATGTATGTATGACCTTATTATATGTTGATGAAATCATAAGATGGATGGTTCTGATCATATAAATGTGAATGAAATTGTAAAGAGAATGAATGAATATTCATAAATTCACATAATGGAAAAATAAGGGCTGAAGTGGTCACATACTAAACAAATGGAACTCAAACATCCAGACTGAATATAAGGACTTAAAACACGAAATGATAATGTAAGGAAACATGAATTCTAAGTATCTTTTACAATTCCAAGCAATACACACAAGTCACATTGTATGTCATAAAAAATGAACCTTTTCATGCTCTAAGTGGGATTAGAATGCAAAATGAGTATGAAAGTAATGAATTATGAGTTTACCTTTGAAATTCTGGAAAATCTGCAGTTTGAAACCTTCGGATGAAGGTCAGATCAATCTCTTATTTAAAGCAGATTGATCTCTCATTCAAGCAAATCGACCCCCATGTGATTCTATAAGGAACAGATCGATCCCCACTTGATTCTGCAAAGAGCAGATCGATCTCTCCGTATGAATAGATCGATCTCCATTTGCTTCTATCTAGCAAAGATCTATCCTTTCACTAGAGCAGATCAATCTCATTGTGCTCAAAATGCGAAAACAAAGCATTCAGTAAAAGGGGAGATCGATCCTACATTTAAGCCAGATCGATCTCTAAAGCCTTCTTCCAGGCAAAGATCGATCCCAACCCATGAGCAGATCGATCCTACAACCTGCAAACTAAATGCCGAGAGAGTTCAAAGAAAGGGAAGATCGATCTTTTACCTTGGAGATCGATCTCATAATGCGATTTCTATATAAAGGGGAGTCAGTCGAGCCTTTTTCCCCAAAAATCCCAAACCCCTCCATTTTTACCCAAAAAAGCAAGCTTTCTCACTCTAGGATATCCTTTCCTTTCCACCAGATTCGAGAAAAAGCTATTTGAGCAAAGTTGTTCCTTGTGATGAGGAGAACAACATAGTTTGGAATCAACATTCAACTTATTGGATTGCAGGAGCAAAAGGGTCTTCCAATTTTGAACAAGAGAAAAGTCAAGCTAGGTGAGTTTCCAATACAGCAACTCTAAGTATGTTTATCTAGATGTTGTTATGAGTTGATTGGTGAATGTATTATGGGTTGAAAACTACCTAGAGCATGTTGAATCAACCATGACCTAGAAATGGGTTCAGTGTGAGGAAGTGAGATATGGTGAATTTAATGATAAATGGACTATACGAATGTGTTAATAATGTTATATGCATGATTTTGAGATGGTTATGTGAAATCAATTTTTGGGATTGGTCAAAGTGATGAAATGTGCATATATGGTGCTTGTGAAAATGCTTGAATGAATGAAAAAATAAGATTAAAGCATTGCATGCCTAGTGCTAGATAGTATAACTAAGTGAATTTGATAGTCGAATTGGCTAGGAATGACATGATGGGTGTTCATCCACCATGCCATGGTCGAATGTAATCATGGGCCAGCCAAGCTTAATACAATAAAGTCCAATAAGATATATCAATTTTGATGAAGTGATTTATGAATGTTTGTAGCTCCAAAGACTGGATTAGGAGCAAATTGGATTGGACAAGCGTTCAGCGGTGAAACTTGTACTACGCTCGACGTGAATCAAGGTAAGGGGGTTTTGTAAGTGCCTAGAGGTAGCTATACGTATTTTGAAGGGAATTATAGGGCATGAATTTCTCTAGCTATCTAATAATGCATTAAGAATTTTTGAGAAAGGTTTCAAAAATAAGGAAAGAAAAAATGAGTTTACCTTGGTAGGAATTTTATGAAAGGGGTAGTAAGGATCCTAAAATGCATGGATTTTCATGACTTTGATGTTTCCATGATGAAATGCTTTGATATGAATGAAATGAGGATAGGTTGGCTATTGCTTTATGTGGTTGTATGAAATAGCACGAATTATGTGCTAAGTTGTATCTTTGAAAATACTTGATTTTAAACTGGAGCCACCTATGATATTTGTGTGAGCACAAATGGTGTTGGAGCTTAGCTCACACTAGATTTCGATGTGTTGACTCATGTTGATAGTGTTGGAGCCCTGCTCTTACTAGTTTTTACTGATTTTCTATGCATGAAAGCCGTACTAGAGCTTTACTCGTACGTGATTTGATATTGATTTACTATGCATGAAAGTCGTACTGGAGCGATGCTCGTATAAGGATTTTACATGTTTTACAGAAAATCATGCTGATGCTTTGCTCGCACGAGATGTTGGATATCATAACATCCATAAACCGTGCTGAAGCCTACTGTAGGCTTTGTGTCACAGTGAGATGATATATCGTACAAGTATTTTGAAACATGAGATGGTTACCGGCATGGTATAGGGCGACTAAAACCTATGGCAAGCACCCCCGAACCATGATATTGGCTAAGTTCTATGGCAGGCACCTTTAACAGTCATGCGAGCTAAGTTTTATGATAGACACCCTAAAAATGATTTGGGCTATGACCTATGGCAGGTAACCTTAGACCGTGTGGGTCTACGGAGTATGTTGTAACGTGTATGTCACATGGATTACGTTGTACCATGTAGTCTTGATGACTAGTTGGTTGCGTTATTGCACGAGTAGGGTGGACCTCACCTCTCGTTGCAGTTGTGATGCCCCGCACGTTAGGATCCGTGTAGCCTGGGATCACATGGATATATATATATATATATATATATATATATATATATTTATATATATATATATATATATATATATATATATATATATATATATATATATGGCCATTATTCCCAAATTGTTTTTCAAAATGTAACTTACATGCCTCACGTGATATCATAATTTAGTGATGGACCCAGGTAGACCCGAAGGAGGGGTGACACTTGTGATTTATGTTTTTTTATAAGAAATATGGTTTTTGCATATGATGTTCCCAATGAGTAGGATTAGTTTTGATTTAAATGAGATATATGAATTATGATGAGTTTTGTTATGATGAGCATGAAATGTTTTTACATGACGATTTTTCATGTGTTATCATGCCTGATTTTATGAGTTTTCATATATTCTATACATATCCATGTGGCATGGTTTTATCTTACTTCATGCTCCGAATGTAAATGATTTTATATCATGTCATTATCAGTACGTAGATAGTGTAGCTGTCTACCTGCTTGTATTATTTCCTTACTGAGCAAGTTATGCTCACCCTTTCACTTTTTATCTCCACAGAGCATCCATAGTGGTTGAGAGCGAGCAGAGACTTGCACTCCCAGTGTCCGTTGCTGCCCATCGCTGAGAGGTATACACATTAATATCATTTTATATCTAAACAAGTACAACACAGTAATATTTTTGGATTGTAAATTTGGGGGATGTAAATATTTGTAAACACGTAAGAATGTATAAAGTTCAATGTAAGCAATTTAAGTGTTTACAGTTATTGTATATAAATGTTAAGTGATATGGTTTATGGCAAGAGGTAACTAACTCCGAATCATAGCTCAACTATTTGGTGTTGGAAACTGTTCACGATAAGGAAAGTTAACGATTAAAACGAAAAATTTATAGTGATTTTAGTATGAAAGGGGGTCGTGGCAGAGATTGGTATCAGAACTGAGTTAACCTGATATAAGTTGGAGTTAATAATACGAGAATTTACATCCCCATATTGTTGTACTTTGTTTAGATATAATTGTGTTTATCAAATGGGTTAGACTAATGAATAATTATGGATGTAGGAATTTAGGCATTATGCCTGTCACATGCAGTGGTAGTGGGGCGAGGGCACGTGTTAGGGGCCGTAGATGGAGGCCTGAAACCCATGCAGAGCCACAGACTGATCAGATCCCACAGAAGCCTACTGAGAGGCCAGGGGATATTGAGGCATGCTTCGCTAGGTTGGAGCGGAGTCTGGAGATTATTATGGAACTAGTCGCTCAGTCTATGCAGGGAGCTGAAAAGAGACAGGGCCCAGCTACCCAGGCTACTGAGGCTAGACCGACAGTTGCTTCTGATATGCCTACACGGCCAGCACAGATGCCATAGACGGCATATACACCCCCACCAATTCATGATACAGCATCACCTGTTGCTCCACAGCAGAGTAGTACAGTTTAGGGTTATGGTTGTGATTTGGAAAGGTTACGACAATTTCAAAAATTTAAACCGTCGTTATTCAGTGGAGTGAAAGACCCAGTAGTTACTGAGGATTGGGTGAGTGAGATCGAGAAGTTGTACGGGTTTTTTGAGTGCACAACTACAGAGATGGTCGCTTTTGTCGCGTTCATGTTGAAGGGAGCGGCAGAGCATTGGTGGAAGTCCACCAGACTGATTTTGAGAGCTCGACACACTGAGATCACATGAGAAGTATTTTTGGAGGCCTTCCAGAGGCAGTATGTCCTGGACACTGCTCAGAGGAAGTTACAGATGAAGTTTATTGGGTTGACTCAAGGGAACAGATTTGTAGATGAGTATGAGACAAGATTTATATCCCTATGAGGTATGACTCAGATACGATTAGCAGTGAGACGAGGAAGGTTTGAAAGTTCATTGATGGATTGAGGCCATTCATCAGATCTAGATTGTTTCCATTTGATATCCCGACATATGAGGACGTTGTGCATAAGGCACAGTTATGTGAGCAGAACATTGAGCGGAATGCCTTTGAGTTTAGGAAGATCAGTAGAGGCAAAGATAGAGACCGGAAGAGATCCGAAATTGATAGAGTGATCAGGAGAGGAGGTCAAAGACTGTCTAATAAGAGACCTCGAATTGAGGAGGTGCAGGAGAGGACGATAAAGCCTTTGATGTATCTGGCTTTAGCACTACCAAGGGGTATAGTTATTAGAGGGACACGACCGACTACCGAGCAGTATATGAGATGTGGCAGATATCATGGTAACAAGTCTTGTTCAATGTCTACGGTAGTGTGCTATTGTTATGGGAAGCCAGGGCATATTATACGAGATTGCCCCAAGATGATTGAGACTGCCCCACAAAAGGGCAAGGAGTCAGAAAGAGCTCCTTTTGAGACTTCTACTCTGAAGAAGAGAGCCACAACCGCGAAGAAAGGGAAGCAAGTTATTGGCAGAGGGCGAGTATAAGCACTGGACTAGGACACCGCAGACGTATCACCAGATGTGATTAAATGTGCCATTCTAATTTTTGATTTAGAAGCATTTGTGTTATTTGATCCTGGTGCCACGCATTCCTTCATATCGCCTTCATTTGCATGTAAGTTGTCAAAATATGTTGAGCCTACATCATTAGATAGATTGTTATTGATTTCTACACCTATGAATGACAGTTAGTTGATTGAATATGTGTATAGGGATTGTAGGCTGAAGATAAAGGGGGAAAGAAATGGCAGCCGATCTTATTATATTAAATATGAGTGATTTTGATGTAATTTTAGGAATGGATTGGTTGGCTGCAAATCATGTTGTTTTAGACTATTTTTCTAAGATGGTAACGTTTTCAGGGGTAGATAGTGTTGCCATAAGTTTCCTCAAAAAATGTATTGTAAAGTTCCCTTGAAAAGTAATGAAAGCAGAAGTTGTTGAAATTAGAAAGGATAAAATTATATACTAACTAAATGATTAATAATGTGAAGGGTTCATTACATACATGGTTGACACAGATAAAGACCGTCTGGAATTGAGAAACATTCCAGTGGCTGTTGAGTTTCCTGATGTCTTTCCAGATTATCTACCAGGATTACCACCGGGCCGTTAAATGGAGTTTTGTATAGAGTTCGTACCTGGTATTGAACCAATATCTCGACCACCGTATAGGATGGCTCTAATTGAGTTGGAGGAGCTGAAGAACCAGTTGCAAGAATTGCTAGAGAAGGGGTTTATTAGACCGAGCGTCTCATCCTGGGGAGCTCCGATTTTGTTTGTGAGGAAGAAGGATAGAAGCCTCCGACTGTGGATAGATTACGAGATGTTGAATAAGGCTACCATTAAGAACAAGTATCCCCTTTCACGCATTGATGATCTGTTGGATCAGCTCCAGGGAGCCCAGGTCTATTTTAAGATAGATATGTGGTTTGGGTAACATGAGTTGAGGATACAGAGTGGAGATGTACCTAAAACATCATTTCGCACCCGTTATGGCCACTATGAGTTCTTAATTATGCCTTTCGAATTGACGAATGCCCCCGCAGCATTTATTGCGTTGATGAACGATGTGTTTAAGCCATACTTTGACCAATTTGTAGTTATGTTTATTAATGATATATTGGTTTATTCCAAGTCTAGGGAAGATCATGTGCAACACTTGAGGATAGTTCTATAGACCCTCCGAGAAAAGAAGTTATATGCCAAACTCAGTAAGTGTAACTTTTGGTTGGAACAAATCTCATTTTTGGGCCATGTTGTATCGAGGGATGGGGTATCAGTAAATCCATCCAAGGTTGAGGCAGTTATTCAGTGGGAACAACCCAAGACAGTTACTCAGATCAAAAGTTTTTTGGGATTGGCAGGTTATTATCAGAGATTCGTAGAGGGTTTCTCTAGACTAGCTGCTCCGTTGACACGTCTCACGTGGAAGGATGTTGAGTTTGTGTGGGACGAGGCATGTGAGAAGAGTTTTTAGGAGCTTAAGCGTCGGTTGGCCACTGCTCCGATTCTTACCATTCCTACCAGCCTAGGAGGTTTCTCTATGTATACAGATGCATCACACTAGGGACTGGGCTACGTACTTATGCAGGATGGGAAGGTAGTTGCCTATGGATCCAGATAGTTGAAGGATCACAAGAGGAACTACTCGACTCACGATTTAAAGTTGGCGGTTGTAGTGTTTGCGTTGAAGATATGGCGCCACTATCTCTATGGTGAGAAGTTTCAAGTATGTATGGATCACGAGAGCCTTAAGTATCTGTTCTCGCAGAAGGAATTGAATATGAGACACAGAAGATGGCTCGAACTCCTGAAGGATTATGATTGTGAAATCCTGTACCACTCGGGTAAGGCGAATGTAGTAGCTGACGCACTGAGTAGGAAGCAGAACATTGAGTAGAATGCCTTTGAGTTTGGGAAGATCAGTAGAGGCAAAGATAGAGATCGAAAGAGATCCGAAATTGATAGAGTGATCAGAAGAGGAGGTCAGAGACTGTCTGATAAGAGACCTCAGATTGAGGAGGTGTAGGAGAGGACGGTAAAGCATCTGATGTATCCGACTTTAGCACCTCCAAGGGGTATAGTTATTGGAGGGACACAGCCGACTACCGAGCAATATAGGAGATGTGGCAGATATCATGGTAACAGGTCTTATCCGATGTGTACGATAGTGTGCTATCGTTGTGGGAAGGCAGGGTGTTGAGTTAATGTATTTTGAAATGACAAAACAAGTTAATACAATAATGCTAAGATGATATACAAACATGTTTAGAGGTTATTAGTACCAGAACTTAGAGTTCTGCTGATGAGAGATCGATCTGGGGTATGAGAGATCGATCTCCTGGGTTTTTACTTGATGAGAGATCGATCTCATGATGGAAGAGATCGATCTGGCAAGCCTTAAATCTGTACAAAGGTATTTAGGAAGAATGAGATCGATCTGCAAGGGTTAAGAGATCGATCTGGCTAATGCTAGAGTTGAGAGATCGATCTGGTCGATGAAGAGATCGATCTCCCTTAAGAGCTTAAGACTATAGATCGATCTGAGAGATCGATCCACATTCAAACAGAGAACTTATGAGATCGATCTGATAAGGAAGAGATCGATCTCCTCAAAGTCAGAGAGCTAAAGAGATCGATCTGTGTTGTTGAGAGATCGATCTCCTCTCTACGAGAGTGCATGGCAGATCGATCTGGAGATCGATCTTGCCTCAAACAGAGAGACTAGGAGATCGATCTGCCTATTCGACAGATCGATCTGCCTCATTATTTTCAAACTAACAGATCGATCTGCTAACCTATGAGATCGATCTCCTTGTGTATTTGTGCTTCAATCTTGCAGGATTTATAACTAAGAGATCGATCTGGCCAAGAAGGCAGATCGATCTGGCACTCTACTGGAGGTACCCAACGGCTAGTTTCTGCAAAACACAACGGGAAGAATAGCATTTAATGCTCCAACTACCAATCCTTCAGTATTTAACCAAGCATTGAAGACAAAGAGAAAAGAGACACTATTGCTGCATATTCCAAACATTCTCAAGCTTTAATTCTTTCATTCTTTGTGTCCCTATTGTTCATTCATTGAGAATCATTGTAAAAGCTTAAGTGCAAAAAGCTACATTTGTCCTACCACTTTAAAGCCTTATATTGTATTCAGTCTTATCTTAAAAGAGAAGAGGATAGTTCCTCAGTGAGAGTAAATTGTAAGAGGCTGAATACTTTTTCTGTATTGCTAAGGGTAGAGAGGTTATTCCTTAACCTGCAAAAGGAACTGTGTAAGCTCTATTGAAAGAGAGAAAGAATACACTTGACAAGAAGGTCAAGGAGAGAGGACGTAGGCAAGAGTTTGACCGAACCTCTATAAACGATTGTGTTTGTTTCTCTCTTCCCTACTCTGCATTAAATTGTTATACTGCACTATATTGCTCATTATCATTTGTGATTAAATTGTGATTAATTTTTAATTTGCCATAATTGTTAGAAAACCGATTCACCCCCCCTCTCGGTAGAGCCAACAATTGGTATCAGAGCTAGGACTCTTTAATCACATAGGAACAACTTCCTAAGAGTTAGAAAACGATCAAATGGCTCTTAACAATGTAGCAACTAGTTTGATAGGAGAGGGGCACTCCACGGTTAGACCTCCCATGTTCAATGGTGAACATTATTCGTATTGGAGGACTAGGATGATGCTATTCATTCAAGCAAATGACTATGAAGTATGGAGAATTATAGTTAAGGGACCTCAAATCCCTACAAAGAAAATAGAGGGAAGAGATATCCCCAAAGAAGAAGATGAATGGGATTCTAATGACATTAAATGTGCACAGCTAAATGCTAAAGCTATGCACACATTATTTTGTGCTTTAGGTCCTAATGAATATAATAGAGTCTCCGGGTGTGATAATGCCAAGCAAATATGGGATAAATTGGCAATAACTCATGAGGGTACAACCCAAGTGAAGGAGACAAAAGTAGGTATGCTCACACATGATTATGAGCTTTTTAGGATGAAGGAAGGAGAATCGATTAGTGATATGTTCACTAGAATTACAGATGTAATTAATGGACTAAAATCCTTAGGAAAAATATATTCTAACATTGAAATGGTAAAGAAAATTTTAAATAGCTTACCTAAATCATGGGAAGCTAAAGTGACAGCAATAGAGGAATCTAAGGATCCACACACATTGTCCTTAGATGAATTAATAGGTTCCTTGCTAACTTATGAGATGAAGCTTAAAAGAAATGAAGAGCCACCCAAGAAAGTGGGAGTTGCTCTAAAATCCACTGCTCAAGAGGAAATTAAAAATGAGAGTGGCAGTGAGGAGGATATTGAGATGGCAATGTTTGCCAAAAGGTTTAATAAGTTCATGAGGATGAAAGCTAGTAGTAGTAATAGGAGAAACAATAGGAGAGAACAAGAGGAAGTAGGTAGAAAAGACTCTATTGTATGTTATGAATCTAAAAAACTGGGACACATAAAATTTAACTGCCCTCTTCTTAAAAGGTCAAATGATAGGTTCCATAAAAAGAAGGCAATGGTGGCAACATGGAGTGACAGTGATTGCTCCGATGATGAATCAAATGAGGACATTGCCAACTTATGCTTCATGGCTATTGATGATGATCAAAAGGTAACCTCTAATCTCAATGAATACTCATTTGATGAATTGCAAGATGCATTTGATGATCTTGCATTAGAGTATGAATGTATGAGCATGAAGTATAAAAAGTTAATATCTAAATTAAGAAAGGAAAATGAGATAATGTTAAAAGATAAATTAGAATGTGAAAAGAAACTAGAGATTTCAAACCTAGAAATTTGTGACCTTAAGGAGAAAAATAACAATCTTCATAACTCCTTTAATAGATTTCACATGGGGCAACAAAAGCTAGATAGCATGTTACAAACCCAAAGGGCATTTTTTGACAAAAATGGCTTAGGGTATAATGCACAAAGTAGGGAGACCCATCTTAAGAGTTTTATTGCTAGGAAGAGCATGAATAAACCTGCAATTACTTGTTCATATTGTAGTAAGAAGGGACATAAGTCACATTATTGCAATATAAAGATGAGGAATCTTAAAGGAAAAAGAGTAAAAAGGATATGGATTCCAAAAGAGGTAATTCATTCTAAGGACTATAATGCATTAGCAAAATGGATCCCAATGGGATCAAGAATTGCATTTACTAATCTCCAAGGACCCAAGAAAATTTGGGTACCTAAGACTTGAGTTTAATTTTTTGTAGGTGATTGAGCATAGCCACAAAGCTAAAACAAAAGATGCTTGGTACTTAGATAGTGGATGCTCAAGGCACATGACGGGTGATAAAAGCCATTTCAATTCCTTCAAATCAAAAATTGGTGGAGAAGTCACTTTTGGGGACAACTCCAAAGGCCAAGTGGAAGGAAGTGGCTCAATAGGTAATGATCATTTCTCTTTAGAAAAAGTATTACTTGTTAGGGGTTTAAAGCATAACTTACTAAGCATTAGTCAACTTTGTGACAAAGGTTACAAAGTAATTTTTGATTGTATGAAGTGCAATGTTATAGATCCTAAGTCAAATAAAATTCTTCTTCTAGGTCATAGGCAAGGTAACATATATATAGTCTACCTTAATGAACTCAAAAATGAAAACATATGCTTAATGGTAGATAACAAAAAGGAATCTTGGTTATGGCATAGAAGACTAGGTCATGCTAGCATGCATGTACTATCTAAGTTAGCTAGAAAGGATCTAGTTATAGGTTTACCCAAAATATCCTTTGATCATGAAGAAATATGTGAAGCTTGTGTTAAAGGGAAACACAAGAGGACAACTTTTAAGCCTAAGAATAGTGTATCCACCACTAGGCCTCTCCAATTACTGCATTTAGACTTATTTGGACCAACTAGAACCACTAGCCTAGGTGGGAAACACTATGGATTTGTAATAGTTGATGATTACACTAGGTACACTTGGGTGTTCTTTTTGAGAGTAAAAAATGAAGCCTTAGAGAAATTCATAACTTACTCAAAGGTGACCCAAAATGAAAAAGGATATACAATAACAAGCATTAGGAGTGATCATGGCAAAGAATTTGAAAACATAGGATTTGATGAGTATTGCAATGATCAAGGAATTAGCCATAATTGTTCAGCCCCTAGGACACCACAACAAAATGGTGTAGTTGAGAGAAGAAATAGAACTTTGGAAGAGATGGCTAGAACTATGTTATGTGAGAATAACTTACCAAAGTATTTTTGGGCTGAAGCCATAAACACATCATGTTATATAATTAATAGAGCTATGATAAGACCCATGCTAAAGAAAACTCCTTATGAGCTCTACAAAGGTAAGAAGCCTAACATTAGTTACTTCCATCCTTTTGGCTGCAAATGCTTTGTTCTAAATAATGGAAAAGATAATTTAGGAAAATTTGATGCCAAGAGTGATGAGGGAATATTTCTAGGATACTCATTGAATTCAAAGGCTTATAGAATATATAACAAAAGAACATTAATGGTTGAAGAGTCTATTCATGTTATATTTGATGAATCAAATAATATATCTAAAGATTCAACCAATGATGAAAATGTTGGAATATTTGATGAAGGCTTAGAAGATGACTTTCTAGAAAAGCTTGACTTGAATAAAGGAAATGAAGAAGAAATAGAGGTTTTAGAAAGAGAACCTAGAGCACCAAGAGAGTTAGGATATGTAAAAGATTGTGAAATAGTAGGAGATCCAACTCTTGGAGTTAGAACTAGATCATCCCTAAGGAATATGTGCCAATATATTACCTTTGTATCTCAAATTGAGCCTAGGAATGTCAATGAAGCTTTAGAAGACAATAATTGGTTCCTAGCAATGCAAGAAGAATTAAATCAATTTGAGAGAAGCAAAGTATGGAAACTAGTTCCTAGGCCTAGTGATCACTCAATAATTGGAACTAAATGGATATTCAAGAACAAAATGGATGAAAATAGTGTGATCACAAGGAATAAGGCTAGGCTAGTTGCTCAAGGCTATAGACAAGAGGAAGGCATAGACTATGATGAAACATATGCTCCGGTAGCTAGATTAGAGGCAATAAGAATGTTACTTGCCTTTGCATGTTATAAAAACTTCAAGTTATATCAAATGGATGTAAAGAGTGCATTCTTAAATGGTTTTATTAATGAAGAAGTATATGTTGAGCAACCTCCCGGATTTGAAAATCATGAATTTCCTGAACATGTTTTTAAATTATCTAAGGCACTTTATGGGTTAAAACAAGCCCCTAGAGCTTGGTATGAAAGGTTGTCAAAATTCTTAATAGACAAGGGATTTTCAAGAGGAAAAGTGGATACCACCTTATTCATTAAGAATAAAAATAAGGATTTATTAGTTGTACAAGTGTATGTAGATGATATTATTTTTGGTTCAACTAATGAGTCTTTATGCCAAGAGTTTGCTAAGATCATGCAAGGAGAATTTGAGATGAGCATGATGGGAGAACTCACATTCTTCTTGGGACTTCAAGTGAAGCAAACAAAAGATGGAACATTCATCAATCAACAAAGTATACTAAGGAATTGCTCAAGCGATTTGGAATGGACAATTGCAAACCTCAAGCAACTCCAATGGGCACCAACATCAAGCTTGATAAAGATGAAAGTGGTAAGTGTGTAGACACTAAACTTTATAGGTCTATGATTGGCTCATTGCTTTATTTAACTGCAAGTAAACCAAATATTTTGTTTAGTGTATGCCTTTGTGCTAGATTTCAATCCTGTCCTAAGGAATCACATCTATTGGCAACTAAGAGGATCTTTAGATACCTCAAAGACACTCCCTCACTAGGACTTTGGTACCCCAAAGACTCTACTTTTGCCCTTCATGCATTTTCAGATGCTGATTTTGGAGGCTGCAAAATAGATAGGAAAAGTACTTCAGGTACTTGCCAATTCTTAGGAAATAGGTTAATTTCTTGGTTCTCCAAGAAACAAAATAGTGTGGCTCAGTCCACAACTGAAGCTGAATATATAGCAGCTGGTAATTGTAGTGCTCAAGTGTTGTGGATTAAACAACAAATGAGAGATTATGGTATTGACATGAAGTAAGTCACTATTAAATGTGATAATACCAGTGCCATTAATCTGTCTAAGAATCCTATTCAACACTCCAGAACCAAGCACATAGAAATTAGACATCACTTCCTTAGAGACCATGTACAAAAAGGGGATATAATTTTAGAGTACATTGATACTCTACATCAAATAGCTGATATATTCACCAAACCCCTTGATAGAGATAGGTTCTGTATCCTTAGAGGTGAATTAGGACTCATGGATATGCCTTAGGACTTTCATGTTTTAAAAATCTTGGTTTCAAGTTGATTTTAAAAGAGTTTTTGCAAAGATTTTCTGGCAATGAGGATGAGAGATCGATCTCCTTGCAATATAGATCGATCTCCATACCTCCAACAAGCCTAAATCATCAAGGTTAAGCTAAGCAGATCGATCTTCTAACCATAAGATCGATCTCCTTACGTCTCTGTTTAAAGGAAGATCGATCTGTCAACACGACAGATCGATCTCTTCAAGCTTCCGCATTCTGCAGATCGATCTTTGCATTAGGCAGATCGATCTTCCTAAGCCTCTGTTAAACGACAGATCGATCTGTGTGTAACAGATCGATCTCCTTAAGCCTCTGTTTGCGACCAGATCGATCTGGCCTTACGACAGATCGATCTTCCTTGGCTTTCTGGAAATGACAGATCGATCTGTCGCCTCGACAGATCGATCTCCTGTGCCCTGGAGTATAAATACCCGCGTAAAATTCCCAAATTTCCCAAACCCAATCTTCAAAATTTCCAAATTTCCCTCGCATTTCTTCCTTTGATTCACGACCAGATCGATCTCTGTACGGTCCTCCTTGCATCTCGGTGTCCAATTCCGGTATGGTAACCAACATTCCTTACTGATTTTCAAAATATTTCTTCAATTTGTGTTTTTTTTAATTCTAGGTCAAACCTAGGTACTGTTTCATTGCGTTTCTCGTTGTTGAATCCATTTAGTGCCTCTTTAGAATCTAGAATCATGCCTAGGAAGTCAGTAGCAAACAAACCTCCTAGAACCACTGTAGAGGCAGGTTCCTCATCACAACCCATTCCTCCACCTCCTGTCGCTTCCTTCAATCGGTGTTTTAAAACACCAGCAAAAAGAAAGCGATATGAGGAATACTTCTCAACCAAGCCAATTAAGCATTGGCGAACCATAGATTTTTCATTCCTCAATCGCATAACTTTCCATACATGTCAAAGTTTGAGGAATTTGGTTGGATGAATTTTTTAAAAATCAACACTCCCGTTCCTCCAAATTTAGTTCGTGCATTCTTTTCCAATGCCGAACTCCTTTTTGACCCAAACGACACTTGCAAAATTATCGGTTTCAAAACCTATGTCATGGGTAAATCAATTATAATAGACACTGAAATTCTAGCCAAAGCGTTTGATATACGCGATGAAGGCTTAACGAATGAGGATGAGGAAGTCCCCTTTGCGTTTGAACTCCCCGGGGACAAGGCGAGTAACCTTCCAATGCACCTTCGGTTACTCCACCTAATAATCTCTTGGAACCTCCGCCCTTTCGGTACTCGTCATTCTACCGTTAGGCATTTAGATCATTTTTGGCTCCATCACATTCACACCACAAGCCAAAAACCTAACCTCCCTCACTTTATATACGAAGATTGGCTGAAGATTGTGCGTGGACAAGCTACCACAATCGTTTTTCCACAACCGACAGCTTATTTTCTCCACCGCCTTGGTATCGACTGCAGCAGCGAAACTGGCGAACTCCCCTCTCCCAAGAGCGTGCTTAACATTGGGACCCTCAATCATATGGGGTACTACAAAGACTTCCAGGGAGAGTGGACGAAAAAGAGGGATCAGCAACCTGCAGAGGCTATGGAGGAGGACCCCACTGCTGAGCCAGTGCACCGACCTGCTGCACCAGCTCCAGAACCATCGACTCCGCCCACTGCACCAACATCGCCCCCTGCTGACTTGGAGATGCTCATGACGATGATGAATGACCTCAGTCAGCAGATGAATGACGGCTTTGCCACTCAGCGGCGTATGATCGAGGACTTAACCCAGAGAGTGGATAAGATTCAAGAGACTCAAGAGGCGATGTTCGATGAGCTCCAAGTAACACGTACGCACGTTGAGAATCTTTTGGATCGTGATCCTCCCTCACAATAGGCATTAGGTGCTTTGATTTAGTGTAGTTACAACATTTTAAGCTTCTTGATGTTATCTGTGAGAAATTTGCTTGAATGAAATGTGATTTGACTGGATATTGGGTGAGTTAATGAAAATGTTGATTTTGAAATGCCATGAATCTTCTATTTTGTGTGTGATTGATATGACAAAAAGGGGGAGAAGAAACATGTGTTGTGGTTGTGTTAAATGTTTTAAAAGAATGATTTAATTGAGGGGGAGTTATGATTTAATTGAAGGGGAGTTAAGATTTAACTGAGGGGGAGTTAAGTCATTAACAAAGTCAAAAGCTTACAAAAAGGGGGAGTTTTGCAAATTCACTAAACATGTTTATTTGATGAGTTTTGTCATATCAAAAAGGGGGAGATTGTTGAGTTAATGTATTTTGAAATGACAAAACAAGTTAATTCAATAATGCTAAGATGATATACAAACATGTTTAGAGGTTATTAGTTCCAGAACTTAGAGTTCTGCTGATGAGAGATCGATCGGGGTATGAGAGATCGATCTCCTGGGTTTTTACTTGATGAGAGATCGATCTCATGATGGAAGAGATCGATCTGGCAAGCCTTAAATCTGTACAAAGGTATTTAGGAAGAATGAGATCGATCTGCAAGGGTTAAGAGATCGATCTGGCTAATGCTAGAGTTGAGAGATCGATCTGGTCGATGAAGAGATCGATCTCCCTTAAGAGCTTAAGACTATAGATCGATCTGAGAGATCGATCCACATTCAAACAGAGAACTTATGAGATCGATCTAGTAAGGAAGAGATCGATCTCCTCAAAGTCAGAGAGCTAAAGATGATCGATCTGTGTTGTTGAGAGATCGATCTCCTCTCTACAAGAGTGCATGGCAGATCGATCTGGAGATCGATCTTGCCTCAAACAGAGAGACTAGGAGATCGATCTGCCTATTCGACAGATCGATCTGCCTCATTATTTTCAAACTAACAGATCGATCTGCTAACCTATGAGATCGATCTCCTTGTGTATTTGTGCTTCAATCTTGCAGGATTTATAACTAAGAGATCGATCTGGCCAAGCATGTAAATACCATTGTGTATGTACTTAGTTAAAGTCAAAAGATAGTAAACTCTTATATATGACTGTGATTATGGAAATGGAATGGTAAATAGGTGAGAGGTGACTAACACCGAATCATAACCCAACTGTTTGTAGGATGGTCACGATGAGAGAAAGGTAAGAATTAAATAATAAACGAAAAATAAGTGAAAACTTTACTCTGATTTTTAGGTAATTTGGGTCGTGACAAGTTTAATGGTTTCAGAGCTTGAGTTGGCCTGATATGAGTCGGTGTTAGTGGTTAAGGAAGTTTATATCCCCATGTATTGTGCATTGTTTAGATACAATTGTGTATATCGAGATGGAAGTGCAGCTAAGAATTTGGTTTGAATGCAAGAATAGACTCATTAACTGATAGCTGCTATGGTAGAGGGGTGAGTACCTAAGCTCGAGGCCGTAGAGGCAGGCCCGAGAGTCGTACTGAGTTATGACATGAGACTCAAGATGAGATTGAAGTGGAGGCTGATGTTGAGCATGCCCCACAGAATCTGATAGAAAGATCGAACAGTATTGAGACACGCTTCGCTAGGTTGGAGCGAAGTGTGGAGAATATTTTGAGAGCTAATTTCTCAGAGTATGTGTGAGATTTGAGGGTGAGTCGGAGCATTGGTGGAAGTCCTCTCGACCCATTTTAAGAGTTAGACATCTAGAGTTGACATGAGAAATAATTCTAGATTTACTCTGATGACAGAATATCCCAAATATTGTTTAAAGAAAATTGCAGATAAAATTATTTACTCTGACCCAGAGAAACTGGTTGATTTATGAGTATGAAACTCAGTTTATATTCCTAGGCAGATATGACTCGGACACGATGAACAGTGAGAGTTGAGATGTTTGAAAGTTCGTGAAGGGCTCAGATTGTCAATTAGAGTCCGATTGGGCCGTTTGATATCACTACCTATGCCGAGGCAGTGCACAAACTACAGTTGTGTGAATAAGATCATGAGTTGCACGCCTCTGAGATTAAGAAAGGTAGTAAGGGCCGAAATTGTAAGACCCGAAAAATTAATCGTAAATTTTTATGAGGAATGAAAATGGTCCTAAATTAAATGAAACGAGATTCAAACTGAAAATAAGGATTTAAAACACAAAATGAATGAGTATTCGTGAAGGGAAGTCGAGTTAAATTAATCCTGAACACGTGCAAGGGTAAAACGGTTAAAAGACCGAAAGTCGGAATAAATTCGATAAGAAAATTTAATTAAAAATAATGGATTTGAGAATCTTGATCAATAACGAAGAAATAATTAAATTTCGAGTCCAATTGATCAAGATCCGAAATTTTTAGAAATACCGAAAAGTCACCCGGGACAATATCCCAAAAATACGAAGAAATTATACCCGAAAAAGAGTTAAAAATATAATAAATAAATTAAATAAAATTAAATAAATGAATTTGGAATAAAAAATTAATTTTTGTAGATATTTTAGAATATCTTTGACTATTTTAAGGAATAAAATAATAATAAACTAATTTATAAATAATAATAATAAAAATAAAATAAATAAAAAAAGAGGGGAAATCGCGATATCGCGATTGGAAAGGAAGCAGGCAACCGAGGCTGCCTCCACCGACGGACGGGGGTCACCGGCGACTGGGATCCATCGAGGGAGCCCAACCAAGATGCGATCGACCCCGTGCGAGCCACCACCGGCACCAACAACGCCGGAATCCAGCGAAATTGAGGGAGAGAAACCGACGGGGAGAGAAGAGAAATTTCTGGCGAATGACGTTGATTCGGCCCCAACCACCAGCCATCGAAGAACCCCCACGTGAAGCCGAGCCGAATGGGGGCGAAAATAGCTAGGGAAACGGCGGCCAGCGTCGGCAACGACGAGAAACGAGGAAGCCACCGACACCGGAAAGGAGAAGAGGTCGGACCGGCCACTTTCCGACGACCTCGTGTGAAACCAAGACAAGATCTGAGCTGCGGAAGACCTTGCGAAGCTGCTGGCGGTGGAAGCCGATGGAGAACCAGCCGACAAGGCACCGAACCGGTCGAACTGGAGCGAACCGGAGTGAATCAGACCGGTCTGAACCGGGTTGAACCGGACTAAACCGGTTCAGCTAAGAAAGAAGGGAAAAAGGGAGAAAAAGAGAAAAAGGAAAAATGGAAAGAATTTTTGGGGATACACCGGACTTCGGGTAAGTCGATAAGAGGTCAAAAGTGACCAATTTGACTTTCGGGAAATTTATTTAAATTATATTTAATCGAAAAGTAACCCAGGATTAAATATATAATTGTGCAGTTGTACAACAAAGCCCGAACGAGAGCCGATTGAGCTCCGATTTTCGTATCCCGCATCATATTGGGTAAGTACATTTTAATTTCGGCAATATGAGTTTTTTAATACAGAGTTTAGATTTTTACGGAATTATGGATTAATTTCGTATAAAAAGGGATATTAATCAGAATTACAACGTAATTATTGTAAATAGTGCACGGGCTATCCAATAAGTTTGAAACGAAGCCTGATGATTATTAGTAAACTAAATGAGCCCAGTAAACCCGAAGAAGGAATTTAATTAGTAGAAACGGGCTGAAAATGGGTCGAGGCCCATTAAGGTGCGATTGGGCCCAATAAGAGTAAATTGGCCCAATTAGTTAAATCGACTGTAGTAAATAGGAGAATTATATTTATTGGGGTAAATTGACATGATAAATAATTATCTGCAGCCCTAGAGACTGGATTAGAAGCAAATCGGATCGGACGAGCCTCCGACAGTGGAATTTAGATACGCGCTCGACGAGAATCGAGGTAAGGGAATTTTGTAAGTGCATAGAGATACCTATGCGTAATTTTGAGGGGAATTACAGGGTCTAGAATTACTTAAAGTATTTAGAAAATGAAATGATAATTTTACGAAAACCAGGGCTTAGGTGAATAAAGAAAAAGACGATTTTGCTCGTGATAGTAAAATTTACAAAAAGGGTAGTAAGGCAGATATATTGCATGATTTTCATGTTTTGATGCTTTATATGAATGTATTGCTTTGGTTTAAGCAAATTTACACATAGGTTGGCTGTTGATTTCTTGAATTATACGAAAGGATACCGGTTTGTACCGGTTACTATTTTAAAAGATATTTTATCAAGATTGAGCCACCTATCGTATTTACATGAATAAAAAGAGTGCTAGAGTCTTTATCGCACTCAAGTTTGCTGATTTATTTCTCATGAAAACCCGTACTGGAGCATTACTCGTATGAGAAATTTGTGTGTGCACAAAACCGTGCTGGAGCTTCGCTCGCACGAGATTTTAGATATCATGATATGCATAGCGTGGTGCTGGAGCTTCGCTCGCACTAGACGTGAGTTGACATGCATATAGTCGTGCGGAAGCCTCCTGTAGACTGTGTGTCACAGAGAGTTGAGATGCTAGCACGTATACTTTGAGACATGGGTTGGTTATCGACATAGTATTGGGGTGGGTAAGACCTACGACAGGCACCCCCATACTATGATATGGGTCCACGGAGTACGATGTACCGTGTATGTCACATGGAGTACGCTGTACCGTGCAGTCATGATGACTCTATGATGTTACTTGCTATTCTAGAAGGTAGGAATTGACCCCACCTCCCGTTGCAGTTGTGATACCCCGCACACCGGGATTCGTGTAGCCTGGGATCACAGGGACAAAGTATGGCCATAGTCCTCGATTTTCATACAGTAACCTACATGCCTCACATGATATCATACGGTCTGGATAGACCAGGACAAACCCGATGGAGGGGTAAGGTCCCGATTTATGTTTTTAAACGAAATACGATTTAATGAATCAAGGTATTCCCGAGAGATGGGTTTAGCCTTGATGTGGTTGTTTTATAATGAAACAAATGAGTTTCAAAGTGATGAGTTTTGTGATTAAACAAATAAGTTTTAACTTGAAGAGTTTGTAATGAAACAAATAAGTTTTAAATGTGACGAGCATGAGATGACATACATGAGGATTTTTCCATGTTTGTTTTATATATGGATTTCATGATTTCTCTTATATGATATATACATACATGTGGCATCGTTTTAGTCTTACCTCATGCTCTAAATACAAACGATTTTATATCATGACATTATCAGCACGTAGATAGTATAGTTATCTACCTGCTTACATTATTGCCTTACTGAGCTGTTTATGCTCACCCTTTCATTTTCCACCCCACAGGGCATATTCAGTAGAAGAGAACGACAATAGTCATATCCGCTGCTTCTTATCAAGACCAGGTATACACATTTGTATAATTTTTGTATCTGAACAAATAGAGGCACAGTACTGTACATGGATGAATATTGGGGATGTATTTATTTAAAATAAATTGATATGTAAATGAAATATGAAAATGGAATGGTAAATAGGTGAGAGGTGACTAACACCGAATCATAGCCCAACTGTTTAGTAGTGTAACTGTTCACGACGGGTAAGAAAATTGAAAAAAGTGAAAAATTTACTCTGATTTTTAGGTAAATTGGGTCGTGATAGAAATAGAGACAAAAAGAGAATAAAGAATGACAGAGATGTCAGAATGGGAAAAAGGTAGTTTGGTAAAAGCTTAGAGCTGATGAGTCACGGGGTAAGATGATTGGTAAGGTCCTAGTGTATCTAATTTCAACACTTATGAGGGGTATTGTGATTTGAGGACCCCAACCTGCTCCGTAGCAGTGAGAGCAGTGTAAAAGTGTAAGCAGTGTAGCAGTGTAGTAGTGTGAACAATGTAGGATGTGTGGTAGATACCACGAAAATAAGATGTTGGACGAGGGTGAGTGTATGCCTTGGACCTGGACATTACTGATGTTTCATCGGATGTGGTGGAAGTTACCACACTGGTTGTGAATAATGAAGTACTTATTTAAAGTAATCCTGGTGCCACGCATTTATTCATACCGCCTTTAGTTGATTATAAGTGAGTAAAAGATGTGAAGCTTGTACCCTTAGGCAAGATGATGATGGTTAGCTGATTATCACTAACTGAATATGGGTATAGGGATTATAAGTTGAAAACAGGGGGAAAAAGGATATGTCAGCCGATTTTATTCAATGGAATATGAATAATTTGGAAGTAATATTTGAGAATGGATTGATTCGGCTGCAAACTATGATGTTTAGATTGCTATCCTAAGATAGTCACCCTTGAAAAGCGTATTGTAAGTTTTAACAAGTAATGAAAGAGTTTGTTATAAGTGATATATGAAAGGAGATAAGCTTTGAGATGTGATAGATCCTGAATACAAGATATATTGGAATAAGAGGCGTATGCAAGGTAAGGATATCTTTGACATGTAAAGTAATTTGGATTAAGCGATATGTAGTGAATATGGATTATGACCAAGGATAAAGGGAGGATACATATATCCACACCCAGTCCATGTGGTCAAGTCTGAGGGTTAATAAAGGTATTTCAAAGTACTTCCCCGCCTGAAGACTTGACATCGTCTGGAAGCGCACACATTACCTATAAATTGAAATCGACAGTCGTAATATATACATTTAAAAATAGGGTACGTTTACTGGTACGATAAAGAAATATAGAATTCGATTAATCATGAAGGTTTAAAAATGAAAAATTTTATAATAGCCGTTAATATAAGAAAAACGAAATGACGTGGGTTAGTATCTTGAACGGAAGCGATTTCTAAATGACATTATACGTTTATGCGTACATAGGTCAAGGATATGGATGATTGAAATATTTAGTGGAACTCAACTACGATGAGGTATTTAAAGCTTACCTGGACCGATTGGTTGTCATTTTTAGCGATAATATTTTGATGTATTCGAAGTCCAGGGAAGAGCATTAGTAGCAACTGGAAACTGTCTTACAGACGAGGTGTTGAGAGTTTCTTGAAATGGGCTGCTCAGTTGACACATCTTGTCCAAAAAAGATTGCATACGAGTGGGATGATAAGTATGAAAATGGTTTCTGTGAGTTTTGGTATATTGAAGTAATAAACTGACCACCGTAATTATTCTCACCATAACCAACTGCTCAAGAGGTTTCATTGGTGTGGATACCTCAAAATAAGAATTGGGCTGTGTATTGATGTAAAATGGGAAGATAGTCGTTTATGGATCCAGATAGTTCAAGGACCCTGAGAGAAACTATCCGACCCATGATTTAGAGTTGGTAGCCATAGCGTTTTCACTAAAAGTATGGTGCCACCACTTATACGGTGAGACATTTCGGGTACGCACTGATCGTAAAAGCCCTGAGTATATGTTTCCACAGAAAGTGTCAAATATGAGATAACTAAGAGGGTTAGAGCTTCTAAGGATTATGATTGTGAACCTTGTACCACCCAGGAAAGGCTAATGTAATGGCTGATGCCTTGAACAGAAGGAGCCTCGGGATGGTATCACATATGATGGTCAGGGAGCGTGAGTTGCTAGAGCAATTGTGAGCCTCACTAGCGATGTGATCCCTTCTGATGATGACGGTGATTTTGTGACAGCTAGCCTGAGGTTAGAACCGGATTTGAGTGACCGAATTTGCCAGGCTTAGCGTGATGATCGGCATGATGTCGA
Organism: Firmiana major; assembly: GCA_033439115.1. Classification (NCBI taxonomy): domain Eukaryota; kingdom Viridiplantae; phylum Streptophyta; class Magnoliopsida; order Malvales; family Malvaceae; genus Firmiana; species Firmiana major. The sequence continues at coordinate 29,808,477 of CM065905.1, forward strand.
TAGTGTGGGTCAAATTCAGAAGGGTACAGTGACAGAGTTCATAGTGAGTGGTGATGACTTACAGAGGTTCAAAGACAGTATAAGTGCTCCCCAGGACCACAGGTATAAGATAATGTTATTGACAGAAGCTCACTCTTCGGGATATACAGTGCATCTGGGAAATAATAAATATATCGAAATCTCTGAAAAGGGTATTGGTGGTCAGATATGAAAAGAGACATTGTAGAGATTGTAGAGAAGTTTCTTGTATATCAGCAGATTAAGGTAGAGTACGAGAAGTCTGCAGGATTATTGCAGCCTCTACCTATAGCGACACCAAAATGGGAACAAGTTATCAAGAATTTCATGATGGGTTACAAAGGACCCAGATAAATCACGAGGCTATCTGGGTGATAGTCAATAGATTGATTAAGTCTACCCACCTTCTGGCTATGGAAATCCCCAGATACTCTGAGTTCATAGGCGAAGTTATATGTAAGGAAAATTGTGATACATTATGTAGAGTTCCAATGAGCATGGTACCAGATAGGGATGCCCACTTCACTTTCCATTTCTGGGAACGTTTTTCAAGAAGCTATGGGAACTTGATTGAGTGTTAGCACAGCTTTCTGTCCTCAGACAGATGGTCAGTCAGAGAGGACTGTACAGGTTCTGGAGGATATGATGAGAGCGTGTGCCATTGATTTGATAAGGTCCTAGGATGATCAGTTGTTACTAATCGAATTTGCCTATAATGACAGTTGTCACTTGAGTATCGGGATAAGACTTTATATGAGGCATTGTATGGCCGTAGGGAGTTATTCCCTGACTTGGATAAGAAAAATGGGTGACAGATAGAGAATTGTTCCTGAATTGGTAAGATAAACCTCTGTGGATGTTCCGTTAATTTGTGGGATATTAAGAACGCCTCAGAGCAGACAGAAAAGCTATGCTGACAAGAGACAGAGAACCATTGGAATTCACCGAGGGTGAATTAGTATTGTTGGCAGTTATTTGTCATAAGGACATAACGAGATTCAGAAATAAGGCAAATTGAGTTTAGTGGATAGAATCCTTTGAGAGATTGGACAAAGTGGGAGATAAGGCCTGTAAGTTGGCGTTACCACTTGAATAAGTAGGAATCCACAATGTGTTCCATCTTTAATGCTCCAGAAATACTATACGGACCTAACATATGTGATCGGATATGAGCTCCAACAACTTAGCTCAATGAAAGTATAACGTATGAAATCGATTCGGGTATTAAACGGAATGTGAAAGTATTGAGGTTTAAGATGATATCCCTAGTTAAAGTCCTTTGGTAGTATTACACTCCAAAAAAAAGTTACATGAGAATTAAAGAGTATGATGCAATAGACATACCCGGAGTTGTCTATGGACCCATTTGACTTGGTTCTAATTTGGAGGACCAAATTTCTTAAGTGGGGGAGATTGTAAGACCCGATTTTATTTAAAACACGAAATGAAAATTGCAAAAGGATTGAAATGGTATTTCTGAACACGTGAAGGGTAAAACGATCAAAAGATCGAAAATCGGTATAAATTCGACAAGAAAATTTAATTAAAAATATGAGAATGAGAAATCTTGATCAATGACGAAGAAATAATTAAATTTCGGGTTAAATTGATCAAGATATGAATTTATTGGAATAAACTGAAATTTTTACATCGGAAAATTATCCCGAAAATAATTGAAAAATATACCGAAAAGCCGAATAATACCGATAAATTTATTTATTGGTTAAATTAATTAAATATAATTTTTAAATATTTGGGAAAAATAATAATATTTAATTGAATAAAATAATAATAAAAAATAAATTAGAAATAAATAAAAATAAAAATAAAAATAAAATAAAGTAAAAACAATTTGCTTTCGAAAAAACTCGAAAACTAGAAACGAAAACGAAGCAGGGACCAAGGGAGTCGGTCCTCCCTCACCGGACAGAGCGGTCGGCGGTGCACCCACTAGGCGAGGTAGCCGACGCCGACCCAGGCAGAGTCCGATGATGGAAGCACGATCGACGGCGAGAGAAACGCCGACGAAAGGAAACTGAGAGATGGAGAAAGAAAAAATCGGTGATCGACACCGATTTGAGCCCGACCACCGACAGTCGAAGGTAGCCCACGCGGAGACCGACCAATTGGCGATTGAATCAGCCGGTGAGGCTCCAGCTAGCGTCGAAAACGACGAGAAAGAGAGAAGTCACTGATGGCGAAAAGGAGAAGGGCCGGACCGACCACTTTCCTACGACCTTGGACAAAATCGACCCCAGATTCGAGCTGCGGACGACCCCGCGGAGCTGCTTGCGACGAAAATCGACGGAGAACCGACCGATGAGGCACTGAAGCGGTCGAACCGGACTGAACCGACGGTCTGAACCGGTTGAACTGGACCGAATCGGTTCAGCCAAAAAGAAAAGGTAAAAAAAGAAAAAAGGGAAAAAGAAAAAGAGGAAAAAATTGAGAAAAAATCTCGGTGATGCAATCGAGCTACGGGTAAGTTAGTAAACGGTCGAATTGACCGATTTAAATTTCAGAATATTTAATTTGATTAATACCCGACTGGAAATTTACCCGAAAAAATATTTAATTGTGTATCTCGACAATTGATGTAGAACGAGAGCTCGAGACAGCTTCGATTTGTGTACTATCATGGAATCATGGGTAAGTAACCCTTATTTACGATAATTTTGCATCGTTATGCGTGTTAGAATTTATCGCATAAATTACGAATTTAAATTTCGCATTAAATGAATTATATTCTGGAAATTGGGATAAATTGTCGTAAATATTTAATTTAGCTATCTGAGAGTTTAGAACGAGGTCCAATATATACTGATGGGCCCAGTGAGCCCAATAGGCCTCGATAATGTGAATAGTAAGTGGAAAAATGGGCTTAAGGCCGATTAAGGCCCATTATGGTACAATCGGGCCCAGTATGGGTAAATGGGCCCAATGATTTAAATTAAACCCAGAAAATTATGAAATACAATTAATTGTATTGTATTTGACATGAGGTATATTTATACGTAGTTTCGAAGATTTGATTGAGAGCAAATCGGACTGCGTGACGAGACATCAGTGGGAAAGGTCAGACAGTATAGAAAAATGAGGTAAGGGAATTGCGTGAGTAGCTAGAGGTAGCTACACGTATTTTAATAGCTTTTCTGTACACTGAATATGTATGTATACCCTGATTATGTATAAAGGTCCTAAAAATGGTTTAAAGATTTTAAGGACTCGGAATAAGTAAAAGTCTATTTTATCCATATTGAGGGAAGTTCACCTAAGGATGGTGAAAGCATGACATGCACGAAATGCATGATTTAAGGAAATTTTTGATTTAAGGGATTTTATTGTTTTTAAGCAAAGTAAATTGATAGATTGGTCAGTAATTGCATAAATTTCACAAGATAACACTATATAAGTGTTATTTATATTTAAATGAAATTTCTTTGGAAAACAACCAACTATCAAGTTTATATGGAAACAGATAGTGCTGGCGTCTAGCTCGCACTATATCTGAGTTTGTAAGTGTGCATAAAACGTGCTTGAGTGGTTGCTCACACCGACTTGTGTGACATCATATGCATGAAATGTGCTAGAGCGGTTGCTCGCACTGATGTTATTATTGTGAAATGCATGAGAGGTGCTGGAGCCTAGCTCGCACTCTGTTTTGACTATTTTGATGGTTTTGACTGTTTTGACTGAATATGCATAACAAGGTGCTTGAGCGATTGCTCGCACTAGTTTTAATAATTTGACATGCATGAGAGGTGCTGGAGCCTAGCTCGCATCCAGTTTTGATAAGATATTGCATAAAAGCCATGCTGGAGTGTAACTCGCATGAGATTTGATTTATTTATGTATAAAGTCATGCTGAAGTGTAACTCGCACGAGATTTGATATATTGATGCATAACACCGTGTTGGAGCTTGCTCGCATGTGATTTTATATGGATTTATAACTCATTTTAAAGTCGTACTGGAGTGCTACTCGTACGCAGATTTTACTGATTTTTATGAATCCGTGCTAGAGCTTCGCTCGCACGAGATTTTTTGATATCATGAATATGCATGGAGCCGTACTAGAGCTTCGCTCGCACAAGGATTTATGTGATAGGCATATAGTCATGTTGGAGTCTCCTGTAGACTGTGTGTCACAGTGAGATGATATGCTCACATGTGTATACTGAGACAGAGATGATATGGGTGGATAAGACCTATTGCAGGCACCCCTGACTGAGCTTGGGTTCACGGAGTATGTTGTACCATGTATGTCATGCGAAGTACGCTGTATCGTGGGGATTGTTAGAGTGGAGTGGCATTAGCCACGAGGTAGCAAGCCTTGCCTTCGCAATCTGGATGTTATGCTGTTCTGGCGGGTAGGACCCACCCACCTCCCATTTCAGGTGTGATACCCTGCACACTAGGTAACGTGTTGCCAGGGATCACGAGGTTATGGCCATAGTCCTATGTTGTTACTGATAGAAACTTACATGTCTCACATGATATAACTATTGGTTGATAGACCAGGGTAGACCCGAGGGGGGGTCAGGCCCCCGATTTTATGATTTTCTTCTGTGATACTAGATTTCAGATGATTTTATGACATGTGACCCTAAAAGAAGGGTGATTTTATGACAGAATTTTATAACGAGTTGTTTTATGAGTTTTGAGATGAATGACCCAGAGGGGTTATTTTATACTGCGTTTTAAATAAAATGATTTAAATGCAGTAGCATGATGAGTTTTCCATGCTTTAATGATAAATTCATGAAAGGATTGTATCTCATGATTTGTTTTATATCGCATGAAATAATGCATGATTTTGACTTAATTCATGCTAAGTTTGATTTACTGATGTCACATAAAATGCTATTGATGCATATGTAGTATGATTTATATATGCATAAACAGTTTTATAAACTAAGTCATTGATGAAATACATGATTTTGTGCTTGAGATTTTAATGAAAAGAAATGGATTTTAAGGGCATGGCATTATGAGCATGTAGATAGTGGAGCTATCTACTTACTTGCATAATTACCTTACTGAGCGTGTGGTTTGCTCACCCCCCTTATTTTCCCATCTTGTCAGAGCACTCGCAATTGTTAGTAAGCGGCTGATGACTTGCATTCTTGGTATCCGCTGCTTCCCATCGAGAGACAGGTATACACATTTGTATAGTTTTGTATCTAAATATGTAATGCGCAGTATTATAAACGGATATGATGTCAGGGATGTAAGGTCATGTAAATACCATTGTGTATGTACTTAGTTAAAGTCAAAAGATAGTAAACTCTGATATGTGACTGTGATTATAGAAATGGAATGGTAAATAGGTGAGAGGTGACTAACACCGAATCATAGTCCAACTGTTTGTAGGATGGTCACAATGAGAGAAAGGTAAGAAGTAAATAATAAACGAAAAATTTACTCAGATTTTTAGGTAATTTGGGTCGTGACATACCATGAGTTGAGGATACCGAGTGGAGATATGCCCAAAACATCATTTCACACCTGTTATGGCCACTACGAGTTCTTAGTTATGCTATTCGAATTGACGAATGCCCCAACAGCATTTATGGCGTTGATGAACGATGTGTTTAAGCCATGCATGGACCAATTTGTAGTTGTGTTTATCAATGATGTATTGGTTTATTTCAAGTCTAGGGAAGATCATGAGCAGCACTTGAGGATTGTTCTGTAGACCCTTTGAGAGAAGAAGTTATATGCCAAACTCAGTAAGTGTAACTTTTGGTTGGAACAAATCTCATTTCTGGGCCATGTTGTATCGAGGGATGGGGTATCAGTAAATCCATCCAAGGTTGAGGTAGTTATTCAGTGGGAACAACCCAGGACAGTTACTGATATCAGAAGTTTTTTGGGATTGACAGGTTATTATCGGAGATTCGTAGAGGGTTTCTCTAGACTAGTTGCTCCGTTGACACGTCTCACGTGAAAAGATGTTGAGTTTGTGTGGGACGAGACATGTGAGAAGAGTTTTTAGGAGCTTAAGTGTCAGTTGACCATTGCTCTGATTCTCACAATTCCTACCAGTCTAGGAGGTTTCTCTGTGTATACAGATGCATCACACTAGGGACTGGGCTACTTACTTATGCAGGATGGGAATGTAGTTGCCTATGGATCCAGACAGTTGAAGGATCACGAGAGGAACTACCTGACTCATGATTTAGAGTTGACAACCGTAGTGTTTTTGTTGAAGATATGGTGCCACTATCTCTATGGTGAGAAGTTTCACATATTTACGGATCACAAGAGCCTTAAGTATCTGTTCTCGTAGAAGGAACTGAATATGAGACACAGAAGATGGCTTGAACTCCTAAATGATTACGCTTGTGAAATCCTGTACCACTCAGGTAAGGCGAATGTAGTAGCTGATGCACTGAGTATGAAGCATCTCAGGTTGGTATCGTACATGATTATCAGGGAACATGAGCTGTTGGAACAGTTCACGAGCCTCAGTTTACATGTGAACCTGCCTGATACTGATAGTGGTTGTATGGTAGCTAGCCTACGGTTGGAACTGGATGTGGTGGATTGTATCCGGCAGGCTCAGCGGATTGATCAATAGTGTAGTGATGTTATTGGGAAGATACAAAGGGTTGCATAGACTGGTTTTGAGTTGAGTTCAGATGGATTGCTGAGGTTTAGGGATAGGATATGTGTTCCTGATAATCCAGAGATCCGGATGTTGATCTTCACAAAGGCTCACTCATCGAGGTATACGATACATCCAAAGAGAACTAAGATGTATCAGAATCTTTGGATGGTTTATTGGTGGTCTAGAATGAAGAGAGACGTTACCGAGTATGTCGCTAGATGTCTTGTCTGCCAGCAGGAGAATGTAGAACATCAGAAGCCTGCAGGGTTATTGCAGCCTCTACCGATACCGACATGGAAGTGGGAGCACATCACCATGGATTTTGTGATGGGTTTACCAAGGACCCGCAGAGGTCATGATGCCATCTGGGTAATTGTGGATCGGTTGACAAAGTCAGCCCATTTCTTAGCTATGAGAGCTATCGATACTCAGAGTCAGTTGGCGAACTTGTATGTTTGAGAGATAGTTCGGTTACATGGTGTTCCAGTGAGCATTATTTCTAATAGGGATGCTCGCTACACTTTCCACTTTTAGGAACATTTTCAAGAAGCGATAGAGACCTAGTTATGTTTTAGCACCGCTTTTCATCCTCAGACAAATGGTCAGTCAGAGCGAACTATATAGATCTTGGAGGATATGTTGAGAGCGTGTGTGCTGGATTTTAGAGGCTCATGGGTGATCATTTACCATTAGTCGAGTTCGTCTATAATAATAGTTATCATACGAGTATCAGGATGGCACCGTATGAGACACTGTATGGACGCAGATGCTGATCCCCTATTGGATGGGAGGAGGTTGGTGACAGACATATCTTTGCTCTCGACTTAGTGAGACAGGCCTCTAAAGACGTCTAAGTGATATGTGAGAGGTTATAGATAGCTCAGAGCCGAAAAAAGAGTTATGCTGACAGGAGACAGAGACCACTGGAGTTTGCTGTGGGTGAGTCGATATTCTTGAGTGTTTCTCCCTCGAAAAGGATTATGAGGTTTGGTAAGAAGGGTAAGTTGCACCCTCGGTATATCGGGCTATTTACGATTCTAGAGCGAGTGGGAGATAAGGCTTATAGGTTGGCATTGCTGCCAGAGTTAGCAGATGTTCATAACGTCTTCCACGTCTTTATGCTTCGGAAGTACCACCCGAATCCAGCGCATGTGATTAGACATGAGCCATTTGTCACGACATGTTCTAACAAAATCACTACAAATTTTTCGCTTTTTCTATACTTATCACCTCCTCGTGACAATTTCCATTCTTAACAAGTTAGGCTATGAGTCAGTAATAATTCCAACTCTTATCTCATTTGACCATATCATTCTTACCATGGTAATAATAAGTACATATATTATAAAGCTATATGTACATATGTTTTCATATATTTACATCCCCCATAATTATATTCGTTACAAAACTGTGCTATTATTTGTTTAGATATAAAACTGTACGATGTGTATACCTGATTTGCGATGGGAACAGCAGACAACCAGGAATGCAGTCTCTACCCACTCTCAACTACTGCAGATGCTCTGTGGAGGGTGGAAAATGAAAGGGTGAGCATAACTAGCTCAGTAAGGTAATAATGTAAGCAGGTAGATAACTATACTATCTACGTGCTGATAATGTCATGATATAAAATCATTTATATTTGGAGCATGAGGTAAGATTAAAACGATGCCACATGTATATATATCATATAAGAGAAATCATGAAATCGACATATAAAACAAACATGGAAAAATCATCATGTATAACATCTCATGCTCGTCACATTAAAACTTATTAGTTTCATCATAAACTCATCACGTTAAAACTTATTTGTTTTATCACAAAACAACCACATCAAGGCTAAACCATCCCCCGGGACCTTGATTCATTAAATCGCATCTCTTTTAAAAACATAAATCGGGACATACCCCTCCTTCGGGTTTGTCCTGGTCTATTCAAACCGTATGATATCATGTGAGGCATGTAGGCTACTGTATGAAAAATCGAGGACTATAGCCATATTATGTCCCTGTGATACCAAGCTACACGGATCTCTGTGTGCGAGGCATCACAACTTGTCACGACCCAAAACTACCCAAAAATCAGAGTAAATTTTTCGCGTTTTGTTATTTTCTTTCATGCTTACCTGTCCTCTGATCATGACCACACTCCACTAACAAATTGGGCTGTGCGTCAATGCCAGTCCCACCATTCATTTACCATATAACTTAATTCTTTCTCAGTCATTTATAAGTGTTTACAATATTTATACATCCCCTAAAGTCACTTACAAACATGTTACTGTGCTATGCTTATTTAGATACAATATGTACAAATGTATATACCTTAAATGATGGGCAGCAGCGGATATCCGGAATACAGTACTCAGTCGCCTCAACATCTACTGGAGATTATCTGTGTGAGAAAATGAAAGGGGTGAGCACATCAAGCTCAGTAAGGCAATCCAACGAACAAGTAGGTAACCATACTACCTACATGAACGTGGTGCCATGCATAAACCACCCTTTCTCCACACATTTCAAAACTGATGCTATGATTCATGATGTCATGTAAAACAAGTTTGCATGGAAAATTCAACATACTACTATTTCAAATCATTTCTTTCCCATTTAAGATTTCACAACAAATCCAGGACTCAACCCATCTCTCGGGTGGTCCTGACTCACACAAAACCATGAAAATCAGCTTACATCACACATGGGTTTAAAAAACATGGAAATAGCATCATGTAAATTTAGTTTAAAACCCAGTTTCAATCATGGTCAAGATCATCAACATGCGAGACTAGGCAACATCTGTATATCGATAATAACCAGGACTATGGTCGTGTGTCCTCGTGAGCCCCTCTGCTACACAGATCCTAGTGTGAGGGGGCTCACCCTGATTGGGAACCACCCGGGAGGTGGGTCACTCCATCCCGTCGGTCTTATCCGACCCTACGCATCCATAGATGCCACACGTATCCGAAGATACCATGCATCCGAAGATGCCACACATATCCGAAGATACCACGCATCCGAAGATGCCACATGTATCTGAAGATACCACGCATCCGAAGATGCCACACGTATCCGAAGATACCACGCATCCGAAGATGCCACACATATCCGAATGCATCCGAAGATGCCACACATATCCGAAGATACCACGCATCCGATGATGCCACACGTATCCGAAGATACCACGCATCCGAAGATGCCACACGGTACAGCGTACTCCATGCTACTTGCACGGTACATCGTACTCCGTGGACCCATATATCATACCTTGTCTCAGAACGCACATGCGAGCCTATTTAATCGACGACACACAGTCTACCCGATGCTCTAAGCACGGCTCATTGCATGTTCTCATAAAAAATCAGTGGGGGGTGCGAGTGATGCTCCAGCACTCTCGTCAATTCAAGTAAAACTAGTGCGAGCTAAGCTCTAGAACTCTCATCAAGTCATGTGAAAAATTTGGTGCGAGTTAGACTCTAGCACCCTGTCACGAAATTCATATAAAACTTGGTGCGAGTTAGACTCTAGCACCGTATCACGAAAATCATATATATATATATAAAGAATCTGGTGCGAGTCAGACTCCAGCACCAATGCATGTAAAACTCTAGTGCGAGCTCTCGCTCCAGCACTAATGCATGCATCACACAAATCAAAACATCGTGCGAGCTAAGCTCTAGCACGTCACATGTCAATAAAAACACGAAGGCGGCTCTGTTTCCTTAAAACAGTTTTCACAACAATTTCATCATTGAAAATATGCAATGCTGTGCATTTTTCTTTCAAGGTTAGCCAGCCTACTCATGCATGCATCAAAACACCTCCAGAACGAGCAAGAACCTCTTGTTCTTGCTCCTCCTAATTTTTCCTAAAATTGTCAATTTTTACCCTTAACAAGGGTATTTTGGTAATTTGCCCATTCGGGGCACTAAAATTATTTATTTACTTCTAGACCCTTCAGATAATTTAAAAGACTGCATATGACTTGAAATTTTGTAAAGTTACCTCTAGCAGCCCGTAGAATTCCCTTACCTTATTTTTTTGTAGAGTCTGACCTTTCCTTTTCCACTGCTGTCTCGTCACGTAGTCCGATCTGCTCCCAATCTAATGTCCAAAACTGCGTATAATTATTCCTCAGGTCAGATATTATACAATTTAATTGTATTTCCTATTTTTTGGGCTTAATTTAAATCATTGGGCCCATTTACCCCTATTGGGCCCAATTGCACCTTAATGGGCCTTAATCGGCCTTAAGCCCATTTTTCACTTAATTTTCACATTATCGAGGCCTATTGGGCTCATTGGGCCCACCAACAATTTCTTGGGCCTCGTTCTAATTCTCGAATAGCTAAATTTATTATTTACGACAATTTATCTAAATTTCCATAATTTAATTTATTTTATGCGATAATTAAATCTGAAGCACACATAACGATGTAAATTGTCGTAAATAAGGGTTATTTACCCGAGATTCCATGCTAGTACTAAATCAAGGCTGTCTCAAGCTCTCGTTGGATGCCAATTGTCGAGCTACACAATTTCATAATTTTTCGGGTAAATTTCCAGTCGAATAATAATTAAATAAAATATTTCAAAATTTAAATCGGTCAATTTCAACCGCTACTGACTTACCCGTAGCTCGATTACATCGCCGAGATTTTTCTCCAATTTTTCCTCTTTTTCTTTTTCCCTTTTTCTCCTTTTTTCCTTTCCTCATTGGCTGAACCGATTCGATCCGGTTCAGACCCGGTTCGGACCTTCCGGTTCAGAACCGGTTCGGACCCTCCGATTCACCCTGGTTCACTTCGGTTCATTCCGGTTCAGGGCCTTGCCGGTCGGTTCTCCGTCGGTTTCCACCATCAGTGGCTCCGCTGGGTCGTCCGTATCTCAGATCTGGGGTCGATTTCGGTCGAGGTCACCGGAAAGTCGTCGGTCCGGCTGTTCTCTCTCGGCCATCGGTACCCATTTCCTCTTTTCGCCATTTTCAGCGTTTGCCGGCAGTTTTGCCGGTCGTGGCCGCCACCAATAAGCTCGCCTGCGCCTGGGGAACGTTCAGCGGTGGTCGGGGTCGGCCAAATCGGCGCCGTTCGCAGTCGAACTCCTTTTTTTCCTCTCGATTTCTCCGTTTCGTCGTTCCTCTCGCCGGTGGCCACCATTCATGGCTCCTTTAGGCCGGTGGTGGTCCGGGCCTCGTTGGGTTTCCTTCCTCGGCCTCCGTCGGCCATCGATAGTCGGCGAGAGGCTCGGCCTCTACTTCATTTTTCGTTTTCGCTTCCTTTCTCTCTCCCCGATCCATTTTCTGATTTCTTTTTTTTTTCAATTCTTCTTTTTTTTTATTTATAATTTTTATTTATATTATTTATTTATTTTATTAATATTTTAATCATTAAAATACATTAAAAATACCCAAATATCTCTTAAAATATCCTTAAAATTATTATTTAATTCCAAATTCATTTATTTAATTTTATTTAATTTATTTAATTTATTTTAACCCTTTTCGGTATATTTTTTGATTATTTTCGGGATTATTTTTCGAAGTAAAAATCCAGATTTATTCCAATAAATTTATATCTTGATCAATTTAACCCGAAATTTAATTATTTCTTCGTTATTGATCAAGATTCTCAAATCCATTATTTTTAATTAAATTTTCTTGTCGAATTTATTTCGACTTTCGATCTTTTGACCATTTTACCCTTCAACGTGTTCGAGAATTCCATTTCAATCCTTTTGCATTTTTAATTCCGTGTTTGAACTAAAATCGGGTCTTACATAATCTCCCCCACTTAAGGAATTTGGTCCTCCAAATTAGAACCAAGTCATATGAGTCCATAAACTACTCCGGTACGTTTTCTGATATCATACTCTTTAATTCTTCTGTGACCTTTTTTCGGAGTGTAATACTACCAAAAGACTTTAATTAGGGAGATCGTCTTAAACCTCAATACTTTTTCTTTCCTGTTTAATGCCCGAATCAACTTTTTCAATATACTTATATTTGCACTGAGCTGAACTGTTGGAGTTCATATCCGATCACCTATGATGGATCTGGATAGTATTGCCGAAGTATCAAAAGATGGGACACATTGTGGATGCCTGTTTATTCAGGTGATAACGCCAACATACAGGTCTTATCTCCCACTTGTCTAATCTCTCAAAAATTCCATTCAACAAAACTCAATTTGCCTTCTTCCCAAGTCTCGTTATATCCTTATTCCCTTAGGACAAATAACTTCAACAATACTGATTCACCTTCGGTGAATTCCAATGCTTTTTGTCTGCTCTGAGGTGTTCTTAATCTCTCCCTCAACTGAACATCCTCAGAGACTTATTATACTAATTCGGAAGAAATTTCTATCTGTCACCTACTTTTTCTTATCCAAGTCGGGGAACAACCCCTATGGCCATACTATGCCTCATATCTTGTTATCCCAATACTCAAGTAACAACTGTCGTTATTGACGACTTCAATTTGTAACAACTGATCATTCCAGGAGCTTATAAAATCAATGGCACACGCTTTCATCGTATCCTCCAGAACCTGTACAGTCCTCTCTAACTGACCATCGTCTGAGGACGAAAAGCTGTGCAAATACTAAATCGGGTTCCCGTAGCTTCCTGAAAAATATTCTCAGAGGTGGGAAGTGAAGCGGAAATCCCTATATGATACCATGCTCACTGGAACGCTACATAATGTTCCACAATCTTCCTTATACCTGAATCCTCATACACACTCTGAGTATCTAGAGATTTCATAACCAAAAGGTGGGTAGACTTAATCAATTTAGCGACTATCATCTAAATAGCCTTGTGATTCATCTGAGTCCTCTATAACCCATCACAAAATTCATAAAGACTTGCTCCCATTTTCGTGCCGTGTCGATATAGGTAGAGGCTGCAATAACTCTGCAAACTTTTAATACTCTACCTTATTTTGCTGACATACTAGGCACTTTTCCACAACCTCTACCATATCTCTTTTCACATCTGACCACCAATACTCTTTTTTTTTAGATTTCATATATATATAAATACGTTACTTTCCGTATGCACTGTATATCCCAAAGAGTAAGCTTATGACAATATTACTATCTCATCAACTGTGGTCCTAGGGAGCACTTATACTGTCTCTGAACCTCTCTGTAAATCATCGACACTCTCTGTGAACTCTGTCACTGTACCCTTCTGAATTTGACCCAAACCATCGACACCATGTCGATCATCACGCTAAGCCTGTCAAATCCGGGCACTCTCATCTGGTTCTAGTCTCAGGCTAGCTGTCACACAATCACTGTCATCATCAGAAGGGATCACATCACTATTGAGGCTCACAACTGCTCTAGCAGCTCACGCTCCCTGACCATCATATGTAATACCATCCTGAGGCTCTTTCTGCTCAAGGCATCAACCATCATATTAGCCTTTCCTGGGTGGTACAATTTTTCACAATCAAAATCTCTCAAAAGCTCTAACCCACTATGTATTCTCATATTCGCCTCTTTCTGTGAAAACAGATACCTGGGGCTTTATGATCAGTGCATATCCAAAATTTCTCACCATGTACATAATAGTACCATATCCTCGGTACAATACTACCATTGCTAACTTTTAAATCATGGGTCAGATAGTTTATTTCATGATCCTTGAGTTATCTGGATCCATAATCGACTATCTTCCCATTTTGCATCAATACCTAGCTCATTCATGATTTTGAGGTATCCATACACACTGAGGAACCTCTTGAGCTATTGGGTATGGTGAAAATAATCATGGTGGTCAGTTCATACTTCACTACACCGAAATTCATGTCACATCTATCATCCCACTTATCTCATTCAAATACCACGCTTTCATAGTTAAACGTGTCAACAAAGTATACCCTTTTAGAACTCGCAGCAACCATCTGTAAAAGTAATTTTCTAATTGTTGCTTATAATTTTCTCTGGACTTTAAATAAACCCAGCATATCATCAATAAGGATGATGATAAATCGGTCCAGGTAAAGTTTAAATAACTCGTTGTAGTTGAGCTCCATTACATATTTCAATCGCCCATATCCTTGACCTATGTACGCATAAGCGTATAATCACTTCAAAATTGCTCCCGTTCAAGGTACTAACCCGCGTCATTTTTTTCTTATATTAACAGCTTTTATTAAATTTTAATATTTTAACCTTCATAATTAATCGAATTTTATAGTTCTTTAGCGTACTAGTAAAAGTATCCAAATTTTAAATTTATATCTTACCACGGTCGATTTCAAGTTATAGGTTATATATATATTTTTAGACGCTATCAAGTCTTCAGGCGAGGAGGTATTTTGAAATACCTTTATTAACCCTTAGACTTAACCACAATTACTTTACATATCAGTCCCTGTGGCCACAATTCATATTCGCTACTAATTGCTTTAATCCTAATTACTTCACGTATCATAGATATTCTTACCTTACATACTCCTCTTATTCCAATACATCTTGTATTCAGAATCAAGCATATCTCAAAGATTATCTCCATAGTGTATCAGTTATAACGAAACTCTGTCAATATTCATTTTGTGAGTACCATCATTTGCTCCTTTAATTTCAACCGTTGCACCCCTTTTTATTACTTATCAAAACTTACAGTATACTTTTCAGGGGTAACCATATCACTATCTTATGATAGAAATCCGAACATCATAATATGCAGCCGACTACTTTATTCTCAAATATTACTTTAAATTATTCATAGTCCATTGAGTAAAATCGGCTGACTTATACTTCTTCCCCCGTTTTTAACTTAAAATCTCTTCATAATTATTCCGTTAGTTAACCTTCCCCTATTGGGGTACTCATTTATCAGCATCGTGCCCAAGAGTGTAGGCATTCATGTCTTTTACTCACTTACATGCGAATGAAGGTGGTATGAAGAAATACGTGGTACCAGGATCAATTAACACAATTACTTCTTTATTCATAAGTAGTGTGGTATCTTTCACCACATCCTGTGAAACATCAATAGTGTCCTGGTCCAAGACATACACTCACCTTCGTCCAACAGCCTACTTTCCTTTTCTCTTCGGCTGTGGTCTCCTTTTTCGATGCAGCTATCTCAACAGGGTTTTCTCTATCTCTTTACCTTTCTGTGGGGCAATCTCGCCTAACTCTGAGCAATCATGATAAATGGTCCGTCTTACCACACTTAACGACCATTTTCATCAATAATATGTAGGTGTAGGCCCTATTTCCGTGGTATTTACCACACATTCTACAGTGATCCGTAGCAAATCGGGGTTCTCCAATCACAATACCCCTCAAAAGTACTACAATCGGATAACTGTGGCCTTACCAATCATCTTAGGCCATAACTCATCAAATCAAATCTTTTTCCAAACTACCCCTTTTTCTCATTCTGCCATCTCTATCATTCTCGATTCTCTTTCGGCCTTTACTACCTTTCCCAATCTCAGAGGCGTGCAACACTCGATCTTATTCACACAACTATATTCTGCGCACTGCCTCGCTATAGGTAGTGATATCTAACGGGGCCAATCAGACTCTAATTGACAATCTGAGCCCTTCCATAAACTTTTAGACATCTCGACTGGCACTGTTCATAGTGTCGAGGTAATATCTGTCCAAGAATATAACCAAGTTTCATACTCATAATTCATACTCATCAATAAATCAATTCCTTTTAAATAGTGTCCAGGATATTCTATCACCGGAATACATCCAAAAATATTTTGCATGTCAGCTCTGGATGTCTAACTCTTAAGTTGGGTCGAGTGGACTTCCATCAATGCTCCGTCTCGCCCTCACATCCCTTGCATACTCTGAGCAATTAGCTCCCAAAATATTCTTCACACTCCGCTCCAACCTCGCGAAGCGTGTCTTAATATTGTCCGATCACTCTGTCGGACTCTGTGAGGCATGCTCAACATTAGCCTCTATTTCAATCACATCCTGATTCTCACAGGTCAACTTAGCACGATTAGCAGGCTCAGGTCTACCTCTACGACCTCTGCCTCATGCTCTACCTTCTCTATTGCGACTAATATTAGGTATTCCTGCATTCTCAACCATTTCTTAATTAAACCCATCTCGATATACACTATTGTATCTAACCAAGCATAGTAACACGGGGATGTAATTTTCTAATTACTGACACTGACACACATCAGACCAATTTTTACTCTGATACCACCTTTAGATGTCACGACCCAAAACTACCCAAAAATCAGAGTAAATTTTTCGCGTTTTGTTTTTTCTTTCATGCTTACCTGTCCTCTGATCGTGACCACACTCCACTAACAAATTGGGCTGTGCGTCAATGCCAGTCCCACCATTCATTTACCATATAACTTAATTCTTTCTCAGTCATTTATAAGTGTTTACAATATTTATACATCCCCTAAAGTCACTTACAAACATGTTACTGTGCTATGCTTATTTAGATACAATATGTACAAGTGTATATACATTAAATGATGGGCAGCAGCGGATATCCGGAATGCAGTACTCAGTCGCCTCAACATCTACTAGAGATTATCTGTGTGACAAAATGAAAGGGGTGAGCACATCAAGCTCAGTAAGGCAATCCAATGAACAAGTAGGTAACCATACTACCTACATGAACGTGGTGCCATGCATAAACCACCCTTTCTCCACACATTTCAAAACTAATGCTATGATTCATGATGTCATGTAAAACAAGTTTGCATGGAAAATTCAACATGCTACTATTTCAAATCATTTCTTTCTCATTTAAGATTTCACAACAAATCTAGGACTCAACCCATCCCTCAGGTGGTCTTGACTCACACAAAACCATGAAAATCAGTTTACATCACACATGGGTTTAAAAATTTCGGATCTTGATCTATTGGACTCGAAATTTTATAATTCCTTATTATTGATCAGGATATCCTAAATCCTTATTTTTAATTAAAATTCTCTTATCGAATTTATACCGAATTTTGATCTTTTGATCGTTTTACCCCTACACTTGTCTCGGAGCCAATTTAACCCTATTTTCCTTCATACATCCACTATCTTTTCTTATTTTAAATTTGTATTTTTTGTCAGCTTAATTTTGATCCCTTTCGTTTGGCCTATGGCCATCTCGGCCCGTAATTGGTTACTACATACATTCACCGATATTTCGTTTTATTCTATTTGCAAATTTAATTCAATCAAAGCTCTTAATATGATTCAATTAATATGTGGAAGTGTATATCACATGAATCATAAGGAAATGTATCAACAAGTACGTATAAAGTGGGTCTTACATAATCTTCCCCACTAAAAGAATTTGGTCCTCCAAATTGGAACCAAATCAGTCTCTGAGCAACTCCGGATACTTCTCTTTCATCAAACTCTCTAACTCCCAAGTCGCTTCCTTTGGAGTGTGATGCTACCATAGTACTTTCACTAAGGGAATCGTCTTCGATCTCAATACCTTCTCCTTCCTATCCACAATCTAGATCGATCTCTCAACATAGGATATACTCTCACTGAGCTCCAGTGGCTCATATCTGATCACATGTGACGGATCCGGCTGATACTTCCGAAGCTTGGAGACGTGGAAGACGTTATGGACATTTGCTAGCTCTGGTGGCAACGCTAGCCTATAGGCTCGATCTCCCACTCTCTAGAATATCTCTAAAGGTCCTATGAAGCGAGAGCTCAACTTTCCTCTCTTTTCGAATCTCGTAATACCCTTGGAAGGAGAAACTTTCAAGAATACTGACTCCCCTGCTGTAAACTCCAATGGTCTACGTCTCCTGTCAGCATAACTCTTCTGTCGACTCTAAGCTGTCCTTAACCTCTCACAAATCAACTGGACATCCTTAGAGGCCTGACGTATCAAATCAGGAGTGAATATCTACCTGTCACCAACCTCCTCCCATCATACAGGAAAACAACATCTATGACCATACAAGGCCTCATATGGTGCCATCCCGATACTCGAATGATAACTGTTATTGTAGGCGAACTCCGCGAGTGGTAGGTGATCATCCCAGAAGCCTCTAAAATCAAGTACACAAGCTCTCAACATATCCTCGAGGATCTGTATAGTCTTCTCTGACTGCCCATCTGTCTGAGGATGGAAAGCTGTATTGAATCTCAACTGGGTCCCCATAGCTTTCGAAAGTGTTCCCAGAAATGGGAAGTGAAGCAGGAATCCCTATCCGACACAATACTCACTGGGACACCATGCAGTCTCACAATCTCGCGTACATATAGCTTTGCCAATCTACTCAGAGTATCGGTGACTCTCATAGCTAAGAAATGTGCCGACTTCGTCAATCTGTCAACTATCACCCATATGGCATCATTCCCTCTATAAGTCCTCAGTAATCCCATCACAAAGTCCATGGTGATATGCTCCCATTTCCAAGTTGGTATAGGTAGAGGCTGCAATAACCCTGCAGGCTTCTGATGCTCTACTTTCACCTGCTGACAGATGAGACATTTCGTAACAAACTCTGCTATATCTCTCTTCATCCTCGACCACCAGTATACCTTCCAGAGATTCTGATACATCTTTGTACTACCCAGATGCAAGGTATACCTTGATGAATGAGCCTCTGTCAAGATCAACCTCCTGATCTCAGGATCCTCGGGAACACATATCCTGTCTCGAAACCTCAGTAATCCATCCGAACTCAACTAAAACTCAATCTGAATACCTCTCTGCATCTGCCTGACTATCTCAATACACTGCTGATCATCACTCTGAGCCTGTCTGATCTGATCCATCATATCTGGCTTTAACAGCAGGTTAGCAATCATATAACCACTCTCAGCATCAGGCGGGGTCACATCCAAACTAAGGCTCGCAAACTGCTCTAACAAGTCGTGTTCCCGTACCATCATATAAGAAACCAACTCGAGGTGTTTCTTGCTCAACGTATCAGCCACTACATTTACCTTACCTGGGTGGCATAGGATCTCATAATCGTAATCTTTCAGATGCTCAAGCCACCTTCTCTGTCTTATGTTCAATTCCTTCTGTGAGAACAGATACTTGAGGCTTTTGTGATTGGTAAATACCTGGAATTTCTCACCATAGAGATAGTGGTGCCATATCTTCAATGCAAACACTACGACCGCCAACTCTAAATCATAGGTTGGGTAGTTCCTCTTATGATCCTTCAGCTGCCTGGATCCATAAGCGACTACCTTCTCGCCCTGCATCAATACACAGCCTAGTCCTTGGTAAGAAGCATCTGTGTAAATAGAAAAAACTCCTGAGTTGGTAGGAATGGTGAGAATCGGAGCAGTGGTTAATCGATGCTTCAGCTCCTGAAAACTCTCCTCACATCTGTCGTCCCACTCAAATGCAACACTCTACCTAGTGAGACGTGTCAACGGAGCAGCTAACCTCGAAAACCCTTCCACAAACCGTCTATAATATCTAGCTAAACCCAGAAAGCTCCTGATGTCCGTAACTATTTGAGGCCTCTGCCACTGAACTACTGCCTCAATCTTGGATGGGTCCACTGACACACCATCCCTCGACACAATATGTCCCAAAAAGGAGATCTGCTCAAGCTAAAAGTCACACTTACTGAGTTTAGCATACAACTGCTTCTCACGGAGGGTCTGCAATACAATCCTCAAGTGCTGCTCATGCTCCTCTCTGGATCTCGAATAAACCAGGATGTCATCGATGAACACTATCACAAATCGATCCAAATAAGGTCGAAACACCTCATTCATCAATGAAATAAAAGCTGCGGGAGCGTTCGTCAACCCGAATGACATAACCATAAATTCAAAATGACCATAACGAGTGCGAAAAGCTGTCTTGGGTACATCTCTATCCTGAACTCTCATCTGATGGTACCCAGATCTCAGATCAATCTTAGAAAAGACCTGTGCTTCCCGTAGCTGATCCAGTAAATCATCAATCCTCGAAAGGGGATACTTGTTCTTGATGGTAGCCTTATTCAACAATCGGTAGTCAATACACAATCGAAGGCTCCCATCCTTCTTCCTCACAAACAGAACTCGTGCTCCCCACGGTGACACACTCGGTTTGATGAACCCTTTCTCTAATTATTCTTGTAACTGTTTCCTCAGCTCCTTCAACTCAATCGGAGCCATCCTGTATGGTGGTCTAGATATCGACTTTGTACCAGGTGTCAAATCAATAATGAACTCTGTTCCCGCACTAGTGGTAACCCTGGTAACTCATCTGGAAAGACATCTGGAAATTCTATCACAACTGGAATGTCTCTCAATTTCGGACGTGCCTTATCTATGTCAACCACATATGTAATGAACCCTTTAATCATATCCGCTGAAGCATCTGCAGTGTCCTGGTCCAATGCATGCAGTCGCCCTCTGCCCATAACCTACTTCCCCTTCTCCTTAGCAGTGGCTCTTCTCCTAAGAGCAGGAGTCTCAACATGAGCTCTCTTTGGCTCTTGACCCTTCTGTGGGGCAGTCGCAATCATCTCGGGACAGTTTCTTATGACATACCCCGGCTTCCCATAACGAAAACATACTCCAGTAGTCGTCGGACAAGGCCTGGTATCATGAAATCTACCACATCTCCTACACTGCTCGATAGTCGATCGTGTCCCTCTAATAACTATACCCCTCGATGATGGTAAAGCCGGATATAAAGGAGGCTTACCCGTCCTCTCCTGTACCTCCTCAATTCGAGGTCTCTTATCAGCAAACCTCTGACCTCCTCTCCTGATCACACTATCCCCTAAGGATCTCTTCCGGTTTCTATCTCTAGCTCTGCTGACCTTCCCAAACTCTGAGGCACTCCGCTCAAAATCTTGCTCACACAACTGAGCCCTATGCACTGCCTCTTCAAACGGAGCTAATTTAGATCTGATGGCTGGTCTCAATCCATCTATGAACTTTTGAACCTTTCGACTCTCACTGCTCAATGTATCCGGGTTATACCTCTCTAAGGATATGAACCTCGACTCATACTCATCAACGGAGCGGTTCCCCTGAACCAAACTCATAAACTCTATCTGTAATCTCCACTGTGCAGTGGTCAAAATATACTGCCTTCTAAAGGCCTTCAAAAATATCTCCCAAGTAATCAATAGGTGTTGGGCTCTCAGGATAGACACAGTAGACCTCCACTAATGCTCTGCCTTACTCTTCAACATAAATACGGCAAAGACAACCCTCTCAGTTGATGTACATCTAAAGAACCCATACAATTTCTCCATCTCATATATCCAATCCTCTGCAATAATTGTGTCCTTCACCCCTCTGAAAACTGGAGGTCTAAATTCTTGGAATTGCAGTAATCTGTCTAGCTCACAGTCATAACCCAGATCACTACCGCTCAGTTGTGGAGCGACAATAGAAGCTGTATCCTGAACTGGTGGTGGTGTAACAGTCTTTGTAGTCTGTCCAGTAGCAGAAGGTTGTCCAACTGGGCCTCGTCTATCACCAGCCCCTAACATCTGTGCAACTATCTCAACAAGACTTTCTATACTCCACTCAATTCTAGCGAAGCGTGCCTCAGTATCCTCTTGTCTCTCAATGGGGTCCTACGGAGTCTGACTAGTTTGTGGCTTTACACGGCTCGTGGGCCTACCTCTACGGCCTCTAGCACGTGAACTTGCCCCTCTACCACGACGAGTGACAGGCATAATGCCTAAGTTCCTGTATTAGTCTAGTCCCATATTGGTATATACAGTTATATCTAAACAAAGCACAGCACTATGAGGATGTAATTTCTTAACTATTATTACTGACTCATATCTGACCAACTTTAGCTCTGATACCACCTTTTGTCACTACCCGTTCTAACAAAATCACTACAAATTTTTTACTTTTTCTATACTTCTCACCTCCTCGTGACAATTTCTATTTTTAACGAGTTGGGCTGTGAGTCAGTAATAATTCTAACTCTTATCTCATTTGACCATATCATTCTTACCATGGTAATAATAAGTACATATATATTATAATACTGTATGTACATATGTTTTCATATATTTACATCCCCCATAATTATATTCGTTACAAAATTGTGCTATTATTTGTTTAGATACAAAATTGTACGATGTGTATACCTGATTTGCGATGAGAGCAGCGGACAACCAGGAATGCAGTCTCTACCTGCTCTTAACTACTGCAGATGCTCTATGGAGGGTGAAAAATGAAAGGGTGAGCATAACTAGCTCAGCAAGGGAATAATGTAAGCAGGTAGATAACTATACTATCTACGTGCTGATAATGTCATGATATAAAATCGTTTATATTTGGAGCATGAGGTAAGATTAAAACGATGTCACATGTGTATATATATCATATAAGAGAAATCATGAAATCGAAATATAAAACAAACATGGAAAAATCATCATGTATAACATCTCATGCTCGTCACATTAATACTTATTAGTTTCATCATAAACTCATCACGTTAAAACTTATTTGTTTTATCACAAAACAACCACATTAAGGCTAAACCCATCCCCTAGGAATACCTTGATTCATTAAATCACATTTCTTTTAAAAACATGAATCGGGACATTACCCCTCATTTGGGTTTGTCCTGGTCTATTTAGACCGTATGATATCATGTGAGGCATGTAGGTTATTGTATGAAAAATCGAGGACTATGGCCATATTATGTCCCTGTGATCCCAAGCTACACGGATCCCGGTGTGCGGGGCATCACAACTGTAACGGGAGGTGGGGTCAAATCCTTCCCGTCAAAATATCAAGTAACATCATCGAGTCATCATGACTACATGGTACAGCGTACTTCGTGTGACATACACGGTACAACGTACTTCGTGGACCCATATCATAGTCTGGGGGTGCCTGCTGTAGGTCTTATCCACCCCAATACTATGTCGATAACCAACCCATGTCTCAAAGTATACGTACGAGCATATCAACTCTTTGCGACACACAGTCTGTAGGAGGCTTTCGCACGACTATATGCATGTCAACTTAGGTCTAGTGCGAGCAAAGCTCTAGCACAATGCTATGCATATCATGATATCTAAAATTTCGTGCGAGCGAAGCTCCAACACGATTTTTGTACACACAAAATTTCTCGTACGAGCAATGCTTTAGTACGACTTTTAATGAGTAATAAATTAGTAAAATTTAGTGCGAGTAAGACTCTAGCACTCTTTTTACTCGTGTAAATATGATAGGTGGCTCAATCTTGATAAAACATCTTTAAAATCGCAACCGATACAAACCGGTACCCTTTCGTATAATTCATGAAATCGACAGCCAACCTATATGCATATTTGCTTAAATCAAAGCAATACATTCATATAAAACATTAAAACATGATAATCATGAAATTTATTTGCCTTAGTACGCTTTTTGTAAATTTTATTCCCAGGGGCAATATCATTTTTTTATTTATTCACCCATGCTCCGATTTTCGTAAAAATTATTATTTCGTTTCTAGATACTTTAAGAAATTCTAGGCCCTGTAAATCCCCTCAAAAATACGTATAGGTATCTCTATGCACCTACAAAATTCCCTTACCTGGAATCACGCGCAAACTTATCCCGTCTCGATAATACTCGATCTCTCAGTCCAAATGCGCATCAACCAAGTCTACAGAACTACATATAACCACATATTTGGGTCAATTCACTTATCTTTATCAGTATGTCACATTCACTGATCAATCTAAAGTACTGGGCCTGTTTTACTTTATTAGGCCCAATTGCACCTTAATGGTCCTCGACCCATTTTCAGCCCGTTTATACTTATTAAATCCCTTCTTCGGGTTTACTGGGCTTATTCAGCTTACCAATAATCATCGGGCTTCGTTCCAAACTCATTGGATAGCTCGTATACTATTTACGGTAATTACGTTACAATTCTGAATAATATTCCTTTTTATACAGAATTAATTTGTAATTTTCGTAAAATAATCGAAACTCTGTATTAAAGGACTCATATTATCGTAATTAAAATATACTTACCCAATATGATGTGGGTTATGAAAATCGGAGCTCAATCGGCTCTTGTTCGGGCTTTATCGTAAAACTGCACAATTAGGTAAATTCGGGTTATTTTCCATTAAATATAATATTAATTAAATTTTTGGAATTTACCCTAGGTCAATCTCGACCTTCGGTCAACTTACCCGAATCTCGAGTCGTCCCTTGGTAATTTTTCTTTCCTTTTTCCCTTTTTCCCTTTTTCTTTCTTTTCTTTTCCTTTTCTTCCATTTTTCCTTCCTTTTCCTTCATTTTCCTTCCTTTTCCCTCCAGCTAAACGGTGCCGTTTCTGCCTTTTGTTGTTGCCGGCATTTTTGGCGGTTTTGTCGACTGATACCGATCTCAAAAGGATCGCCTCCTCCTCCTGAACTCGTCAGTGGCCTCCATTCGAGCCCAGCTGCCTTGAGTCACCGGGAATCACGCCGTTTCTCCTCGATTTTTCCTCTCCTCCGATCGACGGTTTTCGACCTCCTGACGACGCGTTTATGGTGCCAAAAGCTTCGTCGGCCTCTCCTCTTCCTCCTCGGGTCTTCATCGAGGTCGTTGATCGTCGGTGGACTGGGGTGGCTCAGGTTACGCGCAATGTGGGTTTTCGATTTCCGTTTTCAGGTTTCCCGATTTCGATTTCAGCCTTTTTTTATTATTATTACTTATAGATTATTTTATTATATAATAATCATTAAAATATTCTAAAAATATATACTAATGTATTATTTTATTCCAAATTAATGAATTTAATTTAATTTAATTTATTTATTATATTTTTAACCCTTTTTCTGGTATAATTTCTTCATATTTTTGAGATATTGTCCCGAGTGACTTCTCGGTATTTCTAAAAATTTTGGATCTTAATCAATTGGACTCAAAATTTTATAATTCCTTATTATTGATCAAGATATCCTAAATCTTTATTTTTAATTAAAATTCTCTTACCGAATTTATACCGGATTTCGATCTTTTGACCATTTTACCCCTACACTTGTCTCGGAGCCAATTTAACCATATTTTCCTTCATACATCCACTATCTTTTCTTATTATAAATTCGTATTTTCTGTCAACTTAATTTTGATCCCTTTCGTTTGGCCTATGGCCATCTCGGCCTGTATTTAGCTACTGCATACATTCACCGATATTTTGTTTTATTCTATTTACAAATTTAATTTAGTCAAAGCTCTTCTTATGATTCAATTAATATGTGGAAGTGTACATCACATGAATCATAAGGAAATGTATCAACAAGTACGTACAAAGTGGGTTTTACACCATTGGAGCTCAATGAAAGTATGTCGTATGTTGAGAAGTCGATTCGAATATTGGATAGGAAAGAGAAAGTGTTGAGATCGAAGATGATCCCCTTAGTAAAAGTTCTTTGGCAATATCACACTCCGGAGGAAGCTACTTGGGAGTTGTAGAGTATGATGCAAGAGAAGTACCCGAAGTTGTTCTCAAACTGATTTGGGTCTAATTTAGAGGACTAAATTTCTTTAGAGGGGGAGATTTGTCAGACCCCATGTATGTATGACCTTATTATATGTTGATGAAATCATAAGATGGATGGTTTTGATCATATAAATGTGAATGGAATTGCAAAGAGAATGAATGAATATTCATGAATTCACGTAATGGCAAAAAAAGGGCTGAAGTGGCCACAGACTAAACAAATGGAACTCAAACATCCAGACTGAATATAAAGACTTAAAACATGAAATGATAATGCAAGGAAACGTGAATTCTAATTATCTTTTACGATTCGAAGCAATATACACAAGTCACATTGTATGTGAATCATAAGAAATGAACCTTTCTATGCTCTAAGTAGGATTATAATGCAAAATGAGTATGGAAGTAATGAAATATGAGTTTACCTTTGAAATTCTGGAAAATCTGCACTTGGAAACCTTCAGATGAAGGCCAGATTGATCTCTTATTCAAAGTAGATTGATCTCTCTTTCAAGCAAATCGACCCCCATGTGATTCTGTAAGGAACAGATTGATCCTCACTTGATTCTGCAAAGAGTAGATCGATCTCTCCCCATGAGTAGATCGATCTCCATTTGCTTCTGCCTAGCAAAGATCGATTCTTTCACTAGAGCAGATCGATGTCATTGTGCTTAAAATACAGAAACAAAACATTCAGTAAAAGGGGAGATCGATCCCTCATTTAATCCAGATCGATCTCTAAAGCCTTCTGCCAGGCAAAGATCGATCCCAACCCATGAGCAGATCGATCCTACAGCCTGCAAACTAAATGCCGAGAGAGTTCAAAGTAAGGGAAGATCGATCTCTTACCTTGGAGATTGATCTCATAATGCAATTTCTATATAAAGGGGCATCAATCGAGCCATCTTCCCCAAAAATCCCAAACCCCTCCTTTTTTACCCAAAAGAGAAAGCTTTCTCACTTTAGGATATCCTTACCTTCCCACCAGATTTGAGAAAAAGCTATTTGAGCAAAGTTGTTCCTTGTGATGAGGAGAACAATATAGTTTGGAATCAACATTCAACTTGTTGGATTGAAGGAGTAAAAGGGTCTTCCAATTTCGGACAAAGAAAAGTCAAGCTAGATGAGTTTCTAATACACCAACTCTAAGTATGTTTATCTAGATGTTGTTATGAGTTGATTGGTGAATGTATTATGGGTTGAAAACTACCTAGAACATGTTGAATCATCCATAACCTAGAAAAGGGTTTAGTATGAGGAAGTGAGATATGGTGGATTTAATGATAAATGGACTATACCAAGGTGTTAATAATGTTATATGCATGATTTTGAGATGGTTATTTGAAATCAATTTTTGGGATTGGTCAAAGTGATGAAATGTGCATATATGGTACTTGTGAAAATGCTTGAATGAATGGAAAATTAAGATTAAAGCAT
Organism: Firmiana major; assembly: GCA_033439115.1. Lineage (NCBI taxonomy): Eukaryota > Viridiplantae > Streptophyta > Magnoliopsida > Malvales > Malvaceae > Firmiana > Firmiana major. Next base: position 29,835,941 of record CM065905.1, read on the forward strand.
TGCATGCCAAGTGCTAGATAGTATAACTAAGTGAATTTGATAGCCGAATTGGCTAGGGAATGGCAAGATAGGTGTTCGGCCACCATGCCATGGCCGAATGTAATCATAGGCCAAGCTTAATACAATAAGGTTCAATAAGATATATCGATTTTGATGAAGTGATTGATGAATGTTTGCAGCTCCAAAGATTGGATTAGGAGCAAATTGGATTAGACGAGCTTCCAGCGGTGGAACTTATACTACGCTCGATGTGAATCGAGGTAAGGGGGTTTTATAAGTGCCTAGAGGTAGCTATACGTATTTTGAGGGGAATTATAGGGTGTGAATTTCTCTAGCTATCTAATAATGCATTAAGAATTTTTTAGATAGGTTCCAAAAATAAGGAAAGAAAAGATGAGTTTACCTTGGTAGGAATTTTATGAAAGGGGTAGTAAGGATCCTAAAATGCATGGATTTTCATGACTTTGATGTTTTCATGATGAAATGCTTTGATATGAATGAAATGAGGATAGGTTGGCTATTGCTTTATGTGGTTGCATGAAATAGCACGGATTGTGTGCTAAGTTGTATCTTTGAAAATACTTGATTTTAAACTGGAGCCACCTATCATATTTGTGTGAGTACAAATGGTGCTGGAGCTTAGCTCGCACTAGATTTCGATGTGTTGACTCATGCTGATAGTGCTGGAGCCCTGCTCGCACTAGTTTTTACTGATTTTCTATGCATGAAAGCCATACTGGAGCCTTACTTGTACGTGATTTGTTATTGATTTACTATGCATGAAAGCCATACTGGATCGATGCTCGTACGAGGATTTTACATGTTTTACAGAAAACAGTGTTGATGCTTTGCTCTCACGAGATGTTGGATATCATAACATGCATAAACCGTGCTAAAGTCTCCTGTAGACTATGTGTCATAGTGAGATGATATATCGCACGAGTATTTTGAGACATGAGATGGTTACCGGCATGGTTTAGGGTGGTTACGACTTATGGCAGACACCTCTGAACCATGATATGGGCTAAGTCCTATGGCAGGCTGTCATGACCTCCCCTCCCGTGACCTACCAAAACCACCACATATTTTTCACATTTTACTTACCTCTCCTTCTATCATAACTCAACACCAAACCATTAGGCTGTGATTCGATATTAGTCATCTCAACCACATTCATTCCATAAATAATTTACATATATAAATTTCAAATACATATAAGTATACATATACATCCCCGACCGTACATTCGTTTACATAACTGTGCTATTACATTGTTTAGTACAAAACCTTCGAATGTGTATACCTCTCATATGATGGGTGTGCAACGAATCTACGAATACTAGTCCTCAGCCGTCTCCAACTACTGTGAACGCTCTGTAGAGAGGGGAAATAAAAATGGGGTGAGCTCACAGCTCAGCAAGGAAATAAGGTAAGCAAGTAGATAACCACACTATCTACAAAATACAATGCTCAGGCCTTAAAATCATTTCCTTATCGATTCATATCTAAAGTATGTGTCTTTCTGGAAACATTTATGCAATATATATATAGATACAAATCATCTGTTATGAAACTGAAATCATACTAGTTAAATTACTTTAGTAAATTATGCAAAATATTGCATTTCTCATGTAATTAATATAAATCACATTTTATCATGCCATTTCAATTAAATCAAAACAATGATGACATATCGTCATGTTAAAAACATGGAAATCCGGGCCTCACTCTGTGACAGCCTGGAAACGCGGAAAATAACGCTAATTTAAAATTTTCTTACATTAAAAACCTCTTACTCGGGTTGTATTCCTATATAGTGTCATTTAATCACTTGCGTTTATAACAAATCATTATCCCCAAGATCACACAATTTCTATTTCATAAAATCAAATACATAATATCCAAAAAGGGGTCAGCCCACAAAACTCAATTCATTTTCTTCATATTGCCTAATTACATCCTAAAAATAATTAACACAAATGTCTGTATTACATCATTGTCTGGATACAAAATAAACTGAATTTATACCTTGTGCGTGTACAAGCGATAGCCTAGGGGATCTTGTCCACCAACCTATATCACGTACGCGGCAGGCACTAGCTCGCTTACTGCAAGTAATCTGGAGGGGGGAGGAAAAAGGGTGAGCTCTCAAATCACTCAGTAAGGAGGATAAGGGAGATTTATAAAATCATCATCACATCACAACTCATCATTTGGGCATGTAAAAACATGATAAAAGTATTCGAGCATGTAAAACGTTATGGAAATAATGATAATAATAATGGCATCAGTTTGCATCAGCATAATTTTCGTGATAAAATCACAAATCATCATAACATCAAAGTAGTCGAGACTGGGCAATTAATAAAACTCAGATAAAAACAACGTCATAAGCACATCACGCAAAATCAAATAATCCTCAAGGAGGGCATCCTCAGAAGAGGGAAAACGTGACATCTATCCATGACCATGACATCGTTGTAGACTTGATCAGAGTCGTACAGCCTTAATCTTACATGCTATCAAAGCAAGGTCACCCAACGCTACCAGAGCAGGGTCATCTTTCGTTATCAGAATGGAGGCATCGGTCTTACATGCTACTAGAGCAAGGCTCGATCTTACATGCTACCAAAGTAAGGCCACTTAACGCTAGCAAGTGGAGTATCGATGTGCATCTCATGACAAGCCTTAGTCTCAGTAAAATATGCCATTATTGTATAAAAAATCGTTTTGTCTTCATGTAGAGCTCATAGTGGTTATCTCGAAACTCATTTCTGTTATAAAACATTGTGTTCACAATTACACAAAATTCATCAAAACCGAGCTCAAACCGACAGAACACTCACACATTCATCAATGCATCAAATCAACACATTTTCATAAACAAGCTCGTTCATCGAACTTTTTTCATGCAAATCAAGGTATTTTCATCATTTAGAAATTCACACGCACAAACATTTTATTTCCCTTACCTCTTGCACCCTGAGTGGTGCAATGTCCCCCGGGTCTCGGACTAGCCTTATTTCTCATATCGAATTCCTGAGCTATCCAAACTTCATCAAATCGTCAATATACATCATTCTCATTGTCGATTTCTTTCTCTTACTCATTCTAACTCAACATTTCCCTTTTCATCCTATTTATACCTATAAACCCTAGACTACATCCAAGCTACAAATCTTAAATACATACATTGTCTCAAAACTTTTCCTACATCTTTATCAACACTTTAGCTAGCTCATGACCATCACAAGACATCCACATTCCATCTTCTAACTAAACCCATTTGTTAGTTCCCTCATGACTGATAATTCTATAAAAATAGAATTATTTATGCTTAATTTCTTAATTAATTATTTTAATCCCTAAACTATTTTGTTAATTATCCCCTCATTTTGACTAAAATTCTCATGTTTGCAGATAAATTAAATTCGGATGAATTTTTAAAATTTCGGTAGGAAATGGACTGGAATTGGGCTAAAATCGAGATTGGACACGCGGACAACATGAGCCATGCCACCTAGGCACATCCAATCGGACAAGAAGACAGATGACATGGAAATATCTTTTCAAGGAGCCAATGGTGTAAAGACAAGTGGCCAAACAATGCCAACTCATCTAGGATGGAAAAATTACAATTGTACCCCTAAGTGTGTGTATAAATAGGAAGTGATGGCAATTGAAAAATAGGTGTAATGTAGAGTAGAATAGTTTTAGATTAAATTTTTAGTTTTTACATTCCTATTTTTTTTTTTTTAGTTTCCCATTAGCCTCCATCTTTACTTTTACAGTTCATTCCATTTTTATGTTCTTCATTCTCTAGTCTTGGATAATTTTATTTCATGGCAATCAATACCATTTCATGTTTCTCGGTTTGGTTAAAATCAGTTCTTGTGTTCTTCAAGTTTTAATACATAGCTTATATTTCTTAGTGTAGCTCTCGATTTTCCACAAAAGAAAATTAAACAGTTAAAAGTAATTAACGCAATTAAATTAAAATGCAAATATGAAAATAAAGAAATAAAGTTAAGCTAAAATTTAAGCAAACTTAAAATAAAATATGCATATAATTAAACTAATTAATAAAAATGCAAATTAAACTAAACTAAAATTTAATGAAAATAAAATCCTAGGAAATTAAGAAAATAACTATAAAACTACATGTCTAAAATATTAACTCTAAACTAAACCTTACTATATCTAATTACTAACTTAACAATAGAATCTAACTAATGCATGTAACAAATTTAATCTAAATTAATTCTAAAGATAACTCATAAAATACTAAACTAAAATAAAGTCCTAAAACATATAATATAAAATTAACTACTAACTAAAAAATGAAAACTGAAAATTAAATTAACATGCAAAAATATTAAAACTAACCTACCATTTTAATTGATTAAATTACCTAACTAACAAATAACAAAGGAATGGAAATACTAAAAATGCATTAAACTATAAAATAACAATAATGCAATGTGGCCAAACATGGCCTTAGCTGCATGTCCAGCCGAGTAGTCCTCCATTCACCGTGCACGTTTCCTTTCCATTTGCTTTTGGTCTGTCCAGGCATGTCCATCTCCTGCTCTGCAATCTTCCACCAACTCTGCCTCGGTTCCGTGCTCAGCTCCATTCCTGTAACAAGCACAACACGTTTCCTACTACTTTAGCTATTCTCAATGCAGAGAAGAATCCCGCAAGCTTACAGTAGCAGCTCCTGCTCTCGGTTTTATCCTGTGCTCTGCTGCTCACGCATGTTCTGCATTCTGGTTCTATTGTCCAGTGTTGTTGGCACCAGTACCATGGACCTGCCCTTGCTCATTCCTTGCCCAGCTGCTACCTGTCCAGACCTGTCCAGAGAATGCACGTTTCTCCAAATGAAGTCTTGCCCATCTCAGGTTGTCCTGGCTTTGCTTCGGTCTGTCCACTCCTGGTATTGTCCTACACCATACTTTGCTTCAAGACAGTACATGGCTTCGTTCCTCTTTCTTGGTTCTACAAAAACTGCTGGGTGCTCGACTACAAATCACTACACTCACGACCCGTACTATCCTAGCTCATATCGGGTTTTACTTATCAGCTGGACGCAACACTAGGCCATAGTTTATTCCATGTGACTATCTTCAACACAGCTCACAGATGGAGAAACAAAAACGGGACCAAGAGGACAGAATGTCTAAATCAAAGAAATAAGAGTGAAGAAGATGAACAGTAGAAAATGATGAGGAGCAAAGTAGAACAGAGCATAGTTTTGGTCTGCTGGTCTACTTCCTTGTTGTCGTCCAACTGCCACCCGAACAACACTCTCAGTGTCACAGCAACCAGCTTCTCTTCAAATCTGGAAATAAATTGAAGCAGTTAAAGAAACCCGAGAATGAAAAGAAACCAGTTCACTTTGCACAATAGCTAGTCCCGAAAAACATAGATAGGAAAATGTCCAAATGAAAACCGATTAATGTAGGAAAGTGAAACATTTAAACTGAAAAGAAAAATGCAGAAAATGGATAGTAGATGAACAACCTGAGAGCTAGGAAAAATACAGATTTTCTTTCAAACAAAAACATAAGCAATTTAGAACAAACCGAGAGCTACACTAGGAAATATAACATAAGCAATTTTAGAACAAACCGACAGCTACACTAGGAAATATATGCTATGGATTAAAACTAGAAAGATAAAAGAACTGAATTTAACAAAACCAAGAAGATCAATGAACAATGGTGGCTGCCAAGAAAATGAGAAACTAACTTGAAAAGCATGTAAAAATAAAAATGGACATTGTTGTGAACAGTAAAAATAAATGGTAGCTAAACGGAAATGAGAAGCTTGAAAACAAGGAAAATAAATTAAAACTATTCTAACACTACTCCTAACTTACTCCCCGACAACGACGCCAAGAACTTGGTACGAGCTAAACGTATTATCCGTAAGTGCACGGGTCGTACAAGTAATATTGGGATTTGAGTCCCGAGTTATCGTCCCCCAGAGAAGTTAATCAGCCTAATTAACTACCGGTTAATCTTAGCCTAAGTATATCCTAGCAAATTATGAATTGAAGGTGGGTGATCTACTAATTCTAAAATTAAACAAGTATTGAAAATAATAAAACTATAAAATAAAGAAAATTAAACATAGCTAAAATTACTGACAAAGCTCTAATCAATTAAAAGCAAATAACCTACAAAAGAAAATTAAAACAGTTAAAACTAGTTAAGGCAATTAAAATAAAATGCAAATATGAAAATAAAGAAACTAAATTAATTAACCTAAAATAAAATATGCATGTAATTAAACTACTTAATAAAAATGCAAATTAAACTAACCTAAAATCTAATAAAATAAAACTTCAATTAACCTAAAGAAATTCTTAAATCTAACTAAGACATTAATGACCTAAAAATTAATCCTAACTTAAATCTAACTCTATCTAATTACTAACAATAAAATAAAATCTAAATAATGCATGAGAAATAATATTTTTGGATTTTTCAATTTAAAATGAAAACTAAATTAAAAATGCGTGAAACAAGTTTAATCTAAATTAATTCTAAATGCAACTCATAAATTCTACACTAAAATTTTAACTAATAAGCAAAGAACAACTAACTAATATGCAAATTAAATTTAAAACTATTTTTACCTACACTAACAAGTAATAATAAGAAGCGTAAAAATAATTAACAATAAAATAAACATGAAAAACACATTATGAAGAGTAAATGAGGATTGCCAAACATGGCCTTGGTCGGTTTGCAATATGGCCAATGGTCCCGTGTAGAAATGGTACTGTACACATTCTTCTTTGTTTCATTTTGCTACCCAGGCGTGTCCATCTCCTGATTTGCAACATCCAACAACTCTGCTCTCGGTTCCGTGTACAACATCCTTACCTACAACAAGCACAGCACGTCTCCAACCGCTTCAGATTCATTTTCTACCCATGCCGCTGCAATACTAACTGCTCCTGCTTCTACTTCAATCATCATCAACCTTCTGCACTTGCTCAGCACAACTTCCTTGTCCAGCTACTTCCTGCTCAGACCTGCTCTCGGTTCCAGATTTGCTTCAGGTGTTATGATGCTCTCTCCAGCAAAGGTCCTGCTCAGGTACTGCCCAGGTGATGGCCGCTTCTGCTGTGTCAAGCATTATCTGACTCTCCTACTCCTTATTCTGTCCGTGAAGCTATCCGCAACCTCTTCCTCCTGGTGCCATGTCCGGCTCTCTTGCTCCTACTATCCACGCAAGGCTTCAACTGCAATTAGCCGACTGCCATCTCCTACTGCATATGAAAGATTAATGTAAACTAACAGCAAATACAAAAGAGAATGAACAGTATAATCATCATAAAACAGAGCTGAATAGAGGAAAACTTTCAAGCTATTGCACACTATTGTGTTCCATCTACACCGATCGACAACACTCCCCTCAGCTTCAAAAATCACAGCCTCCTCACGGGTCAGCTGTTGTTCGTGCAACAGATAACACCTTGCTTCAACCGTCAACCATTTATCATCGTTCCACTTTGCAAATGGTGCGTGAACAATGGAATGGCAGTCATCGATGAAGCATAGTAACCATCCAACTCTCAATGAATGAGCAGTGAAAGAGAATAAAAATGAATATGAATCGGGAATAACTAAAAAGAAACAAAACTTTGCATTAAAGAAATAACATGTAATTAAAAGCTAGTAAAATGGAAACTTTGGCAAACCGAGAGCAATGAAAAAAATACAGGTTTTTCAAATAAAAACATAAGCAATTTTTTTCATTGCTCTCGGTTTGCCAAAGTTTCCATTTTACTAGCTTTTAATTACATGTTATTTATTTAATGCAAAGTTTTATTTCTTTTTACTTATTCTTGATTCCTATTCATTTTTATTCTCTTTCACTGCTCATTCATTGAGAGTTGGATGGTTGCTATGCTTCATCGATGACTTCCATTCCATTGTTCCTGCACCATTTGCAAAGTAGAACGATGATAGATGGTCGACGGTTGAAGCAAGGTGTTGTCTGTTGCATGAACAGCAGCTGACCCGTGAGGGGGCTGTGATTTTTGAAGCTGAGGGGAGTGCTGCCGATCAGTGTAGATGGAACACAATAGTGTGCAGTAGCTTGAAAGCTTTCCTCTGTTCAGCTCTGTTTTATGATGATTATACTGTTCATTCTCTTTTGTATTTGCTGTTAGTTTACATTAATCTCTCATATGCAGTAGGAGGTGGTAGTCGGCTAATTGCAATTGAAGCCTTGCGTGGATAGTAGGAGCAAGAGAGTCGGACATGGCACCAGGAGGTAGAGGTTACGGATAGCTTCACGGACAGAACCAAGAACAGGAGAGTCGGACAATACTTGACATAGCAGAAGCGGCCATCACCTGGGCAGTACCTGAGCAGGACCTTTGCTGGAGAGAGCATGATAGCACCTGAAGCAAATCTGGAACCGAGAGCAGGTCTGAGTAGGAAGCAGCTGGACAAGGAAGTTGTGCTGAGAAAGTGCAGAAGGCTGATGATGATTGAAGTACGAGCAGGAGCAGTTAGTGTTGCAGCGGCATGGGCAGAAAATGAAGCTGAAGCGGTTGTAGACGTGCTGTGCTTGTTGCAGGTAAGGATGCTGTACACGGAACTGAGAGCAGAGTTGGTGGATGTTGTAGAGTAGGAGATGGAAACGCCTGGGCAGCAAAATGAAACAAAGAAGAACGTGTACAGTACCATTTCTACACGGGACCGTTGGCCATATTGTAAACCGACCAAGACCATGTTTGGCAATCCTCATTTACTCTTCATAATGTGTTTTTCATGTTTATTTTATTGTTAATTATTTTTATGCTTCTTATTATTACTTGTTAGTGTAGGTAAAAATAGTTTTAAATAATTTGCATATTAGTTAATTGTTCTTTGCTTATTAGTTAAAATTTTAGTGTAGAATTTATGAGTTGTATTTAGAATTAATTTAGATTAAACTTGTTTCATGCATTTTTAATTTAGTTTTCATTTTAAATTAAAAAATCCAAAAATATTATTTCTCATGCATTATTTAGATTTTATTTTATTGTTAGTAATTAGATAGAGTTAGATTTAAGTTAGGATTAATTTTTAGGTCATTAATGTCTTAGTTAGATTTAAGAATTTCTTTAGGTTAATCGAAGTTTTATTTTATTAGATTTTAGGTTAGTTTAATTTGCATTTTTATTAAGTAGTTTAATTACATGCATATTTTATTTTAGGTTAATTAATTTAGTTTCTTTATTTTCATATTTGCATTTTATTTTAATTGCATTAACTAGTTTTAACTGTTTTAATTTTCTTTTGTAGGTTATTTGCTTTTAATTGCTTGGAGCTTTGTAAGTAATTTTAGCGCTGTTTAATTTTCTTTATTTTATAGTTTTATTTTTTTTCAGTACTTGTTTAATTTTAGACTTAGTAGATCACCCACCTTCAATTCATAATTTGCTAGGATATTCTTAGGGTAAGATTAACCGGTAGTTAATTAGGCTGATCAACTTCTCTGAGGGACGATAACTCAGGACTCAAATCCCATTATTACTTGTACGACCCGTGCACTTGCGGATAATACATTTAGCTCGTACCAAGTTTTTGGCGCCGTTGCCGAGGAAGTCTTAATTAGCCAGTAATTGATATTGGTGAAATTATGCTTATGTGTAATTCTAGCTTTTAAATATTTAGGTTGTAAATATTTAGAAGTTTAATCTAGATTAGTTAATTTACTCTATCATAAAAACTTAAAAAAAAAAATTTAAGGACTTTGTGATGTTTGCATGCGTCGACCAGGAGCTATGATTGCTTTCCTTTAGATCCTGAAATTGAAAGAACCCTTAGGAAAATTCTAAAGGATTCTAGGAAATTATTAGCTCCGCTGTAAAACACTATGGTAGAAAATAGGGAAATCAAGACCGTTGGAGATTATACGGTGCCGACGATTGGAGGATATTATACCGGCATTAGGCCACCAGTTGTCCCTGCTAACAATTTCGAAATTAAGCCTTCCATCCTCCAGATGATCCAATGCTCTTTAGAGTTCAGTGGGCTTTCGTATGATGACCCACATGCTCACTTTGGGCAATTCCTGGACTTGTGCAACACGTTCAAGCACAATGGATTATCTGATGATACGCTTAGACTTAGACTATTCCCCTACTCACTTAGGGATAGGGCGCCACACTGGTTAACCTCCTTGCCTCTAGGATCAATTTCTACATGGGACGAGTTAGCCCATCAATTTCTAGCCAAGTTTTTCCCTCCCTCTAAAATGGCCAGTCTCCGTAGTGACATATCTTCCTTTGCCCAGGTCGACTCTGAATCTCTTTACGAAGCATGAGAACGATATAAGGAGCTTCCTAGGAAGTGCCCTCACCATGGCCTACCTTATGGCTATAAGTCCAAACTTTCTACAATGGACTTACAAGCCAAAATAGGACCATCGTGGACGCTGCTGTGGGTGGAGCCCTGATGTGCAAAACAGAGGAGGAAGCTTATGAGCTGTTAGACAAGATGGCGGCTAACAACTATCAATGGTCCTCGAAGAGACAATTGCCAAAGAAGTCAGTCGGTATTTATGAGCTCAACACACTGTCTACCTTAACCTCTCAAATCGCTAACCTTACGAAGAAGGTAGAGTTGCTCAGTACCCAACATAGTCCTTCCACCAATCCTAACCATGTGTTTTCTGTCCAAAGTCCTTTTCTCTCTTGTGATCTATGTAGTGGTACCCACTCTATAGATAGGTGTCCACTTAACTTAGAATCGGTTCAGTATGTTGCCCTCCCTAAGCAACAGAACAACCCTTTTTCAAACACTTATAATCTAGGGTGGCGGAACCATCCTAACTTTTCTTGGAGCCAAAACCAAGGGCAAACTTCTAATTCTAGGCCAGTAGGACGCCTTAGTTTCAAGCTCCACCGATTTTGTCACGACCCAAACTACCCAAAAATCAGAGTTAATTTTTTCGCGTTTTATTATTTTCTTACTTAAATTCTTACCTGTCTTCTGATCGTGACCACACTCCACTAATAATTGGGCTGTGCGTCAATGCCAGTCCCACCATACATCTACCATAGTACTTAATTCTTCTCCAGTCATTTATAATTGTTTACAATATTTATACATCCCCTAGAGACACTTACAAACATGTTACTGTGCTATGCTTATTTAGATACAATTTGTACAAGTGTATATACCTTACGTTGATGGGCAGCAGCGGATATCCAGAATGCAGTACTGAGTCGCCTCAACGTCTACTGGAGATTATCTGTGGGAGAAAATGAAAGGGGTGAGCACATCAAGCTCAGTAAGGCAATCCTACGAACAAGTAGGTAACCATACTACCTACATGAACGTGGTGCCATGCATAAACCACCCTTTCTCCACACATTTAAAAACAGATGATATGAAAGTTATGATGTTATGTAAATCGAGTTTGCACAGAAAATTCAACATGCAATTATTTCAAATCATTTCTTTCTCAATTAAAATTTTCACAATAAAGTCAGGACTCGACCCCTCCTTCGGTTGATCCTGACTCACACAAAACCATGAAAATCGGTATACATCACACATGGGTTTTGAAAAGCATGGAAATACCATCATGCAAATTTAGTTTAAAACCCAATTTGATTTCATCAAAATCGAAGACATGCGAGACTAGGCAACGTCTGTATATCGGCAAATAACCAAGACTATGGCCATAAGTGTCCTCGTGAGTCCCTCTAGCTACACGGATCCTAGTGTGCGAGGTCTCACCCTGATCGGGAACCGCCCGGGAGGTGGGTCAATCCAACCCGTCAGTCTTATCCGATCCCATGCATCCGAAGATGCTAACGTATCACAAAGATACCAAGTATCACAAAGATACCAATGTATGCAAAGATAACACACGGTACATCGTACTCCATGCTACTTGCACGGTACATCGTACTCCGTGGACCCCCAGCTTTATCCCTCGTTCGGGCTCATCAGCTGGTCCTCCAACCCTTATCCCTTGTTCGGGCTCATCAGGTGGATCTCCAACCCTTATCCCTCGTTCGGGCTCATCAGGTTGTTTCTCTAACCCTTATCCCTCATTCGGGCTCATCAGGTTATTTCTCTAACCCTTATCCCTCATTCGGGCTCATCAGGTTATTTTAACATGCCATGTCTCAAAACGCACGTGCGGGCCTATTTAATCGGTGACACACAGTCTACCCGATGCTCCAAGCACGACTCATCACATGTTCTCATAAAATCGATGCGAGCAATGCTCAGCACTCTCATCAAATCAAGTAAAACTAGTGCGAGCTAAGCTCTAGCACTCTGTATGCAAACCATATAAAAATCTGGTGCGAGCGAAGCTCTAACACCCTGTCTCAAAATCATATAAAAATATGGTGCGAGTTAGACTCTAGCACCCTGTCACGAAAATCATATATATATATGAATCTGGTGCGAGTTGGACTCCAGCACCTATGCATGTAAAACTCTAGTGCGAGCTCTCGCTCCAGCACTAATGCGTGCATCACACAAATCGAAAATATCGTGCGAGCTGAGCTCTAGCACGTCACATGTCAGTAAAACACGTAGGCGGCTCTATTTCCTCAAAACAGTTTTCAAAACAATTTCATGTTGAAAGTATGCAATGCTGTGCATTTTCTTTCAAGGTTAGCCAGCCTACTCATGCATGCGTCAAAACACCTCCAGAATGAGCAGAAACCTCTTGTTCTTGCTCCTCCCAATTTTTCCTAAATTTGTAAATTTTACCCTTAACAAGGGTATTTTGGTAATTTGCCCATTCGGGGCACTAAAATTATTATTTGACCTCTAGACCCTTCAGGTAATTTTTAAAGACTGCAAATGAACTTAAAATTGCGTAAAGTTACATCTAGCAGTCCGCAGAATTCCCTTACCTTATTTTCCTGTCGAGTCTGACCTTTTCTTTTCCACTGTTGTCTCGTCGCGCAGTCCGATATTCTCCCAATCAAATGTCCGGAACTGCGTATAATTATTCCTCAGGTCAGATATTATACAATTTAATTCTATTTTCTATTTTCTGGGCTTAATTTATATCATTGGGCCTATTTACCCCCTATTGGGCCCGATTGCACCTTAATGGGCCTTAATCGGCCTTAAGCCCGTTTCCCACTTAATTTTCACTTTATCGAGGCCTATTGGGCTCATTGGGCCCTCCAACAATTTATTGGGCCTCATTCTAACTCTCGAATAGCTAAATTTAATATTTACAACAATTTATCTAAATTTTCATAATTTAATTCAATTTATGCGGAATTTAAATTCATATCACGCATAACGATGTAAATTGTCGTAAATAAGGGTCACTTACCCGAGATTCCATGCTAGTCCGTAAATCGAGGCTGTCTCGAGCTCTTGGTGGATGCCAATTATCGAGCTACACAATTCCATAATTTTTCGGGTAAGTTTTTCAGCCCAAAATTAATTAAATTAAATATTCCAAAATTTAAATCGGTCAATTCGACCGCTTATCGACTTACCCGAAGCTCGATTGCATCACTGGAATTTTCCCCCAATTTTTTCCTCTTTTTCTTTTTCCCTTTTTCTTTCTTTTTCCTTCTCTTTTTGGTTGAACCGGTTCAGTCCGGTTCGGACCAGTTCAGACCGTCGGTTCACTCCGGTTCGGTCGGTTCACCGTCGGTTCACCACCTTGCCGGCCGGTTCTCGCCACCAATCGCTCCCCTGGGTTATTCGCATCTCAGATCTGCCCTCGGTTTGGGTCAAGCTCGTCGGAACGCCGCCAGTCCGGTCGTTCTCCTCTTCTGCGTCGGAACCCATTTCTTTCCTCGCCATTTCCGGCGCCGTCTGTCAATTTCGGTGGCTGTTTTCGGTACCAATCGGCTCACCGTCGCCTGGGCTTCCAAAATCGAGCCTTGGTGGGGCTCGAATTGACGCCGTTTGCCGCCGATCGGAGCATTCTTCCCTCGGCTTCCCCTTCCGTTTTCGGCCCCCCTCCGGCGTCGGTGAGGCATGCCGCCGGTACCAGGGAGGTTGCCGGCCTCTCCTCTCCATTTTTCTGTGGTCGTGACCTCTCATCCGGCGCAGGTGGTGGCTCGCCGGTGACCCCCATTTTCGGCTTCGTTCCGTTTTTCTGCTTCTCATTCTCTCTCCCCGACATTTTGATTCTTTCTTCTTCTTTTTTTTTTAATTTATTTTTATATATATATTTTTATTATTTATTTTTATTTATTTTATTTAATTATTACACTATTCATTAAAATACTCCATAAAATCCAAAATATCTACACTTATATTATTTTTATTCTAATTTAATTTATTTAATTTAAATTTAATTTATTAAATATATTTTTCTCCAAATTTTCGATATTATTCCTTCGCGCTTTTCGAGATATCGTTCCGATAATTTTTTCGGTATTTTTAAAATTTCTGAATCTTGATCAATTGACCCAAATTGTATAATTTCCTCATTATCGATCAAGATATCTTACATCCTTATTTTTAGTTAAAATTTTCTTATCGCCTTAATACCGAATTTTGGTATTTTTACCATTTTACCCCTGTTCTTGTTTCGAAAATCAATTTTACCTGACCTTCCTTCATACATCCCCCATCTTTTCTTCTTTAATTTTCGTATTTTAATTAAATTCGGGTCTTACAGATTCAGGTACCACCACAGCATCAATTTCCTCACCACCCACCACCTCAGTATCCACATCCTCCACCTAATCATTCCCATCCATCCCACTTCCATCAACCACCACCACCACCACAACCCCACCACGCACCAGCAGCTGAGAAGAAGCCCTCGCTTGAGGAAATGTTCTCAACGACCTGTAAAATCAAGCTGCTTCAATTAAGAACTTAGAAGTTCAGGTTGGAAAAATAGCGAATGCTCTTAGCCAACGTCCTCAAGGGACCCTTCCTAGTAACGCTGAAGCTAACCCTGTTAGGCAAATGGAGGGTAAAGAACATGTAAAATCCATCACCCTTAGGAGTGGCAGAAACTAGTCGATCCACAAGTTAAGTCCAAATCTGAAGAGCCCATAGTTGAAAAATCCATAGGTTCTACAGAAGCAGCTCAGAAAGAGCAAGAATCTGAAGATTAGGCTGTAAAGGAATCAAAGATAGGTGCTTATTCATCTATACCTTCTTCTACTTCACAGCTTTTCTCACCCTCTGATGCTACACATGTTACCACTACATCCCTTCCAGTTAGACCACCAATACCTTTTCCTCAGAGGTTCCAAAATCAATAGCTAGAGCAACAATTCGTAAAATTTCTTGAGGTTTTTTAAGAAACTTCACATTAGCATTCCTTTCACAGATACTTTAGAGCAAATGCCAAGTTATGTGAAGTTTTTGAAGGATATCCTCTCTAGGAAAATAAGATTGGAAGATTATGAGACGGTGACCTTAACTGAGGAATGTAGTGCAATTATCCAGAGGTAATTAACCCCCAAGCTCAAGGATCTCGAAAGTTTTACCATACCCTGCACTATTGGCAATTTATTCTTTGGTAAAGCCCTGTGTGATTTAGGAGCTAGTATAAATCTAATGCCTTTGTCTATTTATCAGAAGTTAGGAATAGGGGATGCCAAGCCCACTACAGTGACCCTCCAGTTGGCTGATCGATCCATTAAATATTCGAAGGGGGTCATTGAGGATGTGTTAGTAAAGGTGGAAAAATTTATTTTCCCTACGGATTTTATTGTATTAGACATGAAGGAAGATAGGGAAGTCCCTATCATACTAGGCAGACCTTTCCTAGCGACTGGTAGAACTTTAATTGATGTACAAAAGGGGGAGTTGGCTATGAGAGTCCTAGATCAGGAAGTGAAGTTTAATGTTTTCAAATTTTTGAAGCTCCTTGAGGACTCTCAAGAGTGTTTTAAGATGGATATTGAGGAGGATATAAGGCTTGAGCATAAGAAATCTGAAAGAATGAGGGAAGTAGATAGAGCTAAGGAGGAGTTAACTGTCAACATTCTGTCACAATTTCAGCTGACCCTCCTACTCTTTGCCCTGCTGCTAAGTGTTGTTTTCTTCAGCTACATTTGAAGTGGCTCTATTTTTCTTTTCACTTTGTATATAGTTTTTTCTTTTTCTTTTCTGTTGTTTCTTTCTTTGTTTATGTTGCAAATTTCTTTTCTAGTGTTACACTTTCAATCAAGCTTCTGTTGTTCATCATCATCAGAAAGTGGAGTACTCTATTCTTGAGCTTAAATTCTTACATTATCTGCAACTGAGGACACTGTGCACTTTAAATTTGGGGGAGGGGATATCACTTGAGCAATTTTATGAAAAATTGGAAAAATTTCAAAATTTTTTCGAAAATCTGAGAAAAAAATTTCAAATTTTTTTCAATAATATAAGCTTAAATTGCTTGATTTTGGGATGATTTAGTGCTTATCATGTAGTTTTCCCATATTCCGATGATATGACCCCATGATTTAGTCTGACTTTGATTAACTGAGAAGCATGATTATAGGAAAATCATGAAGTTGAATTCTTGAATTTGTCTTAATTTTGATTGTGATTGCCTCATCTTATGCACATGTCATGTCATGAATCAGTATATTTATTTAGAGAAAGCTTATGTGGACATAGGATTGCATTTGTTCAATTGATTTGGTGCATCATATTCTAGAATTTGTTTGATTTGATCTCAAGGTGAAATATTAGATCACACTTAATTAGGGAGATGATTTAGGCCATCTTTGGATCGTTTGAGCCTTTCTAGCCTTCCTTGTACATGTTCTACCCCTAGTCACCCATCTGGGCCAAATAAGCTTTGCTTTGTAAATATTTCGGCAAAAACTTTTTTCGTAGCTTAAATACTCTGTTCCTATCCTTTACCCTGAAAGCATGAAAATTCATTAGATATATTGTGAGCTATGTACATATGGGTATTAAGTGATAGTGAAGGAGTATGTATTGAAAAAAAAAATGAAAGAAAAAGAAAAGAAGAAAGAAGAAAAATACAAAAATACAAAAATAAAATAAAAAGTTTAGTGAAATAAATAGGTTTGGGGGAAATAAATTTGAGCTCTTACATCAAGATCCTAGAAGTAATGCATGTTAAGGGGTAATTAAACATAAATTGACTTTATCATACCTTAGCTCCAGCCTTACTTTACAAGCTTAATGAAGTCCTATTGATCTTTAATTAAATGTGACTACATTAGTGGAGAGAGAAGTGAAAAGCAAACTTATGGGTATGATCACATGTCATTGACTTTGCATTCACTGTGTTTACATAATCTGATCCGGATAATGTACTGTGAAGTGACTTAGACATTTTTCACACACTCACGAGGTGTCCAATTTGGGTTAGGACATATGATTGAATGATTCTGAATGTTGGACTTGTAATTGTCAGTCTTTAAGATCTTAGTCTGTACTTTTTCTTTAGGGATGATATTGGAGAAATTATTGTGTTTTGTACTTGTCATTCCTACAATTATTTTGTTTTGCTTGAGGACAAGCAAAAGCTCAAGTTTGAGGGTGTGATAATTATTTTAGTCCCTAAACTTTTAGTTAATTATCCCCTCATTTTGACTAAAATTCTCATGTTTGCAGATAAATTAAATTCGGATGAATTTTGAACTATTTTAATTATTTTTGTAGGTACTTGCCTTTAATTGCTCGGAGCTCTGTAAGTAATTTTAGCTCGGTTTTATTTTCTTTAGTTGATAATTGTTATTGTTTTCAGTATTTTTAATTTCAGACTTAGTAGATCACCATCATCACTTCATAATTTGCTAGGATATACTTAGGGTAAGATTAACCGGTACTTAATTTGGCTGATCAACTTCTCTGAGGGATGATAACTCGGGACTCAAATCCCTTTATTTCTTGTACGACCCGTGTACTTGCGGTAATACGTTTAGATTGTACCAATGACTTAAACATTTTCAACCAAACATATATATTTATTCACCAATTATATAAAATGATAATGCTTAAAACAAGGATCTTGTGAGCTCACCTAGCTTGTTCTCTCTTGACCAAACTTGTAGAATGCTTGTCTCTTCGCTTTTTCTTCAAACCAACCCTTGATTTTCTAGTATGTTGTTCTCTTTACCAAGAGGAACAACTTTACCTCTTATCACTTTTTCTAACTTTGTCCAGAATATGGTGAATCTTAGAGAGAGAAAGCTTGGTTTGGGTGAAAATGGTGAGTGTTGGTGTTTGCAGGTGAGAGAGACTCGACTTCAGGCAAAAATCTCATGATCCTTATATAGACAGAGTGTGTGAGATCGATATGGCATTTGGTGGAGATTGATCTCTACTTGGTTTCAACTACTCCAACTACTTAATTACCAACTACGAGATCGATCTGTTAGAGGGTAGGGATCGATTTGTTCTTCACTGGAACCAAATGGAGATCGGTCTATTTTCCAAGGGGGATCGATCTCTTCCAGGCCGAGGCAATTGAAGATCGATCTGCCCTTGTGATAGGATCTATTCTTGCTAGGCAGAGGTAGTAGGAGATCGATATGTTCCCTTATGAGATCGATCATTCTTCACTTGATATCGATCTAGCCTCTCAAAAACCCTTACTAGATCGATCTCTCATCCTTAGAGATCAATCTAACCTTCATAGATTTCACTACTGCTACATAAACTTGCAGGAAACTCAAGGCAAAACTTACCACAATCTACTCCATAGACCATATTTCAATCCATACACATTTAAGACTTAAAAACTTTATCTTCTTATACTTCGTTGGATTTAGAACTTGCGTGTACATCAAAATATCATAATCACATTCACCAAATTACAAATATCACATTGTAACCTCATAGCTAAAGTACATAGAATTCATAGGTCTCACATCCTCCCCATGTAACGACCATTGACCCTTGAAAATCGGGGAAATTTTTTTTTTAATTTAATTTACCCACTTATTCTCTTATTCACTTAGGTTGTATTCCTGTGCAGTGTCTAAACACTTTTCCTAATACTTTACTCGTAATTATAATTAATTTCTATATTTTAACTTATATGGCCGATAGAAATTTCGGCAGCACAACGGCTTATATATGAGCCTACCCACCTGCAATTCAGTTGTTTTTGGCAGTCCTAGATATCCACAACTACCAAGCATGCTTTCCAACAATCCTAGATATCCACCACTACCAAGCATACTTTCCAAATTCATCTTTACCACTCAATACATCCATTTCAATTTAATACTAGTCATCTTAAAATATTATCTCAAAACATTATCCCAAGGTAGTAATGTTTACATCGTTCCTTACAAAATTACATCCCAACTGATATTTCCAATATATGTCTGTACTTACAATTATGTCTGGTACAGGAATGTAAATGTATACCTTTCGCATGTACAAAAGTAGCTTATGGTAGCTCTTCCCACCAGCTTACGTTGTGTACGCTGCAGGTAGCGTCTATAGATTCACTGCAAATGACCTGAAGGTAGAGGGGTGAGCTTTTGGGGAAAAGCCCAGTAAGATAGTACTATTAAAACAGTTCTGACATATAAAAGTATTTGAAACTGTTCATGGAACGAAACTTAATGAAATACAAAAATTTTAATTTCATGCATAAACGTCATAAAACATGTGTGTCAATAAAACCATTAACATGCTTAACTATTTTCATGAACATTTCATAAATCATTTCGTAAACATATCATGAATATTTCATAATCATTTCATAAACATCTCATGCATATTTCATAATCATTTCATAAACATCTCATGCATGTTTCATAATCATTTCATAAACTCTCATCATAGTCGATTTTATAATTAAAATCGAGGAGACTAGGCTATAACTAAGTCATGCGATACGTGTCATTCTCCGTAGAGAGTCATCATACCTATGGCCATGGTAAGTGGGCTATAGACTGGATCAGGGTCGTACAGCCCTTTCGTAAAGTATGGGTAGTATCTATCTTACCTACATTCACTAGCACTTAGCTAGGACACGGGCACCAGTGGCACTCTCCGTGTAGGAAACATAATTGCGTGCTGCGCGGGCACGAGATACTACCGAAATATCATCATAAACCACCAGTAGCATGACATCTTTCACATAGGTTGAGTCAAGTGCTAAAGGGGCCTATGTACCGGCACCCAAGTGGTGGAGCCGAAACACCACAAGAAGTAACCATGCATGAAGCCTATAGTCTCAAAACATCTTTTCTCTTTTCATAAATACTTTTAAAAATGTCAAAAGTTCCATTTCAAAGCGTAAAGATGGGTTTTCAAGCCATCATAAAACTCCCATGCATTTTCATAATTCTAAAGTTTATTTCATAAACATAGATGTTCTAGCGAACATTTTGTAAAACGAAATCAAGTTTTGTAAACAGTTTCGCAAGTATGGAAGCATTGATAAATCATTTCAAATCATATGCTCTTTCATAAAATCATTTCTCAGTGAAACAAGAATGTAATATCAGAACTAAGTTAAGTAATACCCCTTACTTCGATTTATCGGGTATCTCGAATTCGAACGGTGACGTCTCCTAGTACCTCATTTAATCCCTTCTACAATTACCTACACCGAAATTGTAGACTTAGCACCCTATTCATGCGAATTGTGTTAAAATCGTAATTTATCGTTGCTACTGCGTGTGTACGTATTATTGTATATCCTTAGGCCGACACGCACGTTTATATATATTTCTTCACTATTTATATATTTGCTCCTACAAGTATTAACATATACCTTTATTATATACATCCACATGTATACACGAATAAATATATATATATATACACTCCTATATGTATATATATATAGATATCTATACTTTTATTGTTTTCATGTTCCCCTATCTCACATATATACATTCTTTGTATATACACATATATACTTTTATTTGTTTTTCATATTTCCCTATCTCATATATATATACATTCTTTCTATATACATACATCACATTCATCCTATGTACATCCATATGTATATGCACCTAAATAAATATATATATATATATATACACTCCTTTATATATATATATATATATATATATATATATATATATATATATATCATTGTTTTCCATTTTTCCTTATCACATTTGCATACATATTTTTTTTGTACAAATACTAATATACCCAATTCATTATATACACCTATATGTACATGTATCTAAATAAATAAATATACATATATATATATACACTCCTATACATGTATATATATATATATATATATTTTAATATTGTTTTCCCTTTTTTTTCCTCATCTCATACATACACATATTTGTCTACTTCTCATCTTTCCAATTTTTGTCTAATTCAATCTATAACTAACATGCTATATACATACAATTTATACATACATTAAACTAAATAAAGCTTGGGTTTTTTTTTTACCTAGGGATCAACTGGTACAAGGATGGGGAAATAGAAATTGGGAAATTTATCTGTGTTTTTTTTGTTTGACACTGTAGCGTCGAAAATAGGGGTGGTCGGACGAGGAAGGACAGGCGAGGGAGGTTGCCGAGCTCGGGTTCAGTGGTGGCCGGCGTCGGGTCTCCTTGGTCGCTGCAATCCGCGAACAGAGGAGAAATCCCTCTTTTTCTGTTTTTGTTTCTAGGCGAGGGGAGAGGGAAAAAGGAGGGAATGGTCGGTCCACGTCCAGGTGAGGGGAGCCGTCGGTCCAGGGGAACTCCCAGCGCTGGTGTGGCCATCGGTGATGAAACAGAAGACAACAGGCAAAAATGGGGAGAGGTTTCGGCTTCGGGCGAACGAGGAAGGAAGGGAGAAAGGGGAGATCGCCGATTGTCGCTGGCTTGCGGCTCGGTTCGGTCGCCGGTGAGGGAAAGGGGGGATCGGCAGGGAACGGTCGGGGAGAAACTTGTCGGCGGTAGCAGAGAAGAGGAACCAGGGGGTTTCTCTTTAGGATCGCGCGATTGTCGCGCGATCTTTTTTTTTTTTCGGTTTAGCCATTTTTTTATTATTTTTATTTTTATTATATATATTATTTATATATATATATCTATTTATATTTATATTTATATTTATATATATTTTTTATATTTTTATTATTATGTTATATTTGTATTTATATATATATATGTATATTTTTAATTATATTTTCATTCTTGGACAATTACATGTATATATATATATATATTTTTATTGTAATTATTTTTATCTTTCATTTTTTTTCAACTTAACAAATATATATATATATATATATATATTCACATATTTCCCTATAACATATTTCCATTTATTATATATATATTTTTTGTTTAATCTAAATACAAAAAATTTACGGTGTTTACACCCCACCTTCGGAGAATTTGGTCCTCCAAATTCAACTTGATCCATTAAATAATTGAGGGTACTTTTCCTTCATAAGACTTTCTAGTTCCCATGTTGCTTCCTCCATTGAGTAGTGTTTCCAGAAGACCTTAACGAAGGGAATCCTTTTCGTCCAAAGTACCTTTTCCTTCATGTTGAGTATTCGGATGGGTTCTTCCACATAACTTATATCTCCCTGAATATCCAGTGCTTCATACTCGATGACATGGGAGGGATCCGGATTATATTTCTTCAACATGGATACGTGAAAGACATTGTGTATCTCGAAAAACTGTGGAGGTAAGGGCAACTGGTAAGCAATGTCTCCCACTCTCTTCAAAATCTCAAACGGTCATATGTATCGAGGACTCAATTTCCCTTTCTTCCCAAAACGCATGATACCCTTACTTGGAGATATCTTAAGGAATACAGAATCTCCAACTCGAAACTCGAGTGGCTGTCACGCACATCTGCGTAACTTTTTTGTCGACTCTAAGTAGCTCGTAATCTATCACAAATGATCTTCACATCCTGAACTGCATGTTCAACGAGTTCAGGAGCATTTACTTTCCTGTCGCCCACTTCTTCCCAAGCTATAGGGGATCTTCACCTCTGACCATATAAAGCTTCATATGGTACCATGCCAATTCTCGTATGATAGCTATTATTATACGTAAACTCCGCAAGGGGCAGGTGATCGTTCCATGATCTCTTAAAATCCATTGTACACACCTTTACCATGTCCTCCAAAGTTTGTATAGTCTGCTCGGACTGACCATTAGTCAGAGGATGATAGGCTGTACTGAAGCTCAACCGAGATCCTATAGCCTCCTGAAAATGAGTCCAAAACTTGGAGGTGAACCGGGAATCTCTATCAGATGTAATACTCACTGGAGCCCCATGCAATTTAGCTATCTCTCTAACATATAACCCGACTAAGCTACTTAATGTATCCGTGCTCTTGATGGCAAGGGAATGGGCACTCTTCGTTAATCTATCCACTATCACCCATATTGCATCATGACCTCTTCGGGTCATCGGTAATCCCATGATAAAGTCCATGGTGGTATGCTCCTATTTCCATGTAGGCACAGGCAAAGGTTTAAGCAATCCTTTGGGCTTCTGGTGCTCAACTTTCACTTGTTGGCATACCAAACATTTGGCCACATACTCTGCCACATCTCGCTTCATACCACTCCACCAATATACCCTTCTCAAATCCTGGTACATCTTGGTACTTCTCGGGTGCATGGTGTATCGCGAACAGTGAGACTCTCTCAGTATTTGTTGCTTTAGGGTATCATCGTTCGGAACACAAATTCGACCTTTAAACCTCAATAACCCATCATCACTGACCCTGAAATCAGACTGTGAGGTTTATCCAGCTTAGCTAACCATATCCAATAGCCTCTGATCATTTCACTGCTCGGTCCTAATCTGATCCATAATATTGGGCTCTATCTGTGGGCTAGCCATAAACTCGACCTTTATTTCCTCAACTCTGATCCTGAGTCCAGTGAACCATTCTAACAAGTCCCATTCCCTTATCATCATAGTAGATACCATACTCTTCCTACTTAAGGCATCAGCAACTACATTCGCCTTCCTCGAATGATAGAGTATTTCGCAATCATAGTCCTTAAAGAGTTCTATCCATCTCCTTTGTCTCATGTTTAACTCTTTTTGGTCGAATATATATCTCAAGCTCTTATGGTTAGTAAATATCTAGAACCTTTCCCTATATAAGTAATACTACCAGAACTTTAATGCAAACACCACTGCGGCCAACTCCAAATCATGTGTGGGGTAGTTTTGCTCATGATCCTTTAGCTGTCGTGAACCATAAGCGACTACTCACCCATACTGCTTGAGCACACACCCCAATCCTTGTTGAGAGGCATCACTGTACACTGTAAAACCTCCAAGTTCATTTGGAATAGTCAACACAGGTGCCGTCATTAATGTCCTCTTTAATTCTTGGAAACTTTGCTCACACTGCTCAGACCATACAAAAGGAATCTCCTTACGTGTAAGCTTAGTCAAAGGAGCGTCAATCCTGGAAAATCCTTCAACAACCCTTCTATAATACCCTGCAAGCCCCAGAAAACTCTGAATCTCTGTAACTATCCTCGGTCTCTCCCAATTAAGTACAGCCTCTATCTTAGATGGATCAACTGACACCCCGTCCTTAGATACAATATGAACAAGGAAAGCTATTTGATCTAACCAAAACTCACTCTTACTGATCTTCCCATAAAGCTGCCTATCTCTGAGTATCTGCAAAACAATCCTCAAATGCCATGCATGTTCCTCATGTGATCGAGAATACACAAGAATATCATTAATGAAAACTATCACAAAATGATCTAGGTGGTCCCGAAATACCTCATTCATAAGACTCATGAAAGCAGCAGAGGCATTCGTCAAACCAAAGGGTATCACTAAAAACTTGTAGTGGCTATATCTAGTTTTGAAGGTCATCTTTGAACTATCCTCTTTCCTGATTCTTAACTAGTGATAGCCCGATCTTAAGTCAATCTTAGAAAAGACGGAAGCTCCTCTCAACTGATTAAATAAATCATCTATTCTTGGTAGGGGATATTTATTCTTCACCGTAGCCTTGTTTAGCAATCTGTAATCTATGCACAATCTGAGGCTACTATCCTTTTTCCTCAAAAACAAAATTGGAGCTCCCCATGGTGACACACTGAGTCTAATAAAACCCTAATCAAGCAATTCTTGCAATCGTTTCTTTAACTCTTCCAATTCAACCAATGCCATCCTATAGGGAGGTTTAGAGATTGGCTGGGTATCTGGCACTAAATCGATAGTGAACTCCAGCTCTCTTTCCCGTGGTAAGCCAGGCAATTCATCTGGGAATACATCCGAAAACTCACATACTACCGGTATATCCTCTATCCTTGGATGTTCCCGACTTATATCAGAGATGAGTACGATGTAACCTTCACATCAATAATTTAATCAGTGTTTTTATGGTAACATCATTATATTCTAAAATCTTCTCACAATAAACTTCACACATTTCATTCCTTAACATTCAAACGTATACTAATTTTTTCTGGTAGGGAGAAGGTTACAGTCTTAGTATAGAAGTCTAGACTCACACGATTGGCTGTTAACCAATCCATCCATAGAATCACATCAAAATCACGTATACTTAACAAAACTAGATCTGCTAACATTACCCTCGATTGTGTGTCTCTTAAAAGAACCCCTCCTGAAGTCAATATGGGAAGCTGCAAGTCTCTTACCCTTGTCCCTGGTTATCACTTGGGACTCAGACTGAGACTCTATCAACTCTAGTCCCCTTTCAACCTTTTGTGCTCGCCTCTGAGCATCATTAAACTCAGTAATGCAGAGTCCCATCATTCTATCTCGAATGGCTGGTCTCAGCCCATAAACAAACCGCTTTATTCAATGTTCCTCATCTTTGATAGTCTCCAGATCATATCTCAACAAAGCAGTGAATTGATTCTTATATTCATCAACTGTCATGCTACCCTGTACTAGATTCAAAAATTCTGCTTGCGTCTTTCTCTCGGCAGCGCGAGGGATATACTGGTACCTAAAGGCCGACTGAAAAGTCTCCCAGCTGATCACTGGATGAATGGTAGCCAATATACTCTGGGTGGTAATCCACCAACATCGAGCTTGTTCCTTCAGCATGTAGGTACCCATATTAACCCTCTCCGCATCAGTGCATCCTGAAAAATCAAAGATGATCCTCATCTCGGTCAACCACTCCTCTGCCTCTACTGGACCCTTCACCCCTTTAAATGTCGGGGGATTCATCTTAAAAATTCCTTCAACAGTCCCTTACCTCTATCATCGGGCCTGGTTTGTGTCGACGGTTGCGCGATGGGTGGTATTAGGTCAGTCTGTATAGGAGGCGGGGGTGGATCCAGTGGTGGTGTAGGGGCCGGGGTAGGTGTGGTACCTGAGGAATTATGTCACGACCCTCAACTTACCAAAAATCATCACAAATTTTTCATTTTTCATACATTATTTATTATTTGTTCTTACCTCACCTAGATCATGAACAACTACACTCTCAACAATTGGGCTCTGTGTTAATGTCTATCTCATCCAACCATAACAATTTAATTAACATTATAATTTAGAAGTAAACACTTGTATAAATAAATTAGAGTTGCTGTTTACATGTGTTTACATTGCTTTACATCCCCAATGATTACATTCAAAATGCTACTGTGCTATGGAAAGTTTAGATACAAAATTATACAAGTGTGTATACCTTTCGTGATGGGATGCAGCAGATACCAAAAAGGAAACCTCCAGTCGCCCTCAGTCTATACTCAATGCTCTGTAGAGAGGGGGAAAATAAGGGGGTGAGCAAATAACATGCTCAGTAAGGTAATCATGCGAACAGGTAGATACTACACTATCTACGTGATCATGATGCCATGCTCAAAAGCATACAATTTCTCATTCACATCTCAAAAGCATTAGTTCATGCTTGTGTTAATGGCATGTAAAACAAATCATGCTATTTCATTTAGTGCACAAATCAAATTCAAGCATGGAAAACCATCATGCATATTTAATTCTCTAAGGCATGGAAAATCATCATACATCAGTGCATTCTAAAGCCATTATCATACTTTCTCATCTCAATAAAATCAACACTTGTCAGGACTCAGCCCCTCCCTTAGACTGTCTTGACTCACAATACATTTCAAAACATGAATTCTAATAAGTTGCATATTAAACATATTAATTGTCATATTTTCCCATGATTTAGATTATTCTGTATGCTTAATTTTTGGATTTGACTTATATTTTCTATTTTGTATTGTGAATGAAGGAAAATGCATAAAATGGATTAAAAGCTGCAAATTCTGCTCAAGTCACAAAATCAGAAGAAATCTTAGAATTCAAGTCAAGATCTATCACTTGTAGCTGAAGTTGACTGAATCAATCTAAAGATGACAAGTGGAAGATTTTAATTATTAAGGAAGAGATATGCAAAGTGGTGGAAAAAGGAAAGAAGTTTAATTGTAATCAAACTCAATCAGAGAACTTTCCTTTGGAAACAGATTCTGGTGCTAGAATATTTAGTATTTATAGACTAAGAGTGGAAGAGGCTAGGGATCTCGATCTGGAATCTTGATTATCATAGACATATAGTTTTATTTTTCTTTAGTGTTTTTCTCTGAACTTATGGCTTGCTAAGTTTTTAGCCTAGCCAAAGGATCATTAAAGTTTGGGTTCTTCAAGAATTGTGAGATCTAATTAGTTTTATATTGTTCTTTTATATCTTTATTATTTATATGTCTTCTATGCTTGTTTAAATTATTGTTTTGATTGATTGCGCAAAAATGACCCTTTGTTCAATTGTCAGGATAATATATCAGCAATTAGAAATCTAAATTTGTAATTGTTTAGGCATTCTAATATAAGTGGTAAATAACATAATTGATTTCAAATAAGATTTTCAATTCTATGTTAAGAAGATATATAATCTAGCTTAAATGAACCTACATGTGTGTTTGTTGGTTAGAATTGGTAGTGTCTCTATTTCTCAATGTTGTTGGTAAATTAAATCTTAAGATCGTATCTAAGATTGTTTAACTGACAAGAGAAATAATTAGAGATCGTATCCTGATTATCGAAGAAATAAGGAGGGATAGGTTGTTAGGTCGTACTAATAATCGTAACCAATTTGGTAAAGATTAAAAGAACTTATTTTTGCATCAATGATCAATTTCCTGAACCCATTCTAAGATTATTCCTTTGGTTAGATGTTTTCATCATATTGATTTTTCTCTGCTACATTTTAATATATTTTACTTCTTATTCTCACTACAACAAAATCCCCATTTTACTTTTTAATTGTTTTGCAGAAAAATAAATCTAACCAATCTCTTGGGAAATGACCTTACTCATTTATACTTCAGTTTAAATTTATTTTGAGTAGGAATTATTATTGTTGGTTTCGACGCTCACCAATTTTTGGCACCGTTGTCGGGGATTGATTTTTAATTAGATTTATTTTGATGCCCCGTTCTTTTCTTGCAGGTGAATTAATCTCGTATATATATTTCAAAAAAAAATTTGTGGTGGTTGCTTTACTTAACCAATAAATTTAGCTATACATTTTTATTATTAATATTATTTGATTTAGTATAGTTATTTTTGTTGGAGATTAACAATCGTACGGGGTGAAAAAATTTTCACTGGTTAGCAGTGGACATCAAAGAGCATCTTCCTCTCGTAAGCGTGCTCAGATTGGAAAATTAGTGGAAATCAACGCACTGTCTCATGCTGATCAACATTTTTCAGGGAAGTTTCTTAATTCCCTTAATTCTTTTACAGTGTCTGACCAATTATTTTTGATACATTGGGGATAATGTATAGTCTAGGTGTGTGGGAGGGTATTTAATTGTGACTCTGATGTTTGCTTCATTATTCTTTCATTCTTGATTAATTTTCATGAAAAGTTTTGCAAATCCATAAAAATTTTGTTCCAAAAGGTACATTAGTTATTGTTTGTAATTTCTTTGAATTCTAGATTTTTCCAATGCTTATCCCATGAAAAAAAATATGATTTACATATGTGCAACACAGTTTTGAATTCTCATTAAAACACTGATTAATTACTTTTGCTTCATTGAATGAAAAAAAAGTGTATAGGATCTAGCACAAAAAACCATTTTTGGTAAGAATTGAGCCTATGAGCATTCATTACATCATGCTCCATTTGTTTGTTTGTGTGATTGTCATGCATAGTCGACTATTCTAGAACTTGCTATGTCATACATGTCTCAATCAACCCCTTTGATGAATATGATGCAATTAATCAAACAAGGGCAATTAGGTTAAACCCTTTTTCTTAATATTATACCTTTCTTTTCTAGCCTACCCCTGTTATTATTAACCCCTAGAGCAACCACTTTGAGCCTAACTTTTTCTTTGGATTAAATCACATTACAAGCTATGATAAACCCTTTTGTTGATTTTCCCTCTTTTTGAACCTTGAATTGATGAATCATATAGACTTATACACATGAAATTTCAAAATATTTTTGGAAAGATTGCATATGTTGAAAATTTAATATTTCAAGCTATTGCTTTCATTGAGTTCTTCTCTTTTGAAAAAGAAAAACGAGAAAAAAAAAAAAGAGAAAAAAAAGAAAAAAAAGAAAAAAAAGAGAAAAGAAGAAAAAAATGAAAATGAAAAATAAAAAGAGATGTGCAATTTTCAATGCTTGGAAGCTAGTTATGGAATTAATTGTGGTTCAATCAAAGGTATGCATTGTATAATTGGATGGATGTGATGTGAAGCAATCTTTAGAAATCATTGATTTGAATTTTATGTGAAAAGTTTTGTATGATTCTTTCAATTTCTCAAACCTAAAAATTCCTTTGTCATACCTTACCTAAGCCTCGATATAACCCTTTTAGACCCTTAGATTTTTGCATCTTAATTTATTCATTGGTGGAAGAGATTTGATGAAATTGCAAACTTATAGTAAGAAATCTCTATGCAATGACTTGAGAGTTTATTGATATATATACCCTAAACACTTAGAGTGTGACGAGTGAAATCCAATTGCGAGGGTGTTGGATCATGTGTACTTTATGAATTTAATTGAGTTATTAATGTGCTATTCATGTGTGTTATGAGAATTCACCTTAAAAATTTATGTTTTAATTCTTGAAAAAAAATTCGTTTTGGATAAGTATGGGAAGAGGATGAAGGAATGATGAGAAGAGATTATGAATTTAGACTAGTGTATGCTTGAGGACAAGCAAGGTTTAGGTGTGGGGGAATTTGATAAGTTGCATATTAAACATATTAATTGTCATATTTTCTCATGATTTAGATTATTCCATATGCTTAATTTTTGGATTTGACTTATATTTTCTATTTTGTATTGTGAATGAAGGAAAATGCATAAAATGGATTAAAAGCTGCAAATTCTGCTCAAGTCGCAAAATCAGAAGAAATCTTGGAATTCAAGTCAAGATCTATCACTTGTAGCTGAAGTTGACTGAATCAATCTAAAGATGGCAAGTGGAAGATTTTAATTATTAAGGAAGAGATATGCAAAGTGGTGGAAAAAGGAAAGAAGTTTAATTGTAATCAAACTCAATCAGAGAACTTTCCTTTGGAAACAGATTCTGGGGCTAGAATTGTCACGACCTAAATTACCTAAAAATTAGAGTAAATTTTTCGCTTTTCCGTTTATTATTTAATTCTTACCTTTCTCTCTTCGTGACCATCCTACAAACAGTTGGGCTATGATTCGATGTTAGTCACCTCACACTATTTACCATTCCATTTTCATAATCACATATCAGAGTTTACTATCTTTTGACTTTAACTAAATACATACTTAATGGTATTTATAACTCTACATCCCCAACATCATAATAGTTTACAGTATTGTGCATTACATATTTAGATACAAAGCTATACAAATGTATATACCTGTCTCTCGATGGGAAGTAACGGATACCAAGATTGCAAGTCCCCAGCCACTTACTAATTACTGCGAATGCTCTGAAAAGATGGGAAAATAAGGGGTGAGCAAACCACATGCTCAGTAAGGCAATTATGCAAGTAAGTAGATAGCTCTACTATCTACATGCTCATAATGCCATGCCCTTAAAATCCATTTCTTTTCATTAAAATCTCAAGCACAAAACCATGCATATATCATGACATAGTTTATCCAAAACTATTTGTGCATATAGAAAAGCATGTAATTCATGCATCAATAGCATTTTATGTGACATCAGTAAATCATACTTAGCATGAATTTAATCAAAATCATGCATTATATCATGCGATATAAAATAAATCATGAGATATAATCCTTTCATGAATTTATCATTAAAGCATGGAAAAACACATCATGCTACTGCATTTAAATCAGTTCATTTAAAAACGCTGTATAAAACAACCCTTCCAGGTCAATCATCTTATAAAATAATTCGTTATAGAATTCTCAGAAAAATCTATCATTGTAGTATAAAATCATAAAATCGGAGGCCTGACCCCTCCCTCGTGTCTACCCTGGTCTATCCAAACTATAAGTTATATCATGTGAGACAAGCAGGTGATTATATCAGTAACATCGAGGACTATGGCCATATCCTAGTGATCCCTGGCAACACGATACCTAGTGTGCGGGGTATCACACCTGAAACAGGAGGTGGGTCGTCCTACCCGCCAGAATAGCATAACACCAGGAATACGAGGGCAAGGCTTGCTGCCTCATGACTAATGCCACTCCACTCTAACAATCCCCACGGTACAGCGTACTCCTCGTGATATACACGGTACAACGTACTCCGTGAACCTAAGCTCAATTAGGGGTGCCTGCAATAGGTCTTATCCACCCATATCATCTCTATCTCAGTATGCACGTGTGATCATATCATCTCACTGTGACACACAGTCTACAGGAGGCTCCAACATGGCTATATGCATGTCATATAAATCCCTGTGCGAGCGAAGCTTAAGCACGGCTCCATGCATATTCATGATATCAGAAAACCTCGTGCGAGCGAAGCTTTAGCACGATTTCATAAAAATCAGTAAAATCTGCGTACAAGCAGTGCTCAAGTACGACTTAAACTAATTATAAATTCAAGTAAATTCCACGTACGAGCAATGCTCTAGTACGGATATGCATAAAAACTCAGTGAAAACCTCGTACGAGAAAAACTCCAGTACGGTATTCAAATGAATTATAAAACCATATAAAACTTTGTGTGAGCAACGCTCTAGCACAAATGAATGCTCAAATAAATCAAATCTTCGTACGAGCAATGCTCCAGTACAGCTTTATGCATAAATACATAAAATCTCGTGCGAGTTACACTCCAGCACGACTTTTTTGCACGACTTTTATGCAATAACATATCAAAACAGGATGCGAGCCAAGCTCCAGCATCTCTCATGCATGTCAAATCATTAAAACTAGTGCGAGCAATTGCTCTAGCACCATTTTATGCATATTTAATCAAAACAAATCAGAACAGTCAAAACATTTCAAAACATGTCAAAACAGAGTGCGAGCTAGGCTCCAGCAGCTCTCATTTCACAATAATAAAAATTAGTGCAAGCACCATGCTCTAGCACATTTCATGCATATGATGTCACACAAGTCGGTGCGAGCAACCGCTCAAGCACATTTATGCACAATCACAAACGCAGATATAGTGCGAACTACGTGTCGGCACTATCTGTTTTCATATAAACTTTATAGTTGGCCAATTTTCCAAAGAAATTTTCATTTAAATACAAATAACACTTACGTAGTGTTATCATGTGAAATTCATGTAATTACTGGCCAATCTATCGATTTGCTTTGATTAAAACCAATAAAATCCTTAAACTATAAATTTCCTTAAATCATGCATTTCATGCATGTCAATGTCATGCTTTCACCATCTTTAGGTGAACTTCCCTCAATAGGGGTAAAATAGTCTTTTCACCTATTTCGATCCTTAAAATCATTTAAACCACTTTTAGGATCATTATACAATAATCGTGTATACATACATAATCAATGTATACAAAAACAATTAAAATACTCACACAATTCCCTTACCTCATTTTTCTGTACAGTTTGACCTTTCCACTGATGTCTCATCGCGCAGTCCGATTTGCTTCCAATCCAATCTCCGAAACTGCGGATACACATTCATCAGGTCAAATACAATACAATTTAAATTGTATTTCATATTTTTCTGGGCTTAATTTAAATCATTGAGCCCGTTTTCCCATATTGGGCCCGATTATACCATAATGGGCCTTAATCGGCCTTAAGCCCGTTTACCATACTTTATCGAGGTCTATTGGGCTCACTGGGCCTATCAGTAATTATTTAGCCTCGTTCTAAATTCTCGGATATCTCAATTTATTATTTACGACAATTTATCCAATTTTCTAGAATTTAATTCATAAATGCGGAATTTAAATTTGTAATTTATGCGATAAATATCAATCACACATAACGATGTAAAATTGTCGTAAATAAGGGTTACTTACCCATTATTTCATGATAGTATGCAAATCGAGGTTGTCTCGAGCTCTTGGTTGATGCCAATTGTCGAGTTACTCAATTTACATAATTTCTCGGGTAAATTTTCAGTCAGATATTAATCAAATTAAATATTTTGAAATTTAAATCGGTCAATTCGACCGCTTACCGACTTACCCGTAGCTCGATTGCATCACTGAAATTTTTCTCAATTTTTCCACTTTTTCTTTTTCCCTTTTTCTTCCTTTTTTCCTTTTCGTTTTGGCTGAACCGGTTCGGTCCAGTTCAACCCGGTTCAGACCAGTTCGATCCAGTGGTTCGGTCAGCAGTTCAATCCGGTTCAGGCAACATTTAGTCGTTCCGGCGTCGTCCGGTCGGTTCCAGGCATGATTCCACCGCCGTTCGGCTCGGCTGCACCTAGGTATCCAAAATCGGGCCTCAGCTGGAGTCAAAACGGCACCAATGGCCGCCAATCGGGGCTCCTCTTCCGCGGCCTCTCCCCCCGTTTCTAGCGTTTTTTGACATGATCCACGACGCGTCTTGGCCGCTGTGATGTTGTAAGACCCGAAAAATTAATCGTAAATTTTTATAAGGAATGAAAATGGTCCTAAATTAAATGAAATGAGACTCAGACTGAAAATAAGGATTTAAAACACAAAATGAATGAGCATTCATGAAGGGAAGTCGGGTTAAATTAATCCCAAACACGTGCAAGGGTAAAACGGTCAAAAGATCGAAAGCCGAAATAAATTCGATAAGAAAATTTAATTAAAAAGAATGGATTTGAGAATCTTGATCAATAACGAAGAAATAATTAAATTTCGAGTCCAATTGATCAAGATCCAGAATTTTTAGAAATACCGAAAAATCACTCGGGACAATATCCCGAAAATACGAAGAAATTATACCCGAAAAAGAGTTAAAAATATAATAAATAAATTAAATAAAATTAAATAAATGAATTTGAAATAAAAAATTAATTTTTGTAGATATTTTAGAATATCTTTGACTATTTTAAGGAATAAAATAATAATAAACTAATTTATAAATAATAATAAAAAATAAAATAAATAAAAAAAAGGGGAAATCGCGAAATCGCGATTGGAAAGGAAGCAGGCAACCGAGGCTGCCTCCACCGACGGACGGGGGTCACCGGCGACTGCAATCCATCGAGGGAGCCCAACCAAGACGCGATCGACCCCGTGCGAGCCACCACCGGCACCAACAGCGCTGGAATCCAGCGAAATTGAGGGAGAGAAACCGACGGGGAGAGAAGAGAAATTTTCGACGAAAGACGTCGATTCGGCCCCAACCACCGGCCATCGAAGAACCCCCACGTGATGCCGAGCCAAATGGGGGCGGAAATAGCCGGGGAAACGACGGCCAGCGCCGCCAACGGCGAGTAACGAGGAAGCCACCGACGTCGGAAAGGAGAAGAGGCCGGACCGACCACTTTTCGACGACCTCGTGTGAAACCAAGACCAGATCTGAGCTGCGGACGACCTTGTGGAGCTGCTGGCGGTGGAAGTCGACGGAGAACAGGTCGACAAGGCACCGAACCGGTCGAACCGGAGCCAACCGGAGTGAATCAGACCAGTCTGAACCTGGTTGAATCGGACTGAACCGGTTCAGCTAAGAAAGAAGGGAAAAAGGGAGAAAAAAAGAAAACGAAAAAATGGAAAGAATTTACGGGGATACACCGGACTTCGGGTAAGTCGGTAAGAGGTCAAAAGTGACCAATTTGACTTTTGGGAAATTTATTTAAATTATATTTAATCGAAAAGTAACCCGAGATTAAATATATAATTGTGCATGTAAGACCCGATATTTTCAAGTGCATTTAAAAATGCAAAAGGACTTAAATGGTATTCCCGAATACGTGCAAGGGCAAAATGGTCAAAAGACTAAAATTCGGTATTTATCGGGATAAGAAAATTTAATTAAAAATATGAGAATGAGAAATCTTGATCAATGATGAAGAAATAATTAAATTTCGGGTTAAATTGATCAAGATATGAATTTATTGGAATAAATCGGGATTTTTGTATCGAAAAATAGTCCCGAAAATAATCGAAAAATTATACCGGAAAGGTAAAATCGGACTGATAAATTCATTTATAGATTAAATGAATTAAATAATAATTTTTGAAGATATTTTGTAATTTTAATATATTTTAAGGAATAAAATAATATTAAAAATAAATTATAAATAAATAAAATGAAATTGAAAAAAAAAAGAAACAAATAGTCTGAAACGAAAACAGAAAGAAAAGAAACAGAGGGAAAACGCGAAGCGAGACCAAGGGAAGAAGAGAGACCGGACGAGCCACCACCGGCGGCCAAGGGCCCCAGACGAGGGTCGGCGAAGGTCGACCGACCTCAGGCGAGCCCACAGGCGGCCGCGACGCGCGGCGAGGTGGCCGAAAAACGTCGAAAACGGAGGAGAAGCCGCGGGGGAAGAGACGTCGATTCGCCGGCGATGGCTGCGATTCGACCCCAGCCGAGGCCTGATTTGAGAAGCCCAGGATATGGCGCGCCGAACGGCACCAGAATCGCACCGGGAACCGGCCGGACGGCGTCAGAACGGCAAAATGATGGGTGAACCGGACTGAACCGGCGGTCTGAGCCGAACCGGACCGAGCTGAACCGGCGGTCCGAACCGGGTTGAACCGGACCGGACCGGTTCAGCCAAAAAGAGAGGGAAAAAAGGAAGAAAAAGGGAAAAAGAAAAAGAGAAAAAATTGAGAAAAATTCCAGTGATGCAATCGAGTTTCGAGTAAGTCGGTAAGCGGTCGAATTGATCGATTTAAATTTCAGAATATTTAATTTGATTAAAATCCGACTGGAAATTTACCCGGATAAATATTTAAATTGTGTAGCTCGACAATTGGCATCAACCGAGAGCTCGAGATAGCCTCGATTTGTGTACGATCATGGAATAACGGGTAAGTGACCCTTATTTACGACAATTTTATATCGTTATGCGTGATTGATATTTAACGCATAAATTACAGATTTAATTTCCGCATAAATGAATTAAATTCTGGAAAATTGGATAAATTGTTATAAATATTAAATTGAGATATCCGAGAATTTAGAACGAGGCTAAATAAATATTGATGGGTCCAATGAGCCCAATAGGCCTCGATAAAGTGTGGTAAACGGGCTTAAGGCCGATTAAGGCCCATTATGGTGCAATCGGGCCCAATATGGGTAAACGGGCCCAATGATTTAAATTAAGCCCAGAAAATTAAGAAATACAATTAATTGCATTGTATTTGACCTGATGAACATTTATCCGCAGTGCCGGAGATTTGATTTGGATTCGGAGCAAATCAGACTGCGTGACGAGTCATCAGTGGAAAGGTCAGACTGTACAGATAAACGAGGTAAGGGAATTATGTGAGTAGCTAGAGGTAGCTACGCGTATTTTAATAGTTTTCTGTACACTGAATACGTATGTATACCTTGATTATGTATAAAGATCCTGAAACTGGTTTAAATAATTTTGAGGATCGAAATAGGTGAAATGTTTATTTTACCCCTATTGAGGGAAGTTCACCTAAGGATGGTGAAAGCATGACATGCATGAAATGCATGATTTAAGGTTTTTTATGATTAAGGAATTTTCTTGATTTTAATCAAAGTAAATTGATAGATTGGTCAATAATTGCATAAGTTTTCCAAAATAACACTACGTAGGTGTTATTAATATTTAAATGGAAATTTCTTTGGAAAATGGGCCAACTATCAAGTTTATATGGAAACAGATAGTGTCGACACGTAGTTCGCACTATATCTGTGTTTGTGATTGTGCATAAATGTGCTTGAGCGCTTGCTCGCACCGACTTATGTGACATCATATGCATGAAATGTGCTAGAGCATGGTGCTCGCACTGATTTTTATTATTGTGAAATGAGAGCTGCTGGAGCCTAGCTCGCACTCTGTTTTGACATGTTTTGACATGTTTTGATTTGTTTTGATGTGATATGCATAAAATGGTGCTGGAGCGATTGCTCGCACTAGTTTTAATGATTTGACATGCATGAGAGATGTTGGAGCTTAGCTCGCATCCTATTTTGATTTAATTATGCATGAAGCCGTGCTGGAGTGTAACTCGCACGAGATTTGATTTAATTATGCATAAAGCCGTGCTGGAGTGTAACTCGCACGAGAATTGATTTACTTGAGCATTCATTTGTGCTGGAGCATTGCTCGCACAAAGTTTTACGTAGTTTTCATAATTCATTTGA
This sequence comes from Firmiana major, assembly GCA_033439115.1. NCBI lineage: Eukaryota > Viridiplantae > Streptophyta > Magnoliopsida > Malvales > Malvaceae > Firmiana > Firmiana major. Next base: position 29,873,505 of record CM065905.1, read on the forward strand.
ATATCGTACTGGAGTTTTTCTCGTACGAGGTTTTCACTGAATTTATATACATATCCGTACTAGAGCATTGCTCGTACGTGGATTTTAATTGAAATTATAATCAGTTTAAGTCGTACTGGAGCGCTGCTCGTACGCAGATTTTACTGATTTCTATGAAACCGTGCTAGAGCTTCGCTCGCACGAGGTTTTCAGATATCATGAATATGCATGGAGCCGTGCTTGAGCTTCGCTCGCACAGGGATTTATATTACATGCATATAGCCGTGTTGGAGCCTCCTGTAGACTGTGTGTCACAGTGAGATAATATGCTCACACGTGCATTCTGAGACAGATGATATGGGTGGATAAGACCTATTACAGGCACCCCTGACTGAGCTTGGGTTCACGGAGTACTTTGTACCGTGTATGTCACGCGGAGTACGCTGTACCGTGGGGATTGTTGGAGTGGAGTGGCATTAGCCACGAGGCAGCAAGCCTTGCCCTCACAATCCTGGTGTTATGCTGTTCTGGCTGGTAGGACGACCCACCTCCCGTTTCAGGTGTGATACCCCGCACACTAGGTACCGTGTTGCCAGGGATCACTAGGATATGGCCATAGTCCTCGATGTTACTGTTAATTACCTGATTGTCTCACATGATATAACTTGTGGTCTGTTAGACTAGGGTAGACCCGAAGGAGGGGTCAGGCCCCCGATTTGATGATTTGATGATTTCAGATGATTTTATGATATGTGACCCTGAAAGAAGGGTGGTTTTATAACTCAAGTTTTATAATGAAATATAACAAATTGTTTTATGAGTTTTGAGATGATTGACCCAGAGGGGTTATTTTATACTGCGTTTTAAATGAATTGATTTAAATGCAGTGGCATGATGTGTTTTCCATGCTTTCATTTGAAAACCTTGAATTGTCTTACATGACATGAAAGACTGCATGATCTTGATTAAATTCATGCTTAATATGATTTAATGATGTCACATAAAATGCTTTGAATGCATGAGTTACATGATTTATATATGCACAAATAGTTTTGGATAAACTATGGCATTGAATATGCATGATTTTGTGCGTGTAATTTTAAATGAAAAGAAATGGATTTAAGGGCATGGCATTATGAGCATGTAGATAGTGGAGCTATCTACTTACTTGCATAATTGCCTTACTGAGCGTGTGGTTTGCTCACCCCCCTTATTTTCCCATCTTTTCAGAGCACTTGTAATAATTATTGAGCGGCTGAGGACTCGCATGCTTAATATCCGCTGCTTGCTGCTTCCCATCGAGAGACGGGTATACACATTTGTATGGTTTTGTATCTAAATATGTAATGCACAGTACTGTAAATGGATATGATGTCGGGGATGTAGAGTCATGTAAATACCATTGGGTATGTGTTTATTTAAAGTCAAAAGGATAGTAGACTCTGATATATGATTATGGGAATGAAATGTTAAATAGTGTGAGGCGACTAACACCGAATCATAGCCCAACTGTGTTGTAGGATGGTCACGACGAGAGAAAGGTAAGAATTAAATAATAAATGAAAAAGCGAAAAATTTACTCTGATTTTTAGGTAATTCGGGTCGTGACAGTGCAGTTGTACGACAAAGCCTGAACGAGAGCCGATTGAGCTTCGATTTTTGTATCCCGCATCATATTGGGTAAGTACATTTTAATTTCGGCAATATGAGTTTTTTAATACAGAGTTTAGATTTTTACGAAATTATGGATTAATTTCGTATAAAAATGGATATTAATCGAAATTACAACGTAATTACCGTAAATAGTGTACGGGCTATCCAATAAGTTTGGAACGAAGCCCGATGATTATTAGTAAACTAAATGAGCCCAGCAAACCCGAAGAAGGAATTTAATTAGTAGAAACGGGCTGAAAATGGGTCGAGGCCCATTAAGGTGCGATTGGGCCCAATAAGAGTAAATTGGCCCAATTAATTAAATCGACTGTAGTAAACAGGAGAATTATATTTATTGGGGTAAATTGACATGATAAATAATTATCTGCAGCCCTAGAGACTGGATTAGCAGCAAATCGGATCGGACGAGCCTCCGACAGTGGAATTTAGATACGCGCTCGACGAGAATCGAGGTAAGGGAATTTTGTAAGTGCATAGAGATACCTATGCGTAATTTTGAGGGGAAATACAGGGTCTAGAATTACTTAAAGTATTTAGAAAATGAAATGATAATTTTACGAAAATCGGGGCTTAGGTGAATAAAGAAAAAGACGATTTTGCTCGTGATAGTAAAATTTACAAAAAGGGTAGTAAGGCAGATAAATTGCATGATTTTTATGTTTTGATGCTTTATATGAATGTATTGCTTTGGTTTAAGCAAATTTACACATAGGTTGGCTGTTGATTTCTTGAATTATACGAAAGGATACCGGTTTGTACCGGTTACTATTTTAAAAGATATTTTATCAAGATTGAGCCACCTATCATATTTACATGAATAAAAAGAGTGCTAGAGTCTTTATCGCACTCAAGTTTATTGATTTATTTCTCATGAAAAGCCGTACTAGAGCATTGCTCGTACGAGAAATTTGTGTGTGCACAAAACCATGCTGGAGCTTCGCTCGCACGAGATTTTAGATATCATGATATGCATAGCGTGGTGCTGGAGCTTCGCTCGCACTAGACGTGAGTTGACATGCATATAGTCGTGCGGAAGCCTCCTGTAGACTGTGTGTCATAGAGAGTTGAGATGCTCGCACGTATACTTTGAGACATGGGTTGGTTATCGACATAGTATTGGGGTGGGTAAGACCTACGGCAGGCACCCCCAGACTATGATATGGGTCCAAGGAGTATGATGTACCGTGTATGTCACACGGAGTACGCTGTACCGTACAGTCATGATGACTCTATGATGTTACTTGCTATTCTGGCGGGTAGGAATTGACCCCACCTCCCGTTGCAGTTGTGATAACCCGCACACCGGGATTCGTGTAGCCTGGGATCACAGGGACAAAGTATGGCCATAGTCCTCGATTTTCATACAGTAACCTACATGCCTCACATGATATCATACGGTCTGGATAGACCAGGATAAACCCGATGGAGGGGTAAGGTCCCGATTTATGTTTTTAAACGAAATGCGATTTAATGAATCAAGGTATTCTCGAAAGATGGGTTTAGCCTTGATGTGGTTGTTTTATAACGAAACAAATGAGTTTCAAAGTGATGAGTTTTGTGATTAAACAAATAAGTTTTAACGTGAAGAGTTTGTAATGAAACAAATAAGTTTTAAATGTGACGAGCATGAGATGATATACATAAGGATTTTTCCATGTTTGTTTTATATATGGATTTCATGATTTCTCTTATATGATATATACATACATGTGGCATCGTTTTAGTCTTACCTCATGCTCCAAATACAAACGATTTTATATTATGACATTATCAGCACGTAGATAGTATAGTTATCTACCTGCTTACATTATTGCCTTACTGAGCTGTTTATGCTCACCCTTTCATTTTCCACCCCACAGGGTATATTCAGTAGAAGAGAATGACAATAGTCATATCCGCTGCTTCTTATCAAGACCAGGTATACACATTTGTATAATTTTTGTATCTGAACAAATAGAGGCACAGTACTGTACATGGATGAATATTGGGGATGTATTTATTTAAAATAAATTGATATGTAAATGAAATATGAAAATGGAATAGTAAATAGGTGAGAGGTGACTAACACCGAATCATAGCCCAACTGTTTAGTAGTGTAACTGTTCACGACGGGTAAAAAAATTGAAAAAAGTGAAAAATTTACTCTGATTTTTAGGTAAATTGGGTCGTGACAGAAAAGATGGTATCAGAGCAGAGTTGGCCTGATATGAGTCGGTGTTCATGTTTAAATAAATTTACATCCCCATGTATTGTGCATTGTTTAGATACAATTGTGTATATCAAGGTAGAAGTGCAGCTAAGAATTTAGTTTCGAATGCAAGAATATAATTTTTTTTAAATGATAGCCACTATGGTAGAGGGGCGAGTACACATGCTCGAGGCCATAGAGATTGGCCTGAGAATCGAATGAGTCGTAACATGAGACTCAAGATGAGAGTGAGGTGGAGGCTGATGATGAACACACTCCACAGAGTCATATAAAGAGACCAAACAGTATTGAGACACGCTTCGAGAGGATGGAGTGAAGTGTAGAAAATATTTCAGAGTTGTTTACTCAATCTATGCTGGTAGTTGAGGATAGGCAGGGTAAAGCGTAAACAGATGCCTCTGACTATAGAGATTTTCACACCCCTCCGGTATATAGCGAAGTAAAGAAACCAATAGTTACTGAGGACTGGGTGTATGAGATAGCGAAGTGCTATGGATTCTTTTGATGTATGTCAACCGAGAAGGTGACTTTTAAATACGTTTATGTTAGAGGGTGAGACGAAACATTGGTGGAAGTCCGCTCAACCCATTTGAATAGTTAGACGTCCAGAGCCGACATGAGAAGTATTTCTAGATGTATTCCGGTGACAGAATATTTCGAACTCTACTTAAGGGAAATTACCAGTAAAATTTCTTACACTGCCCATAGTCATTGGTTGATTGATGAGTATGAATCTCAGATTACATCCCTGGGCAAGTATGAACCCGATATTGTGGACAGTGAGAGTCGAAAAGACCAAAAGTTCATGGAAGGACTCAAATTATTGATTAGAGTCCGATTAGCTCATTACCTATGTCGAGGCAGTGCGCAGAATATAGTTGCGTGAAGAAGATCATGTGTTGCATGCCTCTGAGATTGGGAAAGGTAGTAAGGATCGAAATAAAGACAAAAGAGAATAGAGAATGACTGAGATGTCTGAACAGGAAAAAGAGACCAGTTGGTAAGACATTAGAGCTGATGAGTCACGGGGTAAGATTATTGGTAAGGCCCCAGTGCATTCAATTTAACACTTATGAGCAGTATTGTGATTAGAGGACCCCGACTTGCTGCAGAGCAGTGTAGCAATGTAGCAGTGTAGCAGTGTAAACAGTGTAGGATGTGTGGTGGATACCAAGGAAGAAAGGCCTACACCTACACTTTATTGACTAAAATAGGTGTTAAGAGTGGTAAGGCGAACCATTTATTATGATTGCTCAGAGTTGGGTGAGACTGCCCTACAGAAGAGCAAAGAGACATAGAAAACCCTGTTGATATCTCTGCACCGAAAAAGGGAGGCCATAGCTGAAGAAAAAAGGAAAATAGGTTGTTGGATGAGGGCGAGTATATGCCTTGGACCAGGACACAATTGATGTTTCATATGAAGTGGTGAAAGATGCCACACTAGTTAAGAATAGTGAAGTAATTAATTTAATTAATCCTGGTACCACGCATTTATTCATACCGCCTTCATTTGTATATAAATTAGTAAAAGACGTGAATGCTTACACCTATGGGTACAATGCCGATAGTTAATACCCAATGAAGGAGGGTTAACTAACGAAATAATTATGAAGAAATTGTAAGTTGAAAATAGGGGTGAAAACATCACTAGAAAGTATACGGTAAGTTTTGACAAGTAATAAAAGGGGTGTAACGATTGAAATTAAAGGAGTAAATGATGGTACTCACGAAATGAGTAATGACAGAGTTTGTTATAAGTGATATACGAAAAGAGATAAGTTTTAAGATGTGATAAATCCTGATTACGAGATAGACTGGAATAAGAGATGTATGTAAGGTAAGAATATCTGTGATACGTGAAGTAAATTGGGATTAAAGCAATTAGTAGCGAATATGAATTGTGACCACATGGACCGATACGTAAAGTAATTGTGGTCAAGTCTGAGGGTTAATAAAGGTATTTCAAAATACCTCCCCGCCTGAATACTTGACAGCGTCAAAAAGTATACACGTAACCTATAAATTGAAATCGACAGTTGAAATAATATACATTTAAAATTAGGGTACCTTTACTGGTACAATAAGAAATATAGAATTCGATTAATCAGGAAAGTTTAAAAATTTAAAATTTTATAAAAATTCGTTAATATAAGAAAAAAGGAAATGACGCGGGTTAGTAGTTTCAACGGAAGCGATTCTGGAAGGATATTATACGTTATGCGCACATAGGTCGAAGATATGAGTGATTGAAATATTCAGTGGAAGTCAACTACAACAAGTTATTTAAATTTACTTGGACCGAATTGTTATCATCCATATTGATGATATTATTGATGATATTCTGGGTGTATTTAAAGTCCAGGGGAAATTATAAGCAACAATTGAAAATTTCTTTTGTAGATGATTTGTAGAGAGTTCTCAGAATGGACTACTTTATTGACATGTTTAACTTAGAAAAAGTTGTATTTGAATGAGATGATAGACGTAACAAGAGTTTTAGTGTATTGAAGTAATAAACTAACCACCGCATTTATTCTCACCATACCCAACAGATTAAGAGGTTTCTCATGAGTCTATGGATACCTCAAAATAATGAATGGGCTGTGTATTGATGCAAAAGGGAAGATAGTTGATTTTGGATCCAAACAACTCAAGGATCATGAAAGGACTATCTGACCCATGATTTAAAAGTTGGCAGCGATAGTACTTGTACTGAGGATATGGTACTATTATGTACATGGTGAGAAATTTTGGGTATGCACTGATCATAAAGCCCCAAGTATCTGTTTTCACAGAAAGAGCGAATATGAGAATACATAGTGGGTTAGAGCTTCTGAGAGATTTTGATTATGGAAATTGTACCACCCAGGAAAGAGCCTCGAGATGGTATTACATATGATGGTCAGGGAGCGTGAGCTGCTAGAGTAGTTGTAAGCCTCAGTTGTGATGTGATCCCCTCTGATGATGACAGTGATTGTGTGACAGCTAGCCTGAGACTAGAACCGGATGAGAGTGCCCGAATTTGACAGGCTTAGCATGATGATCGGCATGGTGTCGATAGTATGGGTCAAATTCAGATGGGTACAGTGATAAAGTTCACAGAGAGAGATGATGGCTTACTGAGGTTCTGAGACAGTATAAGTGCTCCCTAGGACCACAGTGATGAGATAGTTATTGTCAGAAGCTCACTCTTTAGGATATACAGTGCATCCGAGAAGTAATAAATATATCAAAATCTTAGAAAATGATATTGGTGGTCAGATAGGAAAAGAGACATGGTAAAGATTGTGGAAAAGTGCCTAGTATGTCAGCAGAATAAGGTAGAGTATTAAAAGTCTGCAGAGTTATTACAGCCTCTACCTATATCGACGGCACGGAAATGAGAGCAAGTCTCCATGAATTTCGTGATGAGTTATAGAAGACTCGAATGAATCATGAGGCTATCTGGGTGATGGTCGATAGATTGACTAAGTCTACCCACCTTCTGATTATGAAACCCTAGATACTCTGACTGTATAGGCAGATTTATTGGTAAGAGAGATTGTTAACAGTATGTAGCATTCCAGTGAGCATTGTATCATATAGGGATTCCAGCTTCATTTTCCACTTATGGGAATGTTTTTCAAGAAGCTATGGGAACCCGACTAAGTGTTAGCACAGCTTTTTCATACTCAGACAGATAGTCAGTCAGAGAGGACTGTACAGGTTCTGAAGGATATGATAAGAGCACGTGCCATTTATCTTATAAGCTCCTGGGATGATCAGTCGTAACTAATCAAATTCGCCAATAATGACAGTTGTCACTCGAGTATCAGGATGACTTCAGATGAGACATTGTAAGGTCGTAAGGGTTGTTTCCCTGATTTGGATAAGAAGAAGTGGATAACAGATATAGAGTTGTTCCCGAATTGGTAAGACAAACCTATAAGGATATTCAGTTAATTGTGAAGGATTAAGAACACCTCATAACAGACAGAAAAGCTATGCTGACAAGAGACAGAAACCATTGGAATTCACCGAGGGTGAATTAGTATTGTTGGAAGTTACATGCCCTTAGTACATAGCATAAGGACATAACGAGATTCGGAAAGAGATTGGACAAAGTGGGAGATAAGACCTGTAGGTTGACGTTACTACCTGAATTAGCAGGCATCCACAATGTGTCCTATCTTATGATACTTCGAAATTACTGTCCGGATCCAACGTATGTGATCAAGTACGAGCTTCAACAGTTTAGCTCAATGAAAGTATAACATATGATTGGAAAATCGATTCGGGTATTAAACAGGAAGGAGAAAGTATTGAGGTTTAAGATGATCTCCCTAAAGTATTGAGGTTTAAGATGATCTCCCTAATTAAAGTATGTTGGTAGTATTACACTCCGAAAAAAGTCACATAAGAGTTAAGAGTATGATATGTGTGAAATATCCAGAGTCATTTACAGACTAACTTAGTTCTAATTTGGAGGACCAAATTTCTTAAGTGGGGGAGATTATGTAAGACCCGAAAAATTAATCGTAAATTTTTATGAGGAATGAAAATGGTCCTAAATTAAATGAAACGAGATTCAGACTGAAAATAAGGATTTAAAACACAAAATGAATGAGTATTCGTGAAGGGAAGTCGGGTTAAATTAATCTCGAACACGTGCAAGGGTAAAACGGTCAAAAGACCAAAAGCCGAAATAAATTCGATAAGAAAATTTAATTAAAAATAATGGATTTGAGAATCTTGATCAATAATGAAGAAATAATTAAATTTCGAGTCCAATTGATCAAGATCCAAAATTTTTAGAAATACCAAAAAGTCACCCGGGACAATATCCCGAAAATACGAAGAAATTATACCCGAAAAAGAGTTAAAAATATAATAAATAAATTAAATAAAATTAAATAAATGAATTTGGAATAAAAAATTAATTTTTGTATATATTTTAGAATATCTTTGAATATTTTAAGGAATAAAATAATAATAAACTAATTTATAAATAATAATAATAAAAATAAAATAAATCAAAAAAAAAGAGGGGAAATCGCGAAATCGCGATTGGAAAGGAAGCAGGCAACCGAGGCTGCCTCCACCGACGGACAGGGGTCACCGGCGACTGGGATCCATCGAGGGAGCCCAACTAAGACGCGATCGACCCCGTGCGAGCCACCACCGGCACCAACAGCGCCGGAATCCAGTGAAATTGAGGGAGAGAAACCGACGGGGAGAGAAGAGAAATTTTCGGCGAACGACGCCGATTCGGCCCCAACCACCGGCCATCGAAGAACCCCCACGTGATGCCGAGCCGAATGGGGGCGGAAATAGCCGGGGAAACGGCGGCCAGCACCTGCAACGGTGAGAAACGAGGAAGCCACCGACGCCGAAAAGGAGAAGAGGCCGGACCGACCACTTTCCGGCGACCTCGTGTGAAACCAAGACCAGATCTGAGTTGCGGACGACCTTGCGGAGCTGCTGACGGTGGAAGCCGACGGAGAACCGACCGGCAAGGCACCTAACCGGTCGAACCGGAGTGAATCGGACCGATCTGAACTGGGTTGAACAGGACTGAATCGGTTCAGCAAAGAAAGAAGGGTAAAAGGGAGAAAAAGAGAAAAAGGAAAAATGGAAAGAATTTTCGGGGATACACCGAACTTCAGGTAAGTCGGTAAGAGGTCAAAAGTGACCAATTTGACTTTCAAAAAATTTATTTAAATTATATTTAATCGAAAAGTAACCCGGGATTAAATATATAATTGTGCAGTTGTACGACAAAGCCCGAACGAGAGCCGATTGAGCTCCGATTTTCGTATCCCGCATCATATTGGGTAAGTACATTTTAATTTCGGCAATATGAGTTTTTTTAATACAGAGTATAGATTTTTACGGAATTATGGATTAATTTCGTATAAAAATGGATATTAATCGGAATTACAACGTAATTACTGTAAATAGTGTACGGGCTATCCAATAAGTTTGGAACGAAGCCCGATGATTATTAGTAAACTAAATGAGCCCAGTAAACCCGAAGAAGGAATTTAATTAGTAGAAACGGGCTGAAAATGGGTCGAGGCCCATTAAGGTGCGATTGGGCCCAATAAGAGTAAATTGGCCCAATTAGTTAAAGCGACTGTAGTAAACAGGAGAATTATATTTATTGGGGTAAATTGACATGATAAATAATTATCTGCAGCCCTAGGACTGGATTAGCAGCAAATCGGATCGGACGAGCCTCCGACAGTGGAATTTAGATACGCGCTCGACGAGAATCGAGGTAAGGGAATTTTGTAAGTGCATAGAGATACCTATGCGTAATTTTGAGGGGAATTACAGGGTCTAGAATTACTTAAAGTATTTAGAAAATGAAATGATAATTTTACGAAAATCAGGGCTTAGGTGAATAAAGAAAAAGACGATTTTGCTCGTGATAGTAAAATTTACAAAAAGGGTAGTAAGGCAGATAAATTGCATGATTTTCATGTTTTGATGCTTTATATGAATGTATTGCTTTGGTTTAAGCAAATTTACACATAGGTTGGCTATTGATTTCTTGAATTATACGAAAGGATACCGGTTTGTACCGATTACTATTTTAAAAGATATTTTATCAAGATTGAGCCACCTATCGTATTTACATGGATAAAAAGAGTGCTAGAGTCTTTATCGCACTCAAGTTTACTGATTTATTTCTCATGAAAAGCCGTACTGGAGCATTGCTCGTACGAGAAATTTGTGTGTGCACAAAATCATGCTGGAGCTTCGCTCGCACGAGATTTTAGATATCATGATATGCATAGCGTGGTGCTGGAGCTTCGCTCGCACTAGACGTGAGTTGACATGCATATACTCGTGCGAAAGCCTCTTGTAGATTGTGTGTCACAGAGAGTTGAGATGCTCGCACGTATACTTTGAGACATGGGTTGGTTATCGACATAGTATTGGGGTGGGTAAGACCTACGGCAGGCACCCCCAAACTATGATATGGGTCCACGGAGTACGATGTACCATGTATGTCACACGGAGTACGCTGTACCGTGCAGTCATGATGACTCTATGATGTTACTTGCTATTCTGGCGGGTAGGAATTGACCCCACCTCCCATTGCAGTTGTGATACCCCGCACATCGGGATCCGTGTAGCCTGGGATCACAGGGACAAAGTATGGCCATAGTCCTCGATTTTCATATAGTAACCTACATGCCTCACATGATATCATATGGTCTGGATAGACCAGGACAAACCCGATGGAGGGGTAAGGTCCCGATTTATGTTTTTAAACGAAATGCGATTTAATGAATTAAGGTATTCCCGAGAGATGGGTTTGGCCTTGATGTGGTTGTTTTATAATGAAACAAATGAGTTTCAAAGTGATGAGTTTTGTGATTAAACAAATAAGTTTTAACGTGAAGAGTTTGTAATGAAACAAATAAGTTTTAAATGTGACGAGCATGAGATGACATACATGAGGATTTTTCCATGTTTGTTTTATATATGGATTTCATGATTTCTCTTATATGATATATACATACATGTGGCATCGTTTTAGTCTTACCTCATACTCCAAATACAAACGATTTTATATCATGACATTATCAGCACGTAGATAGTATAGTTATCTACCTGCTTACATTATTGCCTTACTGAGCTGTTTATGCTCACCCTTTCATTTTCCACCCCATAGGGTATATTTAGTAGAAGAGAACGACAATAGTCATATCCGCTGCTTCTTATCAAGACCAGGTATACACATTTGTATAATTTTTGTATCTGAACAAATAGAGGCACAGTACTGTACATGGATGAATATTGGGGATGTATTTATTTAAAATAAATTGATATGTAAATGAAATATGAAAATGGAATGGTAAATAGGTGAGAGGTGACTAACACCGAATCATAGCCCAACTATTTAGTAGTGTAACTGTTCACGACGGGTAAGAAAATTGAAAAAAGTGAAAAATTTACTCTGATTTTTAGGTAAATTGGGTCGTGACAGATGTCGCCCGGGGTCGTGCTGTCTTCGTCGGCCCTCGTCGGTCCTTAGCCCTCTCCGGTGGCTCGCCGATGACGAACCTCTTTCCTCGGGTTCGACTTCCATTCTTTCCTCTTCATTTTCTCTGTTTCGTTTCGCGTTTCTTTCAGATTTCCCTTTTTTGTTACATTTTATTTATTTATTTATTTATAATTTATTTTTAATATTATTTTAATCATTAAAATAACATTAAAATTTCTCAAAATATCTAAAAATATCATATTAAATTCATTTAATCCGTAAATGAATTTATCAGTCCGATTTTACCTTTTTGGTATATTTTTCGATTATTTTCAGGATAATTTTTTGATACGAAAATTTCAAAAATATTAAATAAATTTATATCTTGATCAATTTAATCCGAAATTTAATTATTTCTTCGTTATTGATCAAGATTTCTAAATCTCATATTCTTAATTAAAATTTCTTTTCGAATTTAAATCGGGTTTCGATCTTTTGACCGTTTTACCCTTGCACGTTTTCGAGAATTCATTTTCAATCCATTTTGCATTTTTAAATGCACTCGAAAATTTCTATTCATTCCCTTTTGTTCTTACGATAATACCGGGTCTTACAAGAATATTTAGTATTTATAGACTAAGAGTGGAAGAGGCTGGGGATCTCGATCTGGAATCTTGATTATCATAGACATATATTTTTATTTTTTTAGTGTTTTTCTCTGAACTTATGGCTTGCTAAGTTTTTAGTCTAGCCAAAGGATAATTAAAGTTTAGGTTCTTCAAGAATTGTGAGATCTAATTAGTTTGATATTGTTCTTTTATATCTTTATTATTTATATATCTTCTATGCTTGTTTAAATTATTGTTTTGATTGATTGCGCAAAAAGGGCCCTTTGTTCAATTGTCAGGATAATATATCACCAATTAGAAACCTGAATCCATAATTATTCAGGCATTCTAATATAAGTGGTAAATAAAATTGTAACGACCTAAAACTACCCAAAAATCAGAGTAAATTTTTCGCTTTTATTTATTCTTAGATTCTTACCTGTCCTCTGATCGTGACCACACTCCACTAACAATTGGGCTGTGCGTCAATGCCATTCCCACCATTCATTTACCATATAACTTAATTCTTTCTCAATCATTTATAAGTGTTTACAATATTAATACATCCCCTAAAGTTACGTACAAACATGTTACTGTGCTATGCTTATTTAGATACAATATGTACAAGTGGATATACCTTAAATGATGGGCAGCAGCGGATATTTGAAATACAATACTCAGTCGCCTCAACATCTACTAGAGATTATCTGTGTGAGAAAATGAAAGGGGTGAGCACATCAAGCTCAGTAACGCAATCCTACGAACAAGTAGGTAACCATACTACCTACATGAACGTGGTGCCATGCATAACCACCATTTCTCCACACATTTTAAAACTGATGCTATGATTCATGATGTCATGTAAAACACGTTCGCATGGAAAATCCAACAAGCAACTCTTTTTAAATCATTTCTTTCTCATTTAAAAATTTCACAATAAAGTCAAGACTTAACCCCTCCCTCGGGTGGTCCTGACTCACACAAAACCATGAAAATCAGTTTACATCACACATGAGTTTAAAAAGCATGGAAATAACATCATGCAAATCTGATTTAAAACCCAGTTTTGATCTCATCAAAATCGTCAACATGCGAGACTAGGCAACATCTGTATATCGATAATAACCAGGACTATGGCCATGTGTCCTCGGGAGTCCCTCTGCCTACACGGATCCTAGTGTGCGGGGTCTCACCATGATCGGGAACCACCTGGGACGTGGGTCAGTCCATCTCATCAGTCTTATCCGATCCCACGCATCCGAAGATGCTACACGTATCCGAAGATACCAGGCATCCGAAGATGCCACATGGTACATCGTACTCCATGCTACTTGCACGGTACATCATACTCTGTGGACCCATATCATATCTCTATACTCATGCCATGTCTCAAAAGGCACGTGCGAGCCTATTTAATCGGTGACACACAGTCTACCTGATGCTCCAAGCACGGCTCATCGCATGTTCTCATAAAAATCAGTGGGGGGTGCGAGTGATGCTCCAACACTCTCGTCAATTTAAGTTAAACTAGTGTGAGCTAAGCTCTAGCACTATCATCAAATCATGTGGAAAATCTGGTGCGAGTTAGACTCTAGCACCCTGTCACAAAAATCATGTAAAATCTGGTGCGAGTTAGACTCTAGCACCATGTCACGAAAATCATATATATATATATATATAAATCTGGTGCAAGTTGGACTCCAGCACCAATGCATGTAAAACTCTAGTGCGAGCTCTCGCTCCAGCACTAATGCATGCATCACACAAATTAAAACATCGTGCGAGCTGAGCTCTAGCACGTCACATGTCAATAAAAATACGTAGGCGGCTTTGTTTCCTCAAAACAGTTTTCGAATCAATTTCCTAGTTGAAAATATGCAATGCTGTGCATTTTTCTTTCAAGGTTAGCCAGCCTACTCATGCATGCATCAAAACAGCTCCAGAACGAGCAGGAACATCTTGTTCCTACTCCTCCCAATTTTTCCTAAAATTGAAAATTTTACCCTTAACAAAGGTATTTTGGTAATTTGCCCGTTTGGGGCACTAAAATTATTAACTTACTTCTAGACCCTTTAGAGAATTTAAAAGACTGCATATGACTTTGAAATTTCATAAAGTTACCTCTAGTAGTCCGTAGAATTCCCTTACCTTATTTTTCTGTAGAGTCTGACCTTCCTTTTCCACTGCTGTCTCGTCACGCAATCCGATCTGCTCCCAATCAAATGTCCGAAACTACGTATAAATATTTCTCAGATCAGATATCATACAATTTAATTGTATTTCCTATTTTCTGGGCTTAATTTAAATTATTGGGCCCATTTACTCCTATTGGGCCCGATTGCACCTTAATGGGCCTTAATCGGCCTTAAGCCCGTTTTCCACTTAATTTTCACATTATCGAGGCCTATTGGGCTCATTGGGCCCACCAATAATTTCTTGGGCCTTGTTCTTACTCTCGAATAGCTCAATTTATTATTTACGACAATTTATCTAAATTTCCATAATTTAATTTATTTTATGCGATAATTAAATTCGGAGCACGCATAATGATGTAAATTATCGTAAATAAGGGTTACTTACCCGAGATTCCATGCTAGTACATAAATCGAGTCTGTCTCGAGCTCTTGTTTGACGTCAATTGTCGAGCTACAAAATTTCATAAATTTTTGGGTAAATTTTCAGTCGAAAATTAATAAAATTAAATATTCTAAAATTTAAATCGATCAATTTCAACCGCTACTGACTTAGCCGTAGCTTGATTACATCGTCGAAATTTTTCTCCAATTTTTCCTCTTTTTCTTTGTCCCTTTTTTTCCTTTTTTTTTCCTTTCTTTCTTGGCAGAACCGGTTCGGTCCAGTTCAACCCGGTTCGGACAGTCGGTTCACTCTGGTTCGACCGGTTCAGTGCCTTGCCGGCCAGTTCTCCGCTGGCTTCTGCCGCCAGTGGCTCCGCTGGGCCGTCCACAGCATGAATCTGCCCTCGGTTTCGTCCAAGGCTGCCGAAAAGTCGCCGGTCCGGCCTGTTCTCTCCACCGTCGGTACCCATTTCCTCTTTCCGCCATTTTCGACGCCGTTTGTCGGTTTCGGATACTGCCACCACCACCAATCTGCTCGTCTTGGCCTCGGGGACGTTCGACTGGGGGTGGGGTTGGCCAGATCGACGCCGTTCGCCGCCGTTCTTCGCTTCTCTCCCTCGTCGGTTTCTCCTTCCGTTTCCTCACTCACCGACCGCGTTTCTCCTCTATTGCTGGTGCCGGCGAGCTCGATTGCCCCTCGTCCAGCTTCCTGGTCACCGGAGGTCGTCGGTGATGGAGATCGACGACCTCGGTCAGCCCTCGCTCCGTTTTCCTCAAAAATCGCGAAACGCGATTTCCGATTTCCTTTTTTTATAATAAATTTTATTTTTATTTTTATTTTTATTCAATTATTTTATTATTATTTGGCATAAATATCTAAGAAAATTATTATTTAATTCATTTAGTCTATAAATAATTTTCTCGGTATTATTTTGACTTTTCGGTATATTTTTCAATTATTTTTGGGATAATTTTTTCGAGGAAAAAATTTCGATTAATCCCGATTAATTCCAATAAATTGATATCTTGACCAATTTAACCCAGAATAAATTTATTTCACCTTTATTGACTAAGATTTCTCAATCCATTATTTTTAATAAATTTTTTTTCTCATCGAATTTATATCGACTTTCGATCTTTTGACCATTTTGCCCTTCAACGTGTTCGAGAATTTCATTTCAATCCTTTTGCATTTTTAAATGCACTCGTAAATTTCTATTCATTCCCTTTTGCTCTTACAATAAAATCGGGTCTTACAATCTCCCCCACTTAAGGAATTTGGTCCTCCAAATTAGAATCAAGTCATATGAGTCCATAAACTACTCTGGTACATCAATCGTATCATACTTTTTTAATTCTCATGTGACCTTTTTCCGGAGTGTACTACTACCAAAGGACTTTAATTAGGGAGATCGTCTTAATCCTCAATACTTTCTCTTTCCTGTTTAATGCCCGAATCAACTTTTTCAATATACTTATATTTGCACTGAGCTGAATTGTTGGAGTTCATATCCGATCACCTATGCTGGATCTGGATAGTATTGCCGAAGTATCAAAAGATAGGACATATTGTGGATGCCTGTTTATTCATGTGATAATGCCAACTTACAGGTCTTATCTCCCACTTGTCTAATCTCTCAAAAATTTCATTCAGCAAAACTTAATTTGCCTTCTTCCCGAGTCTCGTTATGTCGTTATTCCCTTCAGACAAATAACTTCAACAATATTGATTCACCCTCGGTGAATTCCAATGCTTTTTGTCTACTTTGAGGTGTTCTTAATCTCTCACTCAACTGAACATCCTCAGAGACTTATTATACTAATTCAGAAGAAATTTCTATCTGTCACCCACTTTTTCTTATCCAAGTCGGGGAAACAACCTCTACGGCTATACTATGCCTCATATCTTGTTATCTCGATACTCAAGTGACAACTGTCGTTATTGACGGATTCAATTTGTAATAACTGATCATCCCAGGAGCTTATAAAATCAATGGCACACGCTTTCATCCTATCCACTAGAATCTGTACAGTCCTCTCTAACTGACCATCTGTCTGAGGATGGAAAGCTGTGCAAATACTAAATCGGTTTCCCGTAGCTTCCTAAAAATATTCTCAGAGGTGGAAAGTGAAGTGGGAATCCCTATATGATACCATGCTCACTGGAATGCTACATAATGTTTCACAATCTTCCTTATACCAGAATCCTCATACACACTTTGAGTATCTGGGGATTTCATAACCAGAAGGTGGGTAGACTTAGTCAATTTAGAGACTATCATCTAAATAGCCTCGTGATTCATCTGAGTCCTCTTTAACCCATCACGAAATTCATGGAGACTTGCTCCTATTTTCGTGTCGTGTCGATATAGGTAGAGGCTGTAATAACTCTGCAGACTTTTAATACTCTACCTTATTCTGCTGACATACTAGGCACCTTTCCATAACCTCTACCATATCTCTTTTCACATCTGACCACCAATACCCTTTTCAGAGATTTCATATATATATTCGTTACTTTCCGTATGCACTGTATATCTCGAAGAGTAAGCTTCTGACAATATTATTATCTCATCAACGGTGGTCCTGGGGAGTACTTATACTGTCTTTGAATCTCTCTGTAAATCATCGACACTCTCTGTGAACTCTGTCACTGTACCCTTCTGAGTCTGACCTAAACTATCGATACCATGCCGATCATCACGCTAAGCCTGTCAAATCCGGGCACTCTCATCCGATTCTAGTCTTAGGCTAACTGTCACACAATCACTGTCATCATCAGAAGGGATCACATCACTACTGGGGCTCATAACTGCTCTAGCAGCTCACGCTCCCTGACCATCATATGTAATACCATCTCGAGGCTCTTTCTGCTCAGGGCATCAGCCATCACATTAGCTTTTCCTGGGTGGTACAATTTTCCACAATCAAAATCTCTTAGAAGCTCTAACACACTATGTATTCTCATATTCGCCTCTTTCTGTGAAAACAGATACTTGAGGCTTTATGATCAGTGCATACCCAAAATTTCTCACCATGTACATAATAGTACCATATCCTCGATACAATTACTACCGTTGCTAACTTTAAATCATGGGTCAGATAGTTTAGTTCATGATCAATGAGTTGTCTAGATCCATATTCGACTATCTTCCCATTTTGCATCAATACACAGCTCCTTCATTATTTTGAGGTATCCCTACACACACTGAGAACCTCTTGAGCTGTTGGGTATGGTGAAAATAATCACGGTGGTTAGTTCATACTTCACTACACCGAAATTTCATGTCACATCTATCATCTCACTTATCATCTCATTCAAATACCATGATTTCATAGTTAAACGTGCCAACAAGGTATACCCTTTTTAAAACTCGCAACAACCATCTGTAAAAGCAATTTTCCAATTGTTGCTTATAATTTTCCCTGGACTTTAAATACACCCAGCATATCATCAATAAGGATGATGACAAATCGGTCTAGGTAAAGTTTAAATAACTCATTGTAGTTGAGCTCCACTACATATTTTAATCGCCCATATCCTTGACCTATGTACGCATAAACGTATAATATCACTTCAAAATTGCTTCCATTTCCAAGTACTAACCCGCGTCATTTCCTTTTTCTTATATTAACGGCTTTTATTAAATTTTAATATTTTAACCTTCATAATTAATCGAATTTTATAGTTCTTTATCGTACTAGTGAAGGTGTCTAAATTTTAAATGTATATATCTTACCACGATTGATTTCAAGTTTAGATTATATATATATATTTCTAGACGCTGTCAAGTCTTCAGGCGGGGATGTATTTTAAAATACCTTTATTAACCCTTAGACTTAACCATAGGGACTAGTTATGGTTATATCCACCCTTACCCTTGGTTATAATTCATATTTACTACTTATCGCTTTAATCCAAATTACTTCATATTTTAAGGGTATTCTTACCTAGCATATGCCTCTTACTCCAGTTCATCTTGTATTTAGGATCAAACATATCTTAAAGAGTATCTCCTTCGTATATCAATTATAAGGAAACTCTGTCATTATTCATTTTGTGAGTACCATCATTTGCTCCTTTAATTTCAACCGTTGCACCCCTTTTTAGTACTTATCAAAACTTACAGTATACTTTTCAGGGGTAACCATATCACTATCTTAGGATAGAAATCCGAACATCATAATATGCAGCCGACTACTTTATTCTCAAATATTACTTTAAATTATTTATAGTCCATTAAATAAAATTGGCTGACTTATACTTCTTCCCCCGTTTTCAACTTAAAATCTCTTCATAATTATTCTGTTAGTTAACCTTCCTCTGTGGGGGTACTCATTTATCAGCATTGTGCCCAAGAGTGTAGGCATTCATGTCTTTTACTCACTTACATGCGAATGAAGGCGGTATGGTACCAGGATCAATTAATACAATTGCTTCTTTATTCATAAATAGTGTGGTATCTTTCACCACATCCTATGAAACATCAGTAATGTCTTGGTCCAAGACATACACTCGTCTTCGTCCAACAGCCTACCTTCCTTTTCTCTTCGACTGTGGCCTCCCTTTTTGATGAAGCTATCTCAACAGGGTTTTCTCTATCTCTTTTCCTTTCTGTGGGGCAATCTCGCCCAACTCTGAGCAATCATAATAAATGGTCCGTTTTACCACACTTAACGACCATTTTTATCAATAATATGTTAGTGTAAGCCCTACTTCCGTGGTATTTACCACACATTCTACAGTGATCCGTAGCAGATCGGGGTTCTCCAATCACAATACCCCTCAAAAGTGTTATAATCGGATAACTGTGGCCTTCCAATCATCTTACTGCATAACTTATCAAATCAAATCTTTGACCAAACTACCCATTTTTCCCGATCTGACATTTCTGTCATTCTCAATTCTCTTTCTGTCTCTATTTTGGCCCTTACTACCTTTCCCAATCTCAGAGGCGTGCAACACTTGATCTTATTCACATAATTGTATTCTGCACACTGCCTCAGTATAGGTAGTGATACCTAACGTGGCCAATCGGACTCTAATTGACAATTTGAGCCCTTCCATAAACTTTTAGATATCTCAACTGTCACTGTTCATAGTGTCGAGGTAATATCTGCCTAAGAATATAACCGAGTTTCATACTCATAATTCATACTCATCAATAAATCAATTCCTCTGGGTCAGAGTAAGGATTTTTATCTATCATTCCCTTTAAACAGTGTCTAGGATATTCTATCACCAGAATACATCCAAAAATATTTTGCATGTTACTTTGGATGTCTAACTCTTAAGTTGGGTCGAGCAGACTTCCATCAATGCTCCGACTTGCCCTCAAATCTTATGCATACTCTAAGCAATTTGCTCTCAAAATATCTCCACACTCCGCTCCAACCTCGTGAAGTGTGTCTCAATACTGTCCGATCTCTCTATCGGACTCTGTGAGGCATGCTCAATATAAACCTCCATTTCAATCTCATCCTGATTCTCACAGGTCAACTCAGCACGATTAGCAAGCTCAGGTCTACCTCTACGACCTCTGCCTCATGCTCTACCTTCTCTATCGCGACTAATATTAGGTATTCTTGCATTCTCAACCATTTCTTAGTTAAAACCCATCTCGATATACACTATTGTATCTAACCAAGCACAGTAACACGGGGATGTAATTTCCTAATTACTGACACTGACACACATCAGACCAATTTTGCTCTGATACCACCTTTCTATGTCATGACCCAAAACTACCCAAAAACCAGAGTAAATTTTTCACTTTTATTTATTCTTAGATTCTTACTTGTCCTCTGATCATGACCACACTCCACTAACATTTGGGTTGTGCGTCAATGTCAGTCCCACCATTCATTTACCATATAACTTAATTCTTTCTCAATCATTTATAAGTGTTTACAATATTTATACATCCCCTAAAGTTACTTACAAATATGTTACTGTGCTATGCTTATTTAGATACAATATGTACAAGTGTATACACCTTAAATGATGGGCAGCAGCGGATATTCGAAATGCAGTACTCAGTCACCTCAACATCTACCAGAGATTATCTATGTGAGAAAATGAAAGGGGTGAGCACATCAAGCTCAGTAAGGCAATCCTACGAACAAGTAGGTAACCATACTACCTACATGAACGTGGTGCCATGCATAAACCACCCTTTCTCCACACATTTTAAAACTGATGCTATGATTAATGATGTCATGTAAAACACCTTCGCATGGAAAATTCAACAAGCAACTCTTTTTAAATCATTTCTTTCTCATTTAAAAATTTCACAATAAAGTCAGGACACAACCCCTCCCTCGGGTGGTCCTGACTCACACAAAATCATGAAAATCAGTTTACATCACACATGGGTTTAAAAAGCATGGAAATAACATCATGCAAATCTGATTTAAAACCCAGTTTTGATCTCATCAAAATCGTCAACATGCGAGACTAGGCAACATCTGTATATCGGTAATAACCAGGACTATGGCCATGTGTCCTCGGGAGTCCCTCTGCCTACACGGATCCTAGTGTGGGGGGTCTCACTACGATCGGGAACCACCCGGGAGGTGGGTCAGTCCATCTCGTCGATCTTATCCGATCCCACGCATCCGAAGATGCCACACGTATCCGAAGATACCACGCATCCGAAGATACCACACGGTACATCGTACTCCATGCTACTTGCACGGTACATCGTACTCCGTGGACCCATATCATATCTCTATACTCATGCCATGTCTCAAAACGCACGTGCGAGCCTATTTAATTGGTGACACATAGTCTACCCGATGCTCCAAGCACGGCTCATCGCATGTTCTCATAAAAATCAGTGGGGGGTGCGAGCGATGCTCCAGCACTCTCGTCAATTCAAGTAAAACTAGTGTGAGCTAAGCTCTAGCACTCTCATCAAATCATGTGGAAAATCTGGTGCGAGTTAGACTCTAGCACCCTGTCACGAAAATCATGTAAAATCTGGTGCGAGTTAGACTCTAGCACCATGTCACGAAAATCATATATATATATATATAAAAATCTGGTGCGAGTTGGACTCCAGCACCAATGCATACAAAACTCTAGTGCGAGCTCTCGCTCAAGCACTAATGCATGCATAACACAAATCAAAACATCGTGCGAGCTGAGCTCTAGCACGTCACATGTCAATAAAAACACGTAGGCGGCTCTGTTTCCTCAAAATAGTTTTCGAAACAATTTCCTCGTTGAAAATATGCAATGCTGTGCATTTTTCTTTCAAGGTTAGCCAGCCTACTCATGCATGCATCAAAACACCTCTAGAACAAGTAGGAACATCTTGTTCTTACTCCTCCCAATTTTTCCTAAAATTAAAAATTTTACCCTTAACAAGGGTATTTTGGTAATTTACCCATTCGGGGCACTAAAATTATTAACTTACTTCTAGACCCTTCAGATAATTTAAAAGACTGCATATGACTTTGAAATTTTGTAAAGTTACCTCTAGTAGTTCGTAGAATTCCCTTACCTTATTTTTTTGTAGAGTCTGACATTCCTTTTCCACTGCTGTCTCGTCACGCAGTTTGATCTACTTCCAATCCAATGTCCGAAACTGCGTATAAATATTTCTCAGGTCAGATATCATACAAATTAATTGTATTTCCTATTTTCTGGGTTTAATTTAAATCATTAGGCCCATTTACTCCTATTGGGCCCGATTGCACCTTAATGGGCCTTAATCGGCCTTAAGCCCATTTTCCACTTAATTTTCACATTATCGAGGCCTATTGGGCTCATTGGGCCCACCAACAATTTCTTGGGCCTCATTCTAACTCTCGAATAGCTCAATTTATTATTTACGACAATTTATCTAAATTTCCATAATTTAATTTATTTTATGGGATAATTAAATTCGAAGCACGCATAACGATGTAAATTGTCGTAAATAAGGGTTACTTACCCGAGATTCCCTGCTAGTACGCAAATCGAGTCTGTCTCGAGCTCTTGTTTGACATCAATTGTCGAGCTACACAATTTCATAAATTTTTGAGTAAATTTCTAGTCGAAAATTAATTAAATTAAATATTCAAAAATTTAAATCGGTCAATTTCGACCGCTACTGACTTACCCGTAGCTCGATTACATTGCCGGGATTTTTTCCTCTTTTTCTTTTTCCCTTTTTTTTCCTTTTTTTCCTTTCTTTTTTGGCTGAACCGGTTCGGTCCGGTTCAACCCGGTTCGGACCGTCGGGTCACACCGGTTCGGCCGGTTCAGTGCCTTGCCGGCCGGTTCTCCGCCAACTTTCGCTGCCAGTGGCTCCGCTGGGCCGTCCGCAGCACGAATCTGCCCTCGGTTTCGTCCAAGGCCGCCGAAAAGTCGCCGGTCCGGCCTGTTCTCTCCACCTTCAGTACCCATATCCTCTTTCCGTCGTTTTCGACGCCGTTCGTGAGTTTCAGCGACTGCCACCACCACCAATCTGCTCGTCTTGGCCTCGGGGACGTTCGACTGGGGGTGGGGTTGGCCAGATCGACGCCGTTCGTCGCCGTTCTTCGCTTCTCTCCCTCGTCGGTTTCTCCTTCCGTTTCCTCACTCACCGGTCGCGTTTCTCCTCCACTGCTGGTGCCGAAGAGCTTGACTGCCCCTCGTCCAGCTTCCTGGTCATCGGAGGTCGTCGGTGATGGAGACTGACGGCCTCGGTCAGCCCTCACTCCGTTTTCCTCAGAAATCGCGAAACGTGATTTTCGATTTCCTTTTTTTATAATAAATTTTTTTTATTATTTTTTTATTTTTATTCAATTATTTTATTATTATTTGGCATAAATATCTAAGAAAATTATTATTTAATTTATTTAGTCTATAAATAATTTTCTATGTATTATTTTGACTTTTTGGTATATTTTTCGATTATTTTTGGGATAATTTTTTCGAGGTAAAAATTTCGATTAATCCCGATTAATTCCAATAAATTGATATCTTGATCAATTTAACCTAGAATAAATTTATTTCACCTTTATTGACCAAGATTTCTCAATCCATTATTTTTAATAAATTTTTTTCTCATCGAATTTATACCGACTTTCGGTCTTTTGACTATTTTGCCCTTCAACGTGTTCGGGAATTCCATTTCAGTCATTTTGCATTTTAAATGCACTCGTAAATTTCTATTCAATTCCTTTTGCTCTTACAATAAAATCGGGTCTTACAAACATATTTGATTTCAGATAAGATTTTCAATTCTATGTTAAGAAGATATATAATCTAGCTTAAATAAACGTACATGTGTGTTTATTGGTTAGAATTGGTAGTCTCTCTAGTTTTCAATGCTGCTGGTAAATTAAATCTTAAGATCGTATCTAAGATTGTTTAACTGACAAGAGAAATAATTAGAGATCGTATCCTGATTATCGAAGAAGTAAGGAGGGATAGGTTGTTAGGTCGTACCAATAACCATAACCAATTTGGTAAAGATTAAAAGAACTTATTTTTGCATCAATGATCAATTCCCTGAACCCATTCTAAGATTATGCCTTTGGTTAGATGTTTTCATCATATTGATTTTTTTCTACTACATTTTAATATATTTTCATTTTTATTCTCACTACAACAAAATCCCCATTTTACTTTTTAATTGTTTTGCAGAAAAATAAATCAAACCAATCTCTTGGGAAATGACCTTACTCATTTATACTACAGTTTAAATTTATTTTGAGTAGGAATTATTATTGTTGGTTTCGACACCCACCAAATTCATTTATAAGTAAGAGACACGTGAGATAGGCAATATAACAGGGAAATATCCTCTAGGACTATGGCCATATCCTCTGTGATCCCAGGCTACATTGATCAGGTGTGCGGGGTATCACTTCTATCTGCTTCTGCATGGGAGGTGGGTAACGTCTAACCCGCCAATCCATAGCAGAACTAATCATCGTCCGAAGACGGCACATCACGATCTCAACATGGTACAACGTACTCCATTCTACCTACACAGTACAACGTACTCCATGGACCCATATCAACAAATCATATCACGTGCGAGCCTATTTAATCGGTGCGACACCCAGTCTACCCGAAACTCCTAGCACGACTATCAATCATGTCATAAAACCACGTGCGAGTAATCTCAAGCACGACAAGAAGTTTGGTGGACATCTAATGCGAGCTATGCTTTAGCACCATGTCAAAACCAGTATAAAGTCTGTTCGAGCTAAGCTCCAGCACAACATCATAGAAATCCATGTGAAAACTAGTGTGAGCTAAGCTCCAGCACTCATGCGTATAAAAACAAATCAAATCTCGTGCGAGTCATACTCTAACATGCTTTCATTCTCACGAAATCCATGTAGGTGGTTCAATTCTTTGCAAAGCATGGTAACAAACCAAATCAAGTTATTTCTTTTGCAAATCATTTCAAATGTTAGCCAACCTACCAATCACTTGCTAAAAAGAAATAAAACAAGATTTTCAAAGCATCATGCTTTTGTTTTCATGCACATTTCTCAAAACCCAACTCTTGCCTTTCAATCACCCATTTCATTTCTATTACCACATGCATACTAGAAAACATATCGCGCCCCAAAATGCGCACAGATATCTCTAAGAGTCCACACAATTCCTGTACCTCGATTTACTCGAGTGCGACTCTCTTCCTCTTAGCTTCTTGCGCTTTGGCTCAACTTGATCCGGGTGTATCCTCGGAAGCTGCAAATCATTCACTAATCACTTGAGTTAATGTTGCTAACTCACATTTTGACTTAACTAGTTAATGTATTTCATTGAGCCTATTTCGTTATGTTTGGCCCATTTTTGCATTTAGCCATCATCAAGCCATTTCCAACCAATTCATCTAGTAACTCACTTAGTTACTTGTTTAAGACTTGATATTAAATACTCTACCCTTCCTCCCTCATTCCTTTATGCATTTTACCCAATGCCATAAATACACACTTTACCCTTTTTGGGTTAGTCTCACAATTTATTCCATAACACCATCTTAAAATCATACCCATAACACCATTATCGCCTTAAGATATCTTATTCATCATTTATTCCAATACATTTCACTTTCTCACATTGACCTATTTCTAAGTTATAATTGTTCCTTTGCATTCTAGGTAGTTCTACCATTAATATGCACACCAAATTAACTCTAAAATCAATAACTAAACAAATAAACTTGGATTGGTGCATTAGAAACTCACCTAGATTAATTTCCTCTTTGCTCCAAATGGAAATGCACCTTTTCTCCTTCAATCCCACAAATGGGGTAATGCCTCCAAGCTATGTTCTTCTCTTTGATGTGAACAACTTTGTATCTAATAGCCTTCCTAAAATCTTCATGAAAATGGGTGGATTAGGAGTGAGAAAGCTAGGTTTTGGATTGAAAATGGAAAGGAAATGGTTGCCCTCGTGAAATACAGATTTTTAACTACTCCTATTTATAGAATTGCATAATGAGATCGATCTGTGTCACGCCCCAGAACCGGGGAAAATAGGGCAAATTTAAAAACCTTTTTACTCATCAATTCACAATTAAGGGTGCATTCCTGTGCAGTGTCATGCATCATCATATTTATCATACCTCAGGATCTCATCACTAGATAACAAGTATCGTATCATATACATTACTCACTATTAAGTTAATTTATCCTAATACATCCCATACAATGTTATACATCAAGTGTCTACAATTGCAATAATTGTCTGGGTACATGAAAAGATAAAAGATACCTCAAAATACAATTTATGGCCTGGAGCTCAAGTCCTCCCCTAGCCACTACTCTGTACGTCGCAGGGAAATCCTTTTCACTTGAAGAAATCTGGGGGGAAAAGAAAACAGGGTGAGCTTCTAAATCGCTCAGTAAAGGGGGTAAGGGACTCATTTTATAAACCAAAATGCACATCACAAAATATTTATTTGTATGTGAAACTCATTATACTCATTTAAAAACCATATCATGCAGGTACTCAAAACGACATTCTCATATCTCAAATCATGTGAAAACATGAAGTAAAATGCTCAATAGCCACTGATTTAAATTCACACGTGGCACAGCCACTAAACACACGTGGCATAGCCACTGATTTAAATTCACACGTGGCACAGCCACAGGATAGGGTTTCACGTGGCAACGGCCACCAAATATACGTGGCATGGCCACTGAATGGGGGATCTCACGTGGCAACGGCCACCAATTAGGGTTCTCACGTGGCAACGGCCACCAATTAGGGTTCTCACGTGGCAACGGCCACCAAATAGGGTTCTCAAGTGGCAACGGCCACCGAATAGGGTTCTCACGTGGCAACGGCCACCAAATAGGGTTCTCACGTGGCAACGGCCACCAAATATACGTGGCATAGCCACAGAATGGGGGATCTCACGTTACCAGAACGGAGAAGAATCGAGCTTACATGCTACCCGAGCAATGCCCGATGTGTACCCAAAATCACACACCTAAGTCTTATCACATAAGACTGGTTTGCCTTCACGTAGAACTCATAGTAGTTTTTCTCTCATAAAACTCATTTAAAACCGTTTTGTACTCAACACAAAACATATTGAAACCGAGTCCCAACCGGCAAAACACTCACACATTTCTCAAATCTCAAGATCGCCTTAACGTAGAGCCCAATTATAAACTCATAAAGACATTGGGCTCCAACCGGCTATAAAAATCGTGTGCATTCTCATCAAAACACAACACATCAAACATGTTTGTTTTATAAATCACAAATCATGCTATGATAGTTCAAAATCACATACACAATTGGTTTAATTTCCCTTACCTCTTTGCACCTCGTATAGTGCAATTGTTTCCCCCTTGTCACGGACTAGTCTCGCATTCCACTCTGGAACTCCCGAGCTGTCCAAACGATGTTAAAACATCAATATTCATCATCACCATACCTCAATTCTCAAAATCGAGCATAATTGCTCATAACACCTCAAATCTCTTGATTCTCGTAACTCTACCCCAAACTACAATCTCATTCATAACATCTCAACGTCCTACATTTCCCATGCCAAATTATCTATGCCAATTCACCACATTGTCTAAATTTCCATTTATAGCTCAAAATTCCCAAAATTACCAAAATTGCTAAATATCAACATCACTCCAACTACATTGTAATTTCATCAATCCCTAATCATTTTCCAACTACTTCAACACAATGCCCACAACTATACCAAAATCATCTTAAATATCGAGATCGAGGTTTAGAAATTACCCAAAACTTGTGGAGAGCTTATCTCTTGCCTCGATTCGATCCATCTTATGATTTCCAAGTATGTTGTTCCCCCTTTGATGAGGAATAACTTTCCTTCTTGCCACAGCCTCTGATTTGGACAGAAATAGGTGCTCTGGATGAGTGAGAAAGCTAGGGCTTGGTGAAAATGGGGGTTGGAAGAGAGAGAAAAATGAAATTGCAGGAGAAAGCAGGGGTTCCTTATATAGACTGAGGGTAGGAGATCGATCTGGCTCTTGATGAGATCGATCTGCATTTGAATTTGGGGACGATTTGGGGAAATTTTATGCCTAGGAGATCGATCTGTCGAGGGGTGAGATCGATCTCTTTATGGCTTTATGAGATCGATCTGCTCCTTGAGGAGATCGATCTTCTCCCAAACAGAAACGTTTGGAGATCGATCCCTTCCTCATGTGATCGATCTTCTTTCAAATAGAATCATAAGGAGATCGATCCTCTTCCATTGGAGATCGATCTGCTCCTTAAATTCCTCCTTCCTTATCATTTTTAACTCACCAGATCGATCTCTCCTTCTCCCAGATCGATCTGTCCTCATAGTTTCACACTTATTTTAAACACTTAACATATAAATCTCCAAATATAATTTCCACAATTCACTTAGCTCAATAAATTACACTTCATGTTCTTATTACATCATTAAAATATATCTAAAATTCTCAGATCTCACATCCTCCCCACCTTAAAAAAAATTTGGTCCTCCAAATTCAACTCAACTAGTCAAATAAATGGGGGTATTTCTCCTTCATGAGACTCTCTAGTTCCCACGTTGCCTCTTCCATTGAGTGATGTTTCCACAAAACTTTCACTAATGGGATGCTCTTAGTTCTCAGTACCTTCTCTCTTCTATCGAGAATCCGGACGGGTTCCTCAGTGTAGCTCATATCCTCTTGAATGTCTATCTCGTCATACTCTATGACATGAGAAGGGTCTGGGTGGTACTTCCTCAACATAGACACATGAAAAACATTGTGTATTCCGGACATCTGTGGGGGTAATGCTAATCTGTAAGCTACCTCTCCCACTCTCTCAAGAATCTCGAATGGTCTTATGTATCGAGGACTCAATTTCCCTTTCTTCCCAAATCTCATGATACCCTTACTCGGTGATATTTTCAAAAATACTGCATCACCAACGTCAAACTCGAGTGGCCGTCTACGCACATCCTCGTAGCTTTTCTGTCTACTTTGTACAGCCCGTAACCTCTCACATATGAGTTTCACACTCTATACGGCTTGCTCAACAAGCTCGGGAGCATTTATCTTTCTGTCACCGACTTCTTCCCAAGCTATAGGGGATCTACACCTCCTACCATATAGAGCCTCAAAAGGTGCCATTCCAATACTCGCATGATAGCTGTTATTGTATTCAAACTTTGCTAGGGGCAGGTGATCATCCCATGATCCCTTAAAATCCATCGTACACGCCCTCAACATATCCTCCAGGGTCTGAATAGTCCTCTCTGACTGACCATCTGTCTGAGGATGATAGGCGGTACTGAAACTCAATCGAGATCCCATGGACTCCTGAAACTGGGTCCAAAATCTAGAAGTAAATCGGGAATCTCTATCAGAAGTAATACTCACTGGAGCCCCATGTAATCTAGCTATCTCGCTGACATATAGCTCAACTAAGGCATCCACAGTATCTGTGCTCTTGATGGCAAGGAAGTGGGCACTTTTGGTCAATCTATCCACTATAACCCATATAGCGTCACGACCTCTTCGGGTCCTCGGTAAACCCATAATAAAATCCATAGTGACATGCTCCCATTTCCATGTAGGTACAGGTAAGGGCTGTAGTAGTCCTTCAGGTTTTTGATGCTCAGCTTTCACTTGCTGGCATACTAAACATCTGGCTACGTATTCCGCCACGTCTCGCTTCATACCACTCCACCAGAACACCTTTCTCAAAATCTCGGTACATCTTGGTACTCCCAGGGTGCATGGTGTATCGCGAGCAATAGGATTCTCTCAGTATCTGTCTCTTTAGGGTATCATCTTCCGGTACACAAATCCGTCATCTGAACCTCAATAATCCATCCTCACTGATGGTGAGATCCAACTGCGAACTTTGCTCAGCTTGGCTAACCATATCTATCAATCTCTGATCACTGCGCTGCCCATTTCTCATCTGATCCATGATCCTGGGCTCTATTCGCAAGCTAGCCAAAAATCCAGTCTCTACCTCTTTAACTCTGATCCGAAGTTCGGCGAACTGCTCTAGCAAATCCCATTCCCTGATCATCATAGCAGATATCATACTCTTCCTGCTCAGGGCATCAACAACTACATTCGCCTTACCCGGATGATATAGAATCTCGCAGTCATAATCCTTAAGGAGTTCCATCCATCTCCTTTGTCTCATGTTTAACTCTTTCTGATCAAAGAGATATCTTAAACTCTTGTGATCAGTGAAGATCTGGAATCTTTCCCCATATAAGTAGTGTCGCCAGATCTTCAAAGCAAATACCACAGCGGCTAACTCCAAATCATGCGTGGGGTAATTCCGCTCATGGTCTTTCAACTGTCGCGATCCATATGCGACCACTCTTCCGTGCTGCATAAGCACACACCCCAATCCTTGATGAGATGCATCACTATACACCGAAAATCCTCCTGATCCCTCAGGAATAGTTAACACAGGTGCCACTGTCAATCTCCTCTTTAACTCCTGAAAACTGAGCTCACATTGATCAGTCCATAAGAACGGAGTCTTCTTGCGTGTGAGTTTAGTCAAAGGAGTGGCAATCCTTGAAAATCCTTCCACAAATCTTCTGTAATACCCTGCCAAACCAAGGAAGCTTCGCACCTTAGTGACTGTCCTCGGTCTCTCCCAACTAAGCACAGCTGCTACTTTACTTAGATCCACTAATACTCCTTCCTCTGAGACTATATGACCAAGGAAAGCTATCCGGTTCAGCCAAAACTCACACTTACTAAGCTTTCCATATAATTGCTTATCTCGAAGTATCTGAAGTACTAACCACAAATGTTGTGCATGCTCCTCATATGACCAAGAGTATACCAGGATATCATCAATAAAGACTATCACAAATTTATCTAGATAGTCTCTGAACACCCCGTTCATTAATCTCATAAACGCTGCAGGGGCGTTCGTCAATCCAAAGGACATCACCAGAAATTCATAATGGCCATACCTCGTCCTGAAGGCCGTCTTTGGAATATCCTCTTCCTTGATCCTCAATTGGTGATAGCCCGATCTCAGATCAATCTTAGAAAAGACTGATGCCCCTCTCAGCTGATCAAGTAGATCATCAATCCTCGGTAGTGGGTATTTATTCTTCACCGTGGCTTTATTCAACAACCGGTAGTCTACGCATAATCTGAGACTACCATCCTTCTTCTTGACAAATAAAACCGGTGCTCCCCACGATGAAACACTGGGCCTAATGAACCCTTGATCCAATAACTCCTGTAGTTGTTTCTTCAATTCCTCAAGTTCCACTAATGCCATCCTGTAGGGAGGTTTAGAGATCGGCTGAGTATTTGGTACCAAATCAATGGTAAACTCCAGCTCTCTCTCTGGTGGTAAACCTGGTAACTCATCTGGGAAAACATCCAGAAATTCGCAAACCACAGGTATATCCTCAATCCTCGGATGTTCCCGCTCATCGTCTGAGATGAGTGTCTCATAACCTTCACATGAACAATCATATTTAATATTCTCCAAAATAATATCAAAATTCTCAAATTACTTACTAGAATTCCACATATTCATTTCCTCAATATCTCAATCGTACACTGTAAGGTTCAGGTAGGGAGAAAGTTACAATCTTAGTGTAGCAATCTAAGCTCACTGGATTGGTTGCCAACCAATCCATCCCCAGGATTACATCAAACCCATGTGTATTCAATATGATTAGATCTGCTAACATCACTCTATCTCCCACCTTTATCTCGCATCCTTTACAGATTAACTCAGTCCTCTGGGATTCACACATAGGGGTATTTACATGTAGTATATATTCTAGAGGTTCAAACTTCAAGTTTAATCTACATGCAAAATGCTCAGAAATGAACGAATGCGTAGATCCTAGATCTATCAACACATGAGCCTTATGATTACAGACAGAGAGTGTACCTCTTATAGTTTCTGCAGAAGCGTCAGCGGTCTCCTTATCTAGGGCAAACACACATCCCAGTGTAACAGGTCTCTTTCCTTTCTCTGTAGCAGTGGCCCGTCTCTGGGGATTCACTCTCTGAGGCTATTGTCTAGTGGGCTCCAAGACATGTGGTTTCTGAGGTTGAGGGCAATCCTTCACCATGTGACCCATGTCTCCACATCTAAAACATCCATGGATCGACCCAGTACAACTTCCCTTATGCATTCGGCCACAATTTCTGCTATACCTTGTCTCAGGCCACATCTTGAGGGGTCTCCCTGATATTAGGGTAAACTCTGGGTCTCTCTAATCTGCCTTTCTGCACCTCAATCCTTCCTCTTCTGAAGGAACCTCTTCGAGCATCTGTTTGGAAAATCGCTGGCCTCTTGCCCTTATCTCTATTCACCGCTCTGAGCTCATTCTGGGATTATACCATTTCAATTCCTCTTTCAATCTCTTGTGCTCGTCTCAGAGCATCTCCAAACTCAGTAATACATAGCCCTATCAATCTATCTCTGATGACAAGCTTCAATCCATACACAAACTTCTCTGTGCAGAGCTCTTCATTCTTGAAGGTCTCTAGGTCATATCTCAATAGCGCGGTGAATTGGCTCTCATAGTCATCCACAGACATGTCACCCTGTACCAAACTCAAAAACTCGGCCTGTTTCTTTCTCTGGGCGGCTCGTGGTACATATTGTGTCCTAAAGGCTGTCTGAAACTCTTCCCAACTAATCACATCTTGGCGGGACATCAAAATACCCTGGGTAGTACCCCACCAATCTCGAGCTCTCCCCTTCAACATATAGATACTCATACTGACCCTCTCAGCATCGGTGCACCCCAGATAATCAAATATAATTCTCAACTCCATCAGCCACTCCTCAGCCTCTATAGGATCCTTCTTTCCCTTAAATGCGGGTGGATTCATCTTCAGAAAATCTTTCAGTCGGACCATACTTCTATCATCAGGCTGAGTGAGGGAGGCACTAGGGGTATGGGAGGTCCTTGTGGTGGAGTAGGAGTAGTATCTGAGGCATTAACTCCAAAGTGTTATGCGAATAACGCTACCATCTGCTCAAAACCTTGCCTCACATCGGTCTCAATCCGATTGAATCGAGAGTTAGGACTCTCTGGTTATGGGGCAGGTGGTGGAGGGGACTCTGCCTGCCTCCTCGAACGACCTCGTCGTCCACTCATTCTCTATCTTAACTCGTCTCCTGCGCGTACATATCAAAATCGATTGAAATCTCAATCCTCAGATTCAATTCATGACCAGACTATTACAGACACTTGGGATGTATTCTATTTCACTTAAGCGACACTGACAGTACTAGACACCCTAAGCTCTGATACCAAGAAAGCTCTGTCACGCCCCAGAACCGAGAAAAATAGGGCAAATTTAAAAACCTTTTTACTCATCAATTCACAATTAAGGGTGCATTCCTATGCAGTGTCATGCATCATCATATTTATCATACCTCAGGATCTCATCACTAGATAACAAGTATCGTATCATATACATTACTCAATATTAAGTTAATTTATCCTAATACATCCCATACAATGTTATACATCAAGTGTCTGCAATTGCAATAATTGTCTGGGTACATGAAAAGATAAAAGATACCTCAAAATACAATATATGGCCTGGAGCTCAAGTCCTCCACTAGCCACTACTCCATACGTCGCAGGGAAACCCTTTTCACTTAAAGAAATCTGGGGGAAAAGAAAACAGGGTGAGCTTCTAAATCGCTCAGTAAAGGGGGTAAGGGACTCATTTTATAAACCAAAATGCACATCACAAAATATTTATTTGTATGTGAAACTCATTATACTCATTTAAAAACCATATCATGAAGGTACTCAAAACGACATTCTCATATCTCAAATCATGTGAAAACATGAAATCAAATGCTCAGTATAGAGCAGTAAGAAAGCATCTGAAAATAATGCGATAATCGTGTTCTCAATAAACGTGATAAAATCACTGTAATAGTAATGCACGTGGCGCAGCTACTAAACACACGTGGCATAGCCACTGATTTAAATTCACACGTGGCACAGCCACTAAACACACGTGGCATAGCCACTGATTTAAATTCACACGTGGCACAGCCACAAGATAGGGTTTCACGTGGCAACGGCCACCAAATATACGTGGCATGGCCACTGAATGGGGGATCTCACGGGGCAACAGCCACCAATTAGGGTTCTCACGTGGCAACGGCCACCAATTAGGGTTCTCACGTGGCAACAGCCACTAATTAGGGTTCTCACGTGGCAAAGGCCACCAAATAGGGTTCTCACGTGGCAACGGCCACCAAATATACGTGGCATAGCCACAGAATGGGGGATCTCACGTTACCAGAACGGAGAAGAATTGGGCTTACATGCTACCCGAGCAATGCCCAGTGTGTACCCAAAATCACACACCTAAGTCTTATCACATAAGGATGGTTTGCCTTCACGTAGAACTCATAGTGGTTTTTCTCTCATAAAACTCATTTAAAACCGTTTTGTACTCAACACAAAACATATTGAAACCGAGTCCCAACCGGCAAAACACTCACACATTTCTCAAATCTCAAGATCGCCTTAACGTATAGCCCAATTATAAACTCATAAAGACATTGGGCTCCAATTGGCTATAAAAATCGTGTACATTCTCATCAAAACAAAACACATCAAACATGTTTGTTTTATAAATCATAAATCATGCTATAATAGTTCAAAATCACATACACAATTGGTTTAATTTCCCTTACCTCTTTGCACCTCGTATAGTGCAATTATTTCCCCCTTGTCATGAACTAGTCTCGCATTCCACTCTGGAACTCCCGAGCTGTCCAAACGATGTTAAAACATCAATATTCATCATCACCGTACCTCAATTCTCAAAATCGAGCATAATTGCTCATAACACCTCAAATCTCTTGATTCTCGTAACTCTACCCCAAACTACAATCTCATTCACAACATCTCAACGTCCTACATTTCCCATGCCAAATTATCTATGCTAATTCACCACATTGTCTAAATTTCCATTTATAGCTCAAAATTCCCAAAATTACCAAAATTGCTAAATATCAACATCACTCCAACTACATTGTAATTTCATCAATCCCTAATCATTTTCCAACTACTTCAACACAATGCCCACAACTATCATTACCAAAATCATCTCAAATATCGAGATCGAGGTTTAGAAATTACCCAAAACTTGAGGAGAGCTTATCTCTTACCTCGATTCGATCCGTCTTATGATTTCCAAGTATGTTGTTCCCCCTTTGATGAGGAATAATTTTACTTCTTGCCACAGCCTCTGATTTGGACGAAAATAGGTGCTCTGGATGAGTGAGAAAGCTAGGGCTCGATGAAAATGGGGGTTGGAAGAGAGAGAAAAATGAAATTGCAGGAGAAAGCAGGGGTTCCTTATATAGACTGAGGGTAGGAGATCGATCTGGCTCTTAATGAGATCGATCTGCATTTGAATTTGGGGACGATTTGGGGAAATTTTATGCCTAGGAGATCGATCTGTCAAGGGGTGAGATCGATCTCTTTATGGCTTTATGAGATCGATCTGCTCCTTGAGGAGATCGATCTTCTCCCAAATAGAAACATTTGGAGATCGATCCCTTCCTCATGAGATCGATCTTCTTTCAAACAGAATCATAAGGAGATCGATCATCTTCCATTGGAGATCGATCTGCTCCTTAAATTCCTCCTTCCTTGTCATTTTTAACTCACCAGATCGATCTCTCCTTCTCCCAGATCGATCTGTCCTCATAGCTTCACACTTATTTTAAACACTTAACATATAAATCTCCAAATATAATTTCCACAATTCACTTAGCTCAATAAATTACACTTCAAGTTCTTATTACATCATTAAAATATATCTAAAATTCTCAGATCTCACAATCTGGTCCTCTTAAATCCCTCATTTGCACGACGTTTTGAAGGCATGAGATCGATCTGTCGAGGGCTTGAGATTGATCTGTCTTAGGCAGAAAGTTAAGGAGATCGATCTACTCCAACCTGAGAGCTAAGGAAATTGATCTGCTTGCATTAAGGATCGATCTCTTCTTTACAGAATGTTTAGCAGATCGATCTGGTCCCATTGAGATCGATCTGCCCTGTTCCATTGCTCGAATAAGAGCATTTTTGGCTCTTCCAGATCGATCTCTCATCTTATGAGATCGATCTGGCATTCATATTTTCCAGATTTTAGCTGCAGTTTTTTGCAGAAACTTACACAAAATATCCTTAATTTGCTGCCATAGTCATTTTCTCATCCAGCCACCTTTAAGACTTGAAAATGGCATCCATTCATGCTTTATACACATTAAAACTTGTGTGCATTCATTGTATAACCCAAGGTATACAATACAAAACTAAATAGAAGTCCAAAGATTTATGCAACTCATGCAATTTCATTCCATTTTACCACACTACTCATTTTTCATTCTACTCACATTCATCACATAAAAAAGTTCATTTCTTCATATTTGTACAAAATAAAACTTGTACGTACATCACAAACTCTTATTACAAGTGTGTACATTGAATTTATGGACTTTACATCACTTATGCTTCACATTACAAGTACATCACCATACTTATGAATTCGTAATTACTTGATCCAAAATCATCCATATTATAATTCCATTTTCATATATATATATATATATATATATATATATATATATACAAGGTTAAACATATATGCGGTCTCACATTCTCCCCCACTTAGAACATTTGGTCCTCCAAATTGGAACCAATCATTCTATGAATAACTCAGGATACCTCTCCCGCATTAAACTCTCAAATTCCCATGTGGCCTGTTCCACCGTGTGATGTTGCCAAAGAACTTTCACCATGGGAATTGTCTTTGTCCTCAACACTTTCTCTTTTCTATCCAATATTCGAATCGGGTTCTCAATATATGCCATGCTTTCATTGAGCTCCAAAGGATCGTACCTTATCACATGCGCCGAGTCCGGGTAGTATTTCCATAACATGGATACGTGGACGACGTTATGTACGCTCGCTAGTTCAAGTGGCAATGCTAGCCTGTATGCCTTATCTCCCACATTATCAAGTATCTCAAATGGCCCTATATACTGAGGGCTCAATTTCCCTTTCTTCCTGAATCTCATAATCCACTTCGAGGGAGAAACCTTCAAAAACACTGACTCACCCACCATAAACTCTAGTAGTCTCTGTCTCCTGTCAGCATAACTCTTTTGTTTGCTTTGGGCTGTCCGTAACCTCTCACAAATCAACTAGACATCCTCAGAGGTTTGTCTAACCAAGTCAGGAGCAAAGATCTATTTGTCACCAACCTCTTTCTATCCAATAGGGGAATGACATCTAGCCCGTATAATGCCTTATATGGTGCCATCCCGATATTCGTATGATAACTGTTATTAGAGGTGAACACTACGAGTGGCAAATGGTCATCCCAGGAGCCTCCAAAATCTAATGCACATACTCTCAACATATCCTCCAGGGTCTGTATAGTCCTCTTTAACTGACCATCTGTCTGGGGATGAAACGCGGTGCTAAAACTCAACTGGGTCCACATCTCTCCCTGAAAATGTTTCCAGAAATGGGAAGTGAAGCGGGCATCCCTATCAGAAATAACACTCACTGGAATTCCATATGGCCTCTCTATCTTGTGCACATACAAGTTCGTTAACTGGCTCAAAGTATCGGTAGCTCTCATAGCTAGAAAATGGGCTGATTTCGTCAACCGATCCACAATCACCCATATGGCATCATGACCTCTACAAGTCCTCGGTAATCCCATCACAAAATCTATGGTGACGTGCTCCCAGTTCTAAGTCGGTATCAGTAGAGGCTACAATAACCCTGCAGGCTTTTGATGCTCTACCTTCACCTGCTGATAAACGAGACATTTAGCGACATATTCAACAATGTCTTTCTTCATCCCTGACCACCAATAAACTTTTCGCAGGTTTTGATACATCTTAGTACTCCATGGATGTATTGTATACATCGATGAGTGAGCCTCTATCAAGATCAACTTTCTAATCTCTGGATCATCGGGAACACATATCATATCTCTGAACCTTAACAATCCATTTGAACTCAATTCAAAATCAGTCTCTGTACCCCTCTGTATCTGCCCGACAATATCACTGCACTGCTGATTAATTCGTTGAGCCTGTCAGATTCGATCTACCAGATATGGTTCCAACTGCAGGCTAGCTATCATAAAGCCACTATCAGCGTCAGGTAGGGTCACATCCAAACTGAGGTTCATGAACTGGTCCAACAGCTCGTGTTCCCTGATCATAATGAATGACACCAACCCCGGATGCTTCCTACTCAGTGCATCAACAACTAGATTCGCTTTACTCGGGTGGTACAAGATCTCATAATCATAATCCTTTAAAAGCTCAA
Source organism: Firmiana major (assembly GCA_033439115.1). Lineage (NCBI taxonomy): Eukaryota > Viridiplantae > Streptophyta > Magnoliopsida > Malvales > Malvaceae > Firmiana > Firmiana major. The sequence continues at coordinate 29,912,333 of CM065905.1, forward strand.
GCCATCTCCTCTATCTCATGTTCAACTCTTTATGTGAGAATAGGTACTCAAGGCTCTTATGATCAGTGTAAACCTGAAATCTCTCACCATAGAGATAGTGGCGCCATATTTTCAATGCAAACACTATAACCCCCAACTCTAAATCATGGGTCAGGTAGTTCCTCTCATGATCCTTCAACTGTCTTGATCCATAGGCTACTACCTTCTCATCCTGCATCAATACACAGCCCAGTCCTTGGTGTGAAGCATCCGTATACACCGAGAAACCTCCTGAGCTGGTAAGAATAGTGAATATCAAAGCTGTAGTCAAATGACGCTTCAACTCCTGAAAACTTTCCTCACACTTATCATCTCACACAAATTCAATATTCTTTCTCGTGAGACGTGTCAAAGGAGCAGCTAATCTCAAGAATCCCTCCACAAACCTTCGATAATACCCAACTAAACCCAAAAAACTTCTGATCTCAGTCACTGTCTGGGGTCTCTGCCACTGTATCACTGCCTCAATCTTTGATGGATCCATTGACACTCCATCTTTCGATACTATATGACCCAAAAACGAGATCTGTTCCAACCAAAAGTCACACTTAATGAGTTTAGCATACAAGTTCTTCTCTCAGAGGGTTTGTAGCAGTATCCTTAAATATTGTTCATGCTCCTCTCTAGATTTTGAGTACACCAGTATATCATCAATAAACACAATAACGAATCGATCTAAGTACTGGTGAAATACCTCATTCATCAATGACATAAAAGTTGCGGGAGCATTCATCAACCCGAATGTCATAACCATAAACTCATAATGTCCATACCGAGTGCGGAAGGCTATCTTGGGTACATCTCCATCCCGAATTTTCAACTGATGATAGCCAGATCTTAGATCTATCTTGGAATACACCTGCGCTCCCTTAAGCTGATCCAACAAGTCATCGATGAGTGGAAGGGGGTACTTATTCTTGATGGCGGCCTTATTCAACAACTGATAATCTATACACAGTTGGAGGCTGCCATCCTTCTTCCTTAAAAACAGAACCGGTGCTCCCCAAGGTGAGACGCTCGGCATGATGAACCCCTTCTCCAGCAACTCCTGTAACTGCTTCCTTAATTCTTCCAACACAACTTGAGCCATTCTGCAGGGTGGCTTGGATATTGGCTCTGTACCAGGTGCCAAATCTATACAAAATCCCATCTCCCTATCTGGAGGTAACTCTGGTAATTATCCAGAAAGACATCTGGAAATTCCTTGACCATTGGGATGTCTATCAACTCTGGACGTGCCTTATCTGTCTCAATCACATAAGTAATGAACCCTTCACATTATCCTTTCCACCGTTAGTAACAAAATCATCACATTAACATACATAATTGATAAACAAATTCACCTCTTGAATATCATGTATTAACATTATACTCTTTTATTTATATTAAACATGTCTTTCATTTCATTTCACAAAACTTATAACAAGATTATCTATATCTGGAAAAGTCAATGTTCTAGCACGACAATCTATAACAACATGGTTTGCAGCCAGCCAATCCATCCCTAGGATTACATCAAAATCACTCATGTAAATAAAATTCAATCAGCTGCCATTTCTTTACCTCCTATCCTCATCTTACAATTTCTATATACATGCTTAGTTAATTTACTATCATTTGTAGGGGTAGATATCATCAACATCTTATCTAGCAGTGTGGGTTTTACATGCTTCAACAATTTATGTGCAAAGGATGACGATATAAAAGAATGTGTGGCACCAGGATCAAACAATACAAATGTTTCTAAATCAAAGATTTAGATGGTACCTTTAACCACATCTGAAGACTGATCCGTAGTGTCCTGGTCCAGTGTGTGCACTCGTCCTCTGCTCACACCCACTGCTTGCTTCCCCTTTTCCTCAGCTGTAGCCCTCCTCCTCAGAGCAGCTGTACCAACTGGAGCTCTCTTTAGCTCCTTGCCCTTTTGTGGGACTCTCTCTGTCATCTCTGGGTAATCTCGAATTATGTGCCCTGGTTTCCCACATCTGAAGCATATTGCAGGAGGTCCATAGCATGGTGGAGTACTATGGTACCTACCACACTTGCTACACTATTCTGTAGTAGGCCATGACCCTCCAATTATAATTCCCTAAGCTGGAGCTAAAGCCGAATACATGGGAGGATTAATTGTTTCCTGGATCTCCTCAATCCTCGACCTCTTCCCAGAAAACTTCTTGCTTCCCTCATAACTGAAGCCTCTATCTAGTACTGGTCTTTTCTTATCTCTATCTTCACTTTACCAACCTTCCCAAACTCTGAGACTATTCTATCAATTTCTTGCTCACACAATTGCGCCCTGCGCACTGCCTCTTTGTAGGTCGGTATATCCAAGGGAACTAATCTGAACTTGATGGTTGGTCTCAGTCCATCCACAAACTTCTGGACCTTCTCGACCTCATTAATCATCGTTTCAGGATCATATCTACCTAGAGAGATAAAGTCATCTCATACTCATCCACTGTCCTACTCCTTTGGGTCAGCCCCAAAAATGCCATCTTTAGCTTTCGCTGTGCGGTATCGAGAACATACTGTCTCCGAAAAGCCTCCAAAATATATCCCAGCTGGTCTTTGTATGTCGGGCTCTCAAAATAGGCTCGGTGGATTGCCACCAATGTTCTGTTGATCCCTTCTACATGAATGTGACAAACGCTACCATCTCAGTAGTAGTGCACTTGAAGAACCCATCTAACTTCTTAATTTCATTTATCCAATTCCCTGTAGCTACTGGGTCCTTAACTCCACTAAAAGACGATGGTCTAAACTTCTGAAACTGTCACATTCTATCCAAATCACATCCGTAACCCCATCCTCTACTGCCCTATGGTGTAGCAACAGGTGTTGACATATCTCGTTCGGGTGGGGGTGTAGGTGTATCTGTCATCTGAGGTCTCTAGGCTGGCCGTGCTCTTGCCTTAGGACCTGCCGCCTACTCGGTATCACCCTGTGTAGTGGGACTCTGTCTGCCACTAACTCCAGGTAATGACTGAGTGACCAATTCCAAGATCATCTCTATACTTCGCTCAATCCTCGCGAAGCGTGCGTAGTACTCTCGGGTCTCTCCTCTAGACCCTGTGGAGCATGCTCAACCTCAGCCTCTACTTCAATCTCTTTCGGAGTCTCGTGTGTTTTTGGCTCTACACTACCCCCAGGCCTACCTCTACGGCCTCTAGCTTGCGTCCTTGCCCCTCTACCATGACTGGTGTTACACATTATGCCAAGATCCCTACATTCACATCAATTTCTTAGTCAACCCATCAACACACACATAATTTGTATGTAAACAAGCACAATAACATGGGGATGTAATTTTCCAACTTATTATGTATTTTAGACATGACAGACGTCAGACCAACTCAACTCTGATACCAACATTTGTCACGACCCTCAACTTACCAAAAATCGTCACAAATTTTTTGCTTTTCATACATTATTTATTATTCGTTCTTACCTCACCACAATCATGAATAGTTACACTCTCAACAGTTGGGCTGTGTGTCAATGTCTATCTCATCCAACCATAACAATTTAATTTGCATTATAATTTAGAAGTAAACACTTGTATAAATAAATCAGAGTTACTGTTTACATGTGTTTACATTGCTTTACATCCCTAATGATTACATTCAAAATGCTACTGTGCTATGCAAAGCTTAGATACAAAATTATAGAAGTGTGTATACCTTTCGTGATGGGATGCAGCGGATACCAAAAAGGAAGCCTCCAGTCGCCCTCAGTCTATACTCAATGCTCTATAGAGAGGGGGAAAATAAGGGGGGTGAGCAAACAACATGCTCAGTAAGGCAATCATGCGAATAGGTAGATACTGCACTATCTACGTGATCGTGATGCCATGCTCAAAACCATACAATTTCTCATTCACATCTCAAAAGCATTAGTTCATGCTTTTGTTAATGGCATGTAAAGCAAATCATGCTATTTCATTTAGTGCACAAATCAAATTCAATCATGGAAAACCATCATACATATTTAATTTATAAGGCATGGAAAATCGTCATGCATTAGTGCACTTAAAAGCCATTATCATACTTTCTCATCTCAATAAAATCAACACTTGTTAAGACTCAGCCCCTCGGTCGGACTGTCCTGACTCACAATACATTTCAAAATATGGATTTATTTATAAATAAGAGATATGTGAGATAGGCAATATAACAGGGAAATATCCTCTAGGACTATGGCCATATCCTCTGTGATCCCAGGCTACACTGATCAGGTGTGCAGGGTATCACCTATATTTGCTTCCGCACGGGAGGTGGGTCACGTCCAACCCGCCGGTCCATAGCAGAACTAATCATCGTCCGAAGACGGCACATCACAATCTCAACACGGTATAACGTACTCCATGCTACCTGCACGATACAACATACTCCATATCAACACATCATATCACGCCCCATCTTAGAATGCACGTGCGAGCCTATTTAATCGGTGCGACACCCAGTCTACCCGAAGCTCCTAGCACAGCTATCAATCATGTCATAAAACCACGTGGGAGTAATCTCAAGCACGATAATAAGTTTGGTGGATATCTAATTCGAGCTATGCTCTAACACCATGTCAAAACCAGTATAAAGTATGTGCGAGCTAAGCTTCAGCACAACATCATAGAAATCCATGTGAAAACTAGTGCGAGCTAAGCTCTAGCACTTATGCGTATAAAAACACATCAAATCTCGTGCGAGTCATACTCTAGCACACTTTCATTCTCACGAAATCCATGTAGGTGGCTCAATTCTTTGCAAAGCATGGTTACAAACCAAATCACGTCATTTCTTTTACAAATCATTTCAAATGTTAGCTAACCTACCAATCACTTGCTAAAAAGCAATAAAACAAGATTTTCAAAGCATCATGCTTTTGTTTTCATGCACATTTCTCAAAACCCAACTCTTACCCTTCAATGACCCATTTCATTTCTATTACCACATGCATACTAGAAAACATATCGCGCCCCAAAATGCGTATAGATATATCTGAGAGTCCACACAATTTCCTTACTTCGATTTACTCGGGGTGCGACTCTCTTCCTCTTAGCTTCTTGAGCTTTGGCTTAACTTGATCCAGGTGTATCCTCGGAAGCTGCAAATCATTCACCAATCACTTGAGTTAATGTTGCTAACTCACATTTTGACTTCAACTAGTCAATATATTTCATTGAGCCTATTTCGTTATGTTTGGCCCATTTTTGCATTTGGCCATCATCAAGCCATTTCCAACCAATTCATCTAGTAACTCACTTAGTTACTTGTTTAAGACTTGATATGAAATACTCTACCCTTACTCCCTCATTCCTTTATGCATTTTACCCAATGCCATAAATACACACTTTACCCTTTTTGGGTAAGTCTCACAATTCATTCCATAACACCATATTAAAATCATACCCACAACACCATTATCACCTTAAGATATCCTATTAATCATTTATTCCAATACATTTCACTTTCTCACACTAACCTATTTCTAGGTTATAATTGTTCCTTTGCATTCTAGGTAGTTCTACCATTAATATGCACACCAAATCAACTCCAAAATAAATAACTAAACAAATAAACTTGGATTGGTGCATTAGAAACTCACCTAGATTGATTTCCTCTTTGCTCCAAATGGAAATGCACCTTTGCTCTTTCAATCCCACAAATGGGGTAATGCCTCCAATCTATGTTGTTCTTCTCTTTGATGTGAACAACTTTGTATCTAATGGCCTTCCCTCAAATCGTCATGAAAATGGGTGGATTTAGGGGTGAGAAAACTAGGTTTTGGATTAAAAATGGAAAGAAAGTGGTTACTCCCATGAAATGCATATTTTTAACTTCTCCTATTTATAGAATTGCTTAATGAGATCGATCTGTATTGGGTGGAGATCGATCTGGTCCTCTTAAATCCATCATTTTCATGACATTTTGAATGCATGAGATCGATCTATCGAGGGCTTGAGATCAATCTGTCTTAGGCAAAAAGTTAAGGAGATCGATCTGGCTAGGGAGGAGATCGATCTACTCCAACCCAAGAGCTAAGGAAATCGATCTGCTTGCATTAAGGATCGATCTCTTATTATAGAATGTTAAGCAGATCGATCTAGCCCCATTGGAGATTGATCAACCCTGTTCCATTGCTCGGATAAGAGCATTTTTTGTTCTTCTAGATCGATCTCTCATCCTATGAGATCGATCTGGTATTCATATTTTCTAGATTTTTGCTGCAGTTCTCTATAGAAACTTACACAAAACATCCTTAATTTGTTACCGTAGTCATTTTCTCATCCGGCCACCTTTAAGACTTGAAAATGGTATCTATTCATGCTTTATACACCTTAAAACTTGTGTGCATTCATTGTATAACCCAAGGTATACAATACAAAACTAAATAGAAGTCCGAAGATTTATGCAACTCATGCAACTTCATTCCATTTTACCACACTACTCATTTTTCATTCCACTCACATTCATCACATACAAAAGTCCATTTCTTCATATTCATACAAAATGAAACTTGTACGTACGTCACAAACTCTTATTACAAGTGTGTACATTAAATTTATTGACTTTACATCACTTATGCTTCACATTACAAGTACATCACCATACTTATGAATTCATAATTACTTGATCCAAAATCATCCATATTATAATTCCATTTACATATATATCTAAGGTTAAACATATATGGGGTCTCACACATTAGCCTCGAAATGTTGAGCAAATAGCGCCGCCATCTGCTCAAACTCTGTCGCACATCTTGTTCCAGCCGATTAATTCGAGAGTTCGGACTCTCTGGTCGTGTTTCAGGTGGTGGAGGTGGCTGTGCCTGCCTCCCGGGATGACCTCGTCTCCCGCTCATCTTTTATCCTTTACGTACCTGAGCACATACGTTACGCATCGATCATAATTTTACCCACTAAATTCAATTCATCACCAGACAATACAAACTATTGGGATGTAATCTATTTTCAATTACTCGGCACTGACAGTACTAGGCAACCTTTGGTTTGATACCAAACAATTTTATGATTACCCAGAAGCACAGAAAATAGGGCTAATTTAAAATTTTCTTTCATTAAAAACCTCTTACTTGGGTTGCATTCTTATACAGTGTCATTTAATCACTTGCATTTATAACAAATCACTATCCCCAAGATCACACAATTTCTCTTTCATAAAATCAAATACATAATATCCAAAAAGGGGTTAGCCCACAAGACTCAATTTATTTTCTTCATATTGTCCTAATTACATCCCAAAAATACTTAACACAAATGTCTATATTACATCATTATCTGGATACAAAATAAACTGAATTTATACCTTGTGCGTGTACAAGCGATAGCTTGGGAGGATTTTGTCCACCAGCCTATATCACGTACGCGGCAGGCACTAGCTCGCTTACTGCAAGTAATCGGGAGGGGGGAGGAAAAATGGTGAGCTCTCAAATCGCTCAGTAAGGAGGATAAGGGAGATTTATAAAATCATCATCACATCACATCACAACTCATCATTTGGGCATGTAAAAACATGATAGAAGTATTCAAGCATGTAAAACATTATGGAAATAATGATAATAATAATGGCATCAGTTTACATCAACATAATTTACGTGATCAAAGCACAGATCGTCATAACATCAAAGTAGTTGAGACTGGAAATTTAATAAAACTCATATAAAAACAACGTCATAAGCACATCACGTCACATCTAATCAACCTCAAGGAGGGCATCCTCAGAAGAGGGAAAACGTCGACATCTATCCATTACCATGATATCGCTGTAGACTTGATCAGAGTCATACAACCTCAGTCTTATATGCTATCAAAGCAAGGCCACTCATCGCTACCAGAGCGGGGTCATCTCTCATTACCAGAACAGAGGCATCGGTCTTACATGCTACTAGAGCAAGGCCCGGTCATACATGCTACCAGAGTAAGGCCACTCAACGCTATCAAGCGGAGTATCGATGTGGATCTCATGAAAAGCCTTAGTCTCAGTAAAATATGCCATTATTGTATAAAAAAATCATTTTGCCTTCACGTAGAGCTCATAGTGGTTATCTCAAAAACTCATTTCTGTTATAAAACATTATGTTCACAATTACACAAAATTCATCAAAATCGAGGTCAAACCGGTAAAACACTCACACATTCATCAATGCATCAAATCAACTCATTCTCATAAACATTCTCATTCATCAAACCTTTTTCATGCAAATCAAGGTATTTTCATCATTTAAAAATTCACATGCACAAACATTTTGTTTCCCTTCCCTTATCGAATTCCCGAGCTGTCCAAACATCATCAAATCATCAATATACATCATTCTCATTGTCGATTTCTTTCTCTTACTCATTCGAACTCAACATTTCCCTTTTCATCCTATTTATACCTATACACCCTAAACTACATCTAAGTTACAAATCTTAAATACATATATTGTCTCAAAACTTTTCCTACATCTTTATCAACACTTTAGCTAGCTCATGACCATCACAAGACATCCACATTCCATCTTCTAACTAAACCTATTTGTTGGTTCCCTCATGACTTAAACATTTTGAACCAAACATATATATTTATTCACCAATTATATAAAATGATAATGCTTAAAACAAGGGTCTTGTGAGTTCACCTAGCTTGTCCTCTCTTGACCAAACTTGTAGAATGCTTGTCTCTTCCCTTTTTCTTCAAACCAACCCTTGATTTTCTAGTATGTTGCTCTCTTTACCAAGAGGAACAACTTTGTCTCTTACTATTTTTTCTAACTCTGTCCAGAACGTGATGAATCTTAGAGAGAGAAAGTTTGGTTTGGGTGAAAATGGTGAGTGTTGGTGTTTGCAGGTGAGAGAGACTCGGCTTTAGGTAAAAATCTCGTGATCTTTATATACACAGAGTGTGTGAGATCGATCTTGCATTTAGTGGAGATCGATCTCTGGTTGGTTTCAACTACTCCAGCTGCTCAATTACCAACTACAGGATCGATCTGGCAGATGGTAGGGATCGATATGTTCTTCACAAAACCAAATGGAGATCGATCTATTTTCCAAGGGGGATCGATCTTTTCCTGGCCAAGGCAATTGAAGATCGATCTGCCCTTGTGACAAGATCAATTCTTGCTAGGCAGAGGCAGTAGGAGATCGATATGTTCCCTTATGAGATCGATCCTTCTTCACTTGATATCGATCTAGCCCTTAAAAAACCCTTACTAGATCGATCTCTCATCCTTGGAGATCGATCTGGCCTTCATAGATTTCACTAGTGCTGCATAAACTTGCAGGAAACTCAAGGTAAAACTTACCACAATCTACTCCATAGACCATATTTCAATCCATACACATTTAAGACTTAAAAACTTTATCTTCTTATACTTCATTAGATTTAGAACTTGCGTGTACATTGAAATATCATAATCACATTCACCAAATTATAAATCTCACATTGTAACCTCATCGCTAAAGTACATAGAATTCACAAGTCTCACACACTCATCCCTCAGGTTACCCTTTCCATAATTCATAAAATCACATGTTCAGATTATAAAATCATGTGATAATTCATTCTAGAAATCTCAAGTGAATGAAATGCGATAGGCGACTACATGTTTCGAGATTATGATCATAAGTCATTTTTCGTGATCCCAGGCTACACAGTACTCGGTGTGCGAGGACTCACAATTGCTGTAATGAGAGGTGGGTTAAATCCTGAACCGTCAGCTCACAACTCAATAACATCGTGTACTCATGGTACATCGTACTCCATGTGACATACACAGTACAAAGTACTCCATGGACCCAATCCTCATGGTCGAGGTGCTTGCCATAAGTCTTAGCCCTCATACAATGGATAATAGTTTTCCATAGCCCTTAGCTATATCTCAAAATATTGAATGTGTGAGCATGTAATAAGTGCGACACACAGTCTGCACAAGCTCCCAACACGGCTGTTTCATGTTATCTCTTTCAAAACCCGATACGTGCGAGTAAACTCCCAACACGACCGCATGCTCACGTCATATAAATCTAGTGCGAGCAATGCTTCCAACACTATGTAATGTAAAACTTAGTATAAGCAATGCTCCAATAATCTATCATGCATCAATCAATAAAACTGAGTACAAGCAATGCTCCAGTACTCTATCATGCATAAATCGCATTGAAATCAAGTACGAGAATATACTTTAGTACTATGTGATGCATATCTTATAAAATCTCGTGTGAGCTGTGCTCTAACATGGTTGGTTTTCACCCAAATCGATAGATGACTTATTTTAATTGAAATTTCACTCAATCAAATCAAATAGGCACTCAAATGTGTTGTTTTCGTATATAAGTGAAAACATTAGCCATTCTATCAATGCAACTATCAAAACTAGTCACAAAACATACTTCCTAATCTTTTTACCCTTAATTTGGATAAAGCCACAATTTACCTTATTGGTTCCTATCGAAACTTTTCTATACACAAAATTTCATATATAGTATAATAATCAAAATTCTATTCGAAATACGTGTAGCTACCTCTAGATACTAACGAAATTCCCTTACCTCGGATCACGTCATGTGACCTCACTTCCTCGATGCTACTCACGCTCGCAATCCGATCAGCTTCCAATATAACTTCCAAAGTTGTTAATAATCATTCACATAAATATACCTTAATTTACTTAATTTTCACTTGCATGAATCTAAATTAATGCAATTAGCCCTTTTTATACTCATTTGACCTTATTTCAGCTTATTGGACCTTACTCTCTCTTAAGTCCCTTTCGACTTTACAAATCATTTCTTGAGAACCTATTAGACTCATTCAAATCTACTGATTTAAATTGAACTGGCATAATTCTCTTAATGCCTCAAGTTCATAATTTTCTCCTATTATGGTATTTCACCTTATATCTCATATACCTATTTTCATTTCTCATATATTCCAATTTATGTATTTCATAAAACTATCTTACAATATTACATACATGCTTATTTCATCCTTTAATACATGCTTACTCAACTTTCTCATCATTTTCTCAATTTCATGCCAATTTCTAGGTCATGGAGATTTTACATAGTCAAGGTGTTTTCAGCAAATCAAACATACACCAATCAAATCACAAAGACACATATATTAACATATATGAAATTGGTGTATTGAATCTTACCTAGCTTGAATTTTTCCTCTTTTTGCCAAATTTAGGAAAATTCACCCTGCTCCTTTAATCCTTGATTCCAACTTCTAGTTTTCAACTATGTTGTTCTTCTCTTTACTAGGAACAACTTTGTTGAAATGAATCTCACTCGAAACTGCTTGAAAGATGAAGATTTTTGGAGTAGAAAGGTTAGGTTTCACTTTGGTTAAATGAAGGGTTTGTTGCTCTCGGGAAAACAGAAGGTGCAGAAGTCGTGTATATATAGAATTGCCCTTGGAGATCGATCTCCTAACGGTGAGAGATCAATTTGTCCCGTGTTTATCTCTTCAAAATTTAACTTTTTATGCTTAGGAGATCGATCTGCTCTTTAGCATGAGATCAATCTGCTTTACACAGAATCATATAGAGATCGATCTGTTCTATCCAGAACCTATCCAAGATCGATCTGCATTGAATGAGGGATTGAACTGCTTATCTTCTGCTGCAGTTCTGCTGTAATTTGTTCCCAAAATTTCACTGTTACATTCATATCCAATTTGCTTAACTACCCGGTTTGCATTTCATACATATTTGGAACTTCAAAACATTCATTCCTTATGATTTATATCAAATGTGACTTGTCCGTACTTCACAAAATCATAAAGAGTACATATTAAATTTTCGGGTCTTACATAGGCACCCTAAACAGTCATGCGGGCTAAGTCCTATGGCAGGCACCCCAGATAATGATGTGGGCTAAGACCTATGACATGCACCCTCAGATCGCGTGGGTCCACGAAGTACGTTGTACCATGTATGTCACATGGATTACGTTGTACCGTGTAGTCTTGATTACTAGTTGGTTGAGTTATTACACGAGTAGGGTTGACCTCAGCTCTCGTTGCAGTTATGATGCCCTGCAAGCCGGGATCCGCGTAACTTGGGATCATATGGATTTATACATGGCCATTATTCCTAATTTGCTTTTCAAAATGTAACCTACATGCCTCACGTGATATCATAATTTAGTGATGGACCCGGGTGACCCGAAGAGGGGTGACACCCGTGATTTGTGTTTTTTTATAAGAAATGTGGTTTTTGCATATGATGTTCCCGATGAGTGGGATTAGTTTTTAATTAAATGAGATCTATGAATTATGATGAGCATGAGATGTTTTTACATGACGATTTTCCATGTGTTATCATGCCTGATTTTATGAGTTTTCATATATTCTATACATATCCATGTGGCATGGTTTTATCTTACCTCATGCTCCGAATGTAAATGATTTTATATCATGTCATTATCAGCACGTAGATAGTGTAGCTGTCTACCTACTTGCATTATTTCCCTACTGAGCAAGTTGTGCTCACCCTTTCACTTTTTATCTCCACAGAGCATCCATAGTGGTTGAGAGCGAGTAGAGACTTGCACTCCCAGTGTCCACTGCTGCCCATCGCTGAGGGGTATACACATTAATATTGTTTTGTATCTAAACAAGTACAACACAATAATACTTTTGGATTGTAAATTTGGGGGATATAAATATTTATAAACACGTAAGAATGTATAAAGTTCAATGTAAGCAATTTAAGTGTTTACACTTATTGTATATAAATGTTAAGTGATATGGTTTATGGCAAGAGGTAACTAACTCCGAATCATAGCTCAACTATTTGGTGTTGAAAACTGTTCACGACAGGAAAGTTAACGAATAAAGCAAAAAAATTATAGTGATTTTAGTATGAAAGGGGGTCGTGACAATATCCATACTCAACACAATTAGCATATTTCATTTGATTCCAAAAACCAATTATTTGCAACTCCATAAAATTAGATTGCATCCCCAAAAGTATTTACACACCAGTATCTATATAATGTAAATGTTTGGAAATAAACATCAGATGGTATACTTGAACGTGTACTAAAGATAGTCTGGGAGGCTCAGAATCCACCAGTCTACTCAAGTACTCCGCAAATAGCTGAGTAGTCTCACTGCAGGTAATCTGAAATGAGGAAAAAAAAGGGGAATGAGCTTATGAAAAGCTCAGTAAGGAAAACATTTAAAAAAATCCTGACAACCCTAAAGGTATATAGAAATTCAAGGTTTACATGTTTTCGAAAAGCTTTCGTACTTACTTTAATCAATGCATACTTAATGAAGCTTATTTACTTACTTTCATAATTCAAAACTTTCATATACTAAAACATATACTTACTTTATTGAAGCTTATTTACTTACTTTCATAATTCAAAACTTTCATATACTAAAACATAGAGACTATGCTAAATCCGCATAGCTATCATGCAGACAGAAATATCATCCTCCGTAGAGGGAATAAAATACCTATGGCAATGGTAGGGGCTACAGACGGGATCAAGGTTATATCTGAATAAACTAGCACACAACTACGACACGGGCACCAATGGCACTCATCATGTGAGCACGAGATATTATGAAATAGACACTATGTGCAGTGAAAAACATGCACCACAAAGGCGAAGATGAGCATGACACGATCGAAATGAAACAAACACTACAAGTGGCGGAGTCGGGCACCATAGGTAGCGGGCATGACATGCATATAGCATACATTATCGGGGTAGCCTCTAGTCTATAAAATTTACTTTCTTACTTATTTTCATACTTATTCAAAATCACATGGGAGACTTAAGATCATTAAATCATATAATTTTCATTATAAAATATCAATGAATCAAACGCTTATATATCATAAGTAAAAATGTTTGGCTTCAAAATTAAACCAGGTGTTATTCCTTTTGGAAACTTATATCGAAAGCTTTAGGTTTTCCATCTAAGTTCTACATGCATAATCAAATCATTTTAAGAAATAAAAATAGGCAAAGGAAGCCAATACTACTTTAAATTGTATCCCTTACCTAAACGAGGCTTGGGCAGCACTAAATCATCGGGTATCAAGTTTACCTCGTTTTACATGCCAATACCTCGAGCTGCCCAAAAAAGTTTCAAAACCATCAAATGATGCTCAAAACCATCTTAACATACTTAAATATGCATCATCTTACTTAAACTTCATTAAATGTGGCATTTTTGTCAACTTTTCTTAGTTTCTCAATTTTACCTATAAAAGTGTCGGTTTAAGCTTTTTCGACAGTTTCTCTTCATCTAAATTTAATCTTACAAACGTAATAGCTTACTCACTTATTCAAGTCCTTAGTTATCATATGACAACTTCTCAAATTTGTCAATTCTCACACTTTTCAATTTTCCACTAAACTAAGTTATAAACTAGACTTTTCGGTATTAATCTAACATTCTACAACATTCAATTCAACCAAATCACATCTCTACCATATAAATTCAAGGCTGGTCAAACCTAAACATGTCTCTAAGAATTATTTCTTCAATTTCTACTTTAACAAAAATATCCAAATTCATCAAATAACAACTTATATCATCATCATCTTCCAATAACTTCTCACCTAGTTTGACCAACTTTGACCACTTCTTCTTGCTCCAAAAATGATTCTCAGCTGTAGATATACATGTATACAACTTAGAATCATAAAAAAAAAAAAGCTTAAAAACCAACCAAAAAAACTTAAAATTCAAAGTTTCTCTTACCCCAAAAATAAGGTAGATTCTGCCCCTGTTCTTCTTTCTAGTTTTTCACCTAGCAAACGAGCTTCTTTAAGGCTTAATTGTTTATATGTTGTATAAGTATTAGGAAGAAAGATTTTATCCTTCTTGACCAAACTCTAAAAGTGGTCGAAAAAATCACACAATTTAAACTTACAGGGGACGTTTGCGGCAAGCTTGGGGAAAGGGGTTCTTTATGGTTCCAGGTCGGTTTGGGGACTTCTCTACCATTCCAGAAAAGGGTTTTAAATCCTATTTGAAAGGAAAAAAAATTAGGCTTAAAATTGTTTTGGAGGGCCATCAAAATGGGTCTTTTTGTTGGGCCAGCAGGGTGTTGGGCCTAGCTTGCCAGCAGCTCTGTTTTCATAAAATCCATAAAAAATATTTCCAGCCCATTTTCCTCAAATTTCCACTTTCCATATGTTATAATAAGCCTATAGTATGTTCTATAAAAATTTAGGGCCCACTTTTTTAAGAAAAGTTTCCCGTTTGAGCCTATTTTACCCGATTTGGTCATTACCGATTGAAATTCTTTAAGGTTTTCGGTTTACTTTAAGAATTAATTTGATCGCTGAAACCTTAAGATTTCCACTAAATTTTGATTCTCCAAGTCATATATATTTTATTTTAATTTCCTATGGCCTCAGAATAATTTTTACAAATTTTTTAAAATTTATTCCGAATTTATTTCACTTACTAGGCCCAATTTCTTGGTTTAGTGTTATCTCGAGTTTTTACTAACTTTTTCGCCTCCAATACCTTAGTTTCACCTTCTAACCACCAAAGCATACTTATACTTGAAATCTTTAAGTATTACTTGAATTTGAAACCTTAACTCGATTTTCATGCCTTGAGCTTCATGCCACTAATTCGAGTGCTTTGGTTATTCCAGGCCTGCATAATATTATTTCGAGTATCTTAATTGCTTTCGAGTTTCCAAATAATTAATGAAACAAAATTTTTTGGGTTTCACATTTATCCCCACTTTTTTGGAATTTGGTCCTCCAAATTCAGGTTGGTCCATCGAATAGTTGTGGATACTTATCTCTCATGTGGCTCTCTAGCTCATACGTAGCTTTTTCTGTAGAGTAGTGTTACCAGAGAACCTTTATTAATGGAATTGTTTTGGATCGAAGTACCTTCTCTCTTTTGTCGAGAATCTAGATTGGTTTCTCAACATAACTCATATATTCTTGTATGTCTAATTATTCATACTCAATAACATAAGAAGGGTCCAGCTCATACTTCCTCAACATAGAAACACGGACGACATCATGTACCCTAGACAACTGTGGAGGTAAGGCAAGTCTGTAGGCAGTGTCTCTCACTTTCTCTAATATTTCAAAATGGACCAATAAAGTGAGGAATGAGCTTCCCTTTCTTCCCGAATCTCATGACACCCTTCATCAGTGATACCTTTATAAAAATCGAGTCCCCAATCTGAAATTCCAGTGGCTGCCTACACACATTGACGTAGCTTTTTTGTCTACTCTAGGTGGCTCTTAATCTATCACATATAATACGTACGCCCTGGGCCTCCGCTCTGCAAGATCGGGAACAAAGATTTTTCGGTCACCCACTTATTTCTAAGCAAAGGAGGACCTACATCTTCTACCATACAGAG
The DNA here is from genome assembly GCA_033439115.1 of Firmiana major. NCBI lineage: Eukaryota > Viridiplantae > Streptophyta > Magnoliopsida > Malvales > Malvaceae > Firmiana > Firmiana major. The sequence continues at coordinate 29,928,746 of CM065905.1, forward strand.
CCTTATAAGGTGTCATACCGATGCTAGCATGGTAATTGTTATTGTAGGCAAACTTTACAAGGGGTAAATGATCATCCCATGATCACTTAAAATCCAATGCACATGTCATTCACATATCCTCTAAGGTCTGAATAGTCCGCTCGGACTGACTATCAGTCTGACGATGATAGGTGGTGCTCAAATTAAGCTGAGATCCCATGGCTTCCTGAAAACGTGTCCAAAATCTAGAAGTGAACTGGGATTATCTATCAAAAGTAATGCTCATGGGAGCCCCATGCAACCCTGCCATCTCTTTGACATAAAATTCTACCAACTTATCTAATGAATCAATGCTGTTAATGGTGAGAAAGTAGGCACTCTTTGTCAATATGTCTACTATAACCCAGATTGCATTATGACCCTTTTGAGTCCTCAATAAGCCCATAATAAAATCCAATGTAATATGCTTTCATTTCCATGTTGGCATAGGTAGTGACTTAAGAAGTCCAACTGGCTTTTGATGCTTAATCTTAACCTACTGATAAAGCAAACATCTAGCCACAAATTTTGCTACATCTCGTTTCATACCAGTCCACTAATACACCTTACGCAGATCCTGATACATCTTGGTACTACTTGGGTGCATGGTGTAACGAGAACAATGAAACTCTCTCAGAATCCGCTGCTTATGGGTATCATCGCTCGGGACACAGATGTGACCTCTGAACCTCAACAATCCATCCTTACTTATTGAAAAGTCTGACTGTGAAGTCTGCTCTGCCTAGCTAACCAAATCTAACAACTTTTGATCATTTCTCTATGTAACGTCTCATTTTAAGGTACAATATGGTTGGGCTACGAGTTGATATTAGATCAGAACAATACATCTTTGAACAAAGCCAAAGAAAAAATATTTCAATTAATCAGAATAATTATTCCTATACAAAATATTCACATTTACATCCCCAGATATACCATCGTTTACATTACTATACATAAAAAAATTTTAGATACAAAATAATGTCTGTCTTAGGTATACGTTTAACGCAAAAGATTACTTTGCCGAAGTATGGTTGTGCAACAAAAAAAAAAACCCTACTTATAAAAGCGGTCCTAGCTACTGATGAAGCTCTATGGGGAAAAATAAGGAGTGAGCTCAACGTGCTCAGTAAGAAAAATATGTGGCAGATAGATAAATACACTATCCACATATTTGCATAATAGGGTTATTATGTTAAAATATACCGATCAATCCATTAAAATCAGAGTTAGAAATCAATATCAATTTCACTATCGATAGAATAAATATTAAACAGCAATAAATATAGGTTTTAAAGCTTTATACTATAGAATAAACAATTTCCATACAATAATATTGTTCATTCAGTTAATTCAGTAAATCAAATAGACGAGACAAGGCAGAACATGCTATAACAATAATCAGTATGACAATTGGCCAATGTTGGTGACTCCAAGCCTCATTGATTATGTGTGCAGGGATGTCAATTACCATGAAAGTGGTCAACTATCCAAACGGCTCACAATACAGTATGTCTGAAGACCGATAGCATGGTACAGCGTACTCATATTGGTGTTGCACGGTACATCTACTCTGTGGACCATAATAACAATAGCGATTCAGTAACAATAACAATAACAATGTAGAATGATTAAGTGTTGCCTTTTCTCTAAAAAACAATTGCGAGTCATGCCGTGCGACACACAGTCAGTACGCTCTCAAGCATATTTTATCGGTACTAATTTAACAGCAGTTCATTTTCATCAAATCATTTTTTAAAATTTAGTTCGGTACATTAAACAATTCAAAAGAGGTTGGTTTATCCTTTTTTGGTCAAAATCCTCGGTGTGCAGTCTATGACAATTAAGACTAGGGATTTTTCAATTAAAATTAATAATTAAGACTACACTGATATTTTTATAAATAAACTAAATAAATTTATATCGGTAAAGATATGCCGATTAACTGAGGCTAAAGTTTTTCTATAAATTTAGTGACTATAAAATCGGTCTAGAGTATTCTATAATTTTGATAACCACATAGGATTTTATGTCTACGACTCCACAGAAAATATGCATAATTATTTTTAACAGCACACAAAAATTTTTCTTACTGTAAAATTTTCCTAGAATTTATATCTACGGTCCAACCGAAAATACGTGTAGATATTACTAACAGCTCACAACAATTTTCCTTACATCGGTGTCTGTCAGTAGTCCTCAATGCCTCAATGATGTGAGCCAATGAGTTCGCTCTAATCGGTTTATTTCGCCAGAGCTTCGAACTAATATTTGTATACAAATTTTAGAACCGTTCTCCCCTTGAGTTTTCCTAAATTTTCTGTGCACTTTTCTCTATCTTCAATATCTCTATTCACTAATATTTTTTTTATTTTTTTCCTTCCCTCCATTTTTTTCTTTTCTTTTTCGTGCCCTTTTCTCCTTTCTTCTTCCTCGCTAGTCACCCGACGACACTGTTCATTGTCTCCTTCATCAGGCTCTCGGCGCTGCCACCTTTTTCCTCCCTTAACATTTCTGCCCGGTGCTGGTGTCCTTCTGTTCACTTTGTTTCCAGCGCCCACGTCCAGCTTCTATAGTTTGCCTCCGCTCCTACCTAACGTCCAGCTTCCACTGCTTTATTTCGTTCTCTGCTTCAAATTCCTTCTCTGCTGCAGCCTTAACTATTCTAGATTCTGTTCTGGTCAATATTGCTCCACCAGTAGACACCAAAATGCCTCAACTCAGCTCACTTAACGCCTCCATCCAACCCTTTTTCCCTCTTGATTTCTAGTTCTCCACTTCGATTCTCTGTTCAACTTGGTTTTTGTCTCTTAAAACTTTTGCTGCTGCTCCTTCCTCCTTTCGGCTTCAGTTTGGTATATTTATATACATATATCTTCATCACCTTCCTTTACCATGCCAGCCTCAGGTTAGTTTCTTGTCTTCCTACCACTGCCAACATCAGTCCGCCTTTCTCTTTTCTGCAGTCGAACTACTCTCCCAGTCCTCATGCTTCCCTATTCAGTCTTCTCTCTGTTGCACACTTGAAGTTCTTGATATATGTATATGTACATATATGTTTATAATATATATTTTCCTCCTTCCTCTACTGCCATCACAGGGGACTATGTACTGAATATACATATATATAATATATATTATATACATACTTCAACATTTCAACTCCCATCCCTTCTTCAGATTTTTTTTCTATTCTTTCACGTTTTCTATATCCATCCATCACGTTTCCTGTTCCTTTACTTTCTCCAACAGTAGGTATAGCAGACCATTCTTCGATCCTTTGGTCTCATAATTTATCTCTTAGTTTAATCCCTTTCTTAGTAGCCATTTCCTTCAGCCCCTATCACTTCAGTTTCTATTTCCTCTTCTTTCAAAATCAGACTTAGAGTATTAATTTCCTTTAGTGATCTTTACTCCACCACATACTGCTACTGCTTCTAGCAAAATTCTGGTGAAGGCTTGGACAGTTCATGTGAGCTTTCTGTCCACTTATCCTTCTCTTATTTCCTTTTACACCGAACCATCACCAATATCATTTTTTCCTTACGCTTTCTGCTATACTTTCCTTTGTGCATTTTAAGGCTGACCTCAGGATTGGCTTCATTTTAGAAGCCAATCCACGAGTTTGGGGTATGTATATGTATACTTATACATACATATATATATATATATATATTTACATGTATATACCTTCATTCTTTGCTTGAAGTATAAATATATATATATATATATATATATTCGTATTTATACACCAAATAAATTTTCCTTCTTGTATTAGAATTGGATTTAGTCTTACATTCGTGTATACTTCAAAATGAATGTTTATTTTCTTGAATTTTATTTAGATCCCTCATACCATATTTAAATCATATTAATCATTCACATAAGTACCTTTAAACCTCAATGGTTTAATTGCTATTTATTGATAAAACCAAGTACATGAAAATTTGTGGTATTTACATTCTCCCCACCTTAGGAAATTTGGTCACTAAATTTAAAGGTACATTAATCCTTAAACAGATGAGGGTATTTCTCTCACATTATGCTTTCCAATTCCCATGTGGCCTCTTCTGAGGTGTGGTATTACCACAGAAATTTGACCAGATGAATTGTCTTACACCGTAATACCTTCTCTTTCCTGTCCAAGATCCTTATCGATTTCTTCACATACGTTATATCCTCATTCAACTTCAGCGATTCATACTTAATCACATGCATCGAGTTCGAATGGCACTTGCGTAACATCGATACATGGAAAACATTATGAATACTCAAAAATTCTAGTGGGAAAGCCAATCTGTAAGCTTCATCTCTCACTCGGTCTAAGATCTCAAAAAGTCCAATATAACGGGGACTTAACTTTCAGTTCTTCCCAAACCTCATTATGCCCTTTGAAGGAGAGACTTTTAGAAACACAGAATCTCCTTTTGAAAATTTCAAAGGTCTTCATAATTGGTCAGTGTAACTTTTCTACCTACTCAAAACTGTTCTCAACCTCTCACAAATTAATTGTACATCCTCAGAGGCTTGCTTAACTAGATCGAGAGCAATATTTTTCTTTCACCAACTTCTTCCCATCCAATCGACGAATGACACCTTCTACCATACAACGCTTCGTACGATGTCATCATGATACTTATGTGGTAACTGTTATTATATGCAAATTTTGCTAGTACTAAATGGTCATCCCAGGAGCCTTTGAAATCTTGAACATAAGCTCTCATCATATCCTCCAATGTTGGAATAGTTCTCTTCGATTGCCCATCTGGTTGAGGGTGGAAATTTGTGTTAAAATTTTGTTGGGTTCCCATGGCTTGTTGGAAATGTTCCCGGAAGTACGAAGTGAACCAAGAATCCCTGTCTGATACAATGGTCACTGGTACGCCATGTAGTCTTACGATTTCCCGCACATATAGATTCATTAGAGCACTCAGAGTATCGGTGGACTTCATAGCTAGGAAGTGGACGGACTTTGTCAATCTATCTACAATCACCCAAATTGCATCATGGTTTCTATGGGTCCTTGGCAATCCCATAATGAAATCCATGGTGGCATGCTCTCATTTCCATGTTGGTATTGGTAGAGGCTGTAACAATCCCACAGCTTTTTGATGCTCTACCTTAATTTATTGACACACAAGACATCATGCCACAAATTTGGCCACATCCTTCTTCATCCCTGACCACCAATAAACTTTCCACAAATACGGGTACATTTTATTACTTCCCAAGTGTAAGGTATACCTTGAAGAATGAGCTTCTGACAATATCAATTTCTTCAACTGTGCATCATCGGGAACACAAACCCTACCTCTGAACCTCAGTAGACCATCATGGCTAACTTCAAAATCTGTCACCGTTCCCAATTGAATCTGACTAGCCATATCTATACAATATCGTTTAGTACGCTGAGCTTGTCAAATTCTGTCAATCAAATCTGGTTCTATTCTTAGGCTAGCTATCATACCATATCTGGCAATGTCAGATGGTTCGATGTCCAAGTTAAGGTTCACAAACTGTTATAACAATTTGTATCCCTGAATCATCATGTAAGATACCATCCCGATATTTGTTTTTGCTTAAGGCATCTGCTACAACGTTTGCCTTTCCCGGGTGGTATAGGATCTCACAGTCATAGTCCTTCAGAAGCTTTATCCACCTCATCTACCTCATATTCAACTTTTTTTGTGAAAATAAATACTTGAGGCTCTTATGGTCAGTAAAGATCTGAAACTTTTCTCCATACAGATAATGGAGCCATATTTTCAGTTTCGGATAATTCCTCTCATGGCCTTTTAGTTGTTGAGAACCATAAGCAACTACCTTGCCATTCTGCATTAACACATATCTCAGACCTTGACTAGATGCATCTGTATACACCGAGAAGCCTCTCGAACTAGCGGGTATAGTCAATATAGGCACGATGGTCAGTCTGTGCTTCAACTCCTGGAAGCTTCTTTCGCATGAGTCGCTCCATTCAAACTTAACATTCTTCTCTGTAAGCCGGGTCAGAGGAGCAGCCAACTTAGAGAAACCCTCAGCAAACCTTCTGTAATATCCAACCAAACCCAAAAAACTCTAAATCTTAGTAACAGTCTTGGGTCTTTCCCATAGAACTACAGTCTCGATCTTGGACGGATCAACAAACACCCCGTCATTTGACATAATATGACCCAAAAATGCTATCTGATCTAACCAGAAATCACACTTGGTGAGCTTGGCATACAACTTCTTCTCCCTGAGGGTTTGCAGAACCATTCTCAAATGCTGCTTATATTCTTCTTTGGACTTGGAATATACCAAAATATCATCAATAAACACTATAGTGAATCTGTCCAAGTAAGGCTGAAGCACTTCATTCATCAGTTCCATGAAAGCTACAGGAGCATTCGTCAACCCGAAAAGCATAACCAAAAACTCATAATGTCCGTATCGGGTTCTGAAGGCTGTCTTGGATACATCTTAACTTCTGATCTTCAACTGATGGTACCCTGATCTCAGATCAATCTTGGAAAAGATCTGTGCTCCTCGTAGTTGGTCAAGTAAATCGTCAATATGAGGTAGGGGATATTTGTTCTTGATGGTCGCTTTATTTAGCAATATATAATCGATGCACAGCTTGAGACTCCTATCATTCTTTTTAACAAATAACACCTGTGTACCCCATGGTGAAACACTCGGTCTGATAAACCCCTTATCCAACAATTCTTGTAATTGCTTCTTCAATTCTTCCAACTCCATTGGGACCATTTTGTATGGTGGTTTAGATATCAACTCAATACCAAACATCAAATCGATATAGAACTCTATTTATCTATCTGGCGGTAACCCTAGTAAATCATCCAAGAATACGTCGAAAACAACTCCCTGGCTACAATGAGGTCTCTTACTCCAGACACGCCTTATCTATTTCAATTACGCAACCAATGAAGCCTTCAAAGTTTTATTTATATAATTAGTTTCATAATTCATTCTTTCGGTTATAGTGAGTTTACTCTTTTATTATCACTCTTTCTTTAGTAGATCTCTTTCTGTCAAGCTTTTTACCTTCCAATTTTCTTAGTAATTTTAGAGACATACATCTCTTAATCACACAGTTTGTCACGACCCTCAACTTACCAAAATACGTATAAATTTTTCGCATTTTCATGCATCAATCCTTAATCATCCTTCCTCGATCGTGAACAACCACACACTTAACAGTTGGGCTGTGTGTCGACGTCTAACTCACTCCACCATACCAATTCAATTTGAATCATTATTTATGAGTAAACACTTGTATAAATGTATATATATCAGAGTTGTTACATGTGTTTACATTGTTTTACATCCCCAGTAGTTACATACAAAATGCTACTGTGCTATGTCTAGTTTAGATACAAAATAATCCAAGTGTATATACCTTTAGCGATGGGATGCAGCGGATTACCAAAAGGGAACGCCTCCAGTCATGCTCAATCTATACTCAAATCTCTGTAGAGAGGGGGAAAATAAGGGGGGTGAGCAAACCACATGCTCAGTAAGGCAATCATGCGAACAGGTAGATACTGCACTATCTACGTGATCGTGATGCCATGCTCAAAAGCATTTAATTCATTGTTTATCTCAAAACATGAGTGTATGATTGTGTTAATGGTATGTAAAGCATTCATGCTATTAAATTCAGTGCACATTTCAACTCAAAGCATGGTATAAATCATCATGCATAATTCACAATAAAAGCATGGCATTAAACATCATGCATTTTCACAATAAGGCATGGCATTAAACATCATGCATCCGTGCACTTTAAAAACCATTAACAAATCAATCCAACGTCAGGTCCCAGCCCATCCCTCGGGCTTTCCTGACTACAATCACTTCAAACATGGATTTATTCTCAAATAGCATTAGACATGTGAGATAGGCAGTTCAACAATAGGTAATAACCTCAAGGCCTATGTACATAACCTGTGATACCGGCTACACGGATCAGGTGTGCGGGATATCACCACCATCTGCTTCCACACGGGAGGTGGGTCAAATCCTACCCGCCGGTCCATAGCAGATCTCGTCCGAAGACGGCACATCACATCACAACACGGTACAATGTACTCCATGCTACATGCACGGTACAACGTACTCCGTGGACCCCCAGCCTTATCCCTCGTTCGGGCTCATCAGCTGTTCCTCCAACCCTTATCCCTCGTTCGGGCTCATCAGGTGGATCTCCAACCCTTATCCCTCGTTCGGGCTCATCAAGTTGTTTTAACATGCCATGTCTCAAAACAATGCACGTGTGAGCCTATTTAATCGATGTGACACCAAGTCTACTCGAAGCTCCAAACACGGCAACATGCAAGGTGGGCATCCAGTGCGAGACAAACTCAAAGCACAATGCCAAAACAATATGAAATCCATGTGAAAACTAGTGCCTCTTGCACTCTTTCATACTCACGAAATCATGTAGGTGGCTCAAAACTTGCAAAATATGGTTGACAAAACCAAAACATACTCATTCCTTTTGCAAATCATTTCAATGTTAGCCAACCTACCAATCATTTGCTAAAAAGCAATAAAACATGATTTCCAAAGAAATATGCTTTTGTTTTCATGCACATTTCTCAAACTCCCAACTTTTACCCTTCAATCACCCAACAACAACATTTCCTAATCTCATGCATTCTAGCAAAACATTTATGCGCCCAAATTGCGCACAATATCTCTAAGAGTCCACACAATTCCCTTACCTCGATTTACTTGGTGTGACTCCTTTCCTTTTAGCTTCTCACGCTCTTGGCTCAACTCGCCTCGGCATATCCTTGGAAGCTGCGATTCATTCATTAAATCGATTGAGTTAACGTATTTAACCCATAATTGACCTCACTAGTCAACATTATTTACTTATGCATTTTACAAATGCCTCAACCCTCATTTTACCTCTTTTAGGTAAACCTCACAATTTATCCACTAACCACATCTTAAAATCATACCACAATCACTATTAATGATTTCTACATATCTCATTCATCATTAATCTCCATCAATTTCACTTTCTCACACTAAACCATTTCTAGGTCAAAATCATTCCAATGCATTCTAGATAGTTTCTAACCATCCATACTCATGCCAAACAACTCCAAAATCAATTAAATAAACAATGTACCATAGTTGGAGTATTAGAATCTTACCAAATTTGATTTCTCTTCTTACTCCAATGGCAATGCCCTTAACTCCTCCAATACCAACAATGGGAAAATGCTTTCCAACTATGTTGTTCTTCTCTTTGATAGGAACAACTTTGTCTCTAATGGTCTCTCTTCAAACCTCACTGAAAATGGCTGATTTTTGAGAGAGAATGTTTGGTTTTTTTGGGTTGAAAGTGGAAAGTTTGTGTTTTTCCTAAAATTTTCTGATTTTCAGCACTCCTTATATAGAAATAGCTTGAGGAGATCGATCTGGTCCAAGAGGAGATCGATCTGGTCCCTTAAAATCCCTCTTTTTCACGGCATTTTTAAGCCTGAGATCGATCTGGTCCAAGAGGAGATCGATCTGGTCCCTTAAAATCCCTCTTTTTCACGGCATTTTTAAGCCTGAGATCGATCTGTCGAAGCATGAGATCGATCTGTCAAAGCATGAGATCGATCTGTCGAAGCTTGAGATCGATCTGCTCCCAAACAGAGAGCTAAGGAGATCGATCTGGTCCATTGGAGATCGATCTGTTCTATTCTTTTGCTCAAATAAGAGCATTCTGGCTCTTCCAGATCGATCTCTCATCCCATGAGATCGATCTGCCCTTCAAAATTTCCAGATTTTCTGCAGTTCCTCTGCAACAACACTTACCAAACATCCTTAATTTACTACCATGATCATTTCCTCATTCATTCATCTTTGAGACTTGAAAATGGCATCCATCCTCACTTCATACACATTAAAACTTGTGTAGAATCTTTGTATGACCAATGGTACTTAATATAAACAAAAAATGGAAGTGCACATATTATGCAATTCTACTTCCATTTTACCAAACTACTCATAATCCATTCTACACACATTCTCCACATGTTTAAGTCCATTTCTACACATTCATACATAATGAAACTTGTATGTACGATTACCACTCTCAGTACAAGTGTGTACATTACTTATGGACTTACATCACATATACTTCACTCATGAATTCATAGTACAACTCTATTTACACTTCTATGTACATATATACCCTTATACATATACGGGGTCTCACATTCTCCCCCACTTAGAAAATGTGGTCCTCCAAATTGGAACCAATTATTCTGTGAACAACTCGGGATACCTCTCCCGCATCAAACTCTCCAATTCCCATGTGGCTTCTTCCACAGTGTGATGTTGCCAAAGTATCTTCACCAAGGGAATTGTCTTTGTCCTCAGCACTTTCTCTTTTCTATCCAATACCCGAACTGGCTTCTCAACATAGGTCATACCCTCATTGAGCTCCAAAGGCTCATATCTAATCACATGTGCCGGGTCCGGGTGATACTTCCTCAACATAGATACGTGGAAGACGTTATGCACACTTGCCAACTCTGGTGGCAATGCCAACCTATACGCCTTGTCTCCCACCTTATCAAGTATCTCAAATGGCCCTATATGTCGAGGGCTCAACTTTCCCTTCTTCCCAAATCACATAATTCCCTTCGAAGGGGAAACTTTCAGAAACACTGACTCACCCACCTCAAACTCTAGTGGTCTCCGTCTCTTGTCAGCATAACTCTTTTGCCTGCTCTGAGCTGTCCGTAACCTCTCACATATCAATTGGACGTCCTCAGAGGCTTGTCTAACGAAGTCGGGAGCAAAGATCTGTCTGTCACCAACCTCTTCCCATCCAATAGGGGAACGGCATCTACGCCTATACAATGCCTCATATGGTGCCATCCCGATACTCGCATGAAAACTGTTATTATACGCGAACTCTGCGAGTGGCAAATGGTCATCCCAGGAGCCTCCAAAATCCAAGGCACACGCTCTCAACATGTCCTCCAGGGTCTGTATAGTCCTCTCTGACTGACCATCTGTCTGAGGATGAAACGCGGTGCTAAATTTCAACTGGGTCCCCATCGCTTCCTGAAAATGTTCCCAAAAGTGGGAAGTGAAGCGGGCATCCCTATCAGAAACAACGCTCACTGGAATTCCATGTAGCCTCACTATCTCGCGCACATATAGGTTCGCTAACTGGCTCAGAGTATCGGTAGCTCTCATAGCTAGAAAATGGGCTGATTTCATCAACCGATCCACAATCACCCATATGGCATCATGACCTCTCCGGGTCCTCGGCAATCCCATCACAAAATCCATGGTGACATGCTCCCACTTCCATGTCGGTATCGGTAGAGGCTGCAATAACCCTGCTGTCTTCTGATGCTCTACCTTCACCTGCTGACAAACGAGACACTTAGCAACATATTCAGCAATGTGCTTTTTCATTCCCGACCACCAATAAACCTTTCAAAGGTTTTGATACATTTTGGTACCCCCTGGATGTATCATATACTTCGATGAGTGAGCCTCTGTCAGGATCAACCTTCTTATCTCTGCGACATCAGGAACACATATCCTACCTCTGAACCTCAACAATCCTTCCGAACTCAACCCAAAGTCCATCTCTATACCCCTCTGTATCTGCCCGACAATATCACTACACTGCTGATCAACTCGCTGAGCCTGCCGGATTCGATCTACCAGATCCGGTTCCAACTGCAGGCTAGCTATCATAAATCCACTATCAGCGTCAGGCGGGGTCATATCCAAACTGAGGTTCATGAACTGTTCCAACAGCTCGTGTTCCCTGATCATCATGAATGATACCATCCCGAGATGCTTCCTACTCAATGCATCAGCAACCACATTTGCTTTACCCGGGTGGTATAGGATTTCACAATCATAATCCTTTAACAACTCGAGCCATCTCCTCTGTCTCATGTTCAACTCTTTCTATGAGAACAGGTACTTAAGGCTCTTATGATCTGTATAAATCTGGAATCTCTCACCATAGAGGTAGTGGCGCCATATCTTCAGCGCAAACACCACCGCTGCCAACTCCAAGTCATGGGTCGGGTAGTCCCTCTCATGATCCAACTGTCTTGATCCATAGGCTACTACCTTCCCATCCTGCATCAATACACAGCCCAGTCCTAGGTGTGAAGCATCTGCATACACCGAGAAACCTCCTGAGCTGGTAGGAATGGTGAGTATTGGAGCTGTAGTTAATCTCCTTTTCAACTCCTCAAAACTTTCTTCACACTTCTCGTCCCACACAAACTTTACATTTTTCCTTGTGAGACGTGTCAATGGAGCAGCTAACCTCGAAAATCCCTCTACAAACCTTCGATAATACCCAGCTAAACCCAGGAAACTTCTGATCTCTGTCACTGTCTGGGGTCTCTGCCACTGAACTACGGCCTCAATCTTAGATGGATCCACTGATACTCCATCCTTTGATACTATGTGACCCAGAAAAGAGATCTGTTCCAACCAAAAGTCGCACTTACTGAGTTTAGCGTACAACTTCTTCTCTCGAAGGGTTTGTAGCACTATCCTTAAATGCCTTTCATGCTCCTCTCTAGACCTTGAATACACCAGTATATCATCAATAAACACAATAACAAATCGATCCAAGTACTGGTGGAATACCTCATTCATCAAAGACATAAAAGCTGCGGGAGCATTCGTCAACCCGAATGGCATAACCATAAACTCATAATGTCCATACCGGGTGCGAAAAGCTGTCTTGGGTACATCTCCATCTCGTATCTTCAACTGATGGTACCCTGATCTCAGATCTATCTTAGAAAAGACCTGCGCTCCCTTAAGCTGATCCAACAAATCATCGATGCGTGGGAGGGGATACTTATTCTTGATGGTGGCCTTATTCAACAACCGGTAGTCTATACACAGTCGGAGGCTTCCATCCTTCTTCCTTACAAACAGAACCGGTGCTCCCCAAGGTGAGACACTCGGCCTGATGAACCCCTTCTCCAGCAACTCTTGTAATTGTTTCCTTAACTCCTCTAACTCAACTTGAGCCATTCTGTATGGTGGCTTGGACATCAGCTCTGTACCAGGTGCCAAATCTATACCAAACTCCATCTCCCTATCTGGAGGTAACCCTGGTAACTCATCCGGAAAGACATCTGGAAATTCCCTAACCACTGGTATGTCTTCCAATTCCGGACGTGCCTTATCCATCTCAATCACAAAAGCGATGAATCCTTCACATTATTCTTTCCACCATTAGTATCATAAATCATCACATCACATATCAAGATTATACTCATCACACTTATAAAAATCATGTTCTTTAATTTCATTTCACAAAATTAACTACAAGATTGTCTATCTTTGGAAACATCAAGGTTTTAGCATGACAATCCATAACAACATGATTGGCAGCCAACCAATCCATTCCTAGGATCACATCAAAATCACTCATGTTTAATAAAATTAAATCGGCTGCCATCTCTTTACCTCCTATCTTCATTTTACAATCCCTATATATATGCTCAGTCAACTGACTATCATTCATAGGGGTAGATATCAACAACATCTTATCAAGCAGCGTGGGTTTTACATGCTTCAACAATTTACATGCAAAGGATGGCGAAATAAAGGAATGCGTGGCACCAGGATCAAACAGTACATAAGCTTCTAAATCAAAGATTTGGATGGTACCTTTTACCACATCTGATGACTGATCTGCAGTATCCTGATCCAGTGCGTGCACTCGTCCTCTGCTTACACCCACTACTTGCTTCCCCTTTTCTTCAGCTGTAGCCTTCCTCCTCGGAGCAGCTGTACCAACTGGAGCTCTCTCTGGCTCCTTACCCTTCTGTGGGGCTCTCTCTATCATCTCGGGGTAATCTCTGCTTATGTGCCCTGGCTTCCCACATCTGAAGCATACAACCTGAGGTCCATAACATGGTCGAGTACCATGGTACCTACCACACTTGCCACACTGTTCTGTAGTAGGCCGTGGTCCTCCAATCACGATTCCCTTAGCTGGAGCAATGGCCGGATACATGGGAGTATCAACTGTCCTCTCCCGGATCTCATCAATTCTCGGCCTCTTTCCAGAGAATCTCTTGCTTCCTTTATAGTTGAAGCCTCTATCCATTATAGGTCTCTTCTTATCTCTGTCCCTTATCTTACCAACCTTTCCAAACTCCGAGGCGATTCTATCAACATCTTGTTCACATAGTTGCGCCCTGCGCACTGCCTCCTCATAGGTCGGTATATCTAGGGGAACCAGTCTAGACCTGATAGCCGATCTCAATCCATCCACAAACTTTTGGATCTTCTCGACCTCGTTACCCATCGTGTTGGGATCATACCTGCCCAGGGATATAAAAGCAGTCTCATACTCGTCCACAGTCTTGCTCCCTTGGGTCAGTCCCAAAAATGCCATCTTTAGCTTTCGTTGGGCGGTATCCGGGACATACTGTCTCCGGAATGCCTCTAGAAACACATCCCAGCTGATCTCAGCTTGCCGGGCTCTCAAAATAGGCCTGGTGGATTTCCACCAATGTTCTGCTGATCCCTTCAGCATAAAAGCGGCAAATGCTACCTTCTCGGTAGTAGTGCACTCAAAGAACCCATATAATTTCTCGATCTCATTGATCCAATCCTCAGCCGCCACTGGGTCCTTTACTCCACTGAAAGACGACGGTCCAAACTTCTGGAACTGCCGCAGTCTATCCAAATCACATCCTGTAAGACCCACTTTTATTATCTGTTGATGTATTTCCTTATGATTCATGTGATGTACGTTTACATATATTCAATGAATCATAAGAAGAGCTTTGACTGAAATATAATTTACAAATAGAATAAAAATGAAATCTCGGTGAACGTCGGAAGTAGCTAAATAAGGATCGAAATGGTCACAGGCCAAACAGGAAGGAAAGAAAATAAAGTTTATCGAAAATACGAAATTAAATAAGGAAATATGGTGGATGTATGAAGGAAAGTTAGGTTAATTTGGTTCCGAAACAAGTGTAGGGGTAAAACGGTCAAAAGACCAAAATTCGGGATAAATTGGATAAAAAAAAATTTAATTAAAAATAAGGATTTAGGATATCTTGATCAATAATGAGGAATTATACAATTTCGAGTCCAATCGATCAAGATTCGAAATTTTTAGAAATACCGAAAAGTCACCCGGGACAATATCCCGAAAATACGGAGGAATTATACCGGAAAAATAATTTAAAAACTAAATAAATTAAATATGAATTAAATTAAATTAAATTGGTGGAATAAAATAATAATATTGTAGATATTTTCAGATTATTTAGACTATTTTAATGAAAATTTTAATAATAAAATAAATGGTTAAATAATAATGATAATTGTAAAAAAAAAAAAGCCTGAAATCGGGAAAAAACCCGAAAAGAAGAAGAAAAGAAACCGATAGCCGACCCGAGAGAACCCACTGTCGATTCCCACGCACCGGCGACCGTCCGCGTCCGACTAAGGTACCAGGAGGAAGAGGAGAGTCCGGCGAACACGTGGGCACCGGAATCACGCCGCCAGGTGGCCGGAGCAGACCGATCGGAGCTTCGAAAATCCGAGGGAGAAACGGGGTGATTGCCGGCGAACCGCCGCGACTGGGCCGGAAAGGAGACCACCGACGCACTCAGGGGAGGAAGCCGGTTCTTTTGAGACCGGTCTTGGCCGGTGAGACCGCCGAAAACTCCGGCGACGGCAAGTGACAGTGAAACGGTGCCGTTTGGCTGAAAGGAAAGGGAAGGAAAAGGAGGGAAAAGGAAGAAAAAGGGGAAAGAAAAGAAAGGAAAAGGAAAGAAAAGAAAGGAAAAAGGGGGGAAAAAGGGAAAGAAATTACCGGGGACGACTCGAGGTTCGGGTAAGTTGATCGAGGGTCGAAATTGACCTACGGGTGAATTCCGAAAATTTAATTTAATATTATTTTAATGAAAAATAATTCGGATTTACCTAATTATGCAGCTTTACGACAGAGACTGAACGAAAGCCGATTGAGCTCTGATCTTCGTACCCCGCATCGTATCGGGTACGTATAGTTTAATTTTGGCAATCTGAGATTCGTTAAATACCGAGCTTTAATTATTTTACGGAATTATGGATTAATTTCGCATAGAAGGAATAGTAATTCGGAGTTGTAATAAATTGTCGTAAATAGTATACGGGCTATCCAATGAATTTGGATCGAAACTCGATAATTATTAGTAAGCTGCATGAGCCCAGTAAACCCGAAGAAGGGATTTAAACAGTATAAACGGGCTGAAAATGGGTCGAGGCCCATTAAAGTGCAATCGGGCTCAATAGGGATAAATGGGCCCAATGATTTAAATTAAGCCCAGAAAATATTAAATACAATTAAATTGTATGATATCTGACCTGAGGAATAATTATACGCAGTTTCGGAGGTTTGATTGGGAGCAGATCGGACTGCGCGACGTGACAACAGTGGAAAAGGAAAGGTCAGACTCGACGAGAATCGAGGTAAGGGAATTTTGTAGGTGCATAGAGATAATTATACGTATTTTGAGAGGGGATTTACAGGGCTTAAAAATTTATTAAAACATCTAGAAATAAAGTAATAATTTTTACGAAAACCGGGGCTTAGATAAATAAAGGAAAATAACTATTTTGCCCCCAGTTAGGAAAATTTCAAAAAGGGTAGTAAGGCTATGAAATTGCATGAATTTCATGATTTTAATGTTTTATATGATTATATTGCTTTGATTTAAGCAAATATACACATAGGTGGGCTGTTGATTTCGTGAATTTTACGAAAGGGTACCGGTTTGTACCGGTTACTATTTTAAAAGATGTTTTTATTAAAAGTGAGCCACCTATCGTATTTACGTGACTAAAAGAGTGCTAGAGTCTTTCTCGCACTCAAGTTTACTGAATTATTTCTCATGAAAAGCCGTACTGGAGCATTGCTCGTACGAGAAATTTGTGTGTGCACAAAACCGTGCTGAAGCTTCGCTCGCACGAGATTTTAGATATCATGATATGCATAGCGTGGTGCTGGAGCTCCGTAAGCCTGTGACCTGGTGTGGGGCGGGCAGCAGGATGCTCACATAAACGCACTAGACGCGAGTTGACATGCATATAGTCGTGCGGAAGCCTCCTGTAGACTGTGTGTCACAGAGAGTTGAGATGCTCGCACATATACTTTGAGACATGGGTTGGTTATCGACATAGTATTGGGCTGGATAAGACCTACGGCAGGCACCCCCAGACTATGATATGGGTCCACGGAGTACGATGTACCGTGTATGTCACACGGAGTACGCTGTACCGTGCAGTCATGATGACTCTACGATGTTGCTCGATATTCTGGCGGGTAGGACTTAACCCCACCTCCCGTTGCAGTTGTGATACCCCGCACACCGGGATCCGTGTGCCTGGGATCACAGGGACAAAGTATGGCCATAGTCCTCGATTTTTCATACAGTAACCTACATGCCTCACATGATATCATACGGTCTGGATAGACCAGGACAAACCCGATGGAGGGGTAGTCCCGATTTATGTTTTTCAAAAGAGATTTGATTTGATGAATCAAGGTATTCCCGAGAGATGGGTTTGACCTTGATGAAGTTGTTTTATAATGAAACAAATAAGTTTCAAAGTGATGAGTTTTGTGATTAAACAAATGAGTTTTTAAAGGGAAGAGTTTATGATGAAATAAATGAGTTTTAATGTGACGAGCATGAGATGTCAGACATGATGATTTTTCATGTGTGCTTGATATGTCGATTTCATGATTTCTTGTATATGATATATACATACATGTGGCATTGTTTTAATCTTACCTCATGCTCCGAAAGTAAACGATTTTTACATCATGACATTATCAGCACGTAGATAGTATAGTTATCTACCTGCTTACATTATTGCCTTACTGAGCACGTTTCGCTCACCCTTTCATTTTCCACCCCACAGGGTATATTCAGTAGAAGAGAGCGACAATAGTCTCGCATCTCGGTTATCCGCTGCTTCTTAGCAAGACCAGGTATACACATTTATATAATTTTTGTATCTGAACATATAGATGCACAGTACTGTATATGGATGTAATATTGGGGATGTATTTAGTTTAAATAAATTGATATGTAAATGAAATATGAAAGTGGAATGGTAAATAGGTGAGAGGTACTAACACCGAACCATAGCCCAACTGTTTAGTAGTGTAACTGTTCACGATGGATAAGGAAATGAAAAAGCGAAAAATTTGTAGGGATTTTTAGGTAATTGGGTCGTGACACATCCATATCCCCAACCTCTACTGCCTGGCATGGCAACCGGCGTAGGCACATCCTGTGTGGTTGGGGTATCTGTCGTCTGAGGTCCTTGGGCTTGCCTCGCCCGTGCCTCAGGAGCTGCTGCCTGTTCGGCATCACCCTGTGTAGTGGGACTCTGTCTACCGCCAACTCCAGGTAAAGATTGAGTGACCAATTCCAAAATCATCTCAATGCTCCGCTCAATCCTCACGAAGCGAGCCTCAGTACTCTCGGGCCTCTCCTCTGGACCCTGTGGAGCGTGCTCAACGTCGACCTCCACCTCAACATCCTCCTGAGCCTCGTGTGTTTCCGGCTCAACACGACCCCCAGGCCTACCTCTACGGCCTCGAGCCTGTGCTCTCATCCCTCTACCGCGACTGGTATTAGGCATACTTACTCAGTTCCCTACATTCACAACCAATTACTTAGTCAACCCATCGACATACACTATTTGTATCTAAACAAGCATAGTAACTTGGGGATGTAATTTTTTTCTTTTATTAAGTATTTTAGACACGACACATGTCAAACCAACTCGAGCTCTGATACCAACTTCTGTCACGACCCTCAACTTACCAAAATACGTATAAATTTTTCGCATTTTCATGCATCAATCCTTAATCATCCTTCCTCGATCGTGAACAACCACACACTTAACAGTTGGGCTGTGTGTCGACGTCTAACTCACTCCACCATACCAATTCAATTTGAATCATTATTTATGAGTAAACACTTGTATAAATGTATATATATCAGAGTTGTTACACGTGTTTACATTGTTTTACATCCCCAGTAGTTACATACAAAATGCTACTGTGCTATGTCTAGTTTAGATACAAAATAATCCAAGTGTGTATACCTTTAGCGATGGGATGCAGCGGATTACCAAAAGGGAACGCCTCCAGTCACGCTCAATCTATACTCAAATCTCTGTAGAGAGGGGGAAAATAAGGGGGGTGAGCAAACCACACGCTCAGTAAGGCAATCATGCGAACAGGTAGATACTGCACTATCTACGTGATCGTGATGCCATGCTCAAAAGCATTTAATTCATTGTTTATCTCAAAACATGAGTGTATGATTGTGTTAATGGTATGTAAAGCATTCATGCTATTAAATTCAGTGCACATTTCAACTCAAAGCATGGTATAAATCATCATGCATAATTCACAGTAAAAGCATGGCATTAAACATCATGCATTTTCACAATAAGGCATGGCATTAAACATCATGCATCCGTGCACTTTAAAAACCATTAACAAATCAATCCAACGTCAGGTCCCAGCCCATCCCTCGGGCTTTCCTGACTACAATCACTTCAAACATGGATTTATTCTCAAATAGCATTAGACATGTGAGATAGGCAGTTCAACAATAGGTAATAACCTCAAGGCCTATGTACATAACCTGTGATACCGGCTACACGGATCAGGTGTGCGGGATATCACCACCATCTGCTTCCACACGGGAGGTGGGTCAAATCCTACCCGTCGGTCCATAGCAGATCTCGTCCGAAGACGGCACATCACATCACAACACGGTACAATGTACTCCATGCTACATGCACGGTACAACGTACTCCGTGGACCCCCAGCCTTATCCCTCGTTCGGGCTCATCAGCTGTTCCTCCAACCCTTATCCCTCGTTCGGGCTCATCAGGTGGATCTCCAACCCTTATCCCTCGTTCGGGCTCATCAGGTTGTTTTAACATGCCATGTCTCAAAACAATGCACGTGTGAGCCTATTTAATTGATGTGACACCAAGTCTACTTGAAGCTCCAAACACGGCAACATGCAAGGTGGGCATCCAGTGCGAGACAAACTCAAAGCACAATGCCAAAACAATATGAAATCCATGTGAAAACTAGTGCCTCTTGCACTCTTTCATACTCACGAAATCATGTAGGTGGCTCAAAACTTGTAAAATATGGTTGACAAAACCAAAACATACTCATTCCTTTTGCAAATCATTTCAATGTTAGCGAACCTACCAATCATTTGCTAAAAAGCAATAAAACATGATTTCCAAAGAAATATGCTTTTGTTTTCATGCACATTTCTCAAACTCCCAACTTTTACCCTTCAATCACCCAACAACAACATTTCCTAATCTCATGCATTCTAGCAAAACATTTATGCGCCCAAATTGCGCACAATATCTCTAAGAGTCCACACAATTCCCTTACCTCGATTTACTTGGTGTGACTCCTTTCCTTTTAGCTTCTCACGCTCTTGGCTCAACTCGCCTCGGCGTATCCTCGGAAGCTGCGATTCATTCATTAAATCGATTGAGTTAACGTATTTAACCCATAATTGACCTCACTAGTCAACATTATTTACTTATGCATTTTACAAATGCCTCAACCCTCATTTTACCTCTTTTAGGTAAACCTCACAATTTATCCACTAACCACATCTTAAAATCATACCACAATCACTATTAATGATTTCTACATATCTCATTCATCATTAATCTCCATCAATTTCACTTTCTCACACTAAACCATTTCTAGGTCAAAATCATTCCAATGCATTCTAGATAGTTTCTAACCATCCATACTCATGCCAAACAACTCCAAAATCAATTAAATAAACAATGTACCATAGTTGGAGTATTAGAATCTTACAAAATTTGATTTCTCTTCTTGCTCCAATGGCAATGCCCTTAACTCCTCCAATACCAACAATGGGAAAATGCTTTCCAACTATGTTGTTCTTCTCTTTGATAGGAACAACTTTGTCTCTAATGGTCTCTCTTCAAACCTCACTGAAAATGGCTGATTTTTGAGAGAGAATGTTTGGTTTTTTTAGGTTGAAAGTGGAAAGTTTGTGTTTTTCCCGAAATTTTCTGATTTCCAGCACTCCTTATATAGAAATAGCTTGAGGAGATCGATCTGGTCCAAGAGAAGATCGATCTGGTCCCTTAAAATCCCTCTTTTTCACGGCATTTTTAAGCCTGAGATCGATCTGTCGAAGCATGAGATCGATCTGTCAAAGCATGAGATCGATCTGTCGAAGCTTGAGATCGATCTGCTCCCAAACAGAGAGCTAAGGAGATCGATCTGGTCCATTGGAGATCGATCTGTTCTATTCTTTTGCTCAAATAAGAGCATTCTGGCTCTTCCAGATCGATCTCTCATCCCATTAGATCGATCTGCCCTTCAAAATTTCCAGATTTTCTGCAGTTCCTCTGCAACAACACTTACCAAACATCCTTAATTTACTACCATGATCATTTCCTCATTCATTCATCTTTGAGACTTGAAAATGGCATCCATCCTCACTTCATACACATTAAAACTTGTGTAGAATCTTTGTATGACCAATGGTACTTAATATAAACAAAAAATGGAAGTGCACATCTTATGCAATTCTACTTCCATTTTACCAAACTACTCATAATCCATTCTACACACATTCTCCACATGTTTAAGTCCATT
This sequence comes from Firmiana major, assembly GCA_033439115.1. Lineage (NCBI taxonomy): Eukaryota > Viridiplantae > Streptophyta > Magnoliopsida > Malvales > Malvaceae > Firmiana > Firmiana major. Next base: position 29,950,491 of record CM065905.1, read on the forward strand.
TCTACACATTCATACATAATGAAACTTGTATGTACGATTACCACTCTCAGTACAAGTGTGTACATTACTTATGGACTTACATCACATATACTTCACTCATGAATTCATAGTACAACTCTATTTACACTTCTATGTACATATATACCCTTATACATATACGGGGTCTCACACAGTTGCACCTTACGCGCTACCTCCTTATGTGTAGTAACATTAAATGAAGGTAACCTAGCTCAGATTAAGAGTCTCAGTTCCTCCATAATCTTTCAGATCTTCTTCATTTCGTCACTCAACTTGTTCAATTATATCTCCCCAAAATTATAATTTTAAATTCATATTCATTCTCGGATTTACTACCTTAAGTCTGATTCAAAAAGTACGTTTGTAATTTTTATTCTTCTATGTATGGGATGTATTGCCATCTAAGGTATATAGAATCACATCTCATGTAACTCTCTAATGTCGAGTCCTCAGAATAAATCGGGGGACTTCTACCAAGGCTTGGCTTCCTATTTTAATTTCAATGTTGTAAAAGCTACCGTCTTAATAGTAATACTCCTTAAGAATCCGTATAACTTCTCCAATTCTTTAGTCTAATTTTCTATTGTAACCAGATTCTTGACTCTAGTAAATAATAGTGGACTAATTTTTGAAACTGTCGTGGTCTCTCACTAAGTCACAGTTATACCCTAAATTATCATTCTTAATATTACGTTGTTATAGGGTCGTTTGAGGCTTTACCAGGGCATGTGATACTACCAGTGATTGGGTAGGTTAAAGTTTAAGATTAGTTTGTGTAGATGAGGGTGGCGATGGCACAGTAGGAGTAAAAATAAAAGGTTCAGCCATGCCCTGCTGTAAACCCTTGAAATTTTTTGAAATTTGACCCGAGAATTATTCGATTTAAATTAATTCACAATTTGTGTAAGGATAATTAAATTAATTATGTCGGAAAAGAGAGATTAGGTTAGACCAGAAATTCTATTAAAAATTTGATTTATGAAAATAAACTAATAATAATAATGTAATGATAGGATAAACAATATGTGTATATAAATATACATTTTATTTTGATTATATAAATGAATATATAAATGTGTATATATATATATTGAGTATATAAATGTATACATAAATATATAAATATTTTGATTATATTAATATACATTTATTTTGATTATATAGATGAATATATATATATATATATATAAAAATGTATACGTATAAATGTATATATTTGGATTTTATTTTGATTATACAAATATATATTTATTTTGATTGTATAAATGTATATATATAAATATATATATATAAATTTATTTTGATTATACAAATGTATGTATAAATGTATATATAAATATACATTTAATATTGATTTAAAATAATGATAATAATAATAATAATAAGTAAATAAAATAAATGAAAAAAAAGGTAAATGAAATGGGGCGTTTTGGTACAAGGACTTGTCCCTGCACCAGCGCGCCCCTGGCCCGACGCCTGCACGAGGCGCAGCTACACCTGCGTCCTGGCCAGCGCGCCCAGCACCCAGATCAGCCCCTGCACCAGCCAGCTTGTACCCTGCCGAGTCTGCTTTTGCCCAGCATCAGCCTGCGCACCTATCACGACCCAAAAATCAAAGTAAATTTTTCATTTTTCTTTTATACTTACCTGTCCTCTGATCGTGACCACACTCTACTAACAATTGGGCTGTGCGTCAATGCCAGTCCCACCATTCATTCACCATATAACTTAATTCCTTATTAAAAAGAGAGGTAAACAGATGAGTTTTTAACTAATTCTTTCTCATTCATTTACAAGTGTTTACAGTGTCTATACATCCCCGAAAGTTACTTACAAACATGTTACTGTGCTATTCTTATTTAGATACAATATGTACAAGTGTATATACCTCAAAATGATGGGTACCGACGGATATCAGGAATATAGTATTCAGTCGCCTTAAAGTCTACTGAAAGAAATATGTGTAGGAAAATGAAAGGGGTGGGCACATCAAGCTCAGTAAGGCAATCCTACGAACAAGTAGGTAACCATACTACCTACATGAATGTGGTGCCGTGCATAAACCACCCTTTCTCCACACATTTTAAAATAGATGCTACAATTCATGATGTCATGTAAAACAAGTTCACATATGGATTTCAAAGAGCATGAAAAACTCAACATGCAAATCCATTTAAATCATTTCATTCTCGTTAAAATTTCACAACATAGCCAGGACTCCACCCATCCCTCGGGTGTTCCTGACTCATACAAAATCATGAAATTAGATGTTTTTCAAAGCAATAATAACATGTGACTCAATCAATGTCATGTAAAACAAGTTTACATCACGTCTGGGTTTAAATATCATGGAAATAACGTCATGCAAATTTCAGTTTAAATCTCAATTTCATTCTTATCAAAATCACATCTCAGTCAAGATTCAACCCCTCCCTCGGGTGATCTAGACTCACACAAAAGTTCACAAACATGATTTTGAAAACATCAAGTAACAACATGCAAGACTTGGCACTATATATATATATATCTCAGGTAAATAACTGGGAGTATGGCCATATACTCGTGATCCCACTGCTACACGGATCCTATGTGTGGGGTCTCACCACTATTGGGAATCACCCCGAGAGGTGGGTTAGTCTATCCCGTCGGTCCTGTCCGATATCTCACATCCGAAGATGCCACTCGCATATGAAGATGCCACATAATCAATCTCAGCACGGTGCAGCATACTCCATGCTACTTGCATGGTACAATGTACTCCGTGGACCTATATCTCATATCCACAATCGTGCCTATCTCAAAATGCACGTGCGAGTATATTTAATCGGTGTGACATATAGTCTACCCGACGCTCCAAGCACGACTTATCTCACATCCCTTAAAATCAGAGCGAGCGATGCTCTAGCACTCTCATAAAATCAAGGAAAATCTCATGCGAGCAAAGCTCCAACACGCGTATTATAAAATCTCATAAGATCTAGTGTGAGCTAAGCTCCAGCACTTTGTCAAAATCATGTAAAACTAGTGCGAGCTAGGCTCCAACACCGTGTCATAAAAATCAAGTGAAAATTTGGTGCGAGTTAGACTCCAGCACCATATCATGAACACATATGAAAATCTGGTGCGAGTTAGACTCCAGCACCAATGCATGTAAAACTCTAGTGTGAGCCCTTGCTCTAGAACTAATGCATGCATCACATAAATCAAAACTCATGCTAGCTGAGCTCTAGCACGTCACACTTTCATAAAATCACGTAGGTGGCTCTATTATCTCAAAACAATTTCTAAAAGAAATCACTTTGTTGAAAATATACAATGCTGTGCATTTTTATTTACAAGTTAGCCAGCCTACTCATGCACGTGTCAAAACACCTCAAAAACAAGCAGGAACCTCTTGTTCTTGCTCTTCCCAACTTTTCCTAACTTTGGAAATTTTACCCTTCACAGGGGTATTTTGGTTATTTGCCCATTCGGGCACCCAAAATTCTTATTTTAAATCTAGACCCTTCAGACAATTTTAGAGAATTTAAATGGTGTTGAAATTGAGTAAAGTTACCTCTAGCAATCAGTAAAATTCCCTTACCTGGAATCACGTGCGAGCTTATCCTATCTAGACCGTACCAGGTCTCTCCGTCCAATTCGCTCCAAGCCAAGTCTACGAAACTGCATATAACCACATCTTTAGGTCAATTCTAATATACTTATCAGTATTTCACTCTTACTGATCGAATCTAAAACACTGGGCCCATTTTACTTTATTGGGCCCGATTGCACATTAATGGGCCTTAGTCTGTATTAAGCATGTTTCCACTTATTAATTCTTTCATCAATGCCTATTAGGCTCAATAGGCCCATCAGTACTTATTGGGCCTTTTTCTAGACTCTTTGAATAACCTGTATATCATTTACAACAATTTAATTAAAAATCCCAATATAATCCACTAAATGTGAAATTTAATCCGTAATTCGTAAAATAAATCTTTAATACGCGATAATTACATAAATTATCGTAAATGAGCTTTACTTACCCGAGATTATGCGATGGTGCGCAAATCGAAGTTCTATCGGGCTCACGTACGTGATTTCTCATCGAACTGCACAATTTTATATTTAATTACGGGTAAATTAATTTCGATCAAATATAATTTTAAATTAAATTCTCAGAAATCAATTTGATCACTTTTGACCTCTTATCGACTAACCCGAAGTCCGGTGTATCCCCAAAAATCTTTCTCTTTTTTTCTTTTTCCTCTTTTTCTTTCTTTTTCATCTCTTTCTTGGCTGAACCGGTTTGGTCTGGTTCAGCCTGGTTCAGACCGGTCGTTTAAGCCCGGTTCTCTTCTTACTGAACTGGTCCGTACTGGTTCAGGCTTCCCTGTCACCGTTCACGACGTTTTCGGTCGGTTCTCGGCTCATTTCTGGTGTCAATCAGTGCGCCTGCACTAGGGGAGGGTTCGACTGGGGTCGGGGTTGGCCGAATCGATGCCAGTGGCCGTCGATTTCTCTTTTCTCCCTCCGCGGCTTCTCTCCCTCGATCCGCAGAATTTAGGTGTCGATGGGGCGCGTCTCGGTGGTTAGATGACCATGCGGGTGCCAGCTACCTTTTTCGGTGGTAGTCGATCCTCGTCTGGCGCCGGTGGTGGCTCGTCGGTGAGGGATCGTCCTCGTCAGTCTTCGTTTCGTTTCTCCTTCAGTTTCTTTCCTTTTCGTTTTCATTTTTCAAGGTTTTTTTTTCAATTTCTTTTCTTTTTATTTATAATTTATTTTATTATTATTTTAATCATGAAAATACTATTAAAAATCGTAAAATATCTAATAAATTATATATTTTATTATATAATTAATTTATTCAATTTATATAATTTTTTTATTTTTATTTTAACCATTTTTCGATATATTTTCTCCGTATTTTCGGGATATTGTCCCGAGTGAATTTTCAGTAAATTTTTATAGTTCCGGATCTTGATCAATTGGACTCGAAATTTGATAATTTCCTCGTTATTGATCAAGATGTCCTAAATCCTTATTTTTAATTAAAATTTTCTTATCGAATTTATACCGGATTTCGATCTTTTGATCATTTTACCCTTCTACACGTTCGGGACCAATTTATGCCGACTTTCCTTCTTGGACCCACTATAATTTCTCATTTAAAATTCGTATCTATGTCCGGACAGTTCAAATCTCATAAATTTAATTTACAATTCCTTAACTGTCCATTTTTGGATTTTACGTAAATTCGACTACTTCATTCATATTTATATTATCAAAATCATCCGTCTTATGATTCCATTAACATATAACAATATCCATACAATGTGTGAATCATAAGAAAATAGAATAAAAATCAGGTCTTACATAATCTCCCTCACTTAAGAAATTTGGTCCTCCAAATTAGAACCAAGTTAGTCTGTCAATCACTCCGGATACTTCACACATATCATACGCTTACTCTCCAGCTCCTATTTAAATTCCTCCGAAGTGTAATACTACCGCAAGACTTTTATTTAGGGAGATCATCTTAAACTTCAACACCTTCTCCTTCAAGTTTAATACCTGAATCTCATTATACCTTTAGAAAAAGAAACTTCCAAACACACTAATTCACACTCGATGAATCCTCACGATCCTCATCTCTTGTCAGCATAGCTTTTCTATCTATTCTGAGGTGTTCTCATTCTCTCACAATCAGCTGAACACCCTCAGAAGCTTATTATACTAGATCGGGAGCAATTTTCTATCTGTCACACACTTCTTTTTATCCATTCGGAAAAGCAACCCTTACAACCAAACAATGCTTCACATAATGCCATATCGATACTCAAGTGATAAATATCACTGTGGGAAATTTAGCTAATAACAAATGATCATTCCAGGAACTTCTAACATCAATTGCACACGTTCCCATCCTATCCTCCAGAACCTGTATAGTCCTCTTTGACTGACCATCTATCTGAGGACGGAATGTTGTGCTCACACTCAACTGGGTTCTCATGGCTTCCTGAAACATGTTCCCAGAAGTGGGAAGTGAAGCGGGAATCCCTATCTGATACGATACTCCTTGGAATGCTACCTACTGTTCCACAATCTTCTTACTTATATAAATCTACTCACGCACTCAGAGTATCTATGGCTTTCATAACCAGAAAGTAGGTAGACTCAATCAATCTATCGACCATCATTCAAATAGCCTCGTGATTCCTACGGTCCTCTGTAACTTGTCACAAAATCCATGGTAACTTGCTCCCACTTCCATGTCAGAATTGGTAGAGGCTGCAATAATCCTGCGGACTTCTAGTGCTCTACCTTAATCTACTGACATACGAGACGCTTCTCCACAATATCTATAATGTCTCTTTTCATATATAACCACCAATACCCTTTTTTCAAAAAATTTGATATATTTATTACTTCTCAGATGCACTGTATATCCCGAAGAGTGAGCTTCTGACAATAGCACTATCTCATCAACTGTGGTGATGGGGAGCACTTATACTATCTCTGAACCTCAGTAAGCCATCATCACTCACTGTGAACTCTGTCACTGTACCCTTTTGAATCTGACCCATACTATCGACACCTTGCCGATCATCAGGCTAAGCCTGTCAAATCCTGTCACTCAAATCCGGTTCTAATCTCAGGCTAGCTGTCACACAATCACTATCATCATCAGAAGGGATCACATCACTACTGAGGCTCACAACTGCTCTAGCAGCTCACGCTCCCTGACCATCATCTGTGATACCATCCCGAGGCTATTTCTGCTCAAAGCATCAACCACTATATTAGTCATTTCCTGGGTGGTACAATTTCCACAATCATAATCTTTCAGAAGCTCTAACCCTCTATGTTATCTCATATTCTACTCTTTCTGTGAAAACAGATACTCGGGGCTTTTATGACCAGTGCATATCCAAAATTTCTCACCCTGTACATAGTAGTGCCATATACTCAGTACAAATACTACCGTTGCCAACTTTAAATCATCGGTCGGATAGTTTCTTTCATGATCCTTAAGTTGTCTGGATCCACAATCGACTATCTTGCTAATTTGCATCAATACACATCCCACTCATTATTTTATGGTATCCATATACACTACGAAACCTCTTGAGCTATTGGGTATAGTGTAAATAATTACGGTGGTCAGTTTATACTTCAATACACTAAACTCCTGTCACGTCTATCATCCCATTCAAATACAACTTTTTTTTCTAAGTTAAACTTGTCAACAAAGTAGTCCATTTCGAGAACTCTCAACAAATCATCTGTAAAAACAATTTCCAATTGTTGCTTATGATTTTCCCTGAACTTTAAATACACCCAAAATATCATCAATAAGGATGATAACAAATTGGTCCAGGTAAAGTTTAAATACCTCATTCATCAATGCCCTAATGAGTACAAAGAATTGTCTTGGGCACATCCACATTCCACTAAATATTTCATTCACCCATATCCTTGACCTATGTACGCATAAACGTATAATAATGTCATTTCGAAATCACTTCTGTTCAAGATACTAACCCGCGTCATTTCCTTTTTCTTATATTAGCGGCTTTTGTAAAATTTTAATTTTTAAACCTTCATGATTAATCGAATTTTATATTTCTTTTTGTACAAGTAAAGGTACCCTAATTTTAAACGTATATATTACGACTGTCGATTTCAATTTATAGGTTATGTGTACTTTTAGACGCTGTCAAGTCTTCAGGCGGGGAGGTATTTTTAAATACCTTTATCAAAACACTCATATTTCATAGAATGAGATTGGTCCGCATGTTTCTTTCCCCCACTTTCAACTTACAATCTCTACAGACATATTCAATTAGCAGACCATCCTTCATTAGGGTGCTAACTATCAGCATTTCGCCTAATGATATAGGCTCCGCATATTTCACTAACTTATATGCAAATGACGACGATATGAATAAATATGTAGTACCAAGATCAATTAAAATAATTGCTTCAATACTAACAATCAAGATGGTACCTTACATCACATCAAATGAAGTATCAATAGTTTTCTGGTCCAAGGCATACATTCGCCCTCATTCAACTGCCTATTTCTGTGGTAACTCCCACACATCCAGCACTGCCCATTAGTAGATCGTGGTCCTCCAATCATAATATCCGTGTAAGCGCTGAATTGGATACACTTGGGCTTACCAATCATCTTACCCCATAACTCGCTAACTCTAAATTTCCTACCAAACTGCCTCTTTCTCGCTTTGACATCTCTGTTATCCACTATTTCCTTTCTGTCTTTGTAACGACCCTTGACCCTTGAAAATCAGGGAAAAGTTTTTTTTAATTTAATTTACCCACTTATTCCCTTATTCACTTAGGTTGTATTCTTGTGTAATGTCAAAACACTTTTCCTTATTCTTTATTTGTAATTATAATTAATTTTCATACTTTAACTTATATGGCCGATAGAAATTTCAGCAACATAACGGCTTACATATGAGCCTACCCACCTGCATTTCAGTTATTTTTGACAGTCCTAGATATCCACAACTACCAAGCATACTTTCCCAATTCACGTTTGCAACTCAATATATCGATTTCGATTTAATACTAGCCATCTCAAAATATAAACCCAAAATAATATTGTTTACATCGTTTTCCTTACAAATTACATCCCAACAAAAATATACCCAATATACGTGTCTGTGCGTACAGATATGTTTGGTACAAGAATGTAAATGTATACCTTTCTGCGTGTACAAAAAGTAGCCTAGGGTAGCTCTCCCCACTAGCCTACGTCGTGTACGCGGCAGGTAGCGTCTACGGATCACTGCAATTAATCTGAGAGGTAGAGGGGTGAGCTTTCGAGAAAAAGCCTAGTAAGAAGATGTATTTAAAACAATCCCAGCAATTCAAATATGTAGAAAACATAATAGTACGTATAACGATACTTTCTAAAAACTAATATAAATGACATTCAAAGATTAAGGAAAATCAAAAACATCGAGATTCAAAACGTAATTCTTTAAGTACGTGAAACTTAACAGATATTACGTAAAACGGGTCGTACATTCAGAATTCCAAACAGGAATACATATCAAATCACATACTACAAAATTCGTTTCTAAAATCAGAGTTTAATTTTCAAATTAAGACTACATGGCCCATATAATTATCACGCGGCAATAACAAATTCGTCACGCTGCAAATAACCAAGTTATCCTCCGTAGAGGGAATTCAGAACCCGAAGGTAATTCTAGACGCCACAAAGATGAAGTACAGGCGCCACGAAGGCGAAATACAGGCGCCACGAAGGCGAAATACAGGCGCCACACAGGCGAAATACAGGCGCCACACAGGCGAAATACAAGCGCCACACAGGCGAACTACAGGCGCCACGAAGGCGAAATACAGGCACCACACAGGCGAGTTCAAACGCCACACAGGTGAGTCAGACGCCACACAGGCGAAGTTGACAAGTGTAAGCATACAACATAAATGGCCCTTAGTCTTAAAATGACTATAGTTTTCATATACGAAAACATCGAAATAAAATCATCTTATTCGAAAGATCATTTCAGAAGACATGCTCTTATTCCAAAATCAAATTCAGTTATATACAATTATTCAAAAACATAAATACAGAGAGCATAGTCTTGATCAAAAATATAATTTAGAAACATGCATGAAAATCATACTTTATGTCTTTGCAAGCTTTCTTTATCAAGGTTCGGAAAGTAACTATTACCGTTTTAAATTATATCCCCTTACCTCGATCTATCGAAATTCACAAATTTGAGTGGTGACGCCTCTTAGCACCTCATTTAATTCCTTCTACAATCACCTACACCGAAATCGTATATTTAGCACCCTATTCGTGTGAATTGTCCGAATTGCGTTAAAATCATAACGTATTCGTTACTACTGCGTGTGTACGTATTATTGTACGTACTTAAGTCAACACGCACGTTTATATATTTTCTCTTACCACATTATTATGTATGTACAATTATTGACATACACCTTATTATATAACTCTACATGTATGTACACATAAATACATATATATATATATACACTCCCATATGTATATATATATTTTTATTTGTTTTCATTCTTTCCCTATCTCATATATACATTCTTTGTATGTACATAAACTAGCACACATTCATCTTATATACACCCATATGCATATGCACCTAGATATATATATATATATATACATATACACTCCTATACATATATATATATATACATATATTATTATTGTTTTCCATTTTTCCTTATCACATATACATACATATTCTTGTATGAACACAAACTAATATACACCCTTATCATATATGGCTATATGTATATACCCAATTATATATACACACATTACCATTTAATTTCCTTATTCTTAATCACATAAATATATATATATATGTATATATATATTTTGTCTATTTCACATTCACCTTAATTCACACTAACATGCTAGTGTCTACAACCCATTTATCCACATGTACATTGAATATCCATACATGTATATACATATATACACTTTACCTTATCATACTTATACACAATCACATATATATATATATATACATGTACAATTAAATATACATATATACATTTTTCTATTCCTCATTTCACACACAACTTAATTCACACTAACAAGCCTATACCTTAAACATACAAATACATACATGCATATGGAATATACCTATTTATAAATTTACCTTGTCTCTTTTCCAAATTTCCAGCATTTTCCCTTTTTTTCTTCCTCTCGGTTTGTTCTTCAGTCTCCCCTTTTTTTCTTTTCCTTTGTGGCCCTCGATTTCCAACCTTCACCTCTTCAACTTATCTCAATTTCCAATTCCTGTTTCTGTTTCCCCCCCTCTCGGTTGCTTCTGTTCAGCCTCAATTCAGTCCCACTTCCTTTTCTCCCACAGCTTTCGGTTCCAGCCCTGCACATCCTCGGTTTCTCCTTCTTCCTCAACCTCTCGATTCCAGCCTGCCTCTCGGTTGCTTCTTCTTCAGTCTCGATTTCCAGCTCCCATCTTTGGCCTCCTTCTCCCTCGGTCTCTTTCCAGCAGCAACTTTCCTGCTCTGTTTCACGTTTCCAAGGACTGCTCCAGCTTCACTTTTCGGTCTCGGTCAGTAGCAGTTCTCTCCCTCTTCCTTGCGGTCCTACTCCCAGTTTTCTTATTCTTTCTTCCCTTCTCTTCTTCCTCTTTTCTTTTCTCTCCCGGCCAGCAGCTCCTTCTCATTCCTTTCTCTTCTTTTTCCTCTTCTTTCCTTTTCTTCTTCCTTGGCAAAACCAGCTCTCCCCTTCTTTCTTCTCTTCTTTTCTTCTTTCCCTTCATTTCTTTTCTCTTTTCCCTTCCAGCCGGTTGGCCTTTCTCCCTCTTCCCTCTTCCCCCTTTCCTTCTTCCCTTTTCTTGTTCTTCCTCTTCTCTTTTCTCTTCTTCGGTTCCCGCCCAACTCCTCTGTTTTTGATTTCCTTTTTCAATTAGCAGGAGACGAAATTGGCTTTCTTTGAAAGCCAATTCCGTACAACATATTATATATATAATATTAATATATATATATATATATTATATTAACATATATATATATGTTATATTAGTAGGTAGATAGATATTTGTTTGTTTGTATTATTATTTTTTTTTATTGTTTTGTGTCCATTTATAAATTCTTGTCTCATGCTTTATTTATCATTTACTAATACTTATATATTAAATAATATACATTACATAATATATATATATATATATATTTGTTATATATATATATATATATATTATTACCTATCTATTTAAATGTCATGTATATTTATACATACATGTACGCCTATGTATATATATTTATATATACACATTTTCTTGTAAAATTATCCAATGACATAATATCCATGCCTTCCATGAAACTCTTATTATTTCAAAAATGAAATATTATCGGGATTCCATCACTCCTCACGAATTCCCGATACACGTTTTTACTTCAACAGTTTTCAAGTAATAATTTAAAATTTTCCAATCCCTCCATACTTGCATTTGCTTTATCACTTCTTGTATCTTCGGGTTCCCGATCATTCACGGGTTTCTCGGCCCCTATATTCCTCGAGCCCTATAATGAACATTCACACTTCCATTAAAATATAATATTTTCATTTTTATATAATCTAATTAAACGTAGGAAATTTGGGGGGTTTACATTCTCCCCACCTTAAAAGAATTTGGTCCTCCAAATTCATTCGGGTCCATCAAAATACACGTGGGTACTCTTAGTCAATCTGTCTACGATCACCCAGATTGTATCATGCCCCTTTCGAGTCCTTGGTAACCCCTAATGAAATCCATATTCCAAAGTTTTCATACATCTCAAACTATGATTTTTTTTTTATAATGATTTGCATCTTTCCCATTAACATGTAACCTATGTTTGGGAAATCATACTTACAGCCATTCTTAATACACTGTGACCCAAGAGACTCCGAGTCTCCTTAAAATTTAACACCAGTACACTCCAAAGTGGGTTACCCGATCTGAAAATCTCCCCTTCATATATTTCTTATAATTGCTCTCTCAGATTTCTAATCCAAGCAAAGTCACTCAGTACAGTAGTTTGAGTAATTAATTCGATACCACTTGCTAAATCAATTCTAGAACTTTTTCCTTTTAGTTTAGGGGTAACTTTGATAAATCATTTGATCATGTGTCAGAAAACTTTCCCAGTTTACAGAGATGTTTCTATACTCCGAACACGCCCTATCTTTATCAACCATGTAAGCAGTGTGATCTTTAAAGTCTTATTTATATCGTCAGTTCCCTGATTCATTCTTCCAGCATAGTGACGGTGCTCTTGCATTGTCACTATTTCCTTTGTAGATCTCTTTTCTGTCATTGTCTTTATCTTTCCCATTATCTCCTATGAGTTTTCTGAACTTCCTTTATCAACAGTTCTTGCAACTCCTTTTTCTTTGTTCCTCAAGATCTACAAGGTCCATCTGGTAAGGAGGCTTCAAGATAGGCTGCACATCTGGAGCCAAATCCATCATGAACTCTATTTCTTCCTCCTGATGTAATCCCAGTAGTTCACCAGGAAAATACATCCAGGAACTCCCATACCACTAGTATGTCCTTAATACTTGGACATTTTCGACAAGTATCGAGGATGCATGCAACATAACCTTCATATTAATATGCTCACCAAAAATTTTCATCATAGATAAAATCATAAAATTTATTCCTTAACTGCAAAGCATACATCAAACTTACTAGGTAAGGAGAAGGTTACAATCTTAGAGTAGCAGTCTAAACTTACACGATTGGTGGCAAGCCAATCCATACCCAAAATTACATCAAAGCCATACATGCTCAACCAGATTAGGTCTGCTAATATGATCCTATCTCCTACCTTGATTTCACAATTCTTACACACCATATCAGTTTTCTGTGATTCATACATGGGTGTGCTAAAGTGTAAAATAAAATCTAGAGCTTCAGGCTTAACATGCAATTTACGTGCGAAGTGGGGTGATATGAAAGAGTGTGTGGAACTTGAATCAAACAATACCCGTGCCTCATGATTGCAAATTAAGAGCTTACCCTGGATGGTCTCAGCGGAGGCATCAGTAGTCTCTGTATCCAAAGCAAAGACCCTCCCATGAGTGACAGGCTTCTTGCCCTTCTCTGCTGCGATAACCCGTCTCTGTGGGACTTGTCTCTAGGGAGCTTGCCTCTCAGGTTGTCGTGGTAGCTCTGGGAGCTGTGGAAACTTATTCAATGGGCAATCTTTAATCCGATGTCCCCTCTGTCCATACCTAAAACAGCTCCCTGAGGACCAGTGACACGCACCACTATGGAAATTATCACAACTAGTGCACAATCTCTCGTACTGCTGGAAGCCTCTGGTAGTCTGTGAGGTAGCTATAGGAGCCGTGGGCCTATCAATCCTAGCCTGAGACTCATCTGTCCTCTGCCTCTTAGGCTGGCCCCTCCTAAAATCCTGTCTCGCCAACTCCATCTGTACACTGTCATCTCTAGTCCTTCCTTTAAAACCATACTCCGTCTAGGTGACATTAAGGCCCCTCTCGACCATCTATGCTCTACCCAGGGCATCTTGAAATTCCATAATCCATAGCCCCAAAAGACGGTCTCTGATAGTTGGCCTTAACCCTGCTAAGAACCTCTCAGTCTGACGCTCCTCATTCTGGAACGTCTCCGGGTCATACCTCATAAGCATAGTGAACTTACTTTCGTACTCATCCACAGTCATATTGCCCTGTACCAAGCTCAGAAAGTCCATCCTCAACTTCTGCTGGGCAGCTAGTGGAACATAATGCTTCCTAAAGGATGTGGAGAAAGCATCCCAACTAATCAGCGGATGCTGAGCAGTCAGAAAGACCTTGGTGGATCCCCACCAATACTCTGCTGGGCCCTGCAGCATGTAAGTAGCCATAGAGACCTTCTCAACATCAGAACACCCCAAAAAGTCAAAGATTTTTCTAAGGCTCACTAGCCACTCTTCGGCCTCTACCAGATTCTTAATTCTCTTAAATACTCGAGGCCTCATCTTCAGGAAATCTCTCATCCTACCGATATTCCTCTCCTCCCTCCGGGCCTGTACAGGAGACTGAGGCGCCATAGGTACTGGAGGAACTGGTGGAGGAGGAGGTGGTGGTGCTTATGGAGGAGTCTGCACCGGAGTAGGAATTGGTGTCGTGCCAGCTGAATCAAATACATTTGCCCTTAAGTGTTGGGCAACCATGGCGACTATCGACTCTAAGCCTTGCTCGAGGCACTGTTCTAATCGCTGCTCAAACTGAGCCATACGAGTACGAGGACTCTCTGGCTCCATTGGGGGAGGTGGAGGTGGCTGAGCCTGCCTCCGAGAACGTCCACGTCTCCCACTCATCGTGCAGTGATCTAATACTTGCGTGTAATTCCAAAGATCGAATCTTAAAGTTATTAGGTATACATTACCTACAACAAACAAGCACAGACATTGGGATGTAATTTAATCCTTATTTTTGACACTGACAGTACTAGACAACCTTCGCTCTAATACCACTTAAACTGTAACAACCCTTAACCCTTGAAAATCGGGGAAAATTTCTTTGAATTTAATTTACCCACTTATTCCCTTATTCACTTAGGTTGTATTCCTGTGCAGTGTCAAAACACTTTCCCTTATTCTTTATTCGTAATTATAATTAATTTCCATACTTTAACTTATATGGCCGATAGAAATTTCGACAGCATAACGGCTTACATATGAGCCTACCCACCTGCATTTCAGTTGTTTTCGACAGTCCTAGATATCCACAACTACAAGCATACTTTCCCAATTCACGTTTACAACTCAATATATCGATTTCGATTTAATACTAGCCATCTCAAAATATAAACCCAAAATAATATTGTTTACATCGTTTTCCTTACAAATTACATCCCAACAAAAATATACGTGTCTGTGCGTACAGATATGTCTAGTACAGGAATGTAAATGTATACCTTTCTACGTGTACAAAAAGTAGCCTAGGGTAGCTCTCCCCACCAGCCTACGTCGTGTACGCCGCAGGTAGTGTCTACGGATCACTGCAATTAATTTGAGAAGTAGAGGGGTGAGCTTTCGGGAAAAAGTCTAGTAAGAAGATGTATTTAAAACAATCCCAACAATTCAAATATGTAGAAAACATAATAGTACGTATAACGATACTTTCTGAAAACTAATATAAATGACATTCAAAGATTAAGGAAAATAAAAAACATCGAGATTCAAAACGTAATTCTTTAAGTACGTGAAACTTAATAGATATTACGTAAAATGGGTCATACATTCAGAATTCCAAACAGGAATACATATCAAATCACATACTACAAAATCCGTTTATGAAATCAGAGTTTAATTTTCAAATTGAGACTACATCGGCCCACATAATTATCACGCAGTAATAACAAATTCGTCATGCGGCAAATAACCAAGTTATCCTCCGTAGAGGGAATTCAGAACCCGAAGGTAATTCCAGACGCCACAAAGGCGAAGTACAGGTGCCATGAAGGCGAAAGATAGGCGCCACGAAGGCGAAATACAGGCGCCACACAGGCGAAATACAGGCTCCACGAAGGCGAAATACAGGCGCCACACAGGCGAAATATAGGTGCCACGAAGGCGAAATAAAGGCGCCAGGAAGGTGAAATACAGGCGCCATGAAGGTGAAATACAGGTGCCACACAGGCAAAATACAAGCGCCACGAAGGCGAAATACAAGAGCCACGAAGGTGAAATACAGGCGCCACGAAGGCGAAATACAGATGCCACACATGCGAGTTCAAACGCCACACAGCCGAGTCAGACGCCACACAGGCGAAGTTGACAAGCGTAAGCATACAACATAAATGGCCTTTAGTCTCAAAACGACTATAGTTTTCATATACGAAAACATCGAAATAAAATCATCTTATTCGAAAGATCATTTCAGAAGACATGCTCTTATTCCGAAATCAAATTCAGTTATATACAATTATTCAAAAACATAAATACAGAGAGCATAGTCTTGATCAGAAATATAATTTAGAAACATGCATGAAAATCATACTTCATGTCTTTGCAAGTTTTCTTTATCAAGGTTCGGAAAGTAACTATTATCGTTTTAAATTATATCCCCTTACCTCGATCTATCAAAATTCACAAATTTGAGTGGTGACGCCTCTTAGTACCTCCTTTAATTCCTTCTACGATCACCTACACCGAAATCGTATATTTAGCACCCTATTTGTGTGAATTGTCCGAATTGCGTTAAAATTGTAACCTATTCGTTACTACTGTGTGTGTACATATTATTGTACGTACCTAAGTCAACATGAACGTTTATATATTTTCTCTTACCACATTATTATGTATGTACAATTATTGACATACACCTTATTATATAACTCTACATGTATGTACACATAAATACATATATACATACACTCCCATATGTATATATATATTTTTATTTGTTTTCATTCTTTCCCTATCTCATATATACATTCTTTGCATGTACATAAACTAGCACACATTCATCTTATATACACCCATATGCATATACACCTAAATATATATATATACATACATATACACTCCTATACATATATATATATATATATATATATATATATATATATTATTGTTTTACATTTTTCCTTATCACATATACATACATATTCTTGTATGAACACAAACTAATATACACCCTTATCATAAACGGCTATATGTATATACCCAATTATATATACACACAATCATTTTACCATTTAATTTCCATATTCTTAATCACATAAATATATATATATATATATATATATATGTATATATATATTTTGTCTATTTCGCATTCACCTTAATTCACACTAACATGCTAGTGTCTACAACCCATTTATCCACATGTACATTGAATATCCATACATGTATATACATATATACACTTTACCTTATCATACTTATACATAATCACATATATATATACATGTACAATTAAATACACATATATACATTTTTCTATTCCTCATTTCACGCACAACTTAATTCACACTAACAATCCTATACCTCAAACATACAAATACATACATGTATATGGAATATACCTATTTATAAATTTACCTTGTCTCTTTTCCAAATTTCTAGCCTTTCCCCCTTTTTTTCTTCTTCTCGGTTTGTTCTTCAGTCTCCCTTTTTTTTCTTTTCCTTTGTGGCCCTTAGTTTCCAGCCTTCACCTCTTCAATTTATCTCAATTTCCAGTTCCTGTTTTTGTTTCCCCCCTCTCGACTATTTCTGTTCAGCCTCAATTCAGTCCCAGTTCCTTTTCTCCCTCAGCTGTCTGTTCTAGCATTGCACATCCTCGGTTTCTCCTTCTTCCTCAACCTCTCGGTTGCAGCCTTGCCTCTCGGTTGCTTCTTCTTCAGTCTCGATTTTCAGCTCCCATCTTTGGCCTCCTTCTCCCTCGATCTCCCTCCAGCAGCAACTTTCCTACTCTGTTTCACGTTTCCAGGGACTGCTCCTGCTTCACTTTTCGATCTCGGTCAGTAGCAGTTCTCTCCCTCTTCCTCGCGGTCCTGCTCTCAGTTTTCTTCTTCTTTCTTCCCTTCTCTTCTTCCTCTTTTCTTTTCTCTCCCGGCCAACAGGTCCCTCTTCCTTCTTTCTCTTCTTTTTCCTCTTCTCTCCTTTTCGTCTTCCTCGGCAGAACAAGCTCTCCCCTTCTTTCTTCTCTTCTTTTCTTCTTTCCCTTCCTTTCTTTTCTCTTTTCCCTTCCAGCCGGTTGGCCTTTCTCCCTCTTCCCCCTTTCCTTCTTCCCTTTTCTTCTTCTTCGTCTTCTCTTTTCTCTTCTTCGGTTCCACCCAGCTCCTCTGTCTTTGATTTCCTTTTTCAATTAGCAGGAGACGAAATTGGCTTTCTTTGAAAGCCAATTCCGTACAACATATTATATATATAATATTAATATATATATTATATTAACATATATATAGAAATATATATGTTATATTAGTAGGTAGATAGATATTTGTTTACTTGTATTATTATTATTTTTTTTATTGTTTTGTGTCCATTTATAAATTCTTGTCTCATGCTTTATTTATCATTTACTAATACTTATATATTAAATAATATGCATTAGATAATATATATATTTGTTATATATATATATATATATATATATATATATATTATTGCCTATCTATTTAAATGTCATGTATATTTATACATACATGTACGCTTATGTATATATATCTATATATACACATTTTCTTGTAAAATTATCCAATGACATAATATCCATGTCTTCCATGAAACTCTTATTATTTCAAAAATGAAATATTATCGGGATTCTATCACTCCTCACGAATTCTCGATACACGTTTTTACATCAACAGTTTTCAAGTAATAATTTAAAATTTTCCAATCCGTCCGTACTTGCATTTGTTTTATCACTTCTTGTATCTTTGGGTTCTTGGTCATTCACGGGTTTCTTGGCTCCTATATTCCTCGAGCCTTACAACGAACATTCACACTTTCATTAAAATATAATATTTCCATTTTTATATAATCTAATTAAACGTAGGAAATTTGTGGGGTTTACAGTCTCTATTTCGGCCCTTATTGTCTTTCTCAAACTCAGAGGCATGCAATTCTTAATCTTATTCACGGATTGTGATCTGTGCATTGCCTCATCGTAAATAGTGATATCTAACGGGGTAAAATTAGACTCTGATAGACGATCTAAGTCTTTCCATGATTTTTGGACCTTTCGATTCTCACTGTCCACAATATCGAGTTCATACCTGCCCACGGATGTAATATGAGATTCATACTCATCAATAGATTTGGTTTCCCTAAAATAAACTCATAAATTCATCTGTAACTTCCTCTGAGCAGTATTCGGGATATACTTTACCCGAAATGCATCCAGAATTATCTCCCATATCAGTCCTTGATGTCTAACTCTTAAAATGGGTCGAGCGAATTTCTACCAATGCTTTGCCTCGCCTTCCAACATAAACGTATTTAAAAGTCACTTTCTCGGTCAACATATACCGATAGAACCTATACAACTTCGCTATCTCATTCACACAGTCCTCAGTAACTATTGGTTTCTTTACTTCGCTAAATACCAGAGGGGTGTGAAAATCTCTACAGTCTGAGGCATCTGTTCAGGCTTTACCCTGCCTATCCTTAACTAACTGCATAGACTGAGTAAACCACTCCAAAATATTTTCTACACTTCACTCCATCCTCATGAAGCGTGTCTCAATACTGTCTGGTCTCTTTATAGGACCTTATGGAGTATGCTCAACATCAGTCTCCACCTCAACCTCCTCATGGGTCTCATGGTATGACTCAGCACGACTAACAGGCTCAGGCCTACCTCTACGGCCTCTGCTTCGTGCTCTACCTCCTCTACCGCGACTAATATTAGGCATAATGCCTATATTACTACATTCTCAACCATTTCTTAGTTAAAACTCATCTCAATATACACAATTGCATCTAACTAAGCATAGTAACACAGAGATATAATTTCCTAATTACTGACACTAACACACATCAGACCAATCTCGCTCTGATACCACCAATTGTCACGACCCAAAAATCAGAGTAAATTTTTTATTTTTCTTAATTTTTTTGTTTTTCTTTTATACTTACCTGTCCTCTGATCGTGACCACACTCCACTAACAATTAGGTTGTGGGTCAATGCCAGTCCCACCATTCATTCACCATATAACTTAATTCCTTATTAAAAGATAGGTAAACACATGAGTTTTTAACTAATTCTTTCTCATTCATTTACAAGTGTTTACAGTGTCTATTCATCCCCGAAAGTTACTTACAAACATGTTATTATGCTATTCTTATTTAGATACATTATGTACAAGTGTATATACCTCAAAATGATGGGCAGCAACGGATATCAGGAATGCAGTACTCAGTCGCCTCAAAGTCTACTGAAAGAAATCTGTGTAGGAAAATGAAAGGGGTGAGCACATCAAGCTCAGTAAGGCAATCCTACGAACAAGTAGGTAACCATACTACCTACATGACCGTGGTGCCATGCATAAACCACCCTTTCTCCACACATTTTAAAATAGATGCTACCATTCATGATGTCATGTAAAACAAGTTCACATATGGATTTCAAAGAGCATGGAAAACTCAACAAGCAAATCTATTTAAATCATTTCATTCTCGTTAAAATTTCACAACACAGCTAGGACTCCACCCATTCCTCGGGTGTTCCTGACTCACACAAAATCATGAAATCAGATGCTTTTCAAAGCAATAATAACATGCGACACAATGAATGTCATGTAAAACCAGTTTACATCACGTCTGAATTTAAATAGCATGGAAATAACGTCATGTAAATTTCAGTTTAAATCCCAGTTTCATTCTTATCAAAATCACATCTCAGTCAAGATTCAACCCCTCCTTCGGGTGATCCAGACTCACACAAAAGTTCACAAACATGATTTTCAAAACATCAAGTAACAACATGCGAGACTTGGCACTATATATATATCTCAGGCAAATAACTAGGAGTATGGCCATATACTCGTGATCCCACTGCTACACGGATCCTGTGTACCGGGTCTCACCACTATCGAGAACCACCTCGGGAAGTGGGCCAGTCCATCCCGTCTGTCCTCTTCGATATCTTGCATCCGAAGATACCACTCGCATTCGGAGATGCCACATAATCAATCCCACCAAGGTACAGCGTACTCCATGCTACTTGTATGGTACAACGTACTCCGTGGAACCATATCTCATATCCACAATCGTGCCTGTCTCAAAACATACGTGCGAGCATATTTAATCGGCTTGACACACAGTATACCCGACGCTCCAAGCACGGCTCATCGCATGTCCCATAAAATTAATGCGAGCGATGCTCCAGCACTCTCATAAAATCAAGAAAAATCTCGTGCGAGCAAAGCTCTAGCACGCTTATTTTAAAATCTCATAAGATCTAGGGCGAGCTAAGCTCTAATACTCTGTCAAAATCATGTAAAACTAGTGCGAGCTAGGCTCCAGCACTGTGTCATAAAAATCAAGTGAAAATTTGGTGCGAGTTAGACTCCAGCACCCTATCACGAACATCATATGAAAATCTGGTGCGAGTTAGACTCCAGCACCAATGCATGTAAAACTCTAGTGCGAGCCCTTTCTCTAGCACTAATGCATGCATCACACAAATCAAAACTCGTGCGAGCTGAGCTCTAGCACGTCACACTTTCATAAAATCACGTAGGCGGCTCTGTTATCTCAAAACAATTTCCAAAAGAAATCACTTTGTTGAAAATATGCAATGCTGTGCAATTTTATTTACAAGTTAGCCAACCTACTTATACACATGTCAAAACACCTTAAAAACAAGCAGGAACCTTTTGTTCCTGCTCCTCCCAACTTTTCCTAACTTTGGAAATTTTACCCTTCACAGGGGTATTTTGGTCATTTGCCCATCTGGGTGCCCAAAATTCTTATTTTAAATTTAGACCCTTCAGACAATTTTAGAGAATGTAAATGATGTCGAAATTGCATAAAGTTACCTCTAGCAGTTCGTAAAATTCCTTTACCTGGAATCACGTGCGAGCTTACCTATCTCGACCGTACCAGGTCTCTTAGTCCAATTCACTCCAAACCAAGTCTATGGAGCTGCGTATAACCACATCTTTGGGTCAATTCTAATATACTTATCAGTATTTCACTCTTACTGATTGAATCTAAAATACTGGGCTCGTTTTACTTTATTGGGCCCGATTGCACATTAATGGGCCTTAGTCCGTATTAAGCCCGTTTCAACTTATTAATTCTTTCATCAAGGCCTATTGGGCTCAATAAGCCCATAGTACTTATTGGGCCTTTTTCTAGACTCTTTGAATAACCCATATATCATTTACGACAATTTAACTAAAAATCCCAATATAATCTACTAAATGCGAAATTTAATCTGTAATTCGTAAAATAAATCTTTAATAAGCGATAATTACATAAATTGTCGTAAATGAGCTTTACTTACCAGAGATTATGCGATGGTGCACAAATCGAAGTTCTATCGGGCTCACGAATGCGATTACTCGTCGAACTGCACATTTTTATATTTAATTTCGGGTAAATTTTTGATCAAATATAATTTTAAATTAAATTCTCGAAATTCAATTCGGTCACTTTTGACCTCTTACTGACTTACCCGAAGTCCGATGTATCCACGAAAATCTTGTCCTTTTTTCTTTTTCTTTTTTTTCCTCTCTTTCTTGGCTGAATCAGTTCGATCTAGTTCAGCTCGGTTCAGCCCGATTCTCTTCTTACTGAACCGATCCGTACCGGTTCAAGCTTCCCTGTCGCCGTTCACGGCGTTTTCTATCGGTTCTCGGCTCGTTTCTGGTGTCAATCGGTGCGCCTACATTAGGGGAGCGTTTGGCTGGGGTCAGGGTTGGCCTAATTGGCGCCAGTGGCCTTCGATTTCTCTCTTCTCCCTCTGCATCTTCTCTCCCTCAATCCGCTGGATTTCGACGTCGGTGGGGCGCGTCCCGGTGGCTGGATGACCACGCGGGTGCCAGCTACCTTTTCCAGTGGTAGTCGGTCCTCGTCTGGCGCCGGTGTTGGCTCGTCGGTGAGGGATCCTCCTCGTCGATCTTCGTTTCGTTTCTCCTTCAGTTTCATTCCTTTTCATTTTTGTTTTTCAGGTTGTTTTTTCTATTTCTTTTCTTATTGTTTATAATTTATTTTATTATTATTTTAATCATTAAAATACTATTAAAAATCTCAAAATATCTAATAAATTATATATTTTATTATATAATGAATTTATTCAATTTTTTTAATTTATTTATTTTTATTTTAACCCTATTTTTCTGGTATATTTTCTTCGTATTTTCAGGATATTGTCCTGAGTGAATTTTTAGTAAATCTTTATAATTCCGGATCTTGATCAATTGGACTCGAAATTTAATAATTTCCTCATTATAAATCAAGATGTCCTAAATCCTTATTTTTAATTAAAATTTTCTTATCGAATTTTGGTCTTTTGACCATTTTACCCTTCTACACATTCAGGACAAATTTAGGCCGACATTCCTTCCTGGACCCACTATAATTTCTCATTTAAAATTCGTATCTTTGTCCGGACAGTTCAAATCTCATAAATTCAATTTAAAATTCCTTAACTGTCCGTTTTTGAATTTTACGTGCATTTGACTACTTCATTCATATTTATATGATCAAAATCATTTGTCTTATGATTCCATTGACATATAACAATATCCATACAATGTGTGAATCATAAGAAAATACAATAAAAATTGTGTCTTACAACACCCGACATCCCAGTGCGCCTAGCGCCGAGCCCCAGACACCAGACCTGCACCTTGCGTCCTGCCAACCCGAGCCCTGCCTCTGCTTCACACCTGCAACCTGCACCAGGATAGCACCGACTCAAGCCAATGCCCTGTACCCCCAGCACGCCCCTTCCAGACCCCATGTACGCCTGCGACGGCTTCCAGCCCTGTTCTGCATACCCTGCACACCAAGGCTCTACCTAGTCCCACACCCCTGTTGTACTAGCCTGTATCCCCTGCACGCCTACCAGCACAGCACCGCCCTTTGCATATATATATATATATGCATGACCAACCACTAGGAACGAGAGAGAGGAAGGGAGCTGGGAGAGAAACAGTGAGGAGAGGGAACAGAAGTGAACAAAGAAGGGGAAGAAAACTGGGAGGCATTCAGGTTGCTGGTAAAGATGATGATAGTGATGAAGGTGATAGCCGAGAGGGAGAAGGAGGAAGATGGGAAATCGAGAAGCAAGCTGGAGAAGTTGGTGATGGTGGGCTGGAAATGGAGAACAGAACCTAGCTAGGAGGCGATGATAATGATGACGATGGTAGTCGGAGCAAGAAACGGATGATAGGAGGATGGTGGTTACGCCGAAAAGAGGAAGTAGGTGTTGAGCAGCCTCCTCTGGTGACCAGTGGAAGGGAAACCGAGAGGGAGAAGGAGGAAGAAGGAGGGAAAAGAAATTTGGCACGAAGGCACTCAATTCAAATAGGAAAGAAAAAAAAGAAGAAGAAGAAGGATATTATATATATATATATATATATATTTGGAAATAGGGGAAAAGGCACAAGGAAAAATTGGAAAATCCAGAAAAAGAGTTTCGCAGAGGAAAATTTATCGAGAGGGTTGGACCCACCGACTCCAAACGTAAAGCACCTAAGACTACGTGCAGACACCGAGGTAAGAAAAATTTCTGTGTGCTATAGAGATGAATGCACGTAATTTTTGATGATTTTTGTAGATATGAATTTAGGAAAATATATATATTTATTTATGTTGTAGAAACATTACATGTGAACTGTTGAAATTATATTGCGTATATTTACTGTGCATTTGGAGACTGCGAACCTTAGGACGAAATTTTGATATGCTTGAATGTAGAAAATCCCTAGGCAAATTTTAGTGCCCAAAATTTAGAAGGAAGTTTTAAGGAACCTCGAAATCTACCCCGATTTTTTTTTTGAAATAGCCCTATTTAGTGTATTTGATAAATATTAGAGTATTTTTAAAATTATTGCGAAAAGACCTAAAATTTTGGATTTGCACCCGACACTATGTTTTATAGATTTTTAGCTGAAAAAGGCAAGACCAACCCCTTTTAATATGTTTTACACCTAAAACGAAATTTAAGTATTTTAAAAATAAAACCTGTGATAGTCAGACGTGTATTGCTGTGTGATCTTGCACGAAGTTATCTGCACGAGATTTTGAAATGTTTTAAGGATGAAATTGTGCCAACTGGACGTGTATTGCTGTGTGATCTTGCACGGACCTGCTCGTACGTGATTTTAAGTGGTTTGATAAAATCGTGCCAATCGAACGTGTATTACTGTGTGATCTTGTATAGACTCGCTCGCACGTGTTTTTAAGTGATTTGATAAAACTGTGCCTGACAGACTTGTATTGTTGTGTGATCTTACACATATCTGCTCGCACGTGATTTGAGGCAAAGAGGGCGATGATGAATTACATAGAAATGTGAATGATGCCGAGGTCTATGGAGTATGATGTACCGTGCTGTGTGCACGTGAGTACGTTATACCGTGTTATTGAGAAATAGTGAAATGAGAAAGCCGATTGGGTAGCTGACCACTCCCACGGCACATGACATCCCGACACACTTGGCCCGTGATTGCTTGGAGTTACTGACATTGATCAATTGTCCTATTGATTGATTATTAATGATGAATATTCCACCATGCCTCACTTATTTGATTTATCTGAATTGAGTTTTAATGAAGTGAATTTCTGGCATGAAATGAGTTTTATTTTATTGCATTTGATTTAATTGATATTTTGTAGTAATGTTTTCTGTGATACCTTGTAAAACCCTTAATTTCTTCGAATTCGGCTCAGGCGTTATACAATTTAAATTTAATTCATAGTTTGCCTGAGGATATACAATTTAAATTTAATTCATAGTTTGCCTGAGGATAATTAAATTAATTATGTGAGGAGAGATTAGGTTGAGCCAAAAATTTAAGTTAAAAATTCGATTTATGAAAATAAACTAATAATAATAATGATGGTATAAACAATATGTATATATAAATATACATTTATTTTGATTATATAAATGAATATATAAATGTATATATAATATTTATTTTGAGTATATAAATGCATATATAAATATAAAAATATTTTGATTATATTAAAACATATTTATTTTGATGTATATATATAAACATATATATACAAGTAGAAATACTTTGATTATATAATGTAAACCTCAAAAATTTTCTTGTACTCGATATCGATGTATAGTAAGTTAAAAATATATATATATATATATATATATATATATATATATACCATTATGTGCCTTTGGTGGATAATTTAAGTTCATTATATTTTTTTTTAACTGGGGGAAACTAGGAGGATCCAATTATATCAAATAATTTAAGTGAATGAACAAATAACAGTGAGAAATAGAAAATAAATAATTATGAATTAGATTAAATTCAATTCTAATATCATAAGGGAAATTTATTAAGTATATAAGTATATATATATATATATATATATATATATATATATATATAAGTAAACATGTATATATCCAATTCCGAGAGCAACCATTTCCAAGCATAAAAGAAAAAATAAATAAATGTATGTATACGACATGTGGTCAGGAGTATTGATCATTGGTGGGAGACATGAGACTTGAGGAATATATATAAATGGAAGGAGGAAGAACGAAGTGAAGCAAAAACGAAGAGTGCCTGCTGATACAAAAAAACGTGAAGAGGATGTGAGGTTGATGATGGCTCACGGTGTAAAGGAAATAAGAGAACTGCCAAACACTATTATTAAGTTTAGGAAAAAAGGAAGTGATCGAAATAAAATGTCCCATCACCTTTATCTCAATAGGGGAAAGTCAGAATGGGGAATTGTAGTGGCTGACCGAAAGAAAGGAAAAGAAATTGGAGTCGGTGAAAGAACTTGGCCTCGACAACATGGAAGAATAAGAGAAATACAGACCTATATATATATATATATATATATATATATATATATATATATATATATATATTTGCCCTCCTTTAGTAGGCCTTACCTGCCATGACCATCTTTTATATATATATATATATATATATATATATATATATATATGTGCTAGGAAAAGATGACCATGGCAGGTAAGGCCTACTAAAGGAGGGCAAATATATATATATATATATATATATATATATATATATATATATATATATATATATATATCGGGAACCTTGAATTATGCAACAGATAAAGAGAAGTAAGACAATATTCTACTGGTGAAGGGGACAAAAAAATCAAGAGTATGGAGTAAGAAAACAAGCCCAACGAGGAAAGAGATGTAGGGGGTATAGAACTCGACTGACACAAAAAAAAAAAAATAGTGTGCAAATGAATGAGGTAAGTGGAAGGAAATGCTAAGGTAGCCTGAGAACAAAATGTGGAAGGGGCAGAGAGAAGACTGAATTGAGAAGCATGGGAAAGGGAGAGTAGTTCGGTTAGCAGAAAAAGGGAAAGGTCATTGAAGTGGCAGTGACAGGAGGACATGAACCTGACCAACAAGGCTGGCACGACAAAAAGGGGAATGATATAAATAAATATATACATCGAGCTGCAACAGGAAACTGAAAGGGAAATGGGAAATGTTTGGAAACATGATAAGAGAAGAATAAAAAAAAAAGAAAAAAACTGAACAATGGGGACTGTTTCTACCTGTACAGCAGCAAACAATGTAGGCAAACTGAAATGTTAGCAAAACGTGGTGTCCCATCAGTATGGGACTACGGGAAGGACTGACCAAAACAAAAGACGTGGGAGTGAACATGAAGGAAAACAGAAGTAGGAAAGTAATGATGAAATATGTTAAGGAGCGATGGTCTGCTGCTGCATGAGAAGATTAAAATCGAGGGAGAGACCAGGAATGGGAGAGAAACGAAAGAAGAAAAGAAAGGAATAATGAGCAAAAAACTGAAGGAAAAAAAAGCCTGAGAGAAATAAGGAAAAAATGAGGGAAAGGGTAGAGGAATGAGTGAAGTCTGAAAATGGCAAGAAATACTGAAAAACATGAGTGAAACAGAGGATGAAACTTGGCTGTGTCAACGGTTATTGGTGGTGCGAATTTCAGTCAGGATTATAGGTTGATGTGGTCGTGTCACCAGATCCACGTGTGCAACTATCCGCCTGCCACGTGTCGATCCAAGAACAGGCCACGTGGCAGATTGGCGACAGAAGCGCTATGCGACACCGTTCCCAGATGTGCGACAGAGTGTTTGACGCGAGAGGAGTCTATCGCCTCACAGTCTGCCGCGCATCGTTAGCGACAGACCTCCATCGCCCATGCACGGCACAGGACTCTCGCACAGACTGCGGTAGAGGTCCCCGCGCTGCAGGCGGTATAGTCTCCCGCTCAGCATGTGGTATAGTCTCCCGCTCGGCATGTGGTATAGTCTGCCGCATAGACCGCGGTAGAGGTCCCCGACAGAGGTCTCCCGCACTGTATGCGGCAGAGTCTCCAGCACGGCTTGGGGAAGAGTCCCCAGAGTCCCCAGAGTCTCCCGCACGGCCTGGGGCAGAGTCCCCAGAGTCTCCCGCACGGCCTGGGGCAGAGTCCCCAGAGTCTCTCGCACGGCCTGGGGCAGAGTCCCCAGAGTCTCTAGCAAGGCTTGGGGCAGAGTCCCCAGAGTCCCCAGAGTCTCCCGCACGGCCTGGGGCAGAGTCCCCAGAGTCTCTCGCACGGCCTGGGGCAGAGTCCCCAGAGTCTCTCGCACGGCCTGGGGCAGAGTCCCCAGAGTCTCCCGCACGGCCTGGGGCAGAGTCTCCCGCACAGAAGCGCGACAGAGTGCTCTACCACTCTGTTGCGGCCCAGACACGCGCCTGGGCCTCAGCCCGAACCGACTCAGAAGCCTATAAATATGAGGTGAGCCCTCTGAAGGGGGCCAGATCCAGAGATCGATCCAAAATCCAAGAAAAACAGGGAGAACACTTAAACACTCTGATTTAAGCCATAAACTCTCCTTTTCTTACATACATACACCAACTCCCGATCACTGACTTGATCATCGGAGTGCGCGTGCAGGGAATAATCCCTGCCCCCTCTGATTCCTGTTGTTTTTGCAGGATATACGAAGAACACGTGGAGCAAACTGTGACGATTGAATTAACCGTCAACAGTACAATCCGATCACGTGGAAAGCAAAGCACTGTTGCTGTCAGGTAGGCAACATCAATTGGCGCCGTCTGTGGGAAACTTGACAAAAAGTCAGGTTCTCTATTGAAATGGTGAGGACGCGTTCCGCAGCAGAGTTGACAGGAGGGCGGAATTCTGTAAGTCCCCCTGCCAGATCGGAACGAAGGAAGAGACAAAGTGAAAGGGCTCAAGCAGAACCCTTAGTCTCCCTGGAAGAATTCGACGCTCTGAAGCGCAAAAATGAAGAGGCTACGACAGCCCTGAGAGCCATGGTGAGCTTCTTCAGAGAGGCTCTCCCCCAGTTCAGCTTACCCCAAGAAGTACAGCAGTTAGTGGGGGAATGCACCCCTAGACAGACCTACGAGAGAGGTCAGCCCTCCAGCCTGGTAAACGCTGGACAAGAGGCAGGAACGCCATACAACGCTACTGTCGATCCAGCGAGACAGAGTCCACCCGACGCACCTCGGCGACAGAGTTCGCCAGGAGCTCAAAGGCGACACAGCTCAACCGCATCTCCCATGCGTCAGACATCTCCTCTGTCCTATGATCGACAGAGTTCGTCGATTCTGCGGCAGAGTTCCCCCGTAGCTCAACGTCGACAGAACTCTCCCGCGGACAACATGCGGCAGAGGTATCCTGCATCGCATACGAGACGGTGCACTCCTACCGCTTATAGGCGGCAGAGTTCACCTCTGCCCAATGTGCGGCAGATTTCCCCTCTGGCCGCCAGGCGACACAGTTCTCCCGCGCCCCGTAGGCGGCAGAGCTCACCTCTGCCCAATGTGCGGCAGACTTCCCCTCTGGTTGCCAGGCGACAGAGCTCACTCGCAGCCCGTAGGCGGCAGAGTTTCCATACCTGTCGCAGCTCATCCCCTGTGTTGGAACATGACGTGAGGGCGTGTGGAGCTGGGGAGCGAAGGAGACAAGGAGATTTTTACCCGCAAGAAGGTCCCGAGATATCAAATCCCATAGTCAGAGGAGCTGGAAGAGATATTTACCAATCGGACTCTTCTAGACCGGAAGGGACAGGACCTTACTCAGCTCGAGGGTCGGAGGACGTGGAAAAGGTCATCCAAAGGATCCTCGAGAAGAAAAAGCTAGTGTCTCCGGATGACGGACAAAGGAGGAGGATCCCATTCAGTCCGGAGATCATGAACAAACCTTTGCCGAAGAAGTTCAAAATGCCTTCTATGGCTACTTACACCGGCAAAGCGGATCCCTACGACCATATCCAGAGTTATGAATCCCTCATGCTGCTTCATGGATGGGAGGACGAAATCATGTGTAGAGCCTTTTCTCTCACATTGTCCGGGCACGCTCTGAAATGGTTCAACGGGTTGAGTGAAGCTTCAATCTCCTCTTTTGACGAGTTGAGAAATGAGTTCCTCAAAGTGTTCATGATCCATAGCCAAAGGAAGAAAGACGCTACCTACCTACTCACGCTTAAACAAGGAAATCGAGAATCCTTGAAGAGTTATGTAGATCGCTTCCGAGATGCGACCTTGGAGGTGGAAGATCTACCAGTGGGGGTAGCCTTGGCTGCGATGCTGCAAGGGACAAGCTCGGAGAAGCTGCAAGAATCTCTCTCTCTCTCGATCAACCTATAATGATCTCCGATCTCTTTGCCAGGGCTAATAAATACGTGGCTCAAGAAGAAGTCATGAAAATGATACAGCCCAGGGAGGCTAAAGAGGGAAAGAAGAGAGAGAGAGATGCGCCCGAGAGAAGCTCCCAAAGACCCGTGAGAGTAGACAAAACCCCCAAGCTCAGGTACGAAGGCTACACCCGACTGAGCGAGCCTCGTACTGCAATACTGGCAGCAATTGAGGGGGCGGGACTACTGGAATTCCCCAAGAGGAAGATGGGAGATGTAGGCCGAAATTCTGAAGCCTACTGTGAATTCCATTGTGCTCACGGACACCCGACAGAGAGGTGTAAAGACTTGATGGACCAGTTAGAAAGACTGGCCAGAGAGGGCAAGATTAACCGCTTCTTATGGAGAAGTGAGAGACCCCGTTATCCTCCGCGTGACCAAAGAAATGACTGTCCGTGGACCGAGGCAAATAACAACAATAGACTGGATAGGCCAAGAAACGAAGCGGTCAGGCCTGCAATTCCCCATGCCAATCCGCCAAACAACGAGCCTACAGCCCCCGCGATTAATGTCATCGCAGGTGGGGAATCAAGCGCGGGAAGCTCTTCTTCATCCCGCAAGAGCTACGCCAGGCAGGCGTATCAGGTGAACGTTGTTATGGAAGAACAGGCGGACGAAGAGCCCATCATGTTCACTCCGGCTGACAAAGGAGATATCGCCATGCCCCATGATGACCCTATGGTGATATCCACTGTCGTGGCCAAACACCCGGTAAGCAGAGTCCTGGTTGATAACGGGAGCTCAATGAACCTGATCTATTGGAATTGCTTTGAGAAAATGAGCATTTCCGAAGATAGGTTGAAACCCGTTATGACACTGCTGTACGGATTCACGGGTGAGCGAGTGAAGGTCGCTGGATCCATAGAGTTGCCAGTGACCCTCGGTGAGCACCCGAAAGATATGACCCGACAAGTGTTGTTCATGGTGGTCAGATCCACCTCCGCCGCCTACAACATGATCTTGGGCAGGCCGGTGCTGAACGACATGAGGGCGGTAATATCCTCTTGCTATCTGTTGATGAAATTTCCCACTCCCAACGGAGTCGGGCAAGTACGAGGAAACCAAAAGAGCGCCCGTACTTGTTATCTCGCTTCCACTGCCAACAAGGTAGCACAGAGGAAAGAAACCTTATGCATTGACGATCCGCCTAAGCCCCAACCTGTAGAGGAAACAGAAGCCATTGCGCTAACTGAAGGGGATAGCGGAAAAAGGGCATTCATCGGGACTCAGTTGGGCGAACAACAGAGAAAGGAGGTAGTCGAGTGTCTGAGGAGAAACTCAGATATCTTTGCCTGGAGCCCGGCAGACATGCCCGGGATCAGTCCCGAAGTCATATGCCATGAACTTAACATCATACCCGGACATAGACCCGTCAAACAGAAGAAGAGGAGTTTCGCCCCGGAGCGACAAAAAGCAATCACTGAAGAAGTGACTAAACTCCTAGGCGCCGGATTCATCCGAGAAGTCTATTACCCTGAGTGGTTAGCCAATGTAGTGATGGTAAAGAAATCTAGCGAGAAATGGCGAATGTGTGTTGATTTCACAGACCTGAACAAAGCCTGCCCCAAAGATTCATACCCCCTACCTCGGATAGACAGACTCGTAGATGGTACATCCGGCTACGAACTCCTCAGTTTCTTAGATGCATTCTCCGGGTATCACCAAATCATGCTTCACCCAGAAGACGAAGAAAAGACTTCTTTTATAACCGATGACGGAACCTATTGCTATCGGGTAATGCCGTTCGGTTTAAAGAACGCGGGTGCCACCTACCAACGAATGGTGAGCAAAGTGTTCAAAGATCTTCTGGGAAATACCATGGAAGCCTATGTGGACGACATGATAGTCAAGAGCCGCGTAGGAGAATCTCATGCTGATCAAATGTTCAGGGTATTTGAAGTATTGAGGAAATTTAACATGAAGCTAAACCCCGAAAAGTGCTCTTTCGGGGTAAGGTCAGGAAAATTCCTAGGCTTCATGATCACTAACAGGGGTATCGAGGCAAATCCTGAAAAGATACAAGCTGTCATTGACATGAAACCCCCAACCACCGTAAGAGAGGTCCAAAGATTGACAGGCAGAATAGCGGCTCTGAATCGCTTCTTGTCGAAATCAGCCGAAAAGAGCTTGCCTCTCTTCAAAACTCTACGGGGGGGAAGAACTTCGAATGGACGGAAGATTGTCAAAAAGCCTTTGAAGATCTCAAGGAATACTTGAAGCGGTTGCCTCTATTAACAAGGCCCCTGGAAGCAGAACAGCTCTATATGTATTTGGGAGTCGGTGATTTCGCCGTTAGCGCGGTGCTACTAAAGAAAGACGAAATGGTACACTGCCCCATCTACTATGTGAGCAAAGTGTTATTAGATCCAGAGACCCGCTATCCACTGGCCGAAAAGCTAGCATTGGCCCTCTTGATGGCCTCGCGAAAGCTGCGTCCGTATTTCCAAGCACATCCCATTACTGTCTTAACAGACCAACCATTAAGACAGATCCTCCAGAAACCTGAACATTCAGGGAGGTTAGTGAAATGGGCGGTGGAGCTTGGGGGATACGACATCACATTCCAAGCGAGACAGGCTATCAAAGGTCAAGCTCTGGCTGACTTCATCGTGGAATGCACTATCCCGAACGACAGCAGTGAAGGGGAGGCTCACCCATGGTTACTGCATGTCGATGGGTCATCAAGTGCCAACGGAAGTGGAGCGGGTATAGTCCTGGTGTCACCAGAAGAAAAATCCCTGGAATACTCCCTACGATTCGGATTCCCTAGTTCGAACAATATAGAGGAGTATGAAGCTTTGATAGCAGGGATGACACTAGCGGAAAAACTACAGGTTCACCACTTGGTAGCACACAGTGATTCTCAATTGGTGGTGAACCAATTCAGCGGAAAGTACGAAGTACGAGAACCGATGCTGGTTCCTTACTTAAAGAAAGTCCAACTCTTGGCCAAGACTTTCAAAAGCTTTCAGCTGATGCAAATCAACCGGTCCGAAAACACACATGCTGATTCACTGTCTAAGCTAGCCTCCTCCACCGAAACACAAGGAAGGACTGTAAAGGTGGAGAGGCTCGAACGACCAAGTATTGAAGAGGTCGAAGTGTGTGACATTGAAGTTGGAGACGATTGGAGATCCCCATTTAAACAGTATCTCACTGAGGGTACACTCCCCCAAGATAAAGACGAGGCTCGTCGCTTGAAAATACAAGGGGCGAAGTTCACACTCATCAATGGAGAACTGTACAAAAGGGGATACTCATCGCCACTGCTAAAATGTCTGGGATCGAAACAAGCTAGATATGCCCTAGCGGAAGTGCATGAAGGAATCTGCGGTGAACACTTAGGAGCAAGAGCCCTCGCTGCTAAAGTACTGCGATCGGGATTTTACTGGCCAACGCTGAAAAAGGATGCAATGGACCAAACCTGCAGGTGTGACAAATGTCAGAGGTTTGCTCCTATCACCACAGCCCCAGTAACTCCCTCTCAAGGCACAGTACAACCAATTCCTTTTGCACAATGGGGGTTGGATATCCTTGGACCTTTCCCATTAGCCACGGGTCAAAGAAAGTTCCTGTTGGTGGCTACCGATTACTTCACAAAGTGGATCGAAGCAGAGCCTTTGGCCACAATCACGGAAAAGAAAGTGGAGGCAATGGTGTGGAAAGACATTATTTGTCGATTTGGAATTCCCTGCATCTTAAATGCCGACCATGGAAAGCAATTTGATTGCAACGCCTTCCGTGACTTTTGTAAGGACCTCAACATTCAGCTACGGATCTCTTCAGTGTCATATCCTCAAGCTAATGGACAAGCCGAGGTCAGTAATCGGATTATCCTCCATGGGCTGAAGACCAGGCTAGACAGAGCAAAAGGAGCCTGGGTGGACGAATTGCCTAGTGTCTTATGGGCATATCGTACCACCAGCCGTGTGTCGACTAATGAAACGCCGTTCAGTCTTGTATACGACGCAGAAGCACTGATCCCCGTGGAACTTGGAGCAATATCACCAAGGGTGGTACCCTTGGTAGAGGAAGAAAACTCTCAAGCTCTAAGGGAAGACTTGGACCTAATCGATGAACACAGAGAAACCGCGGCTATTCGATTGGCATCCTATCAACAGAGGGTAGCCAACTACTACAATAGCCGGGTAAGAGATAGGCCAATGTCTGAGGGAGATCTAGTGCTCAGAAAGTCGCAGATCACGAACGCCCTAAAGGAGGACGGGAAGTTCAGAGCCAACTGGGAAGGTCCCTACAGAATCAGACGCAAGATCGGACCTAACACCTGCGCTCTGGAAACTCTACAAGGGAAGAAGATAGGGAAAACGTGGAACTCAAATCACTTGAAGTTGTATTTGAGATAACCACTACATCTTCCTTCCCAAACACTATTGTTTTACTTACACTGTCACCAGATGTCACTACCCGCACGATATATAAAGTATCTCTTTGTTGTAAGACAAAATCTCGTGACAGGATTCTGAAACCGTAAGAGCCTGAGACGCTATGCGTCACTGTGGCCAGGTATGCATTCACCCCAGCCGTAAGAGCCTGAGACTCTATGCGTCACTGTGGCCAGGCATATATTAATAAAACACATGAGGGCTACCCTTGGTTCGGGCCCTGCGAACGCAGGCTACCAACGGGTCAGACTCACAAAGGACACTACCCTTGGTTCGGGCCCTGCGAACGCAGGCTACCAACGGGCTAGACCCAAAGCCTTAAAGGCCTAGGATGCTTTGTGTCACTATGGCCAGGCGTAGTTGGTTCGGGCCCTGCGAACGCAGGCTACCAACGGGCTAAGCCTAAAGCCGTAAGAGCCTGAGACGCTTTGCGTCACTGTGGCCGGGCATAGTTGGTTCGAGCCCTGCGAACACAGGCTACCAACGGGCTAGCACTAAAGCCGTCAAAGCCTGAGACACTTTGCGTCACTGTGGCCGGGCGTAGTTGGTTCGGGCCCTGCGAACGCAGGCTACCAACGGGCTAGCACTAAAGCCGTCAAAGCCTGAGACGCTTTGCGTCACTGTGGCCAGGCGTAGTTCAACCGAGCCGTAAGAGCCTGAGGCGCTATGCGTCACTGTGGCCAGGCGTAGTTCAACCGAGCCGTAAGAGCCTGAGGCGCTATGCGTCACTGTGGCCAGGCGTAGTTCAACCGAGCCGTAAGAGCCTGAGGCGCTATGCGCCACTGTGGCCCGGCGTATACGTATCACTGTAAAACAGGTATATATACATCCACATAAAAGCCGTAAGAGCCTGAGACGCAACGCGTCACTGTGGCCAGGCGTATATACAAAAAGAGCCGTAAGAGCCTGAGACGCAACGCGTCACTGTGGCCAGGCGTATACTCAAAAAGAGCCGTAAGAGCCTGAGACGCAACGCGTCACTGTGGCCAGGCGTATACTCAAAAGAGCCGTAAGAGCCTGAGACGCAATGCGTCACTAAGGCCAGGCATAAAGCATTCAATTAACCATAAAGGCCTAAGACGCTACGCGTCACCGTGGCCAGGTAATCAAAATACTAAGGCTATAAAAACTAAAGACGCCTTCACGTCACAGTACTCAAGCCTTAAACAACTGCGCGTTTGCACAAAAAATTCTTCCTGAAAGTATACATTTCTATCAAGAATTGGGGAGCATACACGAATATCAATACAAAGCTATATACAAGCAAGGTATATACAAGCAAAGCAACAGAAACAATCAGACAAAGAATGATAAATGACAATTAGAGAAGTAGTGCAAGACAAAGCATGAACAAAAATCTCAATTTCATTTCATTCAAGTGTCGGTACAAACAGATCTTTAACAGATCTTTACAATTGCATTTCGACAAAAGTACAAAGTTAAAACAAAAAACAAAGTACTTGAAATGAAATACAAAAAATAAAAAAGCAAAAATCCCTATCTACTCTCCGGGAAGAAGCTGGGGATCAGCTGCAAAACCTTCACTTCCAAGGGACTGCTCGCCCTCCTCGCCGTCTAAATCAAAGAGGGCTTCTATAGGCTCAGGAGCACCGTCCAGATTCGCGGGCTCCCAAGGACCAGCAAGGTTGACGAGATCGTCCTGAGCAGTCCTCTTGAACAGCTTGTCCGCAGGCTCAGCCTCGGGCTCGTACTTGGTCCAATCAGGGGCCTCAAAGAGCATCGCATCAGGGGTATATTGGAGCTCAGGAAATTCCTCTCCCTCCCTATGTGCTTCTAGCCAAGATCGGGCCAGGTAGAACCCGTACTTAACATAAGGGTTGGAGAAGTCTTCCTTCCGCCTCAAGCAGTCTTTGGAGAGACGATACTCCTTTACGGCCTCGGCCCGTATACTGTCAATTTTGACCTGGGATAGTACAGGAGCAGTCTGGCCTTCCAACTCACCAACACGCTGCTCGAGCTCTTGATTCCGAGTGAGCGTAGACATATAGTTGGATTGCATACGGTCTAACTCAGAATGAGCCTCCTGCAGGTCCTCTTGGAGTTTACTAGACCGGGCCGTCTCCACTGTGAGATCTCCCTTTGCAAGACCAAGGTCTTGATGAGCCTTAGCAAGCTGCTCCTCCAGGCTTCGAACTAAATCCGAGAGAGGGGACAAGTTGTTGACCGTGTTCTGTAACTCCATTACTTTGTCCCTCAACTCCCGGATCTCTCTGTCGGCTCGCTCCCGATAAGCCCGATGTTGGGCATTATTTGCCGCGGTTCGTTGAGCCAGCTGCGAAAAAATGCAGAAATGTTAGACTCAATGCACGCTGCAAAAAGCAATCAAAAAGAGAAGAAATCAGAAACTTACCCTCAACGCCTCGATATCGGCTAAGTCTTCCCCCTCGGGGTAGTTTCTGAATATCCTTGCCTCATCTCGAGGAAGGATAGTGGACCAGCTCAACCGAGAGGCCACCCCGGGAGTGTCCAGAACATCATTATCACGAACCCCGGGGTAGACTCGGAATTCGTGGCCCCTCATAATATTCCCCCCATCCACGGAATAGGGCCTCTCGTCGACAGGACCTATCCTCGGCAATATCGGCCTGCTTCTCATCGAACTCTCGATGTACAGACGCTTTCTATTCTTCCGCTGAGACGGAATGATATTGCATTCCGCGCGCTCCTCAGAGCGTGATCGCCCGGATGACCCGGAAGCCCCCCGTGAAGACGAGGCAACTCTCCCCCTATCCCGAGAGACATCTCTCTGCTCTGAAGGAGGGGGAGGCATCGCCTGCCTAGAAACAGGAGGGGTCCGAGCACGAGATGGATGAGAGGGGATCGATGCCTCACTTGGGACATCGTCAGCCAAACGATGTCTTTTCCTGGCAGGAGCGCTGGAAGGACCAGCCTCAGAAATTTGGCGACCTAATGATTGCCGGAAATGACGCATGTCTGCAAAAAAGAAAAAGAAGATCAATGGTTAATAAATTGATCAAAAATAATAAGTAGAGGGAAAAAATAAAAGTTACCGTCAGGAGAGTCTAAGTGCTCCTGAAGGGACTCGATATTTATCTCCTCGTCGTCTGGAAGCACCATGAAAGTGGAGCCGAACCCTTCCCAACCAGTGAGATCGGCTAAGGGTTCGCTACCAGAGCTGGATTCCAGATTGGTGCCCCCTACATCCTCTTGTGGCCTAGGAGCTTCAGGATTTAACTCGGGAGAAGTCGAAGGCAGAGGATCTGACGACGGAACAGAGGGTCCGGCAACAGGGACCGGACCCACACCCCAGCCTGCTAATATCAAATTTTCATTTGATACAAGGGTGTCCAGGCTAAGGGGATGAGGGACCAGCAATTTGTCGATGTCAGAAGACAACTGCTCCCTAAGTGTCGCGACCCGAGGACCCTTGGGGATTTCGTGCCTATTCTCCCAACGAGTGGGGATATCCAGGCCCTCGGGCACTTCCACAACCAGCCATTCTGTCTCGAAACCATGAAGCTTGTTAGCAGGTTTCTCAAATAATCGGTTCTCAAAACCAGGCTGGTACACCCGCTGAAACGAGTAAGGCACTAAGCCGGGACTCCCTCGAAGCCTAAAAAATACTTCAAAAAGAGGAAGAGACGGAGGGACGCCCCTTAAATGGCAGTGCACAGTGAATGCCAATTGCATCCATGCATGAGGATGCAGTTGCTCCGGGGATACCCTGTGCGTCCTGAGGAAGGAAGCCCCAAAGTCGGACAACGGGAAGCGGAGTCCTAACTCCAAAGCTGCCCTAAAAACGACAACCCCGTCAGACACACGACGTATGTCGCTCTCCTGAGGGGTTGGGAGTCTATAAGTGTATCCCTCGGACAAAGGAAATCGAGATTCTAGGTCTTGAACGTCGGCTTCCCTTAAAGTCGACTTAACGCCTAGATCGATTTGCTTTCCTATGCCATGTCCAGCCATCTTAGAAGCTCGTAGATCAAAGAAGTGGGATTACGGGCTACGAAAAATTACCTAATGGAAACAGAACTCGCGGCAGAGTGTGAAAATCCGCGGCAGACTAGCGACACAGTGAGCAGTCTCGCGGCAGAGTTGCGACAGTATGGCGA
The DNA here is from genome assembly GCA_033439115.1 of Firmiana major. Lineage (NCBI taxonomy): Eukaryota > Viridiplantae > Streptophyta > Magnoliopsida > Malvales > Malvaceae > Firmiana > Firmiana major. Next base: position 29,989,906 of record CM065905.1, read on the forward strand.
AGGACTTGCGACAGAGTGCCTGAGAGTCGCGACAGAGTGTCCTTGCGAGAGAATTCAGTAGCGACAAGGACGTCAGGGGCCCAGTATTTATAGAGGATCGCCTGGATACACACACACGCGGAGGTCCGACCCGGCCCGCGAAACACCGGACCCAGATCCTCTTTCGCGGGAAAAATTCCCACCAAAGAGTGGGGAGCAATTGATGTGGTCGTGTCACCAGATCCACGTGTGCAACTATCCGCCTGCCACGTGTCGATCCAAGAACAGGCCACGTGGCAGATTGGCGACAGAAGCGCTATGCGACACCGTTCCCAGATGTGCGACAGAGTGTTTGACGCGAGAGGAGTCTATCGCCTCACAGTCTGCCGCGCATCGTTAGCGACAGACCTCCATCGCCCATGCACGGCACAGGACTCTCGCACAGACTGTGGTAGAGGTCCCCGCGCTGCAGGCGATATAGTCTCCCGCTCAGCATGTGGTATAGTCTCCCGCTCGGCATGTGGTATAGTCTGCCGCATAGACCGCGGTAGAGGTCCCCGACAGAGGTCTCCAGCACTGTATGCGGCAGAGTCTCCAGCACGGCTTGGGGCAGAGTCCCCAGAGTCCCCAGAGTCTCCCGCACGGCCTGGGGCAGAGTCCCCAGAGTCTCTCGCACGGCCTGGGGCAGAGTCCCCAGAGTCTCTCGCACGGCCTGGGGCAGAGTCCCCAGAGTCTCTAGCAAGGCTTGGGGCAGAGTCCCCAGAGTCTCCAGCACGGCCTGGGGCAGAGTCCCCAGAGTCTCTCGCACGGCCTGGGGCAGAGTCCCCAGAGTCTCTCGCACGGCCTGGGGCAGAGTCCCCAGAGTCTCCCGCACGGCCTGGGGCAGAGTCTCCCGCACAGAAGCGCGACAGAGTGCTCTACCACTCTGTCGCGGCCCAGACACGCGCCTGGGCCTCAGCCCGAACCGACTCAGAAGCCTATAAATATGAGGTGAGCCCTCTGAAGGGGGCCAGATCCAGAGATCGATCCAAAATCCAAGAAAAACAGGGAGAACACTTAAACACTCTGATTTAAGCCATAAACTCTCCTTTTCTTACATACATACACCAACTCCCGATCACTGACTTGATCGTCGGAGTGCGCGTGCAGGGAATAATCCCTGCCCCCTCTGATTCCTGTTGTTTTTGCAGGATATACGAAGAACACGTGGAGCAAACTGTGACGATTGAATTAACCGTCAACAGTACAATCCGATCACGTGAAAAGCAAAGCACTGTTGCTGTCAGGTAGGCAACATCATAGGTGGAACAGAGAAGTAACGAGGCTTTGTTCTAGCCACCATCGATAACCCATGAAACTTTCGAGATCGAGGAAAGAATTAAAGCTAAAAGAAAAATGGAGAAATGAGGCAGAAAGAGACATGATGAAGATATAGATCGAAACGAGGAGGAATGTAGAAGCAGGAAGAACCGTGAGGAAGGAAGTGGAAAGCTGAACAGAGTAGGATTGTGGCTGAAAGTAAGGCTGGAAAACATAGAAACATAGCTGCAAGGGGAGTTTCATTCGGTGGATAGAGGAAGGCTGGAAGCCGACGGTGACAGAACAAAGAAGGAGAGGTACGAACCCGAGAATGAAGGAAAATGAGGTGAACGAATGGCTGTGGCGGACAGTGGAGCAGGAAACGGGAATGCCAAAAATAGGGGCAGGGAGAGGGGTAAGGAAGCAAAGATAAGGATGATAGTGGCGGCCGAACAAGATGGATGAGACGATGGCAGAGTCGGGAGGTGATGAACAATGCTCGGGTAGGAGGAAGAAGAAAAAGAGAAGAAGGAAGAAAAGAAAAGGAGTTGGTGGGAAGATAGAAAAAAAAGAAAGAGAAGAGTAATATATATATATATATATATATATATATATATATAAATTTATATATATGTATATTTGGAGGAAGGAAAGAAGACAACGAGAATATGAGAAAAGCATGGGGAAGATAATTCAGAAATATTTATTCAAAAATATCGGTACAAAATTTCGAGAAAATAAATCGAGTGGACTGGATCCGTCGACTCGCTTAGTCAAGACAATCGAAGACTATAGACATACATTGAAGTAAGGAATTTATGTAAGTTTTAGAGATAACTGTACGTATTTTATGATTTCGAGTAGCTAAATAGATACCGTAGAGATATAAATTTCCTATATTACCCATACGTATAGACTGAATCATACTGTAAAGTCTTGGAAAAATCATAAAGCATAAATTGCATATTTTCAGTGATTTCATCGTTAAATTCTGTTTCCAACGGTAATGGATAGGTCGGCTACTGTTTTTACTGTCAGCATAAAATAGCATGGTTTACGAAGTTAAGTGTGCTCGAGTGAGAGAAATTCTATGATGGGGGACCTCTTGAGAAGTCTCCACTCACAAATCGTTTATGCACTGTTTTTGTATAGAACATTGGTTTCTTTATTATTTTTAAAAAAATTGAACCACCTATCCAATTTTTGAATGAAACGGTGCTTGAGCGCATGCTGACTGTATCGCAAGAACTTACTCGCACTGACGAGATGTGCTTGAGCGCGTACTGTTTGTGTGTCGTACGGCCTGACTCGCACTGACGAGACTTGTTTGAGCTCGTGCTGACTGTATCACACAAATCGACTCGCACTGATGAGATGTACTTGAGCACGTGTTGACTATGTGTCGCACGGCCTGACTCGCACTGACGAGATGTGCTTGAGCGCGTGTAGACTGTGTCGCATAGTCTGACTTGCACGAGATTCTTATAAGATTTATGAGAAATGGACTGTACTGGATTTTGTGACTAAGGTGATGGTGGAGATTAATGATGAGGGGTAAATCCTTAAGATTACTCGGTACCCTCAGTCATATTGTATTCTATTGGGGTCCATGGATATATGTTGTACCATGTGGACGCACATGGAGTACGTTACACAGTGTATTGATTCTTCGAACTACTGAACTAAACTGAACTGTACTGTATTGATTGGCCGACGGGCTGGACTGACTCATCCCCACTGAGGCGTATGACACTCACCTACACCTGGCCCGTGAGGCGTGAGCTCACTAACTATGGCCATATGTCGACTGTACTGTTATTGATTGAATCCTACTGTTATTGATTGAATCCCAGCCTAGTCTCAACAAACTGAATTGATTATTGATATAAAGAAAAGTGAACTGAACTGTTTTACTGATTGAATGAATCGTTTTAAAGAAACGAATTCAAGTGTTTTACTGGATAGATTGAACAGTAAATAGTTTCATCGTACTGAATGTATTTAACGTATATGTTTTACATATGTTAAAGTCTTAGAGATGAAGTGTGATTGAAAGTATTTATCAAAGAAAGTGCATCGATTGTGAATCGGTTTCAGTGTTAACAAAATGAATTATATGCATGTGTTTTACAGCGTTTTATAACTGATCATGACATGCATTATAAGCATGTAGATAGTATGGTTGTCTACTACTTACATAAGTTTCTTACTGAGCGTGCTAAGCTCACTCCCTACTTTCCTCCACAGAGTCTCAATAGTAACTTGGACGGTTCCATTAGTAAGGCATGTCGCACAACTATGATTCCGCAGAGTATCTTTCTGTGTTGAAGGTATGTCCACTTGTAAGAAATTCTTTTGTATCTAAAATTTTTTATAAGTACAGTAATGCATACGATATGTGTGGGGAATGTGAACATATTTTGTTTAAATGTTTTTACTAAGGAAAAAAATTAATCAAACTGAGTATTGTTTTGACATAATATCGACTTGTAGCCCAACTGAAATGTTCGTAAATTTGGGTCGTTACATAAGTGGTATCAGAACGAGGTTGGCCTGATACGAGTCGATATTAAAGGTGAAAAAGTCTTAGAAAGTTCACATCCCCAACATTACTGTACATTTATTAGATACAAACGGTTATACCTGGCTGTGTTTTATTAAAAACTGTATCATTGAATGAAGAGAAACTAGTAGATATAGCTGATTAGTATTACAGCCATATTGGCAAATGGAAATGAATTGTTCCTTAAGGTCGTCGAGATGGAAGAGAGGTGTAGTGAACCCTCGTATGAGTGAACACCTTATAATTTCACTGGAAAGTTTTAAGTCCACTTTATAAGATTTGAGCGGGACATGGAAGCAATGATGGTATTATTTGGTCAAGTGGTAGCAGTACATTAATAATGATGGTGATTAAAGTATTGACCGTGACTGAGAGAAAGATCGAGCTAATTCTGAAAAATAGTATGCTATTACTTACTAGAGTCAAGAATCCAATAGTAATGGAAAACTAGAAAAATTAAATTGGAAAACTTATTTAGATTCTTAGGGTACGATTACAAACTTAATAGACTGAGGCAATTTCAGAGGTTTAAGCCTCTGTTTTTCAGTGGAGTTAAGAAATCCAATGATTGTGGAAGATTGGATAGATGAGATAGAGAAACCTTATGGAATTTTTGTAGTAACTCTACCGAGAAAGCTTCTTTGTAGTTTTATGGTAAAGCATTGGGAAAGTTACACGGACTTTGAAGTGCACTACTAGAAGAAGTAGCTTTTATAGCATCAGTATCGAAATGGAAAGTTTAACTCGGAGGGAAGTTCCCCGATTTAATCCGAGTGATGACATAAGAAAATTACATGGGATATGTTTCTAAAGGCCCTTAGGCGGCAGCACATTCCAGATGAAATAAAGTGGCAATTATATATGAAATGAGTGAATCGGACATAAGGAAGCAAGTCCGTGAATGAATAGGAAATTAAATAGATTTGGAAAGAGTATAAATTCGGATAAGTAGAGATGTGAAATAGAAGAAGTCCAGGAAACTCGTAGGATGTACTGGGATCCTTAGTCGAGTTGAGTAAACTCCACCAGATGTTATTTTGAAGGAGCAGTGCGCAAGGCGCAACTATGAGAATATGGGATATATACTCTCGAGGTTACTAAGAAAATGAATAGGTAGAGAGACTGATAGAAAGTGATGTACTAATGAAACAATGATAGTGATAGAGTAAAGTCACTGTAATTGAAAGGTTGAATTACAGAACTAAAAGTATAAGTGAAGGTCACACTGCTTACAGGATTGATAAAGTTAGGGCGTGTTTGGAGTAAAAAGACACCCCAGTAGACAGAGGTATTTTCGACAGGTATTCAGATGATCTATCAGAGTTACCACTAAATTGAAAGATGAAGTTATGGAATTGATTTAACACCCGGTATCGAATTCATTATTCATACCATTGTACTCAGTGGCTTTGATTGAATTAAAAGTCCTAAAAAAGCAATTACAGGAACTATATAAAGAGGAGGTTACCAGACTGAGTGACCGCTTGGGAGTGTTCCAACATTAATTGTTAAGGAGACCCGGAGTCTTCTGGGTCACGATATGTCCAGAACGAGAGTTAATTGGATTCTCCCAAAACAGAGACTATGGATCAGTGGGGAAGACATAAAACTCTTAAAGATGATTTAGAGTTTGAGATATAGGGAGACTTTGGAATATGAATTACATATCGAGTTTAAGGATTGTAAATTGTTTATGCTTATGTTTCAAATGCGAGACTTAATTGGAATAAGGAAAGAGTTTTGTTATAATTGATGTACGAAATGAGACAAGCTTTGAAATGTGATAGATTTTGAATATAGGTGATATTATGAACAAGAGATCTATAGGATGTATGAATACTTCTAGTAAATTAAATGATTAAGATCAAGTGATATGAACAGAGAATGAGTGTGACTAAAGGATAATTGGAAAAATTGTGAAAAGTTTTGGTATCCTACTTTTTATTGAGACTGAACCTTGAACCATTATATCCATAACCAGTCAAGTGGTCACGTCTGATGGCTAGTAAATGTATTTCAAAATACCTCCCCGCTTGAGAGACTTGACAGCGTCTAGAAGTACTTGATCCTTAACCCATAAACTGGAATTGACAATTGTAATATTCGTGTTTGAAGTCAGGATATCATTACTTGTGCGGTGAAGAATTATGGAATTCTACTGATCATGAAGGTTTAAATATTAAATTTTATGAAAGTTGTCAAATACAAGAAAAAGGGAATGACTCAAGTTAGTGCTTTGAGCAGAAGTGATTTCGGGATGACGTTATGTATATTGGCAGGGACATGAGTTATTGAATTATTGATAGACCTCGACTTGAATGTAGTCCTTCCCTGACACTGACATTTGTTTCATGGTGGCTAACTTGAGAGTTAAAACTGGACTTGATTGATCGAATCGAATAGGTACAACGAAATGATAAATATTGCATTGATGCAGCTGGTCCGACCCAGATGGGTGCTGCAACTAGCTTAAGTATTAGTACTAATAATTTATCGAGATTTAAAAATAGAACTGTGTACAAAAGGAATCTATAGTTAAAGGAATTGATGTCGTCAGAGACTCATTTACAGAGATATACTCCATATTCAGAGAATAAAAGGATTTATCAAATCTCCAAAAGATTTATTGATAATCAAAGACAATAAGAGATAATTGAAATTGTGACCAAAAGCCTCATATGTCAGTAGCTTAAAAGATATGGTATAACAAGATTTGAAAAGAAAGGAAAACTGAGTACTCGATACATTAGACCTTTCAAGGTCTTAAACCGAGTGGGAGATGAACTAATAGATTAGCGTTGCCACCAGAATTATCGAGTACCCACATCTGTTTAAGGATTAATGTACTTTTAAATTTCGTGACCAAATTTTCTAAGCCGGGGAGAATGTAAACCCCAAAAATTTTCTTGTACTTGATTTTATCGATGTATAGCAAGTTAAAATAAAGATATATATATATATATATATATATATATCATTATGTGCTTTTGGTGGATAATTTAATTTAATTTAATTATATATTTATTTTAATTGGGGAAACTAGGAGGTCCAATTAATTCAAATAATTTAAGTGAAAGAACAAATAATAGTGAGAAATAGAAAATAAATAATTATGAGTTAGATTAAATTCAATTCTAATATCATAAGAGAAATTTATTAAGTATATATATATATATATATATATATATATATATATATATATATATATATATATATATGAGTATGTATAAGTAAACATGTATATATCCAATTCGGAAAGCAAACATTTCCATGCATAAAAGAATAAAAAAATAAATGTATGTATACGACATGTGGTCAGGAGTATTGATCATTGGTGGGAGACATGAGACTTAAGGAATATATATAAATGGAAGGAGGAAGAATGAAGTGAAGTAAAAACCAAGAGTGCCTGCTGATACAAAAAAAAATGTGAATAGGATGGGAGGTTAATGATGGCTCACGGTGTAAAGGAAATAAGAGAACTGCCAAACACTATTATTAAGTTTAGGAAAAAAGGAAGTGACCAAAATAAAATGTCCCATCACCTATATCTCAATAGGGGAAAGTCAGAATGGGGAATTATAGTGGCTGACCGAAAGAAAGGAAGAGAAATTGGAGTTGGTGAAAGAACTTGGCCTCGGTAACATAGAGGAATAAGAGAAATATAGACCTACATATATATAGATGTGCTAGGAAAAGATGGCCATGACATGTAAGGCGTACTAAAGGAAGGCATATATATATATATATATATAGATATATCGGGAACCTTGAAGTATGCAACAGAGAAAGAGAAGCAAGACAATATTCTACTGGTGAAGAGGACAAAGAAAATCGAGAGTATGGAGCAAGAAAACAAGCCAAGTGAGGAAAGATATGTAAGGGGTATAGAACTCGACTGACACAAAAAAAATAGTGTGCAAATAAATGAGGTAAGTGGAAGGAAATGCTGAGGCAACCCTAGAACAAAATGTGGAAGGGGCAGAGAGAAGACTGAATTGAGAAGCATGGGAAAGGGAGAGTAGTTCGATTAGCAGAAAAGGGGAAAGGTGACTGAAGCTGGCAGTGACAGGAGGACATGAACCTGACCAATAAGGCCGGTACGACAAAAAGTGGAATGATATAAATAAATATATACATCCAGCTGCAACAGGAAACTGAAAGGGAGATGGGAAATGTTTGGAAACATGATAAGAGAAGAACAAAAAAACTAAACATATGGGGATTGTTTTTGCCTGTACAGTAGCAAACAATGTAGGCAAACTGAAATGTTAGCAAAACGTGGTGTCCCATCAGTATGGGACTATGGAAAGGACTGACCAAAACTAAAAACGTGGGAGAGATCATGAAGGAAAAGAGAAGTAGGAAAGTAATGATGAAATATGTTAAAGGAGCGATGGTCTGCTACTGAATGAGAAGATTAAAACCGAGGGAGAGACCAGGAATGGGAGAGAATCGAAAGAAGAAAAGAAAGGAATAATGAGCAGAAAATTGAAGAAAAAAAGGCTAAGAGAAAGAAGGAAGAAATGGGAGAAAGGGTAGAGGAATGAGTGAAGTCAGAAAATGGCAACAAAGAGTGAAAAACATGAGTGAAACAGAGGATGAAACTTGGCTGTGTCAATGGTTACTAGTGGTGCAAATTTCAGTTAGGATTATAGGTGGAACAGAGAAGTAACGAGGCTTTGTTCTAGCCACCATTGATAACCCGAGAAACTTTCAAGACTGAGGAAAGAATGAAAGCTAAAAGAAAATAGAGAAATGAGGCAGAAAGAGACATGAAGAAGATATAGATCGAAACAGGGAGGAATGCAGAAGCAGGAAGAACCGTGAGGAAGGAAGAGGAAAGCTGAACAGAGTAGGACTGTGGCAAAAAATAGAGGCTAAAAAACATAGAAACATGGCTGCAAGAGGAGTTTCATTTCGTGGATAGTGGAAGGTTGGAAGCCGACGATGACAGAACAAAGAAGGAGAGGCTCGAACCCCAGAATGAAGGAAACAGAGGTGAACGAATGGCAGTGGCGAATGGTGGAGCAGGAAATGGGAAGGCCGAAAACAGGGGGAACAGAGGGTAATGAAGTAAAGAGGAGGATGATAGTGGCGGCTGAACAAGATGGATGAGACGATGGCAGAGTCAGGAGGTGATGAACAGTGCTCGGGTAGGAGGAAGAAGAAGAAGAGAAGGAAGAAAAGAAAAGAAAGAGTTGGCGGGAAGAAAAAAAAAGAGAGAAGAGTAATATATATATATTTATATATATGTATATATATATATTTATATATATGTATATATATATATTTATATATATGTATATATATATATTTATATATATGTATATTTGGAGGAAGGAAAGAAGACATTGAGAATATGAGAAAAGCCCATGGAAGATAATTCAAAAATATTTATTCCAAAATATTGGTACGAAATTTCGAGGAAATAAATCGAGTGGACTGGACTTGTCGACTCGATAAGTCGAGACAATCAAGGACTACAAACAGACATTGAGGTAAGAAATTTATGCAAGTTTCAGAGATAACTGTACGTATTTTATGATTTCGAGTAGCTAAATAGATACCGTAGAGATATAAATTTCCTATATTACCCATACGTATAGACTGAATCGTACTGTAAAGTGTTGGAAAAATCATAAAGCATAAATTGCATGTTTTCAGTGATTTCATCGTTAAATACTATTTCCAACGGTATATGGATAGGTCGGCTATTGTTTTTAGTGTCTGCATAAAATAACACGTTTTACGAAGTTAAGTCTGCTCAAGTGGGAGAAATTCCATGATGGGTGACAACCCGAGAAATCTCCACTCACAAATCGTTTATGCACTGTTTTTGTACAGAACATTGGTTTCTATATTATTTTTTAAAAAATTGAACCACCTATCCGGTTTTTGAATGAAACGGTGCTAGAGCGGATGCTGACTATATCGCACGGATCGAATCGCACTGATGAGATGTCCTTGAGCGCGTGCTGACTGTGTGTCGCACTACTTGACTCGCACTGACGAGAGGTGTTTGAACGCGTGCTGACTGTATCGTACGAACCGAGTCGCACTGATGAGGTGCACGTGAGCATGTGCTGACTATGTGTCACACGACCTAACTCGCACTGACAAGATGTGCTTGAGCGCGTGTAGACTGTGTCGCATGGTCCGACTCGCATGAGATTCTTATATGATTTATGAGAAATAGATTATACTGGATTTTGAGACTAAGGTGATGCTGGAGATTGATACTGAGGGGTAAATCCTTGAGATTACTCGGTACCCTCAGTCATATTGTATTGTATTGGGCTCCACAGATGTATGCTGTACCGTGTGGACGAACATTGAGTCTTTGGACTACTGAACTGAACTGAATTGTACTGTATTGATTGGTCGACGGGTGCGGGGTCACTGATTATGGCCATATGTCGACTGTACTGTTATTGATTAAATCCTACTGTTATTGATTGAATCGCAGCCTAGTCTCAACAAACCGAATTGGTTATTGATAGAAAGAAAAGTGAACTGAACTATTTTACTAATTGAATGAATCGTTTTAAAGAAACAAATTCAAATATTTTACTGCATAGACTGAACAGTAAATGGTTTTATCATATTGACTGTATTTAACGCATATGTTTTACATATGTTAAAGTATTGGAAATGGAGTGTGATTGAAAGTATTTATCAAAGAAAGTGCATTGATTGTGAATCGTTTTCAGTGTTAACAAAATGAATTATATGCATGTGTTTTACAGCGTTTTATAATTGATCATGACATGCGTTATAAATATGTAGATAATATAGTTTCTAGTGCTTACATAAGTTTCTTACTGAGCGCGTTAAGCTCACTCTCTACTTTCCTCCACAGAGTCCCAACAATAACTTGGACGCTTCCGTTAGTAAGGTATGTCACACAGCTATGATTCCATGGAGTATCTTTCTGCGTTGAAGGTATATCCAGTTGTAAGAAATTCTTTTGTATCTAAATTTTTTTATAAGTACAGTAATGCATACAATATGTGTGGGGAATGTGAACATATTTTGTTTAAATGTTTTTACTAAGAAGAAAGAAATTAATCAGACTGAGTATTGTTCTGACATAATATTGACTTGTAGCCCAATTGAAATGTCCGTAAATTCGGGTCGTTACATATAGTTATACATTTATTTTAATGTATAAAGGTATATATAAAAGAATTATTTTGATTATATAAATATATATATATATGTGTGTATATATATATAAATAGATTTATTATTTTGATTTTATAAAATGAATATATATATATGTATATATATATATAAATATAAATATTTTGAATTATACTTTAATTTTGTAATATATATATATATATATATATATTGGTATTGATTATATAAATATATATATTAATATAAAAATTTAAATTTAAATTTAAATATGAAAAAAGAAAGTAAAACAAAATGGTGCGTTTGAGAGGGGCCAGTCTCCTTGCACCAGACCCCTCCTGCGCTCGCGCACCGCACCTACCTCCCTCTGCACCTACACGCTTTAGGCCGCGCTCCTGCCCAGTCTGCTCGCACACCAAGCAACTAGTACCCCTGCTTCACACCTCTGCATCTTGGCCCTGCAACCTACACCCCAGGCCTGCACCAAGTCGCGCCAAACCCTGCACCCAGCTATACCTCCTACTTTACACCAAACCTGCAAGACAGTACAACCAAAGGCGGGTACAACATCAGTACCCTACCCACATACACACCCAGCACACTACGGCTCTACCAATGCTGCACCCCTGTACACCCCATCCTTCCACCACCACCCCAGCCCTCTAAGGGCTATAAAAGAAATGAAACCAAGAGGCAAAAGGTTGGGTTGAGAGTGAACATTGAGAGGGAAACAAAATAAGTGAGAACAGAGGTTTACGAGAGGTCATGATGATGAGGATGGTGCTAGAAACAGAATGGTGGAGACAATGATAGTGGTGAAGGTGATGGCTGAGGGTGGCGGAGGGAAGTGAGGAGGATGGAGAACTGAGAAGTAAGTTGGAGAAGTCAGCAATGGCAGGTTAAAAATGGAGAACCAAAGATTACGGGAGGCGACGATGATGATGATGGTGGCTGGAGCAAGGAACGGAGGTGATGAGAATGATGGTTGCGCCGAGGAGAGGAAGGAGGTGGTGAGCAGTTCCTCAGGTGATCGGTGGAAGAGGAAACTGAGAGGGAGAATAAGGAAGAAGAAGAAGGAGAAGAAGAAGAAGAAGAAGAAAAAGAAGGAGAAGAGAAGGAATTTGACGCGAAGCGGCAAATTAAAAAAAAAAAGAGAGAAAAGAGAAAAGAAGAAGGAATATTTAAATATATATATATAATATTTAAATATAATTGGAAGTAGTGAAAAAGGCATAAGGAAAAAAATTGGAAAAAAAGTCGGTAAAAGAGCTCCGAGGAGAAAAATTATCCGAGTAGACAGGGTCCACTGACTCCAGATGCAGAAGTATTCTGAACTGCGTGCAGACATCGAGGTAAGAAAAATTACAGTGTGCTATAGAGATGAATGCACATATTTTTCATTGATTTTTTGTAGATATGAATTTAGGAAATATATTTATTTATTTATGCTGTGGAAAATTTCATGCGCGCTATCGAAATTATACTGCATATATTTATTGTGTATTTTGAGACTGCGAACCTTAGGACAAAATTTTGATGCGCTGAACGTAGAAAGTTTCTAGACAAATTTTGTTGCTCGAAATTTTAAGACCACGTTTAAAGGAGCCTTGAAACTGCCTTGGTTATCGGAATAACCCTATTCAATGAATTTTAAATAAAAATTTAAGTAATTTTGAATTATTATGAAAAATTAAAAAATCTCTGGATTTGTGCCTAAAACTATGTTTTATGGATTTTTAGCTGAAAAGGGCAAGACCAGCCTATGACAGCTGGAAGTGCGGAAAATAGGGTTAATTTAAAATTTTTCTTAGATTAAACTTCCTACTCAAGGTGCATTCCTATGCAGTGTCAGTTAATTTATTTCTATCTCATCAATCAATATCCCAAGGATCTCTCAACATCTACTTAATCAAATGTCATAACATCAAAAGAAGTCTACTTCTCCATTCATTTACTAATACCAATATGATTACATCCCAATATTACTCAAATACAAGTGTCTGCATTACACAACTGTCTGGATACAAAATGAATTGAATTATACCTCTCGCGTGTACAAGCAATAGCTTAGGGAGAGTTTCGTCCACCAGCTTATGTCACGTACACCGCAGGTACCAACGCTCACTATAAGTAATCTGTGGAGGGAGGAAAATAAGGGGGTGAGCTTTCAACTTCGCTCAGTAAGGAGTGCGTATGAGCTTTAAAAAACATCATTAAAGCATAAGTATAATAATGGCATAATTCACATGATTATAAATACGTGATTAAAATCACAGTTCGTCAAAACATCTTTATCTCATCTCATAAATAGGTCATATCTTAAAATAATTATGGAGACCAGGCATAGTATAATCGTCATGAAAGCAATCGTCACATCACATCATATCATATCATCCTCACTGAGGGCATCTCACGTTACCAAAACAGAGGCATCTCACGTTACCAAAACGGAGGCATGGTAAGACCCGGGCCTAACAAAGCCTCAGCGTCAACCGAAGTGTATGTTTCATGACAAGCCTTTTAGTCTCAAAAATCACATGCCATTATTGTATAGAAATAGTTTTGCCTTCACGTAGAGCTCATAATAATTTTGCTTATAAATCTATTTTAAATAAAAATATATATTTGCTTATAAATAACTCAAATCACAAAACCGAGCTCAAACTGGCAAAACATGCACTCAAGTGATAAATCTCAAATCAAACACTTTTCTCAATCAGTATGCTCATTTGTAACTCATTTTATGCTACCAAATCATTTTCATCAGTAAGGAAATACATATACACAAAAGGTTGCATCCCTTACCTCTTGTACCTTGGGTGGTGCAATATTTTCGTTTCACGAACTAGCTCCGACTCACGAGTCAAATTCCTGAGTTGTCCAAATAACGTCAAAACATCAATAATTACTCATTATACCACTACTTCACACTTTTATTCATCTCAATCTAAAATGGGGTCACTCAGAACCTTACTCGATTACTTCCTCTATTTTTTTTCGAATTTTCACTTATTCGAGCCTTAAACCAAGTTCCTTTGGTATTAAATAAACATTTATTAATCTTAGTTTAATTCATTTATCCATGAATTTTCTCAAACAGCCTAGGTGTACATTTTTCTTAGCTTCATCAAATTCCATTAGTTAATCACACCAAATCATCTCACAATCATGCATATAACATCACTATAGTACATTCATTCCATCATTAATTCAGTCCATAGTTCACTTTCTCACACTAAACCCATTTTTGACTATGGTTAGTTCATCATACTCTAGGTAGTTCCAACCAACAATACATACACCAATCAACTCCAAACAACATCTAAATAAACACACTTAGAGTTAGTGTAATGGAATCTTACATAGCTTGACTTTTCTCTTGCCCGAAATTGGAAAACCTCTTGCTCTTTCAATCCTTCAAGTTATTGTTGATTCCAAGCTATGTTGTTCTCCTCCTCACAATGAACAACTTTTCTCAAATAGCCTTTTCCTCAAATCCTTTTGGAGAGGGTGGTATTCTAGAGTGAGAAACTAGGTTTTTCTTTATTAAAATGGAGAAATGGTGAATGTCTGAGGAAGAAGGTATGGATTGTTGAGCTTTTTATAGATTCCACATTATGAGATCGATCTCCAAGAGGTGGAGATCGATCTCCCCTTGCTTAAACTCCTCCAAAATTTTGACAATTGTAGGTAGGAGATCGATCTGCCTATAGCATGAGATCGATCTGGTTCAGGTAGACTACTTTAGGGATCGATCTGGCCTATCTAGAGGTAATTAGAGATCGATCTGCCTATGGGAAGGGATTGATCTTGTCCAAGTTGAGGCAAGTTGAGATCGATCTGCTTGAATGAGGGATCGATCTCCCTCTTGCAAAATGTCCTGGTATTGCAATTCAAGGCAATGAGATCAATCTCCCTTTACAATGAGATCGATCTGCCCTTCATTCTGCAGTATTCCAGCTGCAACTTTCCCAGATTTCCAAAGTTAAACTCCCATTCATTTGCTTCTATACTCATTTTACATTTCATTCATACTTAAAGCTTAAAAAATGCTTTACTTGTGATTCATATGTAATGTAACTTGTTGTACATTCTGAAATCATATACATTTCATAGAAATTTACAGTTCTTACATTCCTCCCCTCCTTAAAGAAATTTGGTCGTCCAAATTTGAACCAAGTCATTCTTCAAAAAGTCGAAGGTACTTCTCCCGCATCAGGTTTTCCAGTTCCCAAGTTGCCTCTTCTATTGAATGGTGCTTCCATGTCAGAGCCCGCTTTACATCCCCACAAGGCCGCTATCCTCACCCTCACTACCTCACTGGTAGACTTTTGGGCCTGTTGGATAACTCCAAGGGCAAACAGCGCTACTCCATAACCTCCACGTATTGTCTGCTTTGGCCCATTGAACCTCACGGCTTTGTTTCATTCGGGTACTCCAGCCCACATGGCCTGCTTCCCCTCAGAACGCGTCCTCGGAGGCTCGAACTCGGGTCAACACCCTTGTTCTTGCACTCCTGATGCCAATTAAGCCAGTAGCTCAAACGGCATCAGGAGTGCAAGAACAAGGGTGTTGACCCGAGTTCGAGCCTCCGAGGACGCGTTCTGAGGGGAAGTAGGCCATGTGGGCTGGAGTACCCGAATGAAAGAAAGCCGTGAGGTTCAATGGGCCAAAGTGGACAATACGTGGAGGTTGTGGAGTAGCGCTGTCTACCCTTGGAGTTATCCAACAGACCCAAAAGTCTACCAGTGAGGTAGTGAGGGTGAGGATAGCGACCTTGTGGGGATGTAAAGCGGGCTCTGACAATTAAAACGCGCGTTTTAATTGTCAGAGCCCGCTTTACATCCCCACAAGGCCGCTATCCTCACCTTCACTACCTCACTGGTAGACTTTTGGGCCTGTTGGATAACTCCAAGGGTAGACAGTGCTACTCCACAACTTCCACGTATTGTCCGCTTTGGGCCGAAGCCCGCACGGATTTGTTTCATTCGGGTACTCCAGCCCACTTGGCCTGCTTCCTTTCAGAACGCGTCTTCGGAGGCTCGAACTCAGGACAACACCCTTGTTCTTGCACTCCTGATGCCTTTGAGCCAACGAGGGCTCAATGGCATAAGGAGTGCAAGAACAAGGGTGTTAACCCAAGTTCGAGCCTCCGAGGACGCGTTCTGAGGGGAAGCAGGCCAAGTGGGCTGGAGTACCTAAATGAAACAAAGCCGTGCGGGCTTCGGCCCAAAGCGGACAATACGTGGATGTTGTGGAGTAGAACTGTCTGCCCTTGGAGTTATCCAACAGGCCCAAAAGTCTACCAGTGAGGTAGTGAGGGTGAAGATAGCGACCTTGTGGGGATGTAAAGCGGGCTCTGACATTCCAGAGAACCTTTACCAAAGGAATTCTCTTTGTCCGAAGCACCTTTTGTTTTCTTGTCGAGGATCCGGATAGGTTCTTCTACATAGATCATGTCTCCTTGGATGTCTAATGCTTCATACTTGATGACATGGGAGGATCAGGATTATACTTCCTCAACATCGAGACGTAAAAGACATTATGAATCTCGAAAAGCTGTGGAGGCAAGGCTAATTGGTAGGTAACATCTCCCACTCTCTCTAATACCTCAAACGGACCAATATATCGGGGACTCAACTTCCCCTTCTTCCCAAAGTGCATGATACCTTTACTTAGAGACACTTTAAGGAACACGAAATCTCCAGTTTGAAACTCAAGTGGCTGTCTACGCACATCCGTGTAACTCTTCTGTCTACTCTGAGCAGCCCGTAATCTATCATAAACAATCTTCACAGTTTGAACTGCTTGTTCAATGAGGTCGGGAGTAATTACTTTTCTATCACCCACTTCTTCCGAAGCTTTAGGGGATCTACACCTCCTACCATACAGAGCCTCATAAGGTGCCATACCAATACTCGCATGATAGCTATTGTTGCATACAAACTCAGCAAGGGGTAGGTGATCATCCCATGATCCCTTAAGTCCATCGTACAGGCCCGTAAAATATCTTTCAAGGTCTGTATAGTCTGCTCGGAGTGACTGTTAGTCTGAGGATAATAAGCGGTACTAAAATTAAACTAAAATCTCATGGCTTCCTAAAAATGAGTCTAAAATCTAGAGGTAAACTTAGAATCTCTATCAGATGTTGTACTCACTGGGGCCCCATGCAGTCGAGCTATCTCTCTGACATACAACTCTGCTAGGGCACTTAGAGTATCCATGCTCTTGATGCCAACGAAGTGGGCACTCTTATTTAATCTGTCGACTATTACCCAGATTGCATCATGACCTCTCCGGGTCCTCGATAATCCTATGATAAAGTCTATGGTGATATGTTCCCATTTCCACTTAGGCACTGGCAAGGACTTAAGTAATCCTCTGGGCTCTTGATGCTTAGCCTTTACCTGTTGGCACACCAAACACTTGACCATAAATTCTTCCACTTCCCGTTTCATACCACTCCACTAATACACCTTACGCAGATCTTGATACATCTCGGTACTACCTGGGTGCATGGTGTAATGGAAACAGTGAGACTCCCTTAATATTTGCTGCTTCAAGGTATCATTGCTCGAGACACAAATAGGGCCCTTAAACCTTAACAATTCATCATCACTGATCGTAAAATCTGACTGCAGGGACTTCTCCGCTTGGCTAACCAATCTAGTAGCTTCTGATCACTTCTTTGTCCAGTTCTAATCCAATCCAAAATATTGGGCTCTATCTGTAGGCTAGCCATAAATCTAACCTCTGCTTCCTCAACTCTTATCCTGAGTCTGACAAACTATTCTAATAGATCCCATTCCCTTATCATCATAATAGAAACCATGCTCTTTCTACTCAGGGCATCAACAACTACGTTCGCCTTTCTCGGATGACATAAAATCTCACAGTCATAGTCCTTAAGGAGCTCCATCCATCGTCTTTGTCTCATATTAAGCTCTTTTTAGTCGAAGATATACTTCAGACTCTTATGGTCAGTGATGTGAGACCCCATATATGTATAGCCTTGTGTATGTGTAAGTGGTGATGTATTTGTAATTTGAAGCATAAATGATGTAAAGTCCATAAGTTCAATGTACACACTTATAGTAAGAGTCTGTGATGTACATGTAAGTTTCATTATGTATGAATATGGAGAAATGAACTTTTGTATGTGATGAATGTGAGTGGAATGGAATATGAGTGGTGTGGTAAAATGGAATGAAGATTACATGAGTTATGCACTTCTATTCGGTTTTGTATTGTATACCTTTGGTTATACAATGAATGCACAAGTTTTAATGTGTATAAAGTGTGAATGGATGCCATTTTCAAGACTTAAAGGTAACTGGATAAGAAAATGACCATGGCAGCAAATTAAGGATATTTGGGTGTGGGTTGCTGCAGAAAACTACAGAAAATCTAGAAAATATGAAGGTCAGATCGATCTGAAAGAGCCAAAATGCTCTTATTCAAGCAATAGGAACAGTGCAGATTGATCTCCTAAACATTCTATAAAATGAGGATCGATTTTTAAGGCAAACAGATTGATTTCCTTTGCTCTCGGGTTGGAGCAGATCGATCTCCTTCCTAGCCAAATCGATCTCCTTAACTCTCTGTTTAAGACATATCAATCTTAAGGCTTCGACAGATCGATCTCATGCCTTCAAAATTATCGTGAAAAGAGGGATTTTAAGGGGACTAGATCGATCTCATGTCTCGACAGATTGGTCTTATAAAGCTAAATCTATAAATAGGATCAGTTGGATTTGTAAATTTCAAGAAACACTCTCACCTCACCATTTTTAACCCAAAACCTAGTTTTCTCTCTCTAAAATCCACCCATTTTTAAGAAGATTTGAGGGAAGGCTATTAGACGCAAAGTTGTTCATATCAAGGAGAAGAACAACATAGCTTGGAGGCATTTCCCCCTTTTGTTGGATTGAAGGAGCTAGGAGCATTGTCATTTGGAGTGAGAAGGAAACCCGAAGAGGTGAGTTTCTAATGCACCAATCCAAGTACATTTGTTAAGTTGTTGATTTTAGAGTTGATTGGTGTGCTTATTAATGGTAGAAACTATCTAGAATGCAATGGAATGATTATAACCTAGAAATGGGTTAGTGTGAGAAAGTGAAATATAGAGGTATTAATGATGAATAGGATATTTTAAGGTGATAATGGTGTTGTGGGTATAAATTTAAGATGGTGTTATAGAATGAATTGTGAGGCTTACCGAAAAAAATAGGTAAAATGAATATTTAAGGCATTGGGTAAAATGCATAGTGAGTCAAAGTTAGCAACACTAACTCGAGCGTTTGATGAATGAATTGTAGCTCTTGAGGATACACCAGAGCAAGTTAAGCCAAGAGCGCGAGAAACGTAAAGGAAGAGAGTCGCACCCCGAGTAAATCGGGGTAAGCGAATTGTGTGGACTCTTAGAGAAATCTATGCGTAATTTAGGTGCCTAAATGTTTTGATAGGGTGCATGTGATACTAGGAAATGATATTGGGTGATTGAAGGGCAAAGAGTGGGATTTTGAGAAATGAGCATGAAAATAAAAGCATGATGCTTTGAAAACCTTGTTTTGTTGCTTCCGAGCAAGTGATTGGTAGGTTGGCTAGTATTTAAAATGATTTTTGCAAAAGAAATTATTTGATTTGGTTAATAACCATGTTTTGCAAAGAATTGAGCCACCTACATGGATTTCGTCAGAATGAAAGCGTGCTAGAGTATGACTCGCACGAGATTTGATGTATTTTCATACGCATGAGTGCTAGAGCGTGGCTCACCCTAGTTTTCACATGGATTTTCTATGATATTGTGCTAGAGTTGAGCTCGCACAGACTCTACACTGGTTTTGACATGGTGCTAAAGCATAGCTCGCATTAGATGCCCACTATATTTGTTGTCGTGCTAGGAGCTTCGGGTAGACTAGGTGTCGTACCGATTAAATAGGCTCGCACGTGCATTTTTTACAATTGACATGTTGATAGTTGTGCTAGGAGCTTCAGGTAGATAAGAGGTCGTATCGATGAAATAGGCTTGTACGTGCATTTTTTAGATGTGGCGTGATATGATGTGTTGATATGGGTGCACAGAGTATGCTGTACCGTGTAGGTAGCATG